>OY720632.1:35118043-37582564 GCA_963169105.1 Ceriagrion tenellum
TGGTTGATCCCCATAAATTCAACGCATATTTTTCGGAAAAGGCCAAATTTTATTCAAAATATCATGATCTGTAACTACATGCCCCCTGAAGTATACGAAATTCTGCTACTTGCTTCAGAAGTAATTTAGTCTGCTATGCTGGCAATTTTTAAGCTTCCAGAAGAGGCCCACGAGTCACGAAGTAAAGACATACAAAAAACCTTGAGCATCACGCGCGGAAAAATACAAAGTTTCACCCCAATTAAGATGCTTTCCGGGGGCTTTAATCAGTTCATTAGGTGCCACAATGAATATGTACCGTAAAGCTTTAAACTGTTTGCAAGAGGTCCGTGAACTTCACGATAACTCACGGATTCAGCGGACGGGTATGAGGAATACGAGGGCGAATTCAGGGGGTTTGACTTGGACGTGACATAGATGTCGTACTTCTAAGCATATTTAACATTTATCAGAATTTTTGACAAAAGTCATTTCTAGGGTAATAGTGGAATCCTTTTTCTCTCAATATCTCCACAAATAACTGATTTTGTCAAAAACAGCATTATTTACTTTAGCTTGCCAAATAATTTATTAGTAACCACTTGCAACGAAATTTGACACGAATTTGATTTTTATCCCACTCTTTCGCTATCTACACCTTTGTACATTTACGACAGAGGGAACGCTACGCTGCCCTCTTTCAATGTATTTCGAAAACAATTTTGGCTAAACATATGATTCCGTCTGTGTTAACCATAGATAGAACCATGTATACATTTTCTCTTATATTTGAAGCGGACCACACGTCGGCACCTCTCATTTGGATGCCCTGCACTCTCAATGGTTAGCTCTCCAGAAGTTTGCCTCTAATCACGGCGTTTTACCTTCCTTGCCCGTCACCTTGCGAAAGGTTCGACCTAAGATTTCTATGGCCACACATCCAAGACTGTCGTTTGCCTTGTGTGGATAAGTGAGTGAATTGATTAATGACTGTTTTTTGTGGGCCTGCGGGTGACTTACGGTCCTCTCCATTAGGCCTTCATTCACTGGTATTTCTCCATGGTGAGTTTCCCAAATAGGATTTTCAGCAGCTATTAATTAACATGTATTTGTTTTTTGAAGATTCTATGGCGTTTTTTTTACATTATACCGTGTTGAACTAATATTGTTAAGAAAAGAGTGGTAGTGGATAAGCATAGACCTTTCTACTATTATCTCCTAAGTATTTTTTTATTTTAAGATTCATCTATTGTTTTAGATAATGCTGATAAGAGTCAAACGGCTAAAAAGTACAATAATGTGTCAACAAGATACATGGGAAAACAATGATTGTTCCCTGATTTGCAGCCAATATGTACTTCGAATTTTAAGCCAATTTCTCCTTAGAGAAAAAAATTTATCCAACAATAGTTTTTCTCATAAGAATGAAAATTATCTCGCAATATCTTGCTAAAGCTAGCATATTTTCGACTATTTAATTCTCAGATGAGAGGATTGACAGATTTACACTCTTGCCTTTCTCTACTACGCAAGCCTTGTCATAAAAAATTGGGCAAATTCTCCTCAAAGTGTTTGGATACGATCACATGTGTCTCCTCTGGCTCTGGGCTAATTCATCAGTAATCGTTACACATTAGTTTAATATCTCCTAAATAATTGATGCATGATCAATTGAGCCAAAATTGAGAAAAGCTATACCTAGTAGCCGGATTTGTAAAATGATTAATATCGATTCGGGCCCTGGTGATTAGGTGGACTATTAATCACCATTGATCGTGCTATTCATCAGACCTCGCGAAAAACATTTTGAGCACATTATTAAATTTAAGATAACACTTGACAAACAATGCTAAAGCATCAAAACTGCTGAGTATGAGTGTTAACAATTGCAAGCAAGAAAACATTCTCAACTAAAACATTTCCTCGATATCGGTATTTCCTACTTTACCAATTTTATTGCTGTATGTGGACCAGGTAAGAGCAGTGACCTCCAACAGGATTCAATGCTTATTAATGTCATGCAAATGAGTTTAAGTTTAGAATTTGTTTCTATGGACATAGCATTGGTACAATTTCTAATAAAAGATGTTTCGGTGTAAATAAAATCACATAGAGACTTCGCCAATAAAATCCTGATCAATCATATGTAATCCCTATATATACTCATGAAAATATCTTCATACGATATATTTATCGAAACGTATCTTTGACTTAAAGAAATAATAACAGCCAGTCCCATATAACAGCATAGAACTACTATTTTATGCGATTCACTGAAAACCATTGATGAGATCAAATGCCGGAATTTGACGTGTAGTTAGGGGAGAAGGCTGCTGAATATGGGTCACAAAGGCATTTTAGAGGATTTTCGTATTGGAGCTAATTTTCACGTGTAGCTCTAGTGACGGCTGAGTGCACAAAATAGCCGTGCTTCACTTTTGTGTCAGTCTATGCGTTGTATCCCCATGAGTCTCTAATCCCTTCATTAGTTCTCAGTTGAATGACAGGGAGTGGCTTTTTTTCTCTCCCGATTTTTTTGGAATTTTAGGCTTTGTTCCATTCATCCCTGAGTGATATTTTTTGAGGTGGTATAATATAATTGCCCTATGGAGAAGTAGAAAATTAAATCAATAATACATTATAAATGGAGTGTACTTGCATATGTTCAGAACAACGGTATAAAATAGGTGATAAGTGAAGAGAACAGTTGTCTTCCAGAAGTATAATTGAGCAAAAATCTGAGTCATGATGTCCAGTTTTATGGAACAATAATTCAACTACCAAATGATAATTTTGAAGAAACAGTCAGGCACTGGTTAAAAATTTTAATATTTGGTAAAAAATTTCATATAAATTCATCGATCGCAAGACAATATACTCTTATTTAAAGCAAGAAAATATAGAGGAATAAGACTATTTCGTGGTGTTACGCCCGACATCTCGTAGTATTCCTGAAAACTATTTCAAACAACGTAAAATCAAGGGTCTTTGAAGCCACGGTATGTGCTTTGTCTTTGGTATCCTTCAAAATTGCGGACTTGGTAATCATTATCTGCCGAGCCGTAAAATGAAATGCCCAGTTTTATTGGAAAAATTTTCTGGTTTTCGTAAAAATTCCTTAAATACGCCATAAATATTATACAAGAGACCATTTCACCATGGTGTTTGATAATTACGTTGATTTGCTCAAGAGGAGATGTTCCGGCTTGTGGTCACTCCGCTCACACACGCTCACACGCGGGAGCTCCGCTGGTGCAGCATCAAATCCGGGATCCATTTCTCTCGGGGGGAAAGTCTCAGGAGCCAGAGGGACTCGATCATCTCTCGTCTCTCGAGGTGTATCTCTCATTACACTGGCGCATCGGAGCGCTTGGAAATGCGAGAGGCTGTATTTGGGCTGGAGTTGCCATTTACGCTCGCCGACTGCGCTTATGAGGAGTTGATTGGTCTCTTATTTTTGGAGGCATTCGGAAATTCACTGCCAGTGCTGCGAAAGCGAATTTACGGAACATATTACCAAATACGACATTTAGACAAAGAAATCTCTCAATGAGTTCTGCACCTAAAAATCACCCAGATGGCCAAGAGGAACATAATGGCAAATTATAATGCACCAAAAATTTTCAAATTTGCTTGGTTAAGAGTGGTTCAATTGGAGAGAGAGACACGATACGATAACACAACGCAAATTAGAGTACAGAATAGGCTTGTGTCCCAAAAGGCATAAAATATATTTTTCCATTTATATTTGTAAAACACATTTGATGCGTTCAGCATGTGAATTTTTTACGTTCTTTTAGATACACGAATTCGTTTTCTTGGCGAAGGAAAATGGAATTCAGGAATTGCATCGGAAAAAATTTCCTCGTTATATAAAATTTCGCCCTTGCTAACCTCATTCCAATGTATTGGTGAATCATCAACTGCGATCAGCGTTCACACTATCATGTCGTCTTTTTCGTATAAGACGTTGTTGTAAGTCTCAAAAATGGACATTAAAAACTCGCCTTACCGATCATAGCGGAGGAGAATTGGCGGCAAAGTAAATTGATGTAGCTTAAAAGTAAAAAATATGGAAATTAGGCCAAAAAAATTTACAGCGGACTTAATTTTGAGAAGCTTATTTAAGACCCACTGGGTCAGGTCGTGAGCGATGAGGCTTACGCACACCCGCGCATATTCATGAGCCTCGCGCCGATTTCGTCTTTTGTTATTCGTCTAGCAGTCGACAGTGTGGCATGCGGAGGATTCATTAGCAACGTGGGTCGGTAGTTGAGCGGGAGTGGGTCAGAATTTTCAAGCCTATAGGCTATGGTACGTAAGATTTCCATCACTCATGTGGTCAAACTAGCTCGTTAGTAACCAGTAAAGCAACCGAGGCCTCCTTTTTCCCTTTGGATTATAGTGTCATTTAACTGGTTCAGGTACTCGGCGCGATATCTAGGAATCCGGGTTCGGCTTGTGGCGAGGTGGATGATTTTTTTCCTCCGTGGAATTTACTTTAATTCGAGGGTGGATCAATAAATAACGCCCCAAAATGTGAGTAGCAAAGAGTGTAATAGATAAAATATTTTACTACATATTTAGTTAAGGCAAATATTTTTGCTATTTCTCAACTTTACCTCAACACATTTCTTAGTGGCACAAATTTGCAAATACTCTCTGCAGTACAGTCCGTTTTTCGTGAATACAGCCAGTTGGGCACAACCGATTTAAGTTCAGCATAGGATAAAAAAATGTTTTTTGGCAAGAATTTCTTCGTCAGCCCAAAAAATGGCCCGGACTAAACGGCCCATTGTCAATAAAGCCTATTTTACAAGGGAAACGAAACTGCAAAATTTAAAACTGCATCGGGTATGCAATTATAATTGCAGAGGGTATTTTTCCATCTCGCGTTAATGCAATCGCGCATGCATTCTGACATTGCACTACTTAATACGACGCAATTTGAAGTGCACTTTCATATATTCATCAGGTAGTGAGAAATACGTGTACCGTGTAAAACAGGCATAACGAATCTTTGCAGAAAAGGTGGTTCGTCTACAACGTGCCGTGCCTAATGGTCCTAGCATATCATCATCCGCTGCCACTTATGGACATCTTGGCGGTTTTTTGGCACCCATGGAGCACTAATTAAACTGAAATTGAGTCGAACATGCATTTCATACAATACTGTACCATTGGGATGTTGATCATGCTAGCAAATGTGCGAAGTTGCATATTCCGGCCAGAGAGAATTACCTCGTCAATGGCCGGGACATTCTGTTCGCTTGATGCCGCTACGGGACGCCCGGCCCGAGGTAGATCCGTCAGGGTCATACGGTCCGCTGGAAGGAATTCGCGATCCAAACAGTCTTCCACAAACGCGCACGTCTACTTCCTGTGAATTTCTCTTAGATTCCGACCTTAAGCCCACAGAGAACGAACAGCACCTCTCTCCTCCTCGCGCGCATGTGAATGTAACACACACGGCATCTTTCAGCGGTTATTTACACTTCTGACAGTTTTCTTGGGCAAAATTAAAGGTGTCATCCCCTAGGTGAGCGGTGGTGCCGTATGAGGTTATAATTTTTATTATTTTAAATTTCATTTATATTTTAGAGTAAACCATATGCTGAATGAAGCGTTTTTAATGAGTTGATATGAACTTATGGTTGTCTGAATATACTCACTGGTTTAACCCTTTTAAATTGACGTGAGTTGTTGAAGAAATTGCCATGAGAAAAATTCGGACCGGAGCACTACGTTACCCTGGATAGCGTAGTGGTCTGTGCATTGGTCCGGCAAACCAAAGGTCCGTGGTTCGATTCCCGGTCCAGACCGAATTTTTCTCATGGCAATTTCTTCAAAAAAATTCACCCGCCATGTTTGAATATTTTAAAATGGCTAAGCACGGCATAAGTGCTGGTGAAGGGTACTGTCTCTTGGTTGTGGCTTCTTCGAAGCCCTCTTCTCCTTTGCGTGCCCATCTTTGATGGACCGCAAGGGCCTAAGATCTAGTTGCCTTGTATGCACCAAAGTTGCCATCGGACCGGATCAGTGCGTTATCCTGGACAGCGTAGTGATCTGCGCATTGGTCCGGCAAACCTAAAGTCCGTGGTTCGATTCCCGGGCCGAATATTTCTCATGACAATGTATGCAAAAAAAATTCATCCGCTATGTTTGAATATTTTTGACGTGAGTTGGGTTACCGGAAATTCGAATACTTGCATCAGTCATGAAATTATTAAAATATATAATATTGCCTTTTAGCTGAGATAAGAAGAAAAATAGCCAAATAAAATTAAGTGATCACCCTAGAAAGGTGATCACTTAATTCCAAGCCAAGCAAGGGTCGCCAAAACTGGAAAAGAGGTAGTTGCACGAACAAAATCGTACGCGAGAAAGAAATTTGTTATGCAACAGCGATGAATAATGATGGTAATAAATTAGAAGTAGCTGGTACCAACGAAAGTAGTTTTGTTAGCTGGGAATAGTTTATTTCGAATATTCGACAAGTTATCCATTCTACGGCCCAGGTAATTGGGTAAAAGACACAGGGAGGATCAAAATTAGAACATTTTAATTGTAATGGTAAAAATTAAAACGTGTCCCTAGAATTAAAATTACATTAACCTCGGAAAATGTATGAGAAGAGAGTTCTTACAAAGTCCATATTAATTTGAAGGCTGTATTAGAAATGCATATTTAAGGACATGAGTATAGAGGAGATTAAAGGATGTCTCAAGACGATTAAGCATTTGGAGACAAAATCTCTTGGTATTTCGATTGGATGGCAATACTTTCAGGGACTAGGATAGGTCATATGGCTTACCATAGCCAGCCATTGCAATGGCAGTGGAGCATGATGAGGAAAGTCGAAATTAGCAATAAATCATGCTCTCAGGTCGTTATTCTATGAAAAAGCCCCATCCTACTTCCTACTATCTACTACTACCTACTACATCCTACTGTCCCAAGCCATTTTGGTATGATCTTGGAATACGTGCCACAATATTGACAACATTTTGGCGTCATAGACTCGAGAACTTCAAAAAGGGCCAAATAATTGAGATTTTTTGGAGGCTGTGACGTCACGTACACGGATATTCCGTGGTTCGATCTTGTCCTGTCTTTGCTAAATAAGGCTCATTAATGCTATAGCTATCTAAAAAGTAGTAATCGCCCTAGTTTATCCGACCTTGCAGGACTAAAACACTAGAGCAAGAGCAAATTTGAAAGTCCCGAACGCGTACACTTTCGCTGATGTGAGATACTAATTCGTCAGGCCTACAAAGCAATTGCCTCTCTCATGCGCGAGTAATTATATTTCCCCACGAGAAGTCGACTTTGCCAATTGTGTAGAGCATTCCTTTTAATCTTCCGGGATTCCCGAGGAAAATTTCAAGACGCATCGAAGCGGTAGAGCGCATCGAATGAGCGCAAGAGAGACTCGTTTGCCAAAAGGCAATCCGCCTGGGGCGCCGCGCCTCTCGAAACGGCCGCTCCTTTATTTCATTTCAGTTCATGACGTTTCATTTCGTGCGCGCCGGCATTTCGAAATCAGTGGTGGTGGTGTAGTATACGCGAGAAAGGTACATATGTAAAGGGCTTGTGTAAATGCGTGCGTGAATTGATCATTTTAATAGCTTGGAGATATGAAAGCTCTCGATCGATGAAATGCGGGTTTTATTTTATTCGCGGAGAGACAGAATCAAGGGGTATTGAGAGGTTTTCGGAGGCAATTGCGAGAGAAGGGAGTCGCGGAGGTTGTCAGGCAGGAGGGAGGAAGGGTGGTGATCTTGGAGGAGGAATCTCAAATGGAAAGGGAAGGAGGGGGTGGGAGGAATGAGACGAAGGCGAGGAAGATGCGCACTGATTGGATAGACGGGCCGTGTGACTTTGAGCGGAAGCATTGGATCTCTTACTCCTGAAATGAGATGCGCGTCGCAATAGTGGAAAGGATTTGAGCTTTGTAATGAAGGATATGGGTTCAGAGGCGTCATCGAGGGAAGGTGGGAGGGAGGCCGGAGCGAGTGGGAGGTGAGAGAGGAAAGACAAAAGCGATGATCATGAGGAGCGGGAGGAAAGGCGAGGAAGCAAAACGCTTCAATTGCGGATGTAAAATGCGCGCTAACTCCCCATGCGATGACAGACCTTTCTTTCTTAATTCTTTGTTTTTTCTTAATTCTCGTTGATCTTAATTTTGATCTCTGGTTAATGGTCGGTCTTGAAATTATATTTTATCTGTTTCAACTTATCTCTCCTCGCTTGAGTAAAGAGGAGTACAATTAAACGGCCAGAGAAGTTGCCAATAACCTATGGTCCCTCTTATTCTTCTCGTATCTCTGAAGGTGAACCATATTTTTTATTATACCTTTGATTGGTAATCCGATGCACATTGCATGCACTCCGAGAATCAATATTCTAAGCACTGAATTCTGGGTAAAATTATTTTGATAGTGTAAAGTGGCAACGATTTATTAAAAATACGTAGTTTATTAAGTGATTTTAATGAATTCCCGATAGAATGATAATGGCAAAACGGATATTCAGATAAGTAACCAGGGGTAAGAATTTTTGCGTGCTTTTCTTCTTGTAACCCTCTAATGTCACTCATTCTGCTGTAGTTAGCATATCCATCTTTGTTCCTCTCGTCAGCCCATTGTTCAGTGCTGTGAAGAAGGATGAAATTTCATGTGAATTTGTTTAAAGTCACAATCCCACAACAGTAGAAAAGTTATTGATTTTATATGAATATATACATACTGGGATCACAGATTCGAAAAAGGCTGCTAAATAAGTACTCTACTTAGGTCGGTTTTATCCAAAGCTCAAGGGCAGTTGGAGGGCAATAAGCAAACATATGGTATTACCTAGTCCTCTAGTTATTGCCTTGCCCTCTTTAACTTGGACCCTTTGCCCTCTACACCTTGGAGTAATTCCTGGAAAACCAAATTCGTGAATTGCACACGTGAACTTGTATAAGCAAAAATCATGAAATCTACTTGAATGATTTTCACCTCGCATAAGGGCAGGCTATGGTATCAATGATTTTATATCATTCGTCGTCAGTCTTTCTACTAATACTATTCGTTGTTCCTAGACATATTATTCTGATTCTCCGCTTCTTCTCGCGTTTGCATACGAATTGTGCAGTATGAATGGAAGTAAATAAAGGACTGGGTAAAAAAACACAATGTAGTATCAACTGCATGTAAGAATTTTGTATGGCATGGTGAATACTTTTTAATGCTATAAAATATTTACCAGTACTTATTTATGTTCCTCCGGAGATTGTCTCTCCTAAATACGGGGGATCTAATCGCGCGTGATTTGTTTCGTTGGGCATAAAGATATTAAAATGTATCATGGCTACAAAAACCTCACTATGGGGTCTAAACATATTTGCAAATTGTTACTATTAGTTTATGGTGAAGAAAAATATTTGACGTAGAAGATGGAATGAATGATACACATTGCCATCTTCCTCTCTTCAGGCGTCATAAGATACGACTAACATCTATGGGGAAAACATAAAAAAACCTCAAGGCTAAGGAGTTTGAACATGGTCAACCATTTTTCACGAAGATAAGGGCATTTCGATTGATAGGTATTGCTGAAGCCCTGATAATAGGAACAGATTAAAACTTGTGAATTGCCCCCTGAAGCTCAAACATTTATTCACAGCAAACGTGTAGTTTCTAATGGGCGACAAAAATGAAATTAAAGAGAGATAAATCGAAAAAAAACTATTTATGGTCTTATTTTCACAAAAAAGCATTAACAGTCAGTAACACTTTGAATTCCCTCGCTCCACATTTAATTTTCCACTGATTTTTGTTTCAATTTACTTACTCAATTAATTCACTCCGGGTGCTTCCAGGCCCTCTTATATACTGCTGAATGGCCTGTAGAATATACGAATTTCCGGTTACAGAAACAATCTTCAATTTTATATTAGTGTCAAAGTAAATAATCTACGGAGCAAGCTGAAATTTCATCATGCAAAGAATTTCAAGCCACGGAGGACGGCGTATGAAGTGATGCTGTCTCGACACCGTTTCATTGCACGGTCCAAAGGTCAAAGGTCATGGATGCACGTGGAGGCTAGCGGGAAACGGTGAAGTCGGGCCTTGCGAGGAAACGAAGCCAGGGGAGGGTGAAGCGATGACCCGGGGAACCGTGCGAGAGAGATGGGTGCACGCATGCATTTCAGGTGTAAGGTTACGGGAGGGATAACACGGGCACGGAGAAGGATGCCGCGATGAGATTGTGATGACAACGGAGGTGATCTCCAGGAAAGATCAACAACCCTGGACCCGGAAGAACACGCCTTAAAATGAGATTGACCAAGCATATTCTTTAACGTGCCGATAAACGGAGGGTCAATATTATTTTTTTCGTGAAGTAAATGTGTCAATACTTGCCCTTAAAAAGTATGAGACCTACAAAAAACATTCAATACAGCAGCTGGTGGGCTGGTGAAAAATAAAAGTTGCCGTTCAACTGGAAATTGAAACAAAAGCGTTCGCGTAAAGTGAGCGAGACTTCAGAAAATGATTTAAAGAGAATTTTCTTTAGCCTATCTTTGAATATCCGCTTCAGTCTGCTTAAGTTTTGTACAAGGTAATTTTTCTGGACTAATAATTTGGCTGGTGTCACTACACACCGTTTCGCAACTCCCAAGGAGGCTTACATGGTAATATGCATATGAGTAAGAAGGCAATAGTAATTTGACTAATATTTAAGTAAACTACAACTTAAAAATTCAAATGAGATATGGTACTTTTTTCACAGTTTTTTATTTCAGGTCGACCGGTTTCGTCACATTTCACCTGAAATAAAAAACTGTGAAAAAAGTACCATATCTCATTTGAATTCTTTAGAATGGATTTTCACAAAGTTAAGCCAGAATTAATCGAGTTTATCATACAACTTAAGAACATTCATAAATCATAAGCATCGGGATAAATTTAAAAAAATCACAAACTAGCTATCATTAAATAAAAAAGTAAAGACCGAAAACTGAAATTCAGATTAGAAGTGGGGATTAAAACACTTCCAAGAAATCTTTTAAATATTTTCTGGGAAATGTGCGGCTATAGGTTTCACAGTTCTCTTTCACCGCTGTCAATTATGATCATGGAAAATAAATGCCAAATAAAAGGCCAGAGTGATTCATAAAGAACCATTTAGGTTCATTGTAGACGTAATTGGGTTGAATAGGGGTAATCAATTGGCACAGATAAGGAGAATCGGCATGTGGGCTTAGAATAAACAGTTTAATGGTATTGCTGCACCGTGATGTGATCGAAGGTTACCGAACGCCATCACGCTCACCTTATCTCGATTGTTACGAGAGCATCAGTTTTATCTCATTCTCAGCTCTCCGATGTTCGGGAAATTCTCCAAAAATCAATTTGATTTCGAATAAAGGCATGGAAATGGAAAAGAGGGAATAATAACGATTTAGTCCAATAGGTTTACTTGGACGACTTGGACGAAGGGGTTAATATCAAAAAGATAAAAAAACGATTAGGTTGATCACATGCTAAAAAGGAAAAAAAGCAACTTAAACCCATCTATTACACTTTTTTAAATACAGCTATATATTTATATGAAATTTATTTTGAATTTTTTGAAGAAAAATTTAGCTTTGTCCATATTATTTTCGAAATCTTTGACGATTTGTATATTTACTTAAACAGTTTCATGAATAAATCATCTGAATGATTGAGTATCAATCGTTTGTAAGGAACTAAGAACGTTAACCAAATCACATAACTTTTTATGACGTCATCTAAAGACCCCATCCATAGGTGTTCGTTAAGTTGCTCTTTACTTTGTAAATCGATTGAATCAAAACTGTTAATTGATTGAAAAATAAACCAATTGTCCGACGAAGGATAATAATTATGCTCCGCCTCATTCAATCGGGTGAGGAGGGGGTATTGAATGTCTTCTTATAAAATGTCCCAGATTATTGACGAGACAGAATGAATTTTATAGCCGAGCGCACCAGTAAATATTGAATACGTTCCAGGTGAATGCTGATGTTCCCGAAAGAAATCATTGCAAGAAACGAAGGATGCAAGTTCTGAATGATGCACCGGGTGATAAGGGGCTGCCAACTGAGAAAAAATATTTCCTGAAGACGGTATAAGCGCGGAACACTTCGAGCTGTGATAGATTGGGGAAAGTGTGCCCCGGTGGAGAAAAATGGAAGCAGAGGCAGAGCGAGAGGTTTCTAGGCAAGGAAAGGAGAGAGGGGGAGAGAGAAAGAGAGAGATATGGCACGCCCGAGGGAGTGGCGGGAGGAGAGGGTATGTGGAGAAGGAGGGGAGTGAACAAGGGGTGAGGGGGTGGAGTGAAAGATGGTGGAGGTTGTAGGTGGGAACGGAAGAGGGAGTGATCGGAACCAATAGGGCATAGAAATCAGTGTAACGGCTCTCACGCAAATTGGAATGGAGGAGTTTAGCTGGTTCCGAGCCCTCGAAGTCTCCCACGGGAAAGGGGAGAAGACCCACTCCAGATACTTCCCTCTGGCTCCCATCCTCACAACCTCCTCCCTCCCTATACCCTCCCAACCCTCTTCCCTCTCCCCCAATACCCACCTCCCTCTTCCACCCCTCGACAGAACACACACAGACCCCGTCCTTCCGGAAAACCCTGGATGTTCCCCCATTCCCTCACTCCCACCCCCAATCTTTATTTCCTCCCCATTCCCCGAGAACTCTCGGTCGCACCCCTGTCTCCAAACCCCTTCGTCCGTCCGTCCTTCCAACTCCCACAACCGCCCCCTCTCCGCATTTCCGCCCCCAACTCCTCCCCCTCCCTCTCTCCGACGCAATTACGCTGACCCATAAATCACTCTCCTCCCCTGATCGATAAACACCCTCCCTTTATTCTAATGCCTCTTTTTTTCGTCATTTTGCTATCGGAATCTCCATCTTCCGCCTTTATACATCCGTTTCTCAGACCCCTACCACTCTCTCCCCCTACTCCTCTCGAGTATCCAAGTTCCTAGGGCTCACATGTTGTGAGGCAGAGGGGTGGGATGAATAAATCTACCCGCATTAATATTTTTCATTCGGCGTGAAATGAATTGAGGAGTGAAAATTTTAGTAAATGGCTAGCGAGTCATGATTACGGCGTTTATTTTTAGTCGCCCCACACTGTCTCTCTCTCTCCATGCGGGAGGTGAGCTCACAAAGTCCCGAGTTCGGGCGCGCAAACTGAGGACTTCCTGCGCGCGCGCTTTCCCCGGACTGCGATCCGGATAACCCTTTCCCCTCATTCATTCTATTTCTTTTTCTCCCTCCCTCTCTCTCTCTCTTCGCTTTCATTCCCATCAAGTTGCCATCCCACCCAGCCTTGCCCACCCACGGTATCTTGTTGTATCCTCCTTCCTCCTCTCCTCTCCCACCCCTCCCCCACCCGTCTCATCCCCCCGCCTGCATGATGCCGGAGTCGCATAAGCTCTCCGGGAGCAATCTTGTTCCTCCCCATGACCCCTGATCCCTGGGAAGGGGTGGGGGGAGGGAGACGAGCGGGAAGGGCGCCTCCCCGTCGAATATCTTTTTATCCGTTCTCATGAAAATTTCATGACGGATTTACGTTCCTCTCTTCCGTAATACAGTTGGGTACGAATGAAGGCGAAAAAGAATACTCATAACCGAGAGGTGCTGCCGCGTGCGTGGGTATTAGTTTTTTGGCATGTTGATGCGGGGAAGCGAAGGGAAGGCAACTTCATCCCGTGAAAAGATTAACGCCTAGAAACCTTTTCAATTTTAACGGCCGTGTTCTAAGTGTGTTCCGGAAAAGGTTATTTCACTCGAAGTGGCAGAAGGGCACCTTAGGATCCCGGCGTGATGCCTTGCGCCCGCTTTAAGTAAATTAATTCGTTGACTAAATTCTTCGCAACATTTTCGGGAGGAAAAATTTTTGGTAGATGTCTTCTTAATAGCCTTCATCGCAAAAAGCTTCTTCGCTTTAAAAGAAAACTTTAATGTGTTAATTCTTATGCATAGCTAATAAGAGTTTTCTGCAACACATGCTAGAGACTGCAAAATAAGTAAAATCAATGAATCTCCCAGAGATGCTCATTAAGACACTTAAATGGACATAATAATATTTATGCATGTATCTTTCATTGCTCTTATGAGTTATTCGCACTAGAAATACTTCAGTTAAATCACGAAACTTGTCATTGCTACAGGCGAATTTAAAATTATTGATTGCTGAGCTGATATGTGACTTTTTCAATCTAGCTTACTTGTATATAATTTATCGGCCATTCCGCCATTAATTTTATCTTTGATATCCTAATTATCACATTTTCTACCCGAAATCTTCTCTTCCATTCTATCCTAGAATCAAATTTGTATGTTATCATATTAATCTTAGGTTGAAATTAAGTTTTTCAATATCGATTTTCATGGCAAGAAATTATTAGGACTTTAATTTAAAAACCATAATGGTAAATATGAACAACTTTTCAACAATTCAATGATCTAAAGGATTTATTAATTCTGGAATAGTGCACATATTACGAGTTTCTCGCTAGTGAAATTTCATTATAGCCCACTACGGTGTCTCTTTAAAGCTCGAACTGTTTTGCGTTTTAATTTTCTACGCTTAGTACCGACAAGATTTCATATTGCGAAGATACGTTTTACCTATAGCGGTAATTAAAGTTTTTTAGGAATAATTCTTTGAGACTTGAGTACTTATGAAATGAAAATGGATCTGGCATAGTATATTTTTTTCACGTACTGGCTTATTAAGGTTTTCTGTTTCGGATAAATTCTTTCGCGGGGTCCATCGCTCCACATCGGGATAAACTTTAATTACAAGCATCATGATGGCATTAGAAACTTAGGACGAATATGCAATAAAGTGTCTTGAAAGTTGCTATTAATTAAATACAAAATCATATTAGAGAACGGAATATTTTTATCGATATTTAACGCCAATATGAGCCAGTGAGTTCTCTAGGTTTATTTACGTAATCATTTTAATTTTTAATATAGTACCATTTATTCCTAATAGCACTCTGTGCCATGCCCCATACTCCTTTTTCAAGAATAAAATCGAGAAAAGTGGGCTGTTGAGGTTCTTAAATTTAGAATTTCTCCAATATTTTGCTCGAAGAGTCTTTAATATTTTAGAATGTTTTAACGTGAAAGTTGCAAGCTGATACAAATACATATTCTAGAGACATTGGCTACGGTTTTTAAAAGTAATATTTTATGCATTAAAGTCGTGAACATGTATCTTTATCCACGAAGATCATTCTTTTCCACCTGGAAGCCAGTATTCACCAGTCTTTATATGACGGAAGATAAAGTACTAATTGTCAAATACCAGTACAGTACGTGTCTATAAAAATGTCTACATCAGAATCACAGGCATTTAGCAACAAATTTCCTTTTATCAATGACTGACACAGAAGCGTCATTGCACAGCCTAAGGTGTTTCCATTTTTACTTATTTTTGGGAAATAAATAAATCCATTATCAATTTATACTTTTTCTTCTTTATTCATTGACCGAATGCAGAAAGGAAACCAACTTTTTGGGAGATAGTGATAAATTTCAGTAGCCAGCAGGCTGCGAGTAAGCATATTTTGCCTGTGAAATAATTGACCCGCACCGCCAAGTAAATATTCTTGGCATGCTAAAGAATCCCACAGCCGTCGTCTTTTTCTCTATTCGCGAAGCCATGCATCACGAGCATCAGTCCAAGGTCGGCTCATCTTTTAAAGGTTTCCTCCGAGCGCCCGGCGGGCGGCGTAAGTACTCGCCTCACATCATCCGCGGTAAAAAGAGACGGGAGGTGTATTACTCAGCGCGCGAAAGGTTATTACGCCCTGTGTGAATGTGTGTGTGTATCGCCCTCGGTTTCATTTAAAACAGAAAGACCCAAGAGATGGCGCCTTCGTGATGATTCACCGCGCATCCCACGCGAAGATATGACTCGACCGATAAATCAAGCGGGGCACCGGGTCTTACGTGCGCCCCAGATGCCCCTGCGCTCCGCCGCGGACACCTCCCTAACACTTATATCACAACGGATTGGAATTTACTGCCGCAAGCGTTTGTGCCCAGGCGTGTTTGCGCTCCGAATTACCTCCTAAAACACCTCCGTCGGCTGCATTATTTCTTCGGCCGCGTGCGTCTGCTTCGCATCTCCCTTCCTTCCGCCTCCGTCCTTCCTCTCTCCCGCTCCCTCCACTCCCCCTCCCCCTCCTAAACTTGGCCTTTCACTCTTTTGATCCAGTGCACGACAGTCGGCTGCCCTCGACTTGCACCATATTCCACGGCTGAGGTGGGAAATTAGCGCCGTATAAAGGGAGCATGCCTTTCGGATTCGGACGAAACAGTAAAGCCAGCCGTGGCCTCCCAGCAACGCCCGACGCATGACTTCAGCCCCAATTCCTCAACGCCGCAACCCGGAAATTGTCCACTTAATCACCGGAAGGACGGCGTTTTTCACAAAGCCGCCTTTCTTACTTGCTCTCCGGAGCTCATCCCCTCCTCGGCTCCGGGCGGGAAGCAACGCAGCCTCCGCAGAAGTCCCTCCCCCTTTCCCCCCCACACCTCCTGATACCTCTCCTCCACTCTCTCCCTCCGACCTTCACCCGTAGCATTTTGGTCCCACTCCTCTCTTCCTCTCCACTCTTCCGTCTTCTCCATAGCCATGAAGACCCTCCCCCGCCCCCACCCCACTGACGCGGTCCACAGTGACCAACTCTCCGGAGCTTGACCCTCGCTTCCATTCCGCGTTGATTAAGAGCCGAGGACCTCTCCCTACCACCCCTCCTCACGCCCCCCGTCGCAGTGCTCGTCCACCCGTGACGGGAAAACTCCATAATGGTGACGAATCGCACGAAAATTCTTCAACCTTGGAAGATTAACGGCCCTTTCTTCGCTTTGAGGGTGAGCAGCGTTGCGTTAAAGGGGCGAGCGAAAGCGTTGCACGGTCCCACCGCCTTTGACAGCTAGCCGAGCATAAACCTATGTCCCACAAGCATCGTTTTCATTTTTTTCTATTGTGAGCCATTACTAGAATTAAATGCCCAACGCTGTACTTCCTTTCCGGTAATTAAGCAGTCTCTCAGAATTGGATTATTATGTTGCTTCATTTCTCCACGCATCTTCATAAGCATGACGCAGCGTTGACGCAATACATAGCAAGGACGTTGGAAAAATTGCCGATATTTCATTAGTAATTTCATTCTACCCTTTACTTTAAAACTCCGCTTGTAATCTCAATCGACGACTGCCTAGGAGTTTTACTCACTATTTTCATTTCTATTAAAATCTTTAAAACATAGCTTTTATCTGTTCAAATTCGATGTCATGATTACTAAAGAACTGGAGAACCTATCAGCGAATTTGAGGTGTTCTCAACTGTCTTTGATGTCGATCCACAGCAGCTTAATCTTATTACTAGGAAACATCTTCAGGTCCCTATTTACAATTGATTAGTATCATTATTCTCACAGTACGAACACTATTGTCAACTGCCAGTATTTTTTCGTTTTATCCGTCATTTTCTCTAATCTATCATATTGAAAGACTGATTCTAGTCTTAAATCATGCAGTAAGGACTACTCCAAATGTTATAGAACTTCTGATTGTAAGCATTGTAGCTTACTTATTACTTCTGCTCCACGCAATGAGAAGAGAAAATATTCATATTAAGGCTATGATGACTGAGCTATTTAATCCCTAGAAAAAAATGCACAGCTTTAGTGGCTAGAATAGGCACCACTTAGACCGTGGGGAAACATATGACCCTCTGGTTAGATCCTTTTGGCTTCCTCGCCGCCTTTACTCACGCTCCTCATTCAATCAACCTCGAATGTCGAGCCCTTAGATCGTTACTCTTAACACCTACATACCTCTAAATTCTCCATACGGCCATCTCTCCTGGAATTTTGTTATTAGTTAATTTTCTTAGCCGTCTTAGCCACCAATGCCTTTATAGTAGTGATGGGTCGTTCATGATCGATTCGTTCAAAATGATTGATTCACCAAGTGAGTCAAATGACTCATAATTCATTTCGGGAAAATGATTCGATCATTCAATCATTTTGTGTTTCCATCTGCCGTGTGATTGAATGTGATATTAAGTGGAAAAACATTCACAAGTACGTTATCCGTTATGTCTAGTCATGAAATTTCAGAGAGATATCTTCATGGGCATAAATCCATTAATATTTGGTCGGTGAGTTTATGTTTGTATAGCATAGTTAGAGACAAGGCGCTCATTTTAAAAACGATGAAATTAACCCTTTTTACAATACCAGCGCATAATTACAGTTGGTAAGCTTGATAAGAATTTTCATTACCTGCTCAGTTGAAAGCTCCTAATTGAATGTAATTCAACACTGCAGATCAGAAAACATTCATGCACATTAATTTGTGTAGTCTAAGCTAGTGATTTAATTTTCATGTACATATTTTGACGTTATTCTTCTTGAATTCAGATTCTGTGACAGTTTTGCCTCTCTAAATATTCTCGTGACTATAGTACTTGGAAATCTCCAATTTAATGCGGATCCAAAATTTGTGGAATATGGAAATCAATCAGCCTTCCTAAATTTCTAAGCACGATAGTAATTATTCGAAATCAATTATTCAAATAGATTGATGGCATCAATTAGCATCATTCGAGTTTTTGAGTCTCTTCAATCTTGATTCATTCGAATCTTTCGATTCACGTGTCTCGTGGTTCATCTAATCAATCTGACTTACGAGTCATAATGAATCAAATGATTGAATCAGTTGATTGAATCTTTTAAGTGACTCGAATCAAAATGATTGAATCACTAAAATGATCGACTTAGCCCATCTCTACTTTATGGTATGTGTCTTTCTCCAACTTCTCTTCTCTATACCCGTATCTCAGAGGCCTTTAATTTTTTCACAAATTTTCGTAATCAGTTGTAGCTATCGTTTATTAATACGTCCTCTACTTTTTTCTAAATGATGCTATACCTCATGTCATGGTGGCGATCTACATCTTTCTTTTGAACTTTAATTTGGACTAACCAATTCTAATTTCCATGCACTTATTGCTTTTCCCTTCTCGTAAAAACTACTTATTCTGCTTAAACTCTTGAAATGGTCAAAAACCTCATGTGTGTACCATTTGTGAGTAAAATATTAAACTCACCTAAAGAACCCATTGATGATTTCATTTATGTAATCTTCTGAATTGAGAGAGTACTCAATGTAATCGTCCATGGACAGTAGAATCGAATTTTAAGCGTGCTAATGACCTAAGCGTTTGAGGAGAAACCTTAACTCCACCTTATACCATTTCGTTTTTGTGTAGATAACTCAAAATTATTAGCGTGAGGATTATGAATTCACGTAAAAAATCGATACAGAAATTTCAGGATAAATTTTGGATCTTTCTTTTTGCGCTCACAAGTCGCTGTATGGGTGGTATGCCTGGATATAGCAAAAGCAAACAATGAAGGTCTTCGTCTAAAATTCCTAGAGAAGTACGAATCAATTTTCTTGAATTTTAATTAACTATCGACGTCATCGAAAATCGATAGCTTTGTGATTCCGCAGAATATTTGCCAAATCAATATTTTGAGAGAATTTGAGCAATAGGAGGAGAAGTAAAGCATGATGAAATTCTTCCAAAAGGATATGCAGCAACTTGCATTTTCAGAGGAGACCGCCTCAATCTTTTGGCACGTTTTATCGTGAAACTTCCTTGTCCCATTAAGATCTCGTTAGGTTGGGTCACAATTTGAAGTAACAAATGATAGATTGCGATGCAATTTGTGAGAAGTATCTTTTTCTCATCAATGAATTTCAAACTTTGACGCAATGACCAAGGCCCTAATTCTTCCAGTCTGGGACACTTCTGCACCTACATACTACACTGTGATTCGCCACATTGGCTGGAGGCAGGGGGTATTAGGACACCAGCCGTGTAAAGTGCAAAATAAAGAGGTTTTTGAAGGTGGAATGGTGAAATGTTTGATTCATGTGTTTTGAGTGAAACTTATGGCGGCTTTTATTGCAGTATGCATTCCATTATATTATTAGGATTTTTGTGAAATATGAAGGATATTCATTCATTGTGTAGATGGAAGAAATAGAAAAACAATTGAACGGAACTAAAATATCAGCTATTGTATTTACAGGAATGTAGGATTTGTTGGAATGAATATAGGAAGTATAGGAATATATAATTGGATGGTGAAAATGTAGTTATTGGCCGTTTCTCTGCTTCTTGCTTAATTACGGAAAGCTGTTTTAAAAATCGTTCTATGTCGGGAATGTATCAGAGGAGAATGGCTGTTAATATTTGGGTACTGAAAATGAAAAGCCTTTTGGGATCGTTAAGAATTCAGCAAAATTTCTACTTAATGATTAGAGAGACGCAATGATATAGCAATAAAAACAGATTATGAAGCTTGCGCTTTGAGGGGAAAAAACTGGAAGGCAATTCAAGTAAGGTTTCTTTTCTTACTTCAAAGTGGACAAATAGATTTTCTGAATGTTTTACTTTAAAGATTAATGCATGAGGAATATATAAGGAGACAAATGAGGAAGATACTTATCTCTAATGCATTTGAAATGTAAAATTTTCACATCTATATTTTCGCAAAAAGGGATGAATTCATTCACCGAAAAAACATTGTAATATAACCTCTGTAAAGGATGAGAATTATAAACAAGACGCAGGGAATGAGGCAATGAGAGTTGTGCACCCAAGGCATTTGAAACGGGTTAGTTGAGTTTTAAAGGCTATCTATATTATAATGATAAACTAAATTTCTGACTCCTTATTTCTTTATTAAATTAAATATGGGTTTCCATGGATGTATTCATTATGCCTGGTGTTATGTCCATTCAGAAGGTACTAACGTATTTCACGAAACAAAGCATTTGATTCAATCAGCAAGCCATTCGTGCTGATAAACGATATGATCTCATTGATTCGGCCACTCACAAAGTAAGGGAGCTTATATTAATCACTTTTAGTATCTGTAGTTAATGCATCAAATACCGTATATTTCACCATATTCAGAACTTAAATTAATCTAGTATAGATACAATCTGAAAAATACATGCAATATATTTATTTATTTATTTATCTTCACTCTTCCGAAAACAGCACAATGTGCCAATTTACGTCGGGTGGATAACAGTAACAACGGACGAGACAAAAAACACCCATGTCCTGGGCAGATAATATTCTACCTAGTCGGGACTCGAATCCGCGACCCTCGAGTTAGCATGCGAGGACTTTACCCCGCCGCCACCGGGCCGACAAATATATATTAATAAAATATATATTTAATGCTGCAATAATTCAATGCGATTTTCCCCGCGAGTATAAAATACATATTTGTAGCCTAGGGCTTGAATTCTGTTAAAGCGTTGGAACAAAGCAGGAACTGTACAAATCGTAATGAAGACGATTCATATTGCTGCTGAGGCATGCCGTTAGCCTTGTATTTCACTGAGTAAGACAAAACTCGAATAGCAAAGTTACGAATATTTTTTCATGAAATAAATTAGGCATTGACCTGTTGCAGGTAAATCTCTTCCTCTGACTGTATTCACTTGGGCATATTTAATTTTATATACTTTTATATGGTTTAAAAATTTTTAACAGTTACATAAACATGTATCTTCAAGGCTGGAAAAAGTTAGGTCAAGTACGTATTAATAAAATAAACACGTTGTGCGCTTACTTCTGAAGACTTCCGCTAATGCAATACGTCGCCATTGATTTTTCAGCATATCAAAAATGAGCCACTATTTTACTAGCAGGCAACATGATATTTGCCACCTATCCTATAGCGATCGCGCTTCTTTTCCCTTTCTAAAATTTATCATCTTGCATAGAACATTTCAGAGGTGTCAAAAAACTCGTCTTTTACTCCCAGCAACCAAATTCATAACACTTTTCTCAAAAATATTATTGCAGAATTCTCTAGAATATTTCGTAGTCAATCCTTAATAATTGAAACCTCTTGTTGAGGAATCAACATGGAGACCCTTTTGAAAGTTCTGCAGATACTTTAAGTACGCCCTGTAGAAATTCCTATAGGTCGTCCTTAACGACACTGTCCAGGACACAGGACTATATTAATATTACAGTAAGGATTTATAATGCCAGATTCCAAAGAAAATATGCATTAATGAAAGAAGAAACTCAAATTAGGCAATCGCAATGCTGTTTAATTATTCGTCATGGAAATTCCTTATTTGTTACTGTAGAGGTGTTGGGTGCAAACCCACCCAAAATCGTCTCCTGGACTTGAGATTTTTTCTTTCAAGAGATAAACTAAGTACTGCATGCAACCCGTAAGTAAAAATGTAACTACCGTTTTATATGGTGAATCATAAGATTTAATATTTTTTATGAGGAACATAGATTTTAGGATAATGAAGAAGCATCATATTGAGGGAAATATTCTCACAATAAAGCCTTTGAACAAGTTGTTCTTCTACTGAGGTGCAGAAAAAGGTTTTTACTTGGTAGTATTATGGCTAAAACTGGATATTAGACGACTGGTTAGTGACTACTCTTGAATTTTATTCCTACCTATGAGATTTACACATTTTTTCATTATATACCGTACCTACTTGCCTATTACATCATTACGTTCCAAAGTTTCATCTAAAGAGATTTCTACATTCAAAACACCACAGTCAAGTGACATAAAACAACAAAAAATAGTTATTCATTCTCCTCAAAACTATATCAACAAATGGCACCGTGGATAATAATCAAAGGGCAAAAGTAAATGATTTTATAAAGACAAAACTATTTCTTGGGTTGTCCTATCAGGGAATTTTATTTAACTCCCCATGCTTTAAGTTTTTTAACTTAGGAGACCTTAAATAGATTCCATTTTAGTCCCTGTGTTTACTTCTTTTCTATTTTTCTACTTGTTTTCATTAGTCGTACTAAAAAAATTTTTGCAAGCATTATTTAAACAATTTTCGGATCATTTACAGAGAGAGAAAAGGTAAACACCAACTTTTAAGAGGAAATAATAGCCAAAAAAGCCATTGCGCCTACGGAATTTATTGATATTGTATTCTTCGTGCACTACACTTGAGAAGTACACCATATATAGCAAAATTTCTCTTTAAGCACCATTAGTGTCTAAGCTGTGGCATTATTGTGAAAAACATATTAACCCTGAAACATACCGACTGCTCACTTCCTGTTGTAGGCATTCAATCTCTAGCAACCACACAACCACTTGATGATGTCAAAAATAAATTGTACTTATGATAAACTATATTAAGTTATTAGTTCTTACTCTGTTAGGAAATTACTTTCCTAACATTACGTGCATTAACCGCCAATTTACAATAGAGAGGTATCCAGAAACATTTCGGACTGCAACGTCACCCTAGCGGGAAGAATGTTGGAAAATTTTCTGAAAAGATACTTGGAAAAGGAACTAGTACTACGGAAATCTTGTAGACTTCCGCAGAATTGCTTAAGTTCTACAGAATAGTTGTTACGGGTTTTTTTGCTCTGCAGAAAACCACTATACTAAAAATTAGCCAGTCTCTCAAATGTTGTAGGGATCCTTATTGCAAGAAAATGAACTGATTCTACGGGAAGAACTTCAATTTCCGTGGAATTCCTTACGTTATACAGAAAAACTTTTATGAAATTTTCAGCAGGGCTCCCGGAGGATGATCCGGAAAAAAACTGTTTTCCACACCAATGCTAGACTGGCCCAGGTCGCATCATAGAGAGAGAAAAATAGTCTGTGTATTTGAGAATTATTGCTCGATAGTGCCACAGTTTAGACAGTGATATTTCTCGCTGTACAGGGTGTGTTTCTTAAGTTTACTGTATCGTTGTTGCAGGAAGTGGTTTGCTAATTCTTTGATATTACTTGAAGAGCTCCTCCTCGCCATTTCACCAGGATATATGTTTAAAGACGGACGATTTTCTTAAAATTCCAATTGTGACATTTTTGAAATATAACACAGCTTATTTTAATCAGTGTAACCTCATAAATCATTGAACAATTTAGTCAATGCCTTTTGGCTCTTTAAGTAGGTGAAAATTGTCAAAGTTTCATTTTTATCCTATATGCGATGCATCAATTTGCCATCGACAAATTATTATTAAGTGGCAGGAATAAAAATAGACGCAATAAAAATAAAGCAGACACATGCTGAATGCCTACGATTCTTGCAACTCGTCCTTAATATCCTCATAATTGTCAAAACATATATTTAGTTTATATGTTTCCTTTTGGTCTTTTCAACATCATCTCTGTTTATTATATTGTAATTTTCACTTAGCCGTAAGTATCGATTTCCGACATTTTATATATCGAATACGAGGAGATAAAAACAGTCTTTTGGCTCCAACTATTAAGCCCAGGTGTTAAAATTCGCACGTTTTACTGACTGCTAGCTCTCTACCTGACCCTACCGCTGGAAAAAAAACTTTCGAGGCTCATTTTGTCTGTGAGACGATCAGTATTCATTTATCAGACGCGTAATTCTTCATATTTATCCCACAAAGAAAGACACAGTGAGACGAAAAACCAACGTCAACAACAACCAAAATCGATGACCTACTCCAACACCACCTTCTACTCCTCCTCCTACTGCGTAACATGTGTAACTAAGCAGCTTCGATTTTCATTTTGAAAGTCAATATTTCATACTAAAAGACTGGTTGTCATGTTTGATTTCCTGAATTATTAAACAAATGCTGAATTCCACCTTTTCCTTCATACTTTTAAAAATATTGTTCTTTTACCAATAAAAAGCCATAGTTATTAGATTACAAGAACAAGGTATAAAAATATGCCAATTTTTTGGCGTAAATACTTAAACGAACATTAATATCCACCCGTATAATACTGCTGAGGCACAGTGTCAGATTTACATACATATTTTAATGTGTTATCTTATTACTATTAGCTAATTTTTCAAAAACAAAGATAGACACCTTCTTTAATCCTTCTCGCCTATAACTCAGTGTATTTTCAACTTCGGTTCACGAAAAAAGTGTGTAAAATAAGGATTTAATGCATATTATAAAGAGGGGAATACGCCAGAGTTAAAGGATGTTAATACCGTTTCACGGTGGAAGTGCCTAATGTTTTATACAGCTTAAATGTAACCTAATATACTCAAGGGAATAGGGAAAACTTACGAGTTTGCAAAGGCAATCCTCCTCACTTAGATCTTGAATATGTAAAATACCTCGGCTTCCGTGCGAGGCGTGCACAAAGCTGGTACCCATGAATTCGTAAATCCTGCTGCCATGTGAAAGGAAAGGTTCTAATGTGCATATTCTCCGTGAGCGCAATCTGAGTAAATTAATCCACCATCAAAAAACAACTTGTACCACCTAAGCGAGATATAGAATCTCTTTGCGTGAACACCGAGAATGACTTAAATAAAGCATGAGCCTGAAGGCGATCTTCCAATAAGATTTCAAGCTTTATCGCCCATTCTGTTTTCTTGAAAATTATCAGCCTAATATTTCCCAAATCTCTGCAAGCAAAACGTGACTTAACTTTGTGAGGGTAATGAACCAGGCGAAGAGTAGTTTGTAAAGAGACAGGCAGGTAAGACTCCTTGATCTTCCTCATTGGCGGGTTGTTAATTTTTCTTGAGACGCCTTCATTTCACGATGCAATAACCGCCTTGAGTGTTACTTACCTTATTTTGTTGGAGGCCAGACCGATCCATAAGTTATGTCATCAAAAGGGGTAGCTTGCATAGTTGTTAGCAGTTCAATACATTTTGTTAATAATCTATCGTTTTTGACGCCCTACTGCATCACTATCAGGCAACAATATAAATGTTACGGGTTTTTCTTGTGCATCGGTTGCCTGGGTTTGTGATTTGGTTCAGAGAAATAGGAAAGCTAGGGGACAATAATGACCGAAATATCAGTTAGCATTGTTAGTGGAAGCTCATTTGTAATCTGGCTAAGGAAAGGATGTATGGGTATGAAGATTTCCAATAAAAAATTTGCCATCACCAATAAAACGTGGAAACCCGTCTGACCAATGAAAATTAGTGTAATATTAGAGATGCCGTGTCGCAGTGCCAAACATAAGGACGTAAAAATCCCTTTAAAAACCCTACATGAGCGCAAAAATTTTGGCTTTAAATCATAGGTGTAGTCAATTCTCATTTAGTGCTTGGTAAAATATGTTTTTTATTATTTTTACGTTTGACTTAAGCCAATGGTCATTTATGTGCTGTTTAAGTACTTTTCGTCCAACTCATTATTTATATAAATACTGTTGGTTTTGAAAACATATACGGCCCCCATTGCGTTGCTCTCCACAGTTGGAATTTAGAAAAACAAACTGCTGCTGCGCAAACCAATCGTCGTGATTATTGGAATAATTTCACGTACGTGCGAATTAGCAGTAAAAGTCTGTTTTCAAATCTCCTTAATGTCACCCCAGTCTCTCTAATAAAGTCTCCTTAATGGCCCCCCAGTATTCTCTATTGGAAAGGTAAGAAAGATTGAGACAAAGCCATTTCAACCTATGAATAACCATTGCATTAGTCTCTGCATTAATTTGGGTACATTTACACTTGTGTTTACATGAAATCAAGCCACTGAAATATAACATTTTAATTTTCAAAATCTTTGCCATGTTGTCGATTTCAGTTAATACTCTTGCTCGCAATCCTTAAGTCAACATTTTAACTTTTAAAATCTACCGTAATTTTTGTCTTTTAGAATAATGCCCCTCAATTCAATTTAAGGTCATGCTTTACGCGTATAACTTCTACATGGAAACAACCATTTGAATCTTTGATTTTATAAGGATTTCAGACAAGATCAAATGGATGGGTGGAAGCTTGGAGGCTATGAAGGGAAGATGGTTTAGGTTCTTAAAGGGAGATGCTTCTGTCTTCGGGAAGAAGTCTGAGAAATACGTGTTTTGGCCTGGAAAATTATATACAAATCGAGGTCCATAGCACTGCTTATAGAAGTAATGTTCGGGAGAAAATTATTCATTTTTCTCTAAGTAACGGGTAACAATAATCAATGCTTGTTGGGATAGTGTCAATTTTGAATACTTACCCTCAAAAATCATGTTTTTCAATGATTCAGTTGATCTTCCGCAACTCAGCAGTCGCGGTAAAGTAATTGCAGCACCGAATTACACTTCTGCCGCCGGTACCGTCCCTTGGGAATGATAGCTCTATCGTGAATGCTGAGAGAGATTTATTTTCTCGGGCGGCATCGTGTGCTCATTTGACGACATCTGTTGATCAGGCCTTAAAATGCGTGGAGACACCAACTCGACTAGTGCTGCTATCTTTGCAGCAAAGGCTGGAACCATGAAACGTAAGCCCACCGCGTTTATTTTTTTCTTCTTCAGATTGTTCGTTCACTTCCCTTGGGGAAATTTATTTTAATCGGATCTGGGTCCCATCTCATTTCCCCATTCTCTCGTACGTTTGATCGCAGGGAGAACATCCTGCTTCGGCTTTCCGGTAGAATTACGATGGAAAAAATCTGTCAGACAAAAATCATAAAGTGACACTGGCGCATGTAAAATTTGGATATTAGCACGGTTTAAATTGTGTTTAATATCAATTCAGAATCATTGCCTTAGCGTCGGAAAAACTCAAAATTATTTCCCATGGTGAAGAATATGAGGAACTTAGCCCCTTAGTACTTAAGGACTTTTGTCTAATGATTAGTGCGATTGAGACATGTTTTCCTGTCCTGTCTTGCGACATCTATCTTTCTCAGTGAAACGTAGCTGGTGTGCGAATGACACAAATTCATTTAACACTTACACTTTTAAGGAACTTCTACTGAGCCTACTGTAGTAGATCACATTCTATAAACAGAGGTTAATTGCATTTACAGAGTGCACTTTAACATTCCTTAAATAATACCAACAAGGTATTTTGAAGTCACTTTCATCAAATGCCATGCATTGCCAGATGATTACTTATGTAAGCTTTAACTTTACCTTAACGAAGTTCCAAAACAGTTTCTCAGTTTCCAAAACAAGCACATCTCCTTCATTTCTCTTTATCAATACCCCTTCTCCAAGCATTATATGCATTGTGAGTTACTGTCTTTATTCGTAACCTAGCATCAGTTTTCTAATTTCAGACCCTTATAGATCTTTTGACTCATGTTATCAGGGTACGCATAGGTTGTGCCTCCGATTTTTGTAAGCAGTAATAATATGAATACTACTATAATTCTGTTGCTAATCAGAGTGAACGGAAACACAGATAACTTTCTTGCAGTATTTTTTTAACTAGATACTAAGGAAATCGATTTTCCTCGGATTAAATAAATTACTAACTTCATAGATCTCAGGAAATTTCTATGCTGCAATTTTTATCACCATGCTTACCTTACGTCTCCATGTTGAATTTTAAGGATTTTAGGTAACTAAAAATAAACTTGGAGAATAAAGCAGTAAAATAAAGAATATTTCCTTAACCAGGTGAGAACCGGAAGTAAGTAATGTGCGTCCGTAAACTCTACAAAATTTACGGATTAAGTCCATTACATTCTTTGTGCCTTATATCAAGTTATCCTGTTTAATACCCTCCATGCTATTATATATTTTTACATAAATTACATTGTTACACGCACTAATAATTGGCTTCCAGAATTCACTTTACGTAAAAACTAACCATGCAATTTTTCTTTTTCGTCTTTAGAAGCTTTGAAACGCCAAGGTCAACATAATTTAATGCAGGGTGGCCCTAACGATCTGGGCAAGAGTATAAGATACAACATGGGTTACTTCTTCCATGCTCTTCTTTCATAAATGACGTTTCCATGATGAATCAAACAGTTTCTTAACATTTGAAGTTACAAGGGAATCTTTTCCAATGCCGGAGCTCAGTGGTGGTATCCCTGAACCAGCGTTTAAGATGCTCATTAAATCGTTCTTTGAGCCCTATATGCATGCAGGATTCCAAATGATTTCTGTCTAATTTGACTCTCCAAGTTATCCCTTATAACCATTACTCGCAACCGAAAACATATCACCCCAAATTCTACTCAATAATGTTACAACGTTTCTCGGGGGAATGGGACGTCGTTTAAAACACCATAACGTCAACATAGTGTCTTCATAACTCTTGAATGATTTTGTGGCATAAAATTAGTATAGCCTTGAAAATTTTTCTGATACGCACAAATGGCCTTGAAGATTCAATAGCAAAGGTGATAGATTTCATACAGCTGGGCGTAAGATTTCCGGTACGAGAAGAAAGTCTCGCACCAAAGCACCTCGTATTTTATGATATCATTGAATGATATAATCGTGGATGAATTTTAAAAAAATCACCCGTCATTGAATTAATGCCATTTGGCTATAGATTTGGAAATACAAATGTAAAATGATTAAGGTCATAGATGTTTTGTGTGGAATTAATAATGAAACATTTCTGGCGACGAAAGCGAAATAAGGGCATCTCTCATTACTTATTTCCTTTTACCGTTCAATGGGATATTTGGCTTATAGCCATAATTTCTACTACTCTATTAATCATTGCTACAGAGAAAAAACAATACAGCTTGAACTTCCCTGTTGAAATTCTTGGCGTGCACTGTGAATCCGTGAAAGGAGGAAGCTTGTCGAAGGCCCTCAACTGCTTCTAGTGAACTTTACTACTTTATCTCGCTGCGGTTGCACACGCGTTTGTCTGATCAGTGGGCTGGCGAGCTACTGTTCTGCTGCTCTTCCTCGCTTTTGTTTATCCCTCAACTCAAAACAAACGCTTATCCTCGAACACGCTTCCGGGCCGCTGTGCCTACATTCCCGAAGGCCAAGCACGCATCTTTCCCTAAAGAAACGCATCACCACATCTTACTCTTCAGGATCTCCCAGTTTTCAAATATCTACCTCACCCATATAAATGAAATATTTGTTTTGAGACGCATTGTTGTTTAAATAGTTTTAACAATCTTTCTTATAAATATCATAATAGCATCATATTGTAATTTACTTATAAATCAGTTACAATATGCATGAATTATCAAAGCAAACACTCGATCTGCAAAAGTCTTGTTTTTTACTGAGCTACAATAAACTATGAACCAAAAATTATCTATAAAAACTTGAAAATTCATTTTTTGACCCCTTACTGAAGACACCTTAACCGAGGGGTTGCTTACAATATTTGAAAAAGTATTATGGTGAGTAATAATTTTGTTTTCAGGGAATGAAAAATCATGCAAACTGATAATCGTTACACTTCTGATGCAATCTCTAAGAATTTCCGAATTTTAAGTAATGTCTCTCTGGAACGCTCAGCCGTACCATATCCAATGGAAAAAGGTTTTTTCTATAATAAAATAAATTATAAAGTCATAAAATAAGTAGCTGATATTTTTATTTCATTAGAATAATGAAAAAGCTATTTAATTAGGCCAAATATAATGACGTTCTATGATTTTATCAACTGACAACTCGCTCAAACTACCTAAGTAAACTCTACCCTCCAAGCACATTCAGTTATCAAATTTCACATATTAATATCAATATTTTGCCCTGATAATTATTAGTAAAATTTCTCACGAAGTTATATGAGCATGAGCTTATATGGAGTGTTTCATTGAGTCAAACTTCAAAGCAAGAGAGAAAATGAAACAAGTCACAGATTATTCGACTTCGTCGTAATGATTTAACTCCGCGGCCATCATATCCCAACACCATGTAAAATAAATCAATTTCATTATTAGATAAATGCAGCTATCATAAGTTCTGTAATAATGGAACTGGTATCTCACTGTCTTTAGTGGTAAAATTTCTTCAGCTTTATCTTTTTTATCTCCAGATTTTTTGACGCATAAGACTGGCGTTTTTAGTTCTAAAATTTCAACTTTTAGACTTGATGCGCTGCGGGCGGAATGTCCTTCATTTGCCTTTAGGAGGTAGGCGTTGGGTGATAGACATTTCAGCAAAATTGGTAGGCTCATCCTCCTTTGGTATACTGCTCTGGGGTTAGATTGTTCAAAAACTTTCCTCTGTGAACTTCCTTGACCCAGTTAAGTACCAAGGCCTGTCCTCCGTTGGTGCCCACCTCGCCGCTTTCAGTTTGGTGCTCAGGACACGGGGTCATTACTCTCTTACACCGATGAGGTTTCTACGGAGGGATTAAAGGCGTCCTCGATGAAAATATGCCCTATCATTATACTTCTAACTGTTATTGATGCTATTTCAAGTCCACTTTATCCCTATGCATGTGTCGCAAAATTTGGAATACCATACTTTTAAATGACATGCTAAGTTGAAATTTTATTTCTTTCTGGTCAAAAGTTTTTCCTCATCTTACTTCATAGCAAAAGTTCTGTACGTCGACGCTTGGTGATATTGATTAAATCCCTACCTCCTACGCTACTGTTTTGCATCGCCAAAAAAGTCTTTAACATACTGTCGTCCTATATTCTTGTGTATGTGTGTTGGTTTTCTGTACTCTGAGCCTTTGTCTTTGATGATAATTGTTGTCAATTTTCTCTTCTTGTCTAATTCTTTTCTTCTTTGTTCCAATCTGTATTTCTCATAGCTTCATGTCATATGTCTTCCGTAATCTATTATAAAAATATCTCTTTTGCTACTTTCAACCGGAGATTTATTAGTCGTTTATTTTTGAGTCGTCGAAGTCGAACAACATTCGACGCCGAAGTGTCGCTTAGTCAGAATGCTATTGAGGAGGGTGACGCATTGGACTGCTTTAGCCCAGAAGTTTTTTATATCCTGCCTTCAGAATAAATTTTGCGTGAAAATATTGCGGTCTAGCTATTCTACCTAGCAGACCAGGTGAAACCAACCGAGTTATAGACAAGGCGTTCTCGAGCTGCATTATTCTGTACGACAGTCTTAGAATCTATATTTAACTTCTCGTTTTATCATCGTTTACCTTTTCTATGAAAACGCAACAAACCGCGTAATCATTTTCTGAGACTTTTCTGTCACTGTTTTAGTTCTTTCAACCAAAAACTTTGTCGGAATCGCTCTTACTGTACTAGTGAGGAGTATAGAATCATCAACGATATAAATTTTAAAAGGCTACATTATCTATTTAATGCAAGTAGATTCTTCAAAATATTTGAATAGGTGACTCAATTTATCAACAAGTTTCTACATACTATGTTTCCACTCAGAGTATTGAGCATATCTTTGAGGACAATCGCCATAAAATATTATAAAAAAAGAGCTCATCTAATTCTTTAATCACGTATTCAATCATTCTCTTCGGACCTCTTGTACTTTTTAGGACAGTAGTGAATAAAAGGCATTTCTTTTTTAAACGAGTAACTGTGCCTAGTTACTCGTTTATTCTTGAATTGACCACCAGTATTTGATCTTGCACTCTTAGCATAGTCCAATACAACTGAGCGATCTCTACTTTAAGCCCAATGCAGTCAACTTATGGTTACTGCAATATACTATTAAAGCAATGAGAGCTGAGCAAAGATTTTTCAGTAATAATAAAAAGGGCGTCGGTAGTGAAATGGTGCCTGTCATTTGAGCACTTCAAATCCAGGGGATAGTCCTAGGTTTGTATAAATATTTATAAAAGTCTTTTGTTCCAAAGGAATTCAAAATCAGTTTTTTTCCTGCCGGTCCTCATTCGCTAAATAACAAACACACTCAGTGTTTTCCCACCCGTATCTTGTTCCATTTTGATTTTATTTTACCTCAAAGCACTAACTCCAAAGTCCCCCTCCATTGTTCATTGTTGCCTTGTACCCCATTATTGTTTCAGCCACGAATTTCATTCCGTCCTTATCCACTCAAGAGTAGTAGATAATTCCCCTCGGCTGACGCGCCCCCACCTTAGCAGTTTTTTCAAGCAGTTTATCCAGCGCAGGGGCCTCATTCCATTCATCTGTGGCAAACAATCTTTCTCCTTTCATGGAAGAAAAATAAATAAATAAAGCCCCGTAAAAAACATTTGGACTGTGTAAAAGATTGTCTCTAAAAGGGAAAGCTACCAAGTATTTTCAAGCCGTCGCGAATTCACGCTGTATTTTCCCGGGCGAGAGGGAACGAGATACGAGGAGAGACAGAAGAAAAGTAGAATCGTACTTTCAAGATGCACCTTCTTCAGATACGACACAATTCTCGAATTGAGATATTTCCAGAAATAAGAGACGTGGTTGGGATTTTTCTTTTCCTCATAATCCAGCTGTTTATGCCCAAAATAAAAGCATCATAGTGACATGGAACGTGAGGAGATTTTTTCGTAATGGCTGAGATATTGTTATGACCTGAATACCCGTTCGAGTTCGCCATGGTTTTTTCCTCTGTCATCTCTTGAATGCCTGGAAAAAGAGAAATAGACTTTTTCTAATAAGCCTAAATTTATGATGCCAAGAATTGTTCTCCTGGTCTTTAAATAGAACCTGGTGTCTACCTGGAGTACTTAAGACTCCTTTACAACAGTGTTCAGTGAAAACATGTTTCGTATGGTCGTAAATTGCGGTCTGGAAGCCCTTTCATCTAGAATTTATTTTATTGATTCCCCCATTTCACCTCGATTACCCCTTAAGTGATGAGTTAAATAAGAAAATATAGATGAATAAATACAGTTATTTGTTATCAGAGAACGTAATTTATCATCATGGATTATTTACTGCGGTAATGCTACATATGATCATGTGAAGCATATTTTTAAAAGTTCAGATATATTCTTTTCCTCTCTAAAGGTTGTCAGACAGCCAATACATGCATCTATACTATCCTTTTTGCCAATATCAATCGTAATTAATGTCATTCAATTTCAAAGAAATATTTTGCCACCCCTACATTAGCAAAGGGCACTATATGAAAAATGTGTCAAAATCTTCCTCATTTTTAATTTCCCTTGGAAACCATCCAAAGTCCTGTATTGCTTTTAGATGCCGAACTGATGCAAAAATGCTATGCTTCTTCAAATTGGCATATTGCTCTCCCTCTGCCCATGAACATCTAAATGATGAGTACTTCTGTACAGGGGGCTGCCGTAATTGCATATACCCAAGAGCTCTTCTACAAATATCAGGGATGTAATTTCTTGAGTCGGTATGTTCATGGATAATCACAGCTCAACTTCCATGCTCCATCATATTGGTTGTACTTCCTGATGCTGGATGCGTCTCCTCTCACTTGATGTAGGTCAAATAATGTAATTTTTAATGATTTTAATTTCTATATTTTATGTTCCATGAAAAATGCAACCATCTTAAAAAACATTTTAAAGGATATATTTTCCAATAAAGTTTTCTGTCATTTATTTTACAATCATTCAGATAAATTAATACTTTAAGTTATCGTACCTATATACTTTATGCACCGGCCTTCATTGCTTATCAGTTAAAATATTAGCTGTTCCAAAAGGCAAAGTAACTAATGGTATGTTTTAAGAAGTTATACTCGCATTTACGGAATGTAAGTGCAGGAGTTTAATCATTCACAGATTTATTTATTTATTTATTTATCTTCACTATCCCGAATACAGCACAGTGGGCCAATTTACGTCGGGTGGATAACAGTAACAACGGACGAGACACAAACACCCATGTCCTGAGAAGATAATATTCTACTCAGGCGGGACTCGAACCCTCGGGTTAGCAGGCGAGGACTTTACCCCGCCGCCACCGGGGCCGACTTGATGCAGTTTCATCTAGTTTAATCATCTTTCGCAAAGAAATTACCCTTAGTTTTTTCTTGATTTTTTCTCCATTCTCATCATTCTAGATGCTCGATTTTTTTTAGGAATTCTAAATTTTGAAACCCAATTTCCAATGTTTCTTAGGAATTTTTCAAGGAAATGTCACATTGAATGGAAAAATACGTTCGTAAAGAAGAGAAAATTTGCAGAAAACAAATTAAAATTTCATAAAACTGAGTGTGAGAAAACAATCATAAAATAATGAAATAAGTTGAAGGGGGAAAGATAGCAGTCAGAGCTTCGCATTTCATTCAGCTAATATTCGTCTACTATGGTACTGTCATAACTACTGATCAAGCCGTGAACTCATTCAGTTCATTAATTTTAGACGCTAACTCGTCTGGATTGATTTGATTTCTTACGATCTTTCCAATTTTATTTCAAAATCTTAGAAAGTGAAAATAATACTTCCATACATATTGGCTTGCACTGCATATATATTTTACTATGTAAAAAAACATCCTTAAAGTCTATTTCGCGTCATTAAAGACAGCATTAGAAACCACCGCGGAGTTTCCGTCATTGATTCGGAGGTCACTTTTATGGCGAGACGAACCCCAGAGAGGACAATTACCCTGTTTCATTGTGTTCTGAGCAATCCTCTGTGCTGTTGCTGTCCGCCGAGCCAATCAAGGGCCCCGTCTTTATTGCCCTCCCGCGAGAAAATTCATGAGTGAATCACCACCAGTTTAATTATTCCGACAAAGTATTATAAATAAATTTAACCAGAGTACAGGAAGATAATGTACATCGGTGATAACGCTGGCGGATGTTATCCTGGGAAAACCAAATAATTGGATCTAAATTTAAATGTGCACATCTTGTGCAGCCAGTTTGGATGCATTCCAAAATTTCCGGAGAGGTTGAACACGGTACCATGGGAGAAGTGGGTTGGATGTTGGGGAGGTTAAAAAATAGGGCATCTTCCGCCTGTCAAGGTGAACAATGCTCGCCAGTGAGGCGCCACAGACCAACGATTTTGGCCGATCTCTGCCAGAGCTCTTGCAGCGACGCCCAATTCATGCAGGTGCAGGAAATTTTTAGAGCGATTTAAGAGACAAGTTTTTAATTTCGATATAAAATTGAAACGAGCCTCTGTGCGAGTGATACAACCCGTAACTTATAACGGTAAAAAATTGTTTTTGCCGCAATCGTAAGTGCCTCAATTTTTATGTTTTTCTTCTCGTAATTAAGTAACGATTATGTTTTTAAGTGAAATACTATTATAATAGGAATGACGTTGCATTCTAATTTTAGATTATACACAAGTAAATAGTTTTTAAGATTATTAGCTAATAATTTGTTTTCTTGGCTTATCTCACATACTCAAGATTCATCCTTGGACGGCAATGTTGACCTTATCATTGAAGAAGTTGAATTTATTATTCCTGATTAACAACCAAGCAAATATTTTAAGAAAAAGATTGCCTAGTTAGACTTTAAGTTAATAAGACTCCTCATAGATAGTGGTTAATTTTTCTTTAAATAACGCCACATTAGTTCCTCCGCCATTGTTAACAGTTCCAACAAAGCAGATTTCACTCTACGACTTTATTTTGCCATTTCTCCTCTCTACATTTCCGATTTATTTTTTTTAGTGAGAAACTGTTTGAATCATTTTTAGCTCAATCTTGAAGAATATTAAGCGCAAAACATACATTTACATTTACGTTAGGGATCCCGTAAATTGTAACCCTACTTTTGCAGTCAAATTTTTACGGTGGTTCATTATTGTATCCCTTATTCATAGTTAAAAGTGGTACTAGAGTTATTATATAAAGCGCCCATTCTCCCCAGTTGTGACTGTGGAAGAGAGGGAAAATTTTCACTGCTCTACAGAAGTAGTTCTGACTGACATTAAAGAGGTCGACCACGTCAAAGGATGGTGACAGGTACGTACCTCAGTACTCCACGGCTCTCTCCGTCTTAATAACAGATCCGCCTTGCGGCTAAGAGGCCGCGCTCCAAGGAGAAAGCTACCTGTTGTGGCACAAACATTCTTCACCCCTTTCCCGTCTTCATTTCCCGCGTCTCTTTAAAGGCCTGCGCTCACCTCCCCTAGCCTCCCACAGACCGACAGACAGACACAGGGACCCTCTCCACCCCTTGCTCCCCCTTACCCCGACAGACACGAAAAAAAGAGCTCACAAGACCTCAATCCCTTCCCTCTGTCCGCTGCAAACTAGTCTCGTCGTACCACGCCCACTTACACTCGGTCGCAAAAACTCCATCTTCCCTTTCTGCGAGCGAAACATCTTTTCTTTGCTCGTCCTCCTCTGTTCTCCAATCCCAGTTCCCACTTTCGCCCAAGCTCGCCGGAGATGTTCTAAGCCCTACAAGACGCTTTCCTCTCTGTTGTACGAGCACCATCTCCCTTCGCCTCCCCCTTCATCGCGTTTTTTGTGCGAGGAGTAAACAGTGATGCTCAGTGGGGTAAAATCCTAGAATTGGAATCAATATTTTCCGTCGAAGATTCGAAGATTGAAACATCCCATCCAGTTTTTTTCTTTGATATTTAAAACGCGCCCGAAGCTTTTATCGAGTGGTATTCAACACAATGTCATAATCTACAATGTACTATTTTCCTTGATATCTAAATTTAATTCTTCTTAAGGGATTTAGGTCATTAGCGATGGAAAATAAGGAGGAAAAATATTTTTTGGAGAAGAATGGTTTTATTGGAGGATCTCGTAAAATCTCATTTCACTCTTATCCTTGTGGTGTTGGGTGGGGAAACATTTCTCTCCGTTCGACTGTCTATTTCTCACATTTGGTGATTCATTTCTGACCTGGACATGCAACGAGGAGCTAAAACAATATCCTTTGTTTCTCAGTGATATCTAATGAATTGGCTCAGAAAGAAATGAAAATTAATCAGCTATTTTTGGATTGTATAGTTTAAAACAAAGTCATTCTCATGGATTCTCTTCCCCAAAGTGCATCGGACTTTTTGATTAATTGGCTGAATTTTTGTTAACTGCGCAACTATCTTGGACGAACTCTAGAGCCTGATAGTTTCCCTCTCAGTCTCTAAATGGACACTTCTTTTTGTGGAAAGGAATTGTGAACGATTTGAATGAATATCCTGTTATATTTTATTTTACATGATTTCAAACGGCATCGTTATTTCGCCATTTTAATGTTGCATGGAAATATTATTTTTATCCGAATTGGCATCTAATTCCCGAACTTTTTGCTTAGCCTTATTTTTATCCTATGGCTACCAAGGCAACAATTACTTTTCCAATTCAATCTAATGATATTTCATAATTATGCCAAATAATATTGCAACCAAAATTTATATGCTCAATCCCTCAACTCGATAATGAGTATTCATTTTTTGACGTACTCCGAGACACTTCGAGCGATCCACATCATTAACTCTTTTTAGTGCCGTCCTTGCGCCCAAACCGTCTCGCCAAAACGGTCGCGCTGGAATGTCCTAGACCATTTTTAGAAATGTGGAACATGCCCGGAATTTCAAGAATGGTAACAAAATAAATATACTTTCTAGGCCTTGACTTCACCGGACGATGACTTGAGGTCGGTGATATATGTATATCATCACTACACATCAAATAAATATATACTAGTGCTCCAGTATAGCTATCCTAGATATTATCGATTCCAGATCGTATATGTATCGCCGTGCCTCTAAAAAAGGATGAGCTCCCAAGAGTGAAGGATGAAAAAGGTTGAAGAGCACGCTCTTAGTTTATCTTCAAATCACTCATTCAAATGGAAATATAAGCGAAATCTATGGATTTCACTACCGAAAGGCAATCGTGTCCATTGTCTGGCAATAAATAGACACGATTGATAGTTCATTGACGCTTTATCAGGCCCTTTTTGCTCTTACGTGGTGATAATTAGGCTGAGAAGCAAATAACATCCATCCAAGATTAAACTGATATAATCTTTGGCTTATAATTCAGTATATATAGCCATATCCCCCGATTTTGGGAATTGATGAACAAAATCTATGAACGGCTTCCCTCAGACTGCCAGTGTGAGCGGCATGTGAATTTGATCTTGAACGAAAATAACGGCGAAAGTTAGTTTTGAAGTACTCGGCACATATCCCGAATCTTGGGAATCAGGAATTCGTAGTTCGTAGACCATTTAAAATTCCACGCGTTTTCGAAGAGCGAGCGGTCCAACCCGATTCTCCCCCACACCGTGCTTTACCCTCGTCGTCCCAAGAGGGCGCATTGCGATGCTCTTCTTTCTCTTTCCATCTCCCGCCCTCGCCGTGGAAAGGGGGGACTGGCATCGAAGAGACGCAATCCAAATGAGTGGAGCGACCCGCGGCGGTGGCGCGCCCGAGCGGAGACGGCGTGTCGCCTTTTTTGTCGCAGTGGGTCTCTCGTTAGCGGAGTTACACGTGCCTCCGGCGGCGTGGAGGCGGAGGCGCCCTCCATGTCGGCCCGCCGCCGCCGCCACCGCGCGGAAAGGAAATTAAATGTAAATGCACGGCCGCTAGAGAGCTCGCTTCAAATGCTGGCTGATCTCTATCCATTCGCCCACGTCGCGCGGTGACGTCCCAGAGTCGACATCGCGATTTATTCATATTTAGAGAACTCCCAACGTGCGACGTGTAAATTCCTACCAAATGGTTAAATTTTGCACACGTGCTCCAAGCCTTCCGTATGCATCACCAGTGGAACCTATTAAAATATCTGTATCGCTTTAATTTTAATTATTCATGACTACGATTATCTCTTATTTTTCGGTTGAGCTTCAGTAAGTATTAGCTATCGCATTATCTATATTCAAGCAGGAATTCTTTCCCTCGGCCATTGACCGAGTACGGGTTCGTTATTTTGAGGGGCCGAGAATCTGGGGGTTAAAGAAAAACTTATAATCACGATTTTGCCTACGGTTCCTAATATAATGGGGAGGTAACCCTTTTCCCCTATTTTATCCGCCCCTTACCCAGGACCTCTAGTTGGTGTGAACCCCCTTTGCAGGTCTGGTGTCAATAGCCGGAAAATCACGAGATACAAATATTTCTCCCCACGGGAATCGTTACGCATCAGGGCTTAGATGCTTTTGATTATATTTAATTAAACATGTTCTGAGGCTTAGTTTAATAACACTAGCCGGAATTATCAGTCATAAATCTGAGACATGAAGAACTTCATCAAAGACACTATTTTTGCGAAAAAAAAAATTTGCCAGAATTTTTTTTTTTGTCAAAAAAATTATTTGCCAGAATTTAATAAATCATTCATTTCTTTTCCGTTAGGTAAACTTTATTTGTATTTCCCATATTTTCTAATATCATCCGCAGCACTTCAAGCGTCAATTAAAGACGTACCTAACTTTGGTTCATTGTCAATTAGTTAAGTGAAAGCTTTCCAAAGTTTACAAACCTTTGTACTGTGGAATGACAAACACATAAATGCTACGCGTCCAATGAATAGGGAATAAAATCTCATGGAACTATTTGAGTTCTATGGCTTACATTTGAACCTGAAGGAATTCATTCCTCCATCTAGTACAAGGTCGACTATTTTGGACGAAAACGGTAAGCGGCAAAATATACGGCTCACAAAAGGGTGCAGAGTAGATGTCGCTTGAGTCGTGTGAATTACGGGTAGTGGCATCCGCCGGTGGAAGACGTAGGAGGAAGCGGAAGGCATGTTACCCTCCTACTTGCACCGCATGTGCATTTTTCTCGCGTTTAATTCCTCCGTGCATGGGTGGCCGACTCAGCGCTCTTCGTGGAACCTTGAAACTAACACACCAAGTATTAATACCCTTGAGCGTAGAGCAAAACCTTACGCCACTACGCCAAGTTGGTTGGCTTTGGTCTGAGTATAGAGATAGATTTGTTTTCTAAACAAATGATATAAGCTCTTAAAGAGGGAGAAATGGAATTGTTTTCATTTATTAGGCTCGATGCTATGCTAATTTCAAACATAGTTGCTGTAAAACAGATCCAGTGTAGCGGTATCATTAAATGCGCTCAATTTAAAGTCCATTCACTTTATTGGTCTCTGCTCCTTGAGGTTCTTTCTCTTCTCAGTGGTCTCCGGGAATTTGTGACGTTTCTTTTTATTTATTTCCTTGTCTTGTGATATCCGTTGGAATAGCAAAATCTTCTAAAAGTGTGTTACCTCCTATGATGGGATGTAAGCATTCCGATTCTTGGAGAGTTTAGTCATTGTATATCGCCCCTATCCACTACTGTATGAAGAAGCAATTCTCCGGTCTCTTAAAATGAAAGAAAATAACTGATAGTGTCCATGATACTACCATAAGTGCTGTCATGTATGTGAAACGTCCTCTCACGAGATGGGGATGTGTTGAAAACAATGAATTATATTTCCTGAAACGTTCCGTGGGTATTATTCTCGGCTTCTTAGATTCAGAATTCGATGCTCTATCAGCTTCTGACGTATTTCTATAGGCTTCACCGTTCTTACTTTGGCGTTATTTAGATATTTTCCCAAATAAGACCTTAAATTAAGATATATTTCCTTCTAATACGTTTTACTTTAAATTAAAACCTAGCTTAAAATTTTCAATTTTTTTAAAACTAAATATTTTACTTTCTTTATGGATTTATCCCTAAAAATATTCAAGATGCTTTCATATGGAACCGCAAGCCAAATCTTAATACGTTAAAACGTCCGCCTCCGCCAGCTTCACTCTGTCCACTACACGAGATTTACTCAAAGTTTGAGATCATATTCAGTTGTATGATGTCGTCATTACTTCCAAAATTTGCGTCAATTCTATTCTTTCAACTTTTTTTTGTACAATTAACCCGTGGACCGTTTGCACTCTTCTCTTGCTATTCGAGTTATATACAATGCATCGCCGCCAGCCATAGATACTCACTCCCCATCCATACCGTTTCAAAAGATGTTTCACGTCAAAAATGAAGGGGCAGCCCGTTTCCTCCTCTCTCCCTCTGCCTCCATTCATCGCCCTCCTCCCTCTCAGCATCCTCCTTGACCTCCTCACACTCCTCATCTCCGGTTCCCCCCCTCCTCGCCCTCCGGGGATGAAGGTGCCGCGCCGTCGGGCAGTGCGCTCACTGGCTTTAAAACACAACTTCCTTCTCTCACCTCCTGCTTCCTCTACTCGCTTATCTCACGAGTATTTCAGTAAAACCTTTGAATCTCGTATCTTTCGTAGGCGAGTTCAAGGCCAAAATGCTGCATTCTTTTCTCGGTATCATTAAGTTAAAACTTTGATCAAAATTTCGACACGTATAAACGTTCACATAATGCACATAACATAGTCAAAGGGAGAAATTTGGAATTCGTTTTGAACATTTTAAATGAAATTTGCGTGTATGCCAATACCAACTTCCTTATTTCTAAACAGTAAAGTAAAAAAATACATTGGGAATATAGAAATAAAAGTAGAAAACATTAATAAAATTAGAGGCGATTTCATGGTAGTCTATATAACATATCGAACGATTTTTCAAACTTTTCTTCCTTCAAAATTTTTATGGATCTAATATAATTGAAATTTTTAGCTGGTAAATATAGAGTAAAGAACTTTCAAAAAAATAAAAATGAACAGTCAAAGAATACATTCCATTGCTCATACTTCTCCAGCACTAATGCCTCCATTGTTTTATCCAAAAAATGCTTAAATTAGAATCATTACACAGAAAGTGCATTTTATTCTGCTTCCTCATATAGTCTGAGTATAGCAAGGAAAGCGAATACACTTACTTTAAATTAGCTTGGGCTAAAAAATATTTTGGATTTCCAGTCAATTTTACATTGGTACAGGAGTAATCCAATTACTTTCTATAATCGAGGCCATAAAACGCAAGCATGCGTAAAAAGCATTAATATTTATGCCATAATCATGACTTAATATGAAAAAATATTTATGATTCAATGAGGCGATTATATGGTAGTCCGTATACCATATTGAACAATTTTAAAACTGTTCTTCCTTCAAATGTTTATAGACCCAATACTCTTGAAATTTTTAGCTGGTAAACATTGGAGTAAAGAATGTGGACCATTTTTTCAACAATTTTATGAATGAGCATCATATGAACTTAACGTGAACAGGAAACAATGGGCATATCATTCTTTAAAAATAATTTTAGCAATGCAGAGATAAATTTTCATGAAACTGTTGTTATGCGCAATCCATTCAGAATGAGAACTCGAAATCTCGTTTTCAGTGAGTTTCTGTGATTTATACAACGTATTTGCACATTGCCGGAAAGGTTGACTTTTGGTTTACGGCTACGGCTGGGCACTTGAATTCTTTTGAGAAAATGATTTAAAATCACCTCGTCAAAAAATCAATTTTTATGTAAACTATGCGAGTTTGTAGATATTCGCTACAAATTTTCTATTTTTTTCATAAGTTTTATTATCATACACCTTTTAAGAAAATTTTGATTACCAATAATCAGGAATAATATTCTGAAAATATGAGGTTAACTTGGTTGTTTTTTCTTTAACTGTACGCATTATCTTCATGTAAGTGAAATTTTCCGAAACGTTAAGGAAAAGCTGAGAGTTAGAATGATAGAACATTGAATACGAAAAAATAATTATGAAAAAACAAGTATTCTATCTGCGCCGGCGATCAAATCTGCCTGCCCTTCCTCCACCAATCAACTCTGACGTCGGCTTCTCGGCCAGACATGAATAGTCAGCCGTGCATTGATTTCATTTCGTTATTTTTGCATCTCATTTCCGCCGCTGCCTCCATTTCGACCCCGCACTATTCAAACGTTGCTTATGTCGCGCTCGCTCACGAAAAGTGGAAGCGGAAGAGATGGTTGGGGGGGAGGAGGGCGTTTGGATGCTGGGGGGAGTGAGGGCACGTATATGTGTGCATTCGCGCCGAGATGACGAAGAAGTCGGTGAACGGGAGCGAAATAATCACGACAACAGGTGTTTCGGGTGTTTGTCAGTCCCACGGGCGGCAATTACCAAAGAGGAAACGGTCCAGAGGCTCGTTTTCGAGCGGGAGCTCAAAATTAAATGTCTCCGCTAGGAAAACATTTGCGCATCGGTTCGCCCACCGAGTAAACCGTCGCACCGGACCGTTTCATCTATTTCCCATCGCGCATCGGGTCGGATCGGCGGCGTAAATGTCACGGGACAAGCGGGGAGATGCGAGGGGAGGGACATTTGCCCTCCCTCGTATCAGGGTCAATCAGGGTCTGCATTCGCGAAGCGCGAGCGGACGGGACCGCACCGCTGGTCCTATCTGCGTGGCCCAGAATTTTCGCCATTATGCGTTCCGCGACTGATTAAAATCGGTGACCGTCCTCCTACGTGGACTTTCCTCCCTCAGCGTCAACTACTTTGCGTGAGATTAATCCGAAGATACGAGTGTATGTCCCTTCTGGTTACCTAGTTCTCATTGCAAATGTTGGAGTTCTACTGGAATCGGCGAAGCGTTCGTGTAGCATGACTTTAGATTCTATGATTACTCAATGGGAGTGCGAACGATTTGCTACCTATCGCTGCGTCCGTGTCCATTGCCTCCATCGGTATGATGAATACCATTTTACATTAGACCATACCGCCGAGTGTTACTGTTATGGCGTCCTTTAAATCATTCAGCGTGCACAAGATGGATTGAGAAGTCAAACGAGTCGCCTTACAGATGCTCCACGTCGCTCCAAGGACCAACACGCAAGACAAATGAGATTCTCGGCACGCAGCCGCTCCAAATCGCAGCCACGTCCGGCATATATATCTGGCACGGTCAGCAAAATGGCAGACCGACAAATTAAGGGAGCACTGACCGAGAGGGATCGTTGGAAAGATTTAACCTGGTAGAGATGTACTTCAATGACTCACTCCGCCACAGTTGTGCATTAATATAAACCTTGGAAATTGTTAGCTGGAGAATACGCATCTTTAGTAGAGATGGGTAAAAATACGAAGGTTACTCGTAGGAAGAGGGAAAATCATAAAGATTCAGCGGACTGTAGCTAGATAGGGAACCTTGGAACAGAAATAGAGAAAATACATGTGTTGAGCTTTCAATAGTCATGATGTACTTGGGGAATGAGGAGAGAGATTTTTTTAGAATGCTCAATACTCTGATTAAAATAGAGCTGACTCGTATATGTACCCAAGGCTGAATCTTCTCCTCCCGGTGATAAATTAACTCAGTAGCCCCAGCTGTTTTTCCATATCACTGCTAGAGAGCCCAGCTTATTTAACCTTCCTTTACATTTTTTCCTAAATTACCTTCCACAATTGCATTATAGTACTCTCGTTTTTATCGTTTGGTAAGAAAGGTTTATTTTATATTTAACCAGTTTCTGCTTTTTCAGCTGCGTACGCACGAATTTTGCCTTGAATCAAGCACGAAAGCACGTTCGTGCATGCTTTTTTTATGTATTTCCTTTTGTGGCAAGCACAATCAAGCTGGTTCGTCCAAGGGCATTTATTCGACGTTACTAGTAAACAAAGCGAAATATAGATAGACAGGTAAACCATTTATTCTTAGAAAGCAACATAACATAGTAAATTCACATATTTTGATAACCCCTAAGGCTGGCTGTGATATTTTGATAACTCCTGTGCTGGAGTTTCCGTTAATCATGCTATGCAAATAATCTACCTGCATTACAAGCCATAATTCTTATCCATTCATAAATATGCATATATTTTCAAATAATAAAAAAGGTGCAAGAATTTCTTCGAGTAGACATGTTAACATTGTCACCCTTTGAATATTTTTTTGCCTTTTCTACGTATTCTTACAGGAACATACATTAACTTCCATGCAAACAAACACAAACATACGTATTTTAAAAATTTAAATATATACCGATGTAGAATAAGTTCTATTACAATACATCGAAGCATCTGAGTAATTTTCGTAAGAAATTACGATTAATGTGCAAAATTACCTTGCTACACTTAACCCATGGTGCGGCCAGAGGCTTAACAGCTTAGCAGCACTGCTGAAACTGTTTCACTATCCCTGGTAGATCATTATAAGTAAAATAAAATACTTGTATCAGTAATAAGTTATCATTTTTCCCATCACATAGTTGTATTGTGATTGTACCGGCCTATGAGAAGCCTCTATCTCTTTTGATTTTATTTTCGTAATTACAGAACTTAATTCAGATTTTTCCTCCCCTCTATTTAATATCGGATGATATGTGCCTCAAGGTTTTATGTGGAAAGTTTTTACGTTTCACACGCTACGAAACCTATCCATATTTAGCTGATATATATACATTCCTAAGCAAATGTCATTTTCTCTGCTCAACTCGTTTGACTCAATTTTAGAATTTTCCTAAAATGATTAAATTATAATTACTTAAATTACATCAACAACAATTTTTTCATTCAATAAAAAGCTCAAATTCATTTTGACAATTCTTAGAGCAATTGTTAGCGGTGAGCGGTCAAGGGTTTTAGATCTTCCAAATGGAGTATTTAGATACTAATTAAACTTCAGGTAATGCCAGTTCTCGACGCGAAGGTCTTGATAATCCACGATAAGGGTGGCTAAAACCTGGGCTTTGCGTGATCTTTTGCCGGAAGATTTTGAACTCGTAAGCGCATAAGGCCAAAAATAGATGTGATTGAGGTAGGTTGTTGTTAGCTTTTCAATCAAAATAGCTGGCTGTAAACTTTTTAGACCAATTTCGATCAGCGTAAATCTTCGGGACCGGTAGAAGCATAAAGAGTGGAATGCTGTAGAGGCAATCGTTGATAACTCAAAGTCAGCTACTTCAACTCAAAGGTGGAGGGGAAAAATGTATAACTGCCAATCATGTGAATATAATAATCGGCCATGAGCTGAGTGTATCAACTAGTTATTGGTTGCTACATGTTTAATTCTATGATACTCCGGTTAGAAACCCAATCGGCAGTTGCATCCAAGGGAGATGTAATTCAAAAATTTTCGTCATATCGGGAGAAGCTGTTTTTGGTGGTTTTTATTTTTCCATAAAAACAAGTTTTCTCCACAGAAAAGTTTTCATAAATCCAAACTCCTTCCGATGCCGTGTTATGGCCCTCGCAGTAGTCTCAAACGGCCAGCCTCTCCTTCTTCTGAAAAACAATACAACTCTTTAGCACACATGTCGGCCATAAGACTTAGAGCTCGCTTCCATTAACTACTCATTTTAAAGTCACCTACGGTTGTTCGTTATTGTTTCCTTTCATCGTAGTGAACATTAAGCTATGGATAGAGGAACGCAGAGCTTGAAGCATCACCCTGTCATAGAAAATACCGTTTTTATGTGACATGTAAAACGAATAGAATAAACAAAACCCGGCTGAAAGCTCCAACCTTATCAAGTGCACCAAAGATGCCAGGGAGAAAGAGCCGCATCTTTGAAATCAGAGGCTTCTGGTTCTGCCTCTGTGTTTTGGGGAAACATCTTGGAAGTGTAGCCGCCCGCCCAAAATCAACTCCTTTATCAGCCGCCAATGTATCTCTATCGTAAAAGACACGGTAATTTGTTTTTTGAAAGGGCGAGGAGCAGGCTTGAAGAAGATTGCGGCGTCTGATAGCTAAGAGTGAAGGGAAATGAATACTTAAGGGCGATGGAGACGCTTGGAAAAGCGTGGAAATTAAAAGCGAGATATGCGGTCGAAGGAGGGGGATGGCGGAGGCGAAGAAGATTTAAGAAGGAGACCAAGGGTGAGAGAGAGAGAGATAGGGAATGGGGGGGAGTAAAAAAAGAGCGAAGGGGAGAGAACAAACGGAACAGGGGTGGGGGAGGAGGGCAAGGTGGGGAGAGGAGGCGAAGGAGGAGAACGCGCACCAAAATACTCTTCAGCCGGGCGGACCCCAGGCGCTCAAACTCCCTCGTCCCTCCAACCCCCCTCCCCATCACCCTTCCCCACCAGGCTCATTTGCACAAGCGTGCTTGCGTATGGCGTCTTTTTTTCCAAATCCCCGTTCGGGCAGTGCTATTTATTTCACCAGTCCTAGCATCACATTGGGCGACCTCGCCAGGACCGATATTCCGTGTTGAAAGTACTATGATGTACTCTATGGCGTCCGTGACGAATTTTCTAGTGCAAATTAATGGACATGAAAGGTATCCGAGATAGAGCTGACAGAAAATAAGATGACGAAACCATAAATTGAAAGCTGTTGTACATATATGTAAGCGTGCTCGTCACTACCTTTCAAACTTTCTAGGGGAAAATGCACGATATGGCTTTCTGGGTGTGAGCAAATGTGAGCTTTTATGAATTATATTCATTGGGCAGTTTGATTCAAAACCTCATTTCGTTTTTGCTATTTCAACAAAAAATTTTTCATTAGCAAAATGGTGGTAATGTGTTTTTATCAATACCTGAGAGACTATAGAGCGGGCAGTTCCGAAAAATTGTTTCAATCCCAGTTCCTTCCGACCAGCCACGCTCATGTATGATAGGTTTAAGTAGGAGCATATATAAATCATTTGGCAATAGTAAAGATTGATAAAAACTATTTAAAGCTGAAACCACCGAGGTTCCTTTGAATTTGCATGCACATGTAAGGAGGGCGGGTCGGATTCATGAGATGCCGAAAGCTCTGCTACCGGACCTGGCACCCAGAAATCTCGAAGCAATTGTTAAAGATCTCAGTGTGTTTAGAAGTACCCCTTAATTCTCTCGATCAACAGCTGTACTTTTTTTCTATCAACCCTTCTGCAACCTACTTTTCATGAGTTCTCTGAGCTAACTCTCGCGCAGCACTTTTTTGTTTGTTTATCTCTCTGTACAGCAAATCTCAGGAAAAACACGAGAGAGAATTTTTTTTCACGTTGATGTGAAAAATGGTTAACGTTCAATATCCGCAAATGGTAGACCTTGAAGTGACTCAAAAAAAATAAGTTGTGGCATTATTCTTGGTTTTCAAGGAAACATTTGACAGGATCTCTCTGGATTGACTATTTCTCAAGCTCAATTCATGAAGATAAATTTTAAAAATATTGAATAGAATGCTTAACTTTTAATTAATTTGAATGCGTTTTAATACATTGCAAATAAAAAGTTGCAATTGATGGAATTAGTTGCGTCACCCCAATAATGGCACCCGGCGTTCCACAAAAACCGTGACTGGCTACTGTTATTTTTTATTCATATAAATGATATTAACTCATGATTTTGAAGCAAAATTATAACGTTTTTTGACGATGCGGTTACCTGCTGAATTATTGCAATAAAAGCAGACCTCTCTCTGATTGAATTTTAATGACGCCAAATCGTGATGTTTTAAGTGGGGGTTCGAACTTAATCTTAGTAATAGCACTGCAACAATCATCTGTCGAAGTGATTCGGCGAAACATCATGACGATGAAGTGGAGGGAGTAAAAGAAGGGCATCAGATGGATTCAAATGTCTGGTCATCACTACATCTTTGGACTCAACCTGAATCAAAACATATACGCAAATTAGAGTATGTACTGCATTAAAGAGAATTTATCAAGCCAATTGTAGGATGGCCCTAATATTAAAAAGTGAGAGATGGATGATAAATTATTCAAGTTACACCACAGCTGTAGAATACAAAGAAAAACTTTATCCGCACAGTGAACTAAATAAAAAGGTAAGCCGCGCGCTCCGTTAAAAACTTCTTCGGGAGAACAGAAAGTGTCATTTATTTAGATTATGTGATGCTGAATGGTCCGCAATGACCGCCGGGATTTCTGCCATCGGTTTCGGTGGTCATTGCGGACCAATTTGAATGACATAATCTTAAACTTGGTTCAGAGAGAATCAAAACTCATACTAGCTATTGATCCTATAAGAAGCAGGTGAATCAAACATTCTACCAGAAAACGAAACATCCACATGCTCCCGATGGCTAAGAACCACGTATATTCGTCAAGTGTAAGAAGTTTAGGAAGAAACAGGGATGAGTACGTTTTTAACCGACTCATCCAAATTAGGCGATTGGGAGAGATAAACTGTCGAGCTTGGTTGGTCATGGAAATAAGAAGTATAAGCGCTCCAAAGCCCGAAGAACTTCGATCTCTAATTTCTATAAAACTTTCCTGCAATCACATTCCTATTTTCGGGGAGAAATCAATCTATAAACCTAAGATAGAGCCTAATTGGACACTGGACAATCTTTACTGTAATTATGTCAGAGACAGATTATGTCAGAGTCAGAAAACCGTGTAATCACAAGGAATTATTAATTGGAATATGATCTCTATTTAATTTATATGCATTCTTCATACATTTAGGGGGAAGAGGGCCGTGAAAAATAGAGAAAATTGTAATTGGCATGTTTGAAAGGAGTTTGCTTGCATTGGCTCAGCCATGTTTAAAGAACGGATGAGTGTCAATGTGTCAAACAAATTTTTGATAGAAGAGTGAAGGGTGTGATGGGGAGAGGTAGCCCAGGAGAGTCACGGGTGAATGTGATGGAAGGGAAAAAATAGTGGGCTACCAAAGTTAAAAACAGGAGAGCGTGAATGATATAATGCATGATTTTAGTAGAAGCAAAAAAGGCAGGCAAGAATCAGACATTATGAAATAAATTATTTAATCAGAGCCAGTTTCCTAGGCCTAAGACTAAAACTCCGTCGATAGTGCCTGACGCAAAAGTTAACAGCGTGGAGGATATTTGTTTGCGTATATTTGCGCAAGAATTTTGTACAGAGGTGAATTAATGTTGAGGCGATAACGTTTCTTCCAATGTGATATCATTTACGTCCGATATTACGGTTGTTCAAAACGATCCACGGCATTAAAATAATTTTTAAAACTCTGATGAAGGCTTCCGCGGGGCTTAGATGGAGGTTGATTCCTTTTTTCGGGTTTTCCGCCGCGTCGGTTCATGATGAGGACAATGTTTCGCCGGTTGTCCTGCTGGCTTCCTCAGGTCCAAGTAACGGGTTAACGGGTCCATGTAATGGGTTACATGGACCTGAGGAAGCCAGCGGGACAGCCGGCGAAATATTGTCCTCAACATGAACCGACGCGGCGGAAAACCCGAAAAAAGGAATCAACCTCCAATTTTTAAAACTAATTACTACAGCTAATTACTCACAAACTAATTTACTGTGACTCGAAAATTTACCAGAATTCCATTCAGGGCAGAGTCTAACTCTTTACTGTACTAACATAATCTTTATACTGATTATTTGATTATTTATCATGTTTAAAGTTTAAAAAATGTTAAATTCATTATTTTGCAACCACTGGGTTACAGTATTCATATTTGTGATATTTCTGCAGTGAGTATTGTTATTTTGAGCCTCGGTTTTTCTATCCTACCCTCATTTAATAGCTATAAAATGTTGAATTAGCAATATTTCAAATTATACCCTAATTATCTTCCTACTACACCGCTGCTAAAAAATCAGGCAGGCGTACTGTTTGGATCAGCAAAACCACAACATATTTTTTTAAGAACGTTACCTCTAAAATTTGCAAGCACTTGTTCTTTCATATTTTCTTTCGTGACTCTACTTGATATTCCAATTAATCTCTTTCAATACTTAATATTGAATGAGTCTCTCACCGTGCTAAGTTATGGCACATTACAATTAATGTTCTTTCAATGGATTTATATTTTTTCTCCTCAGTATTTAATCAACGATCCCCACTCCATCAGCAATGTGATGCCCTTGTAATCGATTATGTAGGTATTGCTCGGAATTCCTAGGATATTACTCAGCCACGACCGCCTACGTATCCAGTTTCAAGACCGCATGCCAAGTGTTACATGTAAGCCGACCTTGGTTAGCTATTGCGGATGCCACGCCAATTACGCTTCCCGAGTCTAATAAGTAGTTATATCTCCGTGCACTTTCCCTCTCTCCTTGTGCAGCCAACGCATGCCAGCCGCTGATCCTTATTTATATCCCTCTCCTCTGGATTAATTTTAATCCCACTTCTCCTTTCACTAGCCACGCTCACCCACCGCCTACGCTTCAACCCTTTCATCGACGAGGGTCTTACTAAACATGCTCCTGTCGCTACACGGGCCATTTCCCATCCCGGAAAACGCCCACGAGCGGCGCGGCAACTCGCGTGTGCCGCGGAATCACTCGCCAACATCGAAAATTGCATTCTATTCAGGGGCGTGCGAAATTTTGGGAGTCAGGGATACTCCTTAAATTATTAACAGCGCTATGGAGAGATAGAGAGAGGGATAATGTCAGCGAACAAGTTATTCTGCATACGTATACTCGCAGTTTCTTTTCCTGAAGCACCACCAAAAAAGAGTCAACGTGGACAAACATTTTTAATTCAACCTTAAAAGCAAATTTTGCGATTAAATAACAAAAATTAGGGAAAAAATGCTGAAGCTAGTAGGTGATATAAAATGAAAACATCCCTTTCTACCCTGTATGGTTTTATTTCTACCCTGTATGATATTACCATACGATGTGATAATTGGCGTAGTTTAATTCCACCCACTTCCCACTTAAATTTAGTAGGCCTGGATTTTCTCAAGTACGCCAAAATATTTAGCTCTTGATGAGAACAACTCTCTTTCTTTTAGCGAAGCAGAGAAGTATTTTCATCACTTGGAAAGAAAATTCTTGTAGTTTCCTATGATTGAAAAAATTGCGGAGAAATACAAATATTTTCTCGTATATAAAGAATACGAAGTAATTCCACAAAATGAAGCCAGTAGATGCAGTACGTATTACAATATCTCTATTTCAGTAACTTCGTTATATATGTTTAATTTTAGCAGCTAGCAATTCTTATTTATGCCGTTATTCATAAAAGCTTTTGGCAAAGTTCATCGTCAAATGATGCTTCAAAGTATTTTCGCTTTACGAGATAAATTGAAAAGTACGTTGTATTAAATAGAGTGATTGTGGACGACATTATTCATTGAAGAGGGTAAAAGTACTAAATTTGGAATTACCATCATTATTTTCGGAAATAGAATTGGGGAGAGCTTTGTTTAAAATCCCACGTTACTGAATTGCTAACTGCTAGCTAGCTAGTATCTATTTTCGATAAAAAATAACTAAATAAAAACTAAAGTTGCACATTTGTTGCCGTAAATTGTGGAAAAACAGATTTTAAACACATCATCAAAAAAATAAAATTACTGAAAAATACGACAAAATATACATAAACATATGATACACGCATGCTCCCATTCCTGCGAATAATACCTTGAATTCACCCATTCTAGTTTATAAAATACTTTCAAGTCATTCAGAAATAATAGCGCTATCGAAAAATTTTAGCCTTAATTTCCTCAAAAATTTTACAAATTTAACATCATAATCCACCCACTATTAATTGACAGAGACAGCCTCCACCAACCACACCCATTCATTTGAAATTTACATTTCATATCAATCATCGTTTCAAGGGTCATCGTTTTGGTAGATCAACGAAGGGACATCAAAATATCTGTTACTACGGTATCATTTAGGACACGTAGGTCAATATAGGCTTCTCTAAACAGCCAATTAAGTTATTTTTTTTAGATCCCCTTTCTTTTGATGTTAGTGCACAGAGATTTAGATTTACCTAGGATCCTATGAAATCTCTATTTACCAAGGAAAAACATTCATTGTATCATTTTCACAAAACAAAAATGTTTTCATTTGCGTATATCTGCGAAAACCTTTCACTTCTACTTGCGTCATCAACGTCGGTTCTATTTTTCTATACTTGTCTATTTTTATTTTTTTATAAAAGTACCAGCCTCAATCACAATGCTGGAATGAGAGAATGGGAATGGATCCAAAATTCTTTGTTCAGCCGTTGATAGACCGGGATAGCGATCGACCGGAATGTGTACAGTAGGGAATCAGGCGACATCCACCTCGCTCACGAGTTCTAAATCGTTCTTCCATCTTGTCAATCTCGAACCCCTCGTCCGACTTTCCCATCCACTTCGCTTTGTCCGCCTTTCACGCTCTCCTCTTTCCCTACCCCCGAAAAACCTCATCTCCATCGACACCAGCCGCGAGTAGATGAGGTGGCGTGTTATTCTCCGCTCATCCACCCCACACCCCACCCCCACCATCTCCTCCTCTATTCACCCCCCTCCTCCCTCCCACTCATCCCCCTATCCCCTCCCACTTCCTCCCCCCAATTTCCACACCCCCGCTCGACGGCTGCCAACTCTACCGGATTCGCGCGGGGAGTCCCAGAATCTGATATTACACTAGAAATCTCCAGCTCAAGGTCTTTCCCTCTCGATTTCCAGGAGCTTGATACTCATCTTACGGTAGGTGCGTGCGATATTGAGGTTCTATTATTTACCTTACGCGTTAGTGTGGTGTAGCCCTAAGAAAGCCACGCTATTATGATATCACCGCCAGTGCCGCCTCCGGTGTCCATTAGGGCGCCTTTGTGAAAGTACACCCGCCGCTCGCCTCCGTTCTTGTCTCCGTTCAAGGAGTTAACCGACGCAAATCACTGCTCTCGAGGGTGAATGACTGACACATCTGGGCCCGCGACAGTTTTTCCAGTTTTTTTGCTACTACCATATAGTGTATATAGTTTTTCATATAGTTTTCCATTAATACACTTTTTATTTTTCATTTAAAATTGCTTTGAAAAACTTGCTAATCTATAAACTTGATTTATATCTGATTTAAAAGGCTTTCAGGTGTAAAATATCATTTTATAGCGCCTTGATTATAATTTTTATACATAATTTGATTAAATCGCTCGGCTCGGGATTGCAAAATATTTCAATGTGCTCGGAGACTGAACGAGAGGAAATGAAAGTGAGTGCAAAAAATGTTGAGTAAGAGATTTCTTGGAATGGAACTTTAAATTAGAAATTAAATTAAACTAGAAATTCTCTCTAAAGAAAATCCATCTGAACTTGAGATTCAAACAATGGTGATTTTCAGGTAACTTGGCTACCTTTGCTGCTTTATTCAATCACCGAATTTGTGAGATTCAAGAGGTAGAGAGGTAGAGTATACATTATGCAGTTGCGGTCTATAGAGTATGACAACGCAAGGGAAAGAGGACTTAATTATGAAGTTATGACTCGTGATGTCGAGACTTGTGGTTGCGCTAATACTGATCTAAACTACGGATTTGAAGAGTCCATAGGTAGCTTAACTGATTATTTCTATCCACAGCTATAGGTGAAGATGCATCGGAAGGTCCTTAAAGCATAAGAAATTACAGAGGAGGTGAAAGTAAAATTGAAACCTATTGAGGAAGACGACGTTTAAATTTCGAGTTCCGGAATTCGGTCACTATGGTAACTAAAACACGAACCAGCACTAGGATGAAAATTTATGGCGACGGCGAGTGACCCCTTCGTACTCGCGACAAAACTTTTCATCCTAGTTATTTTAAGTATCTTCTTCTGCGGTGATTTTCATTTCAAGTCGGTATTATTATTTTGCTTTTTATGCCAATATATTTAGAACTTGTCAAGTTTTTCATTTTATGAGGATAATTTGAAAACTTTAAGGATACTGGAACTGCCCATGATGTTACCTTTACGGAGTTACCCACAAGTGCATAGAAGTGCGATATTGCTCAGAGGGAAAATAATTTGCCAGGACTCGAGCCTGGAACCCTCGGTTTCGCTACAAATAATTTTGACAATCGCCCTATCGAGGTGTCCTCCTCTACTGTAGATGTTGACACACTATAAAAGAGCAACACTGCCGGATCCTCAATGGAACGAGCAGTTCTTGGCGTACTCTAGGCGCCACAATCCGTGAGGTGAAAGCCAAAAGCCAAATTAATCAGACTCATGGTTTAGCACCAAACTGCTCAAGCGTTTAGGAATTTTTTTGGGCCCTCATCTGCCACAGGAAATGAATTTTTTCGCGTTGGCAACCCTGCCTTCTTCCACGCCCACGCCCACTCCCGAGAGGATGCCCGGAAAGAGAATTCCAGCGAGCTAGAGAGAGGACTACAAGGGGAAGGGATTTGCACTCCCGGTAGGAGAGGGGGGGGAGAGCGGATGAGAAGGCGCCGTGCAGAAAGTTATGAGTGGCGAGCATAGGATAACCGAAAACAATGAGACACGTGTTTGTTCCACAATGATCTCCGCCGTGAGTGGCGGGAGGCATATTGCGGGAGGCTGCGAGAACGCTCGAGGGTGATTGGTGGGTGGTGGAGAGAGGTTTGGATGGGGAGGAGAAGGAGAGGGAGGAGGTAAGGAAAGGAAGTGGGTGCTGGGGGTGATGATGATGCTACGCTGTAATGAGATTGCAAGGGCGAGAGGCTGTGGTGTGGGCGACGCCAAAGGATGAAATCGCCGCAATGCCCAGATGCTGTGCACCCTTTCAACTTAACCATTCTCCTCAAGCGTTATATTTCCGAATGAGATCACGGATCGGCCCGGTCAATCTCATCTGTACCCCCTAAGTTCCCGTCAAAGCAATTGGTAATCAAAAGTGAAGTCGGACCAGACAGGATCAGCTTTTCTTTACTCTTGTCTCTCGAGGAATCAATAGATTAAAAGAGGAAAGAAAATCAAACTGATTGAAAAAGATATTCTTCATTAGTTCTTATTGCATGATTCTGAAAGCTCTCACCTTTACTCACGATTAACGTGGTTACTTAAATACCATCCCAGAATAGAACCAAAGAGTAAAAGATATGATGTGGAAGTATTCATTTGCTCTTTGATCTTGAAATACAATTAGACTTCCGGGAAAGTGAGACCATATTTCAAATTTTATTGTATGCATCGCCCGAATACGTGGATATTTATTTAAATAAAGTGGAGTTATCAACGTCTTTACTTATAATAATACTCACTGAAAGTGCGTGAAGAATCTGCATTTTCTGGATTCCACATGATGGAGCTCTATTATAAGTTAAAAACGTCATTACTACCAGAAAAACCATTGTCACCTATATAAAATTCTCCTTTCTTCGAAATTTTATAGCAGAGTTTATTTAGAAGAAAAGAACTGTGTCGAGGATATACAAGCTAATTTTCATCATGCAATATATGCTACTTTTTAAGTCCAATACACAGGCAAATATCTCAGGAAAACGTTATTTTAAATTGAAATAAAATGCTCTGGGGCTAGAATGAGAACATACAATCCCAAGTTAATAATGTAAGTTAACAAGGGAAATTTGATAATGAGGCAAATATTAATTACCGCGAAGAGTCTCCATATTTACATCAAATATGTCATTCTGTGTTTTACTACAGAGAATTAAATAGCTTTTATTGTATATCAAGAGGGATTAACCCTAAAACCAATGTTTAAGATCCATAGTCCTTTTTTTAAATCTAGTTACAGGATGAGTGCAATCATCCAAGGCATTGAATTAAGAATGAACATGATAAACCATAAGTTATTATAATTTGATATTCAGTTGCATTTGTTTTATGAGAATTCAAATACTATTTCACACGAAATATAATCATATTATAAAATTGATTTGTAATTTTTAAATCCTAGTGGACTAGGTCTTGATAATGTATAAAAATAGATAGTTTTATTTCAAATCCTTTAAGTGCTCATTCCTGTAGTATCATTGCATCAAATTATCGACTATTACCTGATGCGCCACCTATTTCGCGTTTATAACCATTTAAAACACGAAAATGTATCGTAATTAATTCATTCCTATGACGTTCTCAAACTAGAGTTGGCTCCAAAGGAACTAACGAAGCCGATGGGGCTCTAAATAGTTTTCCTTTTCACTGAGTAACGAGAACAGGAATAGATACAGTCGTCCAATTATCACTGCAGAAACCCATCAAAGGAATCCCACGCTCGGGTGCTCACCTTTCACGGTGGACGCTCATTCTTTGCTGTTTTCGAGACGACTTTTTCCAAATTATATCGCCCCCAAGCACCAGAGCAATCATTTCGCATGCTCGGATGGTAAAGGGGGAAGGGAAGTGGGAAGATAAACATCCTTTGCGTGCTCTCGTCGGCTACTGAAGCCATTGAGGAAGTCACGTTTCCTATCTCGAGTGCTTCTTTTCACCTCAGCCACCTCGGAGAGGAAGGAGCGAAGCAGAATGCGCGGGTCGTTAAGGGAGCGAAAGAGAGACAGACGAAGCCGTAATAGGGGCATAAGTAGCAACGGTGGCGACGCGGGGCAGGATGAGGTGGGTGGAGGAGTGAGGTAGAAAAACGCGTCCTTTCTTAAGGCGGGGGAAGCGATTTTTATTACGTACCGATTTACGGAAAACTTTACATGCTTGTTATCATTATAAAGTAATAAAGATGAAAGGGGAAAAAATTACATAACACCGATTTGACTTTAGGTTAATAAATGCAATTTTAATACAATCCTTATGGCACATGACATAGATATCTATCGAAATAATTAGATTAAGTCTGTACATATTTTATTGTAAACGCGGAGTAAAAAATTTCTTATGATTATAATTGTTGCTAGCAAGTATCTGTGTCACACTGAGTTAATATTCTAAAACAAAATACATATCCCAGAATTATTTTGTCCAAGTATGTATTACCACGTCGAAAAATCTAGATATAATTATTAAATTTGAGGAGATGTGTTAGAATGGAATTTTAATATCATTTCCATTACTTTAGAATTCAAACACGTAAGCAGATACACTCAACTTATTTGGTCGAGATTTATTCTTAGTAATGTTACTATTATATTATTATAAGCGAGAAAAATTATTTTATACGTGTGAAATTCTCAGGAGTGTCAAAATTCTCTGGAAAATATGCTGGCATAAGTCTTTGAATAGACTCTTTTTCTGTAATGCTGTAAGGTAAAAATGTCTTCAGAACAGAATGGCATTTGCTATTTGATGATATCACAGTAAGTTAAAAGAAGGAAGAGCTACAGGGAAATAAGGGAACTAGAATTAGTCAGGGACGAATATATGGCTACAGTCAACCAATCTTAGGATTGAACGACCAAAATTTATGAAAAATTACGGCGCAGTAAATTGGTCCCATTTTGGTCAATTTATGACAGTTTTCATAGAAAACGGTAGCTATTTTTTACTGATATCTCGAAAGTATTGAGTTAAGTAGTTAATATTTTAGTATTTTCGAGAAAGGTTTGACTCTTTTCCTCACAATGAGGCCAAATTCTTAGAATACTAAGCTAACTATCATCTTGCCTCAACTTCCTTAAACGAAATCAGGATCTGAAATTTGTTTTGCACCTCCTTAAAAAAATTTTTAGATATGCATTCAATGGCCCACGATTACCGATCCAGCCACCTTAGCCAAACCAAAAGCAGGAAGCCAAAAAAGCCAAAATCTAAGGGAACAGATGGCCTCTCCCTCCCTCGATATAGCGGAAAGACGGCGGCGGCGTTGTCTGGGCAACGGCTTGAAGGCGTCTTGCGGAACAGGGGAAGGGAAGACGGGGGAGGCCTTGATCGCGGGGGGGATTGGAGTGCTCGCGGTGGGGGAGGGGGCGAAGGAGGATGTCAAGGGAAGAAGGAGAAGGGGCAAAGTGGACGGTCAAGGAGGCACTCGTCGAAGTGGGAGAGGAGGGAGAGGCCGGCGCTCTTGTAAGAGGAGGAAAAGGCTCTGCGAGGAGAGAATAATTTAGCTCGAGGAGGGGGAGGCGCGGGAGGGTAGGGCATCGGAAGTGGTCGGGAAAGGACGCGATAGAATTAATTAATAGGGTAAACTGAGGGATTCTTTCATCAAACCCTCTTGCACCGCTCTTAAGGTTGAAAATGACCCTTTAAATCAGTATTGAACCACCGCGGGGCACCTTTCCATGTCCTCAGTTTCCCAGATACACTAGTTAAATTCAAGGTTTATACCAGATGGTTTTTTTACTTTAATCATTTAATTTTAAATTAAAAATGATGAAATCACAGTTACTAGCTGTGTAAGCTTACTTTGCTAACCATATTTAATTTGTATGCTCCGGCTCGCTCTGGAATTAGGGTGGAGTTTCTGGAAATTTATCAGTAGCAAAATCCACTTTTAATAAAAACTAGAAAAAGGAATCAATTTGTTAAGTCTTGCAAATCAATATTGTAAAATTTTAGTATTGAGTTTTGAAGCGTTAACGATTGGGCCCAATGTGAAAGTATACTAGGTTTCTCTATTAGTTTACATTAAATAACTCAACGGTCTTGAATTTGGAATTGGGAACAATTTTTTCTTCGTGATGTTGTTCTAGCGTCCTCATTTTCAATAAAAAGGTTATTTTTCCAATAATCCAAATCACTTTTTGTTACGCCTTTCTTTTTTCGGGTCTTAAATATCCGGCGTTCTGATGTCAGATGAATGTTTGCTTCCGAGAGAATGTGATCTCTTCTCTCTGTCTTTTCTCCTGTAATTATCGATCTTCGAGAGGCTAAGTTTTCTATTTTTATCATGTACCTTATACTCTACCAACTCTTGGTTCGATACCAACTTCTCCAATCTTGATTTCCTAATCCGGCTCTATCAAATACTCGTCTGATTAGTTCAGCACCCGATTTCTAACCACCTATTCTTGATTTTGTCACTGAAATTCTTGCGGTGGGCTACCGTTTGAATTAATTCAACTTTTTCTGTGTATATATTCCCAAAATTAAATTTTGATTTATTAATGCGTTTACTTTATGTAATTATTGAAGTCCGAACCGTCCCTTTCTTAAGTTACGTTTTACAAGAGATTTTATTAAAACCTGTGAGATGTTGTACGTAACCAAAACTGTATCTTTGGTAGTTTAAATAGTCAGATATTGATGGTATGGTATCGGCGTAGAATTATTACAATACTATGGATATATAATGAATCCAGCTGATTATCTGAATGTGCCGTATGAATTCGGATTTAAACTCCGAAATCGTAAAGCCCCTTGCCTTGATGCATTACGCAATGCCCAAGCAACTGAAGTTAATGTATCGTTTTTGAAACATTTGAACGTTCACTGTTAATCCTGAGCTTGGCGATAGTTCCTCCTTTGGCACTACTAGAGAGTTTGCACAACACCGCGATGTGCCAATTTGTCGGTATCCATCCTCTGCCACAGTTTAGCTCGGGCTTCTGTCCCGAGAGAAAGGTATTGAAAGATGAGGTATAGAAGATGAATAGGAGAGAGGTAGGCGACGTCAAACCTTGGGCAAAAGAGGGAAAGATGACAAAGTAGATCATTAATCAGTCGTTAAGCATAGAATGACAAGGAATACACTGGGAAAAAGATGCGCGCCGAGTAAAAGAAATGTGACCATGACTTTTTGGCAGCCATAAAGCGTCTGATCCATTGGAAATCCCGATATTATTGTTTTCTACTAAAAATCGTGAGTCAACTATACCATCATTTTCCCTGTATTCTGGAAAAAATGTAATTCTCTTAACACCGTATGATACCTTAAGAGGTTATGAATCGCGGAAGCAGCGTAAGACATGAGGGAAAATTCTTCTAGACACTGACTCACCGCAAAACTTGTATGAGTGGAGTATCTAAGCAAACGCTAATCCATTTTATATCTATAATAGATGTTTGGTTGTACCATCGTCAAAGAAGAAGAAAGTTTTTTTTATATCCGTCTTTGGCTGACACTACAACAACTATATTTAATGAAGGAAAAAACTACGCCCAACTGATGATTTATGCGCATTGAATTTGGGCCAAATCATCATCTCAATTTTTGGTGGCTTCCATGTTCCGAGTCCCTTACACCCACTTCCCTGCCAAGTTTGCTGTCTCCAGTCTCAGATTTAAAATTGTTCGCGTGAAATCATCATATAATAAATAAATCAGACTGCCTAATGAATGCGCGGACGTTAGAGTGAATATTTCCCAGGTTTTCTTTTTCATATATCTCTTTTAATACTTTTACTATTATTGGATGTAAAAAAAAAACTTTGAAAATATGAGAATGATTTGCTCCCATCATAGATCAAAAGAGCTAAAATTTAAAGGTAAAAATGGTCACATGCAACCCTCTTTGATGAAAAAGTGTTGGCCTTCCGTTGATATGTCTCAACTGCTTCGCATTCAAAATCAGTCAATATAGATATCTAAACTAAGAAACATTCATAAAACATGTTCGTTGTCCGCGAAACATGAATTGCAATATTAATATTGACAATTTCTCTTCATAAAAGGCTAGTAAATTAAAATGTAAAATGGGGTAAAAATGGAATAGCTTCCAGGCCAAAAATTAGCAACAGTATTTTTTAAATAGCAATAGGGAATGGTCAAGTTCAACTGTTTTTTGGGTAACCCGCGACAGTAAGTTGTCGAGCCAACGTTTCTTCTCCTTTGCCGGTGACCTCGTTAGGGCTGAAAGAACTTTATGCCTTTATTGCGCATCAATTTTATATCCTCATGGAGGTGAAATGCGGGAAGGGCGGGAGTGGTAGTAGAGTCTTCTAGAAATCGTTCCTTCTTCTGAAAATTACTGAGATCCACGACCTACTTAGCATTTTCCCATCATCCCTATTGCAATGCTTTTATGTTTTTTTGATTTCCAAGGCCTCCCTTAAATTTCTCGTTCATAGAAAATAGTTTTATCATTATGATATAATGATGATGAAACTTCTCTCTTCTCTTTGACTATTATTGTGATAGAGGAGAAAATTAGCGAAGCAAATATCTTTGACGAGACTAATCGCCTGTCAGTCGAACTAGTCCCGACCACGGTTTATCGGCGAGATCTCTCTTGAAAGCCATTGAATTGACCAAGTGGGCCCGAGGTTTTGTCGGATCGTAGTCATTCGGGAGGAGACGCGATTTTGGAATAGGGCGGGTGTGAGAATTCAGTGTTCGGGGGTGGCCGCGTGAGACGGAGGGAGCGCCCCTAATGCATGCGAGGAGGGAAACTCTCCCACCTCTTCTCTGGACCCTGGCGGCCCACCAGCGAGGAAGAGGGTTCATGCCAGAGTTCCTCCACCGAAAGTCCCCGAACCTACTCGTGCCTCTCAGCAGCAGCCTTTGCCAATTTTCTTCACTCAACCCATCGCGTAAAATGCATATTTAAGTGCTAAGTTTACAAAGAAAGATATCAAAAAGACAAGTGATGGTGAGAATACCATGTGGTTGTATTTCAACGTGCGTGCTCCCCTTCAGTCCAAGTAAACAGGAGAAAATATCGAAGAAGATTTCGCGTGCTGTCCCTGCATCAAGAGGCTGAAGCAAATATATATTATCCCCAGGAATACCATAGGAAACTTGAATCTTTAAGTATGTAATGAAGATGAACACTCAAATATTCACGATTGATGAAGATTTTATTGTTTGCTGAATTTATTTAACCTACTGTAGGTTTTTTTTGCCGTGCGAGAATACGTTTCCGCGCAAGTTAACATTTTCAAATAACAAATACATAACAACCGTGCTGTTTATAGCTAACTTATTCGTTTTTCAGCAATTTCTTAGGTTCATTTTGCCCTATCCTCGCATTTATTCTTCAAAATATGGTCGCCCGAGCTCAACTCGCCGTCTGAGTCCTCTGTAGCCGTCGTGCCTTTCCCCACGTCCCCCTCCGCATTCTTTGGCTGCCACACTCCCTCTCCACACTATCTCTCTCTCTCTCTCTCTCTCACTCCATCCCCACACTCCGCCTCCCTGCCACTCCTCCCCCGCCCCCCGATCTTCCTCCGTAGTGGAACGAAAGCAAGCGGTGGCCGTGTGTGTGTGTCACCTCTCTCTCTCACCCGCTGCCAACAAAGCCCCTCCCCCACCCCACCCACATCTATCCTCTCCCTCCTAACCCCCGTGTCTATTTCTGGAGACATTTCCCACCTCCAACCGATTTCCCGCCCCCTCTCCCCGCTCCCGACAGCCCACCCTCTGTCTCCTCCCTCTCCCTCCGTCACGGTGTGGTCCATCACTCTCCTCTTCCTCCAAGTCCACATATGCAAATGAGGGCAGCCGAAGGGAAGACGCTGAATGAAAACATGCGAATTGGATTGAAAGCTGACTACTCGCCCCCGTAAACGACTTCCTTTGAAACTGCGAGACCCAACATAAACAGTTTCCCATCAGCCGTAAGGCAGCCGATTCCGGATGTACTAAAAGGACCCTCCAACCCATTTTTCCAAGTCAAGGGCGTCCTTAGGACAAAAGGTGAAGATACGCTGAGCGCCGCTGTAGCCCGGAGGAATATTCTAAAGATGCGAGCTAGATTATTCACCTTCATGAAAGCATATATCTCGATCCCGTAATGTGCATGAGATCTGTTTCATGAGATAGCGGGTGATCATTACCTGAGTAATTTTAAGATTCTGAAGCAATATCTGAGGCTTATCCGGCGTGAAATGTTAAGTAACTCAATTTGGGAAGTCCACCGGGTGATCCATGACTACCGACGTTCCGATGGCCAACTCTTCAATCGAAAATTCGGCACTCGTGGAGTCTCTGACCTGGTGGACTTCCCAATTAGAGCTACTTAAGCTTCTGCTTTGAATCGATTAATTAAGAGAGCACTGAAAAAATAATTCATTCTATATATGTTGAAGATGAAAATATAGAAGTATGCCACTTTAGGTCTGAGTTTTATGCTCCCCGTCCCATATTTTCACTACTGCCAAATTATTTTTGAAAAAGAGAGATATCAGCAGTTGCTTTCTATGCGATTATCCATCAATTCATGTTTATAACATGCCGTGGGAGGATTTTAGTTAAGAGAGCAACAATATTTCGGATCTTTGGCTCTGGGGTTGACTTCGTGCGCTTTATGCATTGGAAAAATCTTGTCAGCATTTGCGTGCATCTGCTCCTTCGACTCGTGAGTCTGCAAGCAGCGTCCAGGGGCTGAGTAGGCCTTAAATTCAAGCTGAGAGCGATTTGGAAACAATCACTTCCACACTTGGCCCTAAGAATGTCTTTGCCTCTTCTACTAAGAGGCAGCGGGTGTTCTTTCTGGCAGTCAACAAGTAAAACCTGATATGTGGGGCCGCTTCTGTCGGCCTAAGAGACGTGCCAGCCGACTGCCAAGGATTCTAATGCGTTAGGCCTGGCCTTCGGAAAAGTAATCTTCGTTCCTATGACACGTCACAAGTACTTGCCAAATTACCCATAAATCATTCATGCTATTTATGGATTCTGAGGCGTCTTCAGTCAACGCCTCTTTATCTTCATTTTGTTACTAACATCGCAAAAATCATTTCATCTCCCCTTAACCTTAAAAATCAATCAATGATTTTTCGAACAGCTTTATTTGGTAGCGAATAGTTTTTTTAATATTTTATCCGTGCAACACCTCTTAAGTTTCTTTATCTCTAGAATTCCTGCTGGATGCGCAATTTAAAGAATACTCTGTCTATTGAGATCTTTGAGCGGTATAATCATGGCTTGTGCTCTGTTGCCATTCTATAAAGTCTTCCCCAATAGAATTTGCGCCTTGTTATCATTGTTCTTACGGCAATATCAACGGTCAATAGGATTAATAAAAATTTTAGTCATGTCAATATTTTTATTTCTTCAAAAAACAGAACGCAAGATAGAGAAAAGACGGCGATTCTTTGTTTTATTTTTTCCACAAATATTTGCCTTTCGAATTTTTTGCTCCACTTTGTCCAGTATTTCGTCGAGAGTTAGTAGCTATATTAAAACAAAATCTGCAGAATTCCTACATCCTGGTTGCTTTGTGTTGAATATTTTTCTCCCTTCCTCTCTCTCTCACTCACTCTCTCCATTTCCATCTCTCGCCTGTTTCCTATTTTATCTCTGGAGCTCATTCGTCCTCGCCGAACCCTTACGCCAGGAAAACATTCCCATTTTTGCGGAATCCTGGAGATGTGCGGATTCCTGAGTCCCTTTCTTTCCCCTCACTTCCCCAGCACTTCTCCTCCTCCTTTGCCTCCCCCACTCACTCCTATCCTTCGGCTCCATCTCATTCGACGGTCCCCATACAGACGCTGCGTCGCTTGAAATGGGATCTATGGAAGCGCCGTCTTACAATCCTTTTCCTCCGTTCCTTCCATCCGCTCACACCCCCGTGCTATTTCCCAATCCCTCCCGCCCCCACCCTCTTCCTTGTGTTCTCGAAACTGTGACCCTGTCTATATTCAATGCAGAAGTTTTCTTTTCCTGCTCGTGACATGATTCTCATGGAGTGACACAATCGATGGTAAGTAATATATAAGCACCCAGGGGATAAAATTCACCGAGAAAAATATCATTTGCTCAGGCCGGATATCGCACCTGCAATTTCTAATTTCCGAGCAGGTGTGTTAGCCAGTTACACAACCAAGCCATCATTATTTAAGATGGATCTAGACGGAGGTTTTTTGCGAGCTAGTTGTTCTCACCTGAACGGCAATTGGGAGATATGCATTCGAATCCCAGTCAAATCAAATTATTTTTAAAGGGCAAATTTCATCCCTTATGTGCATACACTTTTTACCGAGCATATAACAACGTAACATATTGTCTGGGAATTTTTATAGTGACTGAAAAATCGTAAAATATATAGTTAAACCCACTTCTCTCTGCATCTTTCTTTCATTTATTTAGGGACTATTTTGTAGCTCGATAGGAAATAAACGCTACTGTTCCACATCAAAATCTCGCGTCCTACAATGAAAAAATTCCACCTAGCCTGATACTGTCTCCATCACCAAGTACGGCGTATTTCGTGCTACGACGAGGTAAATCTCCACCTGTTCTATCTACTGACACCAGCGTTGGCCACCGCTATATAATTTTGCATACCATGTTATTCAAAGCGTGTGTTCTTTCATCTCCCAGTACTCCTCTTTTAGAATTTCTCCAGGTGTTTTCCACATTAATTTTCTCTGAAGTCCAACCATGTCTTCTGAGAGATACTTCTTGGTGAAATGCGTGTTTTCTTTTTAACATTTCGCTTTGCTAATTTGTCATGAGTATGATTTTTTTCCAGATTTTGGAGAGCTATGATTCCGCAGTGGGATTTAATGGCTCCCTTGCTACTCTTTATCATACTCGTATTTTCGGTGAATTGATCTCGCACTAATTGTTAAGTGCATTGCAAACAGTTTTAGTTCGTAAACAAATAGGTGTTTTGTTTTGCTTTTGTATTCAGAACACTATGGTATTTGCATGTGATTATGTATGTTTAAACATGACATATTACTACAGTTTTCATTTTCTGATTGAAATATATCAATCATATCTAAGAATATAGTAATGTGTAAGTAATAATTCTCGTTAGTTACTCTTGTTTCGATGGATACTTAAGCTACAAGTCTATATCATAATGATGCTGTATCGCATTGTTTTCATCCACAGTAACTTTGCATTTTAAATTTAATCAAATTCCCGTTTAAAGTGACAACCGAGTCTATAAATGGATATTCACTCTTCCATATTGTTACTGATGGCTTTAATTGAAATAAACATCGTTATTTACCCTGGGTTACCTCCTAATATATATAAGATCATGCAACGTTAAATAAATTTATGAAATAACTTTTGGGCACGAGAGGATTGTTTCCCCAAGAACTGGTATATTTTACATCATTTGAACCATTATTTAGAAAACACCCAGCATTAATTATGTATCCTTGCCATTTCTATTTTTACCCTGTGTGTTCTCTTTTTCTCTCCACCTCTCTGCTTCTCGCTTTATGTATTCCCCTCCTCCCCCAGTCCTGCCTCTCTGCGGACAAAAATTTCCACTTCTCTCAATGGCATGAAGTCGTAATACTCACCAAATCCTTTTTGCATCCGTGCTTCAGATCCCTGGGTCTTCCCTCGGATTCCCTTCCCACAATCCCCATCGAAAACTTTCTCCTCCAACCCGTTTCTCTCCATTTCCCGCCCCCTTTTCTTGTTCATTGTTTCCTTTACTTAACCCCTGTTTTCGTTCAAACTCTTCCTCTTCCATGTCTGCGATGCAACCAACGACTCACTACATCCAACGAATACCCGCCCTCGCTCGTTTTCCAGGTAAACATACATCTGCCTCTCAGGTTGATAAATTATTTTATTTAACGACCATCGATATTCGAGCCTGGGTTGCTACATGGCCGAAGTTCTTGCATACAGCGTTTTTATGTTTCCAACTTTAGCCTTTCTGATCTCAAAAGTTTTTAGCACCCCATCCTGCCTGTTTTCACATCCTCTTACATGCTGTTGTTGAAGTCTACGTGTTTATCGATGCGAAGTTTTAATATCCAAGTGCGGAGATAGAGCAACATACTTTTTTCCCCATGGCAAAAAAGCGGAACTTTTTCTCTCGCCGTTAAACTGCTCCATCAAGACTTCATTTTTTTACGTCTAAAACCTGTAAATTCTTTTGTGCCTAGATTCACAAGGCACCTTTTTGCAAGGAACCTTTTTGCGATGGAAGACGCCACTCACACATTCCCGAATACTCCCGTTCCCGTTCATACCGATTGTCTCTTTTTTCTATATTTTTGGGTCTTGGAACTTGAAATTTAAAATATAATCAAGCAATATTATTGTTTTAAATTTTTGTTCGACAACCAAGTTCCCATTAGCTCCTCCGTAAGCAGCCTTTCAACCTAATAAAATATCAGCCCGCAAATTTCTAAAATGCAATGATGCTGGGGTGTAGGATGGAATTACCTCAAATTTTGAGCGGTCCTATTGGTTTCAATCAATGGCATTTGTAATACTCTTGAATTACTAGTGATTGACAGGTACTAAGGTACTACAGTAAAGTACAGTACAGGTAATAAGACTTGGGGATATCAACGGCTATACCAATTGAAGTCCAAAATAAGGTGATTGTTTCAATGTTGATCTTCGCATCATCTGTGGCATTAGTTTGAATTTCGCCCTCTTTTTTCCTATTTCCAACTCTTTGAACATGTTTCTCTCTGAAAACTGTTTACCCAGCGGACTTAGCCGAAGAACATTCCCGAAGCGCGCCCGACATGCAAGCCAGTGATGTCGCGCCAGCGATGCGAAGCCAACGATGCCTCCGACCCAAAACTGCACGCCTTTTTCCAGCCGCGACACTTCTCGCGTATTTTGTTGTGCGTTTTGATTCTCCACTGACCGATTACCAGAACATCCGTGCACTATCAATAACACTATTTCCTTACATTCAAGGCTTCATCATCATCTTCAAGGCCTCATTTACATAAACCTGAAGAGTGGTATTCTGCAGCTCTCCTCTTCACTCTGCTACAGCTTCATTCCTACAAAATTTTTCACATTGACATCCTTCGCAATATGTCTAGTGTATTCCATATTTGGTCTTCCTCTGCATTTCCTCCATTTCTTTCTCCATTACAGTTTTCAACTGGCTACTTTGTCACAAACCGTGTGTAAGAAACTTGTCTCTTCTCATTCTTAAAGTATACATTACACTTCTTTTCTCTCTTCCATTCTTCCATTGAAGTCCATATCATCATCATTATTCTTCGGTAGCTACTTCGGCATCAAGGCTTAACAATCTCTAATACCTTAAACCAATGCACTGTAATTTGATCTGGCTGAAAACTTCCTTCTTTCTGCAATGCAGTCTGAATGAAACGCTAGCGGCACACACTGGGCCAAAACTTAGCCACTCCTCTCTGAGAGCCCGACTTCTCGTTCATGTAACATTTTGTCATTGAGTTCTCGAGTGAATATTCTGAAAACGGTGCCAAAATTGTTGGCTGATAATATAGTTTGGTGTTATAAAGTACAGAGCACAATTTTAGTTAATAATTCAAAATATTTGTCGCGCGATGGATCCTCTCCTCTCACCCGAGCTTTGAAGGAGTTCCCATTCCAGAAGGGTGTGATCGTTGAATCAAAACCGTTCTCCCGTAGCGCTTGATGATACACACTTCAAAGCAAATTACGAGCAGTGGATTCCGCTACAGTAACTGCCAGAGAACCACTTTCTCCATTTACATAGATAACTTAAACGAATCCTTCACAGTCCTTTTCTTTCCACACATTTTTTCCTTCTTCACCTTCACCGTAAAGACAAGCACCCTCTGCTCCTGTTTCCTTTGTCTCCTCTCTATTCTCTTCCTTTCCAGCGTCTGTCTCTTTCCTTTATCCAGCTCTCCGCGAGCGCCGGTCACATTATCTCCTCCTCTCCTCACCTGACCCCTCCTCACCTTGCTTGCACATTCGACTCCGCCACGCCAGGGAAATTCCCCCTGCTACCTCTCTCCCAACCGCTTTCCCCTCCATCTTCCCCATCCAAACTCCGCACAGGCCTCCGCCACGGCCCTATTTCGTTTTTACGTCCGCATTCTGCCACCGCTGTTAAGACGCTAACTGCCGCCATCTCAGCACGCGTTTGATCGCCATTTTATACCTCCTCCCTTTCTCCCAATTATCCTCCCTTTAATTCTCCCTCATTTCCCCCGAGCTTTTTCTCTCCTTCTGTCTTCAACCCCATCCATCACACCCCCCGTGCCTACGACCCTTTTTTTCTCTCCCAGGTGCATTCGTTTTTCTCCAACGTGGCCCCGTCTTACCTCTTCTCTCTCTCACAAGCTCCATCTCTCCTCCTCCCTCCCTCTGCCACCCGCCGTGGCCATTTCCTCCCTCCTTCTTCCATTGCATCTCCCTTCTTCCGCATTCCCTTCCATTAATTTCAAACCCCGTGCTCCGCTGCAATTCATTTCCTCGGCCCACATTATGCATTGAGCCCACGGCCGCCGGGTATATTTGTCGCTGAAGCAACTGGTACGAGGGAAGAAGTTCCCTCCGAGCTCGAGTAAAAACGGACAATTTAAAAGGCCACGACAAACTTAAGTGCCTACACTGGGTCGTCTTTCGCGTTTTCATTTGATGCTAAAAATGGAGCAATTTCCTTAACTTGTCCTCGTAAAGTGTCGACGGTCCTTAACTCCAAAGTTTACTTAGTTTTGGCGGATTGCTTCATCTCCAGGTCTTCCTTCCAGCATCTTCGTCCCCGGAAGACAGAGATTGTATAGGCGGGGAAAAGACTCAAGTTGAGCCTAAGCGAGCCTTGGCTTAATCGAGGAATCGTTTTCGCGGCGCACTGTAAATAACGTTGTCAAACAGAGTTTTCGTGTTCAAAGGACATTAGCAAGCAATTCATGGGGTCAGATCGTTCGATCGACAATTTAGATTGTTATGAAAAACAAGTGAAAGCCTTATAGATGGTGGCATCTCATAGAGCTTAAAAAATTACAGATATGCAAATTTTCCTCTCAATGAAATACGAAAACTTCCATACTAACTGTCACATTAGTAGTATGTCCTACTCAACCCTTTAACTACGCAAATTGATTTTGGTTTCAATCTAAACGTGTCGAATCTCTATATCATCACTGAAATTGTATAAAAGAATAAAAATCAGCGATTTTTCTTGCATAAATTACATGCAAAAATCTGTGATCTGGTGGTAAATTATCACTTCCTAAATTATAATGGTTTACTATATACTCTATCACCGAAGTAGGAAAAAATAATTTTGCAGCTTGTGAGGTGAAGTCGAACTTCGCAGTCGGCGAATGTAAATACTTGTAAGGATATTTCTGAATGTTGTTATGGATGTACGGATGTTATGAAAGCAAAATAAACGCTCGCATCTTACCATTCTCTGATTTCTTTCTGCGTCCAATTACTTTCGAGAAACATTGTAGCATGTAATTTGTTAAAAATGAGCATTTTTCCAAAATTAAAACTAAACTACAATTTTTATCGACTAATATTTTACAGTTAATATTTTACGAATTTTCCGCTTTTATGAAGACAAGTTGAGACTTAGGCTTACGTTAGAAGTGGAAGTCATTAAGAATGCTTGCCATCAGCTTCTATATCTACCTTGACCTATAACTCTCATAGTTTAGTATCATCATCAAAGACTGCTTATAGGGAAGGGTTACACTGCAGGGCTGCTATCCTTTCTTTAGCACGCTCTTCTTCTTCAAATAGCGCTTGTCAATCCAAAATACAGCCGATGAGACTCGTTTTCAAGTAAGTGTAAACGTTTAATTCCACATATGTAGGCGTATCATAGGTCTCATCATCGACCTCAAAATGCTTGTTAAAATCTTTTCCCGTTATAAGTTAAACATAGTGGAAGGCGCATCTTGATCCTTCAGCGGAATGCGGACTTCAAAGCTTTCAATGCAATTCCTAGGATATGCTTCTCCGGTGCATATTCTAGGAATTTCTCTTTACTATGTGATCGTGAGATACCGAGGTAAATTACATCGCCCACGTTAACTATACATGTGCAATTTCGTCTATTTGCTTAATTAAAGGAAGAAATAAGAATTTCGCCCCAGAAAAATTCTCGAAGTACGACTTTTCATTCCTATTCTTGACTAATTTACTTTTCTCGTCTATTCCCTTGCATTCTATAAGTCCTTTCTTTGCATATCATTAACGCACAAATGAACTATATATCGTATAATCAAATGGGATGAATCGTCTCCTTTATTTCTTAAAGACTAAATATGAAGCCAATTAAATGCTATAGTTAAAAATTATTAATATGCATAAGTGCCTTTGCGTTGGATGCCTTTAAATTTTATTCAAATAGTTTAGTCTCTTTACTATTACCGTCAAGTATTGAAGAAAATACTCTTAGCTCAATGGAACCTGCAGAATTTTGCAATTTATTAAACGCACTACTTCATTGTTTAGCTTCCATTGCTAATAGAGATTTTTATTGAGATATAAACATTAAATTAGGTATCTGTTATCTAAGAAAAGATATTATTTGTTGATTAACTGCCACATTTTTTCTTTAATTTCATTTACGTGGCATGCATACTTAATATAGTATTAAAATAACTTTTCATTCACAAAATCATTGAATTGCCATATGGAGATACTCAATCCCTTTAAAATTACTGCAATATCCGTTAACGATATTGCTTTTCAAAAGCGGAATCAAGGCTCTGAAACCATGCAAAAACAAGTCACAAAGAGCATGACGTTCGCGTCCTTTGCAGATGACAGCACGATCAAAAATATGGTCGAAAACAGGAGCTTAGAGATCCTAGGAAATCCTCTCTCCCAGAGGTGCTGCAGTGAAGAGAGCGTCGCTTCCGAATCCGTTTCAAAAGCACGAAAATTTATAGGTTTTTGCGGCCGAGATAATTGGCCACCTAGACGAGTCATTTTGCAAACGTATTTCCTTCCCTCCTCAGTTTACCCCGTCACCCAAGCTCAATTGGCTGGGACCGGCAAAGAGGACGGCGGATAACAGGGATGGAAGGTCGCCCCCTCCTCTAGTCCTGCGCACCTTCCTTTCCCCCCGGTCACTCCTCTCCCACCCCTGGTTACTTCTCATACACACACTCCAGCACCCTCCCTTTGGCCAACCCACCGACTTGGGTGCCCCCGCTGAGTTAACATTTCGCTTCCTTTGGCCACCCACGGACTTTCCGTGCGCCACCTAGCAGGATGAAGGGAGTACATGCTCCCATCACTGGGTGAGTTAACTCTCCCGGGGTCACGGGAAGCTGTCGGACTCCGACAAAAATTTTTAAAATATACCGCCTTGCAAACTGGAGCGTTTTCCCCTCACTTTTCCTCAACTAGGTGGTCATCTTCCGGGTCATAAATTAGCTCGTTAATTTGTAGAAAAGTTTTTCTTGAAAAGATTTTGGGAGATGAACTCGAAGACACGACATCCTCCAGATTGTATTTAGAACGCATACCAACTGCTTTATAAAATTCTATGGTAGAAAATGTATCATGTTTCAAAATTACCCCTCTAGACAAAACTAAAAAAATTGTAGACATATCACCCACAAGTTCAGCTCAGTTATGAGGGATTTATTTCCACTTTTTTGTTATTATACTTTTAACTTGATCTTTCTGAATAACCCGGAACTCATTTTTCTTGGAGCATGTGACTTCCAACATTATATCTTCACTTGTTGGCAACCATACCTTCCACTCCTCCCCTTTTCACCCCAAATGCCTATCCTGTCCTCCTCAAACCTTAGCATGGATAAACATGCTTTCATTCCTTCCTACGCCTCCTTCTACCTTCTTCATCCCTCTCTCGGAGAAGAATATTCCATAATTCCGAATTACATGTGTCAAATTTTATGCTCCATTCCATTGTCATCTCTTCTCTGATTGACTGCTCCGCCATTTCCCCCTTCCACGTCCCAACTCGGCTCCTTCCCCGCACGCAAAGTTTCCTACCCTTCGCTCTCGCACTCCATTCACACACCTCCTGCCGCCGCTTCCTTCCCTCTCCACCCTCTCTCTATCGCAGCACCCTCGTTCCCCCATCTCCCGGTCCCCCCCCAAACCAATCCCTTTTTCTATCACGCATCTTTTACGCTTTTCATTTTTATATGCGTCCGCCCCCCCCCATGCTCCCTCCTCCGTCCCTTTTGCCCACAGGCCCCAGCCCACCTACCTCCCTCTCGTAAATCATATCTTCTTCCCGACTAGGAAACCTCATCCTCTTCCTCTTCCTCCTCCATCCTCCGCACCCAACCAGCACCCCCTTCCTCCTACCCCCGCCCCCGCATCCCAACCTCCCTCACCGCACCCGAGAAATTCTTTGCGCTCGTGCTTGGAGGGTGTGGGGGGGGACTTTTTTCCCCCAAGAGAAGGAATATTTGGAAATGATGCGGTCCTCTTCGTCCAAAGAGACAGGGTTGTCTGTGTGGTGAGGGGGAGGAAAATGGAGGTCTTTTGGGAGGGAAGGAGAGGTGCAAGAGAGAGAGGGGTGGGGTGACGCGATATCCCGTGCCCCCCTCCCATTCTCATCCCCCTCCTCGCATGGAAGAAGATGGAGTTTCGGACCAGAGGTCCGGAATTCCGACCAAGGTCGCTCGCTCCTCTGCAGCGCGCGGAAAAATTTATCGAGACCAGAGAGGAGGCCAGATGGGGTCCCGGGGCGAATAAATACGTCACTCTGGGGGCCGCAAGGACGTCGGGGGAAACGTTGAGGGAAAGGGGTGGGGGACGTTACCCCCTCCACCCCTCCCGCCTCTCCCCTTTCTCCGTCTCGCTCTTGCAAAAATCCGACCAGTAGCCTCTCGGCCGATAACCTCACCTGCGGCGGCTGGCAAGCCGTTAATGCCCCCACGCTTTGCGTCTGCGTTCTAGTTGTTTTTTTAAGAATATATACTCGCGTCCCTGATGCGTGAGGATCTGTGAGCGCCAGAGAATGGGAGGCGGAGTGGCTGAATAAATTTCGGGAACCCCTTGGTTGAAAGGGAATCACGAGAAATGTTAACTTTCACGTGATGTCGCGATAAGCTTCGAATTGTTACCGAGGATTATGGAGGCTCCGGAGGTTTACCTCGTAAAGTTATACCCACGCGTTTGCTACAAAAAGGGCCTCGTTAATTTTGCAGGTAGGGACAGGAACAATGAAACTTCTGTCCACTTGAAGTAGGAGTTTTGATTCCACTAACATTCGCTGTAGCTATGCAGAATATATTTCTTTGGTCGCTATCAATAAAAGACGTCAGGACAAGAAATGTTTACAATAGGATTTAGGTAACCATCTGGTTACTGACGATTGGCTTTACTTTCATTATCATCGAATATGAGCGTTACTGAATGATACCGGTATCAGAGTTTGCCGCTTAATTAGATAGTGTGGCTTTGAAGTTGTTCAGTTAATGATTATACTCAAAATTTACCTACTGACAACCATCGAATGCCGAAATATTTGGTATGCGTGACTGCATCCAAAAAACTCCATCTTCTTCAAACTGCACCGTATTCGTTCAAGCGTATTCATCAAGAAATATATTCATTGAGGCCTTCTCTAAGAGAAATACGAGGTAACATTATCTTGATCTCAAATGGCCGGAGACGTTAAAAGGTATCTGAGTGTGAAGCAGCAAATTATTAGAATAGAATAGAATTTATTTATTTTCATTTAATTTACAATAAATTAAGAAATATAATAAAATTTACCATAGAAATTAAAGCTCTAGGTGGGCTCCAAGGTTGAAACCTGAACTTAGCCACCAGCAATTTGTAAAATGTTCTCTTCATATATCGAGGAAGTCAATGCGGGTTTTCCACCGGGTCAGGTTGTCCATGTCTGCCGACGTTTCGATGACCGAGTTGCTCATCGTCTTCAGGGCATCCTAATGCCCTGAAGACGATGAGCAACTCGGTCATCGAAACGTCGGCAGACATGGACAACCTGACCCGGTGGAAAACCCGCATTGACTTCCTCGATACCATACGCCGGGAAAGCCTTCGATCTTTCTTCTCTTCATATAAGTTGCAGTAATATTATTTTTAAATTTTCAAGTTGTATATTGTTTGGTTATAAATAACGGATTTTTGAAGAACAAAAAACAAAAAACAGCAACAATATTTGAACACATTCAACATTTTCATTAAACAAAAGAAACTATCTTAAACATTTTTATAGGTTTTATAATAATATTTGGATAAAAATGTTATAAAATGTAAATTTTTATATAATATTTAACACTTAATTCACATAAGGAATCAAAAAAAGATTCTTATGGGATTACAGCCATTCCTTAACCATTAAAAAAATATTTTACCAGATTTGCATCTTTTTATTAGTTTTGGCAAACAATTGAACATTTTAGGTCCCATGTACAGAAACGATTTTTTTTATCGCTTAGATATTGTAATAAAGACCATCATGATCAAAATATGACCAATTATGCAAAAAAGCTAGTAGTGCAAATCGAGCATGAGATCAGAAGCTACCCCGAAAGAGGATCTATTTCAGGTCTATTTCAGTGATGCTGCTTGGAACCCTAAATTCCATGGAAACCGCCATTAATATGAGTGATTGTTTAGGTTAGAATATAAGCTAAAACTGGAATTTTATTGTAGAATACTTGTGCCCTGGAAAACAATTAATCAATAACTGAGTCAATGCGCTATGATAGAGTGTATAGTATAACTCCCCTAGTAACTCTACCCTTTGTTGGTTAATTTAAAAGTTTGTGCGTAGCCAATGTAGATGGCATAAAAGAGAAAACCTCGAAAAAATATTGCTTCCCTCATTTCCTCCGGCAGTATGACTTGGGCGTGGCAATTATTTATGGAAGCTTTTTGCATAGCTTTTTTTTGTTCAACTCTAAAGGTAGAACTAGCCCACTGCCTGAGTTCACTGGTTGAGAGATCCCCTTTCAACGCGAAAATACCAGACCCGTCCACGTGACCCAGTAAAATTATGGTGCACATAGGTTGTTTTGCCTTTGGGCTCGTTTTCTGCCCTATGCGCCTAGAATAACTTATTCGCTAGATCGTCGTTAAAGTCAAAAGCCTGCCTGGGAGATGTCTGAGAATGTTTATTCTCCCATGTTGATAGAATGTTTTCGGGCACAGGTTATAATAGGGAGAAATGTTCAGAGGAAAAAACACCTGCCTGTCTTGTTTCTTTCATGAGATTGTAGAAGTTGAGCGGCACATGCACTGTGTTGAACATTGAATAATAGGGATAACTTCGTCATTCATATGCCAAAATACATATATCTTTACTCGCCTTAAGTGGCGAGTAAAGAAATTAGAGAGCAGAGTAACGTGCCGAAGTTACCCCGATGATGAGCCAGTATATATCTTTCATTTATTTTTTGCTTTTTGTAAATATTATTTTCAAAAACCTTTTGGAGGAGAAAAATTTCATGAAAATGACCCTTGTACGCTAACATACACTTCCTTTCAAATCTGGGGCCAATCAAATTTTGAATATTTTAGCAATCCATACAAATGTTTGAATAAATTTCCATTTTTATTGCAATTATTGCTTAAAGTCGTGCGCGATTCCTTGTTGAATACGGAAATACACGAGAAATGTAACTCATTGCATCCTGAACAAAACATAAAAACCTAGGTAATACCCACCCCAAAAGAATAATTATGGCGCATGCTACACGTATTAGTGCATACGTATAGACCTCTGCTTTCGCGAGATTTTGGAGTTCAATGGAAAACAAATTGCTCTCACCTGATCTTACCCAGAAGACAATTTGTGGGAGCAAAGAGCGCTGAAGATAATTAAAATACGCCATTCTTGGGAGTCGGGTTCAATGGTGGAAAAAGGTATATCTCCTTCTAACCAACTCTACCTATATTCATTACCATGGAAGTAATATGCACGAGCTCTATAATTTTACTCCAAAAGTATCACATGCCTGCTGCCTCAAAATCGCTCATGCCCCTGTTGAAAATCCCGGATGATGGTGTAAAACGGCTTCTAATATTATCCGCTGGAAACAAAAGAAAGCCTTTGTTGCCCCGATTTTAAATGAGAATCTAATTTTAGGCAAGTCCCTTGGCTACCTCAGTCTCAGTTATGCGAAGAGAATTCCTTTACTCTTCTTTACTTTTTCCGTCATCACTTTTGTCCCTCCTCTCGCCTGTCTCCTCATCCATCGCCTTCAACCACTGCAGAGTCCTCCCAATTGCCGTCTCACCTTTTTCTCTTTCTCTCCCTCGTCTGCCATTCGGCCACCACCACCTTTTGCTCCGTCTCACTCCAGCATCCCTTGCCACACTAATCCACTCTGCGCGCGTGCCCTTGAAGCAAGGCCCGAGCTCCATCCCTCATCTCAGTCACTCAGGCAAGTTATCACATGGAAATTTCATCATAATCATAGGAATGAGCTCATTCTAAATGCACCCAATTTATTTATTTATTGACCGATTAATAGCACAGTTTTGGTGATGATTAGAGCTTTTTTTATAAAAGAGGATTTCATTAGGTCATTCAATTATTACATACTATGTCGTGGCATTAGTTTATAGTTCCTCGCGATTTCCTCGTTTATTATAGGGACTACTAACCTGTTCTTTTTTGTAGATTTATTCTTAGGACTTTTAAGAAAACGATTAAAATTTAACTTGACTTTTTCCACAGAGTTTTCCGCGTACTTCTTGGGTCATATATTTTTATCTTTTTTATCGTTTTACTCAAAATTTGTACTTAAGTATATATTATTCGATTTCTTTTTTCATATCTCATCGTAAAAACGTGAAAATGTTGTGATGTTTTGATCACGGACACATATCACTCCGTTACCTTTGTTTATGGAATTCTTTCCGTTAGTTGAGGAAAAGCCACGATCTCGCCCGCGGCCGGAAAACAAAGTCAGTTGTTTTCCTTTCATCCACCTCCCGGCGACGGAAAGCCGAGTTGACTGCGAATGTCCTTCCCCCAACCCATCTCGTTCCCAACCGCCAATCAAATATGGCACAACCCACGGCGCGGCGTTGCCTCCATTTCCTTCTCCATTCCATTGCCTTCCTTTACTCTTCAATCTCTCTCAACACTCACTACTCTTCCCGAGCGTCTTTCGGGGCGCACATTCCTCCTATAAAACCCCCAATTCTCTTCCATCATCACATTTTATATTTCTCATCTCTCCTCCACTTTCTCGACTCCACAATGTTCCTTTCTCGCCCCGTCCTTCACCATTACCTCACACATCCAACCCTCACTTTTCTCTTCCTGCCCGCCTGCCTATCCCTCCCATTCAATTCTTGCGCTTTATGGCCCGAACTCCGCGCATCTGCGCATATACTCCGCCCTTATTACTCCAGCAAATCCATAACCTTTATGCCTCAGCAGTCATAATGAGTGTTCACCCGCCTTTATCACCATTTCGTCATATTTATCGGCGTTGAAAGTGCGGTGTCTCTCCATTTTTCTCTCATATCTCTCAATTCGCGTGAAAATAAAAGTGTGAGGGCAATTTTTTCTCGAAAAATAGGAATCCGTGCCATATTCGTCCCGTGCGTGCCAGTGCACGGAAAATCCCTTCCACACGGCTCCCTTGAGTCACCCGCCCGCCTCACTTTGGGACTTTGGGACCTGGACCCCTTCCACATGCAAAGCGACCTCTTCCTTTTATTCCCCCCCCCCCACCTCGCTCCCCCATTCCTTCCTCCGCACGACCTCTTCATGTCCCACGTCCGTCTCACGTCCCGTGAAGTCTCCGGTGGAGTCTTTGACTCTCCCTCGTCCTCCTTCTCCACTCCACCCGGTCCCATCCGCTTTTATCCGTCTCTTATTCTTCCTCTTCCCCCTTTATATCTCGGCCAGATACTCCCCTGTACTTAATACTCCCCATTGGGCCCTTCGTGCCAAACCTCCCCCACCCGTCTCTCTCCATCTTCCTCCCTCGCCCCTTCTCCCGTAGCCCACTCTCATGTGTCAACTCTTGGCCAAGTGTTTGGGCCCTCGAAGGCGCTCACACTCGCCCATTGAACATAGTGCGCCAACACCAGCCCCAACTCTCTCTATTTCTCTCTCCCCCTTTCTTCCTCTTTTTGCCTTCGTCTCTGATTCTCTTCCTTACTCCCCATCCGTCCTCCTTTCCTTTTCCGATCCTTCTCTGCGAGAAAAATGCGAAGACCCCCGAAGAGAACTTGATGCAGAACAATGATTTCCATTGTTTTACACTCCTATGTCACGCTTCCTTATTACATTTTGTCGGCTCTATTGCTGCAATGGCGACATCCATTTCCCACAGTCACACAGTTTCATTATGATTACTTCGTCCAATATAAAGTACCGAGCTGGTAGCTGTGTTTGCCCTTCATTAAACACTGCATGGTAGCGTGCCAAAGTTAATGGTTCATCATTATACATGATCGTTTTCCGTGCAAATGCCTTCAAATTGACGACGTCCATTATATCTTCTTCTCAATCGAATTGGCTACCAATATTTTGGCTATGCAAAAATTGAGAAATATTTGAAAATTTTCATTTGTGTCATGCTCTTTCAAAGTAGGTACTGCTTTGTTAAAATACTGAATTTACCTTTGTTTAGGAATTGTAGTTCTGTCATGAGATCAAATCATAGTATGAAGATCTCACACTGTGGAATATTTTGATAATTGAAAGAACTCAGCTTTGTGGAAAACACAAAAGTTTTGTTTTATTAGTATGGTGTGTAAAAAATGGTTTACTCAAAGAAATTCCCCGCATTTCTTTTGTGCACCATGAAACACTCACTCATCTTCGTCCTTCTAGCATTGGCTTGAAAGTCTTCAATCACAAATCTCTTAACCATATGTCTCACCTCTAACTCCACCAAAAATACTCTCCAATGGATTTCATTTCATCATTAGCAGCAGTAGCCACCAACTCAATGATTAAAGTGCTGCAGCTCTTCAATTCATACTTTTTTAGCCAACTGCTTCATCTCTCCGTAGTTCCTGAATTTAATATTCTCTTTATTTCGCTCGCTCCATAATTCGCTTTTTCTATTCAATCTTCAATATTCTTTGGCGATTCTTGTCATTCAAATTCTCTTACGATCTAATTTTCTTTCTTTTCTCCTTATTCCAGCAGCCTTTTATGTTGGAGAATACGTCCGATCATATCATAAAAACTGAAATAATACTGTTATATTACTCCTTCGGCACTCTCAGCCTTATGACCAAAATCTGAAGCGTTTCAATGCAATTCTCGGTATTTTTTAAATATCTTGCAAAGTAGTCCCATTTTATTCATAATCAAGCATCACCAGTCCTTCGATGACGATTTTTCACTCTGTGAAATTTCACTTTTAATGTTCACTTACGGGTGACTCCGTAAAGGTAATACATGACTCGTCCCGGTATTCTCGAATTTTTATTTTTTAAACCTGACATAAAGTCGTCTTTGTGGATCTTCTACTGAGAATAAAACTTGTCGATGCTGTTGAAAGGTCGGGGTCATGAGTGGGTGCATCAAGGCCGCTTTTCAAGGAGAAGTGATGCTCTCTTTGAACCCGAAAGCCTAGCGCACTCGAACTTTGATCGCGCATCCCCCAAACCACTTTCCCCTCCTCCAGCATCCTTCGCTCCGCCACCTTCTTTTCATCTTTCCGCCGTAAATCATTTAGCTCACTTGTGCACCATTTGCCGCAGCGCCAAGCAATGCCTCAGATTATGATCTCTCACTCATTCGCCCCGAGTTAAGTCCTCCTCCCGATGCCACGGGGCGCCTAATTGGCCAATTAAGATGCGGCTGCATGCACTTCATTGAAATCCGCCCTAATGGAATTGTGCGAATGTGACACTCCAAGTTGTCCCGATAACCGAAAGCCTCCGCTGCATGCATGGATTCATTGTTTGTAGCTGAAATGCAAATGTCCTCTCCTCGGTGACTCGACTCAGCCACTCCACCAATGGGAGCCCTCGACGAAATAAGCGGCGGGGAAGCGAGTTTCTCGCCGCCGGGTGTAATGCATGGCTCTCGAGTTCAGGGGTCGGTGTTTTGTGGCCGGGACCCCTGTCGCACGGAGGGACAAAGACCGCCAAGAACATGCGATGGCCGCGCGATCTAAATGTCTACCAGCGAAATCCTGTTTTCATGCTCGACACGTTGTGCAGCCTGAAGAATTGCCTCCATGAAAAGATAGATGCAGTTGATGCGGAATTTTTTCCGAGTCCTATTTTCCGTTTTGATGGGATTTAGAACTTTAAATCTAATACGCTGCACTCACACTCTGATGGAATGATTGCAATCGATTTCCATTGGAAATTATTAATAGAAATGAATGTAATAGAAACAGTTATGAGACTGAGGATAAAATTCTTCTGGGCTAACGATACCTTTCGTAATAGTCCTAAGGACATTCACAAAATCGCTCAACCCTTGGTTGGAAAATTCACTCGCCACTCAGTCCTTCCGGGTAGGTTCTTAATGTTTCAGACCTATTCATGTCTGATAATTGAATGCGATTAAATAAGAAGGATCGCTCTATTTTAAAAATTTAGTTTTCCTTTTTTCTCCCACGCTGAGTGTTTAGAGGATCGGAAATCATTTCATCGGATATAACCCATTTCACCGTCTAAATTTTAAGAATCTTCAATCGCTGGCCACTCTAAGATATGCCGGAGTTTCCTGCTCCATCCATTAGGAGTCGCACCTTATATAATTCTCGTCTAATAAATTTAGCCGTCCTATGATACAGTTTTCCTTTTTCGTTTATTTTTAAGTCCGATGGTTATCCTTGCAGTCAGAGACAAAAGAAGAAGAGTGAGAGATATCCTTAATAAAAAGATTTCAATGGAATGAAAACAGTGTGAGATATAATTCCAAATTAACGCGGTTGTTCAGGAACACCATTCAAACTAAGAGATCTTTAATTATGACAAATATCGTAAACTGCTATAAAACTCATTGACTAGCGCTGAGACATTTTCCCATATTAATAATATGATTTTTCTTTATAATTTATTCAGTTATGTATTTATTATTATTTATTAATTTATGTATTTATTATTATTTATTAATTTATGTATTTATTATTATTTATTAATTTATGTATTTATTATTATTTTTTAATTTATGTATTTATTATTATTTATTAATTTATGTATTTATTATTATTTATTGATTTATGTATTTATTATTATTTATATAATTATAATATAATACCCAAAAAAGTGTTTAATCAAGCAACCAAATAGTATCTGAGTCGAGGACATTTTGCAATGTCTGGCGATATGTAATGACACAGTGCATTGAAATATTAATGAAATTGAAACTAAGTTCCTTACACTGAGCATTTAATTTGACCACCGATTTAAACGTTTAATAGTCATCATCAGGTACATGTGAGATTGGAACGTGGTTTTCATTTTTCTTTTGTTCTCGTAATATTTTTCCAATTGCATTCATCACATCGTGACAGGAGTAATACAACAGTATGATACTATACATATCCAACTTTGACTTATCTATTCCCATTGACTATAGCCTTTAAACTTAACTAATTAACTTAGCATTGTTACATAAGTCAAAAGCAAACTTTGCGTATACATTAAGTACGTGGCAATTAGAATGTACTTAAAACTAGGAGAGAGAGAGAGAGAGAGAGAGAGAGGAGATAAGAGAGAAAACTAGGAGAAGTCTAAATGTTTTCCTTTTACGGGGTCAAATATAGAACAGTTTAAACTGGTTAAATATTATTAATGCGCCCTCATTCCTACTGCTTAAAATAAAATATCGGTGAACGAAGAAGCTCCATTCCTTTTCCGGCCTAGTAAATATGAAATTTCATGTTTTACTTCCTGGATTGCATTAGCTCTTGAACATAAAGTATATGGAATGACGATACAAGAAACCCATGCATCCAGAGAGTTTTGTGGGCTTATGCATAAAGCTCAACCGTATCTTCACTCGTAAATCCTTTCCCGCGCACTTTCGACTCTTTGTTGGACTTTGCCTTTGAAATACACGATATTCCCACGTTTTTACACCTTAAACCTTTCTTTTCACGTGATAAGTCCCATCTCAGCGTAAGAGAAAGTGAGGAAATATTTCCCCTAATTGCTTTTCTTCACAAGAGTCGTTTCCAACTTCTGTGCATGGGACTCTTATTAAGGCCACATCCTTACATTTTGCTTTTTCAAGTTTCCACGAGGCGTTTGGGACGTTTGCTTGAAATAACTTGTTTTTGTCTCTGCAGAATTCGACCATCAAGGGACACAAAATGACAAGGGTTATAACAAGGCGAGTGAAAACTGGTGCATGGGAGGAATAAAGAGTTATGGTTGAGGAGATAAGGGACGCACGGGGTAAAATTAGGTCGAAAATTGCTGGAGTTTTTCTCTCGGGACTCCTATTTCGAACTGAGTGCTAATTCCTGCTCAGGAGTTAAAATGATGGCAACTCTCAAAACATTGGGAAGTTTAAGTTAGGATTTCGTTTTCACACAATGTACGATAAAATTATGCATTCATTTCCAAAGTTCTTTGTTCTTTGAGAAAAAAATTCAGAAAAGATAAAAACCTATTCAGAGAGCTGTACACAGTAACTCAAGTGGTTTACGTAGCAGAATGGCTATTTTTAAACATCGGGATGGAAGCTTGAAAATTTAAAATTAGCAACTTCAAAGAGCCGCACTATTGTATTATTGTTCAAACACTCATCTATACATTATTCGATAGTTTTAAGGCTTTCTAGTGTTTTCCATTTCTATGTTTTGATCTGACTTTTACGAACAATAAATGTAAAACATTGCATTTGAGATCTTTGATACTTAATATGTGACATATCTCTTTTCAAGAAATGCAAGTTACTTTAACAATTAGTTAATATGCAGTGCAAGTTTTTAAAGCCAAAAAAGTCATAAAATACTTCCATGAAGTGTGTGCCAAACCATATAAGACTCGTTAGCTCGAGTTATCGTATGTTGGAGTCTTGCGATAAGAACTTGCCTGAGAAAAGGAAAACCGTGATGGTTATATTTAAAAGAAAAACATTGTTTCCATAAACAAACATCTGTTATACATAAATATAATAACATTGCCATCGGACTCATAAATTTTTGCTTGCTCATCATTCATTTTTTCACTGCTGGTTTTTATCTTTCGTTGAACGTTGTTTATTACTATATAGAGATATCTCCGGCTTCAATCCGGGTTAATGGCTCCTAAGCCAACGCTTGACATATGAGTAAGGCATATTTCATGGAGCCTCTAATTTGGATGCAAACCCGAGAGATTTAGAGCTACCTACTCCATGCACCGCGATAGCTTGAATTCCTTGGTCATCTTTTCCTGTTAATGAATCAAAGTTATTCAATATTTTGCCATAAGTAACATGTGATCAAAAGTTTACTCAACATTACTGCTACATGAAAGCGTAACTAGCTATCAGCTTTCAAACGACCGTAGCAAAGTGTTAACATTCGTGTGCAACACTGAATGAACAAGCGTATAGAGATGAGAACCATTTTGGATGAAAAAATATAGTATAATTGGACGCAATTGAAGAATATTTGAAAATCCTTATTCTTTGCCTAACACAAACTAGAATGAAGGAAATCTTTTCAGACACTCTTAAAAAGTTAAACAAGAGACAAAAATGTCACCACACTTATCCAGATAAATGGGGAAGCCTAATGATCATCGTTTGAAATATTTGCTCAAAAAAATCTCTTTGACGGAGGCAGCATTCCTTAAGGTTATCAGAAAATACCAGTAGTTGTATTGGGAACATCTATAAACGACGAATTTAGAGGCAAAGTAGCCTTCTATTCGAAACTTAGTGCTTCTTAAGACTTGTTCAAAGATAATGCATCTTAAACGAGGAATTTTAACTGAGAATAGGGATTGGCACAGGTATCTCTAAAAAGATCATTTTTCCGGGCTACAATTCGAGTATTAAAAGAAAATTCTCCTAGATGTCAAGGCTGCGTCCCAACGACATGACTCCTCATGTATCCATCGTCGCCAGGAAACAATTATCCTTGTAACGTGGAAGCGCCCTGGCAGCACTGCGGCGGGTGAAAGAAAGAAAAGATGGGACGGAACGAGATACGTGAAGCCAAGAACAGGAACACGGAAGGCGGGGAACGGGAGGCGAGGAACAACAGGAGGAGTAGCGGGGAGGGTGGGAGGGGGAAGAAGCTGAGGATGAGGGAGGGCAGGACGGGGAGGCAGAAGTCAGTCGCCCGGACCCCGGTGGCCAAGCACCGTTAAGCACATCTAAACATATCTCCGTCTCCGGACTGTCGGCGCTAATGTGCATCGGGGGTGAAGGGGCGGGTGGGAGGGGGACGAGGAGGGGAACAGAGGGAGGAATTGGAAGGGGTGTGGAGGCAGTCTTTGCCACCGCTGGAGAGGCAAAGAGATGATGAAAAGTGATAGAAGGGGGCGGGATGATGGGAGTAGGGAAACACGATATCAAGGGGATGAATTACCATAAAAAGAAGAGAGGAGGAACCTTTTCGCTTCGCCGTCCCCAGAAAGGCATCACCCTTCTCTTGCCCGCCACGCTCCGCCACCCCTTTCTTCTACCAAAAATAAATAAACGAAAACAGAAAACTCTCCAAGGGATAAAATTCTCCCACGTCGTCAGGTCGTGATGAAGAGTTTTTCTGTGAAAATTTCTGTCTTATCACCCTTTTGAATCTAGGAAAGCTTTGCAACGAATGAAGTCGCTTGGTCCTATTGTGTTTAGCTTTCTCCGTAGCATCACATTGTTCATTTTAATGGTTAAAAAGTGTTTTTCCATTTCGTTCTAATTTCCGGAATATAAAACCTTCTAACTGATCTGGGGGCTGTAACTCATATCTTCCTTTTCATTGTGGCAGGTACTAACCATTCTGAAGCATAAAAAAATAAAGTATCAAATGCATACATTTTGAATTGAAATTATTTCTCGATAAGAAGTGTGCCTACTTTCAAACACCATTTGGGCATCAAACTCAATTGTGCAGGTACCAAGAGGCCTAATTTACATTAACCAAACTAATAAGGTAATGTAATACAAGAAAATTCATCATTAAATGCCCTTATATTTCCTGCAGACAGTAGTTGATCAACCTTCTCGACTTACGAAAATGCATTTTATAAATTCGTAATCATGAAAAATTTCAATGGCTGCTACGCTAAAATCTCTGCTCCGCATTCGTATGGCATCACGGATAATATTTTTCTGACTAGGTCTTAAAGAGTGGAATATCTGCGCGTCTTGGTTACTTTTTTTATTTTAGAAATTTACGTCAAGCGTATAATTCCATTTATTTGCGTAAATCAAATAATTCTTACATGCTAACTGTATACTTAACTTAATTTATTCGTTAAATAGTCATTATTTTCTTGCGACAACGCATCCGCTTCTGAATCACCCTATTAAAAGAGTAATCACGAGATTCCATTCAGGGAAAGAGGATAATAAATCCTTTATGAATCACTCGGGACACGCGACCCTCCCGAAACTATGTGATTTAATTTTACGACTCCCTTCCTCTTCGCTCTTCCATTTGAAACGCCTCGGAAGGTGAATAGAATTGGCCAGCAGTTGCCTCGCAGTCGTTTGAAAGAATAAAAATCTCAATTATTACAGGGAAACGGACGGGAAGTCTTTGAGATTGCTTTCACTGGCGTCTGTGATCGCGGGAGGGAGAAAGGGGCAACGATTTGCTAAATCCACCGGACGACACTAGGGAACACTGCTGCCCCTCGGGTGTTGATTTCCTCACCCCTCCTTCCCTCGACTTCCCTCTCCTCTTTGTGATCCTTGCTCAGTCTCTCCTAACCCTACTTCAGCTCTTTTAATCCCCCTGCTCGTAAACAGTAAACACCTCACAGAACCCTCAAATCTCCTTCAAGTGCTTCAAGCATAGATCTATCAAAATAAGGTCACGCATAATCTTTCACCCTATGATACTGTCCTAGTTTCTAATATATTTCGTTTTTCGGGAAAAGTTGTCCAGAGGAGCACTCGAAAATTATGCTGACAGCTCTGTTTTTTTTCCATCTTTACTAGTTCGAACTCCCCGAAGAGGTTTTAGAGAGAACACTCTCCTTCATTTTTATCCCAACAGCATTGCAATTTATGATTATATTATGGAACTTAAATGGCCAAGTAAACGTACCATCATATGTTTCCACAACATTTAATATTTTTTCATAATATACTTTAAATTTAAAATCATCCTTGAATGGGGGACAAGACAAGGATTCAATGCCTAGTAACAGTAACAAATTTTTCACAGCAACAATTTTTTACAACAGAACAAGTTTTTGGAATAAGGTACTGCAATATCTGATACTCTGGTACTGGTGAAATCATTTCTTTTTTAGGACATTCATTTTCATCATTCTGCTAACAAGTTCTCCGTGCAATGACTTGTTTCGCTGTTCAGTTCCCCCGCTCAAATGTACTCATTCCACTCCAGGGAGTAGCTAATTAAGTTTAGGTTTGTAATTTTTAAGCCATTCCGTTTATTCCTGCTATCTTCTTCATCGCGAATAATTTTATATTAGAATAGATATTTATATATATATATATATATATATATATATATATATATATATATATATATATATATATATATAAACTCCTCCTCCTCTGTCTCCTTTACCTCTAACATCTCTGCCTCTAAAATTACCTTTCTGGATGTAGACATCTCCCTCAGTAACCTTAAATTCCACACTTCTGTCCATATCTAGCCCACCAACAAGCAACAATATCTCCATTTCAACAGCTGCCACCCCTCTCATACTAAACGATCCCTCCCCTTTTCCCTCTCTATCCGTGGTCACCGAATATGCAACAATCCCGAATCCCTTGACCTTTTTCTCTCTAATCTCCACCAATCCCTCCTTCGCAGAGGCTACCCTGAGCGTCTTCTTCAGAAAAAAATCCTACAGCGACCCTCTTCTTCTAAATCTCTCTCTCTTAATAAGTTTCCTCATGATCAAATCTCCCTCTGTACCACCTATTTCCCTGGAGCTCACTCCATCCGTCGCTTAATCAAAAACCTCTACCCCATCCTCTCTGACAACCTAACCACTTCCAAAATTTTCCCCCGCTGTCCTTCTCTCACCTTTAGACGCCCTCCCAACCTCTCCTCCCTCTTTAAAATCACTAAACCTCTTTCCAAATCAATCTCCCGACCTACTAAGTCCCTTCCGATGCCGTGCAATCGCCCACGTTGCAAAACTTGTGGCATCCTTCTCACCCAGCCTCTGCCTGATAAATTCCTTGCCGCTCATCTTCCTTCCGTCCCCTCACTCTCCTGCGTTTCCCATAATGTTGTCTATATCCTTCTTTGCCAATTATGCCCTAGTTTTTACATCGGCTTGACGACCACTCCCCTTAACATCCGCATGAATGGCCACCGCTCCAGTTGTAATGAACCACCTTCTATTTCTGTTTCCCTCCCTGTTGCCACCCATGTTTCTTCCCACAACTCCACCTTTAATAATATTTTTAAGGTTGGCATTCTCGCCTCCCTTCCCCCTTCCTCCTCCCCACTCCAAATCAAAGATCTTGAGTCCTCTTGCATTTACTTATTCCAGGCTTTCTCTCCGCCAGGACTCAATAAATCCCACTAACTTCTTCTATCACCTCTGCCCATACTACTTCTTCCTTTCGAATTTCTTCCTCTTCCCGCCTCCCGCCCCCACCTTTCCTCTCCCTCCCCCTCCTCCCCTTCCCCTGTCCCTCCCCTCCCTCCCTTCCTTCCGCCTCAGTCCTCCCTTCCTACCACCTCAGTCCTCCCTTCCTTCTCAGTCTTCGCTCTTGCGACCAAGGTGCTAGTGGCACCGAAATATCAAGAAACTTTGTAAGTGTGTTCATCATTTTTTTGTTTTCTGTGTTTGTCGTCTGCCTTCCTCTGGCAAACTTTTATATATTCGTCACTTAAGTGATCCTAAGTGCATTTATATATATATATATATATATATATATATATATATATATATATAAATTTATTATTTTCGATTAGGTCTCCCAGCCATCTGTACACTATTTTTCACATTGGGAAATACAAAGTAATCTTCTCACCTTATCCTCTGTCCTCTTCTTGATAGCTTGCGTGGCCTGTCTAGTGACCAGAGTCCACCGTATGTTAAGTAGTTGCCCCTACTTTTTTTGAAAAACCGGCCTTGACAGATATAAATCCTCATTTTTTCTTATATTTTTACCCATTTATAATCATTTCATACCACAATAGTACTTAGAGAGCACATTTATTTTTTATAGTGGTCACTTAAAAGTTATCTGTCATTTAATGCCTCTTTGCCGTGAATATTTCTGATTTACATATTTAGATCTATCATTTACTTTGTAATCCTCTTTACACTCCAAAGGCATTTCTTTAAAAATTTATGTGTGTGATGCATTGGAATTCTGATACTCACTTCCTCTTTTTACAATCACCTCCAATTTGTCTTGATTTTCACAGAGAATCCTACATTCACTTCGTCCATGTATTTCGACGAACTTTGATCGTTCTCCAGATAAAAAGTAGACCAGTAATAGGAATTTTATGTATTTATAGTCAGAGACTAAATAAATCCTTAATTTGCTATTGTTAACCGTTTGGTCTTAGTTGCTGTATTTTCCGCGACATTTTTCTTAAAATACTCTCGCAGCAGCGTATTTTTAGAGAGGGTAAACATTCTGCGATCATCATAGCAGGTCCCAACATTGGAGGATTTGGCAAGGACTTCGAGCGATTAAAGAAGGGGACCAATATTAATTATTTGATAAAAATAGGCTAATTTTATAGCTGCTATAACAAGCAACAAAAGTTTTCTGGGGTGCCATTAACACTGGTGTTGAAATCCAGCAACCCTGAAATCGCCCTTTTCATTTCACTTTGGCAGGCGAATCAAATTAATGATGCATCGCCTATAAAATTCTTAGTGATGCGATATTATCCATTTGACTGCGGAATGAGTACCGTAAAAACATATCACTTATCACAGGAATATTTTCAGTGTAATCATATGTAAGCCTTTCAGTGATATCTTTCGTGATCCTCAGCCCTTTTACTACTCCGCGATCGCTGTGATTCAGTTTTTTTTGTTCAGAAGCCTTCACAGCTACCAGCTAATTCATCAAAGAATAGATGTTAAAGTTTGCACCTTACAGCTCTCGGAGTTTGCAAAAGTGCCTGTTGTAAAGATATGCAAGAATTAGCAACAATATTAATTACGTTACCCTGGGAAAATGGATGTGTCCTGAATAGGTGTTCATAGTGGAAAAACTCTTTCTTTTTTATTGACAAAGTGCCTTTCATTGATAAAGAGAATTCAATAGTAATATAAATTCATATTTCAAGTAGAATCGCAAAACGAGGTAAAGAGTTTTTTTCTGGAGGGAAATTATTTTTCTCCAGACTACAACCACAGCTCGGTGCAGTGAGCAAACGGAAAATTCATGCATGATACCGTCTACTCAGTGGTCAACTTGCCAGTAGAAAAGTGTAATACCTTCGCAAATATGCTTTTAGTTGTAATAACCGCTGATATATTTAGAGATTGATTAACTGGTGTAGCAAGTGTATGCATTTCATAGTGTTTGAGACGGCGAAACAAATCGTTATTTCTTTTTTCTAGGTAATTTTTTCGATAAAACTGATTTTCATGCCAACCTCCGTTAAGTATGTTTTGTTGCAACTAGTGTACAAGTATGTTTCATTTTCCAACGCTGTTTTATTTATTTAAATTCTATTCAGAGCATCAAGTATATTTTTACAGTCTGCAAATTCCCTCATAAAATGCGATTTATCTGTTCCATAGTGACTGTCTTCAACTTTTATTTCAATGAGACATCTTCTTTGATTTCCTAAGCTATCCTTGACTCTAATGGCACTTCATTTGGATTTGGAGTCATAAACTTCAAAAATGAATATTTTTGTGCCCATCAGTCAGATACCAGCTACGATTACTTTATTTTATTTTATCTGCTCCAAATTTATATTTCTTCATCGAATATGAGTTGTTGAATATTTCTGGAGTAAAAATCAACATTTATATCGGTTAGTAGTCGGCTGGTTTTAGATTCACTTCTTCCAACAGATAATTCAAACTTACATGGGCCTTCTGGATGATACAAATCCACAAATGGGGGCTCCCTAAGAATAAAGATACATCCATGTATATTTTTATCGAATTCATTTATAAATATTAAATTATCAAAATTCATTTGCAACTTATTGACGAATGTGCATTGTCTGCAACGTAAAGGCTACAAAGGGAGACCTCGGCTGAGATACATGGAGCAAGTAATGAATTCAAACGTACAACACAAATACATCGGCAGATTTAACCGAAGGATCGTATTTATTTATCCATGGCGCCAGTTGTAACTCATGCTGTAAACAATAGTTGAAATTGCAGTCTATGTCACTTTACTCTAACTCCACTAATAGGTAAACAGAGAGTGCTGTGTCTAAATGAAATATTCAAGCTGAGTAAACCCAAGCACAACTACACATGCGGGAGTCAATAATTATCTCTATTTATCACCACTCGTGGTGAATATAGTTTACGCCAATGACAAGGGCGGCGTTGTAGTTTAGTTACACAACACTATCCTATAATGTGCTTGGGAAACGCTGTAATTTGGCGTAAAAATGTGAATAAAGAGACTCAATAAAAATAAAGTTAACAATATTTTTAAGATCTCGGCTTGGGATTCTGTGAGTGGCTCGAGATAATGGGCTCCAGGTGGTCGCCAAGTTCGCCCATTCACTGGTCGTTCAAACCTAATATTGGTTTCCTGCAGCCCTCCATTCTCCTCTATCTAATATTATTTCCCTTACTCCCTGGCAGTTCATGTGCACTTTTATCATTATTTGGTTGTTGTCTTTATCTCCAGGCCTTTCTCTTGGGACTTTTCCCCTTTGCCAGCCCATCGTTAAGTCTGTCCCACGGTTCAAGATTTTATTTTCGATTGTAACATATAATTAAAGTAACTTCCTCAGAGACAATTCTTTTTAGATATCTTTGCAGTGAATTTTTTGCCCATTTTTCCTCTGACCAGTTCATTTACTGTGAATTTCACGCCATTGAAACATCATTCACCCTGAATATACTTGCTCAAATATTCCATATAATTATTCCTTTTAATAGTATCCTGCTGAAATTTATAAGCTAACATGATATGTGATGATAGACCTAACTTCAAGTGTTTTTCATCTTAAGTAGATTACTTTGACATTGCTTCTGCCATCCCATTACTATGAGAGTAGTTTACAAGTTTAATTATCGCCATGGTATACTACATGTCGTTTGTGTTTATAAATTAAAACTCCTACATAAGCCTTCTCCTTTCAAAGTAATGAGTTGCTCCTTTTGGAATCAAAGTCAAATTAAAATGTTCAGTAATGTTCATTTCCATTGCTTATACTCATGTCCTTGGTCACTCTCTCATTTTTCTCTTTTAATACCGATGGCATTGTGCTTGAATTACTCAGCTACACCAAAACTAAGTTGCGACAGGATTTCGCGAAAAAATTTTAAATGAGTAGGAGTCAATTTTAAAGCCAAATTAAAACTACCATGCACTCAACGTCAACTTGACTTTAAAAATTGCACAATAACGTTTTTTTTTCGTTTCTCTGCATGTTTTCAGCAGTTTTTCTCCAACGATCTTTCATTATATTTGTAATAGTGACATAGGTAACCCCATATAAAAAATCGATTGCGTAATAGCTATGAAAGCTTCTTAAAGTAGTCGTGAATTGTTCACCTCCTGGTGAGTTTATATTTTCCATTTTGTCTGAAAATAAATTTTTCATAAGCCCTGTTTTGGTGGTGAGAGATTCAGAAATTACGTTTTAAGGATAACTCTGCGCCGAGCGACTTTAAAAGATCTGCAAGATTATGCAAAACAATGGTTGTAACAATGCATGTAGGAAAGCCTAATAAAAATTATATTTTATTTTATTACTCAAAGCGCTGGCAAGAAACCATTTAGCCTCATATTTATATCCCTAAATAAATTTTGTCGAAGTCTTTCGACCAAATTTATTTAGGGAATAACAGAGCCAATTCCACTTTGGCAATTTCGTGCATAAATTTAGTCGGAAGGGTATTGTAGACATGGGCCAAAAGTTACATCATACCTTCGGGCATTTGAATTATCTCGAATGCTAAAGGAGATTCCCCATCGCCCTCAGATTAATAGCCGCACGAGATCTCATTCCGGATAGATTGGGCCAGATTCCCACTTCACCGAACAAAAACAAACAAACCACAACGAGCGAAATAAAAAAGGACCTCCTCTACTTTTTTGATCCCCTTGCGCCTCTATATCTACCTCCCGCTCTCTTGTTTTACAGGAGGTTGAAATTTATGCCAATGCGGGCGCTGCGCGGAATTATCATCGCCCCTTCCGATTCTTTAAATGGCCGTCACACACGATTATACCACGATCACCTCATGAAAGAGGCGCTCCGATCCCTCTCTCCTTCCCTCTGCTCTCTTACCAGGACTGCCAACTTATGAAGAGTTGATTTAAGATTTGTTTTCATTCTCAGAGTTTAAAATCCCGAGAGGTTATACAAAAACATACGATCATTGCATGAAATGAAGATGAACAGTTTATATACACAGTGTGTCCCAGTTCCGTTAGGACTGCTTGTGTGAAATTCCACAATGTAATGCTATCTCGTGGCGAGTTGCGGCGTTACAATTCTTGAAGTTTCAGCAACAACCGTGTAGAAGTTCAAAGCGCTAGTATTGCTGCAACAATGCGTTCTGGCCACGAATGTAATAGTACGTGTCTGACACTCGTCGGAAAATGGCGGTTGAGCAGCGAGGCAACATCAAGTTTTGTGTTAAGTAAGGCAAATCAGCCAGTGAAACGTTCGATATGATAAAAAACGTTTATGGTGGTGATTGGTTAAGTTGTTCAAATGTTTTTTCTGTGGTATACTCTATTTCGTGATGACAGGGAGGACATTAAAGCCACGCCACGAGCATCAAAGCCGCGAACAAGTCGCGCGGACGAAAATGTTCGAACAATCGCTGAAATCATTGGATCAGATAGATGTGTTTCTGTACGACTCATCAGGGAGATGTCAGGAATACCTAAAAATATTGTGCTTAGAATTTTGACAGAGGATTTGAGTAAAAGGAAGGTCTGTGTGCGGTTTGTGCCACATGCACTTTCAGGCGATGAAAAACATGGCAGAGTCAAAAACTGCAAATACCTGTTAAAGACTGCCCAAAGTGACATTTATTTCACGAAATGGATTTTAAATCGCGAGGAGATATGGTCTTTTCAGTATAAACCATTTACAAAGCGTCAGTGTGCAGCGTGGTTGAGCCCAAAGAAGCCGAAACCAAAGAAAGTGCGCATGCAGAAGAGTCGTGTGAAGACAATACAAACAGTTTTCTTTCATTCCAAAGGAATCATACACAAGGAGTTTGTACCAGAGGGGCAAACCGTTAATTTTAAGTATTATCTCGGCGTCCTCCATCGTTTGTGGGCGAAAATTCGTCGGATTTGACCTGAATACCGAGATGTAGGCTCCTGGTCGCTCCTCCATGACAACGCTCGAGCCCACAAAGCGAAGATCGTACGCGAGTTATTGGCCAGAAAAGGGATCACAGTCCAGGACCACCCACCGTATTCACCGGATTTGGTCCCAGCAGACTTCTGGTTGTTCCCAAAATTGAAGTTGGCAATGAAAGGATACCGTTACGAAGCCATTGAGGACATCCAAGTAAATTGTACTGCAGTACTTAATGCAATTCCAAAAAAGGACTACAAAGGCTGTTTCGAAACACTTTCAAATCGATTTCAGCTGTGCATTCACTCAGAGGGAGACTATTTTGAATAAATACAGTGATTTTTTTAACATAATCCATGTCTTTTATTTTTTACAGCAACAGTCCTAACGGAACTGGGACACACTGTGTATTATATTTTTCTCAGTTTGAATGGCCAAAAACTGAGAAAACTGAAATTCACACACCACAATATCCCTCCGAAACATGGTTGTACAGAGTTTTACAAAATAACCTTTAAAAGTTTCTAATATTGCTGTATAATAGAAACCAAATGGAAGAGCTGTTTTGTCACATAATTTGAAAATTTAGGTAAAATTTTACACGTAAAAATCATAAAAATGAAATACTTTTATCTTGACATGGATATAAATTCTTTTAGGAATCGTTGATACGCTACTAGCCTTAGCACATGGAAATTAGTTATTGTTGGAGTATATACTTGTAAATTTTCTTTATAAGTTACTATATTTTTAGTGGAGAAAAAAGTGTGGTATGATTATATATGCTTACCTATTCTGGAATATTAGCAGAAAATAAGAGTGAAACAAAAGTCTCAAAGCGGAGCACACAACAATGGAAAAATATTGAAACCCGTCATTTAAACTGATAGCGTAAGGAAGAGATTTCTATTCAGTAGGCGATAGACTAAAAGTTATCACCGGATTTTAGGAACCTCGCGAATTAGAAAGAGATGGCAGCCCTACCCCCGTCTCCCTTAACAATCCACCCCTCTACCTCCCCTGTCCAACATATTCGAATTCGTCCTATTTAAAATGCCTGTTCTTCTCTTCCTCAGCATTTTACGTTCCAATATGGCGCTCATTACCCCATCGCCTCTCATAACGTGTTCCATCTCACCTGCATCCTCTTGGTTTCCTACAGTTACTTTATTCCCTTCCCAAGGTGCTGCTTCGATTTCCTCCCAGTCAACCGCTACGACTAAACCCTTCTCACGATCTACATCTAAAACGCCTCCAGCCCCTTCTAATCCTCCCACTCAAAATTAATGGATTAGTCACAATACGATGCCACGTCTCATGTCAAACTCTTAAGTTACATTTTCTTAACCTTTTTACCCAGGTATAGTTTGCTGCTTTCGCGAACTGACTGATACGCACTGCGCTATTCATCAGTTATGTTTTGTTAGCTATACTTCCAGCAACTTTAAGCCAGAATAGGTTATGCACAATTTAAAGCTGATCGCCGTAGAGAAACTACTATCCTTAACAAATTCGAAAGACTATGTAGATGGTATAACATGCATATAATCACAAGAGAGAGAAAGAATACATTTTCTTCAACGCCTTGGTTAATTTATTTATGAAAAGAACTCCTTTGGATCGTCCTTCAACCAATCAGGAGCAAGGAGATGACTCTACTATCACTTCAAATAATAGAGTTGAGAAACCTACATTACCAATTCTGACCTGGACATGACAGAAGGACGGCCAGAAAGACTGTTCGATGGACCACGCAACGAAGAAGCTATCCGGTGGGCAGTATCTCATACTACAAGTCGTTGAAGAAACAAGAAGTTGAAGAAATCCGTGAACCAATCTTTACCCAGGGTTTTAGCCAGTAAATACAACATCATTATAGATAACCTGCCATGTCCAACGTCGAATCCTTAGACTGACATGTACATGCTTTTCTCGGGTGCAAGAATAATCTATAAGTTTCCTTGATATGGCAGTTTATTTTTTTAATTAATGTTCTTGGGAAAGAATCAAAATAAATCGTAGCGTTTGATATCACCCCGTGGTGAAAAACTTATACGCAATAGCGATCTTGATTTGATCATATTTCTCAAAAAAATAATAAACAGACCTCCATATCGTGCTCCAAGACGCAATCTTTTCTCATACTTTATGCATGGCGCTCCCCGCACACGACGCCCTCCCGCGGAGAGAGATAACATCCGCTCGCACGAATATTGCCCGCCCGCCTCCACGCAAACCCCACCCATTTCCCTTCTTCCGTCCTCGCCGCCGCTTTCCGCCCGTCCGCCCCCCCCCCCCTCTCCCGCCCCCAACACCTCCGCCAGCAAGCTTTCCTCCAGCTCATACATTTTCTCAAACGCATAGCTATAAAACCTCTGACCTGTTTTTTGTTCTCGTTATTTCTTATTAATTCATTATTCGGTAACACTGTCTTAATGCATCGCTCTCACATGAAGCTCAATTGCTTCATTTTTATTGACGCCAATATCATCACGTGTTGCAGTTCTCATTTTCCTTCAACTTTGCTTTTTCTGCACCCATCCCATTGTTTGTGTGATAGCAGATTGTAGGTAGGTAATTCAGAGATAGATACCAAAGATAATACGGAATATCTTGAGAAATATCATTTATAAAAATAAGGAGAATCATTTATAAAAGTGTGAAGTAGTAGAAATAATTAACATTATGAGCAGGCGATGTCGTCGGTCAATAAAAATATCCCTCTTTCTCCCTTAAGCTGAACTACAACGAATGATTTGAAGACTATGATATTTCAAACTTAACATTTAACCAACTTTAGAATGGCAGCCATGCGAGTGAATGAACTGAAATACGTCCAAAGAGGAGCGGTTTGGTCAATGGAACACGAATATTATTTGAACTTCATTGCTGCGTCAGGGAAGTGAATAACGGACAGGGCTATAGTTTTTAGGAATAAGTATACTTTTACTTCTGAAGTAAGAGTAAGGCATATAGTGACGCGATTTCCATTAATAGGTCAGGGGGATAATGCTGCAAATCTTTTCGATCGAGGACGAACTGAACTGTCTCTTCTGTGGCTCAATGGACATTGGTGGGTGTATCACTTATTTTTCAGCAATATCTCGTCCGTCACTGATCCCAATTTATAGTTCTATCACTTTTTGATTTTAGCAGCGTTTCTCTTTTCTCATTCTGGAAATTTATCTCTGGAGTGAGAGAAAATTATGTAAATAATTTGCGGAAACTTCGAGATAAAATTAAATCCATTAGATAAAAAAGTGTGTGCCCTCCTATTGCTCACTTATACATCCATTTTTATCAATGGTCGACAATTTCACGATTTTTACCATTATAACAGCGACCTAGGATGCCTACATTGCGTACAACGCATATACCGGCAATAAAAGTGATTGACTATCGATAAAAATTAGAGTAAATGTACATTTAATGTGCACACAGACTTTTTGCTCTCGTAACATTTAGTTTCACTCGAGATACGATTTTTTACGGCTACTTTGTTACAATAGGCGTATATTTCCATTGGTAATGAATTTAAAACTAGTTCATTCTCACTACCCAATAAGTTTTAAAACTGCCATAAAAGCACAGCTGTGTACCCTATGTTGTAAAATTGAGTTTTTATACTCTCCCATATTCATTATGGCTACATAGGAGACAGTCGACGTTTGCCAACGGTCGAAAGAAGTGGAAGAATACCCCCCCCCCCCTTCCCCCTCCGGGTAATGCCTATCCAATTGTGACGTCTTTGAAAGAAAAGCCTGCACTATACGTAGGCTGTACAAAGTGATAAGTGCTGCTGAAATACATCTTTCATATGCATCCTATCTTTCTTAAAGTGATTCTTACATTTTTTTCTCTAAGTGTCAAGTCAAATGTCAAAAGGAGCAAATTTAAATAAAATACTTCTGTCTGTATTGTGTTCTTTGAAAATATATATGCATTGTGTTTTCCAATCCAATCAACTACACGTCATAACGCATGCTTCAATATTTTGTCTTGGACATTACGTCGTCTTCAATCAGCGCAAATAATGGATTACCTTTCTTTATAAAACTCATTTTGCTGAATTGTTTGTAATTAAAACATCTAATACAGGTCTAAAATGAGTAAAAGCTAATGTCTCCTGGAATATTATCTCCATGTAAAATGAGAGTCATTTTTAGCAGGGTTCGCCGTAAAAGGTGGGAAAATATTAAAATAAGCCACATAAGTGCACTCATGTGGTACATCAACGCTTTGCTCCTTGTCTTCATAGAAGTTAGGTCTTAATTTGCATTTCAACCGTCTCAACAGCTCCTAAGGGATCATAAGAGATATAAAAAAATAGGCACGGTGAAAGCTTCAACCTTATAATTAAACATCAGTCTCGCCTATTTTTGTCGCAGCTGGGGAGCGAAAGATGGAAATTATGTCTTATTTGCTTGCTAAAATATTCCTCTCTACTGTAGTAAACAGAATTTTAACATATTTTCTACATTTCTTTTCCTGTTATCCTACATTAGAAGTGGAAGAATACGTGCAACGCGCGGGAAAGCCATTTTTTTATTTTAAAAAGGCGCATAATTTTAGAAATAAACAAAGAGGAGGTGTTATTTCGAAGAAAGATAAATTGAAATCAAGACACTAAAATTTCTTTACTTAAGTTATTAACAAATTGCTGCTCCAATTGCCGTTAAAATGCATTGATTAGATGCAAACGGCTCTGCATTTTGTGTCGAACTGTGTCCAGTAATTAGCTACAAAATGTAGCAGTTAATCTGGGACTTTAATTCTTTTCTATTTACGTTTACTGGCCTACTCATGTTCTCAGAGAAAGTCTAAATGGGAAAATTTTTGAGTGAATATGCGAATGGGTTCTCATTATTATTACTCTCGCAGTCACATTCCAACCTCCTTACTTTTATGCCTAATACCTTTTTAAACTACTTATATCGCGACAAGATGTAAGGAGTTCTCGAGGTGCTTTAGAGTGCAACGGATATCTACAGAGTTAGAATGCTTGAATCTGGTATGGTCCCAAAGTAAGAGGAACAATGACAGAGGAATGCGAGCAATATATCAGGGAGCCAGAGCGAGAGCGAGCGATCCCACGAAGGCGCCCGCAAGGCGGAGCGGCCCAACCTGTCACGCGCCACGCTCACTGTTACGTCTAAAGCCTCGTTTGAATTATCGTGAGCGAGCAACGCCTAGCAATATCCCGAAATGGAGCTCGTTTCTCACCATTTATCCTTTCTATCCAACTACTTTTCCCCTTTTCTACTTCGACTCTCCTCATCTTTGCTTTCTCTCCGCCTGTCTCTCTCGACGCCTCTCGTCCTCCCAACCTCTCCCTACCTCTCTCCATTCCTCCCTCCCTGGCTCCTCTCCCTCTCGCCCTCCCACCTCTTCCGTCGCCCTCCCCTCCGCTGGGCCACTTTCCAATTTTCTCCCGACGCCACCCGTCTTCTCCACCTCCCCCCCTTACTCCCATCGCAAAAACCACCTCTTCTTCCTCGTAACCAGAAAGAAAATCTTAATGTCTCGGACCGTTTCCCTGTGATCCACGGTCTAATCTCCTTAAAACAATTCTGATTCACCCTCCATCATTGTGAAATCGCTAGCTCAAGCCACATCATAACGTTTAAGTCGTAATCACAAAATGGGTCGAAGGGAAAGGTGGGTCACTTCCTTACTTTTCACGCTCGCGGAGTCTCCGGTCTGAAACGAAAACCGGTGTTATCGCCTTCTCTAACCTTGGCGTCCATCCAGTAACCTCCGTAATAGTTTCACGTATATTGACTGAGGCTGACGTTCAGTAACCTCCGACCAATATTTATTTCCCTCGGGTCTTAACTGAATTCTCAGCTTCGGTCATTCTAAATGTCCATTATTTCCCAAAGAAGATTGATTTTTAAAAGCTTTAAGAAATGATAGTTTGGATTAATGTGGTTTTAAAATGGCTTCAGAATTTTATAATAATATGGTCTATTTTTCCATTTTACCATGCACTCATTTATCGGCAAATTTCGGCAGTGAAATATCGGTGAAGTATCTGTGGAATGTATCTTGTCCTCTTCCTTCAAAATATCTTTACTAAAATGAAATAATTATTACCCGGGTTAAATAATTCAATGGAAAAAATAATTGTAAAGTTTTTTGTGCGATGGCTCTGCAAATTTTACTTGGTTCATTTACTTCCATCATGCAGATTCATTTTTATGCACAGTTTTTCATAAGCATTCATCCGCAGGATGAACTGTGTCTCTTTTTTTCCCTTATCACGTAACAATTTCTTTTGACTCAGTGGTTCACTATGCTTTGCTATCCCTCGTTTATTCCTTCTAATGCCATTTATTCTCTCTTCTCTTCCATCTTGTCTCTATTATGTCATTATATATGGTAAGTCGAAAAGGTTCGTGGTTTTGTTTTTTTCCTTCTCGTGGTATTCTTTTGGTCCATATATTCCCCCTCAATTCAAATGAGCCACTATTAGGTCGTCATCACGTTTCCCAGGGGCCGAACCTACTGAACTTTAGCTCAAGCACTACCAAACACTAGCACTTATGCACTGAGTGGGGAAAATCTGGCTCATTAAGGACTTGAATTCGCGGCCCGAGAAGTAGCATGTGAGGACTTAACCCCGTTCTCACCGACGCTGGTTAGCTTTTAATTTGTTTATTTTAAGATTTCCAACTTTATATTTGATTCCTCCCTTGCTTTTTACTCTTGAATATGCCAATTTTCTCCTAAAACTACAGCATACATATATTGTCTGAATAATTTGGTATAATACATTACGTACCGCATCCTAGAACTTTTTAATTAGCAATGCAAATCGCTTCGACACTATTCTGTCGTCTTCTTTAGCACCATTCACCAGTAGAGTTCTTTCAAAACAAGAATATTCTGGTTCATTGCGTAATGCCGGACATGATTATTTCCATGCTTTTATTCTCTTCAGTTATCTAGGCACTGTCTGGTAGAGATTTCAATAATTTATCTCTATTGTAAAGTAATTTATGATAACCGCCAATGAGAATTTAAAATTAAACTAAAGGATAGTTATTTAGCATCTTAAGTGGGTAGTGAATAATGTGAACATTTAATCGTGATTTTTGATCAATCATTTTTACACAGAGAAGGCAACAAGTAAGATAAGTAAGATTATTACGGCTAAAATTAATATTTAATGACTTAATTGAAAACATTCGTTTTAGCTGTCCACGCATCTTCGGTGCTTACTCCAACTACTTCGGAGCCAGCACATATTCCTTTTGAATGGCTAGACAATATTCATTACTGCACTGAAAATGCTCCCATAAGTACCAAGAGTGAGTAAAGTAACTTTTTTCATTCGCAAAAAATATTTTAAAACCGACACTGGTATGGATATTTCATGTATCTTGTATCATTAAATTATACCTTAATGGCCTTCATTAGGTATGCTTATACTATTCTAACCCCAATGTGGCAAATCCAGAGTCAGTTTTACACATTAGGGGGGAAAATTAGTGTTTCAACCACAATTTTCAACTTTATGTAGCTTCATCAAAGCAAATATTTCGAATACTAATAACTTTAGGGATATCTCCAGCCGTAGAATTAATAGTTATCGTCACCGATATCGAATGCATTTCCAAAAACATTCCATTCCGATTTATCCACATAATTTACCTGTTTAACTCTTTTAAATTCTAATTCGTCCGTCATAGTAAACACCAATTAAATCCTTACTATCCCTCTTTTCCAGGGATTTTCTCTTTTCTACTCAAAAATATTTCCTCCACAAGAAAAAAATAATAAAACTGCAGAGTTTTCACCTTTTAAATTGTCTTCCGGACGGAAATGACTAAACTCTTCAATTTCTATCTGCCTACAAAATCCTATAGTTCTTAACTTTGCCTTATATCCACTTTTTTACTACAATGAATTTTGCTCAGACATTTCCATCGCCCCACTTTTCATTCCTAACACGAATAGTTGTCAAAAGATCGATATAACTATTAGGAATAGAATCACATAAAACTCAAGGTTTAGTATTCAGATATGTATTGTACATTTCTGAAAGGTAAATAAAGCTCTTTTTTCTGATCAATAAATGGCTAAGACTCTGCCCTCTGCCGAGTGTGACCCTTGTGGTTTCCTCGGCCCCTTTCAACCCTCGCGTCGTCAGCCATCGCGACCAATCGTCAGTTGGAAACATTAGCGCAGCAAATGCATTAGCGTCGCAGTGTCACCGCGCAGAAGAAGAAAATGAATTCGCCACGCGCGTCTTGGAGTGGAGACGGATCGAGGGACAGGCGGGAGAGAGCATTGCGGAAATGTGTGTGAATAAGAGCGTTCATTAGTGGTGGGTACACAACGTGAGGGGCCGGGAATGCGACGAGAGAGCTCAGATTGAGAGGACGCGGGAGGGAATGAGGCCATCAGTTGAATGTGGTTCGGTCCTATGTGAGTCAAAAAAATCCTAAATTACACATTTCTCTTAGTTTGGTTAAAAAAAAGTCCTGCCTTTGCTGATGAAATGGGCTGCCAATTGAAAACCAGTGGCGTAGCTTGCAGAGGAAAAGTCTGGCCCCGGACCCAGGATCAGGGGGCGCCAAATTAATGTATACGTAGTTACAAATGTCTTTCAAAATTAAATGTTTTCCCAGTTAAATGCGTTTCCACAGTTGTTGTAACAAAACTATATATATAAGCAAATATCTATCGCATATAAAACAATTATCAGTTATTAGTACCATGGATCACCCCTTTGACTCAGGAGGAGGCGCGAAAACTGACTTTTTCCTCGAGATCTGAGAAACCCAGCTATGCCCCTGTAGAAAATCAAAATTAATTTGCAAAATATGCAGATTATTTCACGAATATATATTTAATGACCATATTTTCTCAGCCATAGGAGCTGAATACTGTGCCCATCTTGTGTACAGTGTGGAATTGCCTCATTATGACTTTAATTTTTGCAGTAATTCGCTGATATCTTAAAGAAATATGAGGTAAGATCCCAATGTGTTATATTCATTTAATTTCTTCAGAAGTTTTGCTTCTGCAAACCGTTTTAATTCAGAGTTTATAAATACTTTCAAATTGAAATTGACGTTGCTCTGCTGCAATCTGAGAAAACCCCATCAGAGCCATGTTATAATGTCCACTTTCATGGCTGAGCTACCGTTGAACAATCATAGAAACTATATTTTTTAATCCCAGTTAAGAAAACGTACTTCAAAGATCCTACAATTAAGTTTTCAGAATTTCTGAAACAAGCGGTTCTGAGGTCAGAGTCACCTTAGGGGACCTGGTAGAGAACTATGGTGGAAGCGGTGGCCATTGCCTGAGGGTTGTAAAACCAGATGGGGAAACGATGCGTACAGGATGAGGGGGTCGGCTTACCTGGTTGGCTGGCTGATATTAACCCATGATCAGGCGGAGAAAAAGAAAATTACGACAATCGTAGGAATATTTGGCCGCGGAAACAGTTCCAGGCAGAGCAGTTTCACTCTTTTACCCTCAGCTGTTACTTATCTGTACCGACACTATATTGCTTAAACTCCCGCAACTAGAACGAAATTTATTATTTGAAAGTGTCCCTCGTGGCTAAAACATCACCAGGTTCACCGTGGAACTGGTGCGCTTTCGCGCTTCTGTTCTTTAATACATTTCGCGCATTGATTTAACCCATTAATGCCCCGATCTTTTTTCTTTTCAAAAATACTTTTTAAGTGATTTTTATTCACTAACACCCAGCCTAACTAATTGGAAAAATAATTTTAAAATTCTAATAACATTATTTAAATAATTATAGGGTGGGTCGCTAACGACCCATTGGGCTAAACCCCCATGAGTTTGTTTGTACATATTATCGAAAGTTTTTATCGAGCATTTTAAGTTACTTAACTTCAATATTGGTTTTAATTTACAATTATAAACTATTAATATAGTTGAATTAATAACATATGTAATTATTTTAACTTTTTTCAACCAATTATTGCTTTTAATTATAATAAATGACCTAAATAAAAAGGCATAACTCCGATGTATTAGAGAAAAGTTTAATATTCATAAAAATTTTGATCAGAACAATATTATTCGAAATTAAACAAATTAAAAATTAATAACAATTGTTATATCTGTTATATTTTTCCTGCAAGAACTCTATTATTTGTTTTGACATTGCGAAGAATTGGCAAGAGTTTAACAAAGCCATTGCATGAATATTCAAAATATGTTTCTCACACATAAAAAGGCGTCAAATTGTTTAAACATAGGTAAACTAAATTATAAAATGTCTTTTCGTGTAGATACAAAAAAAAATGAATCTGAGAAATGTGAAAAAAAATTTGCATTATGTACCTATATATGGACTAGAATTCAATAAATATCTTTCTTGAAGATACAAAACAACAGGATTCTGACACATTTGAAAAGGCATGAAATTGTGTACACATAAACCTTGAGAATATAATGCAAACAAAAATAAATAATGAAACTGCATGGTTTTTATTCATATATACCTACCTAATCTGACAATGAGTACTAATGCACAATAATGAGGTTAACTATCAGCAAAGGCGTAGGCATAGTGAAAAAACAAAAATAATTCTGAATCTGAAAATTATGTATAAAATCAACAGCTTCCACTTGAAAAATTCCTTTAAAAATCGGCCTTAAAACATTTGCGGTCACGTGTGACAGTCAGAAAAGCCCGTATTATGAAGCGGTACTCCGCATCTTCGGCATGCCCTGACAGTTTTGCTGCGGCAAACTGCCCACCGGCGCCTTAGGTTGCCCGGTAATAATCAAATGACAACCGTGCTGTAACTGGGCTGGCTTCCCTACTTCCTCCACAGAACTTGTTGGACCAGGAAGTTAAGGCTCAGTACCACACTTGTGAGGAATGGTCTGGACTACTTGCCTCCTAAATGATTAGGCATCGAAAACTCTGCCATGGCTCTTACTCAGAATTCATGCATTGATCATGGCCACGTCCAAGTAGGGATATACCATTTCTTCCCTCTTATTGCAATTCTATACTCAGCTGTAAAACTATCTAGGAGGTCCACACCCCCCATCTTTTGGTTGTACAGATCAGTTAAATGTGGTTTTGTACACTAACTTTAACTTTTTTTGATACTGAATATCTAGAGACTTGACGGATTGGGTGAATACCGTGAGCGTTAGACGTAACATTCACGAGATTATTATCCTTCCATGCAACTGCAACTATATTTTCCACTTTTTTGATTCGTGCCTCCGTTTTCCGGTTTTCTGGTAAGTCATTCCCTTGCCTTCCATGCTTCTTGAAGCTGTCTACCCTTCCGAACGGTTTGCTTCCCGCGTAAGAAATGCCCTCCACGTGATGTTCCTCTCACAGTGAGCATATAATAGCTTCTTCTGTCGTACAAATACATTGTAAAGGCAACCATGATTATATTGTTGAGATTGTAATTTAGAAAACTGGTAACCTCAAATTGGTTGAAAGAAACGAAGAAACGTTTGTTGGCTCGACTGCCTTTCCAAATACTACATAGTATGTTCGGAATGCTTGGAAGGACGAGACGTAACCCAATACCATACTTTACGAGCAGAGAAAACTCAGAAGCTGGTCTAAAATGTTTCAAATACGATACGCAGAGGAATTGAGTTTCTTCTCCTGCAGTATCACAGATTTTCATTTCATTACACTCGTCTCATTACAAGTATATAGTTTCATTCAGACATAATGTAGGTGATTCGTATAAAAGAATATTAAAATATATTTATCACAAGTTTAGAGTATGATACAATGACCAAATACTGTACAAAAGTTCTGAATATGGCATTTAAACCGGAACGTCTGCATGTGAAATATAGCTAGGCTCGGGAGACATGGTCTTCGGTGATGTGCCCAATGGGTCGTTAGCGACCCACGCAAGAATAAACACCAATATTTTCGTTCCCCTTATAGTTATGTGAAAAAAGCTGATTATTTACTTTAATTGAACTTATACTAGATAACAATGACCATTAGGGAAAAATATTTCATGGATAACAACATTTAAAAATTAATTATTCAAGGAGAGACACGGTTGCATCACAATGAGGTTTTTTAAAAAAAATACTGTAAAAGCTGTTATGCATGTAGATTTGCAAATTTGTTGAATAATATAAGCTTAATGTTTTAACAAACTAATAAAAATACTTTTAGATTAAATCCAAAAATTTTTTTGAGTTATAAAATGTTTTCGAAGTGCATTGGGCATTAATGGGTTAATACCCGCCAACACACTCTCCTTCTGTGTACAGCCTGTTGCTTACTACTTTGAAACTATATAACCTTGACTTTGAAGAGTAGCAGAGGGTCGGGCCATGGTTCACATGTCATTTGTCGGGTTTCTACCGCTCCAAACTTCACATTTTCCCATGTTTACGCAGAACGCATGACAATACACGTATGTTATTCCTTTCCACCTGAGTTCCGTACTCACCATGGATCTCTTCACTTAAAAGCATTTAAGGAGTAATGTGCACTTCTTTTGAATTCTATTTTTGAAAACAATTCTTTTTCAATATAAAATTTAAAAGGTACAACAAATAAAATGGCATAAAGTGGTTTTTTTTGGCCGAGGCAAAATTATGCAAAACTCCAGCACTTTCACAACTGAAATGGCAAAGTGCACTAATTTGCTGAGTGTATTTGGCTCACAAACAAAAATTCAAGTGTTAACATTGGATTTATGCCACAAAACTGGTCTTTTTAATTCTGAAAGTATGTTCCACGAAAATATTGTTGCTAAAATCCTATAGCATGCGAAGCAAAAAAGTGGATCCCTCTCCAGGATGGCTTGACCTCACTCACCCCCGGGATCTACAATCGAGAGCTAATTTCTACGTCACACTCATCTTCAATATTAACCCTTGGCTTTTTTGATAGTCTGCAGCACGATAGCAAAATATCTTCCTAAGCTTTGCAATTGACTAAACTCATAACATTTGGCCGTTTTTGCTTATCTCGTAGATCTCAGAAATTAGAGCGATTAGAATGGAATCGAATCACAAGGTGAGTGGCATCTAGGAAAGAAAGACTCCCCCACATCTATAAAAGCGGCTGGCATATTCCCAGTTTATCTGACCTATTAGAGAAAACTCTGAAGTGCGACTACTCCGAGAATCGAAATCCTGTTTTAATAGTCCAATCAGTGTGCTGCGTACTGCCAAGTCTCGATCCCAAGCGGGTTTATATTCGGACGTGGAATGAGTGGGAAGATTTGATGCTGCAACCTGTTTTTTGCATACACCGATAGTCGAGTTATTGCCATGGAATAATTCCTCAACTTAATTCTGTTCAGGAAAAAATGTACATTGATTCGGATTTTCGTGCGATCCAGGTATTTTTAATTATGATTAATACATTTGCCTGGCGATTCCTTACGATCCGGTGATTAATTACATCTCTCATCTTCCGCACGAGTACCTGACGCAATTGATTGGTAGTGACTGATCATGAGATAGTCAGGGAAGGGAGTCATCTCTCCTTTGCTCTGGTTCAATATAATTTCAGGGCAGGATTGGCTTTGCAATACACTTTACTGACTATTGTTAACCATTCAGTGATAGCCACCTCGTTTTCTCCAACTGTCTTCGTGGGTACGCGGTTCTTTCGGTCCATCTAATGTCACACTTCAATGAGTCACATCAGAAGGTAACCATCGTATTACAGTAGGTAGCGTAAGAGGTCCCTTGTTTGGCCATTGGTGCGATGGTCACCCAGGGCGAACGATCCTTCGCTATCGCCGCCAAGGCGAGAACTGGCCGCGCGCGGCCGCTGCCTCACCGGAATTAGTCCACCGCCTCTGTGGAGGTGGGAATCTGGTGAGTCGGGGGGAAAAGGGTGGAGCGTGAGGCGGGGGTGTGAGAGGGGAGGAGAGGAGAACGAAGAAGAGAGAATAAGAGGTAGAGAGAGGGCAGAGAAGACTCACCACGTCCCTCCCTCTTTTCGTCGAGGAAAGAAGGAGAAAGAGCGGAAGCGTCTGAGTGCACAGATTGGCGGCGGGAGCCCTGCCGGAAGGAGGAGGCCCTGCCGGGACTATATCGCGACACGGAGATACAGAGAGAGGACAACGAGACACCCCCCAACCTTGGGAAATAAAAGAGAAAAAGAAAAAAGAAAAAACATCTTCGGCTGGCTTGTGAGTGCCCCCCTACTTCCCCATCACCCTCCTCTTCTCTCTCCATGCACACCTCCCCGCAGGATTTCTGTAATTGCCCCCTCTCTGTGCTTGTGCGGCGGCTGTGAACTCTGTGAGCCTTCAGGAGTGCATGGAAGTGAAGTTGGGAGACGGCGAAGGATTATTCACGTGACGGGGGAATTCGAGTCGTGTTCTCTTACTATCCTCGCCGTGTGTGAGCGTTGTGTGCTCCTGTGTCGATGGTGCCTGTGTCTCTCTTTCCCCGAGCCTTTGGAGGCCGACGATGCGAGCGTGCGGGTGGTCGAAGAGCAGCAAGGGGCAGCCGGGGGAAAGGACCCCGAGATCGCGGACTCACGGTTGGAGGAGGAGTGATGAGCTTTCTCCGCCCTCTCTGCTCCTTCCGCCGCGGCAACCTGCTTCCCCACCCCTCGCCCTCCTCCTCCTCCTCTCGCCCCACCCACGCCCTCCGCCGCCGTTGCGTCTCGCGGCAACCACCGAACTCATCACCACCTGTTCTCCTCCCTTTGCGAGAACACGCGGTGCCCGCCTTAGGGTATCAACCATGAGGCAAATATACGAGACACTCTCATCAGGTTGACACATTTATTCATCTGTGAAATCACAAGATATTTCACCCGAACAAAAACCCTCGTGCATTTTCAACGAGGCACTTAAATTTATCATGCGCACTGCTACGGTCGTGCTCATTTGATTTATTTGTGAGTGATGAATGCAGAATATCTATATATCGTCTGAAATATTCAGGTATAACAATGCTGAAATTCATTTTTTAAGTGAGAGAGAAAAAAACGCTGCTATCCTTTCAATGATTTTTAATTACAGTAGGTAGTTGCAAAGCACAACTACTTTCGACCCATAGGTGCTTGAAGATGATGCCTTTGTGTCGATACAAGTAAAGCATTATATCTACTATAATGAAAAATCAGTGGATACTTTTTTTCATTCTCGTCTACCTACACATCGTCTTTGGATATGCAGGCATTTTACATTGCGCTCGAGAGCACCCAATAGGACAAGGGAGAGAATCATACAAACTTGCGACTTAGGTGGAGACTCAACTATGCATAATCTTTATTTTCTGTCCTGACCCCTCAACATTTGCTTTTTTACCACTCTTACTATTCCGTTTTTCAAAAAACTTGTTTTCTTGCAGTTGTTTTCACTATCCACCGTACCAAATATGGGGAAGCTCTAGGACTACATCAGACATTGGACCAAAGCGTTTATGATTTTTTCTGAAAAGAAAGAACTAATGTTTGACAATTCGTTCAATCAGTTAAATAATACACTTAGTGAATTATAAGGAGTAAATTATAAACAGCATGCAACATTCGTAAAATAACATATTTGGAACAAAAAACTTATGTATCTCTCAATGCTCACTATCAAAGCTCAGATGCGTCCTTTCATGGCTTTCGCTGACTGAATCTCTATCATATTTTTCATAGAATTTTCCAAATTTAGAAGTCACAGGAATCACAAGTTCAGAGCGTCGCATGACAATACGCAATTTGATTTATGCTCTTGAGTCTCTTCAATTTATTCCTGGGAATTATTTCTGCAAGAATTTGCCTTGAAATATTATTTTATGATGACAGTAACCGTTACTATGTAGTGCATATAAAATATAATATTGCATATAGTCCTTTATAGATATCTACAAAAATGCATGTTAAGCGTTCGCTCTCACAAGCACCGGAGATAAATTATCAATAGATAACTCCTGACTCAAATTTCAACTACAGTAATTTATAAAAATCAAGGTGTTCAGCATCTAGTCAGACTAAAATGAAGGACATCGCACTCACCTGCCAACCCAGAAGTTTATCCTTCGAAACCATTCCTGACTGGTTGGATATAACAAATAACCCTCACCAACTAAAATCTCTCATTATCCTAGGTTGTTGGGAATTTTTTAGAGACTCAATCCGAACGTGTAATTCCGAAACAATATATATGAATGTTGCTCAAATAAATTATTTTCAAATCATACCAAAAAATAGAAAAAAAGGACAAAAGGAACAATTAAGTCTATAGATAATTCATACTGACAGAATAAGTAAAAAATATCCAAAATCCAATGAGTATCCAAAATTAAATGAGCACTCTATGTTTATTTGAAATAAATTTTAACTGGTATCTACGATAGCTACTTGTAACAGGTATCAGGTACCGCGAAAAGTTTGGCAATTGGTTCATTCAGTTAAATAGAAAAGAAACTAAAACTTCGAGCAGCAGCTTTAAAATAACGAAAATATTTGACACTTCCGTTGGTTCATTCCACAGAACACAAGTTCAGCCGGGAGCGAGAGACAGTGTCGAGCTAAGAAGGCACCACGCAGTATTAGTTCCAAGGAAGGCTTCATCCCGGCCCGAGGATGGGCAAAAGGCAAAAAGCCCTGGAGGCCCAGCTGATGTTTGAGCGTCGCGTGCTTTTCGGCGTCACTGGTCTCGCCGGATTGTGCATTATAATCTGGATCTGGGCTATCTCGAGCGACTACTGGTTTGTAGTGTACAGCGAAGACGCGCCTGAAGACCCGCGGAGGAGAGTTGGCGGGATATGGGTCAACGAAACGAGAAGATTCTTCCTCAAGTCAAACTCTGGAATCTGGAGAATTTGCAGGACTACTTACGCAAACAACGCAATGGACCAGAGAGCTATTTACAGTAAGTTGGAGCTTCACCATTTATCTTAATAGTAATAGGCGTCAGTAATGGCTGCCATTGTGTTCATAAATTTGAAATATGCATCCTGACAATTTTAGGATCCAGAAAATGAGAAAGAAAACGAGCGTAAACAATGTAAGTTAACCTGGTGAACTTTTTTCTATTCGTACAGTCCATTTTGTAGCAAATATTGGAAAGTAATAGTTGAAACATTTAATATGCCTTCAAATATCTTAGTATTTCCAAATACAACAAGTAGCTGTATTCCTTTACCAGTATTTAATTATGTATATATTCACTGGTGCCTCGAGAGGGGTTATTGAAGCTTATACTTATTTTATACAACGAGAAAAAGAAGCGAAGTTTCGCAAATTTTTTCAGTTTATAAAATTAAGTTGTAAAATATATTATTTAATATGTAGCTGGTTTCAAATTTATCTGCAGATGAAGTGACAAATGCATTGAGCTGCTACCGTCGTTGATTGCCGCTCGGGCGACGCTTGTAGTGACAACGTTCTTACATTGTATTCACGTAGTGAATTTGGAGAGTATAGGGGTAGCCTTGGTATTACCTTAACGGAGTGCAAATTTCCCCAGAGGGAATATTATTAGCCTTGAATAGGACTCGAATCCGGATCCCTTGATAACGCACCGGGTGCTTTAGTCAGTTTAGCTACCGAGACATCCTCCTCTCTCTCTCTTCTCTCTCTCTTTTTCTCTCTCCCTCCCTCTCTCTCTCTCTCTCTTCCAAAAATTCACAGTGGAAAGGACGCATCGGAGGCTTAAATAGCTCTATCACTCAGCGCATTATCGAAGGATCCGAATTCAAGTTCTGGTCAAGGCGAATAAGTTTTTCACAGTGAAATTTTACACTCATTACTCCCATTACATTTTAATTACTTATGCCCAACATTACCCACCAAAGTTATGAAAAATGGCTTTTCTCGCAAAGTTTCAAATCGCCCATCAAATTCTACTTTTTCGGAGTAACAAGAGAAAGAGCATATTTCGGTATTAGTTAAAAATTGATGATTTTTTAGCGAAAAGTCGGAGTTGCAGGCAGACACAAACTACGCTTGTGGCTTATAACTTTACTGGATCCCAATCAGTCACTCAGCTCATTGCTAGACTTTTTATGAGTCAAATTTCTAAAACTGAAGCAATTCCTAATTTGCACAGGAAATTCATACCGACGATGTTTAGGATAGATGGAAAAAGCGTTGCCAAATACGATCATCTTTCTCATAAAAACAAATTATTTCTTTTTTACTTTTGTGTTAACATGCCGCATCCATCATAATAAATTTTTAAAAATCTCTGTTAAAAATTATCAAATACTCGTGGATGTCAGTTAACTTCTATTGCTTAGTTTTTATTGCAAGTACAACGCCAACGTTGGCATTTACTGAAACTTAGGCCCATTTCTTTCACGTTACCTGAGTATATGAATTTTTTCGTCGAATATTTCTCTAATATTAACATTAGATAGTAAACCCCTCTTTTCAATGGAGTGAGGACAACAACTCACCATTATAATTTCAATTTTTGATAGAGGTCCCAATACACTTTCAATTTTAACATTGGTAAGAAGTAAAAGAATAAATAATCATTTTAGTGACACTACCCGAAAGCTCCTCCCTCGATAGTTTTTTCTTGGATGAATTAGTTCACTCAATTACTACTTGTACTGATATATGGTTAGTCGACGCGTAAACGTCTAAGAGTGACCATAAAAACGTTCAAGGCCTGACCGTTACACAACGGAATTAATTTGTCATTTAAACTACTTTGCTAAAAATTCCATTTAAATTTGACTCTTTAACCACTATAATTTAATTATCAAATATCATACACATTACAGGGATGGCAAATATTATGTATTTTACTTTCATTGATATCCTCCTTAGCTTTTCATGGAGCAAAGTTATTTTAAGTGAGTACAAAAATATTTATGTTTTGAGCCATTGAGACGCTATTCATAAAATTCCCTGAAACTAAAGACTATATGCTTTTCGCTTGTACTTTGTCCTGAAACTTTACATCAATATTGTACAAGAGTTCTCTAATGACTGCATAAATATCCTCATGTTCAATTTTAATATCCTTGAGAATGGAATCAGAGAATGGAATATAGAAAGTGCATCGGTCCAATTTGTGACTATCACCATCATGCATTAAGGTGGACGGGCATTGGGCTAAAAATACGTTATATGAATCACAAAAGAAAACACCAAGCTAGCTAACTAAGTAGTGGTATTCTGATTTCTTGTCTCAGTAAGCTATTGAATGAGAAAATGCTACGAAACCGCTTAACCAAAATACTTCCCTCTGGTGAGTGTCACATATTTACTTCATGAGGTCATCTTATAGGTAAACCAAGCTCCATAATTTTATACAAAGAAAAAAGTGCAAATTCCTTCTCTAATAATGCATTACGTACTACTATATTTATTTCTGGAATTGTTAGTTCATCCCTAGGAATTGAATGTTTTGCATCATAAAGTCAATATTTATTTTCCTTACAGTGATGAACATTGTTTTATTTATCTTTAATAATATCGGTTCACAAACTTATAAGTTCTTAAATGTCGGTTTAAAGTTGAGCAATGACCCACATAACTCATTTCAGACCTGTTGATCACTAATGTTAGATCGTATTAAGAAAGGTCGTATCTAGGTCGTATTTAGGAAGTAGTATGCTGTATCATACCTTCCCCGAGAAGGTATCCTGGGATATGTACAGTAATAAATTGTGTGTTGCATAAACTTAAGGATATACATTGGTTTCCATCTGCTTCCCTCAACCCATTCAATTCCTCATGGTTTTTCTTTCACACCGCAGATTTTCTTCGAGCGATCGCCCTAGGTTCAACATTTTTGCGTAATAAGAGAGTGATGAGAATTTCAATTAACCTTTAGTATGTTAAGATGAGAACTAGAATGTATTTACAGACTTTCTGTCCCAAAATATTAGACATGGAAACGATATAGGATAACGATAGATTGTTTATGAGGGACACACTAACTCTTAATTCAGGATAATGATGGATTGTTTGGATTCCACAGTTCTCGCCTCATCTTGATAGTTATCAAAGAACCAGATGAGCAGAGAAACAGCGAAAAAAATTGAGTAATGATTTCTATAAAAATGGTGTTTCCACACCAAACAGCATTAAAATTGCGTTTTCTGACGAAAGTAGTAAAAATTTGTGCTGAAAAGTTCCTCATTATCCTTCTTGAGCTGCGTTCATGACTGCAAATTACAAGTCCTCCTGAGATTTGTGCTAAGTCGATTGGTTTCAGCTCAACTGTAGACCCTTGAGGCTTTCAATCCATAGACCAAGGAATCTTTCAGACTTTCATGAGGCTCCAAACTTGAAAATTACTCATTATACTCTCCATTCTAGAATATTTTAGTATAGTATCTCTAACTAAATCAAAAACCAAATTTTATCAATAGACCATAAAATTTTTCATGCCAAGTGCACTCGTGTAAAAAATATGCCATTTTGGAACAACTGCATGAAATATTTACACACACGGAAAATGTTTTGTAGTGTAACAAATATTCTAATATCCTCAGGTAAAAAGACCAAATTTTCCTTATTTTATTGCACAAAATATATTTCTTAATATATAACCTATGATAAAAAATCTTTATCTATAATAATTAAATGATGGCTCATGGTGACAAACTTCTTTTGCTTTTTCAAGTGTAACTTTTTCCTCTTCCGATGCCTATAACGTTTTCCTTAATAGTACCTTCGTCCCTGAAAATTATTTTCTACATCTTCAGCATTCCTGCAATACACACTGACCTGCAGATCAATTTGATCCCTCTCCTATTTCATGGTACACCATGGACAACCTTCTTTTGTACCAAAAAAAATGTAATACCAAACTAGAAAAGACGAGAAGCTTTCAAAATCTAGTGTTGGAGGAGGAAGAAATATACAAAAAAATAGAAGAGAAAATGACCCTATGTAACACAATACAGAAAAGTTGAACCAGATGGCTTGGGCACTCCCAGTGGCACAGGGGGTTTGTGAACAATGAATTTGAAGGAAAATGGATAAAAATCCCTAAAGGAAGGGCTAGGGATAAATATGTAGGACAAAGAAAAAGATAGAACATAAAAAGAACTACTAGGAAGTAAGGGAACTAGCATTAGACTGGGAATAATAAAGGACAGCAGTCAATCAATCTTAGCTTTGAACAACCTATGATGATCATGGAAAACAAGCAGCTTGGTAAATGGATCTATGCTGTTCTAACCTTCATCAGACATCAGTTTTGTCATAGCTAATGTAAAAATAATGCAAGCAATGTGAAACTCTTGGAAGCTTTATGATATTGCCAAAAACAATCCTTTTTAAGAAAAGTTTAACTTTTTAGATAAGAAATGTTATTTCAATATTGAGAAGAAACCTCTAGTACTGTGGCACATACTTTGGATTTCTTCCAGAATGCCATATGCCCATCAGTCCCAAACTCTTGTTCTGTAAAAGTCCACAAAACTCCACAGGGGTTAAGTGGCTCAGTTGGCTATAAGGCTCAGTGTGCTATTGAGGATGTGGATTCAAGTCCTGGTTAAGATGAATGAATTTTCCTCAGTGAAAGTTTGCACTCATTGTTAAGAAATTTCAATAAAATCTAATAAATTAATTTTAGCACGTTACAATAGAGCGAAACATCCCAGAAATTGTATTAACATATTTCTGAATATGAGTGGATTGCCTGGATGTTTATCAAATAACTTCTTCATTATGTTTAATGCAATATATTTTAAATAGTCATTTCTTTAAACAGTAATACTATCATTGTTCCAAGAATCACACTTTATCACCTTGTCTCATTTAAACTCAAGCACATAATTTTTTGATAAAAGAATTATCTTGCATTTTTAAGAAAACAATTGTAACCACTTTACATTTTCTCTTTTGTTTTATTTTGATTTCAGCATATAAGTACATAGCCTACACCTATGGAGGGCTAAAAGCCTCCATATGTCTTCTTATGAAACTTGGAGGCCATGATTTTTTTTAAAAAGATATCATAAAAAGCCTTCACTAGCCTAATTAGTTTTGTTTGCTTCCTGTATAATATGTGATAACATGGCAGTTAAAGTTATGTTACATGCTAAAGCACAATGTTAATGACTGCAAGAAAACAAAGTTTAGCAAGCAATTTATTAAAATTTAAAATATAACATGAAAGAGATATGCAAATAAATGTGTATACTAAAATTAGAACTATAACTGAAGTTAAGAAAATATTAATTAATACCTAATTGCATATATATCGAGTAAGTACCTATTTATTATAGCCAGTAAATCATGTAAAATGGTATGTCAGACCACTCACGAACCAAAATTCAGGCAGCCTGTAGTGGCCTGGCCTCCCACAGAGTGCTAATAAGAGTCTTAATGCCATCATTGGCATGGATGTTGAGTTTGTCTTCAGAATAAGGGCTTCGTAAGGACAATGTAACACAACCACACTGGTTAAAGCACCAAAAACCAATGACAAAACTACTGATATTTTTGTAAGCACAATGGGTGGATTTTTTCATGTGAGAATGCTTGATCATGTGGAAAAACTATGCTGAAGAATTGTCCAATATCATGTAACTAGTTTCTCATTCTGAACTGGCCCTATTGCTCTTTCATAATTGCTTCTAAAACTATTTTTTTATTTTGTGTATTTACTTTTTATAACGGTAGCCTACTGATTTATTTTATAGTCTAAATACTAAGAGAATAAATGTTAACTAGTATTATCATATGAATTTTAGTATGAATATCAGTAATTATTTCATTAAATATTCACTTTCTCCATTTAGCTCGATGCAGGAGCAATGAGATGTTTCCTTCAGAGCTGAGAATACGCTTGGATCCATCCATAGATAAAGTTATACTGAGTAAGTCCTATTATTAATATAAGTTATAAAAGTTGGGAGATTAAATATCTTTTCAATATTTTTTCCTTTTTCAATTTAAAATCTTCAAATGGGCTTCTTTCAATTTTTCAATTTCATATTTTGATTCTAATATCTTTATTTTTAACGTAAGATATCCTTATTTGTACAAAAAAAATTTCTCATGACTCTAGTCATATCTACAGAGTGCATGGTGTTATCATTTAGAAGAATCTGGTCATTTCATCACTTGTTGTAACATAACTAGTTATAAAGTACAATTCACAAATCACAAGGCATATTACAAGCACAAATATGCATTAACAATACTGTCAGAGAAGTGATTTTTGTTCCACGATGATAGAAACTTCTCAGGTGTGCACACCATTTGTTGCTAATGTAATTCTGAATCATAAACACAAAGACAGTCTTTTTGATGCGATTCAATCTTACTTTTGTTAAAACTTCACATGAGATAAAATACTCTGATTGCTGAGGATTCCCATCATGGATGAACTTCCGCAAATAATTTCATGCCTGAAAGAGGCAGACTCAGGTATTCATTTATTTGTGTTGAAACATTTACTTGAACTTTTACACATGTAAATAACTCTCAAAAAATTACCCAGGGGTACACGCGACAACATATTAGGGCTCCTAATAAACTCTGTATACTATGACCACCATATTTCACATAAACTGTGATAGAAAAGGATGGAGAAATTCTCGTGAATTCCTTATCTCTCTGCCCTTCTCAAAATCCCATGAGTAGCCATGAAACTCATCATGAGTCAGTGGGGGGAAGAGATGTGTAAATTGCTAAAATTTTCATTGGAGGTAAATATTATGGTAAATTATGGTATTTTCAAAAATTACCATAATTTTCCAGTAATTTTTAATTTGCTGCAGTTTAATAGCTAATGGAGGATTAAAAAAGTAAGCTGATAGCAATAGCAAGGGTTAATAACAATTAAAACCTAACAATTGCTATATTAATGAATAAGAAATTAAGAATATTTAAAATCAAATACAGCAGCCCACATACAATTTGGCATTCTTTTTTCTGGTATGAGAATTTTCATTCAAACTCTCAAAATGATGAGAAATATTTGTTCAAACAGTTAAAATTAATATTCCACAAATGAGTTGTGGATGCCTTAATTTATTATTAAAATTATATGAAATATATACTATACAGATGTTGCTAAAAAATAATGTTTGGCATGTATATATATGAAAAATGTCTGAGATGGAGGTGAAAATTACTGAAAATTACAGCAATTTACAAAAATTACCACTGCAGGTTTGAATAATTAAAGTAACATACTAATTTTCAGGCAAAAGATGCAGCAATATATGTTAATATTTGTTAATAATAAAATAATATAACTCATGAGTAAGCAGAACAATTCCCTAAGAACAAGCAATTCACATCATTATATAACTTAATTTACTCTTCCATGGTTGTAAACTTCCATCAGCTATAAGCAGTTTTACAGCTCTTGAATCTGGAAACAAATGATATATCTAATGAGTTTGGGACTGTTCTTAGTATTTCTTTGGCTAATTGTGAACATCTGAATATTTGTCAAACTTTCTCAGATTATGACAACTTAATGGGAGATCAAGAAGCAAAGAGTAATGTCTCATTCCCCTTAATGGAGGGAGGGGGGCAACACACCATTCACCATTAAAGGGAAGGGAGAGAGGGGTAGAGAATCAAAGTGGAAGGGAATGGTGTGGGCTATTCCACAGTGGTGCAGCGGGGTTAGGTGACACCATATTTTAGGGTTTCTTGAATTGCATGAGACCATATCTTAGAAACACAGAAAGATACATGAAAACCAACATCATATTTGTCCTAAAGGTCTTTATCATTATATTTTGCATAGGAAGGGAGCTTTTTCCACCGGGGAAAAAAGCATATTTAATATTGAATTATTTAGGGCCCTAGGGGCATGGCTTCCCAATTCCTGAGGGTGACAAAACTTTAACATGTTGATTGTCACTCCGAAACAATATTTTTTTTGAGGTGGAATACATTACTTTACTAAATGCTGAAAAATAAGTGCCACCCTTGTAGGCATCCATCCACCTGGCAAGAGGTAGATTCTCTGGACTTCAGAGTAAGCTTTCTTAGGAATATTTTAAATAATTTCTTATCCTTTTAATAATGTCTATATCCAGGAAGACTAATGAGGAAGAGCTAAAAGTTGCAGCATTGGAATGGAAGTTGGGAGCAGAGCATTGGAGAAGGTTACAAAAGTGAATGGAAGAGAATGCTTGATTAAGGAGAGAGATAGAAGGGAGAATGGTTCCAAGGTTAGGATTGTATAGGATGGGAAAAAATAGAAATGCCGAACAACTTAAGGGGATGAATAATATTTGAGGAGCTTGTAAGAGAGATTATAGTGGATAAATTTCATCTTAGCACCTGAGTGTGGGTAAAAGTGAGACATCAGTGATGCAGGAGAGGAGAGAAACTAATCAGAAGTGGAGAGTGGGGCTCCCTTAGTCATGAGCATCTCTCTCTCTCACCTCAGTGGTGAATACGTCAGCTCCTGGAGCATCCTGTTGCCAAAAGCAATTGACGGCTTGGGCACCTGCTGACTGGGATAAGCCATAAATAAGGCAATGTTTTCACTTACATCTACTCTGTCTGGGACAACTTTTCTCTCCAGTAAAGAATGATCGAAGGTTTTCCCGGCGAACTATGTTGTTGAAGATTAGTCGGGATTTCCACCAGGTCAGGTTCTCCATTTTTGCCGACATTTCGATGGATGAGTCGTCCATCATCCTCAGGGCTTTTCTCCCCAGTGTTTCAGCGTCTCCTGAGTGGAACTTGATAGGAAAAAAGTTCTATGTCTTTTCCCCAGCTTCACTCAAAAAGTTAAATTTACATACCTATATATGATACACACACCCAGGGGCTAGGTCGGCAGGTCAGCAATCGCCGAGGGCCCCCGGCCCGAGGCGGCTCAGGGGGGCCCCCAGGGGTATCAACAATATTAGGAAGGACAGAAGTTAGTCTAACATCGCGCCTCATGACAGCTGACTCACTCGATGGCTAATTGCCCTCCAACCAGTCTATACCGAGTGTGAGTAGTTGAAAAGTAAAGGTTATCATACTTGGATTGCTACGCTCCTCATAAACATTTCACTCCAGGGCCCAAATAGTTAAAATTACTAATTTTAAAAAACAAATCTACTTGAGGTCTACGCTCTCGATTTTTATACAATGCTAACGGTTAAAGAAATTGCGGTTTCTGTTTTTACCGGAAAGTGATGAAAAATTTTGGAATAGGTACTAATCAGTACCTCGCTTGCTCGAGCGCTAGGAAAATCAGTGACTATCACCAATATGCAAGATTTTATTGTTGAAAATGAAGAGGTGTACTGTACTGTGGGTTCCAAAAATTACCTTCAAATTCCTATATCACCTCCAGTTTTTCCACAAATCACGAAAACGTGAAAATTAGAAAAGGCAATTTTTTAATGTTATTGCATAAGTGAAATCTTTATAGTGGGTAAAAATGTTCTGTACGTGGACATATAATTTGTATAAGATTTTTAATATATTAGTAAAATTAAATAGTTAAAAACAAAACTATATTTCCAAAAAGGATGGCATCAAGGTTTTCTACGTGCTCAAATGCGGAGAATGAGTGCGAAGTATACTTACTAGCAAAGCGTATCTTATGTTTATTTTTAAATAAAAAAGGTATACATTAGAATATATTTCAGCATATTTTAAAAAAAACAGTCAAAATTCCGTATCACGTCAGGTTTTTTCATAAATCACGAAAATGGGAAAATTAAAAAATAAAAGTTTTTTCAGTGGCATTATTTGGAAGCAGTAGTAATAAAAGAACGTTCCCCAGAGGGATGATATCAATTTAAAAGGGATAGACACACATAAATACGTAGTCAATGATGAAAATGTAACTATTTTTATCCATATATTGCTTGGTGGCAATGGGAGCGTCTAGGCTCACTTTCTACATGATCATTTAATCTGATGACTACAAATAAAATAGTATCTTATTCGTTATTTGCTATACATATGTGTCTTCAATTATGCATATTCTGTATTTTCAATACTAATTTCGAAATGTGCAGAAAAAATCCATCCCAATTCATTATTTTATTCACACCTTAAATAAGTGCCATTCAGCATTCCGTATTTGCACACGGGGAAAATCGTGACTTTATACGGAGAAGATATTATACTTACCTATTAGCTATGTAATTAAGTGAATCAATCCTTAAAAATTCATTCTGCCCCCCACGATCATTTTCACAAGTTATTAACATTTATATTATACATTGACATTAAAAAATGGATTTTACATTTATGTGAACTGCAAAAAATCGGACGTGATACAGAAATCTAAAGGTTATTTTTGGAATCTGCGGAGCAAATTTATCCTGAAACCCCTCTTTTCTTCAAAATAACAGAAGAAGTCGAAAATTTGCTGATTTGTGTTTTAGAAATAAATAACGGGTTAAATAGGGTCAACTATAGTAAAAACTCCTTGATGAGTTAGAAAAACTGGTGTTTTCACCATTCTGTTCACGGCTCGCATTCCCCTTGCCAAGAGTGAGGTTTCAACGTCAAGCATTATTGCTAGCTCGTTTGATGGAGTTAATAACATGAGAGGTTGTTACAACAGCCTACAAGCCCACTTTAAAAGAGAAAATCTTGATTTTATTTACACCCACGGTATGGAGCATGTATTTAATTTGGTGGTAGCAGACTCAACTGTAAATTTGGGGCAAGGAGAAAACCTATTTGGTTTATTAGAAGAATCAGCTATTTTCCAATGCTTGTTCTTCAAGAGAATGCCACTATGGGAGACAGAAACTAGAAGGAAACATCATGCTCATGATAAACTCTGCAGAATTCAAAATATTAATGCTACATGGTGGTGAAGTAAGCTTATGGCACTTTCATTGGTTGTAGATGAAGAAAATTTAAAATTAAATGGTTACTCAGGGAAATTAATCAATATTATCAGTGTGTTGTGGGATATAGAAGTGGAATTGGATTGTAAAACACAAAGGATTTCAAGAAAGAAAACAATGTCAGGAAAAAAAGCCAAAGAAGAAGCACCTGAAATTGCTGCAACTCAAAAGTATAAATTGATCTACTTTATCATTATTGATCGCACCAGAACAAGTATTGAAGACAGATTCGTACCCAATCAAGACATTTTAAAAGACTGCTCTTGGCTAGATCCTAAAAAATTTCCCGAAATAGCAAAGGTAGATACTTTTCCTCCTGACATTATGTGTGCCATTCCAAATTAGTGTAAAGTAGAAAGAATTTCTATACTTATAGAACTAAAACAGTTTTCAGATCAGTGCGAAAGTTTTACTAAGATAGAAATAGTAGAATATGATGAAGGAGAAGACATGCCTAATCTGAGAAAAATTCGAAAAGAGAGTTGATGAAGTTAACTTTGAAGAAGAGGAAGAAAAGGAGTTCATTCATTGCGCCCAAAATAGATGCTTTCCCCATTGTCTACAAACTGTCTCAATCTGGGCTTTTTATTAACATATACACAGCATATAAGTTTGTTGTTACCCTTCCTAGCACTAAGGTGACGTGTGAAAGAGTATTTCCTAAAATAAAAATCGTCAAGGACAGACTTTGATCAACACTATTGACTCAAATACTCTGTCCGATTTACTTCTAATGAATGTGGAACTAAATTTGTTTTTTAATTTAGATAAAGACATTATCATTGATAAAATAGTTAATACAATTAAGGAGCTAAGGAAAAAGTTGTTAATGTAATTGTTAATTGGTGCACAAGATATTTTTCCAGGATGATAATTCAAAAAATAATATTTACAACTAAATACTGTCTTTAATTTATTTTTGGTTATCATTTAGGTTTTACAGAAATAATATCATTATTATATATATAACAATGTATTGGTTTGGTGATTCGGCAATTTTTCAGAACAACGGGTTTGTTAAAAAACAGAAATTTAGGGTACCTATCAGAATCAAGTGCGTTTGAAATTTCGTTTCTTCTTGAATTATCTATACTAATGTATGTTCTTTTACTGTAATCAATCACTAAATATACTGTAAGTACAGTTCATATAATCAATTAAATTATTATACCTAGTTGTAGAACTATTTATTAGTGCCCTACCTACCTGTTATACATAAGGAATTAGGTTTTACAAGGTTTTCATAATAAACATAACGTCCAAGTTTTGATAAAAACCCCTACTTTACGCCAGGCCCGCAATTACAAGTAGGCTATTGGGACTGCACTACAAAAATATTCTGACGTTCCAGTATTATGGTGCGAGTGCATAATAAAATAATAATTTTCGTGTATGTTTTATACGACCGTGGACACTGGTAATTGGTGTGCACTAATTTGGAAAACTCGAGCAGCAGCAGCAAGAGAGAGGGCGTGGCGCATGTGCCACAACTTGCGAGATCATTTTTATTCGCTATTTGAACTGTCTCCACCCTCTTAATGCAGCACTATTTATGCCCACTCGATTGATTTTTGATACTTATTAGTTGAATAGTCTCCATATTGTGTAATTATAAATAGTTCAATTAATTTATCGAGGGAACAGTAGACGTGCCAGTATTTGGAAACCAGTTTGTCACGCCACCTCTTACGGACCCATATTAAATATTTGTATATACATATCTGTATATTATGAATCTGGTTTATTTTGCAATAAAACAAACATATTTTCTTTGCGAGTTATGCTGGTGTCCAAATAATATGCAAATAGCATGGATAACAGCGCTTTCTTTCTTGCAACAACAGCCCCCCCAAATGTACCCACCCAAACATTTTTATTTCAACGGCCTTGCCATTCACCAGTAAAAGAAGGGGCTCCAAATTTGTTTCCAGCCAAAGGCCCCTGATGATGCCAGACCGGCCCTGCACACACCCATTATATTACTCCCTCCAGGGGTCAGCAAAGACATTGAGTTCATTTATCACCATTATCCCAAGAAACCTGGCTCCCTTTTAATAATTTCAACCACAAAGCCCTATTCTAACAAAGCACTTTCACTTCTCCAACACTCATGTATTGCTTCATTCTCACTCTCTGATTTATAAGACTAGTAAATCCTCTTTAGTGTCTTTCCTACCTCATTCCCCCATTACTTACACAGTCAACCTCCTCTCACATCATTCACTCTACTCTCATATTTCTGGGTTGTTATTTGATTCTCTTTGATTTCCTCAAAATGGCCAAACCAGCAAAGCATACTTTTTTCACTCAGGTGCATTACTGAAGCATCCAACCTATGTTCTTTCATCACCATCTCTATCAACCTCTTACAGAAGAGGCTGCCCCCATCTCCTGAAATACCTGGTAAAATTGGAAATTTTGGTGGGCATCAGAAAGAGGAGGTGGTCATTAGGAAAAATTTGGTAATTCACAATAAAGAGTAACTGAAAGTGATGAAGAAGGATTATTTCCAGGACCAGTTATTCACAGACTGGTTGGCTGAGGTAAAATTACTAGGCTTGGATGAGGACGACCCCCAAGAGCTGGAGGTGGATAAGAAACTGACATGATCAGAAATAAGTGGAGGCACTGGCTTATATGAAGGGAGGAAAGGCCACTGGCATAGATAAAGAGAGTGTGGAAATGATAAAATCAGCAGGAGATGTAGGGATGCACTGGCTATATTGCGTGATGAGAATAGTTTGGGAAGAGAGAAAGACCCCAGATGACTCGAGGAAAGGAATAATTGTGTCTGTCTTCAAGAAAGGGATGAGGAAAGAGTTTAAAAACTACCAGAGGTTCATGCTGATGTACTACTGTGCAAAAATCAATGAAAAAAAATGATAGAAGAAACTGAGATATGGCCAAAAATGGACAGGGGGAACATGGCTTCAGACCACATGGAAGAACAACATGGCTTCAGACCAGGGAGGTTAACAGTGGATAATGTATTTGCAGTAAGGCAACTACAAGAAAAACACTACCATTGTGGAAAGGGTCTACTGTTCACTTTCTCAGGTATTGAGAATTATGATAGTCTGTACAGAAACAAAGCATGGGAGGATCTGGCAAGTATGGGAATCAAGAAATGCTCAGTGGATTGGGTAAAGGAAATGGAGCTGTGTCAAGGTTTGAACAGAAAGAATGAGTTGGATAGAGCAGAAAAGTGGTTTAAAACGAGGGAATGCAATTTTATTCTTTATTCTTTGTTGTTGTAATGGATGTGATGGCTAGAGTGGAGGCAGAAAAAATAAGGGAAGAAAGAATGAAAGTGATATCCTTGGCAGATGACCTTATGGTTTGGGGCAATACGGAGCAGGAAGTACAGGTACAATTGGATGTATGGACAGTGGTGGCCACAGGTGTTTGGTGGCACAGAGGTGTTTGGAATGAATTCTAACGGTAAGAAGAGTGAGTTCAACTTCACAACAAGAAAAAAAGTCTGAAAAACCACTGGACTAACAATTTCAGGAGACCCGCTAGAGAAGGTAGAAAGTTTCACATATTACCTAGAAAGTGTAGTGGTAGAAAACTGAAGAAATGACAGAAAAATAAATGAAAAGGGTAGGTAAGCAGAGGCATTTCTGAGAAGTGTCAGGAGCTTTGTATGGAGCAAAGATGTCCCACAAAAGAGCAATAGGATTATCTACAGGACATACTATGTCCCCATCCTGATATATGCTTTGGAAACATGGGCAATGAAGAGAAAGGGTGTGATTAGATTGCAGGCATGTGAAATCAAATTCGACAGAACAAGAGCAGGGAAAATCAAAATGGACAGGATAAGGAATGAAAGCATCAGGGAAATAGTCAAGGAGGAACTGCTTTAGGAAAGAATAGATATATCAAGGATGAAATGGTTAGGGTATATAAAGAGGACAGAAACTGACACAATACTGAGGAAGATACATGAAATGGAAATTCAAGGGAAATGGCCTCGAGGAAGACCATGGAAAATGTGGTTGAAAGGTGTGGAAGAGAGCATAGAGAAATTGAAGGATAATTGGATAGTAGTGAGAGAAGAGAAATGATGGGAGCATGGAAATAGTGGAAAGGATTGTACACATATGAAGCACCATCATCAGGTATTTCCTACCTCCAGATCCCCAGTAAGTATCAATCAACCCCCCATAAAACAATGACCTTAATTCACCACTGCTCTGGACAAAGACTCATCATACTCTTTCAGGGCTAAGAGAGGGACCCCTCTCCCCTTGTAAATACCTGTTAAAATAGGAAAATATGATGGCCATGAGGTATTCCAAATCACCAGACCCCCAAAAGTCTATCCAACCCCCAAAATGACAATCTTAAACTTCCACTGCCCTAGACAAAAATCATTCCCAGCTATGCTCCTGTTACTAACTATGACCTTCCTACTGGCATTCACAAACCTTGCAATCACTTCATCTATCCTTTCATTCATTCATCTAATTTCATAAACATTCAGCCATGATAAAAAAGTTCTCTACCACTAAAATTTCTACATCACTTACCCTCATTATGCAATCCTCTTATTGCTCTCTTGGTCATAATCTACTACTTTGGTCTTAGAAACATTTATACTCCGATCAGTTCACATTGTTGCCTCATAGAAGTTATCCAGGAGCCCATAATTTCAGTGAACTCACAGACAGCAACACTGCATTATATGTGTATAATAGAAATTGCACATTTATGTCTCCAACCGTTACAGCAGCATTATCCCTGCATGCATCTCTTCTACAGTCATTTGTAAAAACATTGAGTAACCAAGTGGGCATTATGAATCCCTACATTACACCCTCCAGCCACTCAAGATTCCATTACCTCTTGCACTTGCCCAACTCTTGTCATAGATCACTTTCATAAATTCAACAAGTGCTCATTCACTCCATAGTCCTTCAAAACAATACATATATGTACTTTTTTCAGACATCCATATGCATCTCTAGTATGTATTTGTTGAAGTTCAAACATCTCCTCCCTGGCACAGATTCACATTTTATGCCCTACATTCTATCAATATTAATCTTCCTCACTCTTTTGGTTATTATTTTACTAAACACTTTTCCTGGAAATATTGGACCAATGGCTCTATATTTTTCAATGTGGTCTACCCTTTTTGCAAAGGAACAATTATCAGATTCTTCCAATCCTTTTGAAATACAGTAGCTTATGAACATAAATTACTCAGTTCACTCAAGCAACTTATGAATAATTTACACCCACACGTCAGTATTTCTCCAGCTGTCCAGAGGTTTAGAGGTGATACTGTATCATAATAAATCAAAATTTTGATGGTCCAAAAACCTAATACCTCCATTAGTACTAGGCATAATACCTAATCATGATTGTCTCTAATATTTTCATTGGAATCATAGATGCCAATGGGTTAGTTTGAATGGCTAAGAGTAAGTATTCTAGATCACCTAATATGGATGTAAATCCATAGGTATGACATAACATGTGACTGCTCTGATTGAACAAACCTTTGGTACAACATCTACATACATACATCCATCCTAAGGCTTAACTCCATTTATTATAGATTTTTTCTGGGGAGGTAAGACATACATATTAAGTGATTATTTTTCTCATATCCAACTTCTCTTTCAGATTACAATAGGACAGAGGCATCGTTTGCCATCATAAGCCTGCTGCTCATGTTCATGGGTTTCTTTTTTTCAATTTATACATTTAGAAACCCAAGATACATGTTTAAACGTTTAGCTGGGGGGATCCACTTCATTACAGGTATGATATTTTGCCTTCTTCTCCGTAAACTGTAAAATTAAGTTGGAATCTGATGAATGTAGCACATTTTACATTGGTATGAATAAATCTTGATGTAATATTCTTAAAACCAAAGAATATATGAAACCAACCCAAAATAAATATCTTTTCTGTAGATTTTATATCTCTCTATAGTGAAATGAAACACAATCATTAAAAAAAGTGCCATCAAACACTTTGCCATATGACTACCTACTGTCTGTAAAAAAAAAGCAAGAAACCTTAGTTTGAGATGCTCCATCGTCTAAACGAGGAAATCGATTCCAATGCAGTAAAATTTATAAGAGAGCTTGTTTCTTTCTACGTTGGGTGATGTACTTTAAAAAATTCTCCGCCCGTTAGTATTTCCTGTACTTGATTTTTTCTAAAAAAATGTACCCATTTTTTGCACGTAAAATCCAGCTGTCCAAATTTGAGTGCTTGGGATACAAATTAAGTACAGGAAATACTAATGGGCAGAGAATTTTTTAAAGTACATCACCCAACGTAGAAATAAACAAGCTCTCTTAGAAATTTTACTGCATTGGAATCTGTTTCCTCGTTTAGATGATGGAGCATCTCAAACTCAGGTATCTTGCTTTTTTTTACAGACAGTAGCAGAGTAGCTTCCTTCACTGTTTGTGTAGCCACCAAATATGCCTGTGAAGTCATTTAACACACTCATTTACACAGTTCTACCATAAAAATTTCTCCCTGAATGTTTAATGAAGAAATTCATTTCCTAAATTATGAATTGTATAATTTAATCATTATTCTTGACTACTCATTTATCACTGAACTTCTTTCTCACACATGATATCTTCATTTTTCAGCTGGTTCTGTATTTGTGGTGATAGAAATCATGATTAACTCCATTACTTATGAGAGAGACCATATCCAGTTTGTACATCCCAAGGGTGCTACATATCAATATGGATATTCATTTGGATTAGCTTGGGTAGTAGTGATTACCTATATATGTGGTGGTATAGCTTTTTTCATATATTCTCGCAAAAGGAAAGGATCTAAGGCTCCAAATGAGGAAATTGCAATGGCTGATGAGCCAGCAATAATTGGCCGGTAGTGAAGTCAGAATGAATGGTAGGAGTATACCATTCCCTCATCTCCCAGGTTTTGTGAGTGATCATTCATCAAGCCACTACCAGAAGAGCTCCAGAATTGTGAGGTGGTTTCTACTTTTCAGTCCTCCACCAACAACTGTAGTGCTGTAATGGGCTGATGAAAATCATGAGATAATAAGGTGGACATTTTGTGATATTGTATCTCTGAGCCATTTCAGTAATTCTCAAGAAACCTCTCACATCATTTCAATCAGATTATGATTCTGATTCATGGATCTCAGTTTCATTACCGTCTATGGTGTAATATGACATTCTACATAATTACAGTGCTTACTCTATTTGAGGCATATAGCATTTATGCTTAGAGTCACCTCTCTATTAAAATGTTCATTCACATGTTTCCAATGAAACATCAAGCAGTAATGAAAATGTGATTGGAAATAAATTGATAATAATAAATTTATGAATAAAAACAAGTTCAAAAAATTAAATTTCATCAAATATTTTTAGAAGGCTTTTGTGGTGTGATGCTGAGTAGATCCATATTTTCTGGAACACCTTCCAGAGTTGTCACTGTTGCGGTTTGATCGTGAATACAACATTAGTGAAATTGTCATCCCAGCAACATGGAGACCCACATGAGAGATCCTGGAAAACATGGGTCTTTTTTGTGAAAATTGCTCCTTAGCCATTGAAAATTTGTAATATAATATGTATATATTCTCCACTTTATTCACCAATCTCAAGGAGCATAATACATTCCTAAGCATCATTCACAGAGTAATCATGTTATCAAAAGAGTTTCATTTTGATTCTCATTGTGTATGAGGAAGTATGGAGAACTCCAATATACACCCTGATGTTTATCACAAGAGGAAGCATTAATGATGAACTGCTTAAAATTGTGGCCAACATAGAGCAAGGAATACACTTGTTGAGACAAGTGAGGCAAGAATAGCGTCTCTTAGGCTGGAAAGCTATAGTCCAATAAGAGAATGTATGCCATCTCAAAACACACTAAATTTGAGGACCGTTACATATTGCATCTCTTAGCCCATAGTGAAATCACCTTTATCTTAAAAGATTTAAGCTTTTCCCGGTGTAATATGTTTAAATATGTATGATTTAACACTTTCCCAGTGAATAGTATTAGTGTAATTCTCTCGGGCTCGCCACCGGGTAAGAAATTTATAGTCAGCCAACATTTCGGGCTCCGACTCGTTACCTATTCTCAAGGCTACTCTTGGCCTTGAAAATGGGTAACGAGTTGGAACCCAAAATGTTGGCTGACTATAAATTTCTTACCCGGTGGTGAGCGCGAGAGAATTACACTAATGTATGAACATCCTTCTTGGGCTTAGTACCAGGTAATATTTTCTAATCAGCCAATGTTTTGGAAAACAACCTGTCTACCATTCTCGAGGCCAAACCTTTATACCTTTATCTTACCAAATTTCCAATCATTGCATTAACAAATGATGTGTTATGAAGTCACTCACAAAGGTGCATATACACCAAGGGGTTGAAATTTGCCATGAAACAATCATTTGACTTGACCAGGATTCAAACCCGGATCTCCCTATTGCCAGTCAGGTGTGTTAGCCAGTCACACCACCAAGCCATCTTCTTTTTAGGCAAATTTTGAAGAGGGTTCATTCGAACTAGATGTACAGGCCTCAAGTCTACAATGTAACACATAAGCCAATAGTCGTGCTTACAAAGCCACTGTTGTTGTAGATAAACCCAATTGTGTGAAATACACAGTAGAACAATCATTTGCCTGGACTGGGAATTGAACCCAGATCCCTTAAATGCACAGTGGAAGAGGACGTCTGGGTAGCTTAACTGGTTAGAGCACTAGGTGTGAAATGGAGGAATCTGGGTTCGATTTCCAGTCCAGGCAAATGATTTTTCCACATTGAATTTCACACAATTGTGCGATCGCTAGTAGGTGACTCATTAAAGTTACTGTATGGCTAGTTCCATAGTTCTTAAAAAGTGTATAAACCCAGCATTGTCGTTATTTAACAATGAAACTGATGAATTTCCAATCATTGCATTAACAAATGATGTGGCATCCCTTGAAATTCGCCTTGAAGGAAGATGGCTGGGTGGTGTAACAGACTAACACACCTGACCGGTAATTGGGAGATCTGGGTTCAAAGCCCAGTCAAGTCAAATGATTTTTTCATGGAGAATTTTATCCTTGGTTTATCTTGCCACATAAATAACTCCAACTTCTATCGATCTCCTATCTTGCCACATCAATACCTACCTAAAGAAACTTTCTGCGTGGCTGACCATCTTTTGCTTGTCCATTCTACCCTCAGGCATAAATTAATCACCAGAAGGGTCATCATTCGGTTCAACTTTGGACCCAAACTTATCAAAAAAAAAAGGTCAGCCTTGCAGTGAGGTTCCTTTTTCCTGCACTCATTTAGGAGGGGGTCCATTCTTCCACCATAATTTATAGTCAATTGTTTTTGGTTGGATATTTGGGGAAGTGACTGAGAAAGAGGTCCTTTACCCCATTAACCCTTTGAGTAGTACAAACATACATGTACGTCCTCCGGCCTCCTGGCCATCTGGAGTACGATCGTGCATGTACGTCCTGTAAGCTTGAGCTAGAGCAGTAAAGGCAGACATATACGTCTCCTTTTCAGAAGCCTAGTAGCACTTTTCGCCATCTATGCTGGAGTCTGGTGAGCATAATTATCACTATAAAGTATCTCTGAAGAGTGCTACAATCTATATTATAATACTAGTCACTACTTTCTCAAAAAAAACTCACTCCTGGGGGTCAGCCTGCAGAAAAAAACTCACTACTCAAAGGGTTAAGGACAGGTCTGTAGGCAAGTTATCAGAAGCACAATCTATGGAATGGAGGAAGGTTGGAAAGAAACTCAGCAATAGCATTAACCAACTCCTAATGAAAGTACAAGTATCAAAGGGACCGCAGTTTAACATCCAGTCCAATGGTCTGAGTACTTTTCTAAAAATGCTCTCTACATAGCACCCAAGTACGGACAGATATTCCAACGAATAATCTCTACCACTGCCAAAATTAAAACCTGGGCTCCTGGGCCCAGCCAATACACCAATCAGATTTCTTTACTGTACCCTTCCCATATGATTGCTTTCATCATCATAGGCCATCCTCTTGTGCAGGTCCTGGGTGCTATCTCTCCCTGTCCTCCACATCTCTCTTCATCCTCTTCTTTGTATGTCACGTCACATCTTCCTTTTCCCTCTTCCTCTTACGGGTTTCCCTTCCACACTCCTATAGCAAACATTCTCTCCTCAAAACATGCCTGATCCAAAGTTTGATTCTTCCTTGTATGGCATTCCACAGCTTTCCATCCAATTCCTCTCTCTCTCTCTCTCTCTCTCTCTCTCTCTCCCTCTCTCTCTCTCCATGACATCCTCATTCATCACCCTGTCCAACCACATAATGGTACTGTCCTTGATATCCACATGTACTGAGTTCTATCCTTTTCCTTTTTCTATCTTGTATTGGCCATGCCTCACTACCACACAGAAAAACTCTCCACACAAAGCATATCACGAGTAGAGATGGGTAAATTACCATGATTTTCATGTGAGGTAATTTAGTGTGGTAAAATATGGTACTTTTCGAAAATTACCGTAATTATTCAGTGATTTTTAATTTTCTGCCTTCAAGAACTAATAGAGGATTTAGAAGAAAATCCATCAGCAATAGCAAAGGGCTAATGGCATGTAAACAATTACTATTGCGACATTAATGTATTACAAATAAAAAAATTAAAAACTCATATGTAAGCCCACACAGAATTCCACATTCGTTTGTTTATGGGACATTTTCGTTAAAAATGATAGCCAAAAAAATATTCTATAAGTAAAAATATTCCACAAATGAGTTGTACGAGCCTTTATTTGTAGGTAATTAATATTGAATTAAATATTATTAAAATTAGCTGAAAATAATGTCTCAAATACATCAGTATGAAAAATTTCTGAGACAGGTGAATATTACTGAAAATGCTGTAATTTTCAGGGGCTGTGGTAAATTACATAAAATGCCATGGCAATTTACAAAAATTACCGTGGTAATTTTCAGAATGGCCCTTCTCTAATGACAAGCCTTCAGCATTTAGTCCAATTTACTACTTACCCATGAGTAGAACCTTTACTTTAGTTAATAGAACATCACCCTGAGGGAGGACTGTCGTATGGTGCACCAAGCAGTGCGGAATCCCATGACGTCGGCACCTGCCATCTGCGAACATGTACTGGTGACTCTACAACACCCTGTGAGTTCCCGCACAGTGGCACGACAACTCGTACCTGCCGGATTGGGGTCCCACCGCCCCATGCGTCGGCTGCAATTGACACCAGAACACTGACATCAGCATTTGGATTGGTGCCGTGCCTGGGAGGCATGGACAGAGGATGAATGGCATCGCATCATGTTCAGTGATGAGTCCCACTTCGCCATAACCTCCAATGACCATCATGTTCAAATGTGGCAGCATCAAGGGCAGATGGCACATCCTACCCATATTGTGGAGAGACACACAGGTGTAATCCTGGGTATCATGGTGTGGGGAGCTATCGGATATGCGTTCAAATCACCTCAAATAGTGCTTCAGCAGACTTTGACGGCACAGCGATACGTCACAGACATTCTACATCCGCACATCCTACCCCTTATGGCACAGCACCCTGGGACAGTGTTCCAACAAGATAATGCATGCCCACACACAGCATGTGTGTCTATGGACTGCCTAGAGCATGTTGAGGTCCTCCCTTAGCCAGCAAGATTCCTGGACCTCTCCATCATTGAACACATGTGGGACAACATTGGAAGGGGACTCTGTCACAGCACCAACCTGCAGGATCTGGAGGAACAGCTGCAACAACTGTGGACGAACTTGCCTCAAGAGAGGATCCAAAGGCTGTTTGACACCATTTCAAGCCGCATAAGGGCATGCATTGCGACCAGTGGAGGTGCAGCACCCTACTGACCTGGCACCAACTTTCCACCTGTAACCGCCAACGGCCTTGTCTCTTTCATCCCATATTGTAATCAGTTCAATAAAGTCACATGGTCTTTCAGCATATGTAGTTTCATTCACTTCCAACCACTCCTGGGTGCATCATTTTTTTTGTCAGGCAAGGTATATAGATGCCTAACATCATGAACCATTTAAAGATTTTCCTTTCAATGTCATAGTATTCCATCATGTGATGAAAGTGTTTGATTCCACCAATGGACTGCTTGTACTTCACAACAGTCAGTATCTAAGAAATGCCTCTCAACTCTCTTCATGTTTATCTGTCAACTATGTGACTTCTGAATTTGGACCTCATCATCGGAACATCCCTTTTGTCATTCCACCTCAGGAGGCAGATGCATACCATCTTTAAAACCTGAGTTGGTAGGTTTTGCCCTTTGTTCAAAGGCTGCAGATTCTGACTTTGTTCAAAGGCTGTGGGAATTCCATGCTGGTCAAAGGAAATGAGAATTATCTCTTGGAGGGCAATACCTCTGCCACAACCTACTATATTTGCCTTTTCCCTCCTCGTTCACCCTCCACTTGCAATTATTATGTATAATTTACAGTTAAAAAATCTTATACGTGCAATTATAGAGGGTAAAAAATATATTCTTCACTAAACTTGATAATGATAAAAGGTACAATATATAACTCTATATAATAACAAAAAGTAGTAATATTGTAACTGTTCCTGTTGTAAGGAGATTTAGTGTATTTGTTTGTATTTATTTTGGGTAGGGTGCATTTAAGTTTAAGTGTGTTATATGGATACATGAGCCTGGATGAGTGTGCGTGAGGGTTTCCATTCCTTTTTCCCTTCCCCCCTCCTGTGTTGCAGTATGAAGTGTTTCCTGCCCCTCTTACCTGATAAGAAACAGCCATTAGGTAGAATACCCAGCCGACGACTTTCCCTCCCCCCCTGCTTTTCCCTGACGACTGTAGAAGATTTTCCAGAATGCAGGAGGTAAAGATCTCCTTCCTTCCCAGTTTTTTGGGTCTTCTTCCCTATGTACTGGAGTGCACTCCCATGATCCCCCCCTCTCCCTTGACAAAAAAGGTATTTAAGCTGGAAAAGGATTCAGAGAAATCACTAGGTGAGTGTGATATCTTAGAAGGGAGTTGAGGTGAAAACTACGGAGATTGACCAGTATCGGCCAGCAGAGAGAGGGTGGCAGAGGGAAAATAGGTTAACAGGAGAAAAGCCAACATTTGGAGTCAGTGGAGGACACTGGGAGGTGGGGATGAGAAGTCAACCCAGGAGGATCCTCGCAGATGGTGAGAATCATGGAGAAAAAGAAAGTAGATAGGGAGATTTCACTCGCAATCACCGATATTGAGGAGACGATCAACACATCACAGCCTCACCACTCCCATTGTGTCTCTATTACCCACACTCTTCCTACACCCAAACTTCTATTCAGTCAAACTCTCTCCCATCACCTTCAATATTCTCCTGTTAACAAGCTTTAAGACTATTTTAGCAGCCTAAATTACCAAACTGATTGTCTCATGATCTCCGCATTTCTTCTCTCCTAGTTTCCTCACCATGTTTGGATCATTTCAGTCCTCAGAAAGTGCTCTGGCCAATCTACACTCTGGTAGATAACATTGTACAATACAGGGGATCAGGTTGGTGTGGTGGCTAGAGTACTCGCCTACCACACGAGCGACCAGGGTTCAAATCTCTGAGGAGGAGGATATTTTTCAGAGGAAACCCGATCCCTACTTGAGTGCCTTGTGGAGGGTACTTTAAGTACAAGTACTCCGTCTGTCGGATGAGACGTTAAACCGTGGTCCCCTTGGCGCCTTTCGTTAAAAGCAGGCTAATGCCGATGCCGGGTTTCTGTCCACCCTTCCTTCCTTACCTATCCCCTATGGTGCAAATGACCTTGGCTGTCGGTCACCTCCCCAAAATCCAATCCAATCCATTGTACAATAGTGCTATTTCTTGCACTCCATCCCCCTGTTAACATTTCAACAACTTCACTCATACTCCATCCATGTCAGCGCTTTACTGTTCCCCACAACTGCCAGTATACTCACTCTCTTCTCATCCACTTGCACCTTTTTCCACACCTATGAAGGGTATATGGGAGAGAGGAAAATTTTCTTGCTGTAAAACCTATCTAAAGACAAACTCTTCCTAAAGTTTTGGTGAGAAAATAAACTCAGGAATAAAACAAGTATTTTGATTGAACAACAAATAAAAAAATGTCTATAACAGCGGCTCACCATTAAATTACAAACAAGGGTAATAAAGGGTCAGCCAACGAGAGTTCTGACTTTAAACTCAAAAATAATCTCAAATTTTACAAAAGCCTAATGCCTGGCTCTCTCTGTCAAAATCAGCTGAGCAATGTGCACTCCATGCCATCTCTGGGTAAAATAGAGTTAGCAGTAAGGTGTGCCACGGTAGGAGGGGGGTTTTAGCAAGGTTGAAGTGGAATGAGGAATGGAATAAAAGCAACTCACTGATTATGTTGGAAAGAGAACAAATAAATAACGAAAAAAAAAATAACCTTTCCTTCCAGAGCTCAATCAGACTCTCTACTTTCCCATTTCTCATGTCTAATTCCAACTTGTCCACCACTCCTTTTGCTCGGTATTTTTAGCCCCTACACTTGCATTCTAATCTCTTATCACTCAGTGACAGCACCCTTGGCCTTCTTTTAATATTTCTTCAATCGTTTGGTAAGCATCTTCAGCCTCCTAAATGTCAAATCACTCTAGGACTAATACACAATTGTGACTAGAAAACTCTTTAACATTCTACCTATCTTTAATGCCATCACTCTACTTCAACCATAAAATAATTAGCATACTCAAGGCTATATTTTCTTTATTCAGGTCAGAACTAACTCTGTTATTTCCTCTTTTCTTTTCTTTCCACTGAAATAAAATGTAAAGTCATCCCCAGTAACTTCTCCTTGTTAACCCTTTCGTGTCAAATGCCGCGCCGATGCGGTGAGGATATTCTTCCCTGAACAACGAATGCCTCATATATGCGGCGTGAATTTTCCTACCTTAACCAACGAATGCCGCTCCTATGCGGCACAGGTCGGAAGAAAGTGATCGTGGTGGAAATAACAGACCCACCTACGCGGTCGCCCCTCGAGGTCCGGCTTAGCGCGAGCCCAGGCCCTTCCTCAGCCGCTCAGGTCAACCCCTTCCTATCCTCTCCACGCAGTCAACTACTGTTATTTGCAGTGTTTTTTTTCCAAAAAAATATTTGTTGCTTACTTTAGAAATCCAATGTTAGAAATGAATTCATCTTTTTTTGCTTACCACATGGAAATTTCAAACGAAACTCTAACGTTAATATCAACGGAGTTATAGAACAGCAATCGAAGATGGCAGTAACGTACGCATTTGGAAAATTTTGTCAATATGAACGTTAGAACTTCGTTTAAAATTTCTGCACGCTCAAAAAAACACAAATTCATTTTAAATGTAAAAAAATCGATGCGAACAACAAATATTTGTTTATATTAAACATTGCAATTTCAGTCAGTTGACCGTGGACTCGCGCTGTGAAGGAGTCTTTTAATCCCTCGAGGGTCTGGGACAGCGGCCGAGGAAAGGGTTCGGCGACCCGCTGAGTTGGGTCCAAAATTGGTTAGGGAGGGAACCTCTGCCTTCTGTCGACGTGAGGAAGCTTTGTACAGGGGAGAGAAGAAAATTTTCAAGAGACTCATAACGAGGAAGAATTTCCCTCCACGAAGCTCGGGCGCGAAAGGGTTAATCAGGTCCATATAATTCTTAATCATTAATTTTCCCAGGTTTTTCAGCTTCTTTTCCCCAGTAAAAATGTCTGATCTGTACCTGCTCTGAAACTGATTCGTAAATGCCATGAAACCCATAACTCCTCTGAAAGGCTAGTATCTGATCAGATGTTTTTCTAGCTTGTTTGCTTAAGCCACCATCCCTCCCATAGATATGATTGTGTAACTTGTTTACCTTTGGAATCATATCTGGTTCTCGAAGAATCTATTCTCTTAAAAATCACCTTTCTGTGCCTTCTTCAAGAGCTAATTGAAATGTCTTTAGTTGAGTAGATATGCATTGCCTTCTCCATCCTATGCCATTGACAATGTTGTGACCCTTCCACCATTGGGAGTAGTTTCCTGCTCCCAAGGATAAGTTAGTGCCCTGCCACCTACCCACTCATCTGCCCTCCCAGAGATTGATGCTACCTGGTAGAAGGAGATCTCCTTGTCCAGGGAGATGCTCATTCACTGTATTCATTAGCCATTGTACAATATTGCCCTATGTAAACCAAAAAAGGGTAAATTTCAGGGATTTCCCTATGTATTGATCAGGAACTAAAAAATATAGGTTTGGAAATATGTGACAGATACCTATCTGTTGAAGGAGCAACCACAAGTGAAACCCCAAAAATGCCAATCAGGCCTTAGCCCCTAAGCCCTGTCTATGTCATGGGAGGAACTGAAAAAATATGATCAACTGTTATGTGATCATTTTATGTGTTTTTTGGCAACATTCTTGGTGAAGAGGGTTACTTTCACCCACTTGCCATTTGCATTCACAGAGCTATAAGAAATAAACTAGGCTACTGAAGGTTGGGAAATAAAAAAACTATAAGGGGAGGGTCTAGGCAAAAAAAATAATAAATAACATCATTTATGGATAGGTTGAAGAAATTTATTCATAACATCTAAATGCCTGCTTTGGAAATTTTATAGTTACCTTATTTTCCTCAGCTTTTTCAAATACATTTTTCTGGGGCTAGAGAAAACAATTTGCTATTGGGAAATTATGCAGTAATTAAGTTTGTTATAAGGTGTTATTTATAGGTGTTAATAATATATTTATAATATATTTATAATTATATATTTAATAATATATTTATATATTAAGTTTGTTATAAGGTGTTATATATGTTAGGTGTTAATAAAATATTTTATTGTGGGGGCACCAAAATGTTCCCCCCTCAAATCTGCGACATATTTATGCTTCAGGTGGTGGATATTAGTTTTCTCAGATTTTACAGGGATATTTATCCTGTGATGATACTGGGCAATTGTGTATGTAGCAATAGTAATTATTTGCTCAGAAATATTAACATTTGGTTGTGACCCAGATAGCAAAACAAGCCTGCGACAAGGTTGTCAGGACAAGGCTGAAAGCTTGCAGCAAGCTTGCAATTGCAAGCTTAAACCTTGCTGCAAGCTCACTAATACCCATGAATCAAGCTTGCTGCAAGGTTGCACTGCAAGTTTCATGCAAGCTCTGTGCAAGTTTCCTGCAAGGTTGAACTTTGCAGAAAGCTTGCCTAAACTTGTCATGACAATATTGAAACTTGCTTCCAGATAGGAAAACAAGCCTGCAGCAGGCTTGTCCTGCACCACATATGTTGCACCGAGTTGCACAGATATTCCCAATGTTAGCATGGTTACAGCAAGCTTGCTGCAAGATTGGAAAATTTGGCAAGCTCTATGCCAGAATTATGCAATATTGCAGCAACCTTGCATGCTACGTGGGGAATCACTTCTCGCCTGTCTTTGGGCCTAATAGTAAAAAATGCTGCACTAATACCAAGAACCTTCATTACATTATCAATTATTTAACATCTTTAAGATGAATTTATCGAGTTTTTTAGGGATTGCCACTGAAAATGATTGAGAGCCATATTATAATGACTGTTCGTTTTGGTCATTTATCGAGTTTTTTTAGGGATTGTCACTGAAAATGATTGAGGGCCATATTATAATGACTATTCGTTTTGGTCACAGCATACCATACCTACCATCCCTGCTCACAGCGCATTCATGATAATTAAGGAGGACATTGACGTGGATCATGGACCATACAGTTGGTGTATTTCTCCGACCTACCTTATATCTTAAATTACCCACAATATTTGGGATTTTAAGTCTTTAGTGCAGTAATGAATAATGGTTTGGTGAATTTTACTTAAAAACCTTGAAAATCGAAGGAGTCATCTGAGACTGACAAAAATGTGCATCGATACTTGAGCTGAATTGAAGACACCGCAATCTCACCGTTCACTTCCGCTGGAACATCATGAACGAAAACTCGGAAGAGCAAATAATTGGATTCTTCTCTTCGTCATGTAACGCGCTAAATTTTGAAAAAATCAGCATTCTTATGTTTTGAGGGGGCGGAGAGAGTGACCCTACACGACTTGATACGGAACTAAAATGAAAAAAGCAACAAAGAATTTGGCATCTATCAAATTGTTCTGTCAGTTGATATTTATTTTAGTCGTTTAATTATGTGAAACGAGAATATTGATCTTATGTTTGAAATGGTTGGTAATTATTTAGTAAATAATTCATTTTCTTCATGTGGAAAGTGGGCTAGTCGCGAATGAGTTAAGTAGGTTAGAGTAGGAACTTTAAATGAACACATCCTGTTTTTGGAGTCGCAGCCGTGTGGTACGTTAATCTTTTTCTCAAAATCCCCATATCTGTTTCACGAATTTCTAAGGATTTATTTGTTAGCTGGACCAGCCCTGTCGATATTTGTTCAATACGGCATTGAAAATCTGAAGCTATGGACGTCTCATGGAGTGTATTTAGTATCTCTAGTGAAGATTTTGTTGGCTGAATAAGGCTGATCGTTTCGTGCTGATCTGTCTCTCCGATTCAATTGTGTTGTTTAATTTTTTGTGGATTGAAAGTGGAAATGGGTGATGAAGTTTGGGTGACCTGACTTTTTGCGATAACTCAACATTGATGCCTCACGTCGCATTCAAAATCAAGACTTCTTAGCCATTTCTGTAAAAAGTGTTTGGAACGTGCCTGCTATATGCAGCCCTTAAGGAGCAATGGAGGTCCCACATCAGGGCCACCTGTGATACTTAATTCATGGTGAAAGATGGGTGCAAATGAAGATAAAAAACACTTGCCATGGAGCTGAAGGTGTGGGTGGAAGGCATTCAAAGAATCGTGTGTGGAGTTACCGAAAATACTACGTGTCAGGTATGTTTTGCTGCCTGTTTTACTCGTGTAATTTAGCATTCATCATTATTCCTGGTCTTGTAGTTGTCTTCACTCTTGTAAATTTTATAGTTTGAAATGACATTTACCATTTCAGGATGTGGTATATGCACTGGCGCATGCAACCGGGAAAACGGGTCGGTTTACGTTAATCGAACGCTGGAGAAGCAGCGAAAGACTCCTTGCTCCTCATGAGCATCCACTCGAGGTTAGTAGCAGTTCTTCTTGTTTTCAACTATCTTTTGTATTTTTCATTTGACTCTTCAAGTGGTCATTATTATTACACTGCTGACCCCAGTTTATTGTAAATGTTAAATAAAACAATTTCCAGCCTCACTGGGCCTTTTATTTTGGAATTTACTGTTCACTATATGTGAATCACCAACTGTCATTACAGATCCTCAAATTATTTCATATTTTATCTGTACTCTCTTAAAACATTCAGTTTAGTGAATGTTCTCTCTCTATTAAATGAGGAAAGAAATTCAGGATATAACATGAAAGAAAGGTATATTACTTGTCAAATTTTTATTTGAAGATATTGTGAGTTAAGTTTTAAGAAGCTGACCAGGAGATAATACAACTTAGGTAGCAATTTATTCACACTTTATTTCATGTTTTGCTGCTCTTGTTTACCCAATGCATAGAAGTGTGCATTCTCAAATATGAATCAAATACTCTTGTTTCACCTCTATCTGAGGCATGCTGTTTTTACATGTGAAGTTTTGTCTTGCTCAATATTGATTCAGTCTTTGAAATGTTTTTCTGCTGTACATGTTTTCACTGATTTCTTGTGGGTAATGTCCTTTACTCCTGTCTACTAAGCTGAAACTGGTTCATTTATTCTTCAAAAAGCACATTCAAAATACTTATAATTTTTCCAACTACTTACTGGTTATTTTGGCTATATGTCATTTATTAGTTTCGACAGTGCAAACGTAAGTAGAATTTTCACTTAACTTGATCCAGCCCTCCTAAAAACCACTAAGACATATGAAATTTTACCTATAGTGAGTGTATAATAAAATCTCAGGCTTCACTTGGTGGAACAACATTGCAATGGTTTGTAAAAAAAATTCACTTCGTAATATTCCACAATAGTTTTTATTATTCTGACCTAGGTTTCGACTCCAGTCATTATCAAGGTGACAATAGTACACTACGAGCCACTTACATTCATTGTTAGGATGTATGGGGGGAGGTAAGGGAGGGGAAATAGAGGATGAGAAAGCTTCTAATTGGGCGGAGAGTGGATGACTGGCCCGAATAAGGGGGGGGGGGGAGATTTCAGTTTTTTTAAGGATTTACGTCATGGGAGGGGGGGGGGAAGAAAAGGTAAGGTCAGGAAAGGAGAGTGGGAAGGGAACATTACATTTAACACACAAATTTTGATTTTTCGAATGTAAAATTAGTTCGAGATTTTCAAGATAATCCAGTTTGTGCCCCTTACATTGTATGTAAAGGACTTCCGGGATGAAGTCACTTCAGTGGTCTTCTTCAATTAGATGTTCGGCAAATTTGGAGCAAATATTTCCGTTAATTAAACAATGTCAGTGTTCTTTAACTCTGGTTCGGATAGCGCAGACACTTTGACCAGCGTAAACAGTAGAGCAATTAAGACTATTATACTTAAGCAAATAATACACCAAATTTATCTAACACATCTAATTTATACTCAGAGTTAAACAGAAATTTGTCTAAGCAATTAGGATTATAAAATGAGACTTTGAATTTCTCTCTTGGTATACAGTTTGCTATTTGATATGACAATTTGCCATAGACAGGAATTTTATCACCATCTTTTTCCTATGTCATGCTGGGGTAAAGACAAATTGGTAACTAATCGGAGGGCCATCTTCGCTTGTTGTTGTTTTACAATTTTATCAACAATGTTACTATTTTAGCCATTAGTTTCAGCAATATGTTTTATCCTTTTTAATTCTATTTTTAAGTTATTGCTTAGGTTGATAAAACTCTGAATATCATGGAGTTAAAAGCTGAGAATTTATGTAAGAGATGGTGGCAAGAATCAGACGGAATTGCAACATCGGAATAGGTTGATTTTCTAAAAATGGAGAATTCATGTGTATCTCCTGTTATGTCAATATTTAAGTCCAGGAAATTTAAAATTTAGCCACCAACTTCTAATGTAAAACCAATAGATGTATGTTGCCTATTTAAAAAACAAGTAAAATGGTCAAGCTGTCGGAGGCTCCCAGTCCATATACAACATCATCAACATAATGATATCAGTTCACTAAATTGCATAAAGAGGGTGATTAGACATGAGAAGATTGGTTTCCAAATTACACATAAAAATATCTGCTAACAGTGGAGATATTGGTGAACCCATAGCTCGGCCATGGGTTTGTCTATAAATCAAATCGTTGAAGATAAAATAATTTTGCAAAACACACAAATGTAATAATAAGTCCAGTTCAGATGTGATCTTGCATTCACCGAGTGAGTTTTTAAGTAATTCCACAGCAAGCGAGACAGCTTCTATTGCAGGGACTGACGTGAAGAGGTTGGTTACATCAAATGAAATGAGTTTTGCATTCGGGAGTATCTTAACATTGGCAAGTTTCTTAGTTCAATACAGTTTTTAATGGTAAATTTAGGTTTAAACACTAAAATCTCTCTTAATATGCAATTTAATTTAAAGGCTAGCTTATGAGTAGGGGCCAAGAAATGTGACACTATAGGACGGATGAGTACATTAATTTTGTGTGTTTGTGGAAGTCCATATAGGTGAGGTGGGAGAGGATTCATATTAATAAATTGCCAGTGTTGTGAATTGGGAAATAAGTTTGAGCACTGGGACAAATTTCTTTTAGATCCTTTTTAAAATGAGTGGTAGGATCCTAAGTTAAAATTTCTGTAGAGTTATCATTTAAAAAAGATTGAACTTTTTGATCATAGTCTGGTTTGGATAAAATCACAATACTGTCGCCTTTGTCTGCTTTGTGCTATCCGAACCAGAGTTAAAGAACACCCACATTGTTTACTTAATGGAAGTATTTGATCCCAATTTGCCAAACATCTAATTGAAGGAGACCGAAGTGACTTTATCCCGGAAGTCCTTCACATACAATGTAAGGGGCACAAACTGGATTATCTTGAAAATCTGGAAATAATTTAACATTCGAAGAATCAAAATTTTTGTGAAAAATGAAATGTTCCCTTCTCACTCTCCTTTCCTGACCTTACCTTTCCTCTCCCCCCCCCATGACGTAAATCATTAAACAATACTCAAACTTTTCTCCCCCCCCCCCTCCCTTATTAGGACCAGTCATCCACACTCCGCCCTATTAACTGCTCTCCCATCCTCTACTTCTCCTCCCCTACCTCCCTGACAATGTATATAAGTGGCTCGTGGTGTAATACTGTCACCTTGATAATGACTTGAGTCGAAACCTTGGTCGGAATAATAAAAACCATTGTGGAATATTACAAAGTGAATTTATTCACAAACTATAATGAGTATATGATAATGTGCAACATTGTGTATTCGACAGTCTTGGCTTTAAGATAACTTATTTATATTAAAAATGAATGTACTCGTGTGCTTAGGTGAAATAATAGTTGCTAAAAAGAGTGGTAGAAAGTAAAAGAGATTTGATAATCGCATCCCCAATGGTTATTTTGTTGATTTTCAATAATTATGAGGAAAATGTATGGATAATGCTAAATATGTAAATATTCTGTGGTAAAGCTTGTGTTTGTATGCACACATTTTGAACAAATTCGAGAACTATCCTCGAAACATTCAACCGAGACCATTGTGAGTTCAGCTTAAAATCTATCGGCTGGTTACTGTTTCCTATACTAAATTAGCTCCATTCTTCACCACTCTTCTTTGTTTGTGATGTAAGCCCAATGTAATCTGTGCTCCATGCATTTGTTTTATTTATAGCTATTTCTATTGTGCAATTTACTTTGAAGTATATGTTTATGTTAAATCAAAGTCTTACTTCATTTCCTTGCGTGTTCTCATATTTTTTTTATTTTTAGTTTATCTTCAGCGTTAACTTTTTCATCTGAACTCCATACTGTCAGCATATCTTAACCAATTTAGTCAATAATTAGCCAGAAAAACCAATATAGCCACAGGACTAGCATAACCTGAAACAACAATAGTAGAGGTGTACCTATACCACCTGTGTCCATTGCTAATAAGCTAGAAAACATGATGTTTTCTTACCTACTATTACTTCAGCAGTATATTCTTATGAATTTAATATTCTAACATTCTATTTAGTGGCCATCATTCAAATTTTATGCCCTGGCTAACTGAAAGCATATTTTGGGTGTGTATGAGAAGAGGGATGGGAAACCTTGTTGAGAGTGCATGCCAAAATCTGCCATATCTCTGACAAAATTTTTCCACATGCCAGGCCAAATTTTATGTGTACATATCTGATATCTTGATATTTGATTTCTTAGTAATTATGTTATACTTACTCATTGGATAAAAAACTATACCAAGTTGTTAAAAAGTTTTTGATTAACCTTTGACCCATTGGCTAACCATGTTTCCTTTGATTTTCTCTCCCTAAGTTATTATTTAATTTCATGGAACTCATCTTTTGGAAAATAAGTTATAACTTCAAATGTTTTCTTCAGTTCTGAATGAAAATTTACTAATAACCACTTCATTATTCCAATTGCATTCCAAGTCACGCAAGTTAAAAATTCCTCCAAATCATACTCTATTCTCCTGAGATTGTGATTGATGCAGAGAAATGCAGAGCAAATTTTCAGTCATATTTTTTGCCCATGAAGTTTGATAACTATTAAATGTTTACTCACTCTATTTACGTAAATAAATGCTAATATTGTCAGAAAGTTGCAGTCTGTGAATGTCTTGTTAAACTGTATTATATCATTCCTGTGAATCAACCATTTCCAAAGATTTTGGAAGGCACAGCATCTTAATGCTACTTAACTGAACTGACAACTAATATTGATTTATTACTTACTTCTGCAATTGCAGTTGGTCATGCTACTAGTCACATGCACACACTCACTTTATCTTTCACGCACAAAGATACATTTTTGTTCTCTTATTGCGATGTCGAATATGCCACAATGGCGTCACCTCTGGCATCAGCAAGTGATGATGTGCATGGTGATGTGGATTCATCTTTCTTGAAAAAGCTGTGCAGAGAGGTTTGTTTGGAGGCCTTCTTTTTTCTTGATATATACCCTTGTATTCACATGACATCTTGAATTGCCCTGTGGACTTTCGTGAACCTGTAGAGGTTTGAACCTATTTCTTCAAATTTTTCTACTACTGAATTTATATACTTGAAACCTGCAACAGTCGTTATGTTGGACAGAATTTTTGTTAACCGCACATGTCCTTTTGGGAGCTCTTTATCATCGTCCTCATCTCCTAACTCTGTCTTGTGTGTGCCCAACTCAGTCAAATCTTTGTCAACTCTTCATATGATTCTAAAAGCTCGTCTATGTCTATTGTCAATTATCAAGTAATAGCAGGGTGTAATGTGGACTTTTTCTTAAGGCAGTAATCCATCACTTGCGGTAAGAAATGGTTGCAATACCAGTCCTCAATTAGGATAATGTAATCCAAGCTTTAATATTTGATTTCCTAACAATGGGAAAAGAGGATTTGTCACAGTTTTTTTCATGCTTGCGGGTGTTTCGAATGGTATAATAGAAGAGGTCTCAATTTGCAAATGGCCATCGTGTTACATCCAAGCGAGAGAGTTAGGCAATAATTTTCTGACTTAAAACCTGGTGCATGTGTTTATTTTTTGGAAATATTTGTACCTGTAGGCATTCTCTTTTAGAAAATAATGCCTTGAGATTAGAATCAAGGAGAGAAGAATAAGGAGAATTATTAGACGTAAAATAATAGAATGATAAGGGCTTCTCATTTGAATGCAATTTTTGAGTTCCTAAGGATGGAGAGGTTAGTGGTTTGAGAAAGTACAAGTCAGTTCTTTGTTAATTAGTCATAATTTGATACTCTAAATCAATAATGACTGCAGCTTTCATGATGAGGTACACAATGAAGTTGAGTCACTAATGAAAATATCTTTACATAAAATTGATGTAGTGTTATTAACCCCATATGGCAGAGAGTCCTTGATTGTCTGCCTGGGAAATTTCCTGTTGCTGGCAGTTGATTAATTTTTGTGAATTTGCATCTTCTGTCTCTGATTACCCTTCAGATATTACCTGGCTCATTTGCCTAAGAGTCAAAAACAAGCTCGATCGAAGTCCATTTTCTTGTTCTTTTCATTATAATAATAATCATAATAACTTTATTGTGAGCGAATTTAGGACTGTACTGTCCTCTCTTATAATTAACTCATTTAATGCACACAAACATCCATGTCTTGGGCAGTGGATAATCTACCCAGGCGGGATTCCCAGGTTGGAGAAGGCATTCTCTACAACTGCTGACTGCGCTCAATGCTTGTTTTTGAGAGCCCTTTGGTGTTTGCTCAAATGGACCAAAATCACCCTCTTTGTTTGCCCCACATACCTCCGGCTGCAGCTGCATCAAATCTCATTTACTCCTTCGTATTGTAAATCTGGGATTTTATCCTTCGACAAGCAATGTGCACAGTCAGCAGTTGCAGAGCATGCCTTCTCCAACCCAGGACATCACATAATGATTAGTGACGCATTAGTCTTGGCCAAAGAAAATTTCAATAGACAACGGCCACAGGCTCCGCAACACATGAAAAAGACTCTTGAGCAAAAACGTGCCAAAATTAGGGTCCTTGACGCTAATAGGGAGCGATACTAGAAAGCCACCCTGAGGACAGTATATATGCATGCCCAATTCCACCAGTCAGCATTTGGACCTGATCTGAAGATGTGGCCAGCACTGGTCATGAAACGTCATCTCCAAGATAATGCAATGCAGGTAATCCCAAAAGCAATGGAATTACCAACATGCATGGAGCTCCCAGATATGAAAAAATAAACATCTGAGAGGCTATTTTACCTGCTCGTTCACACTTTGTCTGTCTCATCTAAATGAAAGCTGAGGATTAGCTCAGAGAGTAGCTTATTTTGACCCTTTACTCTTACCATAGATTTCCCTACAATCTTCTCCCCTAATACTCCTATCCCACTGACTAGCAATGTAATGTCCTTAGTTATTTGGGAGAGTAAGGATAAAAGGAGTCTCCACCCAAGTTCAAACGGAATAGAATGCATTGGATATTCTTAGGAAACATTGGAACTAGAAATTGTCCTTTTGGCTATAAGCCAAAACTGGCCTTTTCTGAATTGAAGGGTGAATGTACATGATGCTTAACATTGTAAAATTTTCTGCTAAAACAACCTAGTGATCTAAGTGAGGATAAGAGTGGAGGTTGGTAACTTCACTTAGGATATACATCCTTGACTATCATTCCTTTCCTAGTTTTAGAATAAAAAACTTAAATTATAATTTTCATATACTTTTTATGTTCCTATTTTACAGATATTAACTAAGTGGGGAGAGTATTCCAGTGATGTCCAGTTCATTTTACAAAGGTCTGGGGTAGATGGAAACCAGTTATCTACAATTGGACAAGGTATTTTATTGTTGATAAATAGTAAATCATTAAATATTAATCAATTTTTTTCCATTTAATTAAGTACATCATTGTTTTATGTTATTTACTAAGAAGTATGAGGTAATTGTTTTGTGTTTTCGAGGATGGTGTTTTTTCCTGTTGCTTTAATAGGGAGTATTGGTAAACTCCATAGTAGGTACATATTTTGATGAACCAATGACAACCACCAGGGAGATGTATCAAGCTATCTCCCTGTCAATAGTGACCTGCTAATTAAAACTACAGAATTTTTTAAATACATTATTGCCTCAGCACCATTTGTTAAAGACCAAATTGTACTGTCAGCTAAAACACTCATTAACCCTTCTCCTGCAACTAAACAGCTGTAATAGTTGTGTATAAAATTTTGCATTATCTTAAGCTGAAAGATTTATAACCTAAGAAAATTTTGTGACTCTTCAAGACATTTTTCCATATTTTGTTAGATTTTTCTTGTTGTATTTTTAAGTCATTAATTTAAATTTTCAAAAACGTAATTTTTCTTGTTTTAAATACTGAGAGAATCATCATCCTGAAGGTTGCCTGGAAAGTTTTTCTTAGATTTGGAAAACCATGAATGAAGCACCTTAACTTTGCTCATTAAACCAAACTGCCTGACTTATCAAAACTATCATTTCTTTTTTATGATTTATCAAGTTTTTCCCCCATCTTTCAGTCTCATGACTCTGAGAACAGCTGTTAAATTGCGATAAAGTTGAGTGGCTCCTGATTGAGTCATATACTAGCTTCTTAGAGAGAATTTGGAGAGTACAGCTTGAAGAAGTTTTTTGAAGATCAGAGTACATATTTTTTACACATCCTGCCTTTAAGGAAAATATAGACTATAGAGATATATAAGGAACAAAGTGCTGGTAAATGTAATCTGCTGAGTAAAACTGGGATTTTCTCTTGTTTTCTCTTGGTATACATAACGTGAATCTATATCTTTGCAATTTGCACATGTTCTTGTGTTCTATGAGTCCAACAGTGGCACCACTTGCTGGAACGCATCCAGTGCTTCGAGTAAGTCATGATTGTAACTTATTTGTTGTATTTGAAAGGATCATGTCAACTGTTTATTAATGACATTGTTGCAGCTTTTAAAATATATTCGTAAACGTTAGCAATTTGAAGCTTCATCTTAAATTTTACATTTTTCTGCCATATCTCTGTGGCAGGGAATTGTTTAAGAGTACCTCTTGTTTCATAATAATTTTTCATTTCCATTTCATTTTTCATTTGATATTAATTTATTTTTTATTTATAATTTATTAATCATCAGTACATCTTTTTTTAATATTTCACTTTTAAACATTGGTTATGCATCCAGATTTTGTTTTTAAAAATGAGCCAGCATCATTTTTTTTTTAAGATTTGAATGATGATGGTGATGCACTGTTTGCTTAATCTAGGTGACTCCAGTGGTGCGCCACTTCACACTGACTCACTGGGAGGTGGCCCAACACCCAGAGGTGATCTTATTCGGAAATCGCTGACTTTTAGTGGTGGGCATCATCAGTTGCATCTCCACCCAACTGGTGGGGGATCAGGTGGAAAGAAGGCCTCTGAGAGTGGAGGACAGGGTTAGAATGCTTTTCTCTATTGCGTATTCAAACTGATTTCCGAAGTAAGAATTTTAGTGTATAAATATATTCTTACGATTGGTATTCTTGATTATTATCTTTCCCTTCAACACCAGGTGTTGTGGAGATGTGTAATAGGACTGAAATTATATTGTGCTTAAATAGCTGACAGTAATTGGTCTGTTTCACTCTTATTTGTGCCATAATTCTTCATCTACTGCTGTTTTGCGCTTCAATTGGTTCAAGCTAGAGTATGTATGTTGGCTTGATACATTCAGTAGATTGTTTACTGAGTATTACCTAGTTAGATAATATTGTTTGGAGTTAATTCAGTCTACTGGGTTATTAGTGAAGGCAGTACTAATCTCTTTAAATATGGTTAATTTGAAATATACTGGGGTATTTGTTGTTGGCCTCTGAAAAATAAGAGTTGAAGCAAACGATTATGTTCATATTTATTGTGTGGTATGAATAGATCCAAAAGTCTTTGTGAACATTTCTTAAAGGAAATATTCATTTCATTATTTTTATTTTGAGATCATTCCTATTTTATGTGGCCAAAATACTATCCGGAGAGTCACCAACTTAACTGTTGAACGTCATAAGTTTTGGCTGTTTAGCTAAATTCTCTTATTTTTTATTTGATTCTGTTCAAGGCTTTAGTAAAAATTCTGGAAGTAATATAGCCAGTTCTGTTCGAAGTCCACCAAGGCAGCCTGGGAGCCCCTCTCAAGAAGATGATAATACACCGATAAAGTCTCCACCTATTTCAAGTCAGGAGAGGAGCCTGAAGTCACCACCTCCCTATCGAGAACCACCGCATAGGACTCCACCAGCATATAGGGATCCACCTCGTGTGACACCCAATAGTACTCCTCAGCAGAATATCATCTCTGAAGGCCCAAGGGTTAGTAAGCCTCGAAATCTTGTTTATTGGTGGTGTAAATGATTAATAATCATGTTCTTTTGTCACTGTTTACCTTGATGCATTAACATATATGTGCATGATATTGAATTTTTAAGATTTGGTTTCATTGGTTTCCAATAATTTATTTTCCATATAAAAATAGTGTACTTTTTTTATAAGAATAAGAATTTTAAAATGTCTGAAAATTTTGTTACATCTTTGTAATTTATCTTGGGTATCTGCAGATTTTAGGATTAAAGTAAAAATTATAGTCACTTTGCAAATATGCTTAAGTTTCTGTTCATTACCAAAAACCTTGCCTCTATTTGTTGGTATTATAATTAATTTTGTTGAAAGTTCTCATTAATTATAATCTCCTAATTTCATTTCAGTGTTTATCCTCTCTTTGTTTCTCACTAATTCTTGTTTACTGTAATTATCCAAATGTAAGCCCCTCATATTGGGTGAATATTGGCTAGAAAATGTGTGTAGGGGAGCTAATTTTAAACATGAAGAAAGAAAACCAAGAAACTCGAAGTTGGCTAATGTTCCAAAATAGCCAGTAAGATAGATGATTAAGTGCAAGTCTTACTCATATCAGCAAATTGCCCAATTGCGTATGAATATGAGAATATTTGTAAAAATATGTATGCATTGGCTTATGATGCTCCACGGTGTCTTCAAGTTCCCAATCTCCATTTTCTTTTGGAATTTCCATTACTCTGGTATTTCCATCATCTTCAAGAATTCTAACTCTTATCTCTCTTTTAATCTCTTCCATCCAGCTCTTTCTAGGTCTTCCTCTGTTCCTTTTCCCACGAAGGGGTCCCCAGCAGGACTTGTTTCGGTAGCCTCTCATTTTCCTTTAGTTGGACATGTCCATGCTATTCTAGCTTCTTTCGTCTTATTTCCTCAATAGTATCATGCCAGACATCCATAATTTCTCTCATTCTGATGTTCCTGACTTTGTCCCTTTGGAATTTTCCTCGTCTTCATAAAATCAATCTCTACTACTCTTGGTGCTCTTTCAGATTTTTCTTTTAATGGCCAGACTTCTGTGCCTCATATTGGTATAGGCTGGACGATGGGTTTTTGAATTCTACGTTTGTTTTTCATATAGATATTTTTGTCCTAAAGAATACTGTTCAGCAGTGATCTGGCCATCCTACCCATTGTGCAGCATTCTAGGATTTCTTTGTCTAATGATTTCTTTCTCTCTCTTGTAATATTTTTAACCCCAGGCACTTATATTCATGGCAATGTTGTACATGCTGTCCAGTTTAGAGAAGTCTTGCAGTGTTCCAGCAATGCACATTTACTGTCTTTTTAATATTGTACTTTAGCCACCATTTATGATATTCCTTCAATATCTTGCAGATCATTCTTTTCTATTGTTTAAACTTTTACATACATACATATATACACTGCTCTGACCACTGAGCTACCCAGTCTACTAAGAAACCACTGGAATGGGTGGGGGGTTTATATGAAATAACACTCTTCAAGGCAGGACCCATGAGAGTGGCCAATAGTGGGCACTGGGGCTGCTTTCTACGGACCATTCTGCTACTGACCATCTGCATCTGCTACGGACCATCTGCTTCTGCCATGGACCTTCATCCAAAGGTCCGTGGTTCGATTCCCCGTCCAGTCGAATTTTTTCCACTTGGAATCGGCCATCTATTGGCCGCTCTTGTGGGTCATTCCTTCTCTGCCGGGGGGTGATAAGCCGCCCGCGCGCCATCTATTGGCCGCTCTCGTGGGTCATGCCCTGGGGAGTGTTTGTTCATGTAAACTCCCCGCCGATTCCAGTGGATTCTTAGTAGACTGGGTAGCTTGGTGGTCTGAGCATTGGAGGTGAAATCCAAAGGTCCGTGGTTCGATTCCCGGTCCAGTCAAATTTTTTCTGCTAACTTATAGTATTTTTTCACCTTATCTCTATGAATAGTCCTTATGACTAGTTGTGACCTAATAAGAATGCAATTGGGAAAACTGAGATCTAATCCCTTTAAGGGTGATGTTACACATGGTGTTTTTCATTATAATCAATCAAAGAAACTCGGGCCGGCTCAGCCCCCAGTTATATATGTAAAGTAACAAATCCTTAAAGGACAGATTAAAGGTGATTACACTGAGTGGATGCTGGGCAATTCAGTCACTTATTCATGCATTCACAAAGTGCATTTAAATGATGGATAATCCGTGGTTTCTATTTTTAATTTAGCGTGCCTTGCATGAAAAGGACAGCAAATGGTGGAAGTTAAGCTTGACCAAAAATTGTGATGAAATGTTGAGGAGGAGAGTTACAAATCAGGGGTGGCCTGTACACAGACAAATACAGTAGTTTCCAGTTTCTATGCTCTCACCATCTGGAGATTTTGTTCTCTGATTTCTTATGCTCACAGGCTAAGTTTGTCATTAGCTTGGGCATGCTGCATGTGTATTATAGTTTCCTGTCAAACCTTCTCCTTCTTTATTTCTGTTGGGTTCTCTAATATGAGGTTAATTTTTTTATGCTTTTAGCTGCATGACAGTGGTAAATGATTTTTAATATTTGGAAAAAAATTAATAATTGCATAGTTGTTGACTCCTCCCTTGTAAAACGTTAGGAACTTTAGTCTGTTTAGAACTACCAGCCTTTCCTGAAGTTATCAGGTGGAAGACAGAATGGGCTCTAATGAAGATTTGTTTTGCTTAAATCTCGCTGTGTCATGTTTCGAGAAGTAGCAGGATTACAAAAATGTGCTCCAAAGTATAGAAAGATGTTTCCTTTGTTGAAAAAGAGTAGATATCTAATAATAACATCTATGTTTCACTATTTTTAAAGAAAAAAGTTACTAAAAACATTTTCAAGAATAACTTCAAAAAAGTAGCTCTTCTGATTTAACTTCTTCATGTTCATGATACCAAATGCTTCTTTACTTTTGCTTAACTATTGTATTGGCAATGCCTTACTCATTGTTTGATATTTCTGTAAATTTTATTTGTATTCTATTTTTTTTCAACATGTTGATGCTCTATGAAATATCTTTTAGATAACAATTTTTTTAACTTCATCAGGTATAAAGTGGTTGCCTACCTCCTTTCATCTCTTGAGAAACAAGTCCAGATATAAATTAACTCAATATTGCATAGGCAAATGCAGTTTTGATTGTATTGTAATTGAATTCCATACCTAAATTGTGTTAGCTAAGACTTTCCCTTTAAGCTCTTTTTACTGTTGGAAAATTAACTTAATTTGTAGAAAAAGAATAAAGATATGAATGAATAGAAAAACATTGTATTTTTGTGGAAATTAGTCAAAAAAGGAAAATTGAAGCCTTAATATGAGGCTGGTTCAATCTTTACGAATAAATAATACAAGTTCCTTGGTAACTTTGTGGTATTCCATTTTTCAGAGAATTTAATGGTAACATTTACAATATCACAGACTTATAAACACATGACCCGGGTTTCAACGCTGAAGCTTCATCTTCAGGTGTTATCTTCAATATTTACTGAAGCGCTTCCAGAGCTCTTCCAGAGCTTCAGTAAATGTTGAAAAATGGTATCAAGATTTTTGGAAAAAATCATAAAACTGTTCATTTCCATATGCAATTATCTTAAAAAATACATTTGTCATTGGTGAGTTTCTAACACTTTCTAAATACACATTCTTTTGACCACATCAAGATGTCATTGTCATTTCTATCAGTTATGGGAGTTTCTCTCAAAAACCTTTTTGCTGTTGTGTGCAAAGCAAATATTTACCTATTTTCTGTATATTACTTTCATTTTTTTAAGGTGATCGAGATGGGACAATAATTTTTTACTTCATGTACCTTTTCTGTACTTATCATCTTGGACTTTTTTTGTGACTATTTTCGTCAATGCTAAAGTAAGAAGTGAGGCCTTAGAAAGCATGTGATGTGATAAATTTTCAATGAGTTGAAAAGTGTGCTTTATCTTCTTATGGATAGCTTGAGTGGGCGTGGCTAAGGAATGAGCTTCTTTTGAGGAATCTATGAGAGCTCAGAAATTTGTTACATAATCTATTGTTTGGGATACTATTGTACTCATATAATATAATGCTCCTTAATGAATTGCTTTAAATTTATTGCATAATTTCTTTGACTGCTTAGTTTTATTCTATTGGTTTTCTAACCTTATTTCTATTTTCTTTTATCATGATTTAAAATGTGGGATTTGCTTGTAATGGAAAATTGGAAATGCATAAGCTCTAACCCCTCTGCTTTTTTGCCAATGATTTATTGAAGACTGTAGCATACTGTTGATGTTTAGGGTTCTCCTGGCAACTCAGCCACAATGGGAGCACCAGGCCTTACTTCAGGGTCACATAGTGTGGCTTCCCCTACATCACCACAACCAGCCAATATCCAAGGCAAATCCTCCAAGTCTAGGCGAAGCTTAATAAAGGTTTGCTTATGCATTACTTGTGAATGTTCAATAGTTAATTCAACAAGGCCCAGTTTTATAATGTCTGGTTGAGCCCAACCAACAAATGTTGTAGTTGCTTCATTAAAGCATGTTAATTGAAAGTTTGGATATTATGAAGTTATATTTATTGGTTAGTTCATGTGAGTGTTTTCTTTCAAAGAGTGTATCTACTATGTTAATAAAATTGAGGAAATGAACCAGCCATTTTAAATCTGGACCTGAATAAGTTGAAGTGGCAGCCATGCATGTAGTATGTATGTTGTAATTTTCACATAAATTTCAGAATTATTAGATATTTCATGCCTTTGTTGAATTTTATCCTTATATGCATGATTAATTATTTTTTCTTGTAGTTTTCTTCTAACAATATAAGTAATGATTAGAATTTTAATTCACTCATTACACTCGTCATACCTTAGAGCAACCAATATTAGAGTTCTATTTGAGTGGAACACGTCAACCAATGACCAATTAACCTACCATTTTGTGAATGGAATGAAAGTATTTTCTCTGTTAAAAATTTTGAATCCTGCTTCAGTTATGTGATAGAGTAGAAATGTTTTTGGCAAAATTAGAATATTTTTGTTTATGTGGAATTATTGCAAACACTTCAAATGTGATCAGTACTGGTACAGTGAATCCTGTATTTATGTGACCACCTACTGTTCCACTGAAAAATGGTCATTGAGAGGGGTGGCCATTCCGAGGAATGTGATGCAAATGAGCAGGGGCTTGTTTTAGCGGCTGTAATTTTGATATGATATTAGGTGGGTGAAAAAACTACAATTTAACATTGATCAGTTTGATTTGATGAGCATGACTTGAAGCATTGCCAAGAAATATGATGATGTTACGAATTTGCTGTCTCATCTTTCTGTCAGAACTCCTCAACCAATCTTCTGAAATTGTAGAAGTCATTCATGCCTTACTGTTTGCATACCAAGAAACACCCAATTTTGTCTTTGAGTATTTTTGAAGCGTCTAAGCAAAAAGACTTCCCAGTCACCATAGATGCTTCTTTCTCTTCATCAGCGCTCACACTGAAGCAAACAGTATCTTTCTTTGGCCACCTTTACACAATAAACCGATTTAAATGGTTTAGTATAGAAAATTAGCCCAATTTTATCCGTATTAAGTACATGCTGCTGTTTCTGGATTTTGATGACCAATTGAATTCTAACCTTTCAGAGCATACTTCATCACTCATATCACCAAATTTACCAGAGATTCCATGGAAGGTAATGTTATGCTGTGTACGAAATTGTTCAAGACAGCCATTGAAAGCCCTGAGATTCTCATCTCCTAATTGAATAGCAGTTTGCAACACCTTTTCTTTTGTTAAAGCGCCACTAATAAGAATATTTTTTGAGCATGCAACTTTAAACCACTGTAATAGAGCTGAGTTGATCCCTTTGTACTTTTCTTGTCGTTTACTTTTCACTCCGAATTTCTGGTTATTATTTTGTGGCTCCTTCAATATATCGTTCATAGATTTTATAATTCCTTTCATTTGATTATTTCCACAATTTAAAAGGTCTACCAGCCTTCTCTCAGATGCACCCTTATCACATTCTTCAATAACTCGTACCCTTACCTCTATACTCAAACAGCTACAGTAGAAACTCGATAATAGGAAGTTTTGATTTTACAAAGCAAAACTGTCGGTCCCGATGAAAAGCATATACTAAATACATGGCGTTATTCAAAAATATGAAATTTTCAAAATTACAAATCTCTGACTGAGTTTGTTTTTACAAACCTTGGGGAGAAATCACATCAGAAAAGCTCTCTATTTTCTGATGTAGGCACCTAACAAGTCAGCTTTGCCGAATGTAATCTATCAGTAGTGTAGAATGTGTGAATTTTAGTGCATTAATCTCTCACAAGTGCCTGAGTCACACAGTTATTTATCAAATTTCAGTCGTGGATAATTTAGATCCCTAGTGATGGAGAAAATGTTAGCTTGACGAAATTTTTCCCTTATTTTTTTGTTTGCCTGTCACAATCACTATCCCTAAAATTCATGGCATCACTATGAATAAACCCGCATTTACTCCCGTCATTGGCCATATTTAATGAGGCAATGGAAAAAAAGTTTCCAAGAATTTCCGAGGGTATAGCCATGCCCACGATTGATATAATTTTGTATGTAAAATGGATTATTTCAAATTTTGAAACAGATGACCATAGCGGGGGAGTGGCTCAACAATATAACATTATAATATATAAGACCTGTGAAAAACCGCTGAGACACTTCAACTTGCAGATGCTATCATCTGCAAAATATCGTCCTATGTAGTATAGTTCATCGCATGAGTTAACCAGAAAAATGAAATCTTAAAATTAATATCACCACGAAGCCTCTCTTCAACTTAATTCCAAGATGCTGTTGGGGTAGCTCCATGAAATTTTACTGGAACCAACTTTTATCCATGAATTACTACAGTGAATTCATTGAGTAACCAGTCCTTGATACATTACATTTGATCTATCATCACTGCTATCCCTGATTTCCACGAGTTAAATGACCAATTGAATCAGATTTCATTGTGATGGCATGAGTAACTTAAGAGTCATAGGAATTTTAATATGCAGATATGACACAACATGGGCATGAATTGGATCCTAATGTGGTCTATTAAAAAAATCTCCCGACTGTTAGAAGGATCTAAGTATGGAAGTCTGCGAGAAACTTATCGTTGTTATCAAAATTTTACCACATTGGGGAGTTAGGTTTCAGTCTCAGGTGCAGCTGATTTTTTCCGTGACCCCTACCTCTTCCTAAGTTCCCGATGAGTTAATTTCACAAAGTTACGCTTCAAACAGTTAATCTTATTTTGTTTTCGTGTTTTATGCTCCACAGCACAGTCAAGTATAGATGGCGTAAGTCACAGAGGGGAAATAAAATAACTAAATAATGGAATGGCGAATGCTGGATCTGGAATATCTCCATGATGCCCATTTAGGATGAAGTTTGTCTTTCACACAATTGTGAATAAAAAGTTCCAAAAATCATGGAGTGACATGAGAAACATGAAAACCATTCGAATATCACTTTTTAAGTACTAGGTATTTCATTAGCTTCTTTGTTTTAGCTTACTTAAGTTAGCATATAAGGATGCCATTGGATGAAATGGCACTCAGCATAACATCCATGATGCAAAGAGATTTTGCATAGAAGGATAAAAAATTAATTGCTTAATATATTTACTTAATTAATGTTATGCAGAATAAAACTATAAGCATGAATCATCAACGTGAAAGGGGACTTGGTCATGAGTTAATGTTTCTTACTCGAACTTGATGATCGGTGAAACCATTTGGCTTGGAACGAAATAATATTTCTTCCCAAGTTCGTATATCCTGCAGGTGATATGGAAGTAACCACAAATAATGACCTGAGAAGGATTTTTTAAATGGACTGAGTCCTTTTCTCTTTTTACCTTTTATTGAGTGATAAAGAAAGGGCGATTTGAAGCGCAGTCGAGCCAGCTACCATCTTAACTGCATAGATGTTAGAAACTGATAAGAATTGGATTGAAGCGCCGTCATTGCAAGCAAAGGCATTTCCTGGGCATCAGTTGAAGCATTCATTTGTTCTCTACGAACTGTGATCAAAGGTTCTATTTTCTTTGGTATCATTCTCCACGACCACCACATTAATATTCCATCTGACCAAACAATCTCGCCATTTCGAACTGGAAACTTAGAATACTCCAAGCTGATAAAAATATGGAAAATGTCCAGATCATGCCCTATTTCTTGTCAAAGCGATTAGTAATTGGAATGAAATAATATTTCTTCTCAAGTTCGTGAATCCAGCTGGCAATGTAGATGAAACCACAAATAATGACCTGTACAGGATTGTTTAATGGACTGAGTCCTTTGCTAATTTTACCTATGATTGAGCGATAAAGGTAGGGTGAGTGGAAGCGTGGTCGGGCCAGCTACCATCTTAACTGCATAGATGTTCGAAACAAATGCCTCTTTTAAATGCCCATGCCAGTTGCACGTCCTGATTAGCCACATGTTAAGAAAGCTAGTGTCTCATACAAAATGCAGAACTTGCTTAATAAACATCTTCTAAACTGGGTAAAATTTTTGCATAGAAAATGATCCCAAACTAAAAATCATTTGCTTAGGGAACTAAGAGGTGATACATAGTTATTTCACGATTGTTTGTGACATTTAGCTTTTGATAAAAAGGCATTATTTCGAATGCTGTCACGAATAATGACTATAAATCGTTTTTAAAGGTTTCCAAAGACCTGAAAAGTCTGGGGGATAAGGGGAAATATTTTTCACGATTTATTGAAAAGTTCGAAAATACCTAACTCGAATATGAAGTGCCGATTTTTCGTTCCTGCCAACTTCGTATATTTGAGTTGCTACTGTACACTTTGACATCTTATACTCGTTCGTGTGCTACTGCCTCTCTCTCAAAGTGAAATGCCTCAGTTAAAATATGATATGAGAATGTTACCTACAAAAGGACTTACTGAATCACCCATAAAAATGCTTTAGTGAACCATAACCAAAAAACAGACCTCCAGTGCAGAAGATAAAGCAGCAAAGCTTTCCCTGTGGAGAGGGTTAAGTATGGAAGGGGTGCCTGTCTTGAGGAAGGGGTCATTCTCCTCAACGATTGAATTGTTCTGGTGGGTACAGGCTGGTTAGACATCCAGAGCTGGGTATAACCCAGGTTTATGACAGTTTTAAATTGCCTGTTAGAGGGAAACTTCCTTCTATGTGGCAGTTGTTGGTTGGGATGAGGGGTGGTCTTTGAATAGGGGTAATAAATACATTGAGTATAAGGGCATTACAATCGTTTGTGGAATATAATGGTTATTAAGAAGGATAGTTGCTGGTTAGGAGTAGTCGTTAAGAGGGGTTTCAATGTATTTACACAGGTTAGTCAGTAAAGCTAATAGAAGCTTAAGCTACCTGGTTCATACTGAGGGGTAGGTAAGCAAAAGGAGTATACCATTGCCTGAATCCAAAGTGGGAATTTTTTATTTTCTCTAAGGAAGTCATGGTATGCAGTTGTATAAACGTTGGATTTCATTATTTTTAGGGATGAACCGATACCAGAAATTGCCGATACCGATTCCGACACCAATTCTCCTCCCCCCGATACCGATACTACTTCGTTCCAGGTATAATACAAACTCAATATTCCACCACAAACTTCTTTAGCTGGCTCAGACAACTAAGAAACCAGATTACCGAAACAACCATTATTACACTGGGGAAACACAAAATTCACTGAAAAAGTTTGGTGAAGAAAGGTGATCGAAAGAAATGCAGTCTGTCTTACATTGAGCTGATGGCATTTGGTACCAGAGCCCTCTAGCGGTAGAATTCGACACCTCATTTAACTGGCCGAATTGGTGGTAAAAATCTGAAAATCACTGACGTGACTGATGATACCGATGCTACTGATACCATAAGTATCGACCAATACTTCATATTGATATCGGTCCATCCCTAAATATTTTTTCTCTTACTATGTAGAGTTTTAGAGGTAAATACAAAATGATGTTCAGAAGCATTTTGCAGATCTACCATAGAAGCCCTTTTAGTGATAGCCCCAGGTGGCTTCATCCATGCTCAAGAAACAGTTCAGTCCTGCATTTTACTTAAAAGTAAGGTGTTGGGAGATATTACCATAATTCTCTGACATCTGACCTTAAAAAATTGCCTTAGTATGTTTAATGGGCAAGTGGCCTATAAGCTGTAAAATGAGAGGTCTTAACAGTTGCACAGTATTCTTCCTGGAAAATTTGACAGCCTATCAGTCACGGAGTCATATTTTGAACTATGTAGTTGGTTACTCTATGCAATTGCTGGTGTGGAAACTCATACTCACCAAGTTTTGCCTTTAGTTTTCTTGACATTTCTATCTGCATATCATATTCATTTCCTGCCTGTTTCTAAAGAACCTGCATTAGTGTTTTGTCTTTAACTATTTTGTATGAGCATGATGTATGAAAAATTTGTGAGATCTCCTCTCCTTTCTTCATGGATTCAATTTAATTCATGAGAGAAGTAATTTAACAAAATAAACTCAATAGATTGTCATTGAAGTAAATGCATTTTCATTTACTAATTATTGGCACAGAATAATCCATAGTTAATTTTCAGTTGCATTAAGCTACTTTATTATGTATGGTATGATGAATGTGCTCTAGTTTACATGTTTAAATGAGGGCCTTTTGTTTTTGAAAATTCTGTTTAAGATTTATTTGTGCTTGCATATATCTTACTATATGTTATATTTTATTTTTGTTCCAAAATAATGATCTTCAACTGATTTTTAGGAGTTTCGGTCCCCACCTCCCGAAAGTGTTAGTGAATCAGACTCAAGAATATCTGAATCTAGCCCACCAGGCAGTTCAGGAAGTTATCCAACTGCCAGTGGAACTACTAGTAGTGTCGGAGGTTCAACCCTTGAGCCAGTGGCTTTCAATGGACAATATAGGGAACTTGTTCGGCTTGTAAATCTGCAGAGGGAGAAACTATCTGCTCAGCAAGCCGAACTTACTAAGGTATTTGCAATTTTCTTATACCACATGAAGTATTCTCATTGTGTCCAATTGAACTTGTAATGTTTTTTCCATCGTTTAAAAACCCAATGAGGCTAATTTTCATTAATAAGTATTTGGTTAAAACATTTATTTCCAAAACGTCTGTAATTCTTGTTACTTTAATTATTTTGTTTAATAATAATGTAGCATCCTAAAATTTTATAAATTTATCCTGTATTTCTGTAAAATAGCATTTGAATTTAATGAGTTGTCGGTGAGACCTCACGTCACTAAATTGTAAAATCACTAGTCTCTATGTTGGTGGATATGATTCCGAAAGGGGTTAAGCAGACAAACCTATGGGAATGTATAAGTATAGGAATAAAGATCTCCTTGTTTGTACCATTTGATAGTCACACAAGGTGCATAATTTATTTATAGATTTTAGGAAAAGACGTTAGGTAAGATAGAATGGTTACTCTAGACGATGCTGATGACTCTCGCAAAATAAGAAAAATCCTCCTTTTTTGGAAATTTCGCACTCCTAGTCCTATAAAAGTGAAACATGTTGGAGATTTTGTTAACAATTATAATAAAATTGTGGTTAATTGCCTGTTTTTTGTGTCATAATGCCTGTACTTATTGTAAGCAATATGCAGGTCACATATGTTGGGAGAATGACTTTGAATCCCGAAATAGCACACGCCCTCGCCTTGCTTGTGCTATTAATTTTTGACCTTCTTTGGGTAATTGACCTCTTGTTTTTAGTCTTTGGGATACGTGCATCAAAATAAATAATTTTACAGCTGGAAGAAATGGAAAAGGGCTAGGGATAAAATCAGGAGTAAAACTTCGCACTGCAAGTGCCGTTATGTGTGGGTTCGTGAGAAACATATTTTTCAACCATCTTTGTCCACTAGCTACTGTAATAACTTGGATGGCCCTTCAGTTCTGAGTTTAGCTAGAGGTTGGAAAACCCGGGTGACTCCCGCTGGCCTCCCTTTATTGCCTGTGTGATGTCAATGCCCATAGGTGCTCACCATCATCCTGTCTGGCAGTCATCTGACTCAAGGATGCACGCCAGACGTGTGTGGAAAGTAATTTTGGGATATGACAAAGCACGGAGAGTATAAAATCCTCTCCTCTTCTCACAAGTCTTTGTTTTGATAATCATGCAGAAAGAATGGCCCTATACAAAACTGACCTGGTTGCTCCGATTTATTGTGCTGTCTAATAAAGAACTCCCAACACTGCTATTCATTGGGCACCACAACTTGCATCAATGAAATGTTAATTGCATTCAGGGGTCGTTGACGCTTCAAAATCCCCAGTAAGCCAGCCAAATATGGTGTGAAAATGATGTGCTTAACTGATGCTATAAACAGTTATCTGTATAATGCGTGTTTATATGCAGGAAAAGACACTGGTCAGAAGAAGAACAAAAGTCATTGAAGCCAACTCAATCTGTTCTTCGTCTCTCTCTGAGCCAATCATATGATCCCATAGATACACCACTGTGGATAATTGGTTCACATCTTATAACTAATAAAGTCAGGCTTCACTTTGTGGAACCTCCATATACCTAAGTTTTTGATTTCCGATATGGTTCACATCTTTTGACCTGGTAGAATGGTTGAAAGGGGAAGGACTGTCGTATGTTGGCACAATTAGAAAAAAATAATAGGGTAATACGTAGTGGGTTCGAGCCATCCAAAGGGCATATATAGAGCTCTTCACTCTATGCATTCTCCACAAACAAGACTATTTTCCCAAGTTCCATAGAGAAATAGGGCTGTTTGTTTGGTTTCCTCAATGCACCACTGGGAGAGCGATGACATCGAGTCTGGGGAAACCAGAAATAATAGCTTTTTATAATGCAATAAAGGGTGGCATAGATAATTGTTTACAGTGTGTTGTAGCTACTCATCTAGTTGAAGGACAAGGAGGTGGCCAATGGCAGTGTTTTTCAGACTATTTGATATTTCCTTTGAGAGCTCATTTGTGCTTTGGCAGTCTGCGAAAGACAAAAAAAAAATAACAAGGTTTGGTTGTATGAAATCGGTTGCTGCAGAGCTAATTAGACCCCACTTGAGGAGAATGTCCCATCCTAGACTGCAAAGACAGGTACGAAAAAATATTGGACAGATTCTCCACTTACCGTTGGAATAGACAGAAGAGGTTGAAAAGCTAGAGAAGTGGACTACATGTTGACTTTGCTCTTCATAAAAAAGGGGAAAACTTCTTTCTTGTGTTTCAAATGCAAAAACCATGTGAGCTTAGAACACACAAAAAAATTGTTAAGACTGTGCCAATATGGAGGTGTGAGGGATTTTTCGAAAAATTGTAGTTTTGACCGATTGCTGATTTCATCAAAAAAGGCATTAAATGAAATATTTTCAATTGTGTATTATTATTGACCAGTACTACTTAAATATTTAAGACCTCATTTTCAACTCTATGGAGGCATTAATGATCTATGGCTCTAATAATAAATTGTGTTTTTTATTTCAATTTTTTTTACCCAGTTTTAAATAATAATTTAATCTGAAAACATGATTTAGAAAATTAAATATAAGTTGGAGACAAAGTGCTCAGAGGCATAAAATTTAAACCATACAATAAAAATAACATTACAACATTTTATTAATAAATATTGATAATTAAAAGCACTGGTTGTGTGACAAAAAATACATGTCAGTAGTTAAGGGTTAAGAATATTTGTCGGAACTTAACAGATTGTATTTCCAGTTATTAATTATCATACTACTAAGTAGAAATGAATTGATCAGTAGTTGTTTATTGCTAATAAGTTAAAGAGTGTGGAACATCAGGATATTTAGTTATTCCCTCCACCATGTCCTTGTTCTTCTTAATTCAACAATGATAAGGTAAACATGACTCTTGAACGTTGCAGGTCACTTTTCATTTGTTATTTTAATGAAAGGCAACTCGTGACTTTGTTGAGCTTGGTAGCTTGGTTTTCAGGTGAAATTCATGACAGCACAGCAGTCAAGAAAAAATAATAAGTAGCTGGTGTTGAATGTCTTGCAATAAATTTTAGAAAATGAAAAATTATAATAATCTAGCGTTTGATTGTGGCTGGATTGGTCCTCCTCATCAGCAGAGAGCTAAGTTCCTGATGTAACTCTGAATCTAATGCAGTTTGCAGTTTAAACCGCACTGGTATTAATGCTAATTACAATCCAGTTTAGGTAAATCGTAACCATAAGGGTGTGATCATAATCAAATTGATCCATGCTATAATTGGTAAACTGAGATGCATTCGTAATATTGCTCTGAATCCAATGGCCCAATGTTGTTGCAGTTTATTTAGCTTTTTTACCCGATAATTTTGATTAATACGTTAGGCCATGGAAATGCTTGCATTTCCTCTGCGTTTCCGTTGCTGCAACAAATACATGTGATAGCATCAAAGGATGTTTGTGTCAAAGGATGTACACATTTGATATTGAATGGTCTTGGGTCAAGCATTGAGGTATGGGTAATACCTTCTAAGAAGGCATTGGTATGAGTGAACCTTGCAACTAGCAATGCAATATGTAATGCTGCATATCGTATTTTTGGCATGTCTCAACAGAGCTGTTGATGGATGCTCCTCATTGCCACTGCCTTCATTTGTGATTAAAAGATCATCTCTAAATGAACTCATTAAGCTGACTGGACTAATCATTCAGAATGCTAGCAGTTGCAGCTACAATGACATTCACGTTTTTGAGACAATACGATTGAGCTGCAGATCAACGTTTCTCATTGTTCCAAAAGGCGCTTGCCACTGCTAGTATGCAAGACAAGAAGATTGTCACTTACCAAATTCATAATGCTGATGACACTGATTATTCAGTGTGCTCACAGTTTGGCATCTCCTCAAAGAAAAGTCATTGACCCCCACCCGAAGTTTTTTTTTGTGAAAACCGACATGCAGAGATAATGCAAGCAAGATGGCACTAATGCTTTCATAATCAAACTTTGGTAAAGTGTAACCATAAGAGTGTGATAATTATTTTATTGATATATGTAATCAGCGGTAAACTAAGAAACATTTATAAAGGTGCTCTGAATCCAATGTGTTGACATTGTTGCTGTGTGCACCGCAGTGGCATTGATGCTTTCTACAATGAGATTTAGGTAAATTATAATCACTAAGATGAACATTTTGTGAGCTGAAATAAGGTTGATGATACTTTTATTTTAACAGAAGTTTACCATGTACTGCATACCTACTCTGGTGAACATTAATATTTAGATTATGTAATGCGATTGAAGTGGAGGATATTGCGTCTGATTGTTAGACAAACCCACTTTTCTTTGGAAGTCTGTAAGGGAAAAATATCAACTTTAATTTGTGCTAAAATGGTATAACACATATACAACGACTTAAATGTCATTATTAAAAAAAATTGCTCTACTTGTATTTCAAGTTGCTCGCACATTTGTACTAATTATATTTGAGTTTGAGGTAAAACCTAGAGCATCTGGGGTAATAAACATACAAGAAAAAGGAGCAACAGTTTTGGATATGTATTGTATATCAAATGGTAATGAAAAGGAACTGTTGTTCATACTCTGGTGAAAGCAAGATTTGGATTAGATATTTAAAATTTGTCATGAAAAAGATTTGGCATTCAGGTATGATTAATATTCTACTAAACCTAATAATATTATTTTTCCATTGAAATAAATATCTAATTAATTTTTCAGTTTGATGCTGAAATTGTTTTCTGGGAAGGTAAGAGCCGAGAACAACAGCGACAGGCTGAGTACATGGCACGTGAGCTTGCTCGCCTTGATGGAGCTAGTAGAGCTGCTGAAGAGCAGGTTAGTAGCCCCATATTTTTAACCAAATACTTGACTCTTGATGTTGTCAAGGCTTACATTAATGGTACATCAAGGGAAGGAGAGTTGTGCATCCAAAACCAAGGTCGTACATTGTTGTACATTGAAACATCATTTTACGTCAATGTTGTACATGGAAACCTAGATCACAGTAAAATTTATTTCTGTGGATAATTGCAAAATTGTCATTTCTGCAGTACTACAGCCATTGATTACATTGTGTAGGATTTAGATTTTTCATGTCTAAGAAGTAGACAGTACCTATACCAGTTTTCTTACCCCTCTCCTCTTATTTTGTCCTCACTGTCAAATTTTATTGCTCACTTCTCTTCCATTAAACACTTTTCCCTGTGTTGGCTATATTCATGTATTCTTTGTTTAATGATAATTGTATTTCGATACAACTCTAAATTTTACGGGCTAATGACTGGTAAAAGGATTATCTAAATTCACAGATAATAGGTTTCTGATTAAGCTCTTTCCAGGTTTTCTTTCTTGCAGTGCACCACCTAGAGGTGTAACTTTTGTAAAAAAAAACATCACTTTTTCCTCATAAATAATTCATCATTAAATTATTATTCTATGGTAGAAAATAATCCAGTTGGGCCTTCTAGGCCACAATTAAATGTACTCTAACCCCTGACTTCGGCAAAAACCCTATCGTGAGATTTTGGATCAACTAGTTGGGCTGTGATGAAAGTCACAATTGAAGGAAAATAAAATGTTATTAACCTCTTAAGTTTACTCTATATTGGAAACGGTCAGTAGCTAAAAGAAAACAGTTGGGAACCTAGTCATTATAAAATAAAATCACAAATTGGATAAAGATATTTCCTAGACTAATATATTGTTATCACTACATAAAATAACGTGTAAGCTACCTTTGCTGTTTTATAATTTTAACCCTTTCACAGACAAGACGACTATAGCCATCATCAAATCTAGTCTCCCAAGGGGCATGTCTGATGCCATCAGAATATGAGAATCTTAATGAGACATGACAGTTCCTGCCATCAATTAGCATGCTGGCTAGGCATAAGAAGAAAGTTTGGTGTCCCAGGAGGTTAATATTACGTAAAATGTCCATAGATAAGACAGCTGTACCTATCTTGCCCGAGAAAGGGTGGGGTTTTGCCTTGTTTCAATCTTACTCTTTCTCTTGTAAACCATGTCTGGGAAATCAAACTTTTTGTTGAGATACAGCTCCATTCAGTCCAGTAGAGTATCTGCTTTTTTTAGAATGGTGTGTGACTCTTGCTGCTGCCTGGCTCTCCCTCCTCTTCTTCACTCATACTTTCTTTGGCACCTGCTGCATTCGAATCACGGTGGGATGCATCTTTTATCTGTATGTCAGAAGGGAAGTCAAGTCAAGAAACTTGAGTCAACAAACAGCCACTCCTGGACATCATCTTTCTTTGATATCCTAGTGCAAATGACTCTTTCCTGGAGATTTGTGTGGAACATGCACCCACTTCTGGATGATCAATATCAACTTCCATACCTCCATCCAGGTTCTGTAATACATGGGAAACTTCATTTCATATCCAACTAGGGTTTTATTTTAGCCTTTCTTCTGAGTTCCTCCCTTCACCATTTCCCAAACCTTTGAAAATTGACAATAGCATCAATAGTGAAAATCTCTTTCAATATGCTAAAGCATATTCATAGTTTACAACCAACATTTTTAGATGTTCTCGCATTTTTTGTTTTTTCTCGGATGTGATCACTTCTTGATCCAGTGGCTGAAAAATGGAGGTCGTATTTGGTATCAAAAATTTAAAAAACTTCTCCATCACCTGAAACTAGAACATCCTGGTGGGAGAGAGGAATCATTATTTAATAGAAGAACTGCTTTCTCGGGAAGTTCTTTTTTCTGAGAAATTTGTGGACTTATCATTTCTGAGATATTTGTGGGATATATCTTTTGCAAAACTATCTTAAAAAATTTCCTAATTCATCAAAGTGCTTCCTAATGCTCTGAAATGGGATTTATTTCTGTCTCCTATCCAATGAAGTGGTGTGGCTTTTTGCTATTCCTATTGTTTGTAGTTTCATTTAACTCCTGATGTGTTGCCATAGCTTTTTCTCATTTCTCTTTTAAAGTCTTAAGCCCTGCTGCTTGTTTTTCATTTTCTGTATTAAGCAAAATTTTTAGCAAGTACCTACAATACAGGCTGGTTATACGGACCTTGAATATTTGCTGTGGACTCAAATTATTTTCTTCTGTTAACCCTTCAGTAGGCACGTGGGCCACAGTGTTGGCCCACAGTGTTTCATTTGAGTGCCGTTTCTCATAGGATGGCATAATATACTTGTAAATTCTAGTAGCTGCTCATTATTATGTCCTCAAAAGTCTCACATGGTCGTTTGTAGCAAATTAATGCAGGGTTAATCTTAAATAGTGTGCGAAAGGAAGCCTGCGTGACTGGGCCACAAATGTGGTCCACGCAACTAACTCTGTAACCTTTTTCTGTTGGCATTATTATATTATATATTATGTATATGGTATGTATACATTATAATATTATAATCAGTTATATTAAAATTGTTGGATATTTTATATAAATTTTATCACAATGGATATTTGATGCTCAAAATATTTCACAATTTTTCAATGACTTAAGGTTTTGTTCCACTTATGACTACAAACATGTTCCAGAGTGAAAAAACCTTAATAAGTGATAGATAATAGTCTAAACTTATTGCTTGTAAAAATACTTTACAATAAAATTTCAAATTTTTGTCAATAAAAAAATTAAATTTGGGCCCACACGCCTAATCGTGTAGCAAAATTTTACACCCCACTGAAGGGTTAACTGTTGAAATCCTGCTCAAGATATATTTACTAATTGTTTATCAGCACTTTCAATCATTCTTCCATGACTGTTATTTCACAGATTCCGCTTGTCTTTTTAAACCACATCCACCACTCCAAGAATTATCATAACTCTCCGTTCGCCCCATAAAAATCATAGAATAATTTTGCTTTCTCTGCCAACACGGAACCTGAAAAAGGAACCTTATATATATAATTAAAGTCTGTTGGTTATACCCTGAGGATTTGCAGCCTTGATAATATGTATGCAGATAATTGGGAGTTTGTTTTTCTGCAAAATATATAGAATACATTAGCAGTGTCTGTGGTTACTATGCTACAGTGAGGTATTGCTATACATCTGGAATATATGTTAAAGATACTGCAGTTCTCATTAATCATTATTTTTACTTTCTACCATCTCTATAAATAGGAGGGTAGTTATTTCCTGCTAAATATTCTTATTCCAGATTTCTTTTGGAATATGCATGATAAGGTCTTGTGGATGCATTAGGACTTTATTTCAGTCTGGTCTCTGTGCATTGCAGTTTAGTTGTTTTGTGAGTACATTACCCAGGGCCAGATTTACACCTAGGCTAGGTAGGCCCGGGCCAAGGATGCCAAGAAGAAAGGGGGCTTCGTACTTGGAGTAAATGAGGCATCTAGTTGCTGAGAGAAAAAGAGATGTCTAGACACCTCAATAGGCAGAATCTTAATATTATAATGATTTGAAGTCTTAATTATATATTAGTATGATGCCTTAATAGGTAACCATATTAAAGCCAAAAGTGCCGAAAGTCAAAAACAAATCGGAGGAAATGCGTAAAAGTCTCTGGCCTAAGGCACTGTCATCATTAAGTCTGTCCCTGATGTTTCCTAAAAAAACCTGATAAACTACAATTTAAATATTTGGCAATTTTATAATGAACGAATGGACCATAATGGATTTTGGCATCAGTGGATCAAACAAAAGTGACCTATTTTGCAATATTCAAAATACATTTTAGCTTTGATTTTATACACCATCATTATTTGTGATTTGTTTTATTTAAAAACTAACGGTGAAATGATTCCAAATGATGGTTTTAATTGAAGTGTTTTCTATCATCTTGTGAAAGGTTTATTTTTACAGAACAACTAGTAATCCTTACCGCAGTAAATGACAGAATGACTTAAATCTACTAAGAACTACCTAGACATAAGCCTTAGCAGCATTTCATTGCATTCTTAACTTTTTTCCGATCAACATTCTCTTGTGGTATATACTAGTGTTTATTGAACTTCACAAGTTAAGATTTTTTCTTGCATATGTACAGCATATGTATCAAGTTTGGAAGTAAGAAACAGCACACAAAATAATGTGAATGATGTGGTGGTCCACAAAGTATTAACTGTTCAACTTAGTAAACAACTTAGTAGTTCAACTTAGTGCTTTATTTCTCTGCTGATTGTATAACTATTCATTAGTGTAACACTATATCAGTGCTTTACCTTTATTCAGCTAAGAGCCCTTGGTGGTGTTGAGGAGGAAGCTGAGCTTGCTCGACAACAGGGAAAAACTCTCCGCTCTGAAATTACTCTTCTTCGTTCTAAACTGGCTAACTGTGAAACGGAGCTTCTTCAGTGTAAAAATAAAATTCGGTATGTGTTTGTTTATTTTTTATAAATTTTATTCTAGAAATGGAATATATGAGAACCTAAGGTTGTCATGAGAAAGTATGAATTTTTGTTCATTGGAAATGAATCAAATGATGCTAGAGCCACCTTATTTTTTCTCCTGTCTTTAGTTCCTAATGTAAAGGTGAATGTTAAATTGTTGAATATATTGTTGAAAAATATTTGAAAGATGCTCACTATTTTTATTTCAACCCACTGTGCTCAGGGTCAAAGGTCAGGTAGGATGAAATAAAATGGTGTAATACTGAAGCACACTAGCTTGAGGAAACCTTGCTTGGCTGCTTAAGAGTTACAGGTAATCAGTCTACTCCAAATGGTTTTCCTTTTAAATGTAATGCTAAAGGTAATCATGCTTAATTGCTAAGATGATTTTTCTCTTATTACCATATTTCCCAGCCCACAAGACGCACTTTTTTTACACCAAAATGTGCTCAAAAATCATCCTGCGTCTTATAGGCCGAGGGTATGACTTCGTCCTCTTAAGATGCAAGCTGATTCGCTGGGAATGATACTGTTAAATATTTTTTCTCACATCAGGCACAAAAAATGGTTGCATTCATTAAAAACTTTGTTAATAACACCGTTTTGAGCCAGTCGAAAGCAAAAGAGTTTGACAGAATCCTTGTCAATATATCCGGTAAATACGTAGTTTCGTTCCCATTCGGGAAAATTTTTTTTCAACCCCTAAAAATGGGTGTGTTTTGGTAAAATTTTTAGGGAAGATAGTGCATGAATCCGGATTGTTTTTAGTGAATAAAGTTTAGAAAAAAGTGACAAAATATGGTTTTGAGCGAAAATTGAAGATAAGAGGTGATGATTTTGGCGGCCATTTTGGGGAGTTTAATGAGATTTTCAGGAGATCGAGTAATCTTCACATCTTACATAGAGCAGCTGCATTCATGTAGGATCGCGTATTTTCTAGAAAAAAAAACCCTCGAGCTGATTGGTGATTGTATGCATAAATGTATCAGCTGCAGTCATGTAGGATCGCGTATTTTCTAGAAAAAAAACCCTTGAGCTGTTGGTGATTGTATGCGTAAATGTAGCAGCTGCAGCCATGTAGGATCGTGCATTTTCTAGAAAAAAAATCCCTCGAGCTGATTAGTGTTTGTATGCTTAAGTAAGAGGTGAAATAAGTAGATGTCCCTCTGGTGAAAACGTTGGGAAGATGGAAATATGGCATAAAGCACATCGGAAAATGGTGATTTTTGAGCTGAAATATACAGAAAACTACTTGGAATTAGGTGAAAAACGTGATATATTATGATATCCGGATTCTTTAGCTTTGAAATAAGGTATAAATTAGCATGGTAGGTCACCTGAGATGACTGTAATAGAAGTTTGCGGAATGGGAACGAATCTAAATATCTTCTGTATATCCTAAAAAATTCCTAATTTGTATGATCGTAGGCAGAAATTTAAAAGGGAGATTATCACAAAGTCGTTTAAAAAGCGTAGAATAAGCAATACGCTAGATGGAAGTGAAAATGACTTTGTGTGTGAGGAAGGTGACAACTCCAGCGAAAATAACTGCATATGTGATTTTAGCAGTAGTGATTACGAACTTCTGGGATTCTGCGATGAATAAACGCTATTATATTTGCAATTTTTTAATGTGACAGTTCCGTTTTCTTTGTGTCAAGTATTATCATGAAAATAATTTTATTCTCATTTGTCCAATCAAAGAATTTTTCGTAAATTCCAACCTGATAAATCACAGTGCTTCTTATAGGAGTATTTTTCGTAAATTCTAATTGATAAATCACAGTGCGTCTTATGTGCCGGTGTGTCTTATAGGCCGGGAAATGCGGTATCTCAGACTTGGGGATTTACATTCCTATGAATGGAAGTGTTCCCCCTCCACATTTGATCTGAGCCAAGTGCTTCTTAACACTGGTGACTGAAGGGAACTAGTATTTGTTTTAGTCTTGATAGGCTGTTGCATTAGGATGGCCCTTATTTTTTGAAAATTCGAATATCTTTTGGGACACTTCCTAAATGTGTGCTATTAGGTTATAAAGTAAAGTATGCAAAATTTTATTGCAATTGCAGAAGGGGAAGACGTGCCACATCACCTCTAAATATCTGAAGTTTTGACATTTTTTTCAGCCATTCTGGACGATTACGGAGCATTTGGCATTTTCAATTGGTTTCCTGCTAATACAAATGTCTTGTTATACATTTGAGATGTTCCATATCGATTATTTTCAATTTCTGCTCAATAGTTTCTGAGATGTGGCCCCAAGAGTAAGAGCTCGCCACCCAAGTCGCGTGTCATCCGGTGTCTACACTGGAATATATCAAGTGTTCTGCCATGTATCTTGTTTAGAGTCATGGTATTTGCTTAAGAAATTGAACATTTAACTTTTTTGGTAGATATTAATGGTTATTTAACTTATGTACTTTATCAATGTAATATTATGAGCAAAAAAATCTGTAAATTGAGAAGTACTTGGGTTAGTCTTTACCAGAGCTACATAACTTTCATCACACTATCAATGGTACTTCAACTGTACATTACTACGCATAATCACTGTTGTCCAAATAAAGATTTTTCTCAGAGATTTTGATGATGAAGAATAAATTATGTGGGGATCTAGCATTTACTTTGTTAAATGCAAAGGAAAACTTTGAAAAACTGTTCTCTTCTAGAAGTATGCCTTGCTTGAGAGATAAGAACCTTTGGCATTCATCTCCGGGTGGATTGTCCAATTGCTATTCAAGAGTCTTGACAGAATTTTTACCTTAAAAATTGATATAATTACATTACTCAAGTGCTCGGGCCATGTTAATTCATGTGTAAACACCTTGATTCGTCTTCATGAACATTATTATGCAAGGATGTGTTGTAATTTTGGTGTCAGCAACAAAATATTTTATAGTTGAATGAAACTTTCTTGCATAAGGGATGGTGATATTGTAGTGGATACAAATAATGCAGAATGCACCAAATCATAACTAATTAAAATAAATATGTTGGGCCCATGATTTCAACAAATTGCCAGGATCCAGGGGTTTCTTTTAATGAAATTCCAAAATTTAATTTTTGCTCTTTTGCTACAATAGCAAAAAATATGGAAATGTTCTGGGGAACTGTGCGAAACCTAACAAATAGTTTATTGTAATTCCTGCATTTTGAGCCACAATTATGTGTGCACACAATTGCAGGAATCAAGCTGGAGAATTCAACAGCAATGGAAAAAAATTCAAGTTGGAGTAATAGTTGATGATCTGTCCAAAATCTGACAATCTATCCAATAGGGAATGATCTCACTCACATTGCCATAGGGGATGATCAGCTATTTCAAATCACAGCTAGAGAAAGAATAACTATGATATATAGTCTTGCAGTGAGCAATTTTATGCCACAAAAACAAGAAAACTGCTTCAAAGGTTACCAGAATAATAATGAATGGACTGCTTCAAAGCAGATTAACTAGAGCTATAACTGGCTTGTAGTCGTTGATGTAAATCTCAGGAGCTATGAACAAATATTTTGTTCCTCTCAGTGGAAGTTAAAAAAACGGTATAGAAATACATAAAATATATTGCAGTGAGATATCGCCACCCAAATTGCTGGTTTTTCTATATAATTGCAAATTTCTATATAATATAAACCCGAATGTCCTGACTCATTGATCTGTTCACTATAGAGGTGAAATTTTGAGGTTATGTTCCTAAAATAGTGCATGGGTGCAACCAGAAAATATTTTGGCAAGAAATAATTTTTGGGGTTGTTTTTGCCGTATGATTGTTAACTTTCACTTCAGTGGTATAATTTTTATCTTGACTTGGTGCAGGTGTATAAAATAAATTGCACTCAAAATATTGTAAGGAAGTTTTAATAATTAGGTGGAAAAGAGAATTAAGAATTATTTCTCTCAGGTTTCTTGTTAGTTTCACTTTGACCTCTTTGTTTGAAGTGCTTATCAGCTCTCTGATATTAGAAAACTTATGGTCTAATTTGTTGCTGTCCTCCACAGGTTTTTGCATGTATAGTCTCCAATTAAAAGGGAAATTTTCAACACTGCTAATACCTCTCTGGCTTTCAGGAAAAGAGGGACTTGGTGCTATGGAGATATTCTATTTTATGAGCGTTAGCATTTAAAAACTCGGGTATTATGTTTTGGCCCTTTATAAGACCACTGAGAATTTCTTATGCTAATTAAATAATTCTTGGTTTCTCGTCGGGGTAGTTTGTCACACATCATCGTTAACCTTGATGTTGTAGAAATCTGGAAGATCATGAAATAGGATATCTCCAACTTGATGCCCTAGAAATCTTCCAGATTTCTACAACGTCAAGGTTTTACACTGGCCACCTCACCTCACACACACTTGTTAACTAACTGTCTGTTTTTGGAGCCATTGATCAAGCTATTGGAGGCATGGAAATTCTGATGCCCATTTTTGCTGCCAAATTTTACCCTCGTACCCAATAATCCTGATAGCACCTGGAATAATCAGAAAACTTGCACCAAAATGCTATTAAAAATTGCTTAATTGTCTAAACTTGTTTTAACAATATCCACATTAAAGAGTGCAAGATTCAGTTTTTGTTGTTCCTTCAAGTTCTGAAGACGTTTGATTAGTACCCAAGTCTATGTGAATGTTATCTGAATCTATGTCTTCATGTCTATATAACATCTATGTATTCTACTGTAACATTTAATGTCTTTTACTCATCCATTTTCTTTTTGTAGCCTCTTAGTTGATGAAGTAAGAAGAAGAGAAAGGAGAGAGATGAGTAGTGCTGAGGAGGGTGACAGCTGTGGCAAAATGGACACAGGCACAGGATTGGGAGACTCAGAAGGCCCATCGCTGATAAGAGAAGTGGAGCGGCTTCAAGTGGAAGTGGAATCAGCTAGACAGGGGGCTGAAGCTGGCTCTAGGGCTATGGACCATCTGCAGAGAGAGGTATGGGATTGTGGTGCTCTGTTAATTTTGAAGGATGCAGAATCCATTGCCTCATTCAATTGTTGCTCACAGCAATGTTTTCCAATTCTAGACTTTCGTTTTTCTCACTTTTTTGTTACACCTGGTCCTTGATTGGCCCTCTTATTTCATCCCATGAAATACGAGCAAGATTTGAAATAGCACTAGTGTGCTATTTCAAATATTGCTCGCATAAAACTGGATCTGGAATAATGCCAGTTAATTAATATGTTTGTAAGATATGTTGAACAGTATGAAACCATACAATTACTATTATAAAGGGGAATTCCGTTGAAACTATGTTGTTGCAGTGGCTTTACCATCTTCAATTATTAAGATTTATTATGTGAAAAGACAATTCATAAGATATTGGCCATTAATATTGATAATTCAAGACAGTGTGTCATGACTGGTCAGGTTTCAAATATCATGACAGATTCATATAAAGAGATAATTAACAATTTAAGGAATAGTAACAGATTCATATTAGGAGATAATATGGAGATAAGTTTCTATAAAATTTTAGGTGATAACAAATGCTTTCTAAAAGTGAAACACTTAATTTTTCAAAAACAAAATTTGTGAGGTCTGGAACAAATTTTTTTTTCTACCCAGAAAAGGTCAAATACTATGGACTGTAACTTGCATACCACTCTGAAAATGATGCTTTTGGAATTATGAGTGTGTTCTTTGCATGAGCTACTCACTGATACTACACATTGTAATCTCTAATTTAATCGACATGATGGCAAAGTGTGAACTATGAGCAGAGCTGTAAGGAAAAGTTTTTCCTGTACAACTTCATCTATCATTATTAAATATTGGTGGCGATAGAAATACTTCATTTTTTCTTTCAACTTTAATGCTCAGTCCAAAAAATTAGGACTTCTATTACGTGTCAATTTATGTCTAGGAGAATGCTGTGAAGTCCGTAAGTTATTATTGATACTGAGACTTCCATAGAAAATCATGGAAAAAGTGTGGAATTTGGACTGTAGAGTCATCTTCAAGGACTAAAAGCAGTGGAGAGGGCTACTGGAATTTCTGATACCTTTCATATTGCCTGCAGCTATTGTTATGCTTTTTACAAAATGCCATGAAAGTTTTGGGAGCACTTACGTGAATCACGAGTGTTTATTGGGAAAAATGGTGTTTAAGTTTAGACAGCACTAATGTGAAACAGTAGAAATTCAGTCTGCCATTCGATGACTGGGTGTATTTAATTTTGATAATCAATCAGTTAATTATTTGGCAAATGATTGATTGACGAAAAACTGATTTTGTCACGAAAATTAATTTCATCTCAATTTGTAAATATTGAATGAGAATTCAAAATTAATCATGTCATTAGCACTTCAGCAGCCAACTGTCCATGCATCCCAAGATATTGATTCTCCTGATATGCCCTATAAAGAAGATTTATATGATGCAATAGATGATGATTAAATGTGTAATGGTGATCATGTGGGATGTATGAACTCCAGATGTTCGAGTCTATCATTGCTATAAAAATCAAACTCCGAATTTAGTTCTAGTCAAGTTCAGGCTTATATGCCAAAATTTTTAGTTTTTAAGGGAAAATAAAAAATTCCAAATTGATTTCCTAGTTTCCATATGTTCAATAAGTAGGACAAAATACTCAATCTTGATAGAAAACTTTCCTAAATCTAAACAAAAGAAAAAAATTATTATTGGCGTGACTAAAGCTTTATGAAAATGCTTGAGTTGAGCTTTTTTCTTAAACTCTACTTAACTTTAATTTCTAGCTGCTCGAGTGTCACTTTTGACTTGATCACTTTTGATTGCTCTATGTCAAATTACTCAGCAAACATATATCCCTCAGCCCTAAAAGAAGCAAGTTCTTGTTGGTCATTCACTTGATTTGGGCTTTAACTTCTACATAAATTATTCATAGCTTTGCCTCTAATTTTATATCTGCGACGTAATTTAAGACTCAGAAGGTGTGGGTTTTGCCCTCACTTTGAGGGTGTCACACTTAAGTTTCTCAATGGTTTTTTTTTCATTTCAATGGTTCTTAAGTTTTTCATGAAGGTAATATTATCTTTCACTATTATTGTACGCAAAGAAGTATAATTTATGAACAAATTAGAAAGTCAAATTAGTATAATCTTGCAATGTGATAGAGCTTTCAAAATATTCTTGACAGCATTTACGGGGTCAGACCAGGCATTATTTGTAGATGGTGAATCACACCGTCAGAAAATAACTCACCTAAGATTTAAAAAAAATGCCCTCAAGGTTGAGACATCTGGTGCAAGTCATGCAGTTATAGATATATTTCTTTGGTTAGAATTTATGCTGTGCATATTTGAAAATATATTTTAACTTTCAGTTTCATGATTTCATTTTCTTAGGTGACTGGTCTAGAGGCTACCATTGCAGAAAAAAAACAGCAAGTAGAAAGATTGGTGAGAGAATTAAAGGAAGCCAACCTGCAAAGCCTTGCCATTGCCCCTCCAGATGAGCTGCGGACTCTTTTGGAAGGTACAAATTGCTTGGGATGATACTTTTCCTGTGATATAATTGTTGTTTTCCAGTGAGCCTCTCTTTTACGGACTCATTTAATATTAATGCCCTATTAGTAGAACTATTGAATTCCTCAAGTAATATGATGTGAAGTCCTAACATGACTTGAAGTACAGTGGCGGAAGAAATTAACGCAAAATTTTTCGCGCGCCAGAATGCGGCATTTTTGGGAACTTCTAGGAGCAGTACACACTCGAAAGACTGGCAACACTGAGGAAAACATCGTCTACCGCAAATATTTCAAATCCGCAATGGAACTCACATTTGCTGGAGCGTGAAACTTAGTCATCAATCGCCTCATTTTCGAACTTTCTTCTCATATTATTCGCACATTCAGTCACGGTGTATCGCTGTGTTTATTTCAGCATAGTTCTTACGTCGAATGATATCATTTATACAGAAAGACTGATCATAAAAAAATATTCACTATCCCACCCAATTCGGTATATATGCTGAAATCTTCATCTTCTACCACCAAGGGATATTTATTGTGGTCGACTTTCCGAGGATCTTTTTGAATGACGTGTACTGTGTCTTTTTCACCGAAATGATATAAATCGAGATTTATCCGCACCAAATGTTGATACAAAAAAGATTTAATTAAAATAAGTATAGTCTACGTGATGAAATTTTTCACGATTTTCCATTTGTAGATTGACGAAGTTCCTTAGACGGATTTTTATTAAATTCAAAACGGATATTTATTAATGAATCGTTCTTGACCCAATATAAATCCGTTTTTAGTTCGTCAGAATGGGATTAAACTATGAAAACACACGTAAATATATATAACTCAAAAAATAAAAATAAATGTGCTCGCATCGATATCGAATAATCTAGGCATATTTTCCCGATATTTCTTTCATTTTACCACAGGAAGCTTGGTGACGAGCTGTCCTCTGTTAAGATTTATCTAGTAACTGCAGGATATACGAATAAACATTCCGAAAAGTTTACCGAAATTAGGTGCAGTTATGGATAAACAACTCTATTACGTCTGACTGCATAATATCTTACACGCTTAGTTATAAATTCGCCGCACATTTAAAATTAACAGAAAAGCCTTTTAAAAGACTCCAGTTTGAAGTAAAATGTCATTAATGAAATAAATTAATAGGTAACGGTTAATGTTGTAGCTGTAAGATGTATTTGGCTAGCTAAAGAGTGGTCCGTGTTCGATTTTTAATGAACACAAATGAGTTTTTATATACATTTTATCATATTGGCGATATGACTGAATGTAATGTGTAGCTGCAATGACTGGCAGATAATATGATTTTTTTTAAATACAAAAGAGATGAAATTTGCCTAATAAAAATCAATTTACTTGACCAGAAATTGAATGAAAAACTCAACAATGTCTCGACCAGGGGTGGGGTCACGGTTCTTTTCTTTTTATGGTCGTTATCGTCATCCAAAAGGCAAGCCGCATTGGTAGGGCAATGCTCAACGTCCTTGGAGCGCACTCCACTGCTATGTAGCACCCTATCTTTCTTGATGACGATCACGTTTTCGAAATCATGAGCGTACTCGAAAAATATTATCATGAAGAACCATGATAGTGATTCATGTTTGCAACCCAGTAATAACTACTGAACTTTCTTATGTCAAGGTGAATTTAAGATGATATTCCGTATCCTTGCGGTGAATTTATTTGCGTCCGTATGCGTGTACTGTGAACTAAGTTACTTTTGAAATGAGTGGTGGTATTGTATACGAACGTTTAAAATAACTATAAGGATAGGAAAAAGCATACTAATCTCCCGGGAATACAAACAGAAAGAAGTAGTTCTCGGATTACACCTCATCAGCCCAGACCATTCCAATCAAACGCCATTAGTTCCCCTCATGCATTGGTTTGGAGGCCAACTACCATAAGTCTGAGTTAAAGCAAAGAGCAATCTTGGAGGACTTTTGAGGATCCCTAGAGGTTCCCCTGCGTCGATACAAAGCTCCACCAATACTAATGCATTCAAAATTGGAATGTATGAAGGCCGCATTATATTGATTTGGGAAATAGTATGCCTTTAATAAGAGTTTACTTTCCTCTTGTGTTGCGGGCGATACCTTTTCTGCCATAGATAATGTTTCGGACGCCAGTCGTTTAACTCACAGGAAAGAAGTGGTATTTGACTTCTCTTACGCCCTTAACAATATTTGACGGGTGCTTCCGATTTTTTCGAAGCGCGACGAGCCTTTTCTTTCTGGTGCAGCGAGAATTTGAAACCTGTGCTTTATTCACAACAACAAACCACCCCGACCATCACCACCCGGAACTTGGCTAAGGTTTACATATGACTGCTTCATGGAGACGAGCATCGATAGACGAACAAGCAAAGCGGACAGCGCAAGCAGAGATATTGTTCAAAGTTTTAGCGGCCTCTCCCTAAATTCTTGGGGGAAAAAAGATCTTACTAGCCTTTAAGTATGCCTCATTTTTCTCCCAGGTGGAGGAATTGGATAGTAGGCTGGTAAAAGGCAAAAACATCCGTCGAAAAATTACCCGAAGAGGTGTTGCGCCTTCGACTTTCACCCACTGAACTTTTATTTGGTGTTTAAAAGTAAAAAAACCTATTTCTCACTACTATCAAACGAAAATCATTAAATTTATGTCAGCTATAATAATAACTATGTTTATTCAAATGTTTATCAATATTCATTTTTCGTCCGCAACTAGGAATACTTGCGAGTTCACAAATGTCAAAATTTTAGGAGATGGTTCAAAACAAATCATGTAACATAGATGGAGCGGGCTGCACGGAGCGCAGCGTTTATTATGAGGATAATGCGAGAAACAAACTTTTTTTGACCCCCTCAAACGAAACAACCCAAAATTAAGATGCAATGAGGAAAATCGTGAAGGAAGAATGGGAAATGAAGCCAGTAAGAGGATACCAAAATGTGGACAACTCCATGTCACAAAGACTTGGTCAGGAAATCGAGAATGGAGGGGGATGGATTGATTATAAGGCTAATAAACATCCACATTCTTTATGTAAATACCAGCATATTTCTTGATGATCAATTGCTGTGATCATGTGCACACATAACTCAAATTTAGAGAATTACACATACATTTTACCCTTTTCCACTCGTTGCATTATAGTGTCCCTTTTCAACATCCGTTAAAATACATTACTACTAAGAGATGAAATTTATGACCCTGTAAAAAGTCTTTTAATATCTTCATGTGGCGGTACTCACAACTTTAACTTCCATTGAAGCAGTAATATTACGACACATTTGAAGAGAAATAGATTCTTTAGGGACGTAGCAATCGTATAATCTTTGATGGTGCACACTCCTAATTTGTACTCCATTGACTACTCTGCGGATTTATGAGGAGTATACAAATGACCATAGGGAAACTATGTAATTACTGCTTAGTGATGGAAAAAGATTATTTTTAGCATTTTATCACTTTCATAGGGGGAAATACGCGATGCATTTTTGTCGGAGTATTACTTACGCGTGGGTATAAAAATGCTCCTCATAAAATTTAACTGCGTAATTTTAGCCAAACATTTTTCACTGCGAATATGTCAAAAGGTATATAAGTGATTCATTAATTAAACTTATCCTCTAAGTATTATCCTCCATCCTATAAGTTGAAACATTGAGCTACACGGCTAATATATTGTTCATAGCAAACCTAGAAAACAATGCTGGGAAAGCTTCAAAAACCGTTTTAAAGATATTTTGAAGAGAATTCCACACTTGTTTGGTCTCTCACTCAAATAAGTAATCGGTATTTACAAGTTCGGCAGTTAGAAACAAACTCTAATTCCTAATAAAAATAATTGCCCTCTTTACTAAATCATTTCAAAGTAATTTAAAGGTGAATGTAGCATCAGGTAAGATCACTAAATCGAGTAACTGACACAATCAGAGATCCGGTCTGTTCCCTCCTTCATGAATAGCTTTTCATTGAGTGGTAAATTGGGAAATGAGTGGATATGAGCACCATACGACAGGCAGGACGTAGATATCAAGTGGGGTCGAGTACCCGAGAATGGGAAGTAAACTTCTCATTCGACGCCCAAGGAGACCGCTCTGATTCTTTTACAAAGCCCGAATATGCGTAAAATCACTCACTCATGGTTGAGGTCAATATCCATTCCCTGGGCCTTCCGCGGATTCCTGCGAAGTTTCGGCTGCAATAAAGTCACATCCCGTAGATTAATTATAAAGGCACTAAAAGAGGCCACGCCAGGATTTGAACCCCAGGCATTCTTAACCGCAGACGAACGCTCTCCCTCTAGGCTACTTCATCGTTCAAGAGAAAACAGCGGCCAGTGGTTCTTACTATACAACGTAAAATGGGAACTCTAATGTTTCCTTAAAAACTGGACCAAATAAAATGCTCTGGATTTTTAAAAGTAGTTTTCAGAAAGTAAATACTATTACGTTTGGAGGAATTAAGAAATTTAAGTGTTTGGGATGACCTGAATGCACAAGGGCGGAAACTTACGTAGGGTTTTAAGGTATTGGAAATGCTTGTAAAGAAAAATTTTCTCCTCATGGAAACCATTCTATTCTACCAGATTTCCCATACTTTAAGTTGAAATTCACAGGATATTACGCCAAAATGTTAATTGTAATGCATCATATTTCTCGGAAGTAGTTTGAGGCCTATTAAAACGATGTTCATCCACAGCTATTCCCTGCACGCGGAAATACATTTTATTGTTAGAGAATTTGATCTGGAGGAAAAAAAAAATTTGTCCCAACAAATTATGCTTTCATCGTATTGTTTCTTAAGTTTCAACCAAGAAATTTGTTTAAACGGTAAAAATATGGTAAGCAGGTCTATATAATGAACTACGAATTCGGAACCTCGACTGGGTGCGGGTCGAAGCAAGCTCATCACGTTTATAACTCCCAGACGAACTCTCGCGAACGTAAATCTTATTAGTATGACTATTTACATGACGGGTAAAATCGATATCAATTCATAGAGAGTTTGAATATTCCCGGTTTCCATATGCTGTCTCAATGTTGTCAAGTTGTCGAAGGAAAAGCGATTTCAATTAGTTACCGTGTACGCCGCATTCAGACGCCAATGAGTTTTGCGTTAATTTTTTCCGCCACTGTACATTGGTAAACTTCCAAAATTTATCATTGCATAAAATTATATTACCTAGAGAGAAATAGTCTCTTATCTAGCCCAATAGTTTTATTATTGTCTATCATAGTATATGTGGGAATTATTTTAAGCTTAAATTAATGCTAATGTCCAATGAACCAGTTAAACTGCATACCATTTCAGAAATTAAACAAATTGGAATATGCAATGTGGACTGGTGAAACATTTTATGATAGGGAGCTGTTTCCATGGCAAGTCAATGTGTATGCATTCATACTCCCCACAACTGTTTAAATTATCGCCTGTTTTGTTATCACAGTTTTTATCACAATTATTTTCACAATTATTAACACAGTACACATAACTGCTTTGTTTTTTAAACATAGTATGGAATTTTTTCTATTGATTTTCTTTTGATTTTCTATTGATTTGATTTTCTATTGATTTTTCCATTGATTTCTATTGATGATTGATATACTATTATTTTTTTGTCATACATGAATGGAAAGTTTGTTTATTTGCCCTGCTTTGTGGGAAGAAAGAGGCTTTCGATTTCAAAGGATTTTTTCAGTGTTTGCAGAGCAGCAATTGTTTGATTGGTATTGGTGCCAATTTTTCTTGAGCAGGCATGAAGCTAAGTTGTTCTACAGCCTTGTAATAGAACAAAATATTTACATCAATGTCTCAGAGATCCCATGACACAAGTCATTAACACTTTCATTGCTGACCATATACAACGATTATTTTTTCATCCTGATGACACCCTTTTTTTGAAAAAAAAAAAAGCATTTTATGCTCCTAAAGCCAATCACAATGTTTTTTGCTGCATAGGATTTTTAATTTTTCTTTAAAAAATTTTTTTAATTTTTGACGTGACAGAACGTCATCAGTCAACCAGGATAGTCAAGCAATGTGGGTTGCATACTTTCACCCTCCCTCATTTCACTGTGAAATGCATGGCAGGGCAAGTGGGAATTTTTTTTAACTTTGAAGGGTAGAGTGAATATGTGAAGAATAACGGAGATATGTAAAGAATAACGGAGGGTGGATAGTAAGTTCGAGTCATCCCAAGCGGCTGTGGTGGCCTCAGTGGGCGATGAGGGTTTTCCTGCCTGTTGTCCCGTGACCCGCCTTCAATTAGGGTTGTTGGAAGTGCCCGAGGGGATGGCAAAGAGGAAAGAGAGGGGAAGGAAAGTGGGTAAAAGGAGTGTGAGAGTCGCACATGCCAAACATCGGTGACCACTTCGGAGAGGGGAGGGGAAATCCCTACATCCAAGTTGCGCCGATGGTCTCTAGCAGAGAACCTTTCCATTCCTGAGGACTACCTGCCACCCGCACGTGACTATCTAATCCTGACCCCTATCTCCCAACCCCTCCGGAAAGGCGCTCCCTCAGCAACATGAAGTAACGAGGAAACAATGAGCCACCGTTTCCATGTACCAACTCAATGCGTCCCTTTCGGGAGTACCATATTTTATTGTTTCAGCGCCATGGTGTTGGTCGAAAAGCAGAGTGGCTCACTTTTGATGTGGTCTTAGAGCCTGCTGCAGAAGACAGAAAAAAAAGATTTGGGAGGGGTTGGAAATACCCTGTATGTCGCACGTATTTAGTAGAGGTTAAACCAAAAGGCAAAGCGACAGGTGCTTTTCACAGGGTTTTTCCAACTTCTTTAATTTTTCTCGTTCTTTCCTTGTCTCAGGCCTTGCACTAATGGTTCTTTGGATATTTGTACATATATTCTAGATGTTGCTCCCTAGAAATATTGAGTATGCTCAAACTTATTCACTTTCCATCACGCATCGTGAAGTTTTAAATAAATCTCTTTGGGAAAAAACGAATGACATTCATGTCGGGTCTATTTAGAAAATTTTGTAAATACTTTCTCAGGTTCAAATGTTAAATGTGTTTTTATCTTCCACTTCACAAAATTCACAAAATAGTGTGTGCGAGAGTTTTTGAATAACGAAAAACACGCTTACCTTGAGATCCAAGAAAAAATTTTAGCGATATAGAAAATAGGCATAGATCCAAACGGTCTTCAGGGTATGACTGTCTGAGCTGTACTGAAGGACGGGAGAGCACTACAAGGTTGCTAGACGGAGGGATGCGCCCTCTGCGAAAGCAGAAAGCTTAATGATACCCATGACGTGATAGGACATCATCAGCCAGTGGGTATAGGCAACCATGAAGTGATAGGATGTCGTGCCACAGTAAAAGGGTTAATCAAATTGAAATAAAGTTTTTCATTACACTTGCACCTTAATTTTACTGTGTCACAATTTTTGATTCATTAAATGCGATATGAATTGGTGTTTTATTGATGTTCTTGTTAGGAAAAGAAGTTACATTATGGCACTCATCATACCTGTTAGTGCATTTCTAGGTTACAATTGCTGGTAGAAATTATTGCAGATAGTGTTAGGTTTCATCCATTCATGATGGTTTTTCTGTGTGTTGTGTTTAACTAACTTTGTAATTCTGAGAAACGGGAAACATTTTTCTCTCCCCAGTGATGTAGTATACAATTCTCTAGTGTACTCTTATCTCGGATCAAAAGTTAGCATTTAAAAAACTAGACATTAGTCATCTTTGTGTGACCTTTTCCAACATTGGCATCGTCAAGATCGAGAACAAAGCTATGTAGCTACCTTTATGTATCATTCAATGAAAATACATAATGAAATTGTTGTATCAATTATGAATTTAAAATATTTTCTTCTAAACTTACACATTAAACTAAAACATAACTGTATGAGCCATTACAGTGGTTTGTGATTCCTCATTAATCACATTTCAATATTTAATCGGACCTGAAGCCTTTAGATGGGGTTGGGGTAATCAGGGGGCTGTTTCTCAGAGCTACAAGCCTACAAGTTACAAGTCACGTGACTACTTTCACAAGGCGGATGGGTTACTCGTATATACCTAACCGAGGACTTCTTCTAGTCCAAAAAAATGGCGGGCCTAATCAAGACCATACATAACTTATATTTTGATGATTACGATACATTTTGGGTGTGCACCTTGCGATATTTCCAATTCAAAAGTTAGTGCAATGTTTTTGGGTAAACGCAAATGATTGAATAGGTGCTGGAAAGTAATTTAATGTCCCAACTTACCTTAAAAGATCCCAAGCGAATGCGAGTTTTCAGATTCACCTAACATCATTAGAGAAAAATATTTATCTCGTTGTATTTCTTATAGGATGAGCTCTAAATGGAAGTTATTAATAAACCTTACATTTCAATATATCATAGTTAGTTTTATCTTTATTGAACCACTATTAATGGCATTACAACGTAATATCATGACAAAACTCCATGGTAACATATGTATGATGTCGACAATAACATTTATCGGAAATCAAAACATACAAGTAATAGTCTGCTAATATTTTTATTATTTATGACCCGGGTTTCGTCATGTATTGACACCTGAAGATGTCATTACGTGATGAAACCCGGGTCGTAATTAATAAAAATATTAGTGGACCATTACTTGAATGGTTTGATTTCCGATAAATGTTATTGTCGACATCATACGTATGTTACCATGAAGTTTTGTTATGATATTACATTGTAACGCCATTAATAGTGGTTCAATAAAGATAAAACTAACAAACCATGATATATTGAAATGTACGGTTTATTAATAACTTCCATTTAGAGCTCATCCTTTGAGAAAAACATCGAGATAAACGTTTTTATCTAATGATGTTAGGTGAACCTGAAAACTCGCATTCGCTTGGGATATTTTAAGGTAAGTTGGGACATTAAATTACTTTCCAGCACATATTCAATCATTTGTATTTACCCAAAAACATTGTGCTAACTTTTGAATTGGAAATATTGCAAGGTGCACACCCAAAATGTATCGTAATCATCAAAATATGAGTTATGTATGGTCTTGATTAGGCCTGCCATTTTCTTGGACTTGTAGAAGTCTTTGTTTAGGCATAAGAGTAACCCATCTGGATTGTGAAAATAGTCATGCGACTCGTAACTTGTAGACTTGTAGCTCTGAGAAACAGCCCCCCGGGTTTTTGGGCTTCTTTTATTGCTGAGAATAAAAAAAAAATTTTCTGTGACCCTACATGCACATCTGTAAGTTGTCTGCTTTGACTGAATAGCTTTAATTATTATTATTTGCTCTTTTCTACACAGCTTGCATGCATTGAGTGCACCATTTTGTATTTTGCTATGAAAATGGTAAATGTGTAATCATGAGTTCTTTGCCAGCCATCTGACATCAAAAACTTGTGTTTTTTAAATTACAAATTTTTATATAGAGAGGTAAAATCACTTCAGAAATCCATTTAAAATTTCTTCTTGAGCCAGTCATAATGCACCATATTGGTCTTAATGTAAGACTTATTTTTTCCACTTGGAGAAGGCTGAAAATCTTATTTATGAGTCTTATTTTTGCACCCTTAGAAATAAAATTTAAGGATGCAACCCGTCAAGATTGGCAACCCGCATAACATTTGTGCTTGGATTAATGACTGGTGCCTCGCCGTTTCTGAATCAAAATTATTATGAAGTTAATAATGCACAAAAACATCTAATTGAAGCAAGTCAGGAAGAGTATGCTATTTACAATTAGGAGTGGCTAATCCATACAAATGAAAAGAATAAGAGTTGATGGTAGTAAAAGTCAGTATGTGTGAACTAAGTTTATTTCTGAAAATGCAAGGCCAGTGAGATGAATTTAGCCTAATACAATGGCCCTACAGTCACTCTAAGGGACACTGTTTTGAAATTCCTACAGACAAATAAGAGTGGGATGTTTTGTAGATTTTACAGCGAAGTGAACCATCAGTAGAACTTTCAGAAACAGACAGTGAACAACGTATAAATTCATTTGGAAGGGATTATCTTCAAGAGTTCATCTATTACCAAGGATGAGTAGAGTTGATAAGTGTGATACACATATTGGTCACGCTACTAAGGGAGAGAGAAAGACTTATGACTCTAATTTCAAACAACTAGCTATTTCAAAAGCAAAAGAGACATCAATCACAGAGACTGGTAGGCAGTTCTGCCTGTCAGAGTGCGACCCTAACTTAAACCCTATGTTTTGCATTGCTTTAAATACTAGTTGCACATTTGCATGGTTATCAAACTTACCAGACTCAGCACACTAAAACCCCTTTAGTTCCAATCTTCTTAATTTGAAATATTGTTTGATTCAAAGCTGAGAGTTGTCCATGGCAAACAGAAGAGGGAATTGTGTATATAATGGTATGTATCTGCAGTGCAGATGCTAGGAAATTCAAAGTCATTTTGTAGTCTCGAGACTCCAATCTATCATTTCAAAATTTTTCATTGGCATAGTACCTTTTATACTTTTCGAATTGGGAAAGTTCTTGAGCCCATATTTCAGAGGCAATGTATATCTGTTTTTCATTTCAGGAGCATAATTAAATATTGAATTTCTTATTGCAAAACTATTTTGCACATTCATTTATGTTTACAGTGTACCTGCAGTTGGTAGCCCACCAATCAAATATTCCGTGAGTAATCCTGCATTTTGACTGCTTTGTCCCATTTTGAAAAACATGACCCGTATGTGACATTCATGTTTTGATATCTCTCCTCCGTCTGCTCTTACTGGTTATTGCAGGAGAATTCAGAAGAGCTCAGCCAAAGGCTATAAGTTCGCCCTTAGCTGTGGTTTGCCCAGTGTAGTATCAGGACTTCAGGTCAATTTTATTTTCCATTATGTGTTATACACCATAGTAGACATAATCATTACATAGTGAAATGACATGCACACACAAAAAATCAAGATGCCTAGCCTAATGAGAAAAATATTCCTCTACAGAATACAGTGGAGTGAACATCAAACATGAATTGATAACAGTTTTGAATTCAGTAGTGCCAGCTAATCTTGCTGTTACAGGCAAATGATGAAATAATATAGCAGAAGGCAGTTAAAAATGCAGCCAATCAGTGAGAACCTTGCATAGCAGCTGGATTAGTGAATCACAAGATGAGTCCAAGATGGTAGCTTTAGCTTGTATCATATCCCACTCTGCACATTTCCATTTGGATTTTTTTTACCTCGTGCTCAATTAAGAAAATCCTGCTTTTCCTCAGAAAAATGGTCTAGTGTTCATTGTGCCCTGTGGTGGTTTCTTAAAAAAATCATCTATTAACATAGAAGCTGCTGGTGGAAAGTGGACATCAAACCAGTTTTTTGAAAACCACATGCCTAAGGATATTTTTAACATTGACAAAGAAGTAATATTCAGTAAATCTCTGCTTTTGTCACACGCTTAAAATAAATTTTTTTCACCGTTTACACGTCACGCATCTCCACGAAATTTATGTCACCTATACTGCCAAACTTCACCTTTCTGGTGATATTTTTCCTTTGGCAATATTTTAATTCTAATAAAATTGGGAATTATTTAACACTCATAGTGCCACCAAAATTTGGTGGTACTAGCGAAAAGTGCCAGCGTGTATTTGAGAGTTTTGTAACACCTTATGAAAAAAAACAATATGGAGTTACTATTTTAGATATGAATGTAATGTTTTTTTTTATTTTAGTAAAAATGAATTACTTGTTGTGTATAATATTCTGATATTCTGCATAAAGGATAAATGTAATTATTACAACAAAATTAGTTTCAAAAATAATTTCTGCTCAAGCTGATATATCGGCTCGTGGCACTTTTCGCCTGTGGAGCAAAAGCCGATATAACGGCCCATGGCACCAAGAGGGTTAAACCTTTCAGGTGAGCTTTCTCCTGTCTGCTGTTACACTCCTTATGACCCCTACATGATGCACCCATTGATGAGTGGCCATTCCACTCTAGGGTATCCTGTTCCACACACTTCCTTACCTGGTAAAGTGTAGCCGGTTTATCACTGGAAATACAGCAGTTATGAGGCACGATATTACTCCTGCAATATATTTGGTTGATCACTAATTCAACTACAGTTTTTACACCCTTTTATGCACTTTCCTTCCTTATGAATACTACTACTCTGTACATTTCACGAATTTTCCTCTCGCTTTCACTCACATACCATATCCTCAGATGACACTGCACTTTTTATTCTTTCTTTGGTATTTTGCCCCTATTAATACTCCTACTGAGAACATTTCACGAACTTCTGTTAGTGTTGTATTAAGGAGGGAGTGTAATAATTGTACAGCTCCAAGAAGAGCTTGTGACTTCTGACCTAGGGTCACATGGATAATAAGCAGGGGGAGGGTTAATAGCTGTATACAAATTGTAGGTAGCAGTAGCAAGTAAGGATGAGTCGAATCCAAATGTCGATTCTCGATTCTACCATTTCTCAGGATTAAAATCAGTATCGAGAATCGATCGCCTAAAGTCGATTGCGATTCCATCAATCCCAGATAGATAAATATTCAAATCAAATTTCATTTATCATATCATATTTGTCTCAGTAATTTTGGGTGTAGGCTATCAATTTGTACTTTTTATCTACCTCAATAAGCTGAGGATATATTTGCTATTTGTTAACAAATATACTTTCTGAGAGACTTAGTTGTCTTTGTTATTTTATTTCAGCCAACACTTGAATTTAAAAAAATAGTCATATGCTACTGGTATATCAATATCCCACCTCTTATTAGGAATAAGAATCGATGGAATCGGAATGGAGAATCTGAAATCGATTTGAAAGAATCGAAATTGAAAAAAAGTGGAACTGACTCATCTCTAGTAGCAAGTATAACAATCACGATTTTTCAAAGAGGAATGTGTAGTTGAAGCATAGCCTACGATGTACACAATTGATGGAAGCAGTGCAGTTCTCGACATTTTACGTCGGTCATCATTTCTTCATTGAAGTTGGAGCCACAGCAATATAGAATTTAATTGTTTTAATGGAATCCCTCCATTAAATTGGTGATTACAGGTGTAAATGTTGTAGTCATGGCTTTGTAGAAATGTCTATTTCTTAGAAAAAATATCCCTTGAGTAAGTTGGTGATTACAAGGGAAAATATTGAAGCTGTGGCACTGTAATAACCAACTTAATCGAGGGATTTTTTTCTAAGAAATAGTCATTTCTATATTGCCACAGCTACAACTTAAATGCTTTTAACCACAAGCATACTTGAGGGACATTTTTTTATAAAAAAATTAATTCCTACAAAATGGCAGCCATAACATTTATGTTTGTAATCACCAACTTACTTGAAGGATATTTTTTTCTAAGAAATAGATGTTTCTACAATACCACAGCTACAACTTTTACAGTTGTAATCACCGACTTACTAGAGAGATATTTGTTTCTTAGAGATAGACGTTTCTACAATGCCATGGTTACAACTTTTACGCTTGTAATCAACAACTCACTGGAGGAATATTTTTTTCTAATAAATAGATATTTCTATAATGCTGGAGCTACAACTTTAAGGCTTGTAATCGCCAACTTATTGACTGGTTATTTTATTCAAAAAACACTAATGTATAATTTCCTGCTCTCTCAGAAATGATGTTATGGTCACTACGAAATTTGCAAAAGTTACGAAATAGACTTCCCCAAGCATAGGAATGCCTCCATTGTCACCAATTTACTGGACAGATATTTGACTCAAAGAACATGAATTTATCACTTCGTGCACCCAGAAAAATGGAAAAATCGTTGCTAGCAAATTCCCAAGAATCACAAAATAGGATTTCCCAAATCTTCGAAGTGCCATATTCGCTCTTCAAAATGCCATCTGGGACTGTGGGACAGCACTTAAATTTAAAATATATAAATAAATTAGGTAATAACTAGTAATAATCAGTAGCTCATTATCAGTATCAGGCTAACATTACATTTATCAAGCTGATTGCGCATATGTGCCTTACCAGAAACCAGTGTACAGTGCCTAAGTAACCAAAAATCCTCGTGGTAGTGTCATAGTTACAAAAAATAGACATTGTTTTCATTTGATAGAGATTGCTAAATACTTCATATTATTATTGTTGATGCATTAATCTGTTGCTTATTCTCCACTTACAAAAAACTATTCCAAAAATTAGCTTCTACAACGTGTACATACTTAATATAGTTCAGATTGCGGTTAAATATGAATAACCTACTTCCTCAGAATTGTACATGCAATAAGGATTGATAACATGAGTACAATCATCATCATCATTATAACTATATGTATTTAAATGGGCATGATATCCATCAACCTAGTGATCAGCTATGTAGTGTCCTGTATACCACTGGGAGCAAAATTCTACTGAACATTAGACTTTAAAGGGCAAATATGTAAGCAGGATCAGTTTCTTCAAAGAAGGAAAAGATTCAATGGCAATGCACAGGTAGTACTTAGACATATTGGAATGGTATGTATATAACGATAAAGTACAGCAAACATAAATCTTACCTCTATCTCACCAACTGCACTCTTCGTTGTCTCGGGCGTGACTTCATGGAATCGACTTAACATAATGAAAAGTAAAGAAAACTTTGTAATTCCACATAAATATTTAATGTACGACCTAGGTTTTGACGTGGCACGTCATCATCTGGTACAATTGCATAGAAGGTGGAGAATAAATAGTCACACACAAAATGATTTCAAAAACAAACTTCCCAAAAACACAACGGTCTGAGGTGTGGGTTAAGGGGTGGAATTCCCAGGGGCGGAGTTTGGCCAAGGAGGTGGGGAATGGGTTTAAGAGCATAGAGTTAAGGAGGAAGGAGAGGATTAGGAATTTCCATACTTACATTGTCTTCAAAAAGGGGGGGGGAAGGAAGCGGCGGTGACGTGTGGGTTGGTTGGAAGGGAAGAGGGGGAATTCCAGTGCGTCCATGAAAACATCATAATCTGAGGTAGTAGGGGAGGTAAGATAGGAAAAGGGTTGGCCTTCTTTAGGTGTGGAAGGAAGGAAGGTATAGAAGGGGGGAGTGGGAAGGATACAAAATTTCATTTACAATATTTTCCTTATTTTTGACACTTCTTAAAATTTCAAATTGCTCTAGTGCGTCAAGTCTTAGTCCCTTCTTCTCTATGAGTAGGATCTCTGGCACAAAGTCACTAAGATGATTCTCATCCAGCAGATGTTTGGCGAAGAGAGACGCCGGGTCCTTATTTTTTACGCACGATTGGTGTTCTTTAATCCTCTCTTTAAACTTGCGTCCAGTCTGGCCGATGTATGCTGCTCCACATTGACAATTCAATTTATACACGCTACTTTTATCACTTTCAAGTATTCTGTCCTTGGTATGTGAAATCAAATTTCTCAGGCACTGTTTATTATAGAAAGCTAATTTTATTCGGCCTTTGGGGATTTTACTGCATACCCTAAGGGATAATGGGCCTAAAAAGAGAAACCCTCTCCACTGAGTACTCACTATTTCACTAGGTTGAGACCCATAGATACCGCTTCTGGCTAGTAGAAGAAAGTGTCCAAACTATCCAGAAGCAGTATCTATCAGATATAAGCAGTCAAAAGAGTGACTTGTGTATAGTCCAACCCCTAACTTTTGGACCAAAAATTTTTTCCCAAAAAGTCAGACTATACATGAGTATATAGGGTACTCATCTAGTGAATAATTAGGGTGTTTTAGGAGATGACTTTTCATTTGTTAAGACCAGAGGACCTTTATGGAATCTTAATAGGATTTAATGCACCTTTATGGGTCAATTTATTTGTTTTGAGCTTGAAGAGGGGAGAAGTTTGTTATGTGGGAAATTTTTTGTGTGGTATCGGCAATATTGAACCTAATAATTATATTGATAATAAAAGTATTTTGAGCTGTGATGTTTGTATCGAATGCCCTAATTTTTGATGCTGATGAAGTCATATTCATGAGAATTATTTGACTTAAAAATATCATATGCTGGTTGAGTGTAATTGTTAAAATTCGTGCTTGGAATCCAAGTTACAAGATATTAGTGCATTGACAGAAATGCAGCTGATTTGAAAAAGTGCCTCCAATGAAGTTTGGGAAGGGAATCATGACCAAAGAATCCATGATGATGTCCTTTGTTTGAACTATACAACCATTAAAAAGTTGTTTATTTTTTATTACTTGCTAAGTCAAATGAGTACATTTCAACTGCAACATTAACTTGGGTGGACTATATGAAGAACAATTTTACCCTAGGTAAATTTGTGTTATCTTAGTATTTAATTTTGGGTGTGTTTACATGTTGAGCACATTTAGTCGTCCATTTCACTGCTATTTCAGCTATTCAGTTTGGTTTCATATGATTATATCCTGTATATCCTTTTAGTAAAGTATATGATGAAAACTATATACATGTTGTCGATCTTTCTTTACAATGCTGTGTCATTGTCAGCTGGATCATCCTTCTGCCTTGGTAAGAGCTCACTGGCTCCATTGCTTTTGTAATTTTGCCCTGTTAATTTAGCTCTCTGTTTTATTTGCTACCTGCATGGATGTTGAACTGGACATTTTCAGCAAAAAGTGGATGTTATAATATGCCTCTCTATGTATACTATATTTGTGGCTTTTTGTTGTACACAGCCTTGGTTATGTCAGATGCAGTAATGTATTTGGGAGAAAAAAGTGTAACTCATATTTTTTTGCTAATAGTTTATGAGTTCTATAATGGTAATCAGAAGTTTGATGAATATGCCATGGGTTTACTGTTAATGAAATGACATTGAAAAATTGATTTTGAAACAGTACTATTCATCTTCATAAAGGAACATCTCCTTCATCCTTTCTGTGTAATATGTCTTGCTGTGACTTTTCTTTCATTCATTCTAGAATTGACTACTGTCCAACTAAAAATCAATAATTTTTCATTGAACCCAGCCAATTAATTCATGGCAGTCATTTTTTTCTGGTGGATAATAGACTTTTAAAAATTAGTATTTAGTGTGATTAAGCTGGTGTTGTTACCATAACACTGTTGAATTTTTTGGTTTGTTCTAATGTTTAACTCCATGCTGATAGGCTGAAAATGGTGCAATAATGAGATGAAGAAGTGAAAATTGCACTTTTATATGAAGAATGAAAAGATCAGAGTAGGTTAATATGGAAAATTAATGACTGACAATCGGAGAGATCTCAGAGGTTGCATGGTAATTTCTATTGCCACTATGATGCCACCAATCTTAGCACTATCAATTCATTGACCAAGTTGTGTTCCTTTACATGCATGGAAGTACAATGCATGTATCAATTTTACACCTGATTTAGACATTTCATGTAGTGAAACCCACTTAAAGCATTGATACACAGGAATGCGTCTCTGAGATATTTCCTGTGGAATTTGTTTAATATGGAGTTAAGAGTGATTCAAGGATTTAATTCATATATTGCTTTTTTGGTGGTGTTAGTGGTTTGTAATGAGAGCACTGTGATTTGTTGAGATTGGACAGATATTATATAAAAAAGGTAAACAGGTTTGAAAATTTTCTCTGTCAATGATGTCAAATGTCTCTCTGTTGGCAGCAGAAGCTAAAGATGACATTGAGGTGCTCGAGGCCTTCCTCCAAGGTAACTTCAGATGGCAGTGAGTAGGGATGTGCGAGTAGTACTTTTTGATCTCGAGTCGAGTTTTAACTACCCACGAGTATCGAGTCAAGTGGAGTCGTATGAACTATGGTAATTTCTGGACCAGGCAATATAATAATGCATTCACCAACATATTTTCATTGTTCCAATCCCCTAGTGCATTTTCTCTTCTGAATACTTAGCGTGATGTAGAAAGGAAAAGATGATGAGGGACGTTGATGGTAATTGTGTCAGAATTAGGAGATGAATGAAAATTTATGTGTCTTGAACAGTTCCAATAGGACAATTGAAATGAATTAACCTCTTGTAATTTGTCGACAGTTTAATTTAACTATGTATCCGAAACTTCTAGGAAGAACCCAGAATAAAGGCATTTGCACAATTATAATCAAGATGAATCATGTAAGATTTGATACTTGCAAATTCTCATGCAGAAACAACAATTGTTCAACATGTTCAGGCTGCAGGTTTTGACTTCTGCATGTTACAGTATTACTGCCTGTAGAAAATTGTCTTTTGCTACACACTTGTGTGGCTGGAATGGGCAAGTGCTTTCTTGCCAAAATTGCAAGACTTGGGAACCTATCCTTGTGACTAACCCACCAGGCCAGTGGATCCTCAGTACGTGGGATGATTGCAAGTGACAAGTAGGTGTCAAGTTCTTGTTGCAATTGATGGTCATGGGAGGGTTCCGAGTTGAGGATGTCGTCAAAAGAACTCCATAGAGAACTGCTGATTTGGCTAATATTCTGGTCACCTAAAAAATAATAAAATTATAAATATATTGTAAATTTTAAATTTTTAAACAAGAAAATCACAACTTAGACAGTAAATAGGCATAGAGGCCTTGGCATAGGCCTACAATTAAAAAGTAAATTTTCTATTTTAGTAGCTAATGAATTAGTGGATACGAATTTTATATAAGCCTATTATTATGAGCATTGATCATGAGCTTACCATTTTCTCTGCTCATTTGTGGAACATTTCTTAAGTGTGCCACGGTCAGCAACTCTGCCCACAGCTTCTGTTTGGCCTCTGCCTTGGAGATGTTGTCACGTAGTGCCCTGTCCAGAGAGTTGACCTCATCATTTTCAAAGAATGAGAATCTTGCATGCAATGCACGTTTTAAATGTTTGGCAAAGTCAAGCCCAGAACAACGATTTTCTTCTGCAATGAAACGTGACAATATTCCGTCTACAAGGATTAATATTGGTATTATCATGGATCGTGTAGGGTAATTTTCTCCAGAGATGTCAACAGTTGCTTCCTTAAATGGTTTTAAAATAGTTACCAGCCTAGTAGCTATCTTCCTGTTACAAACAGGAAAATGCTGTTTCTAAGCCACTCTGCAAATGGGTTTCACCATATTCTTATGATCTACCGAAAGTAAGAAATAATAACTGATAATCAATTAAATGGTAAATTTAATGTATTTTTTTTAGCATTCATTTACATTATTGCTGTTTAACCCTCTTGCACCTGTGAAATTTCCTCTGATAGGTGTATCTTGCTCAGAATTCCTCAAAGGTTTTCAATTCTTCTCCACTAAGCACATTGCACTTAGTAATGTCTCACTGGTAAAAAAAGTATCAAATGGGGCCTCATTCAGACTCATTTTTTGGTAAAGGCCCTTCTCAGCATATACAGCTCCCTTCATAGCTTGCATCCTTGGTCATTTAATTGCTTATTGCAGTGATTTTTCTACAAACTTATTTGTGGCATTCACCATAAATATTAGCTTGGAATAGGAATACCTTAGAGAGTGTTGATGATGTGCAACTTTTAATGTACATATCAAGAAACTGCATTAGGATGCGACTCTTGATGTGCTTTCAACCGTATTTTGCTAAAATTACTGTCCCAGGTTAATAGCGTTCCGGAACTTGATGACAAATGGCCCTGGTACAATAAAGAGTCCTGTTTACAACAAGTAGTGCATTGCAGTGAAGAGAGTCTGTAGTGTATACATGTGGTAAAATGAAGAGAATTTGGTTAAAAATGAGTCTGTGGACTTGTTTTGTGCCGGAGTGTTCTACAGGGTGTTATGTGATGCTGAAAATTAAAATTTATGTCCCCAGTTTCAGGGACTTTACTGAGCTGAAGTTGTGCATTTTTATGTTAGCAGTTGACCTGCATCTTCTGCAATTCAATTTTATATTTCATTTTTTGTTTATAATGGGTAACCAGTTGTTTTAGACTTAGATTAATTTTCCAAGGGCTGTAATTAAAGAAATTAAGTGCCTGATGTGTTTTTTCAACACCTAAAGGAATATAATGCTTGCTTCCCCATAGAGGTAAGAGATAGGCCAGGCTAATGGAGCCAAAGGATTCACGATGATTAGTTGGCTTTGTCAGTTTAAGTAATGACATTCGTGACGAGTTTCGGCACAATAATGTTGTTTTGATATCTAGCCCTATCTGGTCCCTAGTTTTGATATCTAGCCCTCCAGAAGCACAACCTTGCGAAGATTCTCTTATGGGAATACCGGATAAGACTGGAAAATAGCCAATCTCATACCGATATTTAAAAAAGGAAATAGAAGTGACCCAGGAAATTATAGGCCTATATCGTTAACATCACTTTTATGCAAGATCCTCGTACACATTGTCGTTAGCAATATTATGGCATTCCTGGATAATCGTAACCTCTTACACAGCAGTCAGCATGCCTTCCGAAAGGGCAGGTCCTGCAAAACAGCTTGTGCTCTTCCTTCATGATATCCTAAAATCAGGTGAATTGAATAAGCAAATCAACGCGATATTCCTTGATTTAAAGAAGGCATTCGACAATGTTCCTCACAAAAAACACATTTATAAATTGTATTCATGCAGAGTTAATAAAAAAATATTGAGCTGGATAAGGGACTTTCTCACTGATCAAAAACAAAAAGTAGTTATTGATGGTTTAAGCTCTGATATGGTTGAAGTCACATCCTGTGTTCGTCAATGAAGCGTGATTGGCCCTCTTTTATTCATTATTTATATTAATGACCTAAGTTCTCGAATTATCAGTAAATTAAGATTAATTGCAGACGACTCAGTATTCTAATGTGAAATAAGCGAAGACGCGGACTTTGAAGTTCTGTCATCTGTCCTTAACAATGTTCATTTGTGGTGTCAGGAGTGGGGTTTAGAACTAATTATTAGTAAATGCACCAAAGTTCACTTCCTGCGAAAGTCATCTCTCAAAAGCCATACCTACACCATGGGTGGAGTAAACATAAAGTCTTCAAATACAGTAAAATATCTTGGAATTACGTTAACTTCAGATATATCGTGGGGAACACACGTACAAAACATAGGCGGCACATCATTAAAGAAACTAGGTTTTGTTAAGCGTATAATAGGAAGGTCCTTGGATGAAAAAGTAAAAAAGAGATGCTGCTTCGCTCTGGGTAGGCCACACCTTGAATACACCGCAAGTATTTGGGACCCTGCTCATAAAGATTTAACCAAAAAAATTAACAAAATACAAAGAAAAGCAGCACACTTCGTTAAAAACTGCTACGAACGAACATATAGTGTCACACAACTGTTAGAGGGATCAAGGTGGGAGCCCCTAGAGACTCAGAGGCAGCATACTAGGCTTAGGCTGCTTGAGATATTCAGAACTGGTGTGTTTCAGAGTGACACAGAGAATATTATCATGATGCCTCACTACATTTCTAGGTTTGGCAGATGCGATAAAAATAAGAGAGATACACTGCCAAACAGATAGGTACAAAAACTCGTTCTTTCCGCGCACAACAAGCGACCGCAATAAAAACTGAGCTCCTCCAAATACACTCCCACAGGACATGTCACCATTTCAACTTCAAAACTTTTACATCTTTACATGGCTGGTGACCTACCACCCCCTGCCTCACGCCCATGCGGTGGCTCGCGGGGTAGTATGTAGATGTAGATGAAATGAACTAACTTTCGAATTAATTGCATTAATTATTATTTCAATGCACTCTATTCCCTTATCTTACATCATAAATTAGAAATTTTAGGGTGGAATTCGGTATACCAATCCACCGATCACATCACCTAATTCTGTATGCCTTCGGTGTCATTGATTTATTTAGCGATGCTATGGAGAGTTTTCTCGTTGATGGCTCAGTACTTTAAGTACATAAATCTACTGTCCAATGCCTTAAAGTATTACTTGCAGTATAAATCATCGTACTGGCAGGGAAAAATGAGACATAAAAATGTGTACAGTTAGCCCAGAGACTTCTGCTATAAGCCTTGATAGCTAAAACAGCGTAGCCTGTGGCGAAAAGTGGAACTTCAATTCTTTCGCCTCCATTGGCAACAGAGTCAAGGTGGGACTTTTCCGTCCTTATGCAGTGCTCTTGGTACATATATAGCCTATGTTAATTGCTGTTATGGTAATGACTGTTATAGCCTAGTCATGAGCACCTCATAGGTAGTCCTTTGCATTTCCTCATGTTGTATTGGCAAAAAGTATATTTCTCCTACTTTTTCATCACAGCCATCACCCTTTCTTTCTTTAGGCTACCCTTTCTGTATGAACCATTATTTTTACAGACTAGAATAATGAACAGTCTACCCCTTGGAGGCAACTTGCTCTAAATGAGCAAGGAAGCTGTGGGCACTCCATAACTTTTTTCTGAGAAAGACTATAAATTTTCATTGCAATAATTATGTTGCATTCAAAGTAGACTGGGTACGCTTTCATGTAGTCTTATGCAAGGTGTATGCCTGCAATGAAAGAGATGTTATCTCATGTATGATGTATGGATCTTATATTGAGCACTGTTGCCAAAATTACTCTGTCTGTGTTCTCCTTTTCAATATGAATGTAACCATTTCCAACTCATACTTTTAAGTTTTGTAAGTTACCTAATGGAATGATTTATCCAAATTTGAGGACTACGAAATATGCAGTTGGTATGCTGTAAAGTGCTGTTTCTTACCTGCTGCTTACTCTTATGCTGCATCAGGAGTTAATCTCCATAAGAGATGTCAACTAATTATGAAAAGCTCTTTAGTATCTCATTTAAATCTTGCTTGCACTCAGCAAAATCTAGGTTTTTAATTTCCAAATTTAGGTTTCCATATTTGTTAATGATAGTACCTTACCTTACCTCCTTGGCCATTGAAACCTCAACAGGTTTTTGGCCTCACCAACAATGCCTCTCCATTCTGTTCTATCTTCTGCCCTTTGAAGTGTAGCTCCGAGTCTATCTATTTCCTTCTCAACTTGGTCCTTCCACCTCATTCTTGGTCTACCAGGCGGTCTTCTGCCTTCAGTGTTTCTCAGGTATAAAGTATTTATTCTTGCAGTTTCCTCTTTTCTCCACTCATGTCCTGCCCATCTTAATCTTCGGCTCTTAGCCATTGTCACTATATTTGGGTATGTATAGGTGTCTCTTAAATCTCTTTTCTTCCTAATTCTACATCCATCTTGGTCTTGAACTGGACCAAAGATTTTACTCAGTACTTTATTTTAAAAAACAATTAGCTTTTTCTCAGATCCTTTGGTTAATGCCCATGTTTTTCGTTAATGATAGTGATGTTTATTTTCTCCAAAGATTTCTAATGCAAATATAGGACAAATCTAGATAATGGTACAAAATAGATACATTACAGAATATTCAGATATTTATTTGAAGAATAATGAACATGCAGACACCACTCCATTTATATTTATGATTTTCCACTGTAATTGTGTTTGCTTGTATGCTTGTGGGTGTTTATTTGAGCTTTGAAAGTGATGAATGCCATATAATGCTCTTCTCACAAAAAAAGTGCATGATATATGCATATAAATGTGTATTCTGATGAGTTTTGATTGGTGAGTATTTAATCAGAAAATTACGGTGCACAATTTCTTTACCTAAATGCTACTTTTAAAATGGATAATTTTAATGCGATTACATCTCTGAAAATTATGCCATGCATGACTTAAAACATTTACCTGAGGTATGGAAATATTCAACAATGTTGCAGAGTTGTACATAATTTTGAGATGACCCTTACTCCTTATCATTTTGCTGTTTCGAAAGATGTGTTATTCATTATTAAGATTGTAACTTACAAAATTGATGATGTGAAATTAAATTATCTCTATCATGTGAGAAGATGGGTCTGAGATGCAGTTTATTTTAATGAAATGCGCAGAAGTTAGTTTTAAACAAGATTGACTTTGAACATTTTGGTGTAGCCAGCTTACATAAAAGTTTTCACCAACAAAAGTTGAATAAAATATTCCATGTGGAAGATACAGGTGACTAGGATAAGTGCATTCAAGGTATTATATTAACTTTTATTTTTCTTAATATATAGGACCTCACAAACCAGGAAGTACTCGAAAAATGATTGGATCTCCAAGACAGCTGGAAAACGCTGTTCCTACCAGTAAGAATCCTCATGGAGTGTGGGTGTAGCAACTGGGAGCAGAAAATGGATAGATCTCAGAAGGTTTGGATCCTTTAATTTGTTGAATTACCATTTAGTTGAAGAGTACAATGATTTAAGACTCAAAATTATTTTCTCATTGGCTAAAGAATTCTCATAAGCATCCCAATTTTTAAAAATTTTTGTCTTTTAACAGGCCATCAATGCTATATATCAAATGTCATATTGCCACCATAACAGACTTTGGAATACCAATATCCCAAGCTGGTAAAATGTGATAAAATTAAGTAAATAAATACTAAACTAATAAAACAAATGTTTGGTATAATATCCTGATATTGATTATGATGCACTTGCAATAACTTTGACAAAAAGTGTTGTAGTATGTACTGTAGAATTGTTATAACTTACAATGATGGCAGAAGCCAACGAAAACCCTATGTTCCCCATTAGTAATTATTGTGCAGTCATGCAAATTTTGATGTAATGTCTTAATGTATAGTCGCCTAGGAATCACTAGATGCTATTATTTCATTGTTAGGTGGTAGTGAAGAATTGAGGCATGGGGAATAGCCCTCGATTGAAATAAATGAGTAATTTATACTTTAATCAAATTTAGGAAGAATCAAGAACACTTTGAAGCCATTGAATACAATGAAATGAATTTTAAAAACAAAATAACTGGGGATGATTGTGACAAGCGAAACATATTCAATTTATTGCTTAAACAGGAACACAGGTCACATGTTGCGTGAGAAACACCTCATTGGAAAATAACTAAGAATGAACGAGAATAGGTAAAAAAATCAGTCTTGTTCTCTTAACTTTCTTTATTCCTCATTGAGAAAGTAATTGACTTTATTGTGAAACAAATTTATTTTCAGTCTTATTGCTCATTTTGTAGCTAAATAATTAATTTCAGATTAAGGGAAAACTTTAAACAACTAATGGGTTTATAATTTTACAAGAAAATGTAATAATGGACTTGAATTGTTAGTAAATATGTTATTATTTATTTAAGTATTGGAAATGATTAAGACCTGGGAAATATAATTAAGGAAAAGCAGGATTCACTTTCGACTGGATAGAGCCCTTGGCAGGACAATTAGGGCTCTGTGTTTGAGCCTATCTAGGTGGGTGATTGTTTCTTTGCGAATTTTCTCAACTGAGTTTCCATACAGTGTCTAGCTTATATGCCTGACGATATGAATATCCTCAACATTGAAAACTGAAAAAAACTGATGAAGTCCTCAGTATTATCAAAACTACTTTCATTTTGTGAATTGGAGGTTTCATTCATAGTTCTTCTTTTCTCTTGTTTAAAGACCTTAAGTCCATATTCAGTTAAATAGGAATTAAACACCGTGCCTTCATAATTCCTTAGAGACAGGTAAATTGATACATTAACAGATTAGACATGCCAACAACCTATACCACAACTTATCATAGACACCTTGAAATATTGTTATTTTTTTCCAGAAAATTTCGGAAATATTCATTGTTGCTTAATGAAAGAAATCCAATGGTCACCCTGCTTGTAGAAACTGTTCTGTATTATCTTAGTGTTTATTAAGGATTTGTTTCAGAGTTTGATCAAATTATATTCATTTTTCTTTTCAGTTTCGGGAAAAATGCCTTCTTCCTGACAACCAGGAAATGCCTTTAAGGAAACAGAATTTGCTTGCTGAGTCCAGTGACTTAGCTAAGATCATGGTCTTACCAAAGAGGGCACAAAAGCACAAACTCAGTAAAAGTATTAAGATTATGGCAGTTTAATTTTTCAGTATCTAGATTTCTCTTGGATGGACTCTATCGAACTTTCCTTTCTTGACATAGAACGTGACTAGTATCCATCCCAATTAGTGCAATTTCATTGATTCTCGGGGATAGTTTTCAGATCCAAATACTTCATCTTACCTTTGTAAATAGTACATATTTGAAAATTCTATCAAATACTTATCAGGGTACTTGCTGATTATCAGTGAGAAATGCTACATCCTTTTTCTCCTGTATCTTTAACTTATTTTCAGAGTTAGCAGGCCAGGAATTCTGACAAAGTATTTATTACATACTTGTGATATTCTGAATTTCACTTAGGTATGCCTGCTATTATTCTTGATGATACTATTTAATTCCATTGATTTTCTAGAAGTTAGTCTAAAATCCTCATGAGCATATCAAAAAAAGGGAGAACCACTGTCATGACTTGAAAAAGGAAGAGCTAAAATTAAAAAAAGTAATTCTTGCTTTGTTTATTCATCATTACTAATGGGAATTGTAAATACCATAGTGCAAGAATATCACAGATTCCATGCATACGTCAAAAGCAGCTGCTAGTCATTGTCCATAGGCGTAAATCCAGCAATTTCCTTGGGGTGGCACTATCGTGTGGATCACTGGTTACGGGGGGGGGGGGGGGGGGGAGAACTCATCTGTATGTGGTTCCGGGGAATATTGGGGTGGCGACTGCCACCCCGTGCCCTCCCCCCCCCAAATTTACGCCTATGTCATTGTCATTTTCATTCTTTATCTCTTGGTGTAGTGAAATCAGTAACTCATCAAGTCGTCATTATCTGCTGAAATCCATATGGTCACTTGGATTACTTAGAAAAAATAAGTTGTCTCTGGTAGTGCGTACTTTGGGATGTTTTACATTCTTAAGTATATTGCCTCTCAAGGAGGCTTTTTATTGTATTTGACTGCACTCTGCACTATTTGCAAGTGCACTAACACTTAGCATTTTCTCTGAGTTGGTATTTAGGAAGTCCTATGTTGTTTTGACTTATCAAGGTTCATACCGATAAAATGGATAAGATTTCTGTTTGACAATTCAACTGTGAGAAATAATATGGGTGCATGAGTTGGTCTCATGTCTTTAACAAAGAACTTTCTTTAGAAGGAATAAAATAAATGTGTAATGAAAACCCTGTAAGAGTCAGGCTTGTGGGTAGCAATAATGGGGTCAACAAGTGTGATCAAATGATAGACTTACCTTATTTTCCCTGCAGAAAAGTGTTTATTCTTTCAAATATCCCCCTCTTATCCTTCATCCCATGACTGCAGTTGCCAATGAAAGTGAAAGATTACTAATGCTAAGTCTTTGGGACTTAGGCAAGTCTCTTCCTGAATAGAGATGTTTATGTTTTTTAGTTAGCATTTCTTCAAAAAAGAAACATGACCATTAGAGAAAGCCATGGGTAGTATAGGCTTCATAAGTAAAGAGGGAAGTATTAATGGTGAGCAATTGAACTATCTCAAATTTGAAATTATTTTATTCTGAATAAATATATCCATGCTACTTGATTAAATGAGAAGAATTGTCAGCAAGTTGAAGTGACCAGCTGTGCCAATTAGTTTGTTACTCTACATATGATATGTGTATCTACACAGTCTATGTAGCCAATTGGCACAGCATGTGTCAGTACTTCCTCTCAAACATGCATGATGTACATCAGTCATTTATGTCCATATGTAATTTAATTTTTCCTGTATGATAGTGAATATGTGTTGAATACTGTGCCAATGAAAGATCCTTATAAAACCTCCCACACTTCCCTACCCATAAGGTGTTCTTCTTGAAAAAGCATCAAAATTTGGCCTAAATCTTTTGGAGCATGGGCAAAGCTATTGCTTGGTGCATCTGATTTTAATTTGACTTTGGAAGTGCCTATATCTCTTCTTTCACGGCAGATTGCATTACACCTGTAAACTAAGGCACACTCTCCATCATTTGTGTCTGGAATTGTAGAGGAAAAACTTAAACACGGTTGTTATATTTTGAAGATAGCAAGCCCATTTCTAAGTCAGAAGTATTGGATTTTGATCATGTTTATTTCCTCCGGTCCTTAACCTGGAAAATCTTAATTCTTCTTATGGGCTGGGAAATATGGTATCTGTTAACCTATAGAAAACCATGCCATCAATGAACAATGGTCAGTTCACCAGCCATTCAAAGATAATTCTAATCATTATGACCATTATTTAGGGTTCTGTAATCCCATTAATCGTGCTTGGCATAAAAGGTTCTCTTTAACTATTTGTACAACTGGCCATCTGTTATGTCTTTCCATCATAGTATATGCTTCCAATATTGTGTATCGTTGTCTGAATGAATTCAATTTAACCTGGATAAAGCAATCATAGTGGGCAGGTTATTTTTTTCAAGTATAGACCTACTAAATGACACAATGGACTTCAATATGCTCTCTTGTTATTCTTGTAACTTATTTTTTCTTATGGAAGAGCAGTTGAAGAAATAATTATGATAATGTCCATGTTGCCATGACAGATATACATAAAATCCCTAGTCATTGTGAGAGTTGTTAAAAAATAAGCCTATCTTTGTGATTGCAAATCTTTTAATCTCACATGTTGCCTTTATCAAATACAAATTCCAAGCTCAGAGCATAAGTATGGGAGGAGAATGTGAAATCTCAATTTAGTGTACCTTTTTACCATAGTTGTGGAAGTTTTAACCGTCCATAAGTGTGCATTCACTTCTGGAATACATACAAATGAAATTGTTAGATGCCTGAGAATGAGTGCTTATTTCCATCATTAGAGTTATAATTCACTGCCATTTATTATCTTGAATAGTTAGTGGGCATACCATTAGAATATGATATGAAGGAAGGTTCAATTCGTAGGATGTACGATTAACTCTTTATTTAATTATTGTTGTTTTCTCTGAAGTTTAGTATCCTTGCACTTTTTTGTATTCATATTTTGAGTAAAATAGTTTTTGATTCATGTACAGCGGAAGGTACTTAATTTACATAATCAGTGTGTGTAATAATTTTTAGCTATTTATATCAAAACCCTAATATAAATGACGAGTTACCATATCAGTGTAAAATTTTATATTCATACAGGAGAATTTCTGTAATATTATCTTTTAAATTAAATTTGGACATTATTTTTAATAGAAAAAAATTCCATGCAGTGCATACTTAATTTTTAATCCTACACATAATGGTTTATAATTGTGATAATTATGTGAGAGTGCTGTTTGCTTGAAGAAAGGCATGTGCTTAATATAATTCTCAATGGAAAAGTAATTTGTTATTACTTGATCCAATTATACATACTCTCTACTTAAAGTAGATGTAAGTGAAAAATCAAATGTTGTTGTTGTTAATTTGTTTTATTTGCTAGAAAATGATATACATCACAGTGTACTTAAGCTGTTAATGTATTACTCAAACTGTATATGTGTATTTCCTTTTTACAAGAAATTTGCATGTTAGCGATCCAGAAAATATTTAATGAGCAATATGTAAATAGATTGCTTTTATTATGAAACATGTCTCTCCTTGTTGATTTTTATTGAAGGGTGAAATATTTAATTTAAAAAATGAAAAAAGTTTTTGCTGCTTTTTCCAATTATCATCAGAAAGTGAAGGATTGCAGTCACTCAAGGCATTTTTACACAATGTGTGTACCAGTGCAATTTGATGCATGAACACATTCACCATAAAATCTGCATCATGTATAAACCCAAAATTGAGCAAATGCATCAACACATGGCCATAAAACAATCTGTTCTATTTGGAGCATTTGTTCAGCCATGAAATGGTGCAGGTACATGCATTGTGTAAGCATGCCTTTGGAATGAATTTTATGTACCACTTGCTCTCGATTAGCTGTGATCAGGTTTTGTGGTTTGTGGATTATTCATGCATCTATTTCCTCCCTTAATCTCAAAATTCTGATGTGATAATGGTAAAGACAAAAATGCATTGAAACTTAGATTTACTTTCAAAAATTCTATAAAGAACTCTCGATCTAGCCATTCATTTTTATCAAAATTCTATGTAGATTTCTTCAATGGATTCGCAGATCGGTACACTAAATTGTAGGAGAAACAGAGTTGGGCAGTCCAAAAGGAATAAAACTGAACTGTCAAGATAATCACCACATTTATTAATATTCAATACTGTCTATTACATAACATTTCCCTATGGGAAGACAAGACCGGTCGCCATAATGCACTCAGCATCAACACACACTGTTGCTTCCCAGCCACCACATCGCTCCTAAGGTCCTCATCCCTATCGTCCTTATCCCTAACGTCCTTAACCTCCTTACTACTATCCTCCTAATATTCAACTAAGACCTAGGTGGCTCCTCACATATAGAGCTGCAATTAAGTGACATATAGTAACACGACTGCTACTAAATTGTTGTAAAGCTGTATGTCCTGAGAAAGATCTATCACGATTTTTTCCAAGATGAGATCGTAACTGTCCATCGTATAACCCCCTCCTTTTTCCCAAAAGTTTAGTCTTACAAAGGTAGTGTGGACACAAGCATCTACAATACTTAAAGGAGAGAAATGGGTGCACCATGTGTGACTGAAAGTTTTCAAAAAAGGTAAAATGATTCCATCTATGACGGATAAATTCTGACCAGGTGGAGAAAATGTCGAAGATCTATTTGTTCAGGTTAATGAGCTGGCTAACTTTTCGTGAGATATAGAGAAGACTTGAGATGGAGATAAAGGCAACCTGGACCAATAAATACTAGATTATACAATAGAAAGAGTATTAAAGGAAATGGGAGTCAAGGAAGATGGTGAGACTAAATTATAGTAAGTCTGAGTAAAGTAAAAATTCTGGGAAAAACATCGGGCAAAGAGTTAAAAAACATGAACAAATATTATGAGGGTACCTACATGGCGTCATAAGAACAATTTTTAGGCTAACCCTGAGGTACAAGAAGTTCAGCAAATAAAACAATAGGTTGATAAAAGTAAAATGTAAGGTGATTTCAGGACACAAAAGGTAGGGCAATATATTATATTTAAGAACACCTCAGTGAAGAGAAATCAGAAAAGTAATCAGGATAGATTTTGCTGTATTTCGGCTTTAAACAGCATTGAGGAGTAGACTGGCAGGCATTGATAAAGATAATGACATGCAAAGAGGCAGCTTGTGGAGATGAACAATACAGAACCTACAAAATGCACAGAGAGCAGGTAAGCGTGAAGATGTGAGTGGGCAGCAATAGGAATTGGTGTGACTGGAACTTATCGCCCCTTTTGTGCAACACACAAGCACATGAGTATGTATTTTCGCTACTTACATCTGAAATACACCCTATAAATATCAACTGTAGGTTGAGGTAGATGATGGGAGAATTCCTGAGTGAAGAATAATGAGAGTATAGGTAATGAATTGGTAGAAATATAAGTCCTTGGGAATTCTTTTGTTTAGAAGATGCTAACAGAGCAATTCAGTGTGAACTGGAACAGAGCTGACTTCAATGAAGAACAGAGAAGTGTCATATGGATATTATGTTGACTGTAGGAAGAACAGCCATAATAAAATATGACTGCATAGAAGAACAAACAAGAATACTGAGGTTTTCAAAAATAAGGTAGGTACTTCAAGACTTTCAAGTGTTGGTTTAAATAACTAATCCATATCTTTAATTTGGCCTGTTCTAATTGAAGGAAGAAGCATGAATATGATGTTATGTTATTGATAGTTCATACCTCTTGCCTGTGTTGTAAGGACTATTTCATGCATTTAAGTAAAATCACGTAGGCCACTCTTAGAAGAGGTGTTTACCACTGGTCTTCACATAAATCTCCATAACTACCAGGTACTTTTAGTAGGCCTATCGAATAAATGGTTATTGCTGTGGAGAGGGAGAAATATTTAGTTGATGGATTAACCTTGTGATTGAAGAATGTGCAATAAAAATTGTGAATTCCAGAAATAGTAAAACAAATTAAAATTTCTCATCCTTTGCTGTTTTGTCATGCTTAGTAATTTATGTGCTACAAATTTCAAACTATTAAATCACAACCAGTAGAACCCTGCAACCAGTATTAAATGCTCATAGATGTGGTGTAACCTCTACATTAGCATTGAGCTAAGCGCCAAGGAAATGAGAAGCAAGCAGAGTTAAATGTGAGTGGTGATGTAGATAAGAAAAGGCTTTGTAGTGCAGGAGAATTGAACCTATCCTCAACGACTAATATCAGGCTAATTAAACCCTACACCACTACGTGGTGAGGGTATATTGATTTTGTCACAGCAGAAATGTAACGCATTGAAGGAGGCGTGGCAGGTATGGAAAAGTATACATAGAAATGATCAGCATCACCTTACGAGTTAACTAGCTATGTCCGTATCTTGGCACGATGGCGCTTCTAGTAGTCCGCAGACGGCACAGTTCTCAAATGGATTGGACCAAAACCACGACTTTTTAGACAAAATTGAAAGTGGTGTAGGGTATTTAAGCTTCGGCAAGGCCGAAGATAATTTCTTTACTAATTTTTGGGTTGATATTGCAGCAATTTCACTACACATCGGTTAGTACACACCTTAACCACAATGAGAAAATAATTAAGAGCTGGCATACAAAGGTGTGGATTGCTTTCTCTGTCAGGTCCATGAAGACATTTGAAAAAATAACTGCACTTCAAGGGCACGCTCTAACTCATGTTGCTCCTCTGAGGACGATTAATTAACTTTCTAAGCTTCAATTAAAATGTCTAGGATTTTACGAGTGACTGAAGCTAAAAATTGAAATTCGAGGGCATTGTTTTCGAAATTACTACAAAATTAAAGATGGATTTTAAGTCAAATTTACAACGCAACGGACGCAACTATCAGGCTTATGATAACAACATTGGGCAGTAGCTTACTACTTCACTTACTTTTCTAAAGCAATTAAACCGGAGACCCGAGAGAACAACTGGCGACAAAATAATGAACAGAGGTTGATTTATCATGTATCACACACGGTGGATAACTTCCCTAGTTTAGTAATGAAGCCATGTAGGTTTTAAAGGCACTGCCGCGACTAACGCACCCTATGTTTCGAATCTGAAAATTCTGGACCTCATTATGCAAACATACTTGAAGCGGAAATTTTATATATTGGAAATTTGATATTGCTTTTCAATTCTGTAATGCAAACTGAAGGAAAATCGCGACTGCCAGAACGTAAGAGCATGAAGATACTTCTCTAAAGTCGAGGTGAGAAAAATGAAGCGTGATTCCGCAGTTATGCATTCTTCTGAATGACATTATGTAAAAGTCACCTTAAGCCTACTTTTTTTTGTTCCATTTTGGGAAATATGAGTCTCCAGTGAAACTCAGTGTTATCAGAGGTGAATATTAAAGTTATTGTTACCTTTAATTTCACATCATTGAGACTTGGGAACGCGGCGTTCACAGATCGCGACTAAATGCTAGTAGCCGGTTGTCAAAGTCTGGCACAATATGGCCGACTGAGGAGAGAGGAAAGAATAACAGAATTTTTCTGAAATTCGGAGTTGATATTGATTGCCTTTCACCTCGTAGACTTAGCGAACGAAGCGTGAGAATTTTCTCACAACTTGAAAGGGCGTTAGTTAAAGGATTTATGTGCAGTTGAGTTGATTATTTTGGTTAAGAGTACTGAATTTGTGAGAATAAAATGAAAAGCCAAGCAAAATTCAGAGCGTCTGTCTCGCGAGCCGATTTCGTGGTGGTTTGTTAACTGTTACACATTTTCATGCCGGCTCGTTGGTAACTCCTTAAAATGAGGAAAACAAAGGTAAAATATGTTCTAATCGTGAAATTATGGTAGCTTTTTGAAGATGTATCCGAAGTTAATGTAGCCGTGACTGAATTGATAATTTTAATATCCATTTCGTTATGGATTTAAATGCGGCTTACCTATGCTGCGTAGAGGTGATGATGCATTCTCAGGAAATGGGCATAGATCTGGGGCTCAGATATTGATGAATTGATAGCGGAAATGATGCACTCAGAAGAAGGAATATATAAATACGTGCAAAATTGGCTATCTTATTCAATTTAGTACGGATATTTTAAATAATTTGCTGTAAACTTGTGAAAATTTTCTTGTAGGTGAATTCACGCAGGCGAGAACGGCGAGGTCCGGTTCAAGACATGTCCTCATCCCCAGCCCCATCAAACATGGGGCCTCCTCCCCAGCAACCACCGCAGCAGTCTCAGCCTCCTAATGCCTCCTCATCTCCCTCTCCGGCGCAATCTCCCATGGCCCCACCTCCACCTATGTCCCCCAGTAGCAACAGTACACCACCAGCAACTAGTGCAAATGGGCATCCTGGAAGTAATGGTCCCCATCCTCCCTCAGCTACTACTCCCAATCCTGGAACACCAAATTCACCCTCCCCGGCACCTCCATCAAGTCCTGCTTCAGGACAAGGGCATGTAATGAATCCTCAGGGAGGCCACATGCCCCCACAAGGCGTGGTAAGTATTTGTTTGAAATTTCCACTTCCTATCTAGATACGAACAGTAGTGTGGTAATTGTGGTATTTGAAGTGATACGGCTCATGGAGATGATGGCATTTGTGGCATCTAGAACTTGCTTAAGAGGCTGAAGACATGAAAATGAAATGAAAATTTTCATTAGAGGTGAAACATATGGTGTGGCAGAGATATACTGTGTATGAGATACCAATGAGTCGTAATTGATGAAAATTTTAAGGTTGATGTGCACGTTAATCACATTTGCAAAACAATTTTGAATCCTGCTTCTCTCTCGTTGCTGTGCAACAACTTTGCGTTATTAACTCCCTTGACAAACAAAGACTTCTGATTCAGAGTATGAGAGTCATTCTTGAATGAAACTATTAATACACGAACTAGCTTCAATGTGTCTGCATCGTGCCAGGTAGTTAAATGGGGTATTGATTATGAAATGTTGAGTTGTGAAGTTATAGATTTCTTCTTAAAATTAAATAAGGGCCAATGCCACCATACTAAGGAAACCTGCTTGTCAGCAATTGTGATATTCATGAACACGTGACATGAATAAGGTCTTCTCTCATATATTTCCTTATTCAGTAAATCTACCACTCTAAACTGTGTTTATTGATTAAATAATTTTCCAGCTTCAAACAGTGAAGTGAAATCTTTATAATAGTAATCAAATTTATTTGTCCAAAGACCATGATAAATTTGTGTCATGATACAAGGCACAACAAATCTTATAGGCAAATTGCAATGTAAACGTTACTGAATTATCAAATGTTGTATATTTAAATTAAATTCATTAAATCTATCTGAATTTCCTCCATCTAATTCATTGCATGTGTGCGATGCTGTCTTCTGTGAAGGAGGAACTAGGTTGGAAAAAAACCAGAATAATTAGCCTTTTCCACAGTTTCTGAACATTTTCCCGGGTGGCATGGCCATCTTCATATCACTGAAGAATGTCTTGCAGGTCTTTTTGACTCCCCAGCTTTTTTGACTTGCATACCTCATCATTATGTCATGTATGAGAAATTCTGTTATTGCTGACAGTCGGACTGACAGTAGCTGCCACCATCAATTCTGCTTTTCCAAAATGCTGGTGGTGTGCAGAACTATGGAAAGCTGGAAGTACTGAGTTGATGATAATCTTAAGGTTTCAAAAACAATTGTAAGGAAATGTATTGATCACCTTTGACTGGTCAATATTTCTTTTTTTATACTTACTTTTTAGCTCTCACATGCCACCTCAGAGCGATTATTTCTTTTTCACACTTGCGTATTTTTATGCAAAGATTTCCTAGTAGCTTAGTGAAGGAGGTACTTGAGTAAATTGAGTTTCTACAATATTCATCATGCAATGATAGATGTATCATCTATTAGGATGTTACAGGCATTCATATGTTCTTAACATCATTTGTACTCTGTGCTTTTGCATCATTACATTTGCAAGTTTTGAGTACTTAGTTGGTTAATTAGCCTACCAGCAGCTATGTGTTCAGAGATATTGGAATCCATTATCGGCTGTCTTTTAACAAGATGAGGACATGATATATGTTGCTGAACCATCAATGCTTGGATAGAAAAGAGGGAACAAGCCAGGAAATCAATACTGTAAAAGCATCCAAAGGGATTGTTCTCTTCCCTATTGTAGTAATGTGGTAAAGTAACCACCAAAGTCTAGCAAACTTCTCATGTAGATATCTCTAATAGCATAAAAAGGTAAGGAAAAAATGTTATTCAACTTGGTGTAAAGCCAAAGAGAATTTCACACCCATTGTTTGCCAGGAAAATTCCAAATCTTTTATGTTTTGTTTCAATTCATGGTCATCCTAGTATCAATGTACGAACATATATGGAAATAGCTCGGCATCTCTTGAAATTTGTATTGATTGCCGTCAAATCATACAATGGATATTGCTACACCACACCTTTCATTAATTTTATAATAAATAATTAATTTAAGGATATGCACATTGGTTTGAAACACCCAAGTTTCATCGATGGTGTTATTTTGAGTTTAAGGGATCCCTGGAGGAGCATGCAATGCTGCCAGACGTAGGGGACTTTTAAGGGGCTGGTGAACCCCTAAATAATACGGTCCTTTGTCTACTGACTTTCTGCTGATGTTCTTTTTATATTGCCTAAATGTGCTAATTGATATCAAAATGAAATTTCTGCTAAATTCTTTGTTTAATTCCCTCACTGCTATGCAAGAAGTTAATTCCACTTTAAAGAAATTTTTAATTGACAAATGTTATAGTGAGGTATAAGAATTTTTCATATAAAAATTAATGTCTGATCAATGTAACTCTTTTCTATGTGATGTGTCATATATCTATTATATATGCTAAGCTCGAAAGATCTTTGGACAAATAAAGTTATTATTTTTACTACCATACTGATCAGATGATGATGATCAGAACCAGTATCATGATCTCATAATTTATTGAAAACAAGTATTACATTGTTTGGTACATCTATCAATGCCATAATTATTTAGGTAGTGGTCAGTTAAGCTGGTTGTCCTGTCTCATTTGTTTTCTTTTGGGGTCTAAAAGTGTGTAACATTTGCCACTAGTCAACATCGTAGATGTTTGTCATGAAATGATTCCCAATCATTTAGAAAATTAAACATGTCTTCCTTCGAGTTGTTAAACTGGGGGGATTGCAAAATTACCCCATGATTTACTCTTGAGGTAAGGGGATGTTTCTAAGAAATATGTTTATTAAGTGTCATATCAGAAATGTCATCACATAATATGTTGTTTTGTGAAGTAAGTAATTCATGAAGATTTATGAAAATTTGATTCCTTGTTATTTAGCAATTTTGTTCTGACAATAGTTATTTGCTGATAAAGACTGCTGTGGATATTATTAGTATAGTCAAACCACAAGTATCATATTTTTCGTGCATTGGACACCCTCCTGTCTGCTTTTATGTGTTGATGAACAAAAATTTTGGAATAATAATGACCTCCTGTCCCACTGTTATTGTTTTGGTTTAAACTGAAACTTCTTAGGGTGTGTGAAATTGCTGGTACAATAATTTTTCCTGATTTGCATCTTTTCCCATTAGGGTGGACAGCACATGGGTGTGCAACAGCCTCAGCAGCCCCATCCGACATCGCCTCACCATTCACACCATGCTCAACACCCCTCCCCTTCTGGCCCTCCATATGGTGGTCACCATCCACAACATGTTGGTCCAGGTGGTCCACCACCTCCTCCACATGGTCCACACCCTTCTATGCATCCTCATCACCAACCATATGGACAGCACATGCATCTTCCTCCTGTAAGTTGGCATTATCATTACAAATTATACAATATTATATACTCATTGATTTTCATTGTGACCCGGTGTGTCAGTACACTGCTTATACCTCCAAGTGGTGGGTCGCAGGCAAGGGTATGCTGGCTCTCAAGGTAGTCCTTTCAGAAGGGATCCTAGCTTGAGTAGAATAGTGAATGTGCGCCTAGGGTATTACTATGCTTTGGTTTCTCTTGTGGCATACAGGCGAAAATGTTCCAAAACTGACCGTTAGAGCGCCATAACCGTTAGCAGAGAAAGCTGTACAATGGTACAGGTGCTGCAGAGGCTGGTAACCTTGCACATTCTATCATAACTTACTCATAAGAGTCACGAAGTAGCCTTGGACAACCAAAGCCGCAATGGGTGGCAGAAGCTTAATAAGGTTGGCCCATCAAGACACAGACTTAGCGATACGAACTGGACTAGTGGTACTTGGAATGTAAGAGGAGTATATGGAAAGGAGCATGAGTTGTTGAATGAAATGAAAGTGAGAAGAGTGGATGTTTTGTGTGCATGTGAAACTAAGTGCAAGGGGCGGGACGTTGTTACTAAAGATATATTTAATGGTAACTTTTACTAAACCACAAAAAATACGCACAAAAACATGAGTCTCAATACCTAAGTATCATCATCAGTTGCAGAAAAAGTTTGGGTACTCGCTTATATATTGGGGAAAAAGGAGAGAAGGGGGAGGTGATGGTGGGGGGTGGAAGAAAGGAGAAAAGGGGGGAGGGGAAGAGAGAGGTGGCAGGTATCAATGTGCAACTGCTTCAAGGATAGGGAAGGAGGAAGGAAACAAACATTCATTGACAACACACACCTCAGGGTCTTGTATTTTTCTCAGAATTTCTAATTGCTCGAGGGCATCGAGCTCACGTGGATTGTTATTACAATGTAGGATTTTGGTTTCAAATGCACTGTTATGACCGTTACACACAAGATGTTTGGCGAAGTTACTTCTATTTTCATTACTGTTTTTAAAGGCACTACAATGTTCTTTGGTCCTACTAAAATTTCTTTGAGTTTGCCCAACATACACACTGTTGCAGTCATTACAATGTAGGGCATACACACCACTTTTCTTGTTTGGATCTATGCAATCCTTACACTTAACTAACAATTTCTTAAAATTACATGGCGTCTTAACCCTTTCGCTGCTGAATACTTTTCATCAAAGTTCAGCCCCCCTTGCTGAATGCTTCGCTCCTATTTTTGCCTGCTGTGCTGAATACTTTTAACGAATCTTTTTAACTTCCTTTGCTTGATTCTTTCAATTTTCCATCCGTCTTTTTGATCCGGGCTTTGGACCGGCACCGGCGGAGTTGAAAAAAACATTTTTTTTTATTAAAAAAAAAAATTTTTTTAATTTTTTAAAATAAATTTTTCTTCATTTTTTTGCTTATTTTTAATCATTTTTTGAGTATGGAATATTTTAAAACATGGGACTGCGCATAGTCACACATCAAAAGGCCCACAGAAATATCTGGACTCCCTCCTGATTCCATGTTTGCGACATACCACGCGTTTTCTCATTGGAGACCGCTTAGATGTCGATTTGGAAGTCATGAGGTCTGGAAAGTGTCGCTCTTTCAATCGCATGGGGAATTCCTCACTTGATCTTCTTCCTCCACCGGTTTATTCTCTCTGTGCTGTAGGTCTCTAGAAGTTCCCTAACCAGGGCTAAATGATATTTTGCCATGCTCAGGTTTTGCCCGGTTTCTACCTGATGTAGTATTTTTGAATTGAGCACTCAGAGAGCCAGGAGGTGAAAAAATATTTTTTTATACCATTTCACACTCTTCCTGACCGACTCAATGGAACTTAGAATCATGTCCGTTTTGTCGACAGCCCCCATATTTTCGTTGTAGTCAACGATACATTCGATCTATTTTCCCCGCTGGCACAATTTTTCCTGAATGGCAGGTTGAGAGCATCCAAACCTCCCTCTTGTCGCACCACTTCAAGGCCAGGGCAAAACCCAAAGACTTGAATTGTATTTCATTCTTTTTCAGCTTCTTCTCCATGCTTGGCATATGCCTTCTGTTTTTTCTCACTGTGCCACATGCCTTAGTGGCTTTATCATGAAGCCAGCAGAATAAGACTGGATTTGTGTACCAGTTGTCCACAAACAAGGTGTGCCCTTTCTCTAGATAAGGGCGTATCAGTGACATTACAGTATCCCCCGAGTTTCCCAACCCATCTTGCTCCTCTTCTATGTCACTAGATGATCCAGTACACACTATAAAATCTAGTGCATATCCAGTCTTGCAGTCGCACGAAACGAAAGTTTTGATGCCAAACCTACTCCTTTTTGAAGGAATGTACCGCTTGAAAATCAGCCTTCCCTTGAAGAGCTGGAGGCTCTCATCGATGCACAAATTTTCGTAGGGGGTAAAGGCGTCTTTGAAGGACTTGCAAAGAATATCAACCACCCCACGTATTTTCCCCAGTCGATCCTCTGCTCTTGGAATACTGTTGTCGCTAAAATATAGCATACGCAAAAGAATGAGGTATTTGTTTCTTGAAATTATTTCACCAATAGCTGGTGTTCTAATGAGGGAATCCTTGGACCAATATTCATTGTAGGAGAGCTTTTTCATCCTAGGCATTAGTAGCGTCACAGCAATGAAGCAAAACATCTCCTCAAAATCAGAGGCCTTCCAACTCTTCAGCCGTGAATGGACGCGCTCCTAAAAATGCCCACAAGTATAATCATAATATTTATTCGTCTCCACCACAGTACATTTCACAAGGTCCACGGAAAAAAAACACTTGGAAAAAATCAATTATTCTTGGAATTTCTCCATAGCCAACTTTACACCTGGAGGCTCCAGAATCGAATGCGTGGATCTTGGGCTCAAAATCCCGTGCATGCTAGATGAATTCAGCGACTTTTCCTTTCTTCGGAGGTGGTGGTAGGTTACCTTCCTCTGAGTTTTCCTCTGAAAAACTCGGAAATCAGAGGTTTTCCTTGGAACGTCCTGTAGTTTTAGATGTTGATGGCTGAGAATAATTAGCTCTCAGATCATCTTCATGTTCTTCATCAGAGGAAACCTCAGAAATGCATTCCAAATACTCATCCCCGCTATCGTCTTTTCCCAGAATTTCTTGGACATTTTCCTTTGAGATACATTTCCTAATTGACATTTCCCACTAGAAACTAAAAAAACTCACAGATAAGTAAAGGCCAAAAAACCCAAATCTAAAATGCCTAAAAATATTTCAAAACTAAGTAAAGTAAAGTGTATTCGCAAAACAGTGAAACAATAACCAAACATAAAGTCTAATACGAAGCACAAGTCTATGTAAGAATAGGATGAAATAGTCCGTAGAAGCCAAAGGAAATGTCAAAAAAAGTCCAGCAAAACAAAAAGAATTGTCCAATACGAAGCACAGGTCAAAGATTTTTTCACATAATAAGAGCAAAAAATACGCGAAAGTCGAAAATGAACAAGTGGGGGCACCAAGAAAGCAACACAGAGTCCAGAAAAACCAAGAGCGTTGTCCAAAACGAAGCACAGGTCGAAGATTCTTCCAAAGACTAAGTCCCAAAAGTACGCGAAAGTCGAAAGTGAGCAAGTGGGGGCACCATGAAAGCACAGTGTCCAGAAAAACCAAGAACGTTGTCCAAAACGAAGCACGGGTCGAAGATTCTTCCGAAGAATAAGTCCACAGTACGCAAAAGTCGAAAATTAGCTGATGGGGGACCAAGAAAGCAACGCACAGAGGCAAGCTCAGCAATCGAGTGACTATCAGGCTTGAAAGAAAGAGTCGGAGGTATAGATAACGGTAAAAAAACCCGAAAGGGCAATAAACATCGCTCGGACCAAGGCTCAGCTGCACATATGTAAACAAAGAAGAGTGCCCGAAACCCCTCCGCCAGCATTTCCGAGGAGAAGGCGAGAAAAAAGCTCAAGGCCATTAGACATCGACATAAAGCTCAAAGAATGTACCCAAGAGGCATCTGACGGACCTAGGACATATCTATAATGTATAAGGTAGCCAAAAGATGACGCTACAGTCATCCACATGCATACACGTCGTCTGCAGTGAAGCGTCAACTCTTGGGCGCGTTAACACGTCGTTCGCACGGAGAGCCCGGAAAACACCGGACGTGTATACACGCCCATAGCACTGTGGGGACGGCGGCCGGCGGGCGTGTATACACGCCCATAGCAGCTAAAGGGTTAAAAGAGAGATAAAATTCATCTTTTGGGAATATTTAAGAAGACTGTTAGTGATGCGACCTAAAAATCTGATGGAACTCTATTTTTTCTTATCTGTATCTCCTTCACACGAGTATATGAGTTGCAAGGTGAGGTTCCTCTGCTTTTTAAGAATCAATTTGTCTTCTAAGTTGGGATTATATCCATTAACATGGGCTATATGTTTGATGATATTGGTTTCTTTAGTGAAATTTTCATTTGACATAGGAACGTTGAGGAGGCAGTGTATTTAGGGAATTGAAGGTGGGTATTTTATGTGAGTACAGGTGCCTCGAATCGATCGGAATAACGTGGTCAGTATATGTGGGCTTGCAGTACAGTTGAGCACCTTTAATCCGGCACGGTCGGGACTCGAGCGATGCCGGATTAGGGATTTTGCCGGACTACGGGTGCTGTGGTAGTAACCAGCATAATTATGGGGTCTGCGATATTTTTAATGAGGGAATTCGATAAATTATAACAACTTCAATTAAGTTTGAATAAATTCTGTATATTCGACAAGTAATTCGAAAAAAAAAAAGAAATAAACTTCTTCTAAATTCACAAAAACAAAATGAGTCAACCGGTAGTCTCGCAAAACGGCTGAGTGAAAGGAATGCGAATAACATATAAACGTGTTGCTGGACATCAAAGAGTATATACAGTAGATAAGTAAAAATTTTACATCGCTTCCAATTTTCCTTGCAATTCTTATTCCACTGTGTTTAATACGATTCAATGAGCTGTCTGCTGTCCAAGTCGCGCCGTCAACGCTCGGTACAAAGCAAACATGCGCGCGCCATGCAAGGTAAGACACTGTCCACTCCATAACGTCACACGCACTCGCGTCTCGGCAACGACGTACAATGTAGTGATGTCTTCAATTTGCTGAATAAACTCCTTCATTGCGCACAATAAGTAATGAAGACAACATTGTATGCAAAAAATCTTCCGATACTCGTACTTGAATGGGAGAATTTTTGTTAGAATGGGTTACAGTTTCAGTAATTACGAAGTAAATGATTCGGCAAAAAAGTTTGTTTTCCGCGAAGTACGCCTCGGAAATATTGCCGGATTACGGGTGTTCCCGGATTAGGGATTTCCGGATTAGGGGTGCTCAACTGTATATGGAAAATGCATGATGGACTTTTGTGTGTATTTTTTGTGATTTAGTGAACGTTTCCATTAAATATGACTATGATAAAACACCACCAATTTTATAAAGATACTGTTTTATTTGTCACTATTGATGATGGTGATCTGGCACAGTGGTCAGAGGTTGACGATAATGTGCACGGCAGTCAAGGTGTAGGACTCATTCTTAATGAGAGAGCTTTACTAATAAGGAAGTATGAGTTAGTATCCCCTAGATTGCTCTGGGTTCGCATGAAAGTAATTATTAGGAGAGTTGTGATTGTGGTGTGCTATGCACCAGTTGATGGAGAGAGTGACAGTGTGAAAAATGAGTTTTGGGAAAAACAGAGAGGTTTTGAATGAATGTGACCCTGACCATGGTGAGAGAATAATTGTACCAGGTGACGTGAATGGCTGGGTTAGTGTGAGGTGGGATGCATATGAGAGAGTGGTCAGGTCCTTTGGTGACCCTCAAGTGAATGATAATGGTGAAAACTTGGTGAATGTTTTCTTGGAAAAATGATTGTTTGTGTTGAATACATGGTTTAAGCATAAGAGAATACATATGTTTACTTGGCAAAGGGGCGACTGTAAAATCATGATTGATTTCATTGTGTATGATGAGAGATTGAGGGAGTTAGTGTGGGACACGAGAGTGATGAGGGGTGCTGAATGTGGAACGGACCACTATTTGGTACTCTACAAAGTGAATCTGGGCAGAAAGTAGGTGCCAAGAAGAATGTTGCACAAAAGCAGTTGAGAGTAAAAGTGAAGAGGTTGCTAGGCAGTGAGGTAAGAATGCAGTATGGTTTCATGCTTGAGGATGCTCTATCCTTGAAGCAGAGGGAATGGGACAAGTATATAAGAAACAGGAATGTGAATTATGTGTGAGAGTGTTTAAAAGGAGTGATTGTAGAATGTGCTGAAAGTGTGTGTGGTAAAGGAGTGGTAGGAAGAATGGAAGGTGATGCTTGGTGGAATGAAGAAGTGAAAAATTGCAGTAAGGTAAAAGAAAGAGGCGTACAAGAATATACCAAGGCATGTGAGATTTACAGAAAGAAAAAGAATGAATGCAAAATCGTTGCGAAAGAGAGCAAGGAAAGAATGCGTGCTAATGAAGCTAGCTAGATGCAGAGCGATTTTGAAGGCAATAAAAAGCTGTTTTGGTAGTGGGTAAAAAGGTCTAAGATTGGTGAAGGCAGGGGAATGAATGCAGTAAAGAACTAAAGTGGAGAGGTCGTGTGGGATGAGAGCTATATCAGGGACTGCTGGAGGGAGTATTTTGAAGAATTATAAAATAATGTTGCAGGCGGTGAGGATGAGCTTTGCGAAGTAGTATGTGAGAATGTGATAATGGAAAAGGAGATCAGTGAGAATGAGGTTATAATGGCTGTGAGAGTATTGAAAAATGGGAAGGCTGCAGGCGTAGATGGGATATCCAGTGAAATGTTGAAGTGTGGGTGTAATTTACTCATTTTTCGGCTGTGTGAACTATATAATTTATGCTTGCAGGCTTCTGTTGTTCCAGTGGATTGGAAGAATGCAATCATCGTTCTATTGTACATAGGGAAGGGAGGAAAGACAGGATATAATAATAATCGGGCCATTAGTTTATTGAGCATTTTGGGGAAAGTGTTCAGGAAAATTTTAATCGAAAGAGTGAGGAATATTACTTCTGACATAATATGGTGTGTGCCGTGTGGATTTATGCCTGGGAGAGGATGTGGTGATCAGCTCTTCACACTTCAGCAAGTGATAGAAAAATGTATGGGCATGCGAAAGAAAGTGTATTGTGTATTTGTGGATTTAGAGAAGGCATATGACAGATATACTCTGTGGTTTCAGGCTTGATGGAGTGGAATTGGAACATAACTAAGTATGAAAAAATAGGCAACTTCCACATTGATTATATTTATTCTGACCGGTTTCGCTTTTTACAGCATCTTCAGGTAAGAAATATCAAGTGTGCATAAATATATATAGGCAGGCGGGTGGTAATATGGTGTGACGGACAGAGGGGAAGGGAAAGGAGAGGAGGGTGGAGAGCCACGGGCTTGAAGATTAGGAAATACCATAAAGGAGTCGGGAATGGGTAACGAAAGCACATACACAATGCGGTAAGAAAAAGAAGTTCATAATGTGCTTCCTCATCAGCAGGTCGGAGTTGGTTGGCGTTAATGACTGGTGTCCTGTGACTCGTTAATGACTGGTGACTGGTGGAGCCAGTGGCTCCACCCCAGGAAAATGATGAAAAGGAAATGTATGGAAAAAACCTGAAGATACACAAACTGATTGGTGTAATGGAAATCAAAACAATGGTCAGTGGAAGGAATTCAGAAGGCCAGTCACTATGAGGTTAGGACTATGAAAACTGCAGCAAGTGGTAGAGTTTTACGATGGGGAAGTAGGATAACTAGTAATCAAAGAAGCACGAAAGATATACTGTCCAGAATGCTTCAATTCAACAAGATCTAGGCAATGAAAGATGTTGATGGTGAGCCAAATATTGAGACAAGATTAGAATCAGGAGTGTACATTCTATGAAAACATGCAACATTTTCTGCCAAAGGCCAAGTTCTGCACAAAGCTAGGGTTTGAAAAACCTGATCATGGCTCTACATTGATATTTCCATGCTAGTAAATTGCAGAATTTCCTCTCCAAATAAATACTTGTTACATGTATAAGTCTTATCAGTATGGTCCATTGAATGTTCTCCCACTCTCGAGTGTCATGTAGGATAGCATCGTTGCTACATCAGTATCAATTGGAACAAAACCTATATGCCCTCTACAAGTATTAGTGAAAGCCTTGCTGTAACATAAAACTTGACACACTGTATTATGGTATTATATTTGGCTCTCATTGCTCCAGCAGTTACCAATACAATTGTTTACACCATTGACTGCAAAATATTTTTCTCTGGTCACAGTTTTTAGTTTCTAATTATCCATACTGATGTATATCCATTGTTCTTAAGAATTAAACTTCTTGCATAGCATTTTAATTTTTAAAATGTCCTCTAATACCCAGCTTACCTAGGTGAAAAAATGAATTGTATTAATTAATCTTTTTATTCTTATTTATCGCAATCTTTGTCTAGGGTGGAGGGTATGTCAGCCAGGGAGGAATGCCCCCTCAGGACAACCTCAGTGCTCTGCAGCGGGCCATTGACTCAATGGAAGAGAAAGGCCTTCAAGAAGATCCACGCTACTCACAGCTTTTGGCCCTGCGTGCTCGACAGGGGCCTTCTCCTTCACATGCCACATCATCATCATCTCCATCCCCAGCTGTTGGGGGTGGATCAATGGCACCAGAGCACCCGGGGCAGCCTATGGTCCACAGCCACCACCCACACCCGTCTTCCCATGGGCCTCCACATGGCTCTCATCCACCAGGCCCTCCCCACCCCCACATGCCTCCCCATCCCTCACAACATCCCCCTCATGGGCATCACATGCCACCTCATGTCCCCTCACATGGGCCCCCGCCTGGGCCCCATGGACCTCACGGCCCACCTCCTCATGGACCCCCTCACGTGCCACCTCATGGCTCACCCCATGGGCATGTTCCTCCACACGGCCCTCCCCATGGTCCTCCTCATGGCCCTCCCCATGGCCCACCTCATGGCCCTCCCCATGGGCAGCCACATGGGCCTCCTCATGGACCCCATGTGCCACCGCATGGACCTCCTCATGCCCCACCACATGGGCCACCTCACGGTCCACCCCATGGACCCCCTCATGGAGCACAGCATGGTCCTCATGGGCCACCCCATGGGCCTCCTCATGGACCTCCCAGAACACATGTGCAGGTTCGTCTATTTAACATCATGTAGGAACTCAACTGCCACAAGTCCTACATTCCTCCGTATAAGCATTGTGAATGCAGAAGCATTAGATGTGATGTTTTTTGTCTCTTGGTCACCATGATTCTTTGAGAAAAATTTGCTAAAATATTCTGGCAATTATAGTTCTATTGGTTATAAAAGACGGTCCAATATCTTTGTTGAGTCCTGGGTAAAAAATTTGTACCAATTACTGATAAAAAAATTTTAAGTTTCAATTTAATGACAAACTGGCAATGATGCTGGACTGCACACTCATGCTTGGGAACAATCAATATGCTGAATAGAACCAAAATCCTTTCTAACTACCACTACCATCAATTGAGGAGAGGGTCAACTCATTAAAGAATGAGCTTGATTTACCTAGATATTTTTTTGTAAGGGAGGGTTAGGGTTGCTGGCTACCTTTTGCTTATGTGTGAGCAAGAATGGGAGGAGATCTGCTACAATTAGTCAAGCCAAGTTGTCTCATTCATGACAAGTGAAATAACAGTAAACACTCATTCTTACGAAGTTTGTGTGTGCTGAGCAAAATTTTTGGTCCACATCCAAAGGGTCCTAAATGTATGTAACAGAGCGTGATTATATGAAATAATTGAAGTTATGAAATTTCATAACTCATTTCTCTGCACTCATATGGAATAGGAACTTCTTTTTTGGAATAATTATCACAGCAGTGTTTTAAAGGCACTTCTTATGCTGGGAAGGACATCTGAAATGTACGATGTACTGAATGTGCATTTATTGAGCCAATTATTTTTTTCAATGCTGCACTTTTAGGAGCACATTTGAATCATTGACTTTGTCGTGCATATAATTTCACAAATTGGTTTCAGCTGTGTTCTAGTCATTACTCATTGTTTTAAAAATACCCTATAAATAGTTATGATAGTTGAAAAAATGTGTATATTTTATACTTAAGCAACAGAAGGTTGCCTGTTTTCTCTGTAATTTGACTTCAAATATTTTATTTAATACCTTACAGGTAGTTATGTTTTTGGTAAAATTTACTTCTGAAGACCCTAAGAACCCTAATTTTTGTGGTAGATGCATTCCGAGACCTTAAATGGATAACTGAGAATAGAGTGATGAACTTAATGTGTTAATGAAGTTTGTCTTATATTAGCTTGTTTCAGTTTTGGGAGCTAAGTTTTTTGAAAACTGGAAACAAGCTAATTTAATTTTGTGAATCATATCGACCTAATGAGCTATTTTTCCGTTTTCTTCAGAGTTTTGGAATGCAGAATGATGGAATGCAAGGTCCAGGTGCTGGTGGGCCAATGATGCCTCAACAAGGACAGCAGCAACAAGGCGGCCAAAATCAAGGCCCAATGGGGCCAAAGCCACCACAGCAACCTGGAATGCCGCCCCAGCAAGGCCAAGGGCAAGGGCTTCAGCATGCTTTCAGTGGGGCTCAACTCCAGCAGCTGCGCGTGCAAATAATGGCGTATCGATTATTGGCTCGAAACCAGCCATTGTCTCAGCAGCTTGCACTTGCTGTTCAGGTAAGTGGGGAAGTTGTTCACTCCCTTCTGAAAAGTGGATTATTTGGGACCTACTTATTCCTCATTTCATGTGTCATTTAAAATGAACTTGTGTGGCATATTATGGTGAAATAAGTATTTCATTATTTTGAAGGACTTAAAATGAAAATTATACTGTATAACTGCATTTTTGGAATATGCATTTCTTGCTGTTGGTTGTATTTTGTACATCTCTATCAATTTCCCTCCAATCCTCCTTTATTTTGAACCCTTTAAGTTCTTTTGTTCTCAACCAGTTTTCCACAATTTGCATTGAGCTTAGCAAAACTTTTCAAATCATGTTATTTTACTTGGGTTGCCCCTTATATGCTTTTCCCAGATGTACTTAGCCTTACCTCCAACTGAGGAAGTCAGATAATATTAAATACATAAGGATCAATGTGCGTGCTTGAACACTTGCTGGAACACACCCTGTACTGATTCAGGAGGAGAGTTGCTTGCTGCTGAGGGTCCAGAAGTTGAGAAGACTGAAGTGGGTGACCAAGGTGAAAGAGAAGAGGTTTTGCCTTATGAAGAAGAGGAGATGATGATGCCAATTCGTAGTTCAGCGAGAGAATGTCACAGGCCTTCACACCTAGAGGATTCCATCACTGAATATAATACAGGCAGTGCCATGAGTGCTGAGGCATTTCTTGAAAAAGTACCAGAGGATTTTGCAAGTATAAAAGGCTTTCCAGATGAAGACAAATGGTACCAGGCTGTAAATGAAGAAATGGAAGCATTGCAGCAAAATAAAACATGGAGACTTATGAAATTACCACCTAGAAAGAAAGCGTTGAACAACAAGTGGGTGTTTAAAATCAAACGTGATGATAAAGGAGAAATTCAGCGCTACAAAGCACGCCTAATAGTCAAAGGCTGTAGTCAATGCAAAGGGTTTGACTATCATGAAACATATGCTCCAGTAGCAAGGATAGTGACATTTCGTGTGCTACTGGCCAAGTGCAATGAAGAGGACTTTACATAGACCAAATGGATGTGAAAAATGCATTTCTGCATGGAGAAATTACAGAGGAGCTCTACATGAAGCAGCCTGAAGGCTTCAAAGGAAATGATAACTTGAGTTTGCAGACTACAAAAGTCTCTCTATGGTTTAAAACAAGCTCCAAGAGAATGGAATAAGATGTTCGACACGTTCATAAAACAGGTAGAATTTGTACAGACTGAAAGTGATAGGTGTTTGTATTCCAGAAAACGAGGAAAGCATGTTGTATATATCTTATTGTATGTAGATGACATTATTCTTACTGCTAGCATTCAGGCGGAGTTGGACGAAGTGAAGAATGACCTGAAGAGTGAATTTAAGATGTCAGATCTTGGTCCTTTGAAAAGTTTTCTGAATATAACGATTTACAGGGATGAGGTTTCAATTATTGTTAGTAAAGAGCACTATGTTAAAAAGTTATTAGAGCGTTTCCAGATGGAGGAATGCAATCCTGTAAAAACTCCTATGGAAGCAAAACCAGCATCAACAATAGATGGTCAGTGTATCCTTACTGATAAGTATCCTTATCTCGAATTGGTGGGTTGTCTTATTTATTTAATGTTGAATACAAGACCTGATCTTAGTGTAAGTGTTAACTTTGTCAGATTTCAGGTTAATACTACCTTAGCTAAATGGAATGGCCTTAAACGTATTTTGAGATATCTTAAAGGAACTTTAGACTATGGATTGGTGATAAGAAAATCATCCTCATGTGCAGTTATGCTATGCAGATTGCTATGCAGATGCTATGCAGATGCAGATTGGGGAGGAGATACAGAAGATGGAAAATCTACAACTGGTTATCTATTCCAAGTCTATGGGTCCACCATATGTTGGACAACTCGTAAACAGACCATTGTGGCCTCATCCACAGCAGAGGCTGAATACGTGGCATTAGCTACTGCTTCTACTGAACTCTTATGGACTAGAAATCTGCTTACTGATCTAGTGTACAATTGACTACCCCTATTGTGATTTATGAGAACAATAATTCTCGTATTGACTGCCGTAGCAAGTGGGAGCATAAGCGTTTGAAACATGTCAATATTAAATATCATTTTGTCAGGGACTTATTTTTTAAGAAAATAATTCTTGTTAAGCATGTGCCATCTACCGATCAAAAGGCAGACATCCTCACTAAAAGTTTGGTTGGAGACAAGTTCATGAATCTACGTGCTTCTTTGTGTGTGTTCAAACAATCTTAATGTTATTTCTAGTCTTCGTAATTGAGAAATATTATATATTGAATAGTTTATTTTGTTTCATATAGTTCAAATCCAATTAATTTTTTTAAATTAATGTTTCTTCAAGGAAAGTTATGAATAATTTCCTCATTATATTGTATTTGAGTAGCAAGGTTCTCTTCATAACAGTGTTAAAATAGAGGCAGAGTGTTGTAGTATAGCAATTTTAGCATGTTTGTTTTTAGAGTTCTCGTTCTCAGTACCAATCGGATCGATGGTAACAATAAAGGTGTCGGTTGTTACAAGTTAAAAACTGTACTGAACCTAAAAAGACGTTCTCCGATTTATTTGATTCTCCTAACTCAGGAATTATTAGAAAGGTTTATAAACTAACAAATACAAAACCTTGGAGCCGAGTAATTTTTATGATTGTATCTCTCAATAACTCTGACAGCATCATATAAACAAACCATCAGAGTTTTGTCATTGGAAGAATTGGATGTGGGCAAGGATTCGGCCAATGCTCCAATTGTAGGAATCCTCAGTGGATAGGTGTTCTAGAGAGATGTCAGCCTAATCACCGTTATTCACATTCAGAGTACTTTTGTTGTTGCAGATTATACAAGTTACACAGTTGGTTGTGAAAAACTACACGAAATGGGCAGTGTTTGCTGGCATTCTTTCTCTAGTCATATGAGAACAATATATTGTCTTACCATAACTTTAGTCCATAAGATAACCTTTAATACGATTGTATACTGAGCTGAGAGCAGCAAATGTCCTCAAGCCACCTCTTTGATGCCAAACTCAGAGATTATACCCATAGCAAGTTGCTTTTGCAGACAGTATCCTCAGGGCATTTTTCCACTTGTTTTATTGCACATGCGTTGATGGTGAAGAGGCAAGTTGAAAGTATCCTTTCCCTTCCTCACATTAGCTCAATGATTTTCCCCAAGTTTCTCCTCACTGTATGATGCAAACTCGCCCAAAATGTTTTTAAAAAATTTTTAAAGGCAGTCCATTCACCTGATTTTTAGGTCATTCATTTTATTAATTCAATCCATTGCATGATAATAATTGTTCACACTACAAGACAATAGAGACATGTGAAGGAAGAGAGCAGTTATTTAAAATCAAGCAAAATTGAGAGGAAAACTGCAGTGAACCAATCTACGGATTCCTGATAACTTCATAATCTGTAACATCAAAGCGATTATTATTTGGTTATTAATACTGATTGAAGCATGCTTCTAGTTTATTCCTAAGTCTGTTAACTCTATAATTAGTATCCAGTGAGGCATGTTAAGATAAATTGGATAAAAACAATGATTACTTTTCCATCACTTAATGCAAAAAAATAAAAGTGGGACATGACAGGATATAGGGTGGATAGCCCAAATTTATATGCATGAAAGAACTAACTTTTGTTTGGTTTGCCTTTGGGAAATGGGATGGCAGCCAAATAAAGATAAATTATTCTGGAGTGAATAATGTGAAGGAAGGGATGTAACGAGAAAGTTGGGGTTGAATGTGGCAGCAGAAACTCTTAGGGGGTGGAACCCCACGGGCAAGCTGAGTGAGCAATTAGCACTCCAAAATGAAAGAAAACCCCTTACACCACATTCCCTCATCAAAAAGGCTCTTGGCTCTTCATTGAGGTGGGTCGGGGGTCCCAAAGTGGGACTAAGGGCTGGAGTTCCCAGCTTACTCCACAGCCCACTGGTTTGAAGGTCTCAGATGAGCAATGAAGGGAAAATATGCCATACATCTTCCCTATTTAAATTGGCCATTTTTGCTGTATTTGGGGTAGTTAAAATAAATAAAAAATAATATAAATAAAAAGTTTTAAATCTACATTGCATGAAGGCTCTTACATGTTTCAGCCATTTTACAAAGAAAATGCCACCTCCCATTTTTGTCCATATAATATCCATATGTAATGGCTAAGTCTTAATTTTTTTGCAATATTTTTTCCTTTGTATTGCCCACAAGAACTCATGAGGCTCGCTCTTTCAGTCCAGGTCCTTGCATCTAGGCAATATTGTACTCAAATGTTTCCAAAGAAAGAACCTTGTGCTTAGGCTATCTGAACAAAGATCCTTCGTCATCACTGATTGGACAAGTTGTCCCCAACATCAAATTCATTTCTCAAAAAAAAGCCCTCCTCTTTGCCGGATTGGTTTGAAGTCTGTACCCTCTTCCTTAGCCTTCGTTGCTCCTTTTCTAACTTCCACTTGTGCCAAATTTTGGGCACATAGCCCAAGTAATTGAGAAGAAAACTTCCGTAAAAGCTCAGATCCAAGAGTTGTACACTGAAGAGTAAATAGGCTCCAGTGGTAATGCATATTCCTTGGAGGGGATCGAAGAATTTGAAGAATGCTCTGAGATGACTTAGCCTTCGAAGGAGGTAGAAGTAGACGACCCTCGTGTTGTGAGGGTGAAAACTGTCTCCCATCTGAATTGCTCAGAGGTGTACTTTTCAGGCTTCTTAGTGAGGAGACTAAATAAAAAGTTTTCCAGCCATTTGTGTAAAAAGAGGTTCTCTGGTGTTAGTGATCTGAACAATAGACGTCAATGCCTATTTCTTTACTAGACCTTCCTCAATTTAAATGACATTTCTTCTGGTCTCCATTATCTTTCAGAAGATTTTTACCATTGCGGAAATGGCATTAAATGTCTTCCAAAAATATTTCCATAGAATAATGCACAATCAAAGCGTTGAATGAGTACTAGTCACTTAAGAACAAAACAAAAATAGAAGAAAAACTTGATAGTCTTGATGAAGGGAGTATTCCTGAGGACTGCGAGGCTCATGTGATGTATGCATGAGAAATACTTTTTCTTTGTATAATTAAAAAATTGCAAAGGGTTCTTACAGAGGAAATCTATGATATTTTATAGGTTTTTATTCACAGACACCACTAGGTCAATTATTTAATTAGTGTGATGTTTGTATCTAGGATTTCTGTAAGTGAAATTTGTTGGCTCCAAGCTCAATAACTGGTGGACCTGTGACCTGGAGAACCACACTGGCTTATCCCCAGTTAATTGCAATTGATAAATTCCTTTGGGAGAAAATCTAGAGTAGTTCACAGAAAGATTGAGAGGCATAAAAAAAGGCTTCAAGTGAAACTGTGATAAAATCTGAAGATAGCTGGAATTTCATGTTAGCATTTAACCTAGAATTTCATCTTTGGATTTCAGTCCTTAATCTTCTGAGTTTTTGGTTCTAAATGCCTATAAAAGTAAAGAAAACATAATGTGTTAAAATTATTGATTTCTCTGTCTTCAAACCAGATAGAGTCTTCTAATGTGTAGTCTTTGTATTTATCACCATCAATATAAAGATATCCTAAATATTTTAAAAGGTAAATTTAGTATAGAGGGCTATGCAATGAACATTATTTAACTCAGCTAAGAAGAATTAACAAAGCTAGACTTGTATAGCTTTTAATTTGTTGTTTTTTTGTTCTCTTCTAAAAAAAGTCATGTGAGAATTGTTGGAAGGGTAATGTGTGACTTAGTTGAAATTTTTTATGTATTAATCGACCGATATTTTTGTACCCACCATCCTGGGATAATTCATTACCTCAATACTTCCATGTGTTTTAATGTACTGTGAAGCATTTCAATGGATATTTTCATGTACTGACCTGTAACTTATCTTCTCTCTCAAAGGGCAAGAGAATGATGGGTGACCCTAATGCTCCCGGTCAGCAGCAACCACAGCAAGGCATGCACCAACCAGGTGTGCCCACTAGTGTGCCAGTGACAGGTCCGGGTGGAGATCGTGGACCACAATTCCCTAGGGGTGGATCAGTTCAAGGAGGATCTCCAATGCATCATCCTGGGCAGCCTAATGGACCCCCACCATCAATGCCTCAGTCACCTGTTTCTGCCCAACAACAACATTCTCCCTCGCCTGGACAGCAGCCTGGGCCATCAGAGCCAGGTAATTAACTGTTTTTGCTTTAAGTTATCATCTCCTCTTTCCTTTTTGGTCAGCGTTTGCCGTGCTCGTTCACTCTCCTATCTTATGCTTTTACCTTCTGTTGAGCTGGACGCATTGGAGTAATTTTTTCTGTTGATAGGGCTTAGAGGAGGGGTATATCTGGTAATGAAAGTGTGTGATTATGTCGCAAAATTATTTTAATTATAGTCTAATCACATTATAGCACACCTCAGAATACCGTGGTTCTGAATATACCGTGAGTATAAGCTTACACCCCAAAATCATCAGTTCATTTATCTCTTCTACTGGCTTTGTATCAAACTTATCACGGGCCATTCCATTCTTTCAGAATCAAATTTATAATAATAATAGTAATAAATTTATTGATCCCAGGAAAATAGTACATGTATACACCCATGGTAACATCAGCCCTCATGGAAGAAACCTTAGAAATTATGCCATGAATACAAACATATTGACTTCTACCTGTAATATAAGATCTCAACCAATCATTGGCCTTACCAGAGATACCATAATGGTGGAGTTTAACAGAATACCATGATCAACGCTGTCAAATGCCTTTCTTTTGTCATAAAAAATGCTCAATACATTTTTATGTTCATCCAAACCATGAATGATCAGTTCAACAAATTTGTAAATAGCAGTTTCTGTACTCTTACCGCTCAAAAAACCATGCTGTGATGAAGACAAGATCTTATACTTCCCAGTAAAGGAGGAAAGTCTGTGAGACATCGCATACTCAAACACTTTGGAGAAAACTGAGAGTATAGAAATAGGTCTATAATTATTTATATCCTTTTCATCACCACCTTTGTGGAGGGGAATAACCTTAGCAACTTTTAATATAGAAGGAAAAATACCAGAAGACATAGAGTTGTTAACTAAGTGTACCAAAGGTGGCACTAACAGCTCCCTAATTTTACCTTTCATTATACACCCAGAGACCTCATCAATTCCAGCCGAATATTTGGAACTGATTTTAACCATAATTTTGTGAATCTCACTTGTTGAGGTTGGATAGAGATAAATACAATTAGGTATCTGGGAATGGCCCTGTAAAAGTGATGCATTATTGGCAGAAGGCATAGCATGGATAAGTTTAAGCAAAGAATCCACAAAATAATTATTAAAATGGTTGGCTACCTCAATTGGAGGAGATATTATATGGCTGTTCATATTAAGAGAGATAGTAGAGGAGATTTTATTATGGCAGGAAGATTCATGAATTATCTTCCAGGCTGCTTTCCGAGGATTATTAAAGGCCATGATTAATTTAGAGTGAAAGTCCTTTTTAGCAGCTGTAATGATTTTATCAAACTTTTTTTATTTGCTAAATACAGTCTTTTAATAGATCCTGAATTGCAGGATTTCATTTCCCTATGGTCAGCTTTAAGTTGATCAGCCAGGGCTCTAATCAGCCAGGAGTGATCCAATTATTTTTAACTGGCTTAGTAGCAACATGCCTAATCTGTTTTAGGGGGAAGCTACAATCAAAGTAAAACTTAAAAACATTAAAGAAATTATCAAACTTATCCTCATATGAGGTAACAGAGTACAGTGAGTCCCACTTCTCCTTCTCCAGATCGATGGCCAAGGACATCCTGGCCCACTCTGAATAGACTCTCACATATTTGTATTCTGGTACAGGATTGCAATTATTGCACTTCAAATGGAGAATAACAACCTGCGCAGTATGGTCAGACCAGGTGACATCAATAATGAGGGATTCTAAGAGTGGAAGAGCTGAAACAATGTTGTCAATAGTGCTTTCACTATGAATAGTTTTTCTTGTAGATTCAGAGATCAGGGGCTTGATATTGAACACTTGAAATATATCCAATAATTGGGATTTAATGGAACTAGGAGTTTGAAAGTTGATATTAAAATCCCCACGCATAATAGGCTGAGATACGTTACCCTTGGACATGCATAGTTTTCATTAAACAATCTAGAAAGATGGGAATGTCACCATTAGGCGACCTATACAGACAGAATACTGGAAATGATTCATTATTGTGGTTGATTATCGCACTGCAGCATTCAAAATCAAAATCTCTACAGGCAGGTACATGCTTTGGCTTGCTCACGTCAATACCGTTTTTGACATAAATACGCACACCGCCATCCCTAGCCATGATACAACAATGGTTACTAACCATCGAATAACCCTTAACATTGTAGCTGACAATCTCATTGGGGTTCATCCATTGCTCAGATAAGCAAACAACGTCAGGCAAGATGGTTAAGTCATTCCAGATCCTTACTTGTTTTTCAGAGAGGCTGCAAATCATTGTGTTCAGGTTACTCTTGTCAACTGTGGCCCTTGATCATCCATGCCTACAATTTTAGTGTTGTGAAACCTCACTGAATGCAACTTCCCTCCTCTCATATTCAAATTTGGTTTTAAGATTATTATTGCCTTTCATGACATTAAATTGGTGCAGGCCAATATGGTGATGTCGAAGTATTCTTCTAGGCTATTCCTAGCTTACTATAATGTTTTTAGTTTTTGTTCTTGAATGAAACATTCCTTGCTTACTTCTTTGATACAACTATTATGCGAGAATCTCGTCATTGTGCCAAAATAATACAGTGTGTGCTTGTCATGAATATAAGTTGGTTTTGGGCCTAAATAATATAAAATTTCATTTGCAAATTTACCTTCTTATGAGAGCTCATAGCTTTCCTTAATGAGTTTGCACAAATGGCACACCGTGGCTCCGAACTATAGCTCTAATTTATCTTTATCTATTGGTCATATTTTAAATATAATGATATTTTTGTCATCAAAAGACAAAAATCAGGGTTTTCTGTTAACTTTTGGTTTTCTAGACAAATATTCTGAATATGACTTTCATTTTTTCTATTTTGGACCTAACAACTCATAAACTAATTCTTAGAAAATTTGGAACATAATTTTTCTGAACAGCAGTGACACAGGACTATAAGCAGAAAACATGAAATTTCATTTGTGGTGCGCAACTATGGCACAGTGGAGCAACAAAAATGGAAATGTTTGTCGCATTATTTTAATTGTGGATAAGCTCAGCTTGCATTTATTTATAATGAATGAATAACAAATTACGGGTGTAAGAGACCATCGAAATGAGAAATTTGATAGTATGTGCATACCATTGTTGCCCTTTTTATTTTCTCGCACGCTGATTGGAAAGTGAACAAATCATAAAGCAGTGGTTTGCTATATTGGCTTCTAAGAAATCCCTGTTTATCTGGAGCATTATTATTATGAGCATATCCCTTTTAACTGTTGGTTATTAGTTGTTTGTTCAGACAGCTAGTGTAGATGATGTGCTTTTTAATGAATGCATTGCATACTCTTCAGTGATTTGTTTTTGTTTATCCTTAATATCTATTGAGTGCACCTGCTTCAGAGTTGAAACTCTTATGATCATGGATTGCAGGTTCTGCACCAGGTGGAGGAGGTGGCTCAGGTGGAGGGGCCATGATGCAGCATCCAATGCGGCCCCCTGGTCCACCTGGTGGTCAACCCCCTACTCAATCACCAATGACTGGTCAAATGGCCCCATCCACTGGGCCCCCACCTGCTGGCCCACCTCAGGGTCCCCATCCACATCCTCAGCAACAGCAAGCTCAGCAGATGCAGAACCAGCAGGTATGTTCTTTCATTCTTTGAACTTTTTTATTTTACCCTAATTTTCCGTTTATGATATGCATTTTTTTCCGTGAATATTTGTCAAAAAAGTTTCGTATTATACATGGTTACTAACTTATCGTGTTTTTATTTGGGCCGTAGTTCACATTTGAAGTAATCTCAACGTACTTATAGGCATTCAATTTTACAATCTTTAATAAAAAAATGCAATGAATCAATTTAATTTATACATTTAAACGAAAATTTACATGCATTCCCTCTTGTCTTTAACACCGTAAGCACTGAATCCTTCGAATTCAAAATCACTATCCTTGCTTGAGTCGAGCAGTTCGTGGGAAGCACTGACATCACGCTCGCTGGCAGCTCATATTGCGTCGCCAAAGACTTCGTATTTGTCCTCCTCATCATCCACTACGCATTCTTCATCCCTAAGCAAATCGTTGTCGGACCCATCAGCATTTGTGAGGTGGCATTTTTTAAAACCTCACCTAATGACAGGTGAATTGATGGCATCCCAGAACTTTTTAATCCACTGACTAATTTGCGATAACTCCGGTTTCTTTGACTTCCCTGAAGTTGTCAAAGTATGTGGTCCGTAATAAAGCCACTCATTCCACTTTTTATGCATCTGTGTCTTAAACGGGCGGTTGCATCCATCACATTCATCACCTGCAGCTGGCTTGTCATCCCTCCAGGAATTATGACGAGATCTGTGCCATTCTCGAACAATATATTCTTGATGCATGGCATTCCATGGCACTCCAATGTATCTAGAACTAACATATGATGTCTACAAATCGCATCCTTGCACTCATTTTGCAGCCAATCTTTGGTTGAATTTTCATCCATCCAGCCTTTTTATTTGTGTGTACGAGCATATTCTGTGGCCATATGACATTCTTAGGGAGAGTTTTTCTTTTAAATATTACACAAAAATGTAACAGCTTCAAATTGCAGAGTAACATATCTTCCGCTAGTAGATCGATGAAATCCGACACGAACCGACGTAAAGTGAGGCAAATTGAATACAGACAGTTACTTGTTAGGGACAGTGTGGCAATTCTATCATTTATTGACAAATATTTCCATATGCATGAGTGGAAGTTTTGGAGGGGAAGAAACTATTACAAATAGATTGTCTCATTGAGAAACCAAAGGGGTATGTAAGAGCAAGGGGAAAAGCCATCCATAGGCAGCATTACCATTTGCGCAGTGATGTTTTGGGCACTGAACGGTGCGGCGGACAATGGCGTAGAATGGCGTTCTCTAAAATCCGTCTGCATATTATACATGGTGATAAGTAAATTTTTACATTGCGCTCGCCATAAAGTGGGTGCATTTTCTATTAGGTGCGTATTATAATTGGAAAATTACGGTACTTACTACTGATGCTGGTGCAGAAGAGAAGTGCACATTTTACTTTTCTATATTTTATCTGAAATTTGCACCCTTTCATAAAATGACAGTGAAGTTAGTCATTACATCATATTATGGTGATAAGTAAATTGTTACATTGCGCTCGCCATATAGCGGTTCTAAAGCCTCATATTTACGTTAATGAACTCTTATTTATCACTGTAAAACTGGTTTGTGTGCTCTGCTGTACGTGCTCTGTGCTTATATTTGGTATGATATGTACTGTTGGAAATGTATTGAATTACCTGTTAAATATTTATATAATATGTTAAAAATGGAGATGCACTGGTTTTCTTTGCCCAGTGTGAATATGTTTAATTTTAAATCTGATGATGATGGAATCACTTTCAAAACAGCATTTTATTTAAATGGTGTATACTGTAATGACATTTTTAGACTTGCTGAATTTAATTTTATTACTATATCTGATTACCATATTTACCATATTCTCTGGCTTATAAGATGCATAGATACATAAAACTCACCATAGTTTTGGCCATGTTATTTGAAGAATGATGACCTTTCTCTCACCTTTTCATATTGTTTGCAAAACAGATAAGAAATATTTTATGGAACCCGATACAAATATGGTGACATGGTGATCTAGAAAGAAGATTATAAGATTTGCATTGCACAGGTATAAATGAGGTCTTTCGGCAAAATCTGACCTTGATGCTCACTGTAGAAGGTGCAGGGTGGTTTTCTGTGGTATTCTATGGGAAATAGCACTTATTATAAGCTGGATAATTATTGAATCTGAAAACATTGCTTGATACACTATATTTCTCGTAATTCTGTAAGATTTGCTTGATGTGCTTACACTTGAAATCATCAGATAAAATTTTCAGGTTCTAGCTTATGCAACATTGCTGAGATGAAGGTACAGGATTTTATCGCGATTTCTACTGCATTGAGTCATGGTTTAATTGATGTTACAAATGCATTGCAGCATTAATTATTTATGATTTGGGGTTTGATTTGTTTAAGTATGATTCATTCAAGTGCCTTCAGCGGAGGAGGATCAATGGGAAATGCTGAGAGTGTGGGGATACCTACCTAATATTGATATCCAGGAAGTGAAAGAGGAAGGAGGTAGGAGATAGTAAACAGTTGTTTTGGCATAAGAGATCTCCCATGATGGAGTATTGGGGATGGGGGGGATTGAAGGTTGGGAGAAAGGTCCTGGTTTGAGTTGATGGTTCTTTCTCCTCATTGGAGCGTTGTTCTCGTCATGCATGGTAAAACTGGATTTATGTTTTTCAACCTTTTTCCTCAACCTATTTTGGAAATAGTGGATATGATAGGTATATCTGTCGTATTTTCCATTAATATATCATGTCATTTGTTCCTTCCCTACTCATGCTAGAGAATTTGAACTGCCTCCAGTATGAGTGCAAAGCAGCAAGTATGTTATGTAGCAACATTGCTGATTTTTTAAATCATGTGATGGGAGAAATAATAGTGGAAGCTACCTTTTTCCCCATCACTGGAGGTTTAAGTGATACAACAACTTCTGTGTGGAAAATGACCCGTTGACTCTGACATGTGCGAGAGAAGAAAGCTTCTATTCATGAATTTCACTCATTTGATGCATCATATATGGCAGCACTGAAATGTAAGGTGCCCACATCTGCAGAAAGTTTTCCTGATGCAGTTTTTCACCATGGTTTGCAAAAACGAATTCAATTTTTTCATGGGGACTGGTCCGTCGGGTCTTAATTTCATTTTTTCAAATTGTGCCATGTATTTAAACTAGACTTTTTGTCAGGACTGACACTATTGCTTCATATTATGGAATTTATTATTTTCGTGTCTTGTATTTTCAAGTGTCTATTATACTTGCTTTTATAATTTTAGCAGCCTCAGCAAGGTCCAATGATGCAGCCCCCTCAGCAAGGCAGGCCAACACCACCTCCACCGGTGCCTACTCCTCCCCCTTCCTCACAGCCTCAGCAACCACAGCAGCGAATGGGATCATCTCCGAGAGATGTGAGTCCAAAAGTTCTTTTGTTGCTGTTTTTCAAATACTTGAGTTCTGAAATAAGAGGAAACCTATGTCGGTTGATGCATAAGCATTAATGAGATTGTGGATTGGTCACTGGGTATTCTAACTTGGAGCATATGGAGCTGTGAATGATAGGTTCTCAGGCATGATAAATCTATGTATTTAATGGAAACTGTCTCTATGTTGAAGTGGTAGGGTTTAGTGATGGGTCAGTTCCCTTGTTTTTCATTCTGGTCTGGTGTAAGCTTTGGGTCTTGGTTATGGTCCTCATTCCTGGTTTGGAACATATCATGAGGTTTCTTTTACGTATATATGTCTGTGGTTTTCCTCATTGAATGACATGTGGCATCATGATACATCTTCTGTTTTTTAATGGATGTGCAAAAAAATCTTTGTACTACTAACTTGAAATTAGTTTAAAAAATTATTTAGAGTGTTATCACATCATGACGAGGAATGTGTGTGAGTTCATCTTTAGTAAGTGTAAGCATCTGTTGGAAAAACTAACCTCAAAAGTGAAAAGAAAAATTTTTTTTAGTGATAATGAATTAGTGTAAATATTTGGTTATTACAGATGATAAGTTACACTCATTACTCTTTTTATAACCTGTGTTTCGTTTGATTTTCATCATTATCTACAAAAACAAGTGGTAGTACAGTTGCGAAATAATTATTAAAATGACTATCTTGGAGATGATTGGAATCCTGATATGAGCAGGGGCCTGTTTCTCAGAGCTACAGGGGTAGAAGTTACAAGTCACAAGTCTACATCACAAGGCGTATGTGTAACTCAGATAAGCCAAACAAGACTTGTTACTTGCCCAAAAAAATGATAGATGTAATTAAAACCATATACCTTATTTTGTGATGCTCGATATATTTCGAGGGTGTACTGTGCAATATTTCTTATCTAAAAGTCGGTGCCTCATTTTTTGGTAAATAAGAATGATTGAATATATGCTTAAATTTCGTAACTTACTTTAAAAGATCTCAAGCAAAGACAAGTTTTTGGGAAACCTAAAATCATTAGATAAAAATCATCGATTTCACTGCATTGCTTGTAGGATGAACTCAAAATGGTATTCATTTTTAAATTGTACATGTCTAGGTATCATGTTGAGTTGGTTATATCTTTATTAAACCACTATAAATGGCTTATGACGCAATATTGTAATGAAGCTTCATGGTACTGTACTGCATGTTTACTGTTAGATTCATTATCAAAGGCTAATACTTTGTATTTTCAGTTTTTAATGATTAAATTACTCATTAGGAATGATATAAGCACTTGTTTTTATGTTATTAAATGTGTTAATAATAAATTAACGTGTGTGAAACATTAGAATATGTTGTTTCCTATTGGGGGGCGTCCATTAATTACGTGAGGCAATTTTGGCGATTTTTCGACCTCCCTCCCCCCTTGGTGAGATGTCGTGAGATTTGGCTCGACCCCTCCCCCTAATCTCTCGTGAGATTTTTCAAAATGCGTATTTTGATTGTAAATACATACTCTGTGCTTGATTGCATTGGATTTATTTAAAAAAAACATAATTTGCTTAATTATTTTTATTTAAGAGTACTAAGAAGTCTCGTATGCCGCAGCATTCATCGAGTCATGCGTTTGGCTGGCCGGTGGCGACTAAACAATCGAGGGGCTACTGTGCTACTTTGTGGCGTTCGCATAACCGCGATAAATATTATAGTGTAGGATTTAGCCATATTGAAGTGGAGAAACATGTTTTACTTAATTTAACCCAGTTTTCTTGCAATTTTACTGTTTCTTGCGGAAAAAAGATTACGTAATATTTGCCGAGACCCCCCTTCTCCCCCACGAGAGATTGGGTGAGATTCGGCCCGACCCCCTCCCTCCCAGAACACCTCATGTAATTAATGGACACCCCCTTGCCTACTGTCCCATCGTGTCTTTAGCCTGAAAATCAATAATTCAAGCACAAAAAACTCACGAGATGACTTTCATTTGGATAACAAACATTATTTGACCTGCAACATACAATATTCTTGTTTAATTAGTATAATTGTTGTATGAGGAGGGATATAGAGGTGGTGGAGGGTATTAATATATCATTTCAAAATGGAATTTTAAGGCATAGAATAAGAATTAATCAAAAACAAATCCATTTACTCATTTCATCTGGTCATGAATAAGTCAAAAGATTCCAAATGACAACTATGAAAATGGAACTACTATCGATTGAGATTGGAATTGATTTGCTAGGTGCTACTAGTAAAGGAAAGGCTCTTTCTCCAAAGTGTGTTCTTAGTATAGCTTTACACTGGTTAGGCAGTGGTGCACAATATCATGGAATAATTCCATGATATTGTGCACCTATAAAGTCTACCCTGTCCTAAAGCTTGGCGGCAATTTTGCCTAGTGTCTCAAATTAATTAGGAGCCAGTTTTTTCTTCAGTTGTCGGATGAGGTGCAATCAAGATGGATGCTATCTGGAATAAAAACATTGGCATAAATAAAGTACCAATATTCTCAAATTACTCGCGCATTAATTTATCAGTAACAAACAGTGAACTCATTTAGTTTCTATTAAGTAATTTAATCATTTAAGACTGAAAGTACTAAGTGCTAGCTTTCAAAATGAATCTTAAAGTCAACGTACAGTACCATGAAGTTTCGACATTACATCATGTTATAAAGCTGTTAATAGTGTTTCAATAAAGATAAAACCAACTTGGCATGATATCTTGACATGTAAGATTTATAAGTAACTACCATTTTGAGCTCATCCTACAAGAAATGTAGCAAAATAAACAGTTTATTCATTTGATGTAAGGTTTCCACGAAAACTCGTATTTCCTTGAGATCTTTTAAGGAAAGTTACGAAATTAAAGTGTTTAAGTATGTATTCAAAAATGTGTATTTACCCAGAAACATAGCTCTGACTTCTGAATAAGAAATATAGCAATGGAGTGCCTAGTTGTGCTTGCTGGCTAAGTGCATCCAAATCCTTCAATGCTTTAAGCAGAACAGCTGGGAGAGATTCTGTGAGAATGATGCTTTAAATGAAATTAAACCTTTCAATTAAAGCTGCAAGATCATCTTTTTAAGTTAGTTTATTTGACTGAAGGCTCCTAGCATCACCTAATGGCCAAGCAGGCATTAAGGCTTATAGGCATACAGCATAATATTCAAAGTTTATTTCTCTTTCCCAAAGTGGCCCTTTTCATTTGATTTTTTCATACCGCCTAGAGTGACCGGTAGTTGTAGATGGTATTTGCTCACCTTTAAAATATCTGTATTATATCTCTCTGACTTTGTGTGAGTTTCATTTATTTTCGATTTCACTGTAATTGACATATTCTATTATTTGCATTTCAAAGCTAATTTTAGAGAATGGGAAATGTCCTATTCCCATGCAAATGCAAGTTGTTGTATCAGGTGGTATGTTTTACTTAATTGCCAATGATAAGTCATAGTGTCTATTTGTTCATTATAGTCATTCATTTTCACATGTGAGATTTTGCTCGTGGGAGGAAGAAAATGATATTAGCTGTTAAGGTTACTATATGTCAAGGAAAGAAAGATTTACCTAATCATACACTTACAAGTTTGTGGTGAGTCATATATGAGAAATTTGCTCAGTGTGTTGGCTGGGCAAGTTAACTTGTAGGCAATCCAAGTGGCATTATGAAGGAAGTCTCATAAATTTTGTGTGCTAACCCCTCTTGGTATTCCAGTACTCAAGTTGAGAAAGATAGTTACTGAAAGTGGAAAAAGAAACCGACCCATCAAGATTATGTTTGTATACTCCTGTCCAAAAAAAACTTACCACCTTGGAGCCAAAAATTTCTAAGTCCCGAGTTGACGTCTATGTGACAACACGGTCAAACCACGCCCCCAGTGTGGGAAGGCAATAAACCAAGGGAATGGAGCAAAGGACTTCCTCGCCGCAGTTGGTGAGGGAGAAGATGCCCGATGGGAAAATTTTGACCTGCGAAAGGAACTTCTTAATGGTGAGCATAGGGCCCAGGCTGCCGTTCGCTTAATGTATGAGTGGGAATGAAAGGGCTTGTTTAGGTTGCTTTAAGAGACCAAGACCTCTCGTTTGACGACAACTGCTGGAAGATGCGGAAACCACACCTTCGTCTTTATCCCCGTTGCTCGTTCCATTTCTTTTGAATAATTTATTGCATATGTGTTCTCACCAAGCTGGGCCTTATGAAATAAAGTATTCAAAAGAAACGGAACGAGCAATGGGGATAAAGACGAAGGTGTGGTTTCCGCAACTTCCAGCAGTCATCGTCAAACGAGAGGTCTTGGTCTCTTGGAGTGACCTAAACGAGCCCTTTCATTCTCGCTCACACATTAAGCGAACACAAGCCTGGGCTCTATGCTCACCATTTACTAACATTTAAAATTTTTATATTTTTATAATTTATTTAACATTTAAAATTTTATATTCCATTTGGCCTGATTCTACCTCTGATCGCGACTGTAATAAACTTTCTGTGGCCTAAAAAGAGGAAGACCCATCACTTTCTGCAAATGTTTCCTGTGCGCCGATGAAGACATGAAATGGATATGTGAGTTGTTGTTCAATCCTGTAGATTCTGAAAGCAATGACAATTCTAGTCTTAGTCCTCCGACCAACCTTTCTTATCTCCATGCATCTTGTCAAGTGAGTTCCGAAGGTTTCTTTTCTGTCCTGTGCGTTTAATGCTTTTCCTCGCAAGGGGGGTGTGGTTCGGCATTATCACATTGACTCGGGACTTAAAAATTTTTCAGCCTCGTGGTGGTAAGTTTTTTTTGGACAGGAGTATACTTTCATTTCTACATCTTAAATCAAAGAGAATTCGAGCTCTTTTGGAAATATAACTCAGGAAAATCTTTGCTCCTGAATTGCCTTTATCATTATATCCTTCTTTTTGTTACCATTCTGCTGCATGAAGTAAAAATGTCCATTTAGGTATCAATTCATTTGTTGTTGCTAAAAAATTACAGACATTTCAAATGATAGTGCCTTTACATTCTTTGTATTTCTTTAATATAAGTGTATTATTGCTATAGTATCTTATTTTTGAAACCGAGGTAATTTCCTTTAATTCATATTTATTTATGCTCGTTAACTCTGTACCTTCACATTACCCCTGGAAAAAATGGCAGATAAAGCCTTGGAAACATTGGCCGCAATGGCCTCCTTACCTGGCTGGGAGCCTGAGTGAACCTGCCCAGCCATGTTTTCTAGGAAAATACCTAATCCCTTTTCCACTTACAGCCTTTTATCACTTATAATTATATTTTGATTCAATGATTTGTTAAGATGTGTTCATGTAAAGGATTATACCTTTTCTGTCATTTCTATGACGTAGCTAGTTAAAATAAGTATAATACTCACTACTTTGTGGTATTTATTTTGTTAATTAATTTATATATAATTTTTAATTTAACTCACAAATATTTTGTCTTTTAAAAATGCTCCTTGTCTGTTCAACATCTCATTGTCATCTATATGTCATAAAGAGGTGAATATGCCCTGGTTCCAAATGATTTAAGTACTGCTTAATGTGAGTTCTAAATGGAAAGGATGTTTTCACTTGTGAGCTGTGTACATTTTGTCCTCACGTGTGCTTATTGGGGTTGCATCATGTGCTTTTTCTCCGTTTGCCATGTTACCTCATGTTTTTCTGCTTAATGGGCTCTTTGTTTAGATGTTTAAGCTGTCTGTGCAGTACCTATCTGCGCAAAAATTGCTTGTACTAATGAATTCTTTTCTTTACTTATAAATTTAACTATAAATGCTAGATAAAATAATTTGATTTGGTATCGCTCTCACTATTTGGTCTTAATGGGGGTTTGTGTAATCAGCAATGTTTTATTGAAATTGTTGGAAATATTTTAATTTTTGCTCAAAAAGATAGAGGGTTGTGCCAGACTGGTATGAATAGGTTTTGAAATTTCATATTCATGCATATTGTAAATATAAAATATGGTTCTCATAATACATTATCTAATAAGGTAAAGATGTAATGTCTTCATGTATAAGTGGATTGAAGTACAGGTCTAAATCTTCATTTCTGCCAAAGTATCGACATAGAGCAAATGGTAACTAGAGCACTCACTGAGGTCCCAAAAGTGTTATGTTATTCATGTAGTTCTGGGGCTGAAACTCAGGTGGCAAGAGTCGATTCCTTTGAGGGAAGAATATTCGCATGGGAAGATGAAAGAATTTCTCACATCTGAGATGGGACTTCAATCGCATCAATGGAATGATGATGTTATCTGATGCATTTTTTTGATAGATCTTACATAGCCTGCATTGTTCTTCTAGTAATTTCATTTAAACTAGACACAGAATTTGCTTTGAAGGAGTCCTCCACATATTTAACAGATAAATTAACTTCATTAGCTAACTTTACTGTCCGTAAAAAAAAGCATGGGCCATGAGGTTTAAGGAGCTTTATCTTCCTCTTTAATCTATGGATTGTAATAAAATAAAATGCATCTGATACCAAATTTAATTCTACATTCGCCGTGATGCTTTCAAATTTTTTTCTGCTGAAGTTGCACCATGACTATATTTTTTTGTGAAAAATGTCCCTGTTTTTGGCTTTATAATGTTAGTGGCCCAGTATTTACTTCCTGTTTCTCAGTCATTTTCAACACTATGAATATGAAATTTGAATATATGTTAGCCAAGAATGTTTTTAACCTGATACTGTAAAATAATAGTTCACATCTTTGAATTTGCTGTAGATATGGATGTAGTTGTAAACCTGTGTTATTCAAAACAAACAACTGGATTGAAATTCAAGTCATGCCTTTATCTCCTTAAGGATGGTAGAATTATGAATTGGCCTGAGAAAACAAGTAAAACATACTTGTTTTATCACAGTTGATTAGTATTTATCTTCATTTTTTGCTCTCAAAGGAGCTAACCCTGGAATCATTCTGTCTCCTAACTGATCGGTACAGGACCCTTTCATTGGGTGTTATATCATATAACTATACCCTAATTAAAATAAAATTAATATATAAATACTGCTGATGATGTAACATGCACTTGCTTCAAATTTTGCAGTTTAACTACAAATAACATTCCTGCGTGGTAAAACATGCCTGATAATTGGGTTGAGGGTTGTTAAGGAAAGAAGTAAGCTTCAGTGAAACTTGAGGGCTCATAACTGCGATTAATATGTATGTATTTGTACTGAAAATGATGTGTGTTCTACAAGAGCAAAGCTAGGTAAAGCATATTGTTCTAAGACATACTTAACATTGAAAAATAGGTTACTCCTTGAAATTATTTAATAAATGTTTCTTGGCTCAAGGGTGCAGCAATATTATATCTTAACGGATGAAGGATGGATACATGAATATTTCATTATCCTACCCTCAGATATGAAATACTAACACCATTCAGTTATTTCCAACAAATACTTCTAGCAATCTTCTGAAAGGTTGTACTCTATGTGCTGGCCACATCTGCAGCTAGAAAGATGAAATATGCTTTGCACAGTAAAATGTCAGATCTCAATCATATGGTACGACTAAGATGATTAAAGTGGTAATTAAGAAAACTGGATGGATGTAGTAATTGTATGCTTCAGTTGAAGTAAGTGCATTAATTAATTCTAGTTATATTCTATTTTTAGCTGTCTAGTTCAGTAGCCACCTATGATTTCTTTTGGTATTTTATAGCAGATTCAATAAGATATAATATGAACTGAGTGAGACACATGTTGTCGACAAATGCTTCAAAATCATTAGTTTTGGCATTAGCGATTGAAAAACTAAGTCCTTCATTCACAATATGATATACCAGTGATTGCAGAATCTTCGTTTTAATCTCTTAATGGCATTTAATGTGTGATTATGGCATACTTTTTGTATCTTTTACAATATTTAGATGATGTTTTTCTTCATTAGTACACTATATAATTTAGGGAAAATATGCCATACACAAAACTTAGGAATTATAGGCAATGCTGCTCTTCTCTGGAATTGGATTCAGCTGCCAAGTTCAAATGGAATTAAGCGCAACCTCCGGCTGTGTAAACCAGAGCAATGGCTTGTGAACATGAACGAACACATTTTTCTTGTGGAATCTTTTTTAATAAAGAAAATCATGCGGTGTAAACAGCTTGGCCAGGTCAATGCTAAAAGGAACCTATTGTGATATTGAATTAATCCAAGATACTATGAAGAATGCTGAAAAAAACTTCTTTTTCATATTGAACAAAAAACGTGCTAACTTTTTCAATGTTTTGTTTCTTTTGGAATTCTCCCTCTCAGCAATTGATATCCCTTTCCTTCAATGCTACTGTTCTTTACTACTTGATGTTGCTTATGCAGGGCTATGGAATAAGAATTGATGTTCTCTTTAAGTACTACGGTTTTTCGTTGACTGTTTTACATACCATTGTTACAGCTTCGTAAAAACATAAATCTACCAAAAATCTGCTTGTAATCATCATCTGTAGATATTTTTAATAATCTATGCAGTTATATGTTATTGATTCATTCATCTATTTCTGTGACAAGATTAATATACTTGAGATATGAAAATCTATACTACTATTGACAGTTTGCCAGCTTCACACTATTCAAGATGTATTGAACGTGGAACATTGGACGAGATCTCTTGGGCACTTGAAGAGCATTGATGACCATTCGAGATGAATATTTCTTGAGTAGTTATACAGTCGTTCATGAATGGACTTGAATGGCCTTTCATAGCATTAATTGAAGCTGGATAGTACTTTGATGGCGATTGTCAAATTAAACAAGGGACTAACAGAAAGCATCATATGATTAGGAGCCTATACTTGCTTAGTATGTAAGGCATTTCTTAATTGTTGACAAAGTTCATTGAATCACAAAAGGAATATTGACACTGACAGTATAGTTAGCATTGGAGTGTCAGCCATGCATGGTGAGGCTTGAGGAAGAAATTGTCGAAAGATTTGGGACTGGGAGTGGCTGTGATGAATGCAGAAAGCAGGAACTAAGAGCATGCTGTACCGCCAATTGGAGGTGGAGAATCCAGAATCATTCGACAACTTACTGATGATAGGCAGCCACAAGTTTTGAAAGTTCCTTGAGCAAGTATCCCCAATAATATCAAAGAAAGACGCCATCCTACAACAGTGCTTTTCTGAACAACACAAGTTGGTGGTTACTCATCATTGGTGGTGGTGGTATGGTCTTCAGCATCTGGGTAGTTCTATTGTGTACTGCAGATGAGTGATCCTGAATCCTACACTTACAGTGGCTGAGATAAGGATTGCCTACAAAATGTCTGATACCAGGTATAGAAATAATTTTTTGATTAAGCTTGCCGGTATTATTTATGAAAATATTTTATATCCACTGTTGGAGAAATAATTACAATTTAAAAGAAACCGTGAAAAAAGCTTCGGTTGTAGAGATTTGAAACGGGGACCTCAACACTGTCGGGCACAGACCCTAGTCACCAAGCCATAAGGCACTTAAGAATATTTAGAGAAAATAAAATTTGTATTACTAATTTTTAAAATGGCCTCTGCAGACTTCCATGCTTAAGTAAATATGTATCAATCTATGAGTACCTATTTAGAGACTTACAGCAACAGCATCACCTGTAGCCAATCCAGCTAACGTAAGATTTTTTGGCTCTTAATGTGATACATATTAGTCAAATGCAATCATCCTTGTGGAATGAATAAATGTAGAAAAGCATGGGTACAGTGTATTTTGCTGTGGTCCATCCAAATGGAGAACTTGAATTGTAAATCGTACACAGAATTGAAAGTTTGTGCTGCATTGTACATGGCATTTTATGTATGTCATGATTGAAATTATCATGCTGAAATGGCTAGGATTCCACCGTTTGAAGATGTCCGCTGGTGGCAACAATTTCTCCAGTCATCTTGGTGGCATATTCTGATGCTTTCTGGCGTCTTCATAGGGATACTCAAAAGCTGGTACTTATAAAAATGTGTAGTGTTTCATTGTTCGGCAAATATCCTCTATTGCTTATGTGCAAGAGAGAAATGTATAATTTTATACAACTGATACGTGGTTGTGAGAAATTTCCAGTGAGGACAAAATAATTTTTTTGTTTGAACTACTAATTGAGGGAAGGCAATGGTGAGAAATAAATAAACTAAATAGTTTGGGAGCTTCAGAGTCATGGGGTAAGCAGTTGATGGAATTGACATGCAATTATGTTTTCTAATATGGGGATGATGCTACCAAAAAACTCTGCTCACAGAGCCTGTGGAGTATGAATGCTGGTGTTTCTTTGTGTTAGGGTACAAAAGTTCAACCACTGCCTTCATGCTACGGTGATATCTTTCAATGTGTTCATGGAAATAAAGCCTGTCATTAAACATTTTATTAGCCAAGAAGCTGAATAATTAAGAAGAGGCTGGCAGAGTTAAGAGACATCAATGAACTGTATTTTGGGAATTGCTATATGTACTGGAAAGGAGGAGGAGACAATGGTTTACTGGAGAGATGGAGTAGAATATGAGCATGGAATTCACCTCCTCTAATGAATTCTCATGGGATTTTAGCATGAGATACTCTCAGGTGCAGTCAATAATCTTAATGAAAACGATTATTATAGCCTTAGACTTCTTATTTTCTAAATGTTAATACACTCTGAAAGCTTTAACAAGCAATGCAAGTTTGCTGGCATTGGATGGCTTGAAAGTGAAAGACTTGAATGAATACTGACAATAGGTACAATTAACAAATATTTTTGGTCTTGATTTAATTGCCAAAAATGTTGGCTGATTCCTCAATAATAATACTAACCATTCTACACATAGGCTTATGCATCAGTACTTTCCTATTAAAATCTACGAGTTTTTCCCATCAAGCATTGAATGAGTAACCCTAATAAATTATCATTGTTCATAAATCAAGATTCCCAAGATGTATCTAATTATCGGGTACTTCTTCCTAATCAGCTTAAAATGCAACTCATTTAAGTGGTTTCATACCTGAACTTAGTTTTATGATGACAGCTCTTACTGTGTGTCACTTCCTTCCAATTCCTCCTCCATGGTAACTTCCATTACAATTTTAGATTTTAGTGGATTCCTCATCAATCGTAACTTGCAGCTGGGATGGAACAGTAGGGATCTCATGGCAGTGTGTATTGGATGACTTAGGTTTTGTCTTTTCTTTGTTTATTCTGTATTGCTGGAGCCTACTCAAGCTGGAGGGATGAAAGTATGTTGAGAAAAGACCATTTGCCCTTTATGTTGTTCGAAAAATTATTCATTATCTCTGTTGGAATATTGTCTCCTGGTATGATTTACACTGTTGAGAACAGTTACATGAATTGTGTAACTTTTTATTCTTATAATAATGCTAGTGACATTCAGCTAATTTTCCTCTTTTAAAATCGTATTTTCAGTGATTTAAAAACTTGCTGTCCTGTTCTTATATCTGTGAGCTTAGTTTCTTCTGAAGTATTAAGCACTAATATTCCTTCAAAATCTTCAACCAAATTCTTATGATTATAACATCCATTTTTCATGACTTTATGAAAGAAGAATCCAGAACTTCATTATTTGAATATTTCATATTCTTTCTCTACACCAGTGCAAGCTCAGTTTAGAGTGAGGTGGTATAGCTCCCTATTTTGTTTGTAATGTTTATCAGTAAAGAATCCTTTTTTGTTGTCACACTGCATATCTTCTTACAACTTTTCTTTCCTGCCTTAATTTCTTGGAGTACTATAATTTCATTTTATCCACCATCAGATTCTTTAAGGCCTATCATTTGATGCTTTCCTAGTAATCAGGTTAAGTTGCTGAAAACATTTTGTGTGCACTTTGTCTTAGCTGTCATAGTTGAGTGATTGGACTAGGTTAATCTAAAATGAAATGTATTTGTCTCTGAGTGATTAGTTTGGGTTCAGTTAGCTTGTAATTGATTTGCAATGTGTGGTTGTGTACTTCTTTTGTACCTGAAAAATGTAGTATTGTTAAATGCTCCAGTCTTCTATTTTTTTGCCATCTCTTCTTGTTTTTGCAAATAGGGGAAACCAGTTGAATCATTAAAAAGTGCACTTGCTGGATATAAATAGGATTTTTATGTTGATACTTTCTTCAACTTTCTCTGATTTGGGGAGAATTGATCGCTTCTGTTGTGTGTGTGTTAATGTATTGAAATTACTGTAATTTTTTTGTCCAGTCACAACAGCAGCCCCAGCAAGTTCCATCTCCAGCCCCTGCACAGCCAACCCCTCCTTCTCCACAGCAACCACCTCCCAATGCAATGGGGCCGCAGCATCCTCCTCCAAGTCATGCCACTCCCTCACCTCATCCACCCCCCCAAACCCACCCTCCACCCCCATCGGGGCACGGCCCCCCTCCTCCCCACGTCCCTCCCACTCCCCATGGTCCACCCCAGCAACAGCAGCATGGCCCACCTCCACCACATGCACCCCCTACCGCCCACCCACCCCCTCCCCTTGCCCCCTCGAGCCACCCATCGGCATCCCATCCTCCCCCTCACCCCCCATCAACCCATGCTCCCCCTCCCTCCCACCCATCAGCCCCTCACCCCCCATCCGTGCCTCACCCACCTCCCCCTTCCCACTCGGGTGCTCCTCATCCCCCACCCCCCCAGCAGCCACACCCTCCCCCTCCCTCTCATCCCACCCCGCCTCATCCTGCGGCTCCGCAGCCATCCCACGCCCCACCTCCCCACCCTCCTCCCCCTCAACCCCACCCTCCCCCCCCACAGTCCCATGCCCCTCCTCCTCCCTCCCATCCACCCTCATCCACGCCCCTCCCTCCCAGCTCTCAGGGCCCGCCCGCCACCGGGCCTCCCCCCATGTCCCAGATGCACCAGCAGATGCAGGCAGCCGCCGCTGCAGCTGCTGCTGCAGCAGCTGCGGCCGCCGCAGCTCAGAACCACATGGGTCAGCAGCATCCTCCTCCTCCTCCAGTGAGTGTTTTGACTCTCACACATCCTCTCAGTTGTCGATTTTTCCAATTGCACGAGTCAGTTTTTCAATCTTGCTGTTGGAGTAGTGATGCATTGCCAGTAAGGTGCATGTGTGGCGTATATTTTTTGTAATTGAGAATTTGTCTTGTAGTATTGTTCAATTACTTAATGGGTTGTTTTAGTTCTTGTTGGTCTTATTCTACATGTAGAGCATATTGTTTCTCAGCTTTTGCACCGTCTAGTACAAAGATGCATTGGGCTTAGAGGATCCTCATAATGTGACTTATACAATTATATTCTTCAACATAATAAATGTAATAATATGTTCAGGTTTAGTGGTGGCAAATATATGTTTCTGGTTATTTTAATTTCAGGGTCCAATTCTGTAAAGATACCACCCTTGATTGGGTAGTATTAGAGCTATTTTGTAATTTAGAAAGTGAATACCTGACAACAATGGTATGAAATGCATTGATTTAGAGCTGCACTTGCGATAAAATTTTCCTCAAGACCTTTGCTTCCTGGCAGGGGAAAACCTACAATCCTCATACATTTCAATTGTATATAATTTTAGCTACTAGAATACCTTGCTATGAATTCTATTGCAATATTTGCCTCTGTCATCCTTAATATCATGTAACATCTTGTACTTTTGGGGTGGATTCTTCTGACTGTGTGTATGCTAGACTTTTTTTTATAATAATAGATGCATTTTTACTGGAAAAGTAAGTGTGAGAAAGAAAAGTTAATTTCAAGAACAGTGAGGGAAACACTCACATGGTATAGGTAGAAATAGTTAAATATGGTGGTACATCTTTGATTTAGGGCTTTCATTATGTTTCTACGTATAAGATATATGCATTTCTGATGCTTTCAGTCTTGTTTTTCTTGATTTTCTGAACTATCTGCATCCAATCCTCCTTGACTAACTGCCATTGCTTGAATGTGAAAGTGTTAATAATGAAAAAAGTTTTAAAAAATAATGAAAATTATTTCACTTTAGATACATAGACTGGAAATGTGCATTGCTTACTCTTAACAGAGACAGCGCTAAGTAATCTGCATGAAGAGAGAGTACCTCAATGTAAAACTATTTATTATAAATCCACAGAATATCCAACTTCTCAAACGTATGCATGATAGAGTGAGAGGTACTATAAAATACATATCCCTCGTGTCCCCTTTCATTTTAGTATCTACAGAGCAGTGTCATGAAATACAATTGGCACATTCATGTTTTAAATGGTATGCCTCTGTGTGTAAAACATTTTTCAGTTGCGTAACCAATTATTTTTTATGAGAGACATGGGTACTCCATAAATTTATATAAAGTCATGTGCTAAATTTTATTGGATTGCTGTGAATTCTGACCGTTTAGGCTGGTGTACATGGTCCTATTCTTGAAAGAAGCATTTTCTTTTTATCTGCTACCGCTTCTCAAAAGTTATTTCGAACTTAAAATAGGTTGTAATCACATTAGTATCAGTATGCACAGTCTGTAACAAGATAGCTATTAGCTTAATAGATTAGTGGGATGCTGTCAGTTGACCTTTTGACTTTCTTACAAAGGAATTATAAGTACCTTGTGTTGATTCTATCACTGATGACATATCTTTGTGAAAAGTAATTACCACTGCAATTGACCCCATTTCCAAGTTCAATATTTTGTGAACAATTACAAATGAAATGCTGGAAGTGAACAAATTTGTAAATATTATACTTCAGTTGCCTTACTTATTGCTGATTTAGGTTTGGTGTCAAGGCAATTGTTCTTGTATCTTCTTTGTCCGTTTTGTGTAATCAAATTGACTTAGCATATTTTTATATGCCCCTGTGGTAGGGGAGTTGTGGCAGTTTATGGCACCCAAGAGATAACCACTTGTCTAAATAAAAAATAGGAAATGATGCAAAATAAAAAAATCGAATTAAATGTTTTGTGGAGGAGGAGGAAGTAAATTTAATTTTTCAGGGTTGATAATTTAAAAAAAGAGCCTGGTATGACAAGATGGAATAATCTGTCCAGCAAAAGCACCATTAAAATGAAACGCTAGATTGTATGGTTGGCGTGGTTTTTTGTCCATATTTTGTTTCCATGTCCTTCAATGAATTAACAGCTCGTGAAATCTTGTGATTCCATGGGGAATTTTTATAGTATCCCTCCTATCGTCATATTTTGGTATGATAGTATTCAAACTTATGTTAGGTTATGTGGAATGTAACCATTGTCTGGGGCTGTTTTTACTTAGTAATTTTTAGTTCGTGATCAATTGTGTAAATTATTGGCTGACTGCTTACAAACCAAGAACCTAAGGGTTGGAGGAATTTGAAATCTCTGGATTTTTCATCATGCCTTGCACTGGTATTGTTTTATAAAGCTTATGGTTCACTCACAGATGGGCGTTGCCTTCTCTGTTTTTGGTAAATGATTTTATTATGTAGCATTTTAGTGAAAATACTGACTGTTTTTTATTTTTGTCATAATTTTCTTACTTTTTTCCATCAAAAGAGTTAATACATTTGATAGGACTGGCTTAACTTCTTTAACATCAGTCCATTATGACTCTACGTTATTACCTCCTTTATTAGCGTAGTTGCATATCTTGTGCCATTGTAACTAGAATTGGGAAACTCACTAATCACAGAAATTACAGCATATCTTGTGTAATTGTAACTAGAATTGAGAAACTCACTAATCACAAAAATTTACAGCAACATGTCGGAACTTCCCAGACCTAATATCTGATAGGCTATTGTTCTCCATTTTTTTTGTACTTGCGAAAGTATTTTATTTATAAATAGGGTATGTCATTGAAATGCTGGAAAGAAACAAACAACACTTCTAGCTGGGCAAGGCTTGTGTAAGAATACATTATGACACCCATATGGTTCTAACGTTATACAGATGCATTTGGAAATATCCATGATGTTTCACTTTTGACTGTTTGTGCATAGGATGGGGTCATGAGTCAGTGGTGAATACATATTTTAGCTGATATCTCATATCTACCTTCATTGCATTCCATTAAATTAAAACAAAAATTTCTACTTCATTGCCATTCTCAAGACTGAATATGGGATACTAAGCAATGGATTGTGAATATAATAGTGGCAATGGGTATTGAGCTCACTCAGTAATAAAATATGGACCCTAGCCCCGTAAAGGCAGATCCTGCGAAACACAGCTTGCGCTCTTCCTTCATGATATCCTAAAATCAGGTGAATCGATTAAGCAAGTCGACGCGATATTCCTCGATTTTAAGAAGGCATTCGGCAAGGTTCCTCACAAAAAACTCATATATAAATTGCAATCATGTGGAGTTAATAGAAAAATAGTGAATTGGATAAGTGACTTTTTCAGTGATCGAAAACAAAAAGTAGTTATTGATGGTTTTAGCTCTGATATGGTCGAAATCACATCCGTTGTTCCTCAGGGAAGTGTGATCGGCCCTCTTTTATTCATTGTTTACATTAATGACCTACATTCTAGAGTTAGCAGTAAATTAAAATTATTTGCAGATGATACAGTTATCTACCGTGAAATGAACAAAGATGCGGACTTTGAAGCTCTGTCATCGGACCTTAACAATGTTCATTCATGGTGCCAGGAGTGGGGGTTAGAATTAAATATCAGCAAATGCACCACAGTCCACTTCCTGCGAAAATCATCACAAAAATGCCATACCTAGACTGTGGGTGGAGTAAACATAAAATCTTCATATACAGTAAAATATCTTGGAATTACCTTAACTTCAGATATATCGTGGGGAACACACGTACAAAACATATGCGGCTCATCATTAAAGAAACTAGGTTTTGTTAAGCGTATAATAGGAAGGTCCTCGGATGAAAAAGTCAAAGAGAGATGCTACTTTGCTCTGGTTAGGCCACTCCTCGAATATGCAGCAAGCATTTGGGACCCTGGTCAAATAGATTTAACCAAAAAAATTAATAAAATACAAAGGAAAGCAGCGCGCTTCATTAAAAACTGCTACGAGCGTACATATAATGTCTCACAACTTTTAGAGGGATTAAGGTGCGAGCCCCTAGAGACTTGGAGGCTACATGCTAGGCTTAGGTTGCTTGATAAATTCAGAAGTGATATTTTTCAGAGTGACATAGAGAATATTATCATGACTCCTCACTACATCTCTAGGTCTGACAGATGCGATAAATAAGAGAGATACACTGCCGAACACATAGGTACAAGAAATCATTCTTTCTGTGAACAATAAGCGATCACAATAAAAATTAAGCTCACTAAATAGACTCCTATAATTCATGTCACCATTTCATCTCCAAAAAACTTACATCTTTACACAGCTGGTGACCTAACACCCCCTGCCACACGCCCATGTGGCGGCTCGCGGGGTATAATGTAGATGTGGATGTTTCCTGTGAATAATATGCTGAGTCAGGTTTTAGTGATATGTAGGGTTGCATTACTCTTTTACATAGTGGAAATGCTGCAGGAGAATTGGATCTTAAGTCATCTTAGACATTACCTGAATAAATGCCTGAATATTAAAAGTTTAAAGTAAATCAGTTTGTCTTATTGTATAAAAATTAATGTGAAATCATTTTTGATAGCTGATATTTTTTACCCAGAGTACAATTTGCTCATGATGAAAAATTTTGCTAAGTACTATATCGAATAATATTTTCTCGGATTGTATTTTAAAAGTATGTGAATGCAACCAATTAAGTATCATTCCACCCAAATTTCGGATAAGTAGTGTGGTTATCACATCAACTTTTTTATGATTGTCATTTTTATGTTTGCGATGAATATTGCTATGTGAAAAGTGTTTATATGTGGAGTTATGCCCGGTTCATATGGGTCAGGAACAGGTGCAGAATGTAGAAATGCATCTAGCCAATCACTAATGAGGAGGTTACAATAATAAGGCGAAGTTTTTGGCAGATCTTAACCCTGCAGAACCTGCATTTAGAATTTCTGATTATTTTCCATGTTTTACATTTAGATGCCAATGTTAGAATCCTGGAAAATAGTCAAGCAATAATGCGTTCAGTGATTTAATAGGTGTTTGCGGGCAACATCACAGGGCCTTTCCTCAACCCCTTTGCTTGTAATTGGCTACATGCATTTCTGCATTTTGCAGCTGTTCCAAATCCCCGTGAACCCCACTTAAAGGATGTAGTGTAGTTGGAATACATCCCAAGTTACCTGGATACCTTAGAATTTCCTTACTACTGTTACAGAGGGATACAAACTCTCAATGCTGTCTTTCAATGTATTTTTTATACAAATACTCAGTTGTAAAGAAAAGAATGCATGAAGTTAGCATAATATTTTTAGAGGCTAAAAAAATTAAGGGTCTCTAAATGTATTTTTATTATTCATGATAAGGTAAGCTATGTATGAATGCAGCTTTATAGAATATGGAGCTTAGTGAAGGAAGTAATGGGGTCTTGAGGGAATGTGTGGCCAATGTTGCATGAATATGTTAAATATTGGAGTGGTGGTTGTGGTGGTGGGTCTGAATAAATGTTATCTTCCTGTCTTATAATTTGTGCAGCCTTTTCTTTTTTAGCAATTTAGATGTCATCTCTATCTTCATTGTACGATGACAATTGCATAATATGAAATACCATATTTGATGGCATGTATGATTTTGGACATTTAAGATGTGTTACAGAAGAGAAAAAATTTTTCAAAGCCAACGGGGAAAGTCTCAGTATAAACAGTAGTAGGTGGTTTTAGGTGTTGAAATGTCTATTTCAAAAAATCTGTTTGGGGAGGAAGTTTTTATAAAGGTACTCAGAAGAGACATTGCATAAGTATTGCTATTGATTGGCAAAATTATTACAAGTTTGCATGATTTACATCAGAATATTGTCATACATTTACTGCTTAGTTTATTTTTCCTGGTTTGATAGTTAAGGTGATAGTGTATGGAAGTGTCGTTGTAGACAAAGTCTATCCTTGTTCATCCAGACTGCCTAGGGCAAGGAGTTTTCTGGATTATTACAGCAATAGGGATTTCTTAATCTCCTCGGTCCTGGCACATTGTGTACAATACACAAATTTTTGAATTTTTTCCCGCTCAGCAACGCAAAATATTGGCATTGCCACTTGTTGATAAGTGGCAGCATCATTAAGAAGCTTGAGTGGCAGATATATTAACTCTGCAAACACGGCTTACAACGCAAAACGTAAGTATAAAGAATTTCTCAAAAATAATGCTGGTATGTCTCAGGGCTGAGGAGGTTAAAACAATCTTAACGGAGTCAGTTAGTTAAAGTTTGGCTTTCAATGGCTTTTAATTACTTTTCATGATTTTTGAGGCTCTTCCAATTAAAAATTTTAGCTGTAATTTTGAATTTATGAAGAATGCAGTTTTCCAGAATAGAAAATATTAAAATTTTCAGTATCTTATAGCAAAAATGGGTACTTAATTCAAGATATCTTTACAATAGTACAGTTTTACTCCCCATAATTGATAGCATTAAATGTAGCTATCGGAAAATTAAATGGTTGCCTTTAATTATTATTATAATAAATGCTACAAAATGTTTGATTAAATTCTAATATGTTGGAGTAGGACTGGGTATTACTGACCATCTGTGATATATATATCTTGCCAACCGTAGTGAGTATTCTTAAGTTTGCTGAAGAACTTGCCTTCGGGTCTAAATTCAGGTAAAATTTTTTTCTATTATTTTGGGAAGGAAGAGCATCTCATGTGCCTTCAAATGCAGAAGGCCATAGCGTTAAGAGAAATTCCATTACTTCTCATCTCAGATAATCATGAAACTTCATCTTGGTGATACTAATGGTTGACTAGTCTCATGAATGAGAACTTCATGATTGCTTCACTCGTAGTAAAATAGTAAATCTGGTCTTTTAACTATTGTATTCAAATTACACCATTTTATTATAATTTTGAGGACTATTGTTATGAATTATAGTGGACAGTTTTGGGGATTATACTCACTACTCTCTCTCTCTCTGTGTTTTCATTTCATCTGTTTAATATCTTATGTTTCATATTAAGATGATCCAAGGGCTAGAGAAATGCTATTCCCTTTGCTAACCCAAATTGAATGAGGCAAGGGCTTCTCTGAACTAAGCTTAGTCTGAATTCTCCTCTGATTACTTTAAATAGCTTCTTATGTAATAGGTCCTCATAAGTAAGATGGGGGCTGAAATATGACAATAATACATAGATATAATAAATTATGTAATGTCCTAACAGTGAAGGCAAATGAAATGTAATCAACTCACTTTAAATACAAAGTGGCAATGTGCTCTAAGTTGTTGCAAAGACTGTTTGATCGAATTTTGTAGCATTGTATATCAATAAAATAATAATTGTTAATAACTTTGATTAATTTAAAATTCACAAATGAAATCATGCGAGTTATATTGGTTTAGGAATAAATTTTATTGCATTTTACCTGCACTATGAATATTATAACTCTTATGAATGACCAGTGTCAAATAAAATTTCCTTCTCTTGTTTTTATCCAGTCCATTAAATTAGTGTATAGATTTCAAAATATGTGAAGTGAAAATAAAATTGTGAATATATACTCTTGTAGATGTGTATGTACATATTTTACATTTAACCATCTTTTGGGAAGTGTATAGATGTGCTGTAACTGTAATGAATTTACCATATTAAAAATTTTGGTTGAGTTAGCAATCGGGATGATGAAGCAGTGCTGCCATCTCCCAATCCCTCAAAAAGCTGGCACTAGGTTGGCATGCCTGGAATGTATGACAGTCCTGGATATCTAAGCTCTTTTTAGATAGGGTTTGTTGTGCAAAATGTAGAGCTGGTAGTTGCTATCATCAAAATGAATGTTGATATCTTCATTGCGAGTAATTTTTGGACCATATGGTCCTTTCTTACAATTATCATATTAACATCAGCCATACTAATGCCTTGGATGGAGTAGAACCCTCTCATTTCTACTGATTCATAACATTTTGTCATAAAATATTAGCCTTATGTTCAGTGAAAAGATAGATTTTCCATAGCAGAGGTAGGATAGTTAAAGTATAGTTTAATTTTTGTTCCTGTCCAGAAATTTAGGACTATCTGAAACTTCATGAAATTTTGTTGGATCTATTCTTAGGACACAATCGAATGTAAATAGCAAAATGTAATTAGCTGCAAATTTATTATGATAATGCAAAGATTTGAGTCTGAGGCTTTGATTTGCTTTAATACGGCATTCTTCTGTAACTCTTACCTTAGCCTGTCCAAATGCTGTCGATTAATAGGTATGGTCCCTTCATTTTAAATGGTTTATTGACAGCTTTTTACTCCAATCGAGCATCATTTTTTCAAGCCTGTTGTAAGAAAAATTAAATATGGTTTTGAAGTATGAAACATCAGTTTAAACTGTTAGTGGATACATTTCCTGTGACGCTTTGTGAATACTTCTCTTTTAACTTTGTTTCCTGTGGTCCATTTGGGCTCAAGACTTCACTAAACCTTGAAAATAATATAAATTGAATGAATGAGGTATAATAATCTCAAAGCAAATTCTGTAAAATGAAGTTATCAGTGTTAAAATGCTGCTAACTGCTTGATATTAAACAGAGGAATGAATAGTTCGTCACTTTTTTATTTTGCTGAGAAGTACTACCCAAGCAAGTCCAGCACATCTCAGATTTATTTAAGTTAAATATCTCTACCTCGTATCTGAATGATCCAGGAAAGCCTTGGTGCATTTAACTTCACATAAACCTTTTTTTTTATTATGGTAGCAGGCCCATGTTAGGTGTTTATTTTTCTCTTGCCCTCTTCCAGCATATGCACCCTCACCTCCACCAAGGAGCAGCGCCACAGCAGGCGCCCCCTCAACATCACATGGGACATCCACATCATCCCCACCACGCCACGCAAACCCCCTCTCAACCACCCCCTCCCCATGGTCCTCACCTACCTCCCCCACCTCAAACCCATGCTGGGCAGATGGGCCCTCAAGGACCCATGGTAAGCCTCCACCAAACCCATGCCTTATGCATTGATCAGCTGAGTCTACATGCTCATTAGTGCTCTTTGAGAAAAATGAAAAATATTGGTACTTCACTCGAAAGTTATTTTTTATCATATCTACATATCTTTGATCAGGCATTGTTTTTAAAGTTGTGTATGAAATAAATTATCTAATCCCTTGTAAACAAAGCAAGTGGGTGAAAAGTACCATTTTTCTCATTTATTCTTGATGCATTTCAAATAGCAACTTTGTTTTACCTTCCAGGATCATCAATAGTCTATTGACAAATAACTATTAAGGACTATTTATGTATAAGTTGAAGTTTTTTTATAGTACCTGTCTTTTAATATTGTAATTCATAGCTTTCAGAAATATTTATTCCTTTTTTGAACCCCATTTTTAGTATTTAATATTTATAATAATAATCATACCATCTGTTTTCAATGCTCCTTTTTTCATCGACTTAGCTTTCAATGATTAAAATTATTGGTATCAGTGTTCTCTTTTCTAATTTAATTTTAAGGATGCTTTATGGAAAATGTAAGCTTTTTGTATACCACTCTTCTTCCTAAGCTTATGGATTTTATATCATTATAATTTTGGCTGCATAGTACTTTTTGAGCCATTTATTAGATGTCATGAAATGAAATTCTGCTGTAGAGTATACCCCTGTTATCGGGGCCAATCCGTGAAATACTTAGTTATTCTGTTTAAGTATTCTTTAATAGAAATCTGATATGTGAGTTATTTATTGAAAGAAGAGCTGCCGTGTCTTATTCCAAATAGAGCTTTCACGTATTGGTGTGGTTAGAAATATGTTTCTTACTGTTGTAAGTCTTATTTATTTTAATTGGAGTTTGTGTGTAATGTTTTATTTGTATTTTAACATGGTTACATTGTTTTCCTCTAATATTTTGGTGCTAATATAATTGTTATATCCATTATTTGATCCATGTTAAGAACCAACTGATAAAAATTTAATTTCTATTTTAATGTTTTTGTGTGTGGCAGCATTATTTATTTGGAAGGCATGTGCTTAATTTTTTCCTGAGCATATTGTCTTATTTATGTACAAGAGTGGGGATACTAAGAGCCTGGGGATTTGCTTTTCCTTGTCAAATTGTTATTAGTTTTTAATAAGTGAAGAGCACCATTTTAGGCATTGTTTTTGGTGAGTGGACATAGAGTCTTCAAAATATTACCTGAATGTGGCAATGGAGCTCTTATGAGCAATTTTCAAATTTAAAAAGCTAAGTGAGCCAGTACTATCCATTTCAAAATTGTATATCCCAAGTTTGAACGGTAATATCTCAAAAACCACCAAGGCTATTTCTGTCATCTTTGTATCAAATTAAAGCATTATACATTCTAAATTGATTGATACCAACCACTTTTTTAATTGTAATTAAACATTTTATCTAAACAGATGAAGTTTATGGCTTTATAGTCATTTACCTAAATGGATAAGGTTTATGGCTTTCAATTTCATACTACATAGTACTTGCATAGACTTTAGCCACATAGTATGCATGGGAAAATGTTCCTAATATCATAGTTTTGTTATAATAAAGTACCAAACACTCTGCACTCATTTAGCAGTGTGAAAAATGGGCTGTTTGTCCATTCTTAAACAAATAATTCCAACCAAAATCGTTAATTAAAGAAAGTGCTTGGTATCAATCCATGCAAAAAAGAATGCATTACGCTTTAATTTGATAAAAATATGACAGAGATAGCCTTAGTGGTTTTCGAGATATTACGTTTCAAACTCAGGTTGTGCAATTTTAAAACAGTAAGGAAACAGACAATAAGGAAGGTGGGAACCAGAGAGGTTAATGTTTTAAAAGCATACAAGGATACCTAATAGGCCTTGCCGTAGTGGCCAGCTTCATAATGTTAAGGGTTGGTACGAGACTGGTTATCCAGCAATATCTTGACAAAGAGTGTGTCTCCTGTGTTCAAATTTCTGTTGAAGTGGATGAGACCTAAGACTAGTATGACATCTAGAAGGAGGTTGATTTCCCCCAAAGCGATAGTGGTGGTGCTCCATTTTTTGGGAGACTATTCCCCCATAGTATATGATCTCCTAGTCCTGAAATTTTTTAAAATATGCTCAGGTGGATATTTCACCTTGAAAAATTAAAGTTTTGGCATAGAAAAGCCATGGAAAATCCATATTCTCTGGTATGTAGTTACCCTAAGTAGAATGCAATATTTTTACTGGGGAAAAATTATAAAAACTCCGTGGCTAGTCCCGGATAGCTTGAAATTTGTAAAAATTAGTTTGTTATGATATTCTGGGAGTAATTTAAACTGCATGTGTCATTCACTTGATACCATTGTAGTAGTTCTGTTTTTAAGTCTCTTCGGAAGTCACTAATTTTTATTAGATATTTTTATATAAAATCAGTTTCAGAGTGATTTTTTATCAGTAAATAATTATTAAAACTTTAATGTGCCACTACTCAGTTGATGTACTGGATCTTGTGATTTTGTTCTTGCAATTTTGTTCTTGCTCATGTTTGATGCTCCTCTTCAGATGGGACAGCCACAGCAAGGTTCCACTCCTCATCACATGCACCCACAGATGATGCCAATGCCTCAGACTCCGCAACAGGGGGCTACAGCTCCAGTTCAGCCAGCTGCCCCTCCTCAGCAGCCTGCTCCTCCTCAGCCCCCTGCCCAAACTATTCCCAGCCAGAAGCAGAACAGAGTGACATCTGTTCCGAAGCCACAGGGGCTTGATCCATTCCTCATTCTTCAGGAAAGAGAAAACAGGTTAGCTGCAGTGCGCTTGTGTCAGTATTGATGTTGAACTGGAATGGATTCATAAGGGAGAGACCCATCACCGGATGCTATGACATCCTGTCAGAAATCATAATGGAATAATATATTGATAAAAATTTTTGAACATAAAAGTGTGATCCCCCTTGTTCCAAATTTTCTGCAAATGCCTGAAATAGGTGCACCTCCACTCATGATGTTGCTAACATTGTGTCTCAGGAGTCAAGTTTACTGTATTGTTTTTACTCTCCTTTTTCAGATTAGCAAGTCGCATTGCATTAAGAATAGAAGAACTCAGCAACTTGCCCACCACTATGCCTGAAGACTTAAGGGTTAAAGCTCAAATAGAATTGAGAGCTCTCCGTGTATTAAACTTCCAAAGACAACTTAGGAGCGAGGTGAGTTCTCATTGAAAAAATTAGTGCCCAGTATTCATTGCTCTGAACTGAACACTGAACTTTCAATTGTGACCATGCTGCTACATATGTGTTTATACTCCATAATATTTTTCAGATCGTGGCTTGCACCCGAAGGGATACCACCCTGGAAACAGGTTGCAATGTCAAGGCTTATAAGCGAACAAAACGACAGGGCCTACGTGAAGCCAGAGCAACAGAGAAACTTGAGAAGCAGCAACGCATGGAAGCAGAGCGTAAACGACGGCAGAAACACCAAGTAAGTTTTGAGGGTTTACCTCGTAGTCAAGTTTACTTAACCCAGACAGTGTAATGAATATTAGTTGCTCATGGTGAAAATATTTCTCCGTTATTAAGATTACTTGTGGAATAATGACGAGGAAAACAGCATATAGAATAGTATTTTGCTCAGACTTATGTTTCTGGTTGCCATTAGATGTAGTATATAATTTCAAAACACCAACCTAGGAATTTTTTGTAGTTTTGCCCATAAAAAGGCTTTTATGTGCGTATCAAATGTTAAAGTTGTGTAGACTTCAATATTGAACAATTGTTTTATAAAAACATTGTGTTCTAGGAATATCTCAGTGCTGTATTACAGCATGGTAAGGAAGTTCGAGAAGCACAAAGAATGGCACAAGCAAGAACTGCTCGTCTTAACAAGGCTGTCCTTGCACATCATGCTAATGCAGAAAGAGAGCAGAAAAAGGAGCAAGAGCGAATTGAAAAGGAGCGTATGCGTAGACTCATGGCTGAGGATGAGGAAGGCTACAGGTATTAACATATCTTTCAATTTAGCGTGTAGTCTTCCTGTTTGCACGTTTTGGCTTTTACTAGATTTGTAATATTGTTATGCCTTATTGCAATTAATATCTTGTAATGACTTGATTGCTGTAAAATAGTTTCAAAATAATTTTCCAGGAAACTTATTGATCAGAAGAAAGATAAAAGGTTGGCCTTCCTGCTTCAACAGACCGATGAGTATATTGGAGATCTTACGGAAATGGTGATGCAGCACAAAGTTGAACAGAGGAAGAAGCAATGTCAAGTCAAGGCAAGAAAGGTAAGTTGTTTTAGTGCCATGGGAATTGAATGGATTTTTATCCAGCCACTATTATTGAAGTGTATTTTAAACTTGTTAATTTTTAGTTAAATTTCCTGAGTAATAGGTCCAGCTGTGGTATGTTTATTTTTTGTCCAGTAATAACTTTTATTCAATTAGGGTGGCACCAGGTTATAGTAAGTGTAGATAAGAAAATGGAAGAGGTGCTAAGTTAACCATTTTGGTGCTTTTATTGTTCTCTATGTATGAAATTCATTCCAGATCTATTTAGCTCAATTCTCATATTAAATTAAATTAATAGGTGAAGGTTGTTATCTAGCTTTTTGGGGAAAGAAATGGCAGAGACCAATAGTGCCTCCTTAATAGTTTTTTAATGTTAGGTATTGTACATAAAACCTGAGTTTCATGTATGCAAAATATTTTCTAGCAGTATTAGAAATACTTTTCACCTTTCAGTTTAACCCTTGATTGCCAGGAGTGCCCATATGGGTTCACTGACTTTGGACAGTTCTCGCTCTAGTGTTTTTCTATTTAGGGATTTCATTGATGCAAAATTGACTACTGTGTTAGATAAATGCCTTTTTGATGGATTAGTGTACTTTTTGATTTTTTAAAGTGCCTCTTTTTATAATTATTTAGAGTAATAAATGATAGTGCTTGATACTGAGATTTCTTGTAGCCCAACGTTGCAGCAAACCATCTGCAGTTGCTACCTAAATCGGTCATTTGGCTAGTATCTTTTAATTATTCATTTCATTATCGTTTCCAATGTTCATTGGCTATAAACTTATGATGTTTTGCATCTTGCTGTCAGTGCAAGCTGTACTAGCCTCATACATAGAAGAAGCTTTAGCTTTGATGTTTCCCTACAGTCTTATTTTCCTCCTTATGGGTCCTCAAAGGCGCAAGCCCTTGCTCCTCATCTTCCTAAGGGGAAGAATTGATTTATTATCAAATACTTCCCAGAGATTTTCCTGAAGGTTTTAAAATTTGATAACTGCTATTAAATTAATTACACAAATATGTTTTTATTTGAGCATTTTATCTTTAATAGTTTTGGAGTCATTGAAGTTTATTGCTTTAGGAACAGGAAAAATTTAAAGTGCCAGATTTAATTCTGGCAGCGAAGGGGGACTCTTGGACATTTAAGTGTAGCACTTAAAGGTTAATGCCACATGAGGACACGATGTCATTAAGTCAGGAAGAAATTTCTTGTTTGAGAGCCCATGGCTAATAAAAATGTTAATCAAGTTAACTCTTGTTTTGATTGCTCTCTTATGTCTGGTGGTAGCCTATTAGGATTGATTGTAAATATTGCCTATATGACTTCAATTATTCAGATTAGATTTTATAAAGAAAATAATGAATATATTCTCAGCCTATAGATTTAGACCACATTTCTGAGTCAAAAACAGTCTTATTCACCAGAAAATATGGTGAGTGATATAATGTCAATTCTCATTTCAGCTTATGTACATGTGCCACGTACAAGGGATGCCAAGTAGGGATATTTATTGAAACCCTTCTGGATGTTAAACTTTTTGTCAACCACTCGTAGAGGGCAACTTTTTGTGAGGCTACTTAATGATTAAGCTAGCGAACTTCACTTAAAATGTCAAAGAGCTAATTAAGTTAACTCCAGTTTAATTTTGCAAATCTTCAACATGGTTTTGAATTTGTCGTAAACTAAGTGTCCTTGTCAGAGAGTTTCTAAATTTTCCTCCTTGTTGGTGTCTCTCATCTGGAGTCTCCTATAATCAAGAACCCAAATACAGTAAAAGCATTGTTCTACTCAAGCAGCTTTAGCAAAACTGTCATTTTTGAAATCCTTAAAACCTGGGCTTCAAGACAAGCCAACTTTCAGTTCTATCTGTTGGTCCAAGGGTCTAAGGGTCAAGAGCTGAAATTAACTGATTCCATGCACTAGGTTACAATGTGGGCCAATACTGAGTGAAAGAATGTAGTATGGGTTTGCATCACTCTGTATGTGCATCATTTTACTGCATTTTATGCAATAACAGGTTATATAAGGGAAATTCATTATATAAATTATAAATTTGTAATCATGCACCATTTTCTATTATATACAACATTTTGAACTAATGTACATGCCCTATCAAACAATGGTAATGTTCAGCTCTTCTTTGCTCCTCAAGACTCGGCTACACAAAATGAAAACTTTATCTTTCAATTTGTCATAATAACTTAAATCCTCTTACTCTGTTATTTCATCCATTTACTCGAATATGGTGCCTCCTGTAGATTTAGTAATACCTTAGTCTTCTCTCTCATATTCATATTGTTTCATCTCTGTTCCATAATGATAAAAGCCTCAATCTATTGACTTTCATCTCATTAATTTGTTAAAACTGTTATAGTGACTATGTGTGTTACTTTTTTTGTGATCAGAAGAGGAGGAAGAAGAGGGCTGAAGGAGAGGGGACTGGTGATGGTATGGATGGTCTCCATGATGATGCCTCACAAATGTCTGATCTGCACATTACTGTGATGGAGGTTGCCACAGGTGAGCATGTTTTAATGTTTAATTTGGGCGTAGGTAAGCTTTGACCCTAAAACTGGACTTTTGGGTAGTTGTTGCGTGCCATTTGTTAGATTTTTTATGAGCTCTTCAGGATTTTTCATGATGCTTATTGTTCAGAATACCTGATTTCTTTTTATTAGTCAAAAACAAATCTCAATTGAACCCTAGGTAAAACTTTGAATGGTGAGGAAGCACCTCTGGGAAGAGATCTTGCTACATGGCTGGATGCCCACCCTGGTTGGGAGGCAGTTCCGAGGGAAGATGACATCTCCGATATGGAAACGGGAGAGAGTGATGGGGATGAAACAGGAGATGAAGATGGTGATGCAGATGATAACACTATGGATGTGGATGTCAAAGATGATCAGGATGAGGGAGAGCTGGGTGAAGATGGAAAGCCAAAGGGTTGGTGCAATCTCATGATGCTTTCTATTTCATATTTGTGGAGGGTGTACTGTCGATCTAGTGAACCACTTATCAGCCTAGATTCTGTCTATGGATGTTGTCTTATTATTAGGGTTGAGTGTGACTTTAAGGATACCATTGAAATATTTGAATTTTCAAATTCATCCCAATATAGTTAGGAGGAAAGGTGACTCCAAGACAGAAGAGGAGAAAGCAAGGGAAATGATACGAAAGGCTAAAGTGGAAGATGATGAATACAAGAACTACACTGAAGAGCAGAACTACTATAGGTATGCTTCAGTTAGTTTAGGGGCATTATCTGCTTTTTTTGATGGTGATCTTTTTTGAACTCATACTTTCTGTGAAACTTGATAAATCTGGGGAATTGGCCTGTATTTCGTAAGAATTGTCCTATTGTACTTAATTGTAGTTAAGAATGAGTATCAGCAAAAATAGCCTTTAGTTGATGCTTATTCTTAAAGTAGGAATAATTGCTAACATTTCTTAATGAATGAAAATTAAGAATACCAGTTATTACATTCAGTTATTCATATTTAGTGATACTTTAACGTATCTAATGGCAACATTTTTTTCCTTATCTATCCCTTGCTGTTGAAATGTCTGGACTGTGAATTCAAAGAAAGAAGGCTCCTTCATGGGAGTTGTGCATTGTTGCTTGTGGATGTTTTTAAAGAATTTTCCAGATGTCAGTAATTGCGTGTATAATGTAGTTGTGTAGTTTGATTGTCAGCTTTGAAATTTGCCTCTTGAAAGTTGTTTTAGAATTTGTGATGTAGTCAATGGAATGTGAATACTATTGATAACTAATTTATTTTTGCCTTTCATAGTATCGCCCATACCATAACAGAAAATGTTACTGAGCAAGCTTCCATAATGGTGAATGGTAATCTGAAGGAATATCAAATTAAGGTATATGTTTTATTTCATTATTCATTCATTTCACTTATAAAATTTTTAATATGAATCAATTCTGTTTTTCCTTCATATTTACTGTAATTTTATGTAATGCTGTAGTTTAGGAAATATGGTAATTATATACATAATAGATAGTACTACGTATAATTATCATATGTTTAAGTATACCGTATTCTTTTAGAGTTAGGATCAGATGTCAAGAATGTGGGATATCATAATTATATCAATATTTTCAAAATTATAAATATATGCCATATTCTTATTTTCAGGGTTTGGAATGGCTGGTCTCTTTATACAATAACAATTTGAATGGTATCCTAGCCGATGAAATGGGTCTTGGAAAGACCATTCAGACCATTGGCCTCATAACGTACTTGATGGAGAAGAAAAAAGTCAACGGCCCATTTTTGATCATTGTTCCACTTTCGTAAGTTTGGTTCTGTTAATGTAAGCTTCTTGCCCATTGTAAGAAGTGCAGTAAGGTCAACTAAGCTTGTATATTTTCAGAACTCTTTCAAATTGGGTGTTGGAGTTTGAAAAGTGGGCCCCATCTGTTGCTCTAGTTGCATACAAAGGATCGCCAGCAATGAGACGTCAACTACAAAGTCAGATGCGTGCAACCAAATTCAATGTTCTTCTCACAACTTATGAATATATAATAAAGGACAAGGCTGTTCTGGCCAAGGTAGGATGAAGTATTTTATTCATGACAAAGCAACCTGGTTTACTGACTGAGACATCACAGGGTTTTCCTGTTGATGACCAGATCATGGAAAACATACACATCAGTTTTGGTGGAATATTCGGGAATCACAAGAAGAAAAGTGTGTCTCTCACAATAGAAGTAATGACACTTTAACTGTTTTTTTCAAGTGGCTCTGGTATTTGTTATAGTGGCTCTAGGAATATTTTTTCTCAGTGGGATACGGTACCTTTATTTACAAATTTTGATTCCCTTACTTTTGAGATAAATACTATGGTGGTAGTAAGTATGGGGTAGTGTATATAAGTATAGTTAGTTTCAGTGCTTTGTTGACCGGAATTTTAAGTAATGAGCGATTCTTTTAAGTTTGGCTGAATCTTTGATGCTCTGCCATAGTTAATGTTGATAGTGAAGTGATTCTAAATGAGAGTCTTGGTCATTGTCTAAGCTTTCTATAATTGTTTTTAAATCATGATTTTCTGCTACTGCTGGTGGTTTTTGTTATGTGAAGCTGGAATTTAGTTTTCTTTTTTGAGAGTTTCTGGAGTAGCTTATTGGTAATAAACCCTTTTTACTTTGCTGCATGTGTTGTAATGTTATCATTTTGCTCAGCATTAGCAAATGATATCCTGAAAGGATTTTTCTAGCTCCATGGTAATAGATCACAAATAAGTGTTCTGTGACTCATACATCAGAAAAAAATATTTACTAGGTATATCAGCTTAAACTCACAAAATCAGTTAGGCATATTGAAGTCACTGTCTTCTTACTTAATTAGAATGTACCTGCAATAGGTTTTGTGCATGAAGCATATTTATCGTTTGATTTTTCTGAATTCTGCTGTTCTACATTTTAGTTCCACCTTGATTAACAAAATTACTGAGAGTAGTTATAAGGTTGACCATGTAGTTTCTAGTCATTCATTAGAAAATAGCTATAACCTCATACTCATTTGTACGTTTTAAATTAACTGAAATGTGGCAACATTATAGTGTTTTCTCCAGTCCATGGTTCAATCTCTGGCAAGGTGCCTGAGAATATGCTTTTTAACAGGAAGTGACAGTGCATTGCATAATATTAATTTGAGTCCAATGTATTAGTTTTGAAGCTAATCATGAGTATATATTTCTCTTTTGTGGTCAAGATTCACTGGAAATACATGATTATTGATGAAGGTCACAGAATGAAGAATCATCACTGCAAGCTCACACAGGTGCTGAATACCCACTACATTGCTCCACATAGACTCCTGCTCACGGGAACTCCTTTACAGAACAAGCTACCAGAACTGTGGGCTCTTCTTAATTTCCTTCTTCCCTCAATTTTCAAATCCTGCTCAACATTTGAACAGTGGTTTAATGCTCCATTTGCAACCACTGGAGAAAAGGTATGTATTAATTTATTTCATACATGGTGATGGAAAGCCAGTTTTTGCAATGAAGCATTTTTGCTCTCCACTGAGAAATTGTATTGTACCAAGTTTCAAGCTGCATTTGGTCACATTATCTTGATGAAAATTTTCATCATTCAACTGAAAAGCATATCCATCTTTCCATTTCTGTATCACTCTTTTTAACTGAGGAAGTTCCACTAATTTTCTGTCTGCCCAATGTGCCTTAGTAGACAGTAAATGTGTAATTGTCAGTCAATTTTTGTTGCCTGCTCATTTTTATTTGATGGTAAACATGATATTTCTGCCAGTGAAAAATGGTCTCTAATAATGACCAGAAATAATGTGACATGTTTTCACGTTACTTACTTGTTCCAGGTTGAGTTGAATGAGGAAGAAACCATCCTTATCATCAGACGTTTGCATAAAGTACTCCGTCCATTCCTTTTGCGGCGTCTCAAAAAGGAGGTCGAATCTCAACTGCCAGACAAGGTTGAATATATCATCAAATGTGATATGTCTGGTCTCCAAAGGGTTCTTTACAGGTATAATTACTGCCATTTTGTACCATTCTATTGTGATATCGATATGTTGTAGGATAATTAATATATAAATATTTCCTGAATATTTCATTGGTTGTAAAAATGGTTCGTTTTGTTTTGTATATGGTGTGGTTTTACTCTTATTATCTCACTCAAGTATGGCTTAAGTAAGACTATTCAGGTGATTAATTAAACGGTACTACCTAAAGCCATGCACATATTTTTTATTATTGTATGTGCTCATTGTGAAATGTTAGGTATATCAATCCTTATTATTTACGGTTGATGACGAATTATTGAAGAATCAAGTATAAAGTGGATACCATGGAATATTATTGTTTGTTATTTCTTTGAACTTCGATGTTTCATTAATTTTGGAGTGTGTGCTTAGAAAATGTTCAGTCTGTAAGATCTTAAGTGCAAGGGTAGTAAGTAGCTTATTCTGTTCTTTATTTAGGATTTGTATTTATATAAGTAAGAACACAACGGAAGAAGAAACTTCATAAACATATTTTTTCATCCCATTAAATTGAATTGATTACATTATTTCATTACTTCAGGCATATGCAGAGTAAGGGTGTCCTTCTAACAGATGGCAGTGAAAAAGGAAAACAGGGAAGAGGTGGTGCCAAGGCACTTATGAATACAATTGTGCAATTGAGGAAGTTATGCAATCACCCGTTCATGTTCCAGCACATTGAGGAGAAGTACTGTGATCATGTGGGTGTTCAAGCATCTGTGGTTACTGGGTAAGTGGAATATATCAGTTAAGTTTTGGTGATGAATCTGGATTCAAAGTGTTAAAATGATGAGTAGTGTAAGCACAGGCACAGGCCTAAAATATGTCTCTGGTTGTAAAAGTTATTTTGTATTGTGTGATATAGAAAATTTTATCAACCTATAGGGTTTGGTGTGCTTTAATTCTTGCTATAATCTCTTGTTGGTTCTTGACTCTTATTATTTTCTGTGAAAATACTTTAAGGAGGTAGTTTCATCTGAAAGCTTTCCAAGCTGTTGTAGCCATTATTATGGTACTCTAAAACATATCTATAACTTTGCGAGGCTGGCTTGTGGTGTTTTACAGCCAGTTGACTGGGATTGTTTGTGTAGAAAATTAATTCACCCTTTTCCAGCTAAAATTGCTAATTATCAATTAAATTATTAATTAAGGTTTCATTTTTAAATTTGTCTAATTTAGTAGAAAAGAATGCATGGGACTGGAGCAATTTTCATTGTATCTGTGTACCTCTGCTCAATGTTGATCATCTCAAAGGTAAATGTATTATTTGCAGGCCAGACCTGTATCGAGCATCAGGAAAATTTGAGCTTCTTGATAGGATATTAACCAAGCTGCGAGCTACCAATCATCGTGTGTTACTATTTTGTCAAATGACACAACTTATGACCATTATGGAGGATTACCTCACCTGGAGAAACATATCTTATCTGCGATTGGATGGAACTACCAAGGCTGAAGATCGAGGCGAATTGCTGAGAAGGTACTTCAAATGGGGTTGCATTTATTCATAATAAACAACTAGACAAAAATTAAAATAGAATATGTACCTCAGAATGACTATTAATATCACTGGTATGCTTAAATGACTGTGAAGTTGTTTTCCATGAAAGATACCACAGACACTGCTGAAGTAAGTCTTACTTAAGTTACATTGCTGACTTGGTCTTTTGTATGTGGTATTTGCCTGTAGTTATCTTAAATTATCCTTCACTGTGGTGATATTCCAAAACATTCAGTCTTGGTCAACGGGTGGTCCCTTGCTTAAATGAGCATTCCCTCAAAAACTCATGCCTTGATATTCAAATTTTACTGGGATAAGGAATCAAAGTTTATGGAGTTGCAAAACAATGTTAATTTATGCCCATGTTATATTCCTCACTTCGTTTGACTCAATACCTACCATGGTTTCAGCATTATGTACCCTTCTCAAGGGGTTAATAATGGTGCAAAACCAAAATCATGGCCGGTGTTGAGTAAAATGAAGTGTAGAATAACATGTGGTATATTATTGAACTATGTATGTTGTTGAAGTTTCCCACAAAGTTACACCTGAGACTTCCCTAACATTTAATGAGTTGTCCTTTTATTTTTTTCCTGCCGCCTTCCTAAATTCTTTAAATCCACTTGGATTACTTTGAAGTTTCACATGTGATCCATTAAGTTTTGTAGTCATAAATTGTTTTAAAAATTCTGGTGGGTGAATTTGCTTTTATGTTCATTCAGATGTAATGACATGTCCTTGAATTGAAATAGACTATTCCTTAATACACAAGCAGAGATAGTCATTTGAGGAAAGACAAAATTGTGTAGCACATGAATGTAATGTTTAAATTATGAATGTGTTGTATCATCATAGGTAGAGAGTGTTCTTTTGAAAAGGGAAAATAGCAGAAACCATGAGGAATAAATGTATCAGTTAATCCCTAATCCTCTTTCTAGGTTCAACCGTGCTGACTCCCCTTACTTCCTCTTCCTATTAAGTACACGTGCTGGAGGGTTAGGTCTTAATCTTCAGGCTGCTGACACTGTCATCATATTTGATTCTGACTGGAATCCTCACCAGGTAGGTTTCTGGTGGTCACTGCATTTTAACTGTTGATTACTTTCCAATGGCCTAAAATTTTTAAGAGAAGTTAACTTATGATTGGAATTACTTGATAGGATTTGCAAGCTCAAGATCGTGCCCATCGTATTGGGCAACAAAATGAAGTTCGAGTACTTCGTTTGATGACTGTTAATTCGGTTGAGGAGAGGATATTAGCTGCTGCAAGGTATGTCTGTGAGAGTCTATATTTTTTATGTTAACATAGTCAATGTGCTTTTTACTATTTTTCAGTTTATTTTTATCATTCAAGAGATGGATACCATTGTAAATAATTTTGCCTATAGGTTTTTTGCTGATTGCAGTATGTTCTGCGTACTGAAATCAATGTCTCTTCAGTCTGTTGCCTGAATCCAAAGCTTTCTCTTAAGTGGATCGATTCAGTCATTTTCTCACTTTGTTGTAATCCATGCCAATGCTTCTCTTGATGATTGTATGTCATTCATACTTGTTTCAAAACTGCAATTAAAATTACCAGTAGTATGAATTTTATCCTCCAATAAAGTAGAAAATTTTGTGGTTGGAAGTAATTAGAAGTCATCACTAAAGAAAAAAACTTGGCATTTAATATTTCATGATGAGTCCACATTTTTCAGCATAATTGTCTTCATTCTGAATACCCATTTAGGTATAAGCTGAATATGGATGAAAAGGTCATCCAAGCTGGTATGTTTGATCAAAAGTCTACTGGTACAGAACGACAGCAGTTTCTCCAGACTATTCTACATCAAGATGAAGGAGAAGAAGAGGTATGTACTTTTTATAGCTGTAAAATCTACATTTTTTTCTTTTAGATTGTCCATTGCTAATTTTTGATACATTCCTTGCTGTATTTGCTTGATAGTTAAAAGGTTCTGTGAGCACATATTTCATAGTCCACCTATGGTTCATTGTTTTCTTTCAACTCAATTCAATCTCTTGTTCCAAAATGAAACGAAAATTGCATAGGAGGAAAATGAAGTGCCAGATGATGAGACTGTTAATCAAATGTTGGCGAGAAATGAAGCTGAGTTTGAACTCTTCCAAAGAATGGATCTTGAGAGAAGGAGAGAGGAGGCAAAACTTGGACCAAACCGAAAGAGTAGGCTGATTGAAGAGAAGGAATTGCCAGAGTGGTTGGTGAAGGATGATGATGAGGTAATTGGAGTATTCTATGACTTAATTCATCAGCTGGAGTTACGTGTGCATATATATCTGACCAATACTGTCTACCTTTTTCTTTGTGTTGCTCCAGAGCAAAGCGGGGCTTTGAATTTTTAGTGATAATAATGCACAGTGTAAAGGAGTTTGTTTTTTGAATGAGTGAGGTAAATGGTATATCATTTACCTTTTTTATTATTTATCAAATCATGATATTTGTCCCTGAAGTATGTCCTTTGGTGACAAGGCTACCTAATTATGCCACATTAATTTTGTCGCCATTGCTGTTAAAATATTTTATGTTTATGGGGTCTGGAAATGGAATGGTTGTTTGTTAAAATTTGTTATTTATTTCATATCGAGCCAGTAATTTCCCTTCTTCAAGTGTTGTGGCTGTGATGAGCAATAATATTTTATACGTTGAAAAATTGACACTTGTTAAGCATGGTTGCATAATCATTTGGATATTATTTCTATGCTGCAGTGAATGTACCAAATGCATGAAGTGCAGTGCTAATCTACTAAACACATTTTGTTTATTATTGGTTTATGGTTCTGAACTGATACCTATGGAAATGATTAGGTTTGGTTTTAATTGACAATGGCATATTTTATGCAATTAATTTGATCATGATGCACTTCAGGTTGAGAGATGGACATATGAGGAAGAGGAGGAGCGGTATTATGGAAGAGGATCTCGACAGCGTAAAGAAGTTGATTACACTGACAGTCTTACAGAAAAAGAGTGGCTAAAGGTAATTCTAGATTTTAATTTTGTATTGTTGAATTGTGAATCTTATGATGACATTTAAATTTTTTCCATGAGTGAAAGCCCCTATGCCTTTGATAAAAGTAAATAGGATTATCCCTTGGAAAAGTCTCCTAATCTTTACTGCAATATTAATGTAAGAATATTGTTCATTTGTTATGGTTCTACCTTTGGGACTGATGCTGCAATGGTCATGCTGCAATGGTCAAGCATGAAATACAATATAAATGTTCGTTAACTTCTTCTCTTGTATGTTCTCTTCTCTTGCACATATACTACCACTAGTGAAGAGTCTTCTTCAGATCCCCTATTGTATTAGATTTAATGTGAATTATTTCTTCATCTATAGGCCATTGATGAAGGTGTAGATGAATTTGAAGAGGTTGAAAAGAAATTTAGGAAAAAGACTCGTAAACGAAGGAGAAAAGGAGATGACGATGATGATGATGAAGACGCTTCCATTGCTTCATCATCTTCAACTGCAGCCATGGCTACTTCAACCCCATCCAAAGAAGCTCTTCAATCATCAGCTGCAGGCACTCCTGCAGCATCTGCTTCAGGAACACCTGCTACTGGAAAGAAGAGGCGAGGTCCAGGTATGAAGGCCATTGAAACATGAAGTGAAATTGTCATGTAGCAAATATGAAAAGCTTTTATCCACCCTCCTTAATGCATGCACAAATTAAGCAAACATGATGTACTGGTGGAAGGGTGTTTTAGAGAGCATTATGTATGGTAGTAGTTAGGGTGGTCTTAAACAGCTATCAAGCGGACAATACATTCACCCCACTGACTCATGCTGAGTTTCACAGCTACTCAAGGAATTCCTTGGAAGGGTAGAGAGACTTGGAACTTGTGTGACGCACACCTCTTTTTTCTACTACAATTTCCGAGAAAAAAGGTATGCATGAGTACACTGATGATAGCCTTAAATGGCTAGCAAGCTAACAATACCCTCTCCATAATGACTCACGCAGAGTTTTTCAAATTCAACCTGAAATATTAGTGCTCATTTGTTGTTTGTGTCTTTAAAAATCCCATACCTTTGCTCTGTTTTTCTATATTTTATTGAGGTACATTGATTAGTAATTTTTATTGTGCAATTTATATATGTAGTAACTCATACCTAGAAAGATGGTTTTGTATCGTTCTACCCTTGCTTGCTGTTGAAGGCATTACTGCCGTTTTTCTCCCTTAGGCACCAAATAATTGATTTTATGGTAGACACAGAGTATTTATGTAACCTGTACTGGCTTTAACCCTTTAGTTAATACATTCATGGCAGCATGACCCACCGGTGGGTCATGGGTTTCCAAGCCTTCTGGACAGCATGAACCACTGGTGGTCGCGCCTGCCATAAGAAGAAAGGGATCTTCTATCCCCATACGCCCATGAGGGAGGAATACGACTTCTGTTTTCACCCACGAAGATGATTTATTTGATGTTTTTGGCGATGTTTTTACGTGAAGGCAGTTATTAAGTAAAACAATTGGCTGTGGATTAATACATTCAGTTCATCGTGAGTTTTATCTGTATTTCTACATAAAATATTACGATAACTTAAATTTTCTATGTTAGAATTTGAAATTCAGCAAAAATCTGGAATCAACTATAACGACGAACTTTTTGAAATACGTAATCCGTGTAATGCAAATTGCCTATTCTTCATTCACAGGGGTCGAAAACATTTTTTGCGACGCGTTTCGCATTAGCTGGTTCTAAAATTATTTATCCCGTCAGTATTTTGATAAATTTCATCAAATGAGAAAAGCTTTTATAGAAAATAAACACTTAGTTATTGTATTTATCCGCGGGAAACACGTAGATGACCATTGACTGACCAATAACTAGCCATTATTGCCTATGATGCTGCAAGAACACGAAGTAAAATTTTACAACGTTTTCTATTCAGTCGGTATAAACCATATCATAATGTACATAAAGTGTGCACTAGTTTCCACATTTGATTGAATTTGATTGAATATAGATTGTCTCACTGTTGACTTTGCCCTAATATCGTACATACATCATAGGAAACGGCATTGGTTTTCAACACAAAAATGGACCTCATCATGAGCAAATGGGTGGGAAGTTCCCCTCCATGTATAAAATATTGAAATACTACCCTAGTCATATACCATTTGCAACCAAACAGTTTCTATATCCAATACGTAATACTTACAGATTTGTTTAGGTGATGTATGGACCTTTTCTTTTTCGAAGGTGGAGCACCATCACTAGCGGCCTCGCTGCCGTCTCAATCGTCCTTCAAAAGGCCATCAATGACCTTTTCCCCCTTTTTCAATTTTTTTGGTGAACATCATGTGGGTCACTCCGATTCAATCGGAGCGAGCCGCAAACATATGTTTTCCTTCTCAGATGTTCTTCAGCTAGTCCAACACTGGTATAAAAATTATCTATGCACAGTGTCCTGCCTGCATTTAAAAGTCCTTCGGTAAACTGCAGCACAACTTGGTGACTGTGCCCAACAATCTCCCGCAGCACAGGCATTTCACTTTTACCTGCGTAAACTGGAAATTGTGTGCATGGGACTGAGGAGTGCGCTGCTAACAATACTTATTCCATATTTATGAGCCTTTCCCAGTTGGTACTGCCTAAAATGTAGTCGACCTCTCCAAGGTACCACGGACTCATCTATCACTACAATTCCCCCTGGTGTGAGAGTAGAATGAAATATCCCGCAGACCAGGTCAAAGAGCAAATCTATCTGTGCTGGCAGTCAAATCAGCATTGTTACTGACAAGAAGTCATTTCAATAGTAGCTCAAACCTGTCCTGACTCATTACATTCCAGATGAAATCATTCTGGTATAGTGGTTTATGTGACCGATATAGCTGCATTTAGGGTAAGTGGCTTATACCCATCGCAATCTGGATGGCAATGAAATAGGGTATTTCGAGCTTCGAACTGTCTTTCCACATCTGCATCCTGGATCGTCATCTAATAACTTCCAATTCCATAACCTGTATTGCATATTTATTAAGCTCTTCAACTATTAGATTTTGCACTTCATTGTTCAGGAAATGTAAACACTAACTGGATCTGAAAGGTCCAATTGCACACCTAAACCAGCACCACCATATAAGGTAAATTTTCGGGCAGAATCTGTGCAATCTCCCCATGCACTCAAACTTGACAAAGATGTAACATGCTCTTTCTCTTCCAATGATGAATCTTCCCTGCTTTCCTCTTCTGAATACGGAGAGTCACTGTCATCTTCATTATCGGACGGGATATACGAATCATCAGAGTCAGAGATGCTAAAGAGTGATGTATCTGAATCTCCCATGACTTGTAATGATATTCTGCCACTTCAATGAAAAAATCACTTTCCAAGAACAAAATCCAAATGTATCTCGCGGGTCATTCATGTTTCAGCCAAGACTGAGAATCGTCCAAATTTTTCAAGAGTACCTAATATTTGGTGAGTTGGCGGTAGGGGGAGAAAAAATTGTCCTATGACAAGGAAGTTAGAGAATTGCTAAAGAACTATTGGTAGAGACTGGTAGCAATGAACAAGGCACGTATAGCTGCACAGTCGGAAATCATTAAAAGAATTCCGAAGAAGCTATTATTTAGAGTAGCACAAAGTGGAAGATCGAAAGGCTTGCCCACCCACGGCCTAAACAAGTGAAATGATTGTGTTATGTAACTGTACAAGACCTCCCAGCAATGAAACTTGAAGCATCATCTTCGCTTACACAGATGAAAATATTTCAGGAGCTGGGGTTCTCATGCGCCAAGAAAGAAAAATATAGATTCAAACGTACCAGCTAGGCTATGACTGCCGTCACCACTCTCATGAGCGACCTTCGGGTGGTAGGCCCTCCCCTTTGCCATGGGTGGGACCCTTGCAGAGAGGCTGGTCCCCAACCTCTAGATAAGGAAATCCCAAGAAATCTCACTCGCGATGGCGTGAGAGAGGGTAAGCCATTGTTTGGCGTCAGGTCCCAGCAGCTGAGCCAACTGGTGCCTACCTCACAAGGGTGGAGTATTTCCCGGCGGGCACATAGGAAAATCGTTTTTACAACCGTCCTCAGGTATCCAGACCCTTTTCCATTCATAGAAAAGACCCAACTGCCCTCCTGCTGCATATTGTTGCCGAAGCCATAAAATCAAAGCAGGGAATTACAGCAGAAGAAGGATTCAGTGAAGGCTTAGGAAGAAAAATCCGAAGCAGTTGACAAAAGCTATAATAAAATATTTTATTTTTTCCGAAAAATCAATATCATGACTGCAATGACGTTCTATTTCTCACTAGAATCTAATAAATATTTCATCTACTTTTCTATCTAAAAAAATATCGCTGACGATTGTATTCTGAAGATATTTTAGACGAACATATAAGAAATTCACAGTCTGAGCAGTGGCTTCACACCCACAAGGGGAATCGTTTAATTACTCGATATTGGCCATTCAGTTTTCCCAGTTTTAGTGGAATTCATCATTTTCAACCATACCAAAGTCATTTTCATTAATAAAAAACACTATTCAAACAACATCGTTTTTATGAAAATTGCCGCCCATGGGGAAAAAATGGCAAATATAGCATCTGCCACAAACGTGTTAATGTTTCCTCTCCCATAATTGTGTACATTTAAAGTATCAGGTTTACATGTAGGAAATGACCAGAGCAATTCAAACTACAGTTGTTTCCTACTTCATGTAAAGATTCTGTATTATGTAGACAGAAATGAGTTAGCATTTTGTTTTAAAGGTGGTGGAAGTTCTGATCGATCCCAGATGGCTGCTGGTGGCATAGTAGGAGAGAAGGGAGGGTCTTGCACCACAGGTGGGGCTTCATCTAATTCTTGTTCATCATCATCATCTTCTTCTTCCTCTGCCTCTGGTGGACCACAGCAGTCTGAAACAAGACTAAAAAGGCATATGAGGAAGCTTATGGACATTGTTATCCGATATACTGACAGGTAAGTTAGTACCCTAGCCAAGAGTTGATTTATTGTTTATTCTGTATTAATAAAACTCTCAAAATATCTATTAGATATTTGCTGTAAGTTTCCACAAACATACTGATACAGAAGAAACTTGAAATTATGAAGTCGATGGGATCCGAAAAATCAGCACTTCGTAATATCGAATTTTGTATGAACGCATATCTTTCAAGAGCATTGCGATGAAGCTATTTTTTGTTTCCTTAAATTACAATGTACTCGCGTGATGTACCCACATGATTTACGAGGTTATAATTTATGAAAGTTTATTTAAACTTGTATTCATGCCAACAGGGTGCATAAAGTTGAACACAATTAAGTTGTCAGAGGTTGATGATTTCGATTTTGGGACTTCCGACCCATCGTTCCATCTTTTCACGGTGGAAATCTGGAAAATCAGAAGAATCAACTGCCATCCATGCCCCGTGGAAATCTACATGTAAACAACAAACTTTTTGATTTTTTCAATGAGATAGACATTAGGTAATCAAGCGTCTTTGTAAAATTTTGGCACAGTTTGGACTAAGCCTATGAAGCTTATTAGTGCATTTTTCTATGCAATTTCTTAGCCAGGGAACTCGTAACTCTGGCGTGAGCAATGTATTACGATACCAGTAATATTGATGTATGCAGACACCAAGGAAGTGGGCGACTTGCGCGATCATTTACGCTGGGTATAGAAATTAGAGGGATATATTTTAGACAAGAAGATCATATGCTCCATGTCAGGCATAATATATGTACCTATATTAAGCTAACCAGGAGACATTGCACAACACATATTAAGGATGTAGAAGAAACAATTTTATCAGAAACTAGAGTAAAAGTGCTGGAAATGTGTCATGGCTTTCTGCCCTTAAGTCCCTGGTTCACGAGAAAATTGCCATCATACTATTTCATCCCAGTCAAATACTCAACATTTTGCACTCTCCAAAAGAAGGTGCAGCAGCTGTGGGGGTGAAGGCGCTCATCCCTAGACTGTAAGAAATTTTGGTGCGGGTTCGTGGCTCACTGGCGGCAGTTTGTTTCGGTCGAATATTATTCGGAAATCACAAAAGATGCCTTATTCCAAACGTGTATGACAAAAACTAGAGCTTTTTTTTGTTTTTAACCTATAACGTGGATAACTCTGGACTCATCGTTACAAATCCGAACGCATTTTGGTCCAATTGGTGTCATATTTTATGAAATACTATGCCTTTAATTAAAAGTCGTCCATAATATTGCAGCATTGAAATGCATATTATCGTTCATATATGTGACATTCAGTGCATAATGTAAGCGGCAACGCTGATCAATGTCTTCATTATGACACGGAGCGCTTAAAAAACTGCTGTGACCGTCATCATTAGTAAAAACAAGTAACTTTTTATCATCGGAACCAAGGCCCAAGGTTTGTAATTTCAAAACTTTGTTATTTCATAATATCGCACACTGTTACATGCATTGAGATACCCTTTTGGTCAGGACCAAAGGTTTTGCTTCGTAAAATCAAAATTTCGCGATTTCGAGTTTCGTAATATTGAGTTTCTCCTGTATCACAAATCTGTAGAACAATTAGATCTAATTCAGAACCTTTGCTTGATTCTCTTTTTTTTAAATCTTCATATCAAAGTCAACACCAAATGTTCCATTCATTCTCTTCAGAGGTTATTCCTCAATCATGCAGAGCATACTGAAATGATAGTTTATGTGTTTGCCCATTACTAATTTTTTTACATCCATTTAGTGATGGCAGGGTTCTCAGTGAGCCATTTATGAAGTTACCATCCAGAAGAGAATTGCCGGATTATTATGAAGTAATTAAGAAGCCATTGGATATAAAGAAAATTCTTCAGCGAATTGATGAGGGCAAGGTGAGTTGAGCCTTAGCAGAGGTACTTACTGTGTAATATATAGTTTGACACTAGGGAATCTATTTGTTGAGGATGCAATTAATGATCCTAAGAAGATTAAGCTTTCCCCTCTGCCCTCCAGAAAGGCCTACATGCCTTTTAACTTTATTATGGTCATTTATACTATATGAGAATGGTTTCTTGGTGTGAGGATATGTCTTGTAAAACTTTGGAATATTTTCCCTTCTCTGTTTCAGATATGTGATTTTGATGATCTTGAGAGAGACTTTGGTCAGCTCTGCAGGAATGCTCAAGCATACAATGAGGAAGCCTCATTGATTCATGAAGACTCTATTGTGCTTCATTCAGTATTTTCCAATGCTAGGCAGCGGATGGAAGCAGAACTAGCCGCTTCCCAGAGAGCTGGAGATGCTCAAGAGGGTATGTAACAGTGTTACCTCTCCATCTTTCTTATCCTTGCATCCCATTTTCTAACTTTTGGTCTATCTTTCTCAGGAGATGCTGACATAGAGGAGGGTTCCATGAGGGGTGGACAGGGATCAACGGAGTCTGTAGCATCTCCAGCAGCTGCTGGTCCACAGACATCTCCCACGCCGTCAGCTACATCACACACAGTCAGTGCTTCGTCATCCTCAGTGCGGGTCAAGATCAAACTGAAAGGTGCTGGTGGTGGAAGAGGTGGTGGTGCAGCTGGAGGGAAGGCAAGTGCAGCTGGAGCACCTAGGAGGAAGCGCCTGCTGCGCAAGTACATAAGTGATGAAGAAGAAGAAGATGATGGACAGGGTAACTAGGGTTTTGAGTATGTGTGTGTGTGTGTTTGTGTGCATATGACATGGGATATAAAAGTTCTCTTGAGAGGTTATGCCTGAATCATGCAGAGCATACTGAAATGAATTTCATGCTCTTTTGTCACTGGATTGTGAGCATAAAATGCCTATAGTTCGAGTGTAATGCTAATGCCTGGAAATTTCCCCTATTTATTCACATTTTCTTATTCCTTGCCGAATAAAATGCAGTAAGCTAAAAAAATATGTTACATCGAGGGACTTCTTACGTATACGTGCTTTTTTTGGTGGCATGGAACTTGTCGATTATGTGATTAATGTTGATGCTACCAAAATAACTTCATATTATGTTTGTGGAAATGGGTGTTCTTGAAAATTACCTAATCATAATTAGAAAGGGTGCAAGGTGTCCGGCTGAAATCTTGTGGTGTTTAGAATAATGGAGTCCTCATTGTCAACTAAATTAGTATGCATTTGATATTATGTGAGCTTCAACTGAGTCATCACTTGATAGTTGCTGTTTTCCCTAGAATGAGCTATACAGGAAAGGTGAAAAATGGTGTAAGTGGTTTTTTCTGAGGTGTTATTTTATTTCCACAGATTATTGTCTGTAATCTTTACAATTGTAAGAAATTATTTCTTGGATGCTGCAGTCTCTTTGTTCCTGTACCTGTATCTGGGAACTACTGGAATGTCGTTCAATTCCAGTTTAATTATAATATAATGATCTCTTGATTTATAAAGTTTGATACTAACAGTACCAGATAAACTGTTGTTCAAGAGACTGGCTTATGTAAATATTTTTTGTAGGGCATCATATTGCTAGATATTTCTAAAAATCAAATCTTTTTTATCTCCTAGATTTTAATTGTATGAGCATAGTTTAATTTCTTTATACAAAGCATATCTCTTTAATTTTTACCCAGTGTAATTATTGTCATTGTATGTATCTGATCTTATGTCCACATGGATGTAATAAAATAAACTATCAAATTAGATAAAGAAAACTGTTTCAATTGAGATTTAGAATGATATTTTAACTTATTTTCTCCGTTGTGTTCAAGTGCATGACTAATTTAGTCACAATTTCAGAATTGCGGAAGTATTTTCTCCAATCTGTTGTTATGGAACTGTTATGTGGTCTTAATTCTCTCAATATTGTTCTGCCAAGCCCTGCTGGTCTAGCAATTGCTGAACATCATTTGCAATCCCTCACATTCTTTTCACTGCTGAAGTTATTTTCCTGTACCCTGGAAGATACCCCTTGGCTTTTGTATTAATCAAGTTCATATATATTTTGCCTCATTCTTAGGAAAACAGGGTTACTAGGACCTCATATTAGGAAAACTGAAAATCTGGAAAAGTTCTAAATTTTTTAAAGAGATTTTCTCAGAAGTCTGGAAATAACTTGAAAATGAATAGAAAAGCATGCAAGTCTTATCCCAGTTGACTTGAAACTAGCATGTAAATGGTAGCTTTTCAGATATCCAATTGCAAATTTTCATAAAGAGAGGTATTGAGCAAAATCCCTGCTTTCTATGAATCAATTTACCAACTAAATGTTTTGTGAGACCATGTGGTATATGAATGTTGCTGAGTTAAGGATGACTTAACATATCATTCTTGATATTTGCTGTTTATTGTTGTTACACCTCTGCCAATATTTGGTTCAGTTGTGCTTTTTCAGGCCCACAAATTGAATAAGAAAATTTTCTTGAGAAATTTGGATTACTTGAATGTGTTATTGCTGACACCATGATAAGTCATTGAGGTTTCTAGAAGCTACTGAGATATGCACTTTCTGAAAATGAATAATATCTTTTGGGAAAATTTGAAACAGTTCAAATGTTCTTCAGAATTCAAAAGATACTGCTCAAATCTCAAATGCACTAATTGGCTAGAAAGTTATTCATGGGTTCATCACAATAATTCGGTGCAGAGGAACTTTGTTGAGGAAGAAACTGGGTGTGTCAGTAAGGTTTTTTTATGGTTGAGCACTTTTGCTATTAAGCCTTAATTTTAGAATACATATATGATTAGAAGTTGGCACAGTTGCTGGAAATCGTTGAGGAAATTTCACCATGCCATTGCAAATGACTTAAGAAGACTTCTTGGACTGACTAAAATCTTCATCCTGGCAGCTATGAAACAAATCAACAAAAGTATGGATGGTTCACCATTCTTGACCCCTACCTTCATCCTGTTTGTTGATCTGTGACTGCATAATAAAATAGGTACCTCCATTCTCACTCAAATCCTCTTGGGGGTAATAGAGATTCTACAGAAATGACTTAGAGGAAACAAGTCATTTAAATTTTTACCTTTATGCTAAGAGGCTGGCAAAGTTTTGATCTGATCTCATTTTTTCATCTTATTCTCATTGCTCTGTTACTAGTCAAGTATTGAGCTAGACCCTGCATTTAAAGTCTCCTAAATTCTTGGAAATACTGCGTTACTAGTTACATGATACAGATCTTTGATTGAGTAGTGTTGTGAACTTAAGTTCCACAAGTGCTATTCATCTTCTACGGTTGCAAGTATTAGTGGCAGTTGCATTAACTTGCCGCCTCATGAGAGCACCTGTTCCAGGAAATATCAGTTTTGCTATTTGAGGTAAAAATCGTCTTTTATGAATAGAAACAATGGTTTTCTATTGTGAGTGAATCAAAATTGCTCTGCTTTGAAATGCAATTTTCATTTTATTCTTAATAAAAAGGGGACCCCATCTGAAGAAGTAAAGATAAAATAAAAGGAACTCCTTGTGGGTCATACTAGAGATGAGACGAAGTGAACTGATTAGTAAATGAACGGTCCACACTAGCTACCTTTTCCACCTAGTAATTCAAAGTTAAAGCCAAGTGCTACATTGTATGATTGAAGCACCGGAGGTTCGTAAATTTTGTTTAAGTTCCTTCGAGTACAACCAGACAGTGAGACTAGAGGCACGCCATTTAGGGGAGGGAGGAGTTGGAGCCACAATCCACCCAACCATCAGATAATGCCCATAGTGGATGGTAGGGCTTACACTTGTCCTTGAGCTCCAAGGAAGAACCTGAACAGCATTTTCAGTTGAGTTCAGCTACGTGTAGCATTTTTTTTAGCATACCCCCCCCCCCATTTATTTCCTCTTTGGACAATTTATCCTCTGCGGACTATTTATACTCCAGACTTTGCCAAAGGACTTGCCCGAGGTGCGCTGCCACTGACGCGCTAACGACATCTGTCTCGCCTATGACGATCGCGAACTCCAGCCATCTCCGTGACTCAGCATCTCCTGCCAGCAATTCCTGCCTGCCAAGTCCAACCACCATGTCCCCTCACCAGGTTCTCTCTCGTTTATATAGCAGTTGGAGACGGAAGACTACAAGGATGTGCTAAGGCAGAAGTGCTGGGCAAAAAGGCAAACACCAGAAATCCGCGATCGGAGATGAAAAGCAGTTCCTAATCTCCAATTGCAATCCTACACTGCATGTGTTCCCATTCCACAAAATGACCTCCCCTCCAAGGCTGCCAATCACCTGTTCACCCTTACTCCCCCTCGAAACTTTCACTTTTGACCTTGCCGAAAACTTCCCCTCTGAGGTAACAAATTGCCTCTTTTCCTCTGTTCACCCTTTCCATTCTCCCACCGTCTGAACTTCCTCTCCTACGACGAAAACCGCTAATCAGTCTCTTTTGATAATGACCGTGGTCTTGAGAGGTTCTACTCTTGCTGTCTCGTATAGTTGGTTATTGATTTTGAAACTTAGACATCAGAACACAGGTTGGCTGACCCTTACTTTGTTTGTACGTGTTATGTTGCTGAAATATATTATCTTTCATTTGGTGGTAATTTTATATACTTGATTGTTCCCGATTCCTCCTGTTTCTCTCACTGGTATTTTGGGAAGAATTTGTTTTTAGGGCATTCTCGGAGAGAGACATCTTCGACTCTCCCCTCGATTGCTTCATATGGAACACAATTCAGAAAGAACAGCATGCTCAATAGAGTTCAGCTTAGGCACATTGCTCAGAAAGAATAGCATGCTCAATAGAGTTCGGCTACGGAACATTGTTCAGTAAGAACTGCATGCTCAATAGCATTCGTCTACTGTACACTGCTCAGAAAGAGGCATTGATATAATGATCAATAAGTTCAACTGCAGAGCTTCTCGTAAAGATTTGTAGAACAGCAGGGTGTTCCGCTAAGGTAGTGTACAGAAAATGCTTGAAGTATGTCAGCTTGATTCTATTGGGATCAGAAAATTGCTTATGCATTCTTTACTAATACCTGGGATGGGTTGTGATTCTAAGGAAAATAAATATTCAGTACTGTTTTATTGACAAGCATTTCTGTGGACTCATAATGTTCAATTAAGTGAAAATTTTAGTTCAACATAGGAAATTCACTCTTTAAGTTTTGAGCTGAGTATTGAGTAAGACGGAAACAAAATTATTCCTCCCTACAGGTGTTTTAAGCCTTATTTTTCTGTACAATTCATCGAAAGTATCTGACAACCTGAACAACAAACAACAAAAAGCCATTTAACATCATGTACTTTGCTAAATGAATCCATCAATGCATTAATTCTTCCGTATTTTAATGCAATACTTTGCTGAAAGGCAGTGATAAAAATTGATACCAAGAGACTGAGTATTCATACTCTGAGTGATATCTGCCTGGCATTTGCACCATGAATGTTCCAGCATGCATATTTTCTCAATTATAATTGTCCCTACAGCCGAACTGTATTTAATATAGTCATTTCAATGGAGAGAAAACTGTTGTGTCATTTCTGCACATTGTAATCTATCGCTTTGCTGAAGAAGAAATTTTTCATATTTTTTACATAGTTTACTTTTTAATCCATTTTTACTTTATTTGGAGCCATGATTTCTGATTTTTTTCTATTTTGAAGTCCAATCATCTAATACAATGAGGTTGTCAAGAATATGTGTATTATAAAAGAATTGGAGATGCTTCATGAAATATTTTTTTACTTTACAATTATGCTGTAAAAATTTTGATTAAATTATTGTCACTTTAATTTGGATAATGTGAGTGATCACATAGAACGTGAAGCAGTTGGAGTGGATGAAAATCTCTTTCTCCATACTTGACCTTCATTTGCTGTTATGATAACTAAAACTTCATTAAGTCTGCCCCTCCCCCACATTGCAATGTACGATCTTATGGATCTGTTCTTTTGAAATACTCTGATCCCTGAACTAGACCTAAATGAACTGTTCACCAAAAAGAACAGTATGGCACACCTCTAGGTCGTACTATCTTTTTTTTTAATAAATTTTTAGTGTATATTGCTTGCTGAAAAACACTATGAGGCACAAATTATGTACATGGTGAAAATATTTTCTCTTTCCTCTATTTATTGCAACCAAATCATTTTGCATGCGTAGAGTTCTGAAAGTACTGTAATATGATTGCTGATGGTAACTGGTAAATGTAGGACACATCTAGTTCAAAAATACAATTCAAATGACATCAAAACCAATGAAAAAAAATACCACAACCCTACCACTCTCTAAGAACTCATGAATAGAGTAGAATACTTGAAGAAAATTTCTCTAAGCTTGCACTTGTTATTATATTATGTTGCAGCATCTCAAAATGTGGTCGTTTGAGATTTGGAAGCATCAAGTTTTGCAAGATGCAACAAACCAGTTGTTGATCCATTGAACTTTTCTTCTGTGGAAAAATAATTAGCTCTGACTAATGCATCCTATCCAAAGCTTGACACTCATTTGGGTTTGTGATTTGGATGCTGATATATTTTTTGTTGCACCCATTAATTTTTGTTTCTGTGGTGATTAGATTAATGTGGACTCCACAAAGTCTTGGCCATTGATAATCATTATAGCACAATGCCTTTTCTAAGAACCATCTTATGTTTACATGTGCACACAGCCATTGGCATATTATTGTTGCTTGTGAGAATGATGTTTCATGTATTTTTTGCTTTCTTTTTTCAGTTAGGAAGTTTTGTAATTGAAGGGGAGATAACACTTTTCTGGTTTAAAGCCCAGTCCATTCTTAAATGATGTAATCACATGACTGCCAATTTCCCTATGATGATAAATGGCTGTTGCTCAGAGCTAATGTAGTAGCCAATATTGAGGGGAGTACAGGCAGTCCTATCATTTTTTGATAGCACCAATGTTTTTAAAAACACTTATCTCATCCTATTGAGATTTCTTAAAAATCATTCAAGAACCTCTGTAATTTTGGTTGTTATCTTTTAACTGTCATTGTTATTAGGATATCGGAGTCTGAACTGTCGATAATTCTGCAAAAATACTATTTATTCCTCACCCAAAGGGACCATGTCACCCTAATTGATGTAAAATCGACTATTATCCTTCTCCTATGTCTGCTATAGCATGAGAATTCATACAATTGAGTACTTCTGTTTTCAGCTCTAAGTATGGCTTATTCCTCCAGTCATCTCAAACCAAATCTCTAGTAACCCATTCATGCCCTTTCCTTTATTTCGTATTTTATCACCATTATCCCCATCCTATTACCATTGATGCTTTCCCATCATTTATGATTTGTGTCCTATTATACATATATGGAAAACTCTTTACCGTTATCCACTCCAGTAGGCCTCTCTCTTTTCATTATAAATATTTCTTAGGAGCCAAAATCCACACTCTTTGAACATCTTATCTGTTCTTTGCTTCCATTGTGTTTCTCTTAAAAGCATTGTCCTTATAGGAGAAACAAGGTGCTTTGTGTACCATTTGCAGCTTCACATCTTCCCTGGCATCATTGCTGAATTCTGGAGAACAGTAAAAGTGGTTTGTTTAGGATGCATTAAAAAATGTTAACCTAGCTCTGTAGAAGATGAACTGGAACTAAACTATATTTATCCAGCAGTCTACAGATCAGGCAGAAAAAAACTGACATGCAAAAAATGTAATATCGCCGGGCAAACGTATGAAAATACTCCAGGGACTAACAAAGTGCTGTTAAAGAATGTATAACTACAAAACAACAAAAACAGTCTTTCCTCCGTACCACTATTTGCAGAAACAATCGAGTGTTAATGGAAACACTAGAGCCGTTGTAGAAGTAGGGCCTTGGCGCTCAAATACCTATTAAAGATTTCATAGTGATCATCAGCTTATCAATCACAACTTGGTAATTTCAAACCCAATGCCTCAAAAATAAAACTTTTTGGTCCTGGAAATGATTTTATTGATGTTGTTAATGTCAACTGCAGAAAGCAGATGTTTGAAATCAATCCCTCCAATTCCCACAAGTTCATGCTTATAGTGATATTTTACACAATGTGCTTGTACCTTTCTGAATCAGTGCTTGTTTTTGAAGTGCATATTATGTCTACACCATGAGAGGTGTGTAGACAAATTCATCAGCATCAATTACTTTCAAGTTTGATTTCATCCACATCACCAATAAGTTCTTGAATTCCCTTAGATCTTTTACCTGTAGTTGTTTGACAATATCTCCCTTGTATGTATTAATATTCATTTTTCCCTGAGCAATCAGATCATTCACATAAAAGCCCACTATTAATTCATTTCTTTTGTGTACACTAGGGTCATTCACACATATTGTTATACTAATTCAAAGCAAGCACTCATCATAAAAATATTTCCAGTTTCTATGGAATTGCTTTGTATACACTTTCCTGCCGCTTATATTCAAAACAATGAAAATATTTATTTGGTCTACAGAAACATTGGGCCTGCTCTATGTATCTAACTTCATTTATATGATAATTGAGAAATGCTCAAACTACATCTAGTAGCTCATTACCCCAATCCCTTCCAATGGCTACTGAAAACAGCACTCTTCTAGTTTCCTTTTAAAGTACACGTGTCATGGTGTCGAAATAATCCACTTCATCCTCTAACCTGAAAGCTTGGGCAACTAATCTTGCCTTATACTTCACAGTATTTCTGTTGTCCCTTTCTAATGCAAATATCCATTTCAAAAGGTCTAATCAGGATTTATACTGGGTGAAACATACCATATTTGCTAGCGTTTTGATGGTTGAGTTGTCAATCATCTTAAGGGGTGAATGTCATGACCTGCGGTTGTCCAGTACATATGCCTGGTGGGTGCATCAGGTGGCTCCTTCTGGATTCTGGAACTAGTGGCACCACCACCTCAGCAGCTGGTTGCTTTTCCTCCCCTGGAACAGGACCTTCATTCCTATCCCAAAGAGCTAGATTTCCAGTTTGATAGACCCACAGAACAAAACTCACAGTAGTTCTTCAGGAGGCAAAGAATATTCTGGAGCAGTCATTACATTGGCCAGGGAATAGTTTCCCTTAAAATCACATCTATTCTGACAACCACCCCTTGTTCTTTGAGGCTCATTGGACGATAACCCTTGACTCGCTCCTGGCGACCTGACATGACGCCTTTGCCTGTGACCTTAGTTCACACTCTTTCATTTGGAATCATACCCAAGCTTGACAACCGAAGACTGTTCTGTATCAGGCTTCTTCAACTGCCAATTACCCAGAAGTTTAAATGGTATCTTGTCACTAATGGCCACTGAGAGACAAAAATTCCGATGTAACAAAAATTCCACTATTGACGAAGCGTCTCCCATTTCAATGTCATTTTGCTGTGGTGTATATGGAGCTCAGGGTCTGAAGGATTCCACAGTTCTCCAAATGGTATATAAACGAAAGTCCTGTGTATCATCTTCCTCGGTTGTCTTTTTGACCTTTTCTCATTCACCTGGAGACGTATTCATTGAAAATCACAAAGTCAACCCCTTCCATTTCATTGGGATGGTCCATGAAAATGAATATTTCTCTTTTTACAAGTTCAAAAATACTTGCAGCCTCTGGTTGTTGCTGATGTTATTGGTCCCATAATATCCGAATGCACTCAATCAAGCTCTCATCCTTCACTATTTTGCTGACGGGAGATTTAATCCTTTTCATCTTCCCTTTAAAGCACACATCACTCCCTCCCAGCAACCTCATTTAAGGATTAATGAATGGGATCTTCTTCATCGTAGCCCAAAAGATCATATCAAGTCGATAAATCTGCACAGGATGGTAGTTGTTTCCCCTCTACACTCAGGCTAAAGTTCCTCAGTGGTACTGTCATTAGCGCTACCTACTCTAAGTAAGGGTCTCTCTATCCCTTAACCTTGACTCCTCCATCATGGGCTACAATCTTTAATTCTTCCTCTTCCTACACTCCTTGGGAAATTCCTTTGTCTTTAAGCTACAGACATGCAGAACTTCTGAGAAATCGATATCCCAACATCCATATTCCTGGGAAATATGTTTTAGTACAGTTCTTTAACCCTTAATTTGTAATGCAACAGACACTTGATCACAACGATCACAAAGGGCACAAAATCTCTCATTAAATATCTGTATTAAGTTTTATGGTTTTGTTGGGTTCCTTTTCGAGGGATCTCAGATTAAAACTCGGGATAACTTGCAACAGGTTTATTTGACGAGAGCTGCCCATCCATACGTGTTAACAACATGACAGCCAACAACAGTGAGAGAAGCAAAAACTTGCAAAAACATGGCCGTGCTTAAGTAAACTTGCAATCAAGTTACATGGAGGGAAGGGGGATTAACTGAAATAATCAACAGCCTCAATACATGTGTCTGACATGAACGGAAGTCAACCTTATCCCTCCTTTTATTCTGCCAAGACAAAAGAGATTCGGAATATCACAAACGGTAGATTGCTGATACTCCACTCTTCCATACTTCAATTTGACAGGGCAGCTAATCAGTAATACAAAAAATTGAACAATTGCCCTAGATAATGTAATGTAAACCCAGTCAGGAGAATAAAAATAATATCAGCTTTGATACCAAAGAATGACCACATACAAAAAAAATAACTGGCAGTCACTTAGCTCGATAATCACAATGTTCATTAAAAATGATAGTCCAATAATTTTCTGGGAGGAACAATGGCTCTTCCCCTCCTGGATAACCTAGACGTTAGAGTCGATGGAGGAACAGTGGCCTTGCTTGGGCTGACCAGTGGTGGAAGGGGCCCCACCAATGGAGAATCTGCCTTCTCTGGACTAGAAACTGCAATGGGTTCTGGTACCAGAGTCTCTGGAAGGGCTGACACCACTTCTTCCATGTGGGCATCAGGAAACTGAAATGATATGGAAAGGGGGACTGGGGAAACGGATTGGATTTCAGGCTCTGGATCCACTTCTACTGCCAAAGGATCGGCTTCAATTACTTCAGCCTCAGCTGGCCTCCTCCTCAGATGTGATGAGGACACCTGGCATATTTTGTAGTTGCATTGAACATTGTAGGAAATGCTGGAGATAATGCATTCTACTGCTCCTAGAATCCACTTAATTATCCTGTGTTGCAGATTCAGGACCCAAACTAGGTCTCTGTTGTAGATTGAGTGGATAAATGATTGCTGTAGATCGGATGGATAAATATAACTGTATTAACTACTAACATACAATCGCACATGTACCAAGGATGCGTCCTACATCCCGGAAATCGTATTGCCAACTGGCGTCCCGGAAGTGGGGTGCCCAAGGGGTGGCATAAACAGAAGAGCGCTGAAACTCGCAGCAGACAACACATAACAATTAATACATGACAACTCCTCCCCCTTAAGATGAAAACACATAAATGAGAAAATCACCCCACCAAAAATATGCACCATAACCACTAGATGTTCACCACTTTTAAATAATTAAGTTACATACCAAAAATATGCACTAAAACCACTAAATGTTCACCACTTTTAAATAATTAAGGTACATAATGATTAATACATGACACTCCCGTTTCACTCTCATATAAAGGATGGTAGTTATTATCCTCCTGTTGATGTTCAGAGCCAGCCCTCTCTCTCCTGATGATCAGCTGGTCAATATGTCTTTTTTCTAGCCTCCCACTTGCCTCCAGCTGCACAATGTAATTGTAGGGCCCCATAACCTTGTGGACAATCCCTGCTATCCAGGGTTTACCATCACCATAATTTCTGCAATATACACGGTCACCCTGTGAAAAAGAATGAAAGGGATTAGTTATCAATTTTCCATCCCTCTCTGCTGCCTTGGGCATGGATGCTGGATGAAGTTTATCCAGCACTGTCTGGATGCGCCGACCCATTAACATCTCAGCTGGACTCCTTCCTGTGACAGTGCTGGGTGTGACGTGAAGCACCAGCAAGATGTTAGCCAGCTCCACATTCCAGTTGGATGGAGGCAGCTTCTTCAAACAGTTCTTTACTGTTTGAACCACTCGTTCAGCCTGTCCATTGGATGCTGGATGATATGGTGGAGTTTTAATGTGAGAGATGCAATTTCCCCTCACAAACACACCAAACTCTTCTGATCGAAAGGCTGGCCCATTGTCGGTGACCAGCTGGTCTGGAATGCCATGGGTCGAGAACCATCTCCGTAGACAGCGCAGTGTGGTGCTCGTGCTCATGGATCCCTTAGTTTCCTCCACCTCCACCCACTTGGAATAGGCATCAACTAGAATTAAAAAAGTAAAACCATGAATTGGCCCTGCATAGTCAAGATGTAGTCTCGACCAAGGCTTTTCAGGAACATTCCAAGGAATGATTGGTGCCCGTCTGGGGTTGGGCCTGTTTTCACAACAGGCGGAGCATGAGAGCACCCAGTCCTCAATCTCCCTGTCGATGCCTGGCCACCACACGTAGCTCCTGGCCAGCGCCTTGGTGCGCACCACTCCTTGGTGCACTTTGTGAAGGAGCTGCATCACCATGGGTCGCAGCTTCTCCGGGATCACTACTCTGCTACCTCGCAGAATACAGCCTTTGAAAACTGTAAATGTGCCTGGTGGTTCACGGAAGAAACACTTGGTTTTTTTGATTGCCAGATGCAGTGCCCCAACCCCACCCACGGAGCAGTTTTTCTCTCACATCTCGCAAATCCTCTTCGTCCCCTGTTGCCTTCTCAATCGATTGGGCAGTCAGTGGTAAGTTGGCGGGGGCTGCTTCTAGCAGAAGAATTCCTGCTGGGTCAGGGAACATTGTCTCTGCCTCACTCGCACAATCGATATTCACTGGCAACCTACTGAAGAAGTCAGCATTGCCATGCTTTTTCCCAGGTCTATAAGTCAGTTTGTAGTCATAGGCACCAAGCATGATGGCCCAACGCAACATTCTGGGGGAATGAACATCAGAAAGGGTTTTACCTGGCTGAAAAATACCCAGAAGGGGTGTATGGTCTGTAACGATTTCAAAATGACGACCAGCCAGGAAATTCCTAAACTTAAACATAGCAAAAATAATACTTAAGGCCTCTTTATCAATCTGAGAATAGTTTCTCTCACTGCCCTTCAAGGTTCTTGAGGCATATGCAATTTGCCTTTCACAGCCATCAGGGAGCACATGGGAAATTACCGCTCCCACCCCATACGGTGACGCATCGCAAGACACAGTAATTGGGAGTTTTGGGGAATAATGTATTAGCACAACACCTGAGGCCATCACCTCCTTCGCGAACTTAATGCAGGCTTCTTCCTTCTCAGTCCACTTCCATGGGGCTCCCTCCTTCAACAAGTCATACAAAGGGGCAAAAGAAGTTGCTTTATGAGGAAAGAACCGGTCATAGTAATTAATATAGCCCAAATATGCCTGGAGTTCAATCAAATTTTTAGGTGAAGGGGCACTTAACAGGGATTGAACCTTATTACCCGCAGGCCTAATTCCCTCTCCCGAAATAGAAAAGCCCAAAAAGTCAAGTTGTTGCACTGCAAAGTTGCACTTGTCTAACCTAAGATTTAGGCCAGCCTTTCGGAAATTTTTTAGAACATTGCTTACGCGTTCCCAAAGCTCTTCTTCACTGGAAGCTTGGCAGAGGACATCATCCATGTAGACCACCACTCCTTCCAACCCTACCAGGATCGTGTCCATCGTTCTCTGGAAGATAGCTGGTGAGGAAAAGAGTCCTGGGGGCATCCTTAACACACGGTAGAGACCCTCGTGGGTGTTCAAGGTTAGGATCCTGGAGGTGACGTCATCTACTGCAATCTGTAGAAAAGCCTCTGACAAGTCAAATTTAGCAAAATGTTTGCCTCCAGCCAGCTTTGATAGCAGTTCATCAGTGGTTGGAAGGGGATAAATCTGTCGCATGCACTGGGTATTCACTGTAGAGCTGTAGTCACCGCAAATTCGCACTGAATTATCCCGCTTAATCACATTTACTGTGGGTGTTGCCCAATCAGAATAGTCTACTCGCTCTAAAATGCCCTTGGCAACCATTCTGTCCAATTCCTCGCCCACCCTGTCTCTGAGTGCTAAAGGCACCGGCCTTGCCCGTCGGAACACAGGCTGAGCATTTTCCTTTAGAGTAACACGCGCAGAGGGTCCAGTGTACTTGCCAAGGCTGTTATCAAATAGATCGCTAAATTCACAAATTTCAGGGGGTAGCATTTGGGGTATGACGGCATGGAGTCCCACTAATTGAATCCCCAACGGAATAAACCAATTGCGGCCAATGAGACTAGGCCCATTACCGGCCATCACCAACAGAGGGAGTTTTGCTTGCCTAGAAAGCCACATTACGGTCACTTCGATTTCACCCGCTACGGGAAGTTGCTCCTTCGACCATGTATTTAAAATCACTGATGACTTTCTCAACGCTAGATGGGGGAAATGATCATTGTAAGTTTGCAATCCCACAATAGTAAACCCCGCCCCAGAGTCCACCTCCATTGCTACAGACTTTCCCTCCATTAAGTGTCATTTTCACAGGGGGCGGTGCAGGTTCAGCGGGCAGGTTAAAAAGGAATGAATGAACTTGAGTCTCACAAGGGGGTACATTACTATCCACTGGCTCACTAGTAGCTAGCGTTCTCTCCCACCCAAGAGAATGCTGCGCGGCGTGCGCACGCCCTTTAAAGTTATTATAATTCCCGGAGCCAACCCTGCCTTCACTATTCCCAACAATCACATTTTGGGAGCTCTTTCTTTTCTTTGAGAAGCATGCTCTCTCAATATGCCCCATCTTTCTACAATACCTGCATATAGTTTTGCGGAAGGTACATGTGGCAGCGTTGTGCGGCCCGTTGCACCGAAAACACTCCCCTGCGTCCGTTCGATGCATTTCCTGCACCGGCGTGGTCTGGTGCCGCTGATTCCTTTGTTCAACCGCGGATGCTGAGGGATTCAGCTCCCCAGTGCGGTACACGGCAACCGCCATGTTTGGTGCCGTTTCCTGCAGCTTGGTAACGTGGTCCTTAGCCGCCTCTGCTGCAAGGGCCCGGTCGATCACCGTATTGAGATCCAGTGAATCCGTTGCAAAGAGTGCTTCTTTTAAGCGAAGATCCCGCATTCCCAAAAGTACTTGGCCCAGCAGGGCCTCTTCCACGTTGGAAAACTCGCATTTGTCGGCCATTAGCCGAAGCTCTGCAATATAAATTTTAAAAGGTTCCCCCGTTTTTTGCACTCGCTTGTGGAATTCTTCTCGCTTAACCCACTTACACTGTGTCGGGTTGATGTGAGCGTCAAGTAACGCGATTGCCTCTTCGTACTTAAGCACACTTGTTGTTCGCGGCTTGCACAGTTTTATCACATTCTTGAGTACGTAATCGCCCGGGCTCGTAAAAAGAATGGCTTTCCTGCGATTAACGTCTGTTATGCCGTTTGCAATAAAATAATACTCTAACTGCTCTTTAAAAATAGCCCACTCTTCCGCGTCGCCCGACGAAAAACTCGGGGGTGAGCCGATTGCTCTTACGTAGGTTACCGCGTCGGCCATTGTAAAAAAAGAAAAAAAATTCCGTTCTCGTCGCCAATGTTGTAGATTGAGTGGATAAATGATTGCTGTAGATCGGATGGATAAATATAACTGTATTAACTACTAACATACAATCGCACATGTGCCAGGGATGCGTCCTACATCCCGGAAATCGTATTGCCAACTGGCGTCCCGGAAGTGGGGTGCCCAAGGGGTGGCATAAACAGAAGAGCGCTGAAACTCGCAGCAGACAACACATAACAATTAATACATGACAGTCTCCTGGCTGGTAACTGGAAACTTTCTCCCTTTCCTTGGCCTTATTCTTTTCCTGAACCTCCTTCATTCTCATCTTCATAATGTTGCTAGGCTGCAGTAAGGACGGGGGTGGTCGAGGCTTCCTTCCCAGGAATAACTCTGCGGGTGCTATCTTGGTGATGGTGTGAAGGGTGTTCCTATAGTGGAAACAGAATGCATCAATTTGTGTTGCAGGGTACGGTTTTTAGTTTTCTTATCCACCAGCTGCTTGATTGGTGCTTTCTTGACTGTCCCCACTTCACTTTCAGCCGCTCCATTACCCTGGGGGTGGTAAGGAGGTGAAGAGGTTTGTGTAGTCCCATTTGATGTCAGGAAATCAGCCATTTCTTTTGAAGCAAAAGGCTGACCGTTATCGCTGACTACTTCTGGAAGACCAAATGCAGCAAACATTCCTCTAAGCGCTTCAATGTCTGTTGAGGCTCCTTTGTTTGGTAAAATTCTGATTTCTGGCCATTTGGAGTGGGCATCCTGGAGAACCAATAATTTGTTTTCCTCGAATGTCCCAAAATCCATGTGCAGTCTTTGCCAACGGCGTGTGGGCCAGGACCAAGGAACATACCCCTCATGAGGAGTCGCAGACTGAAGGGCCTGACAGACACCACACTTTTTGACAAATTCTTCCAACTGCTGATCGATATTTGGCCACCATACGTAACTTCTAGCAAGTGCCTCCATCCAATTGACACCTGGGTATGTTTCGTGCAACATTTCCAAAACCTTTCCCTGGAGAGATGGCGGCACGATCACTCAGGATTTTTACAAAAGGGAATCATTCTCCGCAGGCAATTCCAGCAATTTACTATGGTACGGTTTGAGATCCTCCTCAATAACTTCGTCTGGCCAACCATTCATAACAAAATGCAATACTCTCCTCAGAACAGGATTACTTGTTGTGGCAGCGGCAATGTCAATGGCCGATATTAACTTAGAATCAACCCGCTTCTTCTTCCACAAATTCCCTGCTTTCCGCCGGGAAGCGGCTCAAAAAATCCGCGTGAGATATCTGCTCACTGCGCCAGTGAACAATGGTGTATTGATGATCAGATAGTAGCTTGCCCCAGCGTTGAAGGCGAGCTGCAGCCAGTAGGCGTTGAGGTTTTCTCCCCGAAAATGGCAACTTGGGGTTTGTTATCAGATACAATTTCAAACTTTCTACCAACTAGATACTTGCTGAATTTCTTTAGTCCAAACGTTAGAGCAGCTCCCTCTCGTTCATGGACTGGGTACTTTCGCTCCCTCTACGAGAACATTTTTGAAGCGAAAGCAACTGGCTCTTCCTGGTTGTCTGGTGTTACATGCGCCAAGGCACATCCGTCTCCCACCAGTGAAGCGTCAGCCGAAGTGGACGATCTGGAGATTACGGCACCAGGACTGTAGTGGACAGCAATTGAAGAGCCTTCTCATAAGCAGCCTGCTCTCTCCTTCCCCAATCGAAAAAACTGGCTTGTTTCAGTTGATACAGTGGGTGTAGTACTGTGGCTAAATTTGGGCCATACTTGTGGAAAAAGGTTATCATACCCAGGAAAGACTTTAATTGCGTATGATCCTTGGGTCTCGGTTTCTTCAGTAACTCCTCCATGCTTGTAGGGTGTGGGCGAGAACCTTTCATATCCATCAGGAATCCTAAGTAGACAACTTCCGTCTGCATGAACTTGGATTTATTGAGGTTCAGTTTCACTTGATGTTGCTCCATCATGGACAGTACTGCATTCTTCTCTGGTCTTGCCCCACACAGGATGTCGTCCAGGTAAATGAAAACAATCTCGATACCCGCTAAAATAGTGCTAATAACTTCTTGAAATATGCTTGGTGCCGAAGTTATTCCGAAAGGCATTCTCAGACATTTGTATGTTCCAAAAGGTGTATTCATCTTACACATTTCCTGAGGCACTATCTAAAGCTTCAATTGAAGGTAGGCCATCTTCATATCTAAGATGCAGACAAATCGTCAATTAACCGTGGATAAGTCATCTATCAAAGGAAGATGCCTCCCTGTAACTTCAAGATGCGGATTCAGAGTGGCAGAGAAATCACCACAAATGCGCACTTCTCCAACCCCTTTCTGCACTGGTACTATGAGTGTTCCCCAATGGCCTGGGGGACATGGCTTAATGAAACCGGAATTAACCATTACATTCAAAGCCATCTGGGTAGGCTTTCGCAAAGAAATAGCAATGACTCTACGTCCATGGAACCCTGGTTGAACTCCCTCTTGCAACTTTAGGCCAACCCGAAAACCCCTGATTGGATGAGGAGTATCACTGAATACCATTGGTTATTTTCTCTTCAATTTCCCCGGTAAGCCATCATCCCGAGCTGGGTAGACTGACATTATGTCTTGGGGCACAGGAAACAAGCAGTCAAAATCTGGCCGAAGTTGACGAATCCAAGGTAACCCATACAAAGACGGGAATTTCTTTCCGACAACGGAAAGGGTCATCTTTTTTACCTGCCCATTTTATTCTACCTTCACATCAATTTCACCCAATATCGGCAAGGGTTGTCCCCACACAAGTGTAGTAGTAGATCTGAGAGGCACATTTGAAAACAACCGTTCATACATGCTCTTATCTATTGTAGAAACCTTCACGGCTGTATCCAATTCCATAGTTACAGGTATGTCATTCAGCTTCACCTCGATCAGTACTCGATTCTTTCGATGACCGTGAACAGGATATATATCCAATGTGTCCTCTTCCACCGCTTCGACTACCTTGGCCTCCTTTTTCTTTGGCCTGTTCCTTTTGGGCTGCGGGTAATCCTTGGCTTGGTGGCGAGCAAGTTGGTCGCAGTTGTAACAGTGAGCCTTGGAAATGTGAAACGCGTTACCTGAGGTTAGTTTGTTCTTCTTCGAGCCGGTCTAGCCAGGCGACTTGGGTGTAAAATTCCTCGGCGGTGCCTTCCCATTGACATAGTGTATATCGGTGGATACGGGATCTGCCTCAGCTGCGTACATTCGCTCGTACTTAGCCGCAGATGCCACCACCTCTGCGAAATTTTCACCACCCTCCGCTATCTTCTCTTTCACCTTGGTAGACCGGATGTTGTTGATAAGCTGTGTCTGAAGAGCATGGTCTAGGTATTGACCGAACTCGCAGAACTTACTCAACTGGTATAATTACACGGAAAATTCGATTGCTGATTCACTGGCACCTTCTTTGCGGGCATGGAACTTATCCCGCTCACAGTTCTTGTTTCGTTGAGGCCGAAAATGTAGCTCCAGCATCGCTTCAAGTTCTTCACTCTTTTTGTTGTCTTCTGGTGATTGGGCTCCACAAAGTCCATCTAAAACAGCGTAAGCCTCCGGATCTATCTCCGCGATTAACCACTGCTTTCTCTTGTTGTATGTTGCCACACGCGTATCATACGTATTTGGTGCATTAACATTGGCATCTCCTGCCAAAGGATCTGGTTCCACCACTCCTTTTGTGAACAAATAACTTTTGAAACGTTTGAGATACTGCTCAATATCAATCTGTCCATAAGGCTTAAAATGGCCGAACCCCCTACCGCTATTGCCACAGAATTCCCGAGTTTTTCTCACAGTTCACGGATACTAACAGCAGTACAATTGCATTAAATATGCTCGTCGCCTCTGACGTAAACTTGCCATCAAGTTACCCGGAGGGAGGGGGGATTCACTGAAATAATCAACAGCCTCTATACATGTGTCTGATATCAACGGAAGTCAACCTTATCGCCTCCTTTTATTCCGCCAAGACAAATGACATTGGAAATATCGCGCACAGTTAAGTGCTGATGCTCCACGTGCCCAAAAACAATTTAATAATGAAATGTAAAGTTGGTTTACCCTAGAATTTACAAAGATACTCTTTTAGAATAGAACCAACAAAGATGAAGATACAGAATCACAGATACCTAACAATCCTCCCCCCTTTCAATTCACAGCATAGTGTGGCGGACACCCTTTCGGTCGTCCGTCGACGACGAGGTGAGGAACGATTGGGGAAGAGGTGGTTGAGGAGCACGGCAGTTTTTGCCGCCGACCGCGTCGTGAGGCGACACGATAAAGAAGGTGGGGGTGCCTGTTCCTAGATTGGGAGAGGGGAAGAAAATGAAAGGAAATGCACCGATTAGTTCGTCGGATCGAACATGAGAAAATTTGGCCGGCGGCCGGGGAGAATTTGATTTGCATACGGGATACCGCGCAATAGTGGGTGTGTGGGAATCGTGAAGTTATTTCGCGATCCTTTTCGAATTCGTTAGCGAGGACGTGGATGGGGTGGGACGATTTGAGGAAAATATTTACCCTGAAGAAGTAGTTTAGACAACAATTTATTATACCTTGATAGAAAACACATGTGAATAAATGCAAAAAAGTACGAAAATGGCGCCAAAAGTAGAAAAAAGTTATAGAACATAACTAAACCTATCAAAAATCGAAAATAGAAAACAACTTCAAATTAATACCATTACATAGGAGATCCTTTTTGACTTCATTGGCTTGATAAACCGCGCCTACATTTGCCAGGAAGAATTTAATTCCTTCTGTTGCTGTAATTAACCAGTAACATGAGGGATCACAAAATAATCGGATTGAGTACAGCTTCCAGAGTCTGTACTCCGCTTCTCGGCTTCGGAACACTGATTTTCACTGAAGCGCTTAATGCACTCGGTAACAAAGTTAAGAAAATTTGGCAGAAACCTCTCTCTCACACACAAACACACAGGGAATGAGGGGACAAGGGATAGGGGTTGGACAAAATGGTTCGATATTGATTCCACTGAGGACTTTCTTCTTTTGGGGAATAAACTCGGCGTAAACTTTTGTCGTGGCTAAGGGGGGACTTTGAACTGTACTTATCGAGGGTAAGTTGAGGTGCTGCTACAGGTTGTTTATCCGGTGACAACTCCTTTTGGGCGTCCAGGCTGCTTATGTAGGGTGCGGAACCTCTTTCTCTCTTGGGTCGCGACTTCTTTCCTCCTGTTCACCTATGTCGCACGACCACTCCCTTCCTACAACCTTCCGTGTCAAGCCGATGCCTCTTTTTACGTCGTCACACACCATTTTTCCTACGTTTCCCAGCATCAGTCTCTTCCCACGTGTGCGACTCGTTCCAACAATCCAATGTCGTGATTATGTAGTGGAGAATCAAGAAGAAAAACTCCTTGGCCGGAGCAACCGTCTTTTACAAGGCTACCCCTTCAGGGAAAAAGGGGGAGAAACGTGGGGGGGAGGTTATTCTTCGGTTTGCGGGACAGGGGGCCCACTTGACCCAGGCACGACGTCTTCGCCCTCACATTTGGGCCATCACAGCGGGAAAAAGGGGAGGGAGGGAAAGTCGCTTTCCAGCCGATCTTGCCTTGACTCACTCACTCAGCATGGGGATAATGGGGGAAGGAGGAAACACTGGGTTTAGGAAAACGGGGGGAGTGTCCTTGCACTCACACGCAACCATCCATTCACACAATATCCCAACCGCACAGCACTTCAAAATTAATTAAACAGACATGGTATAGGTATCTTCCTTGATCGCTCCCTAATCATGTAGCCGCGTCCAAACGTGACCGGTTACAATAGTTATTTAAATGTGCCAGTGGCTTCACAGTCCTTGGCCGCAAGCTCTCACTGAGATTCTGAGGCTGGAGGACCTTCGACCCTACCTCGTGGTCTCACCACCACAGGGTCATGTTGTGGTGCGTGGGCATCTTAGCTTTAAATCTCAATACGAGAGGAGCAATCAAAGGGAGTTCTGATTGACCTGATTCATTCTCCTGTGTGGAAGAAGGATTGATATTAGAGTTGCGTTTCTCATTCTCCCACCGTTTCCGAATATGGTCGATGTACCGTCTTTCCACTCTATCACAACCCGCTCCCAAGATTTGTATGACTCTAGGTCCCTGTCCCTCTACAGTGACTCCTGGATTCCAAAAAGGCTTCCCCCCTTTGTAAACCCTGTAGTAAAACGGGTTTCCCGTTGAGAAATTATGTTTGGGAGTGGTCTGTATTGCCTGGTTACCAAAATTAGAACTAGCTGGGTGTAATCGTTCCAGTATAGTTGTCAGCCTGCAACCCATTAAAGCCTCATAGGGGGCTTTCCCTGTGGTGGCATATGGAGTGTTCCTCAAGTGAGGAGTATGCTGGGGAGCTTTCTAACCCAATCAGTACTAGGGATTTTCCCTAAAGCACTCTATCGTTTGAACAGCTCGCTCAGCTTGCCCATTGGAAGCTGGATGGTAGGGTGGGGTGAGGAGGTGACCAATACCATTTTTCTCCAAGAAATATTTGAATTCCTGTGCAAGAAAAGCGGGACAATCAAATCAGATCAGTTAATCAGATAATTTGTCTGTGACAATCAAATCTGGCCACCCATGGGTGGCAAACCATTTACACAGACTACAGATACAAATAGAAGAAGAAAATGACCCACTGGTCAATGGCTCCACTCACTTTGACATAGCATCTGCAAACACCAAAAAAGTGTGTCCTTTAAGTGGGCCTGCAAAATCCAGGTGAAGCCTGGACCATGGCTTTTCTGGTTTACTCCATGGAATGATTGCGGCCTTAGAAGGATTATTTTGAGAGAGCACAACCGTGGCATTGCCAAATCATGTCCTCAATATCAGTCTATTTATGACCACCAAGTATAGCTGCGGGCCACAGCCTTTGTTTTTACCATCCCTTGATGAGCTTTATGCAGAAGCTCTAAAACCTTTGGCCGCAACACTGGGGGTATTACCACCCTAGTACCACCCCGTAGAAGGCAACCCTTCATGATGGACAGGCTCACAGCCGGGCCCCTCGTGTATTCCTGGACCGATGAGTCCTATGCAAAGCTCAAGCCATGTTGAACCCCCTTCATGACTTTGGATACCACTGTGTCCTAGCTGTGGCCTCGGCTATTGAAGCTGCGGTGAGTGGAGAGTGAGGAGGAGCCTCCTCCAGCAATAATATTGCTGCAGGATCTTGAAACATCTCTTCTGCATCCTCCATTAACGGCATCTTGCTGAGGAAGCCTGCATTGTCCTGGCTACTCCCCGGCTTGTACTTCAATGTGTAGTCAAAATTAGAGAAGTACAAACACCATATAAGTACTCTTGGGAAGAGTACATCTGGAAGCTGTTTCCTTGGCCTGGGATTGAATATTCCAACGTCGGGTTGATCATTGGTTCAAACACTAAATTTTTGCCTCCAAGGTACATAAAAAATTTCTGTACACCAAAAACTATGGCAAGTGCTTCTTTGCCAACATGCGAATGATTGCGCTCAGCGGTCTTCAAAGTTCTAGACCCAAAGGCAAATTGCCTTTCACTCCCATCAAGCATCACATGGGACATTACGGCCCCCATATCTACGGAGAGGCATTACTTGCTAAAACAATGGGCAACTGAATAAAAATATACAAGAATTGCATTGCCTACCACTTTTTTCACATAGTCAATGCACTTATCATGTTCTTTTGTCCAACACCAATGGGTATCCTTCTTCAGGAGATCATACAATAAATGGAAATGGGTCGACTGATTGGGGAAAAACCTATTGTACTAGTTTATAAATCCCAAATTAACCATAAGTCTGCCCGCATCCCTAGGCTTCGGAACGATTAAATTGCCTTCACTTTACCTGGTGTTGGAGCTATGCCCTTGGCACTAATGTGATACCCCACGAACTCAAACTCAGGGACCCCAAACTTTCTTTTCTTTGGGCGAAGACGAAGACCTGCAGTGTCCAGTCGTGATAGAACCACTCTCACACGGTCCCACCACACTTCCAATGAAGGGTCTTGCACCAGGATGTCATCTAAATAGAGACTACACCCTCAAGACCTGAAAGGATGGTTTCCATCGTCCTCTGCAAAATTCCGGGTGAGGCGCTTAATCCCTGGCTCAACCGGTGGACCTCAAACAATGCCTTGTGGGTGTTTAGTATTAAAAGTTTTGCCGGTTCGGAGTCCCCAGTCATCTGTAACAAAATTAGGGACATATCAGAATGTGCAAAAAATTTCCCTCCATTCAATTTTGCTCACACCTCATCAATGGTAGGTGGAGGGTAAATGTCTCGCAAGCAGTTGGAATTCACTGTGGATGATTAGTCCCCACAAATCCTAATGGACCCATCCCGTTTCTCGAGACACTATTGGCATGGTTCACTCAGATGTTTTCACAGGAGCTAATATTCTGACTTCTATCCATCCGGTCTAGTTCATTCCCTACCTCTGAAAGAATGGCATAGGGAACCTATCGTGTCTTCCTGAATACAGGTTTAGCCTCCCTCTGAACGTGAATGCGTACAGGAGGACCCACATACTTCCCTAACCCAAGAGAAAACACATTTGTATAGTGTGAAATTTCATTTGGGATGAAAGAAGACACTTTATTCACCCCATCGATACTTATCGCTTAAGGGTCAAACCACGAGCACCCAAGCAAAGCTGGCCCTTGACTGGTTGCGACCAACAGCAACAACCTCTCAAAATGATTATTACAACACACCTCAACCCAACTCTGCCCCAGTATGTCAAGCGATTGCTTAGACCAAGTCGTTAATTTTACCTGACAAGGAGACAACTGAATGTAAGAAAATTTTTCCTCATACAACGTATGGCCAATAATCGTGTGCCTAGCCCCATTATCTACCTCCAAAAGGATAGATATACCTTTCACTTCAACACGGACGCTGATGGAGGGGGTGCCTGCGTAGAGGCGGTATAAAACAGCATTGACTCTAACGTTCCAGTCTAATCGCCCCGTTCACAACAACTTAACTTGGCTTAGGCTGTTCCCGAGTGCCAATCGGGGCCTGAAATTTCCAACCAACAGCACGCCACTTTCAAAGTCGATATTACAATCGATTGATGGGCCTTATCGATATCGTAATCCCCTTTTCCCTAGCACTATCGATAGTAACCCAGGCCTTGCTATTGGCTAGAATTAAGAAAAAGTTGAGAAATGCTCAACTCCAAGACTCCGCCAAGTCGAGTTAAGCCACTTTAAGTTGCTGTGAACCAGTGTGTTGCTTTCTCACGGACTCAACTCCTAAGTCGCGCCGAGTTAAGTCAAGTTAAGTTGTTGTGAACGGGGCTTTAGATTGGGTCAGGGGCGGGCTCCTATGAAGATACCGTGTGAGCTTGTGATGTCGCGGGAAAACCTCGGCTCTCCCCCGGCCCGGAAACTGGAACTCTGTCGTTGTGATGGTCCCTGATGCGACCTCGAACCGCGCCGATTCTCTCACTGAGCTGGCCCGCTGACTCCACTGACACAACTGAGCTGGCCGCTGACTCCATTGAGAGGGTGGATGAGAAGTGGAAGACCCAGGGGTCTCCCGACGGCGTTTGGAGAAACATGCCTTCACCAGATGACCCTTTTTGTGGCAGTAGTGGCACACCGCATTCTTCGCCAGACAGTCATGATGTTGCGGCCCTCCGCAACGACGACAACCAGAGACTTCGGATGATACCTTGGAGGAACGACGCTGGGACCCGTGATTTAATTTAAACACCCCATCAGACGCACTTCCACTGTCAAGTACGGCGTTCAGATTTGTGCCGGGAGTACGCTGGTGCTCGAAATTGCTCGACTTCAATTGTGTGACATACTCTCTGGCCTGTTCCGCAGCAGTGTCCCGATCTACAGCTAATTTCGAAGTCAAATCGTCAAACTTGATGGAGAACAGTTGCTCTTTTTAGTTCAAATCTTTCATTCCTTTAAGAAATTGTCTCAACAGAGATCTAAGTTTTAAAAACCGGCGATTATCTGCCAACTACCTCAAGTCCGCTAGAAAGTCTTTGACAGGCTCATTTGGCCCTTGAACTCGCGCGTCGAATTTGTCGCGCTCCACCCAAACACAAGTGGAGGGAATAAAATGCGTAGATAGTAGATCCAATATTTCATCGTACGTTTTAGAAACCGGACGACCAGGAGCACAGAGTATTTTTGCAACGCTATAAGTTTGTTACCAGTACATGAAAGTAACACCGCCCACTTTTGGTATTCGGAGCTCATGTTATGTGCTTCAAAATAAAACTGAAGCTGCTCCTTGACATCCTCAAACTCCACGCCCTTCCCCGAGAATTGAGGAAGCATACCGAAATTCATTATGGCAGTAATGGGGTTTTCGCTGTTTTCTGATAATACTAAATTTTCAGCCATTATTCACAAAGCAGAGGGAAAAACGTACATTACATATATGTAAACTGAGGACACTTCCATGCACATTAATGGCGGTCTTTAACTGAAACCACAATTGTCACAGCCACGTTGTCTCAAAGTTATCACACAATTGCGTATCTCTTTGGGAGGAAAAAAATACTTTACCCGTGTAAAAATTAATTCATTGCGGTCTTTAATTAATTAATTGCACATTAATGGCGGTCTTTAACTAAAACCACAATTGTCACGGCCTAATGGTCTGAAAGTTATCACACAATTATGTATCTCACAGGGAGGAAAAAATACTTAACCTGTATTAAAATGAAGTTTACATGAAGGCAATTGCACACAATATATAATCACATAATTTTCGGACGCCATAAGACCAGAGTATGAGTGCGGCAAGCGAGCAAAGGCAAAAGCTAAAAATCGTTCCACGTACACTATAGCACCAATTAACGGCAGTGATAACGCCAGTATTCGAAAAAGTCCAAAGAGAAAGAGAGGAACACTTACAAGTCTTTCAGCACAGCGTTCCCCAACCACGTGGTGGAAAAAAATCAGTCGACTGTCTCAAATATCCTTACTCTCTGTAAATCCGAACTGCAATCCGATCTGCGATCCCATCCTCTTCGGCAATTTGTTGTGTTCCTTTTCGAGGGATCTCGGATTAAAACTCAGGATAACTTGCAACATGTTTATTTGACGGGAGCTACCTGTCCACACGTCTTAACAACATGACGGCCAACGACAGAGGGAGAAACACACTGGCAAAAACATGGCCGTGCCCAAAAACAGTTGTATAACGAAATGCAGAGTAGGTTTACCGCTGAAATTACGAAGATGCTGTTTAAGAATAGAACCAACAAAGATGAAGGTACACAATCATAGATATCCAACAGGTTTGATGCTCCACAGTTAAATAACCGCACACTGCTCTTGGTTGCTATCAGCCTTATGCGTGCGGGGAGCTTTATATTTCCGAGAAACTACCGTTGGTGTAACACTTCTCACGTCGTAAAATACCTTATTTTGGGCGGCAAGTTTTGGGCAGTTCCGGTATCTGTGTCCATTTCTCCGGAGCTGCAATAGCTCTTTTTCTGGCTTGATCGATCGAGTTTTCTTTTTTCTGTTGCATTATTCTAGGCCTGTGTTCGGCTGCTCCAATCGTATCTCGGAGAAGCAATCAGTGCGTGGTGTTCTCTCTGCCCTTCACTCGATTTCAACCTCTTCTCCTCCAAGATCAATTTCGCATCTACCTTTCGAGTGGCTAGCCCTCCTTCATTCTCCCGCTCTAAACTTCAAATTAAACCCGCATATCTGTCCATCGGCAATCCCGTTTGGTAGAAAGCATCCTACTAAGAGAATTCTCGGCTGAAGTTTTTGATCCTCGTGTTCAGGACCTGTAATTCACTATTGCATTACCGAACGGAAATACCCTCCGTGTTCCTCATGTTGACTAACTCTCTTGGAAAAAACCTGTTGCGATAGGCCGAAGCCTGTGCACGCATTATCAAGCTCTTTCTCTTCTTTCCTTCGCGGTTTCGCACTCGCTTATATCATCTGAAAACGGCCAGTCACAAAGGAAATAAGGAAACAGCTCGCGATGCCATTAGTCCTGACATGCATTTGTGACTCTTTGGCGGAAACTCCATCTGAGTCGCTGCGGATAATAATTGTCACCATTTTGTGAAGGGATCTTGGTAGATTCTTGCGGATTCTCCTGGTCAAGTATTACCGCCAAGCCTGTCACCACGTGAGTTCTCGTCGATCACAACAACTAGACCGGTTAAATGTTGCTCCTATTTCACTCCCAATTGCCTGCTGTTGCTGGGCCCATAAGTTGCTACGATTTGCAGTTCTGTAGCTACCCTGACGCTATTCTTAAGCTCCGATGATTATCGAAGGGGCTCGATTAGAACTGATTGAAAATTGTCAACCGATCTGATTGGTTGACGAACAAAAACTTAGCTTTATTATATTCAGCAGTATAGAATAACAACAGAAAAAACTGCCGTGTGAAATCTCCGGTTTAACATACAAAAATACTGTAATGATTTCCAAAGATACTAATGGAAATGGATTAGTACTAAACCACAAAGAAAACGGTAATTGTGTTTTAACAATGCACCTCAACACACTGATTACGTTTAACTTCAACTACTACTTTATATCTGTCACCTAAGTACATGGCACACTGTCGTGTGATGCTGACAGGTTCTATCCCCACATTCTCATTTTCGCAATATTGCGTGCCTTACTCGTGTCCCCGATACGTACTCGTGTTCCTCATTTGGCTCACAAAGGGGTTCGACGTACACCGTCAGAGCTGGCGTCGCGTGAGGTTCGGGCTGTCCGAATGCCCGACCGTATTCAGGAAAGGATATCTGGTCAGCGATTATCAATGTGGCATACAATAGTCTACTTTCAATGGCGGTGAAACGTTCCCTTCATACATTTGCTGATGGGTGGTAGGCCGTGGTGCGCATATGCTCTGCGCCGCATATGCGCGATATATCCAGGAAAAGGTGGCACTTCGAAGCGAGCGAACCATCCCGACACCTACGTTTTGGCCACAATTCCTGCTGAGATGTCTGCGACGGGTAACGCATCCGCCCACCGCGTGAGGCGATCCGCTATGGTGAGGCAGTAGCGGAATGCGTTGAGTGCGGTTGGGGGCCTATGATGTCCAAGTAAGTGTGCGCGAATCGTCATGAATGAAGGGGAAAACTACCGATGGGCGAGGATGTGGCGTTGGGCCTGTTGACACTGGAGGCAGGCGCGCGCACAACTAGGGCAAACCTTGCGCAGTAAGGGCCACACGAATCTCTCGGCAACCAGCTTCGTAGAACCTCGGATGCCGGGATGACCTAGAGAATGAAGAACGTCAAACATTTTTCCGGAATGGGGTCGTTATGTAGGGTCGCACTGCCTTAGTGGAAGTGTCACGAAACATTTGTCCGTAACGCCAGGGTATGCGGAGTTTCTTGAGGCGCAATGTGGAGGTAGGGGACAAGTAGGTTTTTATCTCTTCCGTAATCCATTTGGGAATGCGCTAACTCACTGTAGATAGGGGTGCTTAGAGACTGCACACGGTTGAGCGAATGGGCGACAACGTTATTAATACCCGAAATGTGGCGAACGTAACTGGAAAATTAGAAATGAAGTCCAAGTGCCGAAATTGTCTGGGTGAGCACTGCTTTTTTGTCTTTCGGATTACAAAGTCAACGGTTTGTGATTTTGGAAGGTGGTAAAGCACTTGCCTTTCTTTATGCAGCAGAAATATTTCACTGTCCGGAAATGGCTGGAAATTCTTGGTCGTAGGGACTGTATTTCTGGACTGCTCCGTTAGCGTTGATTTTTTTATGAAGAAAGCTAATGGCAGCCACACTTTTCATGGTGGAGTGGCGACAATAGAACTGTCTTATGCATCAACACTTCCGCGAGAGGGGCGTTCGGGTCCGGGTGAGCGAGAAATCCCGGCTTTGCCACGTCTGTCACTACGAAGCGCCAAGTGAATAACCTGCGAATGTCAAAATTAAGCGTAATTTCAGTCCGCCCGTCCTTTTTTTCGTTGCAACCCCTGCGGGTAGGGGAATGGAGAATACTTCCGCAGTATCCCTGAATGTCGTAGGAGGCGACTAAAAGGGCGGGGAGGTAAACCCTGAAAACAAACCCCCAGGCAGCAAAGGGATGCGTCCGGACAGTTTCGTGGGTCCACTGTCTGTGTGTGTCCATACCAGCTGGCCTGCGATCCACCCGCATGTTTGCCGTGAGCGGAGACTCGTAAGGGGGAGAAGGGGATCCTGGTGGGTAAGCACTTCGGCACCCAGCCGGGTGTCGAAGTGCTTACCTTGGCTTAAGGTGCGATCACACCGGTTTGCGGTGTGGCGTCCCGAATGTGTGGTTACGTGGTGGGTGGGGAGCTCAGGGGACGAAATTCATCTATCTACGGAGCCAGAAAATCTTCCTCCAACCAAAAGATCCCGCCCGGAAACAGGCGGAGGAGATGTGTTAATGAGAAAGAGTGTGAACTATTTAGTATTGAAATGTCCAAAGATGGTGAGACGCTGAAAAAGGTGTCTCCCTTCTTCATTAAAAGAGCCTTGTCAGCGGTCATTCCAGGAGAACCTCACTAAGAATATCTTCAGTGACCCAGGATTGTTTTCTTTTGACAGTCTGAACTTTTCTAATTTCAACAGGAAAAGCTACATTAAAATGATACAGGAAAATTGAATAAAAACTTTGAAAACTCTCATCAAAGGATTTAGCGTTAAAAATGCTTGGCCAGTCTTGGAAGCTGAGATTTGTTAGAAAGTATGACATATTTGGATCAGAAAAATATCTAGTTGAATATGTGTTAAGTTTAGGTATTACAAAAAAGCTAAATGAAGAAATGATAAGCAAGTGATCAGAGATATGCTCATCAATAACCCTAGTGCTTATATCCTTGAGGTCAACATTGGTAAGAATATAATCAATCTAAGTTTGAGTGGAATGAGTAACTCTGGTTGGAGTAAAATTAGTTAATTCGATATTGAAAGGTGCAATAGTATTGAGGGAGTCAATTTTGTCATTTGTCTCTTCAAGTAGGTTACATTTGAAGTCACCTGTAATAATTATTTTGAAAAACCTCTTAAAATTGTGTATCTTCTTAATCAAAAGGTAGAATTTATCCAAAAACACCATGAAATCAGTCTGAGGTGAACGATATATTGACAGTACAATGACATGTGTCCCGTCTTTAATTATTTCCGTGACACAATATTCAAAAAGCTTGTCATCAGCTCTCGACAAATGCAAACACTTAAGGGAGATATGATTAAGAGATCCATGAATGGATATCAGAACTCCTTTTTTACAAGTTGTACGACAAAAAACATGGACGATAGGGTATCCTGGAAGATTTATAGAATACAGTTCAGAACGTTTTAGCCAATGTTCATTCAAACAAACAACGTCAGGTTTATGTTCACATACGACCACTTCCAGTTCCAACAGTTTGTTTCGCACGCAATGCACGTTTAGGTCTAACACCTGCAACGTCGCGGCAACTAACCCGGTGGGGATCATGGATTGTCTTCCGAAAAAAATACGTGTCTACCAACACATTTTCAAGCCATACGTTCGGGTTTTTGAGAGGATTACCAATTTCGGAATTCACGGTCACCCGGAAGGAGGCATATTTATCATCCCTTACTTTGAGTTTCTCTATTTCCAAGTCATTGCACGTTACCTTGGGAATTTTTCCCTCGATAAATTTTGACAGGGCATCAACAGTCGTTTCAGAAATAAACCTCCACACATGCATATGAGTCCTACGAGGAACTCCGGCTAAGGCACTGTCTTTGGCAGACTACGTACCGATGGCCAGTAGGGTTCTCCTCCGACGTCTTCATTTCATCTCTGTGAAATTATCACAATCAGTGGAAGAAGGCATTTCACTCATCACCTGAGCATTTTCCCGATTTTCCATGCGATCGCATGTCATTCAGATCACACTGCCAAAGATCATCTATGGTGTTAATATAATACCTATTTCTCTCAAATGTTTTGTGTATGGGTTTGTGGAGTGTGTATGCGTCTGAGCTGTCCAGCCATTTTCTAATTTCTTTTGTGGAGTATTTTCCATTTAATATTTTTACTAAGTTATAGGCTCCAGAAAATCTCGAAGGATTGGCAGGGTCTAAATATGTCTTAGCAATACTCATTACGATTTTAATTTTTCCCAAACTCTTAATTGATAAGTTGAAAAATATGGACGGTTCACCTTCGAGTAAGTGGGAACCCCAGGTTTTATCCCAACTTTTTATTGGTAAATGCGGCTGCCATAATACACCTCTAGCTCACACCAGCACAATAAATCTGAGAAGCGACTCTTTTGATAAGCATGAGTTAGGAGCTTTCCATGTTCTACGGTATATTTTACAATATTTTCTGACAGCAAATCACTCACCAGTAACTTGAATTGCCAATTTTTCCAGTATATTTCCAGACATAAGGGGTAGGGCCTGGTGATAAGTGTAAAACATTGTGCTATGAATGTCTCCCTGCTGGAGATTGGTCAGCCGATTTTTCGAATCGCTCATTTCTATCAGGTGCTACCTCCAGCGAATTAGTTGGGTCTTATCGATTACTGTAAAATTATGGGGTCAAATAATTTCTAATGAGTTTCGATAATTTTACAATTCCTTTTCCAATGTGTTTCAAATAGGAAAATAATTTGGAGGAATGCTAAAATGAGATTCAATAAATAATGAAGATACTTCCTCTGTAAAACATAAATGGTCGGATTCGAAAAAGAAATAGCTGAAGTATGTGCAATTTATTATCAAAACATTGTGTTATTTGAAGTAAACGTTCACCAATAGTTTCAAAAATGTACTCAGATAGAATACTACGTATATAAAGGCAGAATTGACGTACAGAAGAGATTCAGATCTGCAAACAATAGTTACATTTTGATTCATCGTCGCTGTCCAGGATTTCGGAACCTACACTTTCATCACTACTAATACTGGCAATTTGGAACATTCGGGCGAGGGAGAGGTCACAAATCATGGCAGGCGGTGTGGGTGCTTTCATGTCACTTCGAAATAGGGGGGGTGATGGGGAGAGAACGGGTTGGGGATGGCCGGTGGTGTATGTGTCTCTGGAAAAAGGGCAAGTAGAGGGGTGAGGGTATGGTCGTTGGTGGACTGTCACTTTGGAACGGTGGAGGAAGGGGGTGGGCGGATGGCCGGTGGTGTTCTGTCACTGTGGAACAAGTGGGGAGGAAAGGGGTGGAGGAATGGCCGTTGGAAGACTGGCGCTCTGGAACAGGAGGGGGAGGTTGTAAATTGTATGGATGGTCACCGATATGCCATAGGAACGTGGAGGGTGCGGGAGGTCCTTTTCTTTGAGGAAGGTTCAATGAATGAGGTAATTGCTCTTTGTTGTCTTCACCCTGCCTTGATTTTTGTCGCACGAGAGATGGTCCGCCCTTCTATAAATACAAAGCACGTAGATCTCTGGTTCCCTTAGCTGGTCATTCTCCATAAAAACCTCCATTAAAATCTACACTTTTCCTTCTGGCCCAGGTCATTGAGCTTATTCCTCCGAGGTTCCTTGGCTGCTTTTTCCTAAGTATAGACCAGTGGATAGGATAATGTCAGTAAACTCAGTTTTTACTAATATTTTTATTTCTCATGCAAGCGCACTCACGCTTAGGTGTGCGGAGGAGTCAAGTATGTTGCTATAAAGTCAATACCTGTTAATGACGACACCCCTGCGGGTAGGGGGATGGAGAATACTCCCGCAGTATCCCTGCTTGTCGTAAGAGGCGACTAAAAGGGCGGGGAGGTGAAACCCCGAAAACAAACCCCCAGTCCAGCTAGGGTAGCGTCCGGACAGTATAGTGGGTTAACTGTCTGTGCGAGGCGATACCAACTTGCCTTGATCCACCCATGTGTTTGCCGTGCGTGGAGACCCGTAAGGGGGAGAAGGGGATCCTGGTGGGTGAGTTCTCTGGAACCCAGCAGGGTGTCGGATGCCCGGTATGGACCGGAGTCCAATATCCCACTTCGGCCCTGGATTCCCTGTAAACGGGAGGCCGGGGGCTAGCCACCCCCGGTCAATCGGCTTGCCGTTAAGTTCGGTGGCGAGTGCTAGGGAGGTGGGGGCCTGCGTAGGGCGGTCGGAGGTACTCGGGTTGGTGGGCCCGTTATATCGAAGACCCAACCCGAAACAGACGACCACCTCCAGGGTGCTATATCCCCTCGGGTAGCCCTGGCGACCACACCGGTTCACGGTGTGGCGTCCCAAATGTGTGGCTCCGTGGTGGGTGGGGAGCTCGGGGGATGAAAATTATATAGGGCATGGCGGACAATAACCCTCCACCCCAAAAAAGATCCCGTCCGGACTCGGGCGGGGTAGATCATGAATTAAGCGAAAGCACGAGATTTCTTGTGATGAGGTGCCAGAAAGAAGGTGAGACCCTGAAAAAGGTGTCTCCCTTCCTAATACGTCGAGTGTTGTCTGCTTCTGTCTCTGGCGAGCTGAAGTCTGCGAAGAAACTCCGTGATGGCACACTGCTCATCGAAACAGCCAACGTAGCCCAAAGTAAGAAGATTTTTAGTATGAAAAAACTGCACGACATCCCAGTTACCGTGGAGACGCACAGAACTTTAAATACCTGTAGAGGGGTAATTAGTCACTTTGACTTACTCTACGTAGATATCGACGAGATATAGAGTGAAATGTCACCTCAGGGAGTAATAGACCCTCGTCTACTCACGACGAAACGCAACGGCGAAGTTACTAATACCTCTTCCATTCTCCTTACGTTTGCCCTCGAAAATCTGCCCGAGAAAGTGTACGTAGGTTATGAGTCTGTACCTGTTCGTCCACATATTCCTGTTCCCGTTCGTTGTTTTCAGTGCCAGCGATTTGGCCACATCGCCACCCGATGTGCGGGCAAGGCGACCTGCCCAATCTGTGGCCAGGACAAGCACGAGGATGCAGAGTGCAAAAACGATCCTTTTTGCGTCAATTGTGAGGGTGCCCACCCGGTGCATTCTCGTAATTGTCCCAAGATGATTGAAGAAGAAAGATAATGGAAATCAGAACCAGGGATAGATTACCATATCTGGAAGCCAGGAAAAAGTACCGTGAGACAGTTGCCCCCACCTTTTCCAGATCTTTTGCTAAAACAGTAAATGCAGTTAGCAAAACGACAGTGGGAATCCAGACTGATTCAGTAGATAATTCAACCGATAAAACTTCGGCCAAGCCGGAAAAGGCCTCTAAACCGGCGCAACAGCAGCAACAACAAGCGAAGACAGTGCCGTCGATCCAAGCGGTGTCCTCAACTAAAGGCTCCAGCTCGCGTTCTCCACAAAAATCAGCAAACAAGACTTCTCCCCGAGCATCCGAAGGAAGGCATGAAAGAACCCCTTCCCCGTCGAAAAAGACGGCGATGACATGCTGGCGTAATAGAAAAGCCTCCTGAATAAAGTTGTCAGCGCGGACGAGGTGGTCCAGAGTAGACCTGCCATTATAAAAGTTCCACTGTAATATAAAACTCATTAAAATTTCAATAAATATAAAGAAAATAAATAAATACTTAATAAATAAATACTTAAAAACTCGAGTTATCTATCGATACTCGAGGAGAATTAGCGCCGGATTCGATGCCTTCTTCTCCCTTTTTCTCTCATTTTAAATATTTCCGTCTCCGAGACACATTCGTCCTCTTCCATAGACTTCGGTTGGCTCTGTTTCGCCAGTCCGGAGGGTCCTGGGATAAGGACATCGGATAAAGCCTTGCTTTCGCAGCTTCGTGATAGGGTGAGAAGACTGCGCACGCGCTGGCTGTGCCTGATCTGGAGCCGTCGGTATAAATAGGCACGAGATCTCGATGGGTGTCTAAGAAAATATAAAATAGACGCTGGTACTCTTCTGCAGTGGTAAAGGGTTTTAGACGCTTGTTAAGATCAGTATTGATTTTAGGCTCGGGAGTGACCCAAGGCGGACTAATGCAGCTTCCGACAGGGTCTGGGAGTGTATTTAATGTGGAATGGAGTGGAATTTTTAAATGTAACTGGCCTATTTAAATGTATTTTAAGGATGTAAAATTATTTTTTAATTTTGACTCAGCGTTTATATCAAGTACTTTATTATAATACCATAATATGCAGTGTATATTTATATTTTATGATTATGACGTGTAGTGGTGCAAAATGACCATGTCGTCTACGCACCCTATCAACCCCACTACTACTACTACAAGATCACGTCGATATATCGCCGAGTATTTGCAGCTGTAAAATATCGCCACATACGCGTTTTGAGAGTGCGATTTAATCTTTCGAAAATACATGCTTTAACGTCCGGGTTTCTCGTTACGTAGTGATGAATATTATGTTCCTTGAAAAATAGTTCCATTGCCGAGGATATGAATTCTCTGCCTTTGTCGGACTGTAAATATAAGGGTTTCTTCAAGCTGTTGTTGGAAATTTCTTTGAAACCTCTTTTTTTTTACTTCTGTAGCCGACTTTGTCTTAATAGGAATACACCAAGCAAATTTGCTGAATACATCGATTACGGTGAGCAAGTAATTGTAACCGTCATTGTATTTCCGTAGGGAGCGCATATCATTAAGATCGCACTGCCAAAGGTCATCAATATTAACACTGTACTTATTTCTTTCAAATTTTTTACGTATAGGCTTATGCAATGTGTATGAACCTTCCAGCCATTTTCTAATTTTCTCTGCAGAGTGTTTTCCCTTTAACGATTTTATTAGATTATAAGCACCAGAAAATGCTGCAGGATTGGTTGGGTCTAAGAATGTCTTACTCATAATGCAATACTCATTACAACTTCAATTTTTCCCAGCTTCTTATTTTATAAGGATAAAAGCGAGGAAGATCTCCCTTCGATTTCCTTGGACTAGGTCTTCCACTGCTGATGACTGAATCATTACCCGACGGGTGAATGAACGCCAACCGTCTCTGGTTACCAATATATTCTTTTGGAGTGTTCAATTCTCTCAAAGCTGCGCAAAATAATTCCCAACCTTCAGGATTTGAATTTTTCCGTGGTCTTATTATGTCATTTATTAATTCTGTTATGTTTGAATGGGGTATAACTTTTCCTTTAACCTTGACAACACCGCGATCGTCCCACGAAGTTATATCATTGATAGTCGGCCTTGATATAATACTGTGCAGGAGCTCTGCTTTTCTTCGAAAGGTCTGAGGTACAGATTTAATTATTTCTGATTTTGAATAGTTGCCGTTGTCCTTTATTTCCTCAGATACCACTCTTCCTGTGATTTGCATTGTCCGCCTCCACAATTGGCAAATACAGAGGCTTTCTCTGTTTTTCGATCAGATTGAAATACTTTTGCAGAACTTCTCTATATTTTATCCATTTGTCATGATCTGTAATATCATTTGTGGTGAGTATACCGCGCATTTCCTCATCTAAACGCGATATTTGTGTTGCTTCATTCCTGTGATGAATTCTGTCGACCATTTCTTGTGGCACCAAAATCATCTTGTTGGCATTTTGCATTTTTATTTATTGATTGATTGATGATCCCACTAGAGCACTTAACACAGATCCTAATATTAAAGGAAGAAACCATTTACCAGACTGAATGATAACGTTTTTTCTTTTTCCAACATTCACCCCTTTTGATTAATTTTCTTAATACTTTTTTGTGACGTCGCAATTTGTCAAACTGATCCCGATTTACGGAAACGTTACCCCTTAAAATATTAAAAATACAGTGACATATGACTTCAATGACGTTTTTGTCACAAGTTTTCAAAATGAATCCCCTCTGTGACGGTTTAACTTTACAGAGAGCAGTGAATAGCTCTGCGTACCTGTTAACAGAGCGAGGCATTCTTGTGAAATGATTTGATTTTGTTCACTCTTTACCTTTTTAGTTTGGGCGTGTACGCAAAGTTAAATTCGTCGTCTGGGAATATATAAGTTCTTATTCGATAGTCAACGGGTGTGTCTTGTTTAAGATCAATCAATAAATATCCATAAGGATTTGTTGTTGCACCTCTATACGTATCTTAAATGAAAAGAGGATGTTCTGGAAATATCTGTCTAGCTAGATAACACACTTGAGTTCTATCTCTGTGGTTTTTAAAAATGACCATGTAGTGAGAATTTATTGATATATCACGCCTTCCACGCCCCTGATCAAATATATTTTGAGTTATAAAAACCACACTAATACTGCAATGATGCGAGTCTTTAGTGAAGAGGTTAACTACCCATTGATCAATTTCGCTCATCAGATCATCAAAAATAATCAATCTATTGCAACAATTTCCAATGAATCTCATGTCGCCTCCGTTTAATTCTGGCAAGCCTTTATGAAAATATACCTTATTGTTTTTTAGCTTGTAGGGGATGGAAGCTCGGTTAGCATAGCACCAAATTATCTGAGAAATAGTTTCATTGACCATATAATCAATGGACGATATAAATTTTTCTAAAAATACTGTCTTTCCACATCCTGTAGGTCCTGCTATGATGGCAGTGAAAGGATGTTTCCAAACTGAATAACATTATCCATAGTAAATTCTTTACTAAAATACTTTATTTAATACGTAGTAAAATTGAAGAAGTCTTGAGTGAGCGGCCAAAAAATTTCGTTCACCGCCTCTGTCGTCCTAACGATATCGATGCCATGCGTTAGTGAATTGTAATTATCACCAGTGGCAGCAGCAGTAGCAACGGCAGCTCTGTCATCCTCGTCTTCGCTGCTTAAATGGATCAGCTCTACACTTTTATGATGGTGGTGTGCCGAATTAGTTGTTGAAGTAGCTCTGGAGCGTTTTATTGATGGCGAAGGAACTGATGCTACAGGGTATTTTAATTAAAATGAAAATGCATGAATTAGAAGCAAAAATGAAATTTATAATCCATATTTATTTTTAGATTTTATGATTATAACTCTAAAATACATATTACATGTGATTTTTAAAAATATTACCATAAAATATCTTCACATCATCACAAAATCTACAAAATACAAAAGGCATTGCTAATATAAATTATAATACATAAAATATATACAACAGACCTTTATCTTGATTTTACCATAAAAGGACTCACATTATTAAAAAATCTACATATAAACATGTTATACATATCTTAATGTTTATATCCAAATGGCAATGAGCCATAATCACCAAATCTCCTCCTTTTTGTGTATACAACCCTGTATGTTTTATGCTCATCCCTTGAAATCACTTTAAAAGGGTGTATTCTGCCTATTTTCCTTGGAATTTTGATTTTAAAAGAATCGGATTGAGCAAAAACCATGTCCTTCAGTGAATTAAAACAGACAATATCATTATTTGAGACGTGAATTGATATACGCTTTGCCTTGATTATACTTTTGATATTTGTGATGTCTCCACCGCAAGCTACTTTATAAGCATAATTCTTTGGCCCACCACTCACAAACTCTGTGATATATGATCCATCTCCATACACCTCCAGCTCATCTGTCATTTGTCTCAGCGATGTGTCTAGTTCGGGGGACCATTCTCCGGGCTTTTCAGTAAATATTATGGAATCAGTGTCCCAGTATAGGACTCTTTCCCCTAATTAATCCAAATAATGGAATAGCTCCAGACGTGCCTGAGCTGTTGTGTAACATGCCACGGGTACAATGATGTTCCCGTTGAATTTGTTGGCTTCACATAAGTTTTTGCTGCATAATAGCAGAATTTCTTTACTAATTGGCAAAACTCTACAGACTTCTGTGTTCGGGCCAGTGAGCTTGCCATATAATTCATCTAAATTATTCAAAAACTCTGTTGAAGGGAACACATCTCTCTGTCCAAATTTTCCCCACAGGGAATGGAGTATCAATTTCACGATACATCGAAGACCTACGTTTTTCTCTATCTTTTCCTCTTCCAACCTTATCCCTTCCCTCTCAAACACTGATTCAATCCAGTTCTTTCTTTCTTCGTTGGTTTTCAGTTCAGAGGGCCAACTGCTTGATTCCATTTTAATTTTCAGGAAGGTATCGATGTATTTAGAAAAGAGACCCCCTGATTTCGTTTGTTTGTCATACTTAGTGACTTCATACTGCCATAGCTCATGCTGTCTCACCACTTTGTACCCTTTCTTTACAGCCATTTTTACCTCGTCTGTCATCCAGGTCCCCTTAATAATCCAGTCTTCTTCATTGTCATGATGGCAATCAGACTGGCTACTTTTCTGCACACGTCCTGCATAGTGGGAAAGTTAATTTGCCTCCCCATCGATATGGCAGAACGGGATGGTACAGATTCCTCGGAGGCAAAACTGTACATTTTATCAATCCCTCCCATGAATCCATAGCTGGTATTTCGCTATCCACAAAAATTACAGGATGGCCAATGGGATATTTTTTCCATTTATTTACAAATGGATATAGGGAGCATACGTCCGCGTATTTCATTTTTTCTCCTTCTTCTACTTTATAAAAGCGTTTTGCAGCATTGGTTCTGCCTCCAAAGAATGCATCCCTAGGATCAAGGGGCTTCTTTTCACTGAATGCTTTCCACGAATGCTTTAATTTCAGGATCTCCATTCAGTCTACGCTGAAATTCACATTCCCAAGTTTCTACGAGTGTGCAATTTCCCCGAAGAAGTAGGTCTCGTCTTTTCATTGTGGCCTCGTATCTTGAGCCCATGATTTCTCCGACACTATTTGAAATTGGAATTTCTCTGTTTTCATAGCACTTTGGACACCCATGAAAAAAGCAGCCGTAAAACTCAAAAACAGTTATTTTTGCTCCTTCCTGTAAGAATCCGTCTACTTTGCGACCCATGAAACGGACTTCATGTCCGTTACCAGCGTGCTCAATTTTCACCTGTTTTTTCTTTTCTTCCACCAGGAGCCATAGAATAGCTATGTGCGATTGTCTGTCCCGCCATCGGTAACCCCCTGGTGGAATTATTCCTATAGTCCTGTCTACTAGAAAATTCCTTCTGAAAGTTAACATGCATGCCCCAGCAGTGGTGAGTGATTCACGGAAAGGATTTATTTTTGTTAATTTGGAAAAGATGTCGTAAAACTTTAATGATGCCAACCGCAAAATTGTGACATCAATGGAACAATAGCTTCTTAACTCCTTTTCATAATTGAAGAAAGTTTGGGTTTCATACCAAGCATCGAATTCACGCCTATCGTTTTCCTTCATCGTATTAATAGCCCATTAGCCCAATGGGATTAATATGGGGTATAAGCTTCCTTTGGTGGCGGAATTCCCTTGTAATTTCTTCTGTTAAAGAAATGAGGGAAATATCCCTTTTTGAAGCTTTGGTTGAGTTCAAAAGTTTTTGGTAATTTAGCCAAAGACATAGGCATGAAGTTGAGAGAGTCTATGAATTTTAAGTTATCCACTTGTATGGAAATAATTTTAGTTCCTGTAATATGTACATTAGGTTTCCAGTTCAACTTTGTAGTCATATAAGAAAGAAGGAATTGCCCGTCATAGCCTTTCATGTGGTGCGCAACGACAATTATTTCTTTGAAATGTTTCCTAGAGAGCATTAGGTAATCAAATAATTGGGCAACAGGGTCTTTACCATCAAGAATATTCTGTCTGTATCCGCATGAATGACAAGTATGCACCGCTTCTTGAACCTTCTCACAAGATGAGCAAACTTGCTGGGTAACGCAAAGAATAGGTTCATGCTCGAAAGCGCCATTTTGCAACTTCGTATCTTGACGACATTCCAGGTCATAGAACACATAAAGTACTTTATCAAACTTGCTGTACTTTGTTTTTTGTACATCTCTTTGCATGTAGCAGAAATGTGGTGTTTTTTGAAAGCCTTTACATAGTGAACAATATATTTCGCCGCAGATATGAGCTGACGTCCGACCCTCTGTATTGTAAACTTTCAAGCAACTCGCACACAACCGCCACTTAGCGCATACAGATGATGAATCCTCGCCAATATTATTTTGCTTTATATGATTCCCGAAACATATTTCATTGAAAAAATTTCGGTTGCATGATTGACATGATATTTCCGGCACATTTATGGTGTCGTCGCTGCAAGATCGTCTTGCTTGGCAGCAAGGACAACTCTTCCCATATCTATGAGCATCTTTTTTATTGTAAGGGACTCTACACTTCCTACAGTAATAGGAGCAAGAAAAAGCTCCTGTGACAGAGGTGATCACATTAAAATGTCCCTCGAAAAAAATTAGGTCAATATTTTTACATGGATTTTGTGGAGTAGAATCAGGGCCCTCAAATATGACATCACGACCTTTTCCGTCTGTAAAAACTGTGATTTTTTAATCAGACAGACCTTTTTGAAACTTCCTCAATTCCACCACCGTTCTCTAAATTTACATTCAAATTTCTGCACAGTTCCATGGCCCGCATTGATTGAACACCTCCTGTGTTTCTCCTTATTTTTACTTGATCAAATGGAACATCTGCATGTCTAGTAATTGCATCAACTAATGCCCATGCCAGACATAAATTATCGTCATTATTCACCACAGTCATACTTTTCTTGATCTTGCATAATTCATTGAAATGCAAAGTGGTTGGATGAGCAAAGCGCTTGCCTCTACCAATTGGCATTGAGACGTGGTGCACAGATATATTTAATTGGTCGCTCAATGCGTAAACCTCATTACTCTGAGTGACCTGTGCAAAAGTTGCAAACACAGCGTCACAGTGCAACTGGTCAGCACGTCTAAATGAAATGCCCATGGCTTTTTCAGGCGAACTATCCGTAAACAGTGTTAGCCCCAATTGATCATGATCTCTGACATTCTTAGACTTAACATAATCTAAAATATCTTTAATTGTATCTTCAATCCACTGCATGGGCGAAACATTCGGAGGAGCTTCCTTTGACCTAATTGTGAGAGCTCTCCCCATGATACCAAATCTTTTATAGTATCTCTCAGACGTCTCGACCACCTTAAATTTACCTTCGTCGGCCGTGCGTGTGTCCTCTCCTTCTCCTTGATTCACCTTCTCTTCCTTCTTCTCTTCTTGTCGTTCCTTCTCTCTGCCATCCTCATCATCTTTCCCTTTGTCAACTTCTCCGACCACTTCCTTTTCAGCCTCCTTCCTGCCATGACCGACTTGAGGGTTTTCTGCATCACAGCAGACATCAGTATCCTCATTATTGCTTCCAACCATCTCCTCAGCTCCACACTCCGAGTCCTTATTCTCGTCTACCACCGCTTCCGAAGATCTTTCTTCTTTTTCCCCTTCTCCATCACCATAACAGGCATGTTGGCTCGTTTCTATTACTAGGAGAAAAATCGAAATTAACAAAAAAAAATATATTTCGCTATCACATTAAGAGTAATGAAAGAATTACATTCTTTGAGAACGCAATATGTTTATAAAAATATTCAGTAATATTAAGTGGCGTCATGTATCTCATTATATACAAAATCTAAATTAATAAAGAATGCATCAATTGATTGAAGAATAATTGTTCAATTAAAATGTATGATTTGCGTGCAACTGGTCAGCACGTCTAAATGAAATGTCTATGGCTTTTTCAGGCGAACTATCCGTAAACAGTGTTAGCCCCAATTGTTCATGATCTCTGACATTCTTAGACTTAACATAATCCAAAATATCTTTAATTGTATCTTCAACCCACTGCATGGGCGAAACATTCGGTGGAGCTTCCTTTAACTTAATTTTGAGAGCTCTCCCCATGATACCAAATCTTTTATAGTCTGTAGTAACGTCTGTGAGTACAATATAAGTGTGATAAGTTTTGTCTCGTGAGGAAAATACGTCAGAGCAGTAGAAGGGGTGGGAGGAGGAGGAGAGTGAGTCGAGGGTTTAGTGGACGGTCTGGCGATATGTAAATTGTACATTGCATCCATTACTGTGAGTCACATAACATTCAGTCTTACTCATGGGGTCATTTTGTAACAAAGATCAGTCACCGGTCAATTATCGTTGGGGAAAGAGAGAGAGAACGTGGGGTGCGGGTGAATGATAACGACTCAAGGGTTTCAACCGATCCCATGAGGGAACTTTGGCAGAGTAGTTGTGGGTAGGAGGAGGAAGTGGGTCGAGGGACGAGACGTAATCAGTGAGTAAGAGTATGTTTTCAAAATAGTTGAGCGTACGACGACTGTTGATGAGGACCTCTACATACATATTTCTATGATGAGTCGACGGTAAGGCATTGATTATTGCCTGTTGTTAACCTCAATAAAGGCATCGTAAATAGACGTAACACACTGACGTAGTGCGCTGAGTATCACTCGTTCCGAAGCACAGGGGAGAGGACAGAAAAATCGATGATGATTCACAAATGTATACGATCCATATCAATATTCAGCATTATGGAATTTCCACGGAAGTGTACAGAGAGTGTAATGAGAGGAAGTAGGGGAACTCGGAGGAAGATATCGATACTGACTTACATGGTCATACGTAAATTCCATGGAAGGGTGTACAGAGAATGTATAAAGACGGAAGAGGAGGAGAGGGGAGGAAAACCGTCGATGTCGTCACACCGTAGATGTTGAGAACCTCAAGTGTTTCGTCCTTGAGGATCGCACTTGTGGGTTTTGAGAATAGCTCTTTCATTGCCAGGCAGCGGAGGACAACCTGGCCATCACCGCAAAATTGAACGTTGATCCCTAACACAGAGCGGTCAAGGCGTGTTGCAGTATCAACTTTGACGCTCAGCATCCTCCCCTTAGGAGGATTGATTCTCTAATGACGTTTGCCTCCCTTGCCACTCACGTCACATTTACACGATTAATTGAAACTTGAAGGTCCTGGGCCCTCAGAGCCTGCGAATGAAGAAAAAGAAGTTTTTTAGCTTGCTGCTAAAAAAACTGGAACATATTGGAATGCCGGGCATGCAAGTCAGGCATAGTTAATATTTAAGATCCTGTAATTTTACCTGCACAATAGGATCCACAAGCATCTTCCACCCACTGTCGCTGAATAGGCTGGAAGGTCTACCCTTCACGGTGGAAAGCTCCACACGAGCATCCATCAGTCTCTTTCAGTCCATGACCATGGAAATCTCTGAAGCCTTTCTTAACGATGATCTAAGCTGGCTGGCTCTAAAGGAGTCCGTAGAATCACTTTCACCTGAGAAATAAAGACATGTATTACTGTTCAACTAAATCAATGACGTTATTAAATAGAAGAAATTCAGATCAATTTCATAATTCCAAAACATTATAAATTGTTTTTCATAAGACGATTATAACATATGATATAGCAATTATAAAATTTCATGAAACAATGATACGCTAAGACTTAAACATACTACTTTCACAGGCGTATTTGTTAGCACTGTTTTCCGTTCGTGATCATTTCGCAGAGACGAGCATTGCTTCCGCATTATGTGTCGCTCCAAATTAAAAGAATGCCGCCCCTGCAAAGATAAGAGATGAAAAATTACAGTGGAAAATACAAAAGTACAACTTGTTTTATTATCCGTTGGATAGTTTTAATTGAAATTTTTATCTTTTTTGCCCTAATGCGGTTTTTTCCCCAGATAATGAGGAAAAGAATCGCTTTTTTTCCTCTAGAAGAAATGCCGACCTTTTCCTAGTTATTGCATCATTACTCTTGGTTCAATTGCTGTAAGGTTTTGTCACAGCACTTTCTCAATTTTTGTGTGTAAACGGGCGGGGGAGATAAATCGTTGACCGCTTGTAGGCGGTATTTAATTATGAGAAGTACAAAGGACGGTGAGACCCTAACTAAGGTGTCTCCCATCCTCATTGGACAGGGTAGTTGGCGAACATGTGCCCTAGCCCTTTCCGCCGCAGTGGCGCGATCCGTAGCTACCCTCAGAGTTAGTTCCTCGAATTTGAGCGAAAATAATTGCTCCTTAAGGTTTAAATTTCTCATTCCCCGAAGCACTTGCCTTAAGAGGGCCTGTTCTAAATTGTCAAGTTTACAGATTTCCGCCAATTGATTTAAGTCCGCGAAGAAATCCTTAAAAGACTCATCCGTCCCCTGCATTCGTGCATCGAATTTATCTCGTTCAACCCACGCGCAAGCCATTGGAATATAGTGGTTGGACATTAAAATAACGAGTTCGTCATAAGTTTTATACCCGGGACGGTCTGGAGCACTAAGTTTCTTAGCGATAGCGAAGGTGTGACCACCAGTACATGAGAGTAATAGTACACGCTTTTGGCCAGGAGTTACTATATTATTAGCTTCGAAATGAAACATTTATTGTTCTTTTAAATTATCATAATCCTCGGCCTTCCCGGAAAACTGTGGAACCGATCCCAAATTAGTGACGGCCATCCCGTTGGAGGCTTCAGTCTCAGGCATTTTAACAAGATTAAGTATCAGAAAGGGAAATATTGAAATATTTTAGCACTAATTAACTTAAACTCTCTTCAACACGCCACGTGGTGCGATGAGTTAACATTGGCCAGCTTTTAATAATTCCCGACGACCCAACACATTCCACCGTAATTGAAATAAGTACAATTTTATACTCAGAATTTAACAATGAATAAACGCCAAGACACAGGCAACAGTCATCTCAGTTCTCAATGGCAGTCAACGATGGAGTTCAAGTCACACGGTCTAAGTTTTTACACACGGACCTCACAATTCTCGAAAGGTTAATTAGCGGGAACAAAAGTCAATACTTAAGACACCAACAGGCAAGATTAATTCACTTTAAACACAGGTTTGTTCCGAACACGTTTTGTCACCCACGCGGCAGATATTACAAGGCACTTAAAAATCACGAATTAAAAGGTGGATTAAAATATATTATTAAACAAAATAATGTTTAATTATCTTACTCCAGCGGAGTAGCTAATAGAGCTTCATCTTCGTCCCCGTCATCACTCACGTCACTGGCGTAATCCTCCGTGTCACAGTTCCTAAGTTGTACAATTATGCTCTCCATGGAATCATCGTGCGCCAACTCCTTATCAAAATCCTCTTGCTACAATTTTTCCGCTTGGCGCACACATGCAGTCCATTCCTCCAGGGTTATTTCATCGAGTACCTGGAAAAAAAAATTATATCTGAAATGGCCTTGGAAACATGTTTTTGTGCCCCAAATGGATTTTGTTTTCGAAATATACCTGATGAGTGATTATTTTTAGATCATTCATCCTGAATGTGGCATTTTTCTCTGCCGTCCGTCTTTTCACCTGCGACCAGACAAGCTCAATGGAGTTATACTGGCAATGGTATGGTGGAAGTCGAACTACCATGTGCCCTTCAGCTGCAGCCATGCGGTCCAACTCATACTCCTTTTCGCCAATCGCACCAGTGTCAGTAGCTCAGCTCTGGTCTGGTCGCAGGTGAATGGAATATTCTTTCTCGTCAGCCAATCTTGAATGTCTGCCTTTCTTCTCGCAGACGTTGGAGATTTGTCGACCACAATGGAGTGGTAATTCTCGTTATCCATAGCAATTACGCAGTTTTCAATTTCTCTCTGATTCAGTGCCTTTAGAAAGTCCTTAAACCTGTGAATTGATATGAAAAAAAATTGTATCAAATACTTATGATACATTTAAAAAATTAATGTGAAAGATAATTTCACCCAGGAAGACTTGTAAAAAGATAATAACCAAGGGAGAAATAAATTTAATAATTTAGTCAACGTTCGCTAGACCGAATTGCAGACGCGAGATATTGACATATTGTGAAGCCTTCCCCTCAGAATCTTTATGCAAGTGTACATGCGAGAAAGTAGATTGTGGTTCCAGAACAACGGTCTTTGTCAAGACGTCTCATGCGTCGAGACTGACCAGCTGATCATCGAGGAGAACCCTGAGGATCCAGCATTCCGGACATTGGAGACTGCACACGGAGGTTCTGTCCGACTTGGATCCAGCATTCCAGGAATTGGAGACTACACGCGGTGGCCCCGTCCGACTCGGTTCGTGGTAAGTGTGAATTTCACTTTATTCGCCCACGATAAACTCCTTGACTGATTTGAACGTGGAGTCGGTATTCAAATGTGTTCCGGCAATTGAGATCATATGCGCTCACCGTTGGGGAGCGTATAACACACTCCCGCTACTGCAAAGCGATCTTGACGGTTTAGTCCATCGCATTACGGAGGTGGGTGAGAAAATTGATATGACGGATATGGTCAATTTAATGACTTATGTTAATAATTCAGAGCATGTCTCTCTTTTAAGTGTTGCGGCGCTTGATTCGACCGTTTGGATTCCGACGGGTAATTTCCCAGTGTGTCAAGTCCCAGTAATTCAAGACCAGTCTCAGTCTTTGTTTCCCACCGGTGATTCTCTCTTACCCGTGCCACCGGGTGGCGTCCAGAGTTTGCCGGTAGATTCCTTTTGGGGTCTTCCTTTGAACATCCGCCCGCCGCCAGGAATCGAGAGCCATGATATTCACAGCATCCATGCTAATCAAGTATTGTACGGCAATTCTGTGCCAGGGCAGGTTCATTGTGAGGAGGGTGACGGTGAGATGGTCGTTGAAGCGCCAACTTTTCTGTCTTATGATTCTCAAATGCTGTAGAATATTGAATCAACCCTCTTGCCGGGGGAGGAAGCCGCCTTAGCCGATTTGACGGGCGATTTGTTTAATGCAGGTTCCGAGAGTACGCCCCTTTCAGAAAACACTGCGTGCAGAGCGGAAGGTTTTAGGAAGGAACTTAAATTCACCCCAAGGAGGAGGAGAATAACCCCCGAAGCGCCACTTGTAGTTTCTCAATTGCTGGAGAAGATTGAATATTCCTTCTGGCCAGGGGAGGAAACCACATTGGTGGAACTGACGGGCGCTTTGTTTGAGGAAAAGTCCCAGAGCGTGTTACTCCCAGAGAACACCGCGTATGACGCGGAAAGCGGGACTTTGATCAACTTTTGTTCCTCGCAAGGAGGAAGTAATCCTTACACGGCCATGAACGCCTATCAATCATGGACGAGCCTTTCGATGATTCTACCTTGCCGAATGCTCTGCTAAGGGGAGCGCATTGCGTAAAGGTTGGGGGCGGTGAGGAAAGGTATTTTAAAATATTATCGGAAAATAAAAGTTATTTGTTAAATTTCCGTCTCTGGGGACGCGAGATTGTCCCTTTTGCACACCCATTGTAGTTCAATTTGAGTATTTTTTTCATCTTCGTCATAACCTCCTATCTCGTATTTTCCCAAATTTACTATTATGATCTTATCTGCCTTAGTACTATGTATCTCACAAAATGTTTCTGATGCCAGAAAATGTATGCAATTGAAACTGACGGTCTGATAGTGATTCCCATCTTAGTTGCAACATTAATTAAATTATTGTAACCTCTTACATATTTTTTTGATTCATGATAAACTGACTTTAACTCGTTATTTAAGCTTACTTCATAAGGATACCCCACACCGTCTGCAGATTCCGAAATAGTTCAAGAATCAAGGGATAATTATATTTCATTGGGGAGTAGCATGGCAGCCAAAATAAAATTTTAAAATATGTGTAGGTAGTAATGGTTTCTGCAAAAAGAACATCTCTCTTCATTACGATAAAGGTGATGATGTTGTGTTCCGTATATTATTTTAGTTCATAAAGTATTTTGAAAGCGTCCAGAAGCTTAACAAATTGTTTGCATTAAATCCAAGGAGGTGGAAGATTTCACAATCAATAGCGGATATCTCCTTTCATTCTGTATCGAGTACAATATGAAGCGCAGGATTTTATGCTTCTAGGAGTTTATGACCCTTTACTCTTCAGTCTAGTTGGAATTCCTTATCAGACAATAGTATCGCAGGACTGATTCGTGCAATATATTGCTAATTGCATTTTAACTACAACGTAGCCCTAAATCCCTTCGAAGAACTGTTTGGGGAAATACCTCATCCTTTGGAGAGAAAATCCCTCATATATAGGGTAATTATCGAGTCATCCTTGTATTTAGAGGTAAACCAGGGTCTTCGACATCGGGCGCGACTTTTAAATGTTTCATCCTCTCTGTTTTCCCTTCTTAGCCATTGTTGAAGAACGATACGATGGACTCCGAACACGGACATTTCGGACACAGAGACCTGCACCAAACGAGCGCACCATTCATCTACATCTACATCTACATCTACGTCATACTCTGCAAGCCACCCAAAGGGTGTGTGGCAGGGGGTGCTTTCGCACCAGGCATGTATGAATGATATGGTAGAACACCGACATTACATTAAAACCCGCGTACCACACATGCAAAGCGCCAATTAAAAATCTAATACCCCAGAAACATTCAATCTTTAATCGTTCCAACATGCAAGGGATACAAAGACTACTACTACAGATTCAAAATATCATGCATAAATAAGAACATCAATATTTACATCATGCATAAATAAGAGATAAGAGAATATAATGAGAAAGATTTACTGCCTGCCTATTGTCAATACTCGGAACTATTCATGACGACGATCACAGCTTTTATGGTCCCGAATGGTACGCGGAAAAAATGACATTTTATACCTATCGGTTCTACAATCTAGCTCTCTAATTTTATTGGCGCGATGTAATCTGCCGTAGTAGGAAGGGGTTAATAGTATGTTTTTTACGTCGTCAGTAAAATGATTTTACTGAAATTTACTCAGGAGGTTAAGCCTATAATTTAATCTACGCTGTGATAGCGATTCCCATCCTAATTCTTCTAACAGTCCAGACACACTAGCCAACTTATCGTAGCATCGTTTCACAAACCTAGCTCCTCTTCGCTGTACGCGATCTAACTCTGATATCAACCCCAACTCTGATATCAACCCCATTAGAGCGCACTGGGCTTTGCTGGTCACACTAAGACGAGCTCTCCCCATTTTCGACTTCGTGAGAGAACTGCCGAGTGAGATTACGAGGCCATTGAGATGCAAAAACCGCTGCTTCCCGCAGTGAATTCATTTCAATGTTAGCGTTCTAACATGAACTAAGTCAAGAGCACGGTCGGAGTTATGTCCCACTTGATTTTCAATACATATCATAGTGTACCCGAAGTCTCATAGCCACTAGAGACGACCCAGGATATCCAACGTATTTCGATCTTTGACAGCCAACATATACGAACCACTAGCGTAGTGTGTCGCGATACTTTTGAAGTGACTGTAACTTTATTCACTATTTAGTACTTACTGAACGTCGCGTATGTTTCTAGTATAACTCTCGTATCTATGTGCAATTATCTAGGTACAAAATATATTGTTAAGTATAAATAGTTTCTCTTAAATAGTCAAGTTAAATAGACGGCGTACCTATAATGTTGTGCATTTTGGTGAAATTTTCCCTTCTGATCAGTATATACAGGTTTTCGTTAATGCGCCAGTAGTCGCAGTTTCACTGACTTTATTATGGTACAGTGTAGTCTATGTTGGTGATAACTCATCTCCTGCCATGAGAATGGGATGCGTAGGAGGTGAAGAGTGAAAGAAAGGATGTATAGAGGGACTGAAAGTGGAACGGGCAACTCTTTAGTCATTTATACCCACAAATTGTCGACCTAAATCACTCTATGTGGTTTAGTAGCTGTCAGTAAACTTCGAATATTTTTTCCTCTCCGAGCTTTCGTTGCTGTCCGATGTCGGTCATTCCATGAGAACGCGTCGAGGAGGAACTCGCATGCATATTTGTCTATTCCCCAGATTTGTTTTTGTAGGTCCTCCAATCTATAGAGGCGGCATTGTAATCTCCACCTGCTATTGGTTGTGCGTTCATTACGATTCGAGGAAGTTACTTAGTCTTCTCTATTATAATCAATGACATTTGATTCTATACGAACTTGAAAATTCAATTTGAAAAAGAATGCCTACGTTTTAATGTCCCTCCAATCCATGTTGTGTGCATTTTCTAAAGAGATTCTCGTGTTTTCCTCCGTCCGCCCTCTTACCCCAACACTTCTCATTTGCTTACCGTAGATGGAGGAAGAGGATGGGGAGGGAGTAGCTCTCCATCCGCCACACCCCGTCAATCTCCCTCCAACCCTCCTCCTTCCGCCACCGATGTCAACATGATGAATCACTCGTAATACGCTCGTATTATCCACGCATACGACTTGCTTGACTCGCAGAAACCGCCCGGAGCCGAGTCGCCTCGCTGAACTGTCCTCACAAGCATGCTGAAGGCTCTCATCGTCTTCGTCGTGGCCGGCGCTTCCCTTTCGCCGGCGGCCGACGCGACACCGGACGGAACAGACACTCAGTGGACTTCCACTCAAGGTGGGAGAATATTTTAGACATTCGGGACAAATCCTCAGACCCATTCATCCATCGCGTGAATTGTTGCAGTGCTCATTGGCGTTTCAGTCAAGTGTTGGACTTCATTTCAGCATTATCAAGAGCATGCGATACATCTACTAGTGATTTCAAATACTGTGTACGGTTTTGTGGACAGGATTGGTAGATTTGTTTACTGATTTATCTCTTTTATTTAATTTTTCAATTTTTTAATGTCTGTACGGAATACTCAATTATTTTACGTGACTCTTTTCTTTTGCAATGATTTTTCATGTCAAATTTACAGTCGAATTTTAAAGTCGAGATTGAATCCTGTTTGGTAGACTTGTCTACATCTACGTATTGCCCCGCAAGCCACCTCAAGGGTGTGTGGTAGGGGGTGAGTTATCACCAACATACACGATAAAATGCCAGTAACTTTCACCAATATGCAGTACACAATAAGTATGCTACCAATGCTGCGTAAATGTTCGTGATTTTATAATTACGTTAAAGATCTTCCCACTATTAATATCGCCTCTTCTCGCATAAAAGGCCTCGCGTTTTTTTACCGTTCGCATGAATCTGTATCACGTAATATTCTCGAAGTAGTGGTATTTGTAATACTATAGCTTAATGTCATTGGTAGTACTAATCAGAAGTAGAATTCTAACCCGTGTACTACACGTTAGGGCATTCACCAATCTCTTAATTTCTGTCTTGGGCGATTCATGCGAACGGTAAAACATCACGAGGCATTTTATGCGAGAAGAGGCGATATTAATAGTGCATGCTTGATGGGTCCCGGCTGCTTTTCGGGCGACGCCTCGTAGCCTTGGAGACTTTATGTGGATTGACCTTGACCGAGGACAAGTATTGGAACAAGACCTGGGACCTGGTGTGGAACCACCCCGAGCCACAGACTGTGTAGGCGTCTTGCACGGTATTTCTTTGATGCACTGTGAATGAACATGACAGATTTTAGTTTAACTTACTGAAATCTCGTCACTTTCACTTGGTCATCGAATTCATTGTGCTCTGCACTCTTCTACGCATTTTTATTCTTGCGATAGTTATTTTTATTGCGACGGCTTTTATCGGCCTTTCCCACCAATGTCACTGTAATTGAAGCTGCTGTAATTGATGTCAAGAGCCGCCAAATCGATTGGGAGAATGAAAATTACGTGGAATGTTATTGAGTGCCTTTTATTCGTCTACTTAGTGTAAATATGTTGTGTGCTCCCATTGCTGCTTTCAGCGATCGGAGGAATACTGTTAATAATGCTAATGTGACATTTTAATGAATTATATATCAAATTATTGGGGAACTCTTCATTTGAGGGTAATCGGACAAATACTTTACGAAATTTTAATCAGAGGAGTGCGAATGGTGGCATCTGGAGAAATGGAGGCAGTTATCTATGCAGTGCCGTGCATTTTTAAGTATGCGAGAACCAGGCGTTGGCTTGACTTGTTTGAAAAGCTGAAAGATTGAAACTGGGAATCACAAGCCTGCCATGAGCATGACATATTTTAAAAGCTAAATGGTGGAATTGCTTGTGAAAATTCAAATTTCCTAATATGATGAGAAATGTGTGCGTTCTCATACTTATGTCCTGTGCGCTGAAAGCTGAGAGCCGTTAGAATGTTATAGAATGAGGGGCTAATGGATAACGGGTGATTTCTATGAGTTTCTATAATGCAGAGAATGAAATTTAAGCCCAAGGCTCCCCTAGGCATACTAACGAATCTGATAGCTACCTCGGAGTTCAACTGACTATTGATCTCTCGTGGCTTAAACATTTTTGAGGAATAACTGGTCAAGCTTGTCGTAAATTGGGATTCGCGTAAAGAGTACTAACTTTTTGCAGCAACTGGTATGGTAATCGCTTCCAGACTGTCAATTAAAAATTAGACTTAATCTTTTAAGTAAATTTCAAACAATATATTTTCTGACGACGTTATTAATATCTTATTAGCTCCAATATACTACGGTAGATCAGATCGTGAGAATAAAATCAGGGAAATAGACTGCAGAAGAGACAGGTTTATGAAATTTCGTTTTTCCCGCGATCGATTTGAGACCATAATGGCTGCTAATTAGTCTTTGCAGTAGGTTAGTTGACAGGTCGTGCAACTGATGAGTTGCTCCTAAATGCTTGTTTCTTAATCTGTCAAGCAGTAGTAACATCACGTTCCGTTTGATCCCAGCATGATTCTTCGTATGAATGCATATTGCAACTACATAAATGATATACAAGAATTCCTGTAGCATTGATAGCATAACTATAGTGTCATGTATGTTAGTGAATGTTACTGGAATGTTATAGAGCGTATCGGTGATTACTCACCCTCTGCCACACACCATTGACGGAGCTTGCTTGGTAATATGTTGTTACAAATGATGGCATTTTCTCGGGTTTCCCCCTGGTCAGGAAGGAGGTTGTTGCCCACGGCTCTCAGAACTTCATATTGTATAACATGGCGTAAGCAGGCTGTTAAACTCGTCACTGTATGCCTTTTAGGTGGAAAAATATCTCTATATTCCTTCTGAGTGTCGCATTTGTGTGGAAAAACAATAATTATTTGCACTGGTCCATTTAAGCTTCATATTTTGGGAGGAAACTGGAACACTTATCGTAAATTACCTTAAAAATCTAGACGGCGACCCAGAAAGTCTGTCAGTGAACACTGTCCATTTAGTACTCATTGTATCAAAAATTGGCTATTCAGTGTGATAAAGCACAATGGTCGTAATTTATTGACATGCAAATATCATTACTGTACGCCACAATAACTGAGGAAAGGTTTTTCTTAAATGCGAGGTGAGATAAGGTTCTTTTTTCATCGCTAGAAATATTTCATCTTTAATTTATGTCTCGTAGAGCTTACCTATTCCTTTTATAATTTAAATCACAGCAGCAATTTCATTTTAGAAAGTGTACATCTTTCACTGATCATCATTAAGCTCTAAAGGCAGTGCCTTGTCGTAATAGCCACGTGTCCCTATTCTTCGCTGTTTCTTTCAGCTGGGCGTATGATGTCATTCCCATCTCGCGTGCAACGCTCTTTAAGTATGCTGTCCTGGGTCAACCTCTTGTTTTCTTCCCCACCACTTTGCCTTCGAATATGTTGGTCAGGAACTGATCATTCCTTATTACATGTCCAATCAGTTTTCCTCTCCTTTGTCAAATTGTTTTTAAAAGGCATCTGTTTTCATTTACTTCTTCTGGCACCTGTTGATTGCTTTTTCTATCTTCCCACCTTGTTTTTGTTAATTTTCTCCAGGCCCACATTTCCATTGCTTCAAGCCTGATTCTTTCCATTTTCCTGATTGCCCACGTTTCGTATCCATGTAACAAAACGCTCCAAACAAATATTTTTATGAAATTTTTCCAAGTCCCAAAACTGATGTGGGTATTAAGTAATAAGTTCTTCTTTTGGAACGCTTGTTTAGCCAAGGCTATTCTTCTCCTAATCTCAGTATCACATATATTATCATTGTTTATAATACTCCCCAGGTAGCAGAAGGAGTCAACCTGTCCAGACTTTCACTTCCTAATTTAATATTCGTTATGGCATTTTCCTTCCTCTTGCTTATGACCATTATTTTGGTCTTCTTCTTGTTTATGTTTAACTTATACTCTTCTAAGATTTTGGAGAGTGTATGGATCATTTTATTCATGTCCCTTCCGGAGTCGGCAATTACTGCTATATCATCCGCAAAGCGGATACTGTGGATGCTTTTCCCGTTCACTTTAATTCCCTTGGTCTTTTCTGTCATTCTTTCAATTGCTTCTTCTATGAGTATGTTAAATAGATAGGGTGATAGAGGGCATCCTTGTCTTACTCCTTTTCTTATTTTGGACTCTTTTCTGCATTCATTTATGTCTATTTCTGTTTTCTGAGACTTGTACAGATTTAAAATGAGGGGCCTAAACTTTTTAATAAAATACCAGAAGAGTTAAGAACATTAAGTACAAAAAGAGAAGTAAAAATAAGGATAAAGGATTGGTTGGAAAATGAATAACTATGTCTCTTTGTAACATTAAAACACATTGTTGAAATATCCGATCACTATAACGATGCCACCTGCTGACAAGCCTTTGGCTTAGCAAGACCAAGATTTGAAAATTAAATTGCATTAAAATTTAAAAAAAAAACACACATTGTAACTTTTTGACATGTATTTTTTCTGTTATCATTGCCAACATTGCCAATTGTTATTATTATTATTTGTCGCAAGTAGCAATTTTGTTATTTTTTGTACTTTTTTGTTCTTTTAATATTTCAAATACAATAAACATTATTTTTAAAAAAATACTAAACGTATGCATTGTAGGTTATAAATAAATTCCTTCATTCTTCTAACTGTAGCCCAACTACAGGTAAACTTGTGAATTGGGTAATAATGGAAACAGCATGGCGTTTCCTCCGTCTCACTCTTCCCCAATAACCCCCGAACTGTGAGCAGCTCTACTTCGCGAAGGAAGCTCGTGGTTCGTAGCAGGAAGGAAAACATCCGGGCGCCTCGCAATAATGGTTGAGGTCACGAGAAGATAAGGGTTGAACCAGTAAAAAGGTAGATCTTGTTAGAGGGAGAAGAGATATCGGAGTGTCGACAACATATATCCGCATGCTTGTTCAACGAGATTCAACGATATCTTTCTTTTGCAACTGATGCTTTCCGTTTCCGAAATGCGGGTTCAGAGCCCGTCATCTGGGGATGGTGGTTCGCCTTTTGTGGGTTTCTGCCCGCAGTTTGTTAACCTCAATGCGACACTTTCAAAGGAGGGGGTTTTGGGTCTAGATTTTTTTAACAGGAGAAAAATTCATTTCTGGCTGAAAAATTTACAAAAGAAGTTCATCAGTGAAATGAGGGAAACGAGTGTAGTGGTGTTCAAGGCATTGATTTATCAAAGGTATAAAATTCAACGCGTAACCTCATTTGTCATAAAACAAAATAGGAATCAACATCGCACGAAATACCATGCTAGTCACCCTTAGGGTGTGTGGAACGGGGTGGTTCCACAACTTGCGTGCAGCACTTGTTCCTGTCCCAATCATATCCTTGCTCATCCTTCTGGTTGCTATGCGCAGACCAGAAAGCAAATAATTCGAGAAAGTAGTCACATAATTTTAAGTTGAATTGTCTAATGAGTTTCATGTTGTTTGTAGTAATGGCAAGTTTTATCACTAAAGTGTATGTAAGACTCCAATCTCTCTACGCCTACGCTAGGACATTTCCTGTCTTCTTGTATAATAACGAATGATATCAATAGTAACAGACCTGCACATATAAGTATGACCTATTAAGCGCTTGGCTGTAGTTTAATTTAGCTTCCGGATCATAGTTCTCCCCGCCCCCTGCGACGCTTGACTCTCAACGTTGGTTGATGTAAATTAATGGATTAGTTTGTTTCGCCGACAGAGAAACGTTATTCCTAGCATTTTAATAAAGTCAAAACCTGTTACTTCGATATTTAAGAAAAATGTTACGTCGACATGATACATTGTGACCCATCTCAAGGGTGTCTGGTGGGATGTGAGTTATTACCAGCCCGCACCACTTATCTTCTAACCAGAAAGCATACCTTTAACAAGTTAATGAAACTATGATCAATGATGCATTAGCTGAACCCTGCATATGGTTGTCAGGGGGTGAAATATCGCCGACATGCACTACACAATAGATATGCTACCAATGTTAGAGAAATAATTTATATATATAACAGAAGTTGACCTATCACACCCCCAGAGTGCCAAACCCGAAGTGAGTGTAAAAAGTGATTTGCTTCTTAATTCGTCGTTCCTCAACTGCTCAATCGCAACGTTGAGAGGTTGGAGTCAGCCATTCGGCGATGAACACACGATGATGATAGGTTGGAGCAGATCATCATTGTGATTCTGTCCTTGGACAGGTATCAACGGTACTGCCTCCACAGCATTCTGCCCTGGGTCTCTCTCTTCCATAGCTCCTTCCTTTTTTGATGTATGTCAGCACTCTGTGCCTCCTCCTTCCTCTTCCTCTCTTCCCTCCTATTTTACCTTCTATAATTAATTTCTGAACACTGTTCCTCTTTAAAATATGCCCAATCCAATTAGTCTTCCTCTTTTTAATTTCCCTCAAGATACTCCTTTCTTCTCCATTCATTCTCAGTACCTCATCATTCCCAGCACTATCTTTCCACCCAATTCTCTCCATTCGTCGCCACAGCCACATCTCAAAACTTTCCAAGTACTTTTCTTCTCTTTTCTTCAAGGTCCATGTTTTGCATTCGTAAAGTACAATACTTTATATGAAGCATTTTAAAAATCTTTTTCTTATATCTATCCTGACATTCCTCGATGTCACCAGTTCCTTAATCTTGCTAAATGCTACTTTTCTTGGCGCAATTCTACTTAATTTCCAATTTCCTCTACAATTGCCGTTCTGAGTATCTGTAGTTCCCAGATACTTGAAGAAGCTTACTTGTTTCAACTGTTATTTTTCCAGCCATATATTTAATTGTCTTCCTTCTGCCTTCGCTACCCTCATAACCATAGTTTTCTTTCTATTTATCCTCACTACTACTCTTTACTTTTCTTTCAAATTCTTTCCATCATCTTCTGGAGTTCTTGATTCTCTGCTATTAGCGTGGCCATCTGCATATTTGATGGTTTTTATTCTCTCACCTCTCACTTTTATGCCCCCGATGTCTCCTATAGCTTCTTCCAGCAGTTTGTCTGCATACTTGAAGAGGCATAGTGACAGACAGCAACCCTGCCTTACTCCCCTTCATATTGGGGTTTCCTTTGTTTCCTCTTCCCCGATTCTTACTGCTACTTTCTGGTGGATGTACATATGCTTTATTAACCTTCTATCTTTCCAATCTATATCTATCTCTCTCAAAATATCTAACAAGAAATCCCATATGACCCTATCAAATGCCTTCTCATAGTCAAGAAAGCATACGCACATCTTCCGGTTCAACTCTAACACTCTTTCTGTCAACATCCTAATACATCCAATAGCATCCCTCGTTCCTCTATCCATGCGGAAACCGAACTGGTCTTCCCCTAGGTTTTCCTCTACTTTTCTTCTCATTCTTTCTAGTATGACTTTGGTTATAACTTTTCCCACATGGGAGATAAGACTAATAGTTCTGTAGTCTTTTCATTCCTGTGCATTACCTTTCTTTGGTATCGGTACCATTATCGTTTTGATTAGATCTTCTGGCCACTCTCCTGTGTCACCACAGAGGGTATTCTGGTTGAGAGGTTGTGGTTGGTCCCTAACGTGGTTTTCCCGTTAAACCAACACAACAATGATTTCTGACGAGAGTTGGTCTATTATTACAGCCATTGGAGATATTACCCCCTTTTTGCATAACTTTCGAGGCCGTAGAGCTCATTATTTCTTCATTTTTGGTCAAGTACTACCTGCCTTAATGGTTTATGGCTCCTTCCGCTAGCAAAGCACCAGCCAACGACCTGAAATTTCTTCAGAGACTTACTGGCAACAAGAACAATTTTCTGAAGTCACTGTGTGAAGAGGCTTCGAGAACATTCATTGCTAAGAGCAGGTATCGTTCGGCGATAACGTGATTATCGATTAAATTAGGACTTTTAAGTAGAGAGTGAGGGGGGAGCATGGCTTCGGGGACGGGGCGGGGGGTGGGAGTCGAAGGAAAAGGGGGAGGGACAGGGGGGGTGGCAAAGGGGGCATAAAGGGCACGATGTAACGCAAATCGCCCCCAAGCGCGATCAGCGCCCATTTGCTGTATTTGCGCTTAACTTTGTTTCGCAGCCATTTTGACCCCACTGTGAGGTCACGAAAGGTCAAAGGTTATTCATATGTGCTTCTAACGATACACATTACGACTGGAGACTTCAAGCACATCCAGCTTTCCGTTTTGGTGGCGATATTTCGGAGCGCGGTCAACTTTTACACTATTTTAGTTGTTTTTCTCAAATTTCAAGGCCCGTGGTCGACCGGTAAATATTATCTGACAGAGCCCAGATTTGGTGTGCAAGCTTACTTTATGGATGGTAATGCAGTGGTGAATTATTTATTCGACTCCCAGATACTTTTGGTATTTTGGAACACCCTAAAGGGGGGTGGGGCGGGTTAAACGGAATCTAACGGGAAAGTGGAATTAATGGGTTTTGTTTCACCCGGGCGTGGCATGTGATTTCAATAACCAGATTAACGCCGGCTCCTTTTGAAGTACTTCAATTAACGGGGAAGGGGGGTAGGGAGAGCAGTAATACCACGAAGAAGCATTTGTCAAAAGACAAACCATATTTTCGCACTTGGGTAGGGACGGGGAACACGGAGGACACGTACACCGATGGTTGTTTATTCTGATATTTCGTGGCGTAATGCATTCGCCGACTTAGAATGATCGATATAATTTGCATTGTAGTACATAGACCAAGTTGTGTGAGTCGCAAGAGCCGGAGGCTGTGATGGCGAACGGAATCTCTGGAAGGAGGATAGGAAGCGGAACATTTTGCACGTTTTGCAACGTGGCTTTTAGCAACTCTGTGTGGTCGGGCGGGGATCGTCATTCATTCTACCCTCCAGAGAAGAATTGGAGCGGAGAAGGTTGGATAGGTTAGGTGGACGTATTGATAATACTGTCCACATTCACCTCTTCCGACGTTTTGATGGAAGACTTCTTCATCGTCGTCAAGGCCATTGTTGGCTCTGATGGCGATGAAAGTCTTACATCGAAACGTCGGCAGAGAGTAAGATAGAACACCTAACCCGGACGGGAGCCTGGGAAGAGAGACTTAAACTCCACCGACGTTTTCAAGGTGATTGAAAGCTTAAATCGCCGTGAAAACGATGGCAGAGGTCGCCATCGAAACGTTGGTACCCCTTACCCGGTTGGAAACCCGTGAAGAATTTTAATCACTCATAATTTAGATTCGTTGGGAAAGCACATGATCTTTCCAATAGTCAAAATTTTGGATGTCCTTTGGATGGTAGAACCGATTAATTTAAAAATGTCATTTTTCACGTACAACAAGGGACCTCTATATTTGCGATGGATCTGTTCTATAAACTCCGACCTTTAGTGGTTAGATTAGACTCTGTACTTGTGCTATAAAGCTTACCATCATTATTGACAACTCACCCTCCTTGAAACGTCCGGTATGATATTATTTTTAGTATGATATAGTCTCTGGTAGTAATATGTATAAATAGCATTAATAATACTAACCAGTAGATACATATTACGACTGTATTGCATGTTCGCTTACGTAGTTCTCTCCTAGTAGTTGTTCAGACCGCGCATCGTTCTCTTGACTGCTTCTTGGTATTCGTCTAGCGGTCGGGAGTACGTACCTACGAATGAAACTGCGATCTTGCGATCAATGCTAAGGGTTGTCTACTTCAATGGAAAAATATATTACATGGATAGACTTCCAAATTATCCATTTGAATTTTTGTAAAATTGGAACTAAGAGGGAAATGAGCACCAACTGTGTAAATACACATCATCCCTAGAGATTAGAGTCCAACAAAGGAGGCGCTACGAAGTTCAGGTGAAGCCAAGGTCCTTATACCTACAAATAAAGGATCTTGGATGAAGCCATTTCCACCATATTGTGAGTTGTTATTGGTGCATGAGATCTTGAGACGAGATGAGTATTCCAGCGACGAGTACCATTTTCCTAATTTCAATTTAAATATAAGAATATAATTTTATTTGGAAAATGATACCTATAGCAGAGTTGCACTCAAGAGTGGACGATTTGCTTTTCACTATTCTCACACTCCTAGTTCTCCTTAAGATACGTGTGAGATCATGAAACTATATCTACGAATCAACTTAGGTGTTATATCCCAATTTCTCTGTAATTCAACATTTTACGTGCAGCAACTGTGTAGATTAACATGCACATGCCTATGACGCTAATAGTGAATCACAGGCAATTTGGCGGAAGCGGCTTCGCCGCTCACGGCCCACTATTGGCAGCGCCGCCTCAGGTACTTCATTAACCCTTTAGCATCACCCGCTAACCCATGCTTAAGACCTCATTCCAACCGAACCTCATCTTCCGCTTCCCAAATTCTTTCTCCAAGTATCCATTTTTTCCCATGTCCATGGACTTGGATTGTGTATACACAACACTTTTTCAGTTATATATTTTCCCCGAGGGTGATATGAGGAATTGAAATCTAGTTCCCAATAAACAAAAATTTATTAGAAGGTATACGTAAAGCTGGTCCTCATTTTCTTCCTTAATGGATCGATTTCACATCGCGAAGTCTGATGCAGTTAATTTCGTTTAATCAGCTGTTTATATTCATAATGTAATATTTATTGCGTAGCATTTTCATTCCGAATTGTTTCCCAACCACTGCACCAACAGTATGGTATCAAATGTATAACCTTGGAATGAGTATAAAGCATTATCCAAAATCGCGGTGAAAATAAATTTCAAAATAGTTTTCTGCGAAAACGAATCGTCTTGAAAATGGTAATAAAGAGCATGTACGTGAAACAGTTTGAATCAAAACTAAAAGTGTGTCAACCTGTAAAACAAGAACACCCTATTTGTGGTATCAACTATGAATGCTATTTTTCAAGTTTAAGTGTTGATCGTGTTGTTTATTGCCTCATTCTGACGAAAACTTAACGTTCCGTTGGTCTCAGAATTGATATTTTAAGCCATTGAAAATGCAAGCAATTATATACAAATGAGAATTCAAGCAATATTTTTTTGGTAAACATTTACTCACCAGCTATAATCGAGTGCACCTCAAATGTTCCCGTGGTCGGAGGCACGTTATGCAAATTTTATGCAACCATCACAATCTGATTATTCATTTTACATTTACGTTTTAAGTGGCACGCAATACCCATACATCCTTGTTAATACCTACTGCTTTTGCTGTGTCATGGACATAGTATTTATAATTTAATTACTAATCAAATAAGTAATTATTGATGCTTTGTTTACAGACGGAAGCCGAGCAACATGGACTCTGAAGAGCAGCCTTAGACAGAGGCGACAAACTGCATCCGAAGCGCTTGTCTTCCCAACTAAAGAGATCGAAGACTTTCTAACAACCATTCGTAAGTAATGAGTCATAATTTCGTGATTCATCATCATTCATGCAAAATAAAAGCTGCGTATACAGGAGGCCCTTGGATAGAGAATAAATTACATACCGAGATTGAAAATGTGGCAAAAAAGAGCTATTTTAGAGTGAAAAACGAACTAATTGTTCCTCGAATGAAGGATGATGTTTTGCGGTCAATTTCTTAAGAGTTTAGTCCAACACCGAGATAATCGTGGGAGGAAAAATCTCAAGTGTATTCCTCATAGGTGAAAATGTTTACCTACCAATTCATTCCACGCAACGTGAATGATTGAGGTGTTTCTAATTCAATTAGTTGAATAAACGACTCAAATTAAAGAAAGGTGGTTAATTATCAATGTTAAATGTTATAGGTGAATGTGATGAATGTCGCAATTTGGGCATTATAAATACCGCGAGATAATAAATAATACCGCGGTATTATTTATAATCTCGCGTATTTTACAATTATTAAAACTCAATTGCAGAAGAAATATCGCACCATTGTAAAAATTGATTCGGGAAATTTCTCATATATTTTCATACTCAATACAATGGCAGTGATATATTACATGTTTTTAACGCTCATGTTAGTTCAACCTACATACCTATTTCGATGTTTATTTTTCTGTGATTCTGGGAGCTTCTTGAAAATCAGTGCATTTATTTTCGCCAATTTCAAGGATAGATAAGATTCAGAGTTATCAATGACAATAAAACATATCCACGTTTGTACTTTGCAAAGACAAACAACAGTTATTCCTCTTTGCTATCTTTTCTTGAAGAATCTTACAATACTAGAGAGTGGTCCGCAAACATTTACGGCCACTCCATTCCATACCATTTCCGAATTTTGTTTCAGATTAAGTCATGGAAAAAATGGAAATATTGGAAGCAAAGAATACTCTACGCTAAAATATAAGTATAGTTAGTTGAATTATACATCCCTTCAAAATGACCTATTCGCAAGTATGCTTTTATTACAACTTTGCCAACATCGATTTATAAGCGTGATTTAGTCAATTAACATCCATTGCGTGCACGGTATAAAGTTCGAAGGATATAAAGGATGTAAGATTTTCCCGGCGTATTAAATTTAAATATCTTTCTCGGGCTTCGCACCGGGTAATGCTTTCATAATCCGCCGACGTTTCGGAAAACGACTTGTTTTCCATTTTCAAGGCACGTGTTATTTCCGCCGTGACCACTATAACGTCGGCGGATTATGAAAACAGTACCCGGTGCGAAGCCTGAGAAAGATATTTAAATTCGATAGATATAGTTTCAGGGAAGGTGTGGTGGAACTTATTCATAGTAAAATAATTAACTCTTATCAGTATTACCCTCTTTGTGTAAAAGTGAACAAGTGCTTAGAAGAGATTCTTTTACGAAGTTGAAGTTATAAAATAAAAATAATTACTATTTCACCGCCGATTTGAAGATGATACCTAATGCACCAGAAAAATGAATCATTGAGGCTGGGGTTGAAGGAAGACATGTGTAAAGCATGTATTAATATGAAGTACCTGGGTAAATGAAATTACGCCGCCGTGGAAATTGTCAATACATTCTACATGTCATACGTACATTTGTCAATATTGAGGCTTGTTTTAAAAGGACATTAATGTTTTTTTGCCACATTAAATAGTATTCTTGAACATCAGTCACTTTCTGTTGCGCCTTGATATGTTATTAACGCACTAACCATGTCATTTTTTCATCGGCAGGTGGTCAACATTCTTCGGACACCATCGTCTTTCCTGGTCCTTCAGGTAAGAATCATTAGAAATATCGACAAATGAGCTCTTTACATGTCTTTCAGTATTCCTCATTATACTTACCTCAAGATTTTATCCTCAGTAACTTGACTGCAGAAAATAATGCCATGCCATTAAACCAAATAAACTCTGTTGCCACTAAATCTTAACCATTTGGAAATCATTGTGTGGTGACACCAGGAAGCTCAACCTTATTGCTTTTTTTCTATAAAAAGTCTGAATTTTTCTCCGCACGCCCGGCAAGGCCTATCAATATATTCTCATACCGGGGTTACCGGGTCGATAGATATGCTCAGGAATTCTATGTGTAAATACGTGAAACTTGCATCACCCTGTACTTATGACAAAACAAGATAATAAGCGACAAATGAATGTGCTGAATATTAGCCAAGTGAAGTATTTGCGATGGGACAGTGGTCACAACAGACTTTTTTCTACGTACTACTTTCTCGAACGATTCAGCCTAACTCATATTGTACTTCAATGAGAAAAGAGGTTAACTACGATTATTCCAGGGAATAAAAAGGCTTTTAAGTTGTGGCAATCTTCTTTGATGTTACCTAGGAAGACCACATAGCTTAAGGCCGTCGGTCGGTTGCTTGTTTCTTATTTAGCTCAAGGTATTTACCCACTGTTCTGGGGAAACAGCCACTAATACTTGTTTACCAAAATATTTGAAATTGCGGTTATTTCTCATGGATTGGGAAGGAATTTAAAGATCCTATAGTCGTAAGACCAAGTTGAGAAATCGGATACTAACAATGAATCAAGATTTGGAGTTGTTTGAGAGTTAATCTCTTATTTAGCTCACGAGTGCTCGCATTACGCTGTGTTTTGATGGCCCACTGATTATGATGTTAAAGGGTTCGTTGGTTATAAGTAACATTAAAAGACTGCGTTCGTCAAAATGTCGTCAATAAATTATTCTTTCTAATGTCAACGAGCATACACTTCCTCATGCTGCATGTCTGCTGTCGGTAATTAAAAGTGTGCGGACTCCTCTCCGACGTTCCAGACATTTTCACCTAAAATCTTTCTTGATATGCAATTTCTATGTAACGTAAAAACATTTTAAAACCAGATATGTACTACCTCGCCTCCGGGTCTGGAAGAGAATACATCTACATAATACCCTGCGAGCCGTTGCATGGGCGTGTGGCAGGGGGTGTTAGTTCACCAGCAGTGTAAAGATTAAATTGGAGTTATATTAAGTTTTTGGGAGGTTGGATGGTGACATGTATTATAGGTGTGCATTTAGTGGAGCTCAGTTTTTATTGTGATCGTTTATTGTGCGCGGAAGGAACGAGTTTTTGTACCTATCTGTTCGGCAGTGTATCTCCCTTATTCTATCGCATCTGTCAGACCTAGATATATAGTGAGGAGTTATGATAATATTTTCTGTGTCGCTCTAAAAAAACATCAGTTCTGAATTTCTCAAGAAACCTAAGCCTAGCATATAGTCTCCGAGTCTATAGGGGCTCCCATCTTAATCCCTCTAAAAGTTGTGAGACACTCGTACGCACGTAGCAGTTTTTAACGAAGCGCGCCGCTTTCCTTTGTATTTTATCAATTTTTTTGGTTTATTCTTTATGACCAGGGTCCCAAATGCTTGCGGCGTATTCGAGATGTGGCCTAACCGGAGCGAAGTTGTATCTCTCTTTTACTTTTTCATTTTCCATCTATTATACGTCTAACAAAACCTTGTTTTTTTAATGCTGTGCCACATATGTTTTGTGTGTGTAATCCCCATGATATGTCAGAAGTTAAGGTAATTCCAAGATATTGTACTGTATCTGAAGATTTTATGTTTACGCCACCCACAGTATAGGTATGGAATTTTTGTGATGACTCTCACAGGAAGTGAACTGTGGTGTATTTTCTGATATTTAATTCTAACCACCACTCCTGGCACCACGAATGAACGTTGTTAAGGTCCAAAGACAGAGCTTCGAAGCCCGCGTCTTCGCTCATTTCACGGTAGCCAACTGTATCGTCTGCAAGTAATCTTAATTTACTGCTAACTCTAGAACTTAGGTCATTAATATAAATAATGAATAAGAGGACCGATCACGCTTCCCTGAGGAACACCGGATGTGACTTCGACCATATCAGAGCAAAAACCATAAATAACTACTTATTGTTTTCGATCACCGAGAAAGTCTCTTGTCCAATTCAGTATTTTTCTATTAATTCCGCATGATTGCAATACATATAGCTGCATCAAAATTTTCCTGCTAATTTTCTTTTCTTTGGCATTCCATTCTTCAAGTCACAGTGTCAATTTTGGCTCCGGAATACAAGAGTTCCTCCAACCGGCAGCGGGATCCTTCCTTCGTTTAAAATAATGACATTGCGTATTTATAAGATCCGGGATCGTTCGTTAAATAGGAATGTATATTTGCTGTTTCTTGACTGTACACACACCTTGGTGTCTTCGGTATACATGCGTCTCATTACAGCCAAACATTATCGTAGTCGGGCAACGTTTGGCCCCCGATGGGTATGGATCAAAGAGATGGGGAAAACCAGTCGTCTCATATCCATGACCCCCGGCCTTCCTTAAGGTATATACAAATAAATGAGATAGAGTAACGGCTGAATTTGAAGGATTGACGCCAGACCAAGTCCAGCCGGACTCTGGGACAGAAAATATAGAAAGTAACGGTTGCTATCACCATTGAACGGAAGATTCTTGTCGTAGATAAGCGAAGGGTGAATGTATTATTAAAATATTTGACGAAGGGCATAGGAATTTATATGCCAGAAAATTAAGCTCCAGTGTTTTTAGAAAATGGTGACAGATTTGGCCCTATCCATACCTGAAATTGCTATTATATCCGACCTATTATCCACAGGCATAAATATAACTCCGATTTAATCTAGTCTCGCATATTTTATTATCGCTGAAAGTGATGGTTTTCATTCGTTTCAACGTATAAAAACCGGAGGGTTTTTATACGTTGGTCATCCTGGTTCGAAATTTGATCAAGACAAGCGATTTGTTTTCATAGTTTTATTACGTGTTCCTACTATTGTTAAGTAGCGCCTAGTATCAAGGATATTATTTTGATAAATACATTTTTCCCACTCTAACTAGGAAAACCGTTTGTTCCCAGTGACGAATTCGGGTACGGACCAGAAGATGGTAAGTTGTTGCAGTTTATTCTATTACTTAAGAATTATGAAGCCAAATTAGCTATTTATTTTATTTTTATTTTTGTAAATTGCAAAATATATAAAGAATACAGGACGGGAGTAAAAACTGTATGCCACTCATTTTTTGGTATGTGCTAATGAGTGAGTACCTTGATATTAAGATAATTTGTAACCACTCTCTAGACAAAGACAGGTAATTAATTGAATTGTTTTGGTTTTAAGTATACGATTTGGATTTCGATTCTGACTTTATTCCCACTTTTTCTTTTACCTTTTCACTTTATGTTGAACCCTGTCAGCGTCGTAATTGGGCTGCTGTTGTATATAAAAGAAGGCAGAAAATGGAGTCTGTTTTATTTATATATTTAAATTCCAAAAATTTTCAGCGGTCAAAAATATTATCTGCATTCGCATGTTCCCAGAAAAAAGACTCTCAGGCCTTCATGTAATCTCTGCCCTAGCCATGAATTTTTGAGCCGAAGAAATTAAACTGTTCCTTTCATCTTCGACCGTGTATCGCTTTGATATACGAGATAAAACGAATTATTTAAGAGTATTAACTAATTATTGAGAGTAATTATTCTGTGTTATTATTAAGTGTCTTTTTTTCTTTTAGGGCCACAAACCTGGTCAAGAACATATCCCTTTTGCGGTTTGAGACGTCAGTCGCCGGTCAGCATAAACCTGGATGTAGCCAAGCGTCCACCATCTAGAGCAGATGCTGTCCTTTCCTTCCGAAACTACGATGCTCCACCATCGCTTCTGAGTGTGACGAATTCTGGACACTCACGTAATATCTCCCATAATTCATTGCAACAATAATATCTTACATATTAACCTCATTCTCGTTGTCTTTCAAAGGAAAGAAGGGTTAATATGAACAGGCAAAATTCTTTTCCGAGTCTTCCTTGCCAAGTATTTTACTATACAATTAGATTTGGATGGACGTTTAAGCTGTAAAACTTCCTATGGCCGCCTTCCTCTGGTATTATCATTGACCTGTCTTCTTTTATTCTACCCGGGGCCTTCTTCCTTTCCTGCTTCACACTACCCAGCCGTCTCATCTGTGCACCTCCATTTTTCTCTGAGCCCCAATCAATAAATACCTTATGAAATTTGCACTCTGTCATGCTTAGGTATCGACGCCTTACAAATCATTACTCCAACTTAAACCTTTGCCGGTCTCTTCTTCATTGGAAAAATCACCGTCAAGAATATTTCACCGCTGAAGGCTTCTTTTGCCATGGTATTTTCCTTCTAGTGAGTACGTACCGGGTCCAGTTCCGCTCATGATACTACCCAAGCAGCTTATTTGTTCCTTGTACAATTTATTCCGCAATCAGCATTTACTCAAAACTCCTGGTTGGCTTGGCCAACATCGTCTCAGAAGATAAGTGCCCTTGTCATTTAAGGTCATCTAAGGAGTCGGGTCTGCCAGTCTACCTGGTCGATATCGGTGGGAAAGCGGCGGTGACGTAGCCAATGGGGCCCAATGCCCCCTCCTCCCCTTCCCGAATATTTTAATTAAGTTTTTAATAATGGGACTAAAGGAAAACTGTGTTTTTTAAACAAATAATTTGCAGTTAATTAATTCTTTCTCCTTTTTGAAAAAAGTAAAATGAATATGTTTCTAATAATGAAAGGCTTAAAAACAGGGTGTTTTGTATTCCCTAAGAAGTTTTCATTGCTAAAATATTTCAAATCGGTTGTTGAACTGCAGTCCCAATTGCATTCTTGATTGCCTAACCACGCACATTCGCTCCTAATGTTCAGTACTTCCCTCTTCTTCCGTTGTGTGCATCATAGACCACCACCGAAACGAAATCCTGGCTTTACTAGTTGAGTGATGCCGGAAGGTTTTTCAGAAGTGGATGAAGGACGGGCGTCACAATCAGCCTTCTCTCAACGAAAGGCGCCCTAAGGTTTACTTCCCACTTGACGGACGGACATCTGTGTTCGAGGTGCTCTCCGTAATGCCTCCACATGGGGAAAACAAGGGTTCCGCAGAAACATTTTTGGCGTTCTTTTTGTTGTAATCCTTTTCCAGTATCCATTTGACAACTTTAATATCTTAATACTGTTGATATTTCTCAACTTTACATTTCTCCTTAAAATCTCTCATCTCATGTCCACTTTCTATTTTCTGTCTTTGAATTTTCTTCATAGCATGGGCCTTTTCTGTCCGCATCTTTACGTTTCTTTGCTTTTTTCAATTTGAATCCTATGCACCACATAAAATAACCTCTATTTGCAACTTTGTCATGCGTCGTTCAATCCTAAGATTGGCTGAATGTTGCCTTTTATCCTTTCCCATCTAATGCTCGTTCCCTAACTCTCTATTAGTTCGCCTTATATACTTTCTTCTTTATTTGTCCCATGTATTTCCCCCGGGGCTTCTTCTGTGACTTTTCCCTCAATTTTTCTTCCAGTTTCATTCTTCAAATATCCTTTGTGTCTCTTTTCCCTTTTTGGAACATACATCGGCCTTAATCAAAACTTATTACTCTAGAGAAATATGAAAACATCATCTAATCACGGTTATATTTTATAAACATATTTTAAATATAAGCATATTATTAAGTCCCATTCCACGCACTGCGTACGCAGGTGGATTGCACCGTATTTCTTAGACTACTTGGTTAGTAGGTATATGTATGCCTCGATTTGTATAATGTTGTTTCATCGTATTTTAATTTTGAAACTAGGGTTTGATATTATAATTAGGTTCACTGCATGGGGTCTTTGGGCGACATAATTAACATAAAACATCTTGCATACAATTTTACGCTTAGCATAACGTTTCATTGCTAATGTTTTATCCGACTCACTGCAGTTAGAATGACTGGGACCTGGACCTCGGGAAGGAGACCCAGTATATCGGGACTGGCCTTGCATGGGGATTTTTCGTTTTCGGAAGTCCATTTCCACTGGGGAGCAGACGACCGAGAGGGAAGCGAGCACTTGGTTCAGGGACAAAGGTGAGAGGAGTGAAATTTCTTCATCAAATATTTCTAATGAAGACGATTTAGGTACATATTGTAGACTGGGCTTTCCCGGTGTTGATATAGATGAAGTCTTCACGGGTGTACGGGTGTGACACAGGGATAGGCTTTACTTAGCCGACGTCTCGACGAGCAACTCATTCATCTTCCTTGGGGCAAAACTTACTGTAGAGTTTGTTTTTGGCCTACTTTTTATACTGATTTGATCAGTTCAGGCGCCTTCTAATTTGTCGAGATTTTGCATTCTTTTTCGGTTGCTTCTTATCTTTTCTTTTACCGGTCGTTTTCCAAAGCTTTCAGACAATGTGCTGTAATACTAAAAGCGCGCGAATACGATTACAATGCACCGGCTAATCTGAAGCCACCTGGACTGGTCAACTCAAGTATAAAAACTCGGTACTCAAGTTTCTTTATGTGAAAGATAATCGAGTTGCTCGTCGAATCGTCGGCTGTGGAAAGCTGTACCATGTGCCACACCCGAGAAGACTTCATCCAGAGTCATGTAATATAATGAGAATCGACAATCAGCCGTATGTAAGTACATCAATGAAGTGATTGTTTGATCTCTCTTTCCTCGTTTAGATTCCCGCTAGAGATGCATGTGGTCCACTACAAAACGGAGTATGGCTCATTTAATGAATCCTTAAAGAAGAGAGATGGACTAGTTGTTATCAGTTACCTATTCCAGGTTAGTCTTTATGTTTTCCGCCCTTGAGTTTTGTTTAATTCGGTTATCCATCATCTACCTGTTTGCTGCTAAATACAGGTAAATTTTGTCTTGACATGCCGCTCCCGGAGGATGCTAGGGAGCTTTCTAATTAATGTGTGTGCGCCTCCACCAATTAGCTCTCCTGCGAAGTGAATGTGAGGATAAGAAAGACTTGTTTAAACTTTTTTATGTTTTAGCAAGGCATAAGTAAGAGGTTATAAAGTTTTCATCCCATCTCAACTGTTGATCTCCTGTCAATTGCCGAGCGCTACCCACTTTGACTACTGTTCAAATTTTGAGAAATACTGTCGTATCAAACTCGAAAACTCATACCTATCTTCAGATACAAGTCTAAAGGTAATTATCATTATCTCACCTTAGCTGATCGCTTCAGTGGATAATTTACGTAAAAAGAGTTGACAAAAAATTAGGATAAGCGGAGCCAGTTGAGCAAATTGAAGGAAGTCGAAGTCAGACTGGCATAATTTTCTCTTTTGTGATATGGTTGGTGGAAATCGTGGTTTAGGATGCCTATACGTTTCAAAAAATTCACGAAACAACCCCTTCGTGTTAAAGTCACAAGTAATACCTTTTCGCGTTACATTGTCTAAAGTAACTAGGGAAGTCGGAGGTTTTATTGCATGTCCAGGTTGATTTATTCGGCTCTGACTTGACTTCGTGGAGCGGACAAAAGTTATCATTACGTTAAATTGGGAACAAAATATTAATGATATTTCAGCAAAAAATTAATACTCGTGTGTATTATACCTATTGCTTCTCCCTTATTTTATCTCTTGGTTTCCATATTACCATCGGAAATAAAGATATTGAAAGCCAAAGATTGAAATCAAATGGTTTTCATATGATTCGCTTGATGTAAGGTATTAATCTAAGGTTTCAGGGGAATTTTGGTTATGAGTATAAATTCCCCTCATGTTTTGCGGACATCAAGAAACTCATAATGCTAAAAATCTGATTATAGGTGTAAGTTAGCCAGTGCTGGAAAAAATGTTGCGACTCAAGTGCTACTTTGAAATCTAAAACAACAGTAGGGTGCGAGACGAAAGAAATTCAAATAATCAGGGAAAATCGTTCGCAGTTGGGAAAAGCATTTCAAGTGACCCTGGACATGAAAAGATTTCACTGGATCACATTGGAATTTCAGTCCAGGTTCCACTGATATCCTGAGTTTACAACTGTAACAATTTTTTGTAATAATTCGTAGCCTTGAAAGTATGACCATCTCTACCTAACCCATTGCCGGAAAGAAAAAAGATGAACATGGTCCCAAACCACAATAAATTGTTCCCAGAAACTTGATTTTAGCTTCCTGTAGGCATGATCATATGCTGACTTTGGAAGCATCACAATTTTAGGATATTCAGCTGAGCGTAAATGATGGTAACCTAGAGATTCATAAACCAAGTACTGAAGTATGACTAATCACTTTTCATTTCCAGATTCATGAGCGTGCGAATCCGAGTTTGCAGAAGGTCCTGGTAGCAGCTAAAGAACTTGCTGATCCGACATCACCAGCTGTAACTATCGACCCATTTACATTGGACAAACTTGCCCGGCCATTCAGTCAGAATTATGCTGTGTACGTTGGGTCCTTAACAACGCCGCCCTGTACAGAAATTGTTACATGGATCGTTAACTTACAGCATCAGTCTGTTTCCTCGGAGCAGGTAATGAAACTATAGCAATCTAGTTGGTAGAGTTCTTGAAAATGCCTCGCTTATTTGTAGTCCAAAATTATTAAGTCATCGCCCGTTTGCTTAATCTTTTCGATCACTAAAATTAATTCACTCTATATAATACTCCCTTTCTAATACTCATAAAATTTAAATAGACCATAGAATATGCTTCTGGCTCAAAAAACCCGTAGTTGTAGGGCTTTCTTTCCTCTGTAAATGTTGTCAGAACAACTTTTAGGCTTCATGTACTTCTTGGTCTCCCGTAATGACTGATTGGTTTAAAGATATTCAGAGGAGAATTCAAATCCTAGGAATTAAAAATTATGAATTTCACCCGGTTGACCTTGTATCTCCTCTGGGATAATTTTCTTCGTTGAAGATCAGATTGTGAGGGAGGCTTGGAGGTGAGGGGTACCTTCGGTCACGAGCACGAGAAAGCAGAGTTTTCCAAAGTATTCAGTATCCTGATCGGGTGCAAGAGCGGGTTTCAGCCCAATCCCACTTCCTATGAAGTGACATTTTTCACCGAATGCGTATAAGTTATCTTTGAGAATTTCATGTTGACTAACTTCTGAAATGCTTCATATTTAAATCAGGAGAAATTTCAAGCGCTTTCGTCCGAGCAAGATACCCGAGCTTGAGATGATGTATCTCTATAACCAAGGAGAGATTGCAATTAAACGACGGAAAAATTCTTTAAGGGCATATAAAGGCGTCCCATCTTTAGTATAAATTTATACATGTTCAATGATAATGAATATTATTCTAGGGCGTATTGCGACAAACTCACAATTTCAGGATAAAATTGATCGCATGATTCTGCTTTCCAAGTGCCCGTTAGGTACGCGTCATATTTGCTTGAGATTTTAATCGATTAAATATTAAACTGTCTATGCTTCGTGAAAGTTTTTTGTGACGTTGTTAGATTGTCAGAGAAGAGAGATTTGGTGAGCGTTGCCTCGGTCGGTGACGATTTCGTTGAATAATATTTTAATGTGAAGTTCCAAGAAAACACTGGTGGTCAGATTCAAAACGTGATGTTCCCCGGCTATAATTTGATTATATTATACCGTAGGGTCACCGTGGGTCAAAACATCCGTTATTATTAGGTGTAGGTCCTCATTGTTTTCAGTGCACAGTGTTTCCCGTAACTGAAGTAATATGCGTTATTCCTGTGATCATGAACTGGCGATCTGCTTTTTCATCATCATTGTACCAGTTAGAGAGATTTTCTGGTGTGAGGAAGAGTAACAAAGAAAATAACTCCGTGGCCAAGGAAAGCTTCATTCTGCCTTTCAATGAGTGTGCGGTATGAGTGGAAATGGCAACCATACAAAAGAAAAACAAAATAAAATAGCACAGTTGTCAATATTGCACTCAATTGCCATATAACGAGAATTATAATATATTTTTGAAACTGTTATAAATAATCCTTTTCTGATGTGAGCCTCTCTGTGGATTGCTAATAGTTACGGTCAAATTTACCATCCCAACTACAAAATTCTCAATTAATTAATAAATTGAATTCTCAATTATAAATAATTCTTAATGAGCAATTAGTCCCATTGTTTGTGGTTGACATACCCTACTCTCTAGTATCACTGTATTATTTTTAACAAATTAAAATAAGTAAATTCATACTAAACCGTCTCTTTTACAGCTAGAAAAATTTCGGGGGCTGAAGAGGAGTGATGGTTCCCGGATGCTGTTTAATTTTCGCCCAGTTCAGTCTCTCCACGGGAGGAGCATTATGCACGTGCCATAGAATTAGAATGGAGCTCCCAATGGAGAGCTCTACTAGCTCAAGCGGTAATCAAGTATTATAAATTGTTTAGAAAATGACCGATGGCTCTCATGGAGTGTTTTGGTCATGCATTAAAAAGTAAATCGACATAAATTTCGTTAGACATGTCCAAGGACTCTAATGGAGAGCTGTGCCCATGGATGCAAAAATAAATTATTTTAATTTCCTTAGAAAATAACATTCATTTGTTTATTCATTCATTCACCAAAGTTTTTTAGGGCAGCAATTTATTCTGTGAATACTTTTATGCATGTTTGGGCCAGTATCGACAACAATTGTACCGACTCTGTTAATTAGGGACCACTCATAATCACAATCAGAATTATCATAGAGTGATTGTGGTTGTATTGATGTTTACATATTAACTGACGACACAAAAAATTATTTTGTAAGATCATTAATTTGCAAAAAAAACTAGCTTACGGGAAAGACGAGACTGGCCTAAGAAATAGAAAATATAATACTTACTTTGTGGTCACATTGTCCTTTTATAACAACCAATCTGGTGAGAGGACGTGTTCATTGATCAAGAAATGATGAGCATGCAGTTACTAATTGTCTAAATTTCTCCGCAAAAATAGTGCCAATGCTTTCCCTAACATACATACATATTGTTTATAATAGTTAATTGGCCTTAAAATTCGGCGTATGGTTAGAAATTATTGCCCACATTTTGGAAATCTCGACAAAAATATCACAGCCAGCGAATTTCCCGTACTTTTCGTCCTCATCATTGGTTGTGCAATCCTAAAATTGATCGATTTCCATCCTTCCCTATCTAATGCTAGATCGCTTACTTCCTGGTAGCTCTTCTGATCTACTTTCCTCTTTATTTGATCCAAGAAATTATTCCGAGAACTTCCTCTGGGGACATTTCCCTCTATTTTATTTTTAATTATGTCCTTCACAAACCCATTGTGCCTCAGAGTGTGTCTAGTCCATCTGGTTCTTCTTTTCTGTATGGCATTCCATATACTGGCCTTTCCTCTTCTACCCTTATGTAAACTTCATCATTTCTTATTTTTCCCGTCCATTTTATCTACAGCATCCTCCTCCAGCACCAGGTTTAAGTTTCTAATCCGTTCCGGTCAGCTTTTCCATCGGTCCATGCTTCCGATCCATAGAGTGCCACGTTCCACACGAATGTTTTCGCATACTGTTTCCTAGTTTGTAGTCCTATGTGACTTCTGCATTTAGCTGTTCTCTTCCGCATACAAGGATTTTAGTTTTCATCTAATTTATTCTCACCTATTCTAGGAGAACTTGGTCCATTGCGTTTAGTGACCTTTGAAGATCATTGCGATTTCCTGCGATATGATCTGTGATGCGGAGCATATGTATCTCTACTCCGTTTATTTTTATTCCGCACAGTCCGATTTCTTCTGCATCTCTGATTGCCTCCTTCAAGTGCATGTGGAACAGTGCACTTTCCATAGGACTATTAATTTAAAGTGGGGGCGGTATGTGTTACGATCTGTACATCTCGTAGGCTATGTTAAAATAGAATAACCTTTTGGGCTGCAAAGCTTAGCAGCTCTCTATGAATGCCATTTCGTTGCTTGCTTTGTAGTTGGTGTGCTACTACGCCGATTGTAGCTTACTAAGGAATATAAAAATATGGCCAATTATCTGTCACCAAAGTTAGGGTCAATGCTCATGCATATGGCTTCCTCTATTGAAAAACCCTCTGGCGTCAAATGCCCCCATCAACTAAGCGGGTTGACTGACCACCGTAATCCTTTCAAGTCAAGTAAACTTGCCGTTGGTTCTCCACATTCGCTCTAAAGAACACTATTTCACTTCCGAGGTCAAACATCTCGTGGTCAACACTCATGCGAAACTATCAACGAACGTCGGAGGCGTTCAAATACCTATATCTTGAATCATGTTGAAACCGTTGACTATTCATAAGTTGTCATTCGGATTTTGTTTTAGCCAAGTGTACTTGTTAGAGCGTGCGTATCGTGGAATTTTATACTTTGGCGAGTTGTGTTTTAGATTCTTTCTTGAGACACGCACCATCTCGACAAATCTTTGATCCTGTGTGCGGCCTATCAAATATTTCTTATTCATGGAGTATTTATGCATTCGACACTCATGACATGCTACAGGTCAAATAGGAGAGAGCATTTGAGGGATCGAAATACTTCGTCATCAGTGTCCTGTTGCTTAGTGTGCAACAGTTCCATGGTTGTCGGATTTTCAAATCAAAGACATTGACTCTCGTCGTATTATTAACGAATCTGAGTGCGGAAAGTGTTGATAGCTTAATTCTCGTTTGCTGTGATGAGTATGTGGCAGGAAAGGAAGCAAGAATGGAGATTTGTCCATTGTCTGACGGAAAAAAGAGCACTGAAAGCTTGTTTCTTCTGGCGAGGTTTCATTTACCTTTAGTTGGAGGATCTGATCGTAGTCGTTTGCCAACAAAACATATTCTCGAGGTAAGTGGAACTATCGATTGAGCTAGCTGGAGAAGCTTGATTGACGCCTCAAGGAAAATAATTCATGGCAAAGTATAAGTGTGCGGATAAATGACTCGCGAGGAAGTTTATAATAGCCGACAAATAATATCCAAATGATGCGAAAAGCCTAATTTCAAAAACATATGTGTCACAGTTTTACGTCTGATGTAGCGCCTCTCGGATTAATCTTCAAGAAGGTGACAATCACTCATCGATGACGTTTATGTGAACCAACCTACAGGCTAAGGTATAAAAACAATCGCGACCTCTGAATCATCGTCGCGTAAATGTAAATGCTTCGACATCTCATAATCAAATTATGAGATGTGTCATACACCGTGAGCTGGTTTGCACGGTATTTCGCAGATGTAGGTGAAAGGGGCAATGCTACCCTATTTCGCTAAAACGTATTTACGGAAAGTATTAGCATCCAAATATAGTTGTTGCTTGCCAAAAGTAGTATCAATGATAGTACTTCCTTCGAAATGAAATTATAATCCCGTGTAGCATTTATAGGGTTACATAAATTCAAAATGTATAAGGAATAAGTGTATATCGTTATCAATTAGTACATTTTCGGCAGTTTTGATTTCAAGTGAAGTGGTCCCTTATCATACAGGAAACGTGCCTACGACCAAACGACTGCTCCCAAGCGGCCTACGCCCAAACGGCTCACACCCAAACAGCCGCGGCGAAATGTCTTAGACCCCTAATCGCAGCTCTATCGTTTTGAAAGTATCTACTATTAGATACCAAAACATATGGTATATTTCAATGTTTGTGTACTTTTGGTACACAAACATTGAAACATGCATCAATGGAAAATAATTTCGTGACAATCATCATACCGAACAAAAATAGAGATATCAGGCGTGGTGGGGTCCCAGTGAGAACAAGTTGGTGGAACCCACGCGGGTACCACGCGGATATGAAGGTGGAAATTTGGTGGAAATCTTTAGTGGAATTCAAGCGAATATGGTCACCAGATCCACAAAATTTCGAACAAAATGCCAAATTTCTTCGTGTTATCCAAATTGGTCCCGCAATAATTCCACATTATACCCGTGTGGATTCCACAAAAATCCTTTGACCTCTTAATTTCCTTCGGGGAATCAACTTGGGTTCACGTGGGTCCCACATTGGATTCCACGCGGGCTCCAATTCACACATATTAAATGCTAATTTTGTGAACTTTATAGTCATTCTGAAGGATAAAACTCGCTTACTTATTTGAGTTTTTGCACGGTTCCTGGAGTGTCTATTTCTACATAATTTCTTCGCAATTTCCACGGTGGGTAATTGGTGGAAATTAAGAAAATTTCCACCTCCACTAAATATCTACGCACTCAGGTGAATTCCACCTCGGACCTACGGACCTGTTCTTCCTGAGGTGGAACTTAAACTTTATGAATACAGAAGTGTCTATTTTCCGCTGGTAAAAAATATTAATTGCGACCTAGGTTTCGATGCAGTGCCATCAGGTCATCGCGGTGATGACGTGTTGACGATGAAGAACATCGACGCCTAGGTCGCTACAAATCAATTTTACTTGAGGAAAATTGCAATTTCTGTCGTCACTATCACTCCAAAATTTGCCTTGCAATCCTCAAATTAATAGCTTGATCTGACTCTTGAATTATGCAAGCGTTAATATCCAATTAGAGTCAATTTTATTGCCTTTAAATCGATTCATTTTCTATTTTTCCTCCACAATTTTAAGTAACTTAATTTTTCAAGTTTTTTCAAGGGTTTGGTCAATTCTTAAATTTCAAATTACATTTGGTCAATTCTTATTCAAATTCTTAAACACATCTATTGCTAACATTTTCATTTAATTTTAAATATTAATTATCATTATAAAAAACACCAAATTCCTCCTTCAATCAACTTTTCCAATATCCTGTGTTTTCTCGACACTTGAAGCACAAAAACTAATGAGTTAGGTTGGTCAAATCAAAATACCCTGATTAAGATCGCCATTCAAATTGATATGTCTGCAATATGCGTACCAGTGATTTGAATAATTGACCTAACCCCAGATAGCACCATTAATAAGCTAATATAAATGGATATTCTTGCCTGGTTCTCCATGGGCCAATAACATATAACGTGCCATTTTTTTTGTAAAACGTGTACAAGGTAAATTTCACTTATCTCGCACAATACTATCACTAACTTTTGTCATAAGTATTGTGTAACGGGGAAGGCTGCTGAATATTGACGTCATTCAGGAGCAAAACAGGGATGTTTTTCGCGGCGTTCAAATTTCGACTGCTACTTGAATTTTTATCTCTAAAACCAGGCTTTTCTTTGAATTTTAGTTTGTAGGATGGTACTGTAATTATCGATCTCTACTACCTCAATTTTTAAAAATTGTGAATTTTTTCATTTTGAGTGGAGTAATTCCTCCTTCAGGGGAGCGTTTTGAAGAGGCAACAGAAGTGAGAAACTAACTAAAATTTAGTTAATGATTCACTAAGAAGTACTCCTGGATCACCACCTCGGTCATCGCAATGATGAATTATTTCAAAATCCTGTGTATCACAGCTGATCCATTGAGTTTCTCCACCAAATGCCAAAGAGATGTAGGGGGATACCAAAGGACTTGAGATCCCGCTTCCTACAGTTCAGAAATCATCCCCACCATCCCTCATCTAACTTTCTCATCAAAATATCATAATTGATTCTGAGATGGTGCTTTTCCTCTGAAATGCCAGTTCTTACTTCATGCCAAGGGAATAGCAATGGGAAAAAGAAAGGGGGAAACTTCCCAATGAAAAGAAATAAACTAAAAAAGGGGTTTAATTGCCACTCAGGAATGACAACCAGAGTTCTGGGCTAGGTTAATAGATGGTCATTTTATTATTGCTTTTGTAATATGGTTAGTAGGTGCTTTTCATCATTTGGATCCCCTGCCAAGAGTCCCTGATTAGTCACCTCGATTCTCTAAACAATTACTCCTCAAGCACTTCTGCCACATCTGCTATCTCTTCCATCCCAATTAAGCATTTTAATGTTTATCTTTCAACATGGACAGACCTTGGTCCACATCAAGCTCTACCATAAACAGCTGTGTCTACATTACAACAGTTGTCACCCCATACACAATGGGTACTCAATTACGTATTCACTTTTAAACCAATTACATCCACATTTGCATATCTTAGGTAAACTTTAATGAATAGGAATACCAAGAAAAAGCTCACAAATCTCTCATCAATACATAGCAATTTCCTAAGCCACTGTTAATCTAATCCATATTTCCCCCATATGCTAATAACAACAGATTTTTGATGACTTATTCCCCATCCAGACTCAGATAGATGTTCTCAAATCTCTTGCCCAAATGTCCCACATTATTCTTCCACAATCTGGTAAAAAAATAAGGGTGAGGAAATGTAGATTCAATTAGACAATGTTTAGGGGTTGCATGTCAGCTTCAAATTATGAAAAAAAGTCTTTTATGTACATATTTGCCTAACTTTCAGTGCTCTGTCAATCAGGTGGATTTTCCACTCAGGAGGTGATTCCTCAGGGTTCCAGTAGTGGTGTGAATATCATTACATCTTTGAATAATGGGTCATCCTATATGAACTTTACTAAATTTTATCTCTATAATATTACACTTTTCCCTTTTATATATAAAAGTAAAGTCTTCCTTTGTTGAGCTTCTGATATGGACAATTTTCAACTACTCACAATTTTGAAGCATAATAATGCATATAATTTTGCCATTAACAATTCATGGAAAACAATTTATTTTTGCAAAAATTACACAAGTTGTCTTTCATAATGAGAAACTACTAACTTCAAAGCAAATGACTCGATTGACATTTGAGTGCTCTATAATGCCCGAATCATGGTTACTAAGAAGGAATAATTAAGTAATAACATTTTTAATAATATTGATTTTTATATGTATTAAGGTTTAGCACTAAGTATTCCTAATGATGGCATGACACAAAGATCCCTCTGAAATATCAATTGAGTCATCCTTTTCAGAGTTGGCAGGGCTTCACTCTTTTTATGACAAATTTTGCGATTTTCAAAATAATATTAGAAATTTATCTGCAAACCGTAAATATTTATTCTGGTGTTTTCACCTCTGAATTGCTAGGCATTGGGATGAAATTTAAAATAACGTGGAGCACTCAAACATGGATGAATAGATAATATGTGCTGATCACCATGAATTTTAAAGCATAAAAATAAGTAATAATGCATAAGTGGTGACAGTAATATTAATAAGCATATGAGTAACAGTGAAATGAATAAGCTCTCGTGAACATTTTGGTGCCTTAAGCTGTTTCTTAGTTTCAAGATAGAGGATCTGGAACTCAATTATTCCAACAGTTTTGCCAAGAGAAATTAGGTGTATTCATGAATAATCCCACAGAGCACAAAATATCTACAAAATATCTATAAAATATCTAATACGTCTTTTGCTAATATCTAGAAAATATCTTGTAATAACTTGTAGACATCTTCTAGACATATTGTAGATATCTGAATGTCCGCTTTTCCTATATCTACAAGATATCTTGAGAAGATATTTTCTAAACATTCATATTCAAATTGGACCCACTGGGAAAATTCAGGATAAATGACTTAAGGCCTGGTTACACGATACATTAACCTGTACGTGTTCATGTACAAGTTCATGAACGAACATATATAACAGTAGAAGTAATAGTTGCTAGTAGCAACATGTAGTTTATACAGAGTTGCAAAATTATCAAAAATACATACTAAGAAAAAATTTAAATATCTCCGGTTATTTTAAAAATTAAGAAACTTTTATAAATGAATCTATAATTTTAAACCTTTACCTTCATTTTAATATCTATTAAAACAAAGCAGCTGCCCTATGGCCATCGATAGAGGTGTTTAAACATTTATCCTTTAACCCATTATTTTGTTCAAACTATTCAACTTTGATATCCAGACTTTTGGGATCTCATAGCTATTTCGTAGGTCTATCATTTTTTATTGTTTCAAGATGCTGAGGTTTAAACCTGCTGAATAATTAAATAATGAAAAATGTGCGATTTCTTTGTTTAAATCGACCTTCTGGGTTAACTAATAGTTGGATTTTGATCGGGTTACTACCAATTCGTAGAATTTTTTATCTTCTCCAACTTTTGTTGGAAAAGTTATTGCCTTAACTTCGTATTTTTCATTGTATCATTTAAAAAACAACTTTTCTTAACTTTAAATCGCTTTTATAAACATTTGCCAGAAGAATTTCCCTTGCTTTTTTGGTGCACATGTGTACAATGACTTCATCTATCCATCCACCAAAAAGCATAGCAGTTACATTTTTTTTAGATTCCGGTGTTTTTTGGCTAATTGCACTAGACATATAATAAGAGTCGTCGCTCAAAATAGACATATTCTAGACATCTAGTAGATATTTAAAATATCCAAGACATTGAAGACATGCTGTAGATATCTAGTAGATATTTTGTGCTATGTGGGATGCAATTCTTTCAAATCCATGCATCACCAAGCATTCACAGCAAATTATCAGAACTTTTCTTTAAGCTTAAAATACCTAACATTAGATGATATGCAACTATTATGAGGGAGTGATGAGCATATAAATGAAATATCTAATGCCAGCAACACCATCACCAGGAGAGAAAAAGAATCAACAAGAACTGTGAACAATGTGGACAAAGCTAAGATGAAACACTGCTATAAGATTCATAACAAGGAAACCAAAATGAGATGGTTTGAGGGAACTACTCAAGGAAACAAAGCCATCAAGAAGGTTAGGCAGCAAACATTGGAACAAGTTGAAGAGTTCTGCAATCAGGGAAGTAGGGTCACCAGAGATGGAAGAAGAATGAAATATAGTAAATCAAGGAGAGTAGAACAAGCCCAGAAGGCATTCTATCAGAAGAAAGTCCATTAAAAGTGGCAGCACAACCTAGGAGATGAAGAATCACTTCATTTAAAGATTTGTAAGGAGCACAATACCCTATTGCACATTTGGAACTATGGACAAGGTTGGAAATTGAATTGGTAGTTTCAACTTTGGATTTAATGTTGCTCAGCATGTGCTGCTCATTGAGGTATAATGAAACTACTCCACATCATCAAACTAAAGTCTGATAACCAGAACAACAACCATATTATTTAACCTCACTCTTTCCTTACTTTGTAATGGATAGTATGACGGAATGGACGAATTATTGGATTGGTAATATCAGGTGTAACTTTGTGGAATCTGTTAACATTGTAATGATAACACTTAACTTTGTTATTCCACATCTTTATTTTGAATGACCCAGGTTTCGACGTTTCAGCTGAAGATGACGTCAAACGTCGAAATCTGGGTCGTAGAAAATAAGGATATGTGGAATAACATTTAATAATAATAATAAACAATAAACAATAACAAAAAATTTAAGTGTTATCATTACGAATTATTGGATGTAAAGCAAGAATATCCACCAACTGTTTAAAATTTAGGGCAAGTAACTCTTAAAATATATACTGGCTTCTTATTTCTATGGATTCTACCCAATTTTACAGTAGTTTTCTTCGGGAATGTGGATGATTTTTAATATAAATAAATGAATAAAATACATCAGGAGAATCCTCATTAAAGAAGTAAGTGCATGTTGATTTTTAGTAAGTTATCGCTGGAAAACATAGAAAATTGCAAAATTAGTGCATTAGCCCACAAGCACAGCAGGAAAATGAGGGTCAACAAAGATGGTGGACTGGTTTCAGCTTCTAGCATTGGCCAGCATATCAAGTGCCCTCTCCATATACCTCAATAGTTCCCGCCCGTATAGCAGCTTTAGCTTAAGATCACATGGATGGATCATGTCCTTACATGACATTGAATCTTTGATGATAACTACAGCTGAAGAAAGAAGGTTGAAAGGAATGGAAACATGGTGCCACAGAAGAATACAGGGGAAGAGAACCAGGAGCTTAAGAAAACCAATCTCCAGATTACAACCTCTGATGATGGCAATGGTAATAATACCCAAGCTTAATTATTCATCAATACAGCACTATACAACCAAGGGCTTAGGGCAGTGCTATATATATTATATGTATATACATTTGGAGTTAAGGCAAATAATGAGTCACCAAAACAAAAACTCTGAATCCTCTCTATGAAATCCATGAATATCCACCGACATTAGCCATTACTCAGATCACAAACCAATGATTAAATTGCCCAGAAATCTTGGATTATCAAATTTTCCCCTCCATTAATGAGTGCATTTGTTCTTGTATGCAAACTATAATGCTGAACACAGCCTCCAACTATAAAAATAGTACCATTAAAAATTTTAATTTCATTGAATAAAGTCAGTAATGTGATCATCACTAACCTAAAATGCTTTCTTATGAATGCTAATGACTAAAACTTTATTGATTAGCTGTTGAATATTAGATTATAAATTATTTCACATGAATTCCTCATATCACAGAATAGTATATCATAGTTGTACACACATCATTTGAGATACTATGAGGGTAACTCCTTGCAATGCCCCCCAAATTCTACCATTCTTTACACCCTTCAGCATTTCTGGAAAGGCTCTAAGAAGGATAGGTTGAAATTGCAATTGTGGATGACGAGAGAAAATTAGTGGGAAGGGCAGCAAATAATTTGGTATATCCGAGTTGTGAGTGACACAGAGGGACATTAGTGGTCACCAAAGAGCTATCGCTGAAAGAGAGACAGTATTGATCACCAAATTCCAGGAGGGTAATAACTTAACCAAAGATAAACAGAAAAGGCAATGATAAATGCCTGATGGAGCTGTGCATAGAAAATAATATGATAAAAATGCTGTTGAAAGGTTCAAGTTACATTTGGCTTGTGAGGTCATCATAAAATATTGATTGTGAAATATGTAAAGAAAATACATACCTATTACTATTTTAATAGGAAGATTGTCATTGCCATTCCACTGCTCCCAATGTAACGGGTGCCTACCTGTCGCTAAGGGGAACAAAATTGCTATTTAACGTACCTCCCAGTACCTTACCCTCCCTCTGTATAAGGGCATAATTGGTGTCACACTTCTGCTGGAACCACCTCCAGTGTGAAGCACCCACCAATTCACTGCCACACCCCTGAAACTTAGGCAGTCACATGTTTTTCAATGAAAAATCCCTTTTTTTTCTTAATTTGAAGCCAATGCACGACCCCTCAAAGTTGCCCAATCGAGTCCAAATTAACAACCCTTTATTTTCTACCAGATAAGAACCAAGAGTTGAATCATTCAACTTTTCGATAAGTACCAATTTTGTAAAATTGGAACTTGTCGAAATTAGTTATCACCCCAAATCATTTTGAGTCTAAAAATGTAACCTTAGCCCCATATCCATGGCTAGTGAATGCATCTCAGCCCTGAATGAGAGGATGAAGAATCACCATTGTTCTTGAAAATATCCATTCTCCACCTTACCAGTCTCTACTCAAACAGAAGAGCACTGGCAACTACTTCAGTGTCAATTTTCTACACCCTACCCCCACAATGCCTGAAAATATTTAGAGAAGTGTTGCTGTGAACTAAACAGTAATTGCTGAGAAGTAAACAAATCAAGGTAATTTCTAATTCTTTGTATTCTTGGCTGAATTTATTTTGAGAATTGTTAACCTTCCAATCATCAATTTGAACTAACAGGCATTGCATGCCTCAAGTTCAAGCTAAGAAAAACAGAAAACAAGGTAAAAATATATTTTGTGGCAATAGAAATCAGTATGGTTCTAATTGAAGTGCCTACTTTGAAACTCTTCATGCCTATTTAGGCTTCCCATTTCTTTATCTTTATTGTGTTCACACAACCAACAATTTACCTTGAACAAGTATTTGATGAAATACACAATGATACCGATAGGCACACACTACATTGGGAGTAGGGGAACGGAAATGGCAATGGTCCCATTAAAATACATATAAATATTTTATGTATTTCAAAATTAATCGTTCATGATGACCTCACACACCAAATGTAACTTTGGACCTTTCGACAGCATTTTTTTCTTATCAATTCTTCATTGAGTTCACACAACCAACAGCTTATCTTGAATAAGTATTTCATGAAACATAAGAAAAATGTTTCATGTTACAAGCACCTCTCCTTAGGCTAAAATTGTTTTTTCACAGATGCAAGTTGTACCACTTCCAAGAGCCACATTATAGAGTTTAAATCCTTTACTTTCCCATTACTTGTCTGTAAGCTCTCCCTTGTCATGAAGCTAAAGTCTGGTATTAAGATTTAAGAAAAAAAATTAACAAAGTACAAAGAAAAGCAGCACGCTTTGTTACAAACTGCTACAAATGAACATATAGTGTACAAAACTGTTAGAGGGATTAAGGTGGGAGCCCCAAAAGACTCGGGAGGCTGCATGCTAGGCTTAGGCTGCTTGATAAATTCAGAATTGATATTTTTCAGAGCAACACAGAGAATATTATCATGACGCCTCACTACATTTCTAGGTCTGACAGATGCGATAAAATACTCTGCCGAACAGATAGGTACAAAAACTCGTTCTTTCTGCACACAATAAGTGACCACAATAGAAACTGAGTGCATCCAAACATACTCTGATAGGACATGTCACTATTTCACCTCCAAAACTTTTACATCTTTACACGGCTGGTGACCTACCACGCCCTGCCACACGCCCAAGCAGCGGCTCGCGGGGTAGTATGTAGCTGTAGAAATAAAATGAATAATCCTGACATAGTGATCTAATGATAGCTTAAGGTTATAGTTCACAATTTTGAGTTTATTGCAGTTCAGGGAAGGAAAGTCTTCCTCCTGTCGGCAAATCAGCTGAATGTCCTCACTTAAATGACTTGAGTCAAATGATATAATTGAACATGTAGTAATATTTTTGAAGGGTTCACACTAACTGGAATAGATTGATTGAGAGATTCAAAAATCACAGGAAAATACTCGTTCAATTTCATTTAAAGCATGGGATTTTGAAGAATTTCTAAGTAATTTTGAAGTCCCAGGTGTAAATACAGAATTGGGCTCCACTGGTAGTTAGTATTATTAACTATAAATAAAGTAAGAGAGGTTGGAATAGTTATGACATGGGAGTAGGTAAAAGCAAATAAAAAGACAGATAGTTAAGGAATTTTTTATACTTTTCTTAAAGATACAATGACTGGAGGCATCTTTGGTATTTGAAGGAATATGAGACTTAGAACTAATTCTCAATTCCATTTTATAATTGTGCACCAGTGCAACCTAGAGTCACACTTTCACAGAGTTCTAAAAAGTCTCTTTTAAAGATCACAATCAATCATCAATTAAATTAAAGACAAGGCCTAAAAAAATGCAATGTTCCACAACTACAAAATATATTACAATGCTCCTTTGCACTCTGGAGAGATATCATATTAGCACCAGCTACAGTGACATGTAAATGTCTTTAACTGTTGGCAAATAAGGTAATGGAGCATTAATTGTGCTATAACTCAGCCAGGCAGAACACAATTCTCTAGCCATGCTTGTGTTTTTATTGGAAAGTAAGAGCTGCTATTAATTCTTCTTAGCTTAAAGTCCTCCTTTCCTCAGAGGAAGAATTTTCATTCAACTTTTGCTTTAATCAACACTAACAACAAATCACAGAGTAGGGAGCCAAGGGTGATTCTTCACCAAATCCACCAACTTAGATAAAAACTTGTCCTTAAAGATGTCAACACTTCCCCTTTCACTCCCTTTTTTTTTACAAATTATGGCACCCTAAGTATTGCATGGAAATTTTAACTCTGATCACTTCAAGATTATTGGAGCAAATATATAATTGTATATATATATTAAAACTCTGGGTTATGTAACTCAACCCTTCTAGTGATATTTACAATGCCTCTTAAACAAAGCAATTTCTCCTTCTCCTCCATTTTAACCTACTGTGCTCTAAATCCAGACCCAAAAAAGGCCACAATTGCACGTAGATAAAACAAAACAACCTCTGGATCTTTAATAGATAAAAATGGTACAGGCATTCTTCTGGGGACTGAAGTGATAAATAAAACAGCTCGGTGTGACAAACAATATTTCCACTAGGAAGCAGGTGGTGGAGATGAAGTACTAGTTGAATTAGAAACATTTGCTATGGGAGTCCTTGAATTTGCTTGGTTTGATCCAACAATACTGGTTCCCTGAGACTGCTGAGAAGTTTGTGATGATGACCTTGAGTGTCCAACAGGAGGATTCGGAACAACAGGTGTTTGCACCAATGGCTGAGGAGGGCCCCTTGTGCCAGGAGGAGATGCCCCCTGCATTTGCATGTGGTAGCGGTAGATATTTTCTGTACTCTCAACAACGCCTGCAATTAACAAGTCAAAGGTTTTGAAATATGTAGAGAGTAAGACTATGATAACTTGCATGACTTCAGAAAACAAACCAAATACTGTATTTCCTGGCCACAAGACACACTTTTTTATACTAAAAAATGTACTAAAAAATCAGCGTGCGTCTTATGGGCTGAGGGTATAACTTAGTCCTCTAAGACGTGAGCTGATTCGCCGGGAAAGATACTGTTAAATATTGTTTCTAACATCAGGCATAGAAAATCGTTGCCTTCATTAATAAAAGTTGATAATAGCACTGTTTTGAGCCAGTCGAAAGCAATAGAGTTTGACAGAATCCTTGACAGTACATCCACAAAAATTTCTAAATAATTCGTACGATCGTAGGCAGAAAGTTAAAAGAGAGACTATCATAAAGTCTTTTAAAAAGCGTGGAATTGGCAATGCGCTAGATGGAAATGATGATGTCTTTGAGTATGAGACAATTCCAGAGAAAATAACTGCGTATATGATTTTAGCAATGGTGATGATGAATTTCTGGGATTCTACGATGAATAAACGCTATTATATTTGCAATTTTTAAACATGACAGTTCCATTTTCTTTGTATAAAGCATTATCATTAAAATAATTTGATCCTTTTTTGTCTGATAGAAGTATTTTTTGTAAATTACAACCTGAAAAAATCACAGTGCGTTTTACAGGCCGGGAAATACGGTAATTATGATGCCTCTTTTGGACTCTCCTCATCAACAGTTCATAATAACATACGTAAACTAAGAAGTACAATACCAATTGCCATTACCAGCAGTTAAATTTAGACTCCTTCCTTTAATACCCCCTTCTCTTCCACGTGGAGACCACCAATTCACTAATGAGCCAACTAGAGGTACTTGGCGAAGAATGCCCTCTTGCCAAAGTCTCTCCTCATTCTCCCTCTGGAGATCCAGAACCACCGCCTCGATTCCTAGAAAAAATTATATTTAGAGTACAGCCAACTTATTCAGTACTACTACTTGCTCAAAGATATTTCAAGACAAAAAAACACACACTTTTAAGGAACTATGCCTCATTACTTCATCCTTAACACAATGTTAAATATTTACGGCACAGTTTAGTATGCCAATGGCATGAAGACAATCAGCATGAATCCCATTTCAACATACAGTTTTCTCAAAGTTATGATGAAATATCGTTTTCAAATGCAAGAAGTGGAAATAAAAAGCATATCTGAATGAATGCACAGAAATTAGATATGTACAAGAAAATATGAAAAACAACTTGATGGGTGCCACAATGAATCTTACACTTCTGCTTTTTCTAGTCCCTGTAAGCTACAACAGAAAAAAATTGAGGTTTTCATTCAACAAACTGAAGGCAAGCCATGATACCACTATTACTTGATTTATACATTACCAAAACTATCCAATTGTTGATATAGAGCATTTGGCCAGTGATTCAATGTGCAGTAGGCACCCCTCTCACACCAGGGTCCTTGTTTAACAATGAATATGCTTAGTATCTTCCAACTGCCCCTGCTTAAAAAATCTCTAGCATGGCATGACACGAGATACACGGATATTATACACTCTTAATAATGTTTAGGTATATGTGGTGAGGTTTTATTTGATTCTAATCCCTAGGCCATGGTCTTAGCAAATTATTAAACCAATGCCTGATAAACCATTTATAATCATCTGTAACTTGTAGAGGCCAAGCAGTAATTCCAGAATTTTATTACACTTCTGCTTACCTGATTAAGCCAATAATAGCAAATTCAAGAAAGGAAACAAGAGTACTAGTTACACAATGTTTCGTTACCTTTTTTCACAATTTCAGCCATTGTTTCCAAATAGCGGGATGATTCCTCGACCTCTCGACCCATACATACAACAAGTCCCAGGAGCTCTTCTACATCAGTATCTGCTGTAACCATTCCAAATCGTACACATGCCAGACCATCTTCCCCTTCCCCTGTCAAAAAAGGAATTCATTCAGTATACATATAGGAACTTTATCTCTAGTAGGACTGTTGTTTGCAGTGATTAGGAGTATAAATCTACCTCTGATGGGCCATGGAAACATACTTAAAAGCTAAGCATTAAGGATTACCCTTCTCAAGTTATGCCAGGGCAAGTCATGGTATGAATTTTTCAATAACCTACTCGATGATAAAAATGCATAACGTACAACAGGTGATTATCTGCCAGCACAATAATCCATAAGTACCGATAAATTTTACCTGTACATATATGTTGGTGGATAAAACTTCCACATATATAAAACTAATGAATTGCATATATTAGCTGGATGGTTACAACACAAATGGCATAAGAAACCTATAGCCAACGAAGTTTCTTCAAAACTAAAACAATTGTTTTTTATTTCTTTTCCAAGAATAGCAATTATTTCACTACATGCATACCCTTACTTCATCAGAACAAACCAGTCATTAAAGAGCCATGAAAGGGAACAAGGGAACTCTAAAATAAATGTGAAGTCACATCATCCCACTTCCTAGTGGGTAATAATTGATAATAACAGAAAGTAATAGACAATAATTTTGAAAATTTAATTCAGTAAATTTCTGTTGTTCTAAGGATGTCATTCTTCCAGTTTCCACGACAAATAGGCTAGCCTCATCAGTCTCACTGTATATTAACATTTTTTAAACCCTCCATCAGCTCATGCACAACTATCATACAACTTTAGTACACTAATATAATTACAATTATTATTAGATGATGTAAAAGTCTTTTATAATTATTACCTAATTCAAATTATATGGAATAAAAAAAACTGCAGATGGATATCTTACACAATACCTTTATAATAATTTTTTTCATGAGATGACGAGACAGATTTCCTGAGAGATACATTTCATTAAATTACCCTCTGCATTTCTTGCTAGTAACTATGGCAGGAGACAGCACTAAGAGGGTTAATACGTTCAGCACTCAAGGACATTTCTGGAACGTCCTGTGGGTGCTATCGGGTGGTGCAGGACGTTCTAGAACGTTCACGTTCAAGCCATTCTTTACGGCCGGCCAGTGGACTAGAGTCACTCGTAAGGCAATTGTGATTTCGCTGGCGTCATAGCTTAGGCTTAAACCTTTTCTACGGTGGGCTGCGTTTTGGAATGCGTTGTTTAGTTACATAACGGCAATGTTTTAAACTTTTTCAATTTTTATGGTTTGAATCGTTGGATTAGAAGTGTATCTTGGTCGCTTTTACCATTCTTCTTTCGTTTTTGTTCATCTGATTAGATTTAACAACATCGATTCGACAAATGCGGGATCCAGATAAATAAAATATTGGCCTTGAACTGACACACCCTGGGTTTGAATCCCATTGGGAGTGAACATATTGTAGCTGTAATGTTACCCATAGGTGACATAGTTCGATGTAACTTATATCATTGGTGCATATAAATCACTCTCTAAAATTAATTAAGATTTTTGAATCTGCAGCTAAATCTACAGAATTCTACAATACTTGGATATACCATTTCTACTACACTCAGAGCCACTGTTAAGGTGTATGGTAGGGAGTGCTATAGCATCTGCTCGTTTATGTATTTTTCTATGTCCACAATTTTTATTCAATCTATTAACACATATCCCTAATTAACGGAATCTATAAATTAATGAAGAAAAGCAAATAGTTACAATATAGTGAATGATATATAATGTATTATTAATAATAGCAAATAATAAAATGTAAAAAAATTTTTCTTTTGACGGTTGATTGTCAGTTGCTCCCAAGTGTCCAATGTATTACGATGCCACTTTTCTAGTACCAGTTATAATTTTTTAGTTTCCCAGGTGGCTATTTCATTTTGTATTTATAATGTGGATATTACTGTTAAATTTAACTAAATTTTTACCTCAATGTCTTCCACATATTGCATTTTCTTCGTCTTTGCAATTGTAAAACCCTTTTTCACCGTGGTCTCGTAGCAGATTGGCGATCCATTTGTCAGTGTACACAAACTTTTTTGATAAAGAAGGTCGAGGTTGAACTATTCACTAGTACATTTATTGGGGATTTTATTATTCATCTAAAATATTGATTCTTCGATTTATTGAACTCATTAGTGGTGCACCTCCAATTTCACAACCCCTAAAAATTCTGCACATGCTAAATTAGCAGTTTTATATTAAAATTTAAACTCAGAAGAATTAACTGTAATGGTGGAGTGAAAAAGTCTTTGTGAAACAAAAAAACTAATGCACAAAGTATTATAATCCTTTCATTTTAAGTAACCCATATATCAAATACAGGGCCTCAAAAGTGAATATAGTAAACTCCATTTACTCTGTTGTATTTTTAAAAAAATTCATTTTATTCTAGAACTGCCATAGCAGGTAACTATAAAAACGCGTCATCCCTCAGATAGTTCCATAGTGTTCATTGACATTTGTTGATCAAAAAATCTGGGTGCACCTTGATGGGAAACTTCAACTTCCCTTTTATACTCATAAACGTATTTCTGTTTTTGACATTTCTCATCTCAATAGTACTATTGATACTCTACAACAGCTGATAAGGACAGTTCATGAATCAGTCCGAATGCAAATCAATGAATGAATGAATCTTTGTCACGATATTTTTTTTCAAAACCGTTAACCACTCTGTTGTCTCAACTGTCTTCCAAGCTAGACGCCTTTCACCCCCTGACCGTGACATTGTTCTGCCATGCATTTTCCTCCTTGTTACCGTCGCTTACCCCTCACCAAGGGATCCCTACCCTCCGTCTCTGCACTAGCCATTCGCCGATGCCTGCTGTTCATCCACACCCAGCCTTTCTTCAGGCCAGCCCTAGTAATTCAGTCATTGTAAAACCTGCCCGAAGGCCTCTACTGAGCTAATCCCTCCTCTCGCTCCACTCTATACGGAGACCCACCATACACCCCCACCATCGGCCAACTCTCTCTGTGACCAGTGCGTGGTCAATACTCTGAGCCCTTCCCCCCATACCTCGCACCATGGGGAGTCTCACACAACCGCCGGCATCCTTAAGCCCTTCGAACCCAACTTCTCTCTCCCCCTTCCATCTCCTTCCTTTCTACCCAAAAATACTTTGCTAACCACCCCTAAACTGATATATCGATGGATCTAACGATTTATTTCCTTGAAGACAATTTTTCTGCGGCGTAGATATATTGGAATACCTTTGCCAATTGTAGAACACTGCAAATTTGGTGACATTATCGACATCAGTATGAAATAGACAACGCAAAAGAGAAAATTACCAGAGTGCCAAGTGAGGGATTAGGATGGACAATCCCACTAATTGCGCGGCTAGTGGGGAAAAACCCATCATTATGTGTTTTCTTTTGCTTCATAAATTATCACAGGAACATCAGATGCTAAATTATGTAAATATTGATTGTAGTTTCAGAAACTAAATTTCTATGCAGATGTATTTTTATGATTATGATTTTCGTCGGTGACTTTAAGTTTTAAAAATGACCACATGAATTTTGTACTTTTGTGAACACAGTCAATGGCTTCCTATGGTAATTCTCAATTAAAGACGTTAGCAATCCATTTCTTGCACTAAAATTTTGTATTAGATATTTTCACGATCAAAATACTGAGCGAAAAGACAGTTGTACTTCCAAATGAGGAATTTTCTTTTGAAGTCTTCAAAATAAATCGCATTCTACAATATTTTATTGATATCAGCCTAATATTTTATAACTGAGAGGATCAAATGAGTGCAAAGTGCAAGAAGAGTTTACAAACTGGATATATTCGTGAAATTATGAGTTTAACAGCAATCAAGGTTTGTGATTCATTTATTAGGCGTAAAATCGACGACGGGGAATTACTGAAAATGCACGCAACCTGCATAACAGTCTTACCGGTTCGGACGTTCGTTACCGGACGTTCTAGAACATCCAAAGTTTAAACAGTTATAATAACAAAAAATAGGCTTCAAAAATTAAAAATTTTAGTGACGTGTCTTATTTCATCTTGCTGAATGTAAATATGCAAAAAACTGAACTTCGTCACTGGGAAGGTATCACAATTTATGTCTTAGCATTGAAAGGGTTAAGATACATCCACTGAGCAGCATAGATTTTCATGTTGCTAAAATTGTTTTCCTCCAAGATAATAAAATTATTTCTTGCCAAAAAACTTACCTCCATATTTGCATATAGAGAGAGAACAAGGGGATACTTTTTCTTACCAGTCATAGTGCTCTTTTGATGACGTGCAATCTAAAAATCAGAACATACAGACTTCTACAGTATTTTTAATCAGATACCACCAATGCCACAAATTTAAAGAGATTAGTGACCTTGAAGTCATTAACTTCCTCTGCTAGATACAATAAGTCTCCCCAATATTCCCTCCTTAAGTATACACCTATGAGCTGTTTGTGTAGTCTGAATAAAATATGAAGAAGTCAGTTCTAAGTTTATAAGCCAAGCACATCACAATCTGTATTATGTATGAACACTGTCGAGCTCCTCTTATGCTCAGGAAAATGAGAAGAGGCAATGGAGCAAGAGAACATACCAATTGAGAATGCAGCATCAGTGCCACGAAGTCTTTCAACGAGCTGAGTGTGCAGTCGATTTAGCTCTTCTTTCGCCTGGTCAGTTAGTGGCATTGGGGAGGGTGAACTTGGAGGGGTGGAACTCTTGCTTGGGGACTGGGATGACGAAGGAGCTGCTGGAAGATTAGGGGCTGGAGGAGTTAGACATGCTTCCGGGATATAACGAACACCACCCAAACCAGCCCACTGAGGCATCTCTACTGCTTGCAGTCGAGGTGATGCCTCCACCAATTTTACGAATGTTTCCTTGTGAGTCACAGTTGCTGTCAATATTTCCTAAAACATCAGAGAGTCGTGAGTAAGTTATATGGAATTATGAAATGTACACACTACGGAACAAAATAAGTACCATTTCTCACAGCAGTAAATGACTTTCTTATCCTTTGAAAAAATATTCCAATTTACAGCCACAGATAGGCCCATCATGACTATATTCAGCATAAATACTTGGAATTGTAACAAAAATTAAGAGAGTCACTTGAGATTTCAGTGGGTCCAAATATGTTGAAAACACTTTTCACAGCTATAAACCCGTTACAGTACATAAAGGATTTAACTACATAACACTAAGACAGCATATTCACAATGCATGCCATACTCACTAGTATCATTCTGCATATATGTGAATTTTTTTTTCTGGGGAATTTCAAACATCTATGAGAATAGACAAGGGCACAAAGAAAGTGAATATTATACATACCAGCTGTTGTTCCAAACAAGAAATGAATTGCTGCATATCTTCAGCAGTTGGTGTGTTTACACTGCCAAGCTCAAGGGGGCAATAACGTAGAACCACTCCACTGGTTTCCAACTCACAAATCTCTATTGGAACATTTGGAGCATCCCTTTGTAGAATCTGACCTAACTGAAAGGCAAAATGCATTTTTAAAACTGACGAAAACTAACAGTAAATGTGAAAAAATCTTGGGTTTATGACAATAAGTCTGAAATTGGATGGAATATTTCCAATGAATTAGGGATGAGTCAATTCCACTTTTTTTCGACTCCAATTCTGATTCTTTCAAATCGATTCCCGATTCTTGATTCCGATTCCATCGATTCTTATCCCTAATAACAGGTGGGATATTGATATACCAGTAGCGTACGACTATTATTAAAATTCAAGTATTGGCTGAAGTAAAATAACAAAGACCATTTAGTCGCTAAAAAAGTATATCCATCAACAAATAGCAAATACCTATATCCTCAGCTTATTGAGGTAGATAAAAAGTACAAAGTGATAGCCTACACCCAAAATTACTGAGACAAATATGATGTGATAAATTAAATTTGATTTGAATATTTATCTATCTGGAATCGATGGAATCAGAATCGAATTTAGGTGATCGATTCTCGATACCGATTCCAATCCTGAGAATTGGTGGAATCGAGAGTCAACATTTGGATTCGATTCATCCTTAAATGAATGAGTGCATTAGAGAGCTCACAGCAATACAGTTTTTCAAAACCTCCTATCATATTCATTTAACTTTTAGGAAAATATTACAAACAAATTAGGTGCAATGAGGACACCCGCATCATACAAATAAAGATCTGGAGGCCAAAAGTTAAAGCCACTCAATTTCACTCCTATTACACAATTTTCAAAGGCTATGATTCACAACCAATGACATAATTACTGGGGCTTACATGTACTGATAATGGACTTACCCAAGAGTTTAATTTGTCATAATATGGAGGAACTCTCTTGTTGTCATCCTTATACCCTTCAGGAACATATTGAAGTACAACAGTACAGGCTACGACTTCAAACAGTATCTGTTAATAGAAAAGTTACAGATACTACATTAGCATAAAATGATTAGAATAAAATTACAATAGAGAAGAATTAGGTATCTATGTCTTAGACTGTTGAAAAATATTACAAGTCAAAATAATAACTTACAGCAGTACTAACAGGCTTAGTTATGAGATCTGACACAGAGTAGGATCCTGCCTCTCCACCAGGTTGTTGATTCTAAACAGTGAATAATTATTGGATCATTAATGCGCTAACTAAGGTAAAATAATGATCAATGGATGCAACACAATGAGCCATAATTATCATCATTACTAATAATGTATCCAATAGTATGCTAAGTAGTTTCTCACCAATAGTCTTAGATTGGGATATTTGGATAATTTCTTCCATAGCTGCTCACTGGACTCAAAAGCGCGCCTCAGCCTTGCCTGGATTCCTTCACGACCCAGAGCCTTAAAAGAGAGACAGTTATCATGACATGTCTTAAAAAACAAAAGAACAAAAATGGGTTACTTATATGTAAACTATTTTTCCAAACAGAGCTTAGGGGATGAAATTCATGAAAGTAATTCATATACCCATATTTCTATAATTTCCCAAATTTGCTCTAGTGTAAAAAACTAGTTTAAAATTTTGCATCGATTTTTAGAAGTTAAAGCTTCACCCACTGAGAAAATCTAGACAAAATAAATTATATTTTCAACTTAGCATTAGATTAGCACCTAAAATGAAATAGCATTCCATGTACATATCTGTCACACAAGCAGGTATCTCATAGGCAAAAGACAGAAACCAAAGTCACCTGCAATGATGCCCATAAAGAGAGGCAGCAGAGTCGTAGGCTGTAATGCTCGGCTGCAAGACCAGCAAGAAGAGGGAGGGTGCCTTCCCGAGAAGACGATCCTTTGCCACTTCCTCGGGCAGCAGCTGGCTCAAAGCGCCGGTAAAGAGTCTGTCACAGTCAAGGGTGTAACACCAAAAACTATCTTCCAATATCAAACAAGGTAGCTCTAACTTTGACATCTTTCCATGCAAAATACAGGCAATGTTATGATTTACACTAATTTTCCCCAATATCTTACTATAAATAAATAATGACTGCCTGTCTCACCAACCTTCAGTTTTACTGAAGTTGACCAAAGGAAGCATACCAGCTATTAAACTGGTATGTCTGCACATTTAATGATGTACACTTTTAAATAAATTAATTAAAACACAAAGCTATATGATATCAACATGACCAGTCTTTCCCCTCTTATATGATACTCAGGTACAGAGACAATTGAAAACTTGGATGTGCAGGAATAAATGCTCCTTGAATTGTGAGCATATAATCCATTAAAAACACAAAACATTCATCTTGCAGTGAATGCAGTTGCACTGGAACCTTGACCTTGAAAGATAAATCCTCTCAGCTGTTCCAAGTGAAGAGATTACGCTTGCTTTTGGGTCTCCCAAAAGCAAGCATGCCATCTCACCAGCGCGCGTTGTTGAGCGGAAGTTGATACAAAGTTTGGCTTTACCATTAAATACATTGAATTGAAGAACCAAGCCAGGTCATAATAACAGCAAACATAATGTAGTTCAAAACAAGAATGACGATTTTTAATAAATTATCATTACAATTTATGTTATCGTATGCTACCTGTGTTTTTTTTCCCTTTCGTGCTCGGGCCATGCAATGAAAAATTCTACCCTTGCCAGTAGCGCCGTGAATATATTCCTCCACATAGAACTCTCTCGCAACAAGGAATCGCAGAGGCGCTTATGCTTGTCTTGGGGCACAAGTCAGCAGGACGCCAGACACTTTCCTCGAACGTGTGGCAGAGACAATCACGACCCTCGTCTCAGTGCCATCTCCCCTCATGGCCTGTGGCCAACTGTGTATTCGCTTAACATAATTGGGATTAACGATTAAATTTAACCGAGACAGGTTTTGTGAGCTTTTCAACTTATTTGTTATTTTTTTTAATTGCTGTAATGTTTAACTTTTAATCGATAACACTTGTGCTAATGATTGAATTATTCGTTTCTACCTTTACGTGCAATCCTTATGTTTAGCTTTGAATCTACCAATTTTAAACTGAACTTAATCTCTATTGATAACAAAGTTCTTGTATAATGAACATTCAAGACAATTTCTGAGCTTATATTTTTCAAGCATTCAACATATTGTCTTAGTAAATCCACAACGTAAGAAAACAATGGACCATGAACACAGTCCGGCGTACCACGAGATGGGGTGCCTAGTTACCCCTGGGACTTTCTTTTGCTCACTTGCATTCCACTCAGCCCCAAAGGCATGTTGGCTTGCTGTTCGTGTGTGGAAAAATCTACATCGTTTACAAACGACTTTCGTCTGCCTCCGTTGAAAAATCTGAGGCGTGTAAGCACGGTTGCGTTCATAGCAAAAGGGAGAAATATCAAATTTTACCATTTATTACGTTGCTGGAGTTTATTTGCTATGCCTTCTTACTGACGAAATTTAAGACATGAATAACACATTTTTCTCATCTAAACGGAAGAACTGAAGTCTTTCTCTCCAGATGAATGAAAGAGTGTCACAACTTCATAACATTTCAATGCATACGTACGATGTGTAGGAATTTTGAGGCCAGAATTTCAGTACGCTCGAAGATACTTTTTCTCAACGATGGAAACATGACGCTGAAACTTAAATGCGGCATAGTCATTCCCACAAGCCCGGGCATAGAGTTTCGCTAGGTCATTACAAAGCACTGATAACACGTCGCCGATTCAGACTTGAGTGATTGCCTTGCCGATTGCTAGTGGTAACGCAGAGCTGCCACTGTCTGAGGGGAAGAGGGACACATTCCACTCACAGAACAGTCAAATTGGAAAGGGGGTTGGGAGCTAGGGATGGGAAAAGGGAGTGGGTGGAGAATGGGTGGAGCCATGGCCAGGCCGGTAAGCTGGTTGGGGAGGGAGGATTAGCCGGGAATTGGGCCGGACCCGCTATTGGGTGAGTGACCTTCAGAGGGACAATAGAGGCATGAGATGTCAGGGAGGGGTGAAAGGGAAGCAGAAAAGTCCTCTTCTTTCATTTCTTCCCTTTCACCCCTCCTCGACCTCTCATGCTCTCTCAGACTCCTTTCGAATTGCAGTAACCCAGTGGGAGTTCTGTACCCTCAACCCAATTAAATAGCTTATGCAAAGTATCCATTGTATATATTTTAATTCTCAAGCTCTTGGGCACAGTACGTGTGGCAAAGCTTCCTGATTTATAATGCAGCATCGTGCATAGTGGAATGAATGCCGTTATTTATGTGACAGACTTCATAATAAAGTATTGTTTGTTCCTGTGGGGACCGGGACTAAGGTTCGTTATTTCGTAATATCGTTTCTTTACCATACATTTAGATACCCCTTTTGTCGGGACCAACGATTTGGTTCGTAAGAACAAAAACTTCGTATAGATGTTGTTTGTAATAAGGAGAGTCTAATGTAGTAGGTCAATAGTCCTGCCTCAAATTTCCAAGACACTGAGAGTTTTCTCATATGCTCCCCTTAAAACTAAAACCTTTATATTCCTCCCCCTCACGGTGAATCTGTACTTAAACCCACAAGGTTTGATGCTAAGTATATGAGAACCTGCTTGAATGTACCAAGTAAAAATAAAGAATATTCTTGTCATGGCCAGTATAGGCTATGTAACATCACCTGATTTCTTAGAATGTTATTTGCGAGTTAGCTTCAGTTCAGGTGGTAGCTGGTGAGGCAGTAAATTATCTTTTATTTACTTTAGTTTTGTGTTTTACTTCACCCTTCTATTAAATATAGAATACATAAACCAGGGAGAAAGAAGTTGCGGTGTCCAAGTCAAACAAAATGTACTCGGTTTTATTTGACTTCATTTACAATTCATGTATCCATGCATTCCTTTCTTTGGTGTAGTTTTTATCAATGGGTTGAGGTATTTTAATGATATTAAGAAAATAAGAGATCAGGCATGGTTTATTTTAGTTTTGCCATTTCATTTATTGAATTGTAACTACTTAGCAGGGCAATATATAAGGCCCCTCAACTTGGAGGTGAGGCAGTAATATAATTTCAAAGAGAATAAAATTGTATTGTTGATTTGAACTTGCATTATTAGTAAGTGAAGATCATTAAGAGGTGTCCTCATCATAAGGTTTCATGGATTAATTAAATATTATCCCATCTACCATTGACCACACCATAATAATTTCTTCCGTCATATTCAATGGCAGTATCTCTTGCATATTGTACGAAAGGAACAGGGTTCATTTAAGCAGCATAAGCCTTGTGGTCATGCACAGAATTTACTGCAAATAACCTCAAAAAATATTGAATAGATAGTGGTTATCATAATGGTTTGCATTAAAATACCTCCAAATATGATGAAATAATAAATTGGTAAAAATGTAAACCTGTACAAATATGTTAGAGGCTGCCAAAAGAAAGATGACTAATTATCCAATCACATAACATGAACTTGGATGAATACACATTTCAGAAAGCTATATCAGACCTATTTTGATTCACTACACATGACATCAATACCAGACCAATAGATGTTTCTAAGACGCCACAAAATGCAATCTATCATCTCCATCTCCTAGGAGTTGAAATCAACGCAAAGTCATTTGTTAAAATCCAATGTTTTCCAAACTAAAATTGCAGTGGTTTTTGCATCAGTCATTAGATCTCGGGTTGAAATTCTAGGCAAGGATGTTTCCTATTTCTTAAATTCAGAGACATGATATTAAAAATTAGCTTTCAAGGATACAACACATGGCACAGCTGGAATACCTAACCAAGTTCCTAAGGGCAGGGTTAGACTGTCAGCTATTCTTGATGGCTGAAAATAGCAAAAGTTATCACTAATTACAAAACATTCAAATTCATTTTGCTAATTTGATTTTAGCTCATGTTATGACATTAGAAAACAAAATGTGGTGAAATAGATAAAGTCAATATTTTACCAAATTCATTAAAAGTAATTAACTATTACTTAAGTCAACATCTAATATTTCAATCAGTACGATGATAGCCACTACCGATTAGTAACTACAGACCCACAATTTAACTTTTTTAACAACCCATTCAAAAACTAACTTCTATGGAACACCCAATAGAAACTTCCATAAAACATAAAACACACAAATGGTTCTCAACTTTTAAAGCATATGAAGGAGAATGTATGGATAAAAATATCACAGGACATACCACATTAGGGACGGAGACCATGGCCAAAGCTGCCAGAGCATGGCCACGTACATGAAGCCAAACATCCTTTTGACGACATACTTCCTGTAACCTCTGCAGGTTATCCACATGCCCAGCTATAGTCGTGCCTGCAAGAGATGCAATCAATGCTGACTGATGTCACTATAAATTCACAAATTACACTTCACTCTTGATGGATGTAAACTCTTCTCAAGTTTCCCAATGGGTTATGTCTTCCATGTGTATATGGATTTCGAAAAGGAACTTTCATTCAATCATCAGAGCTGTTGCTGACAAAACGAAAGTATCTTTTCAAAACATCGGCAGACATGGAAAACACCACCCTAATGGAAACCATAGACACAGTCTATATAGCTATACATAATCCAAAAGTGAGGGTACTTTCCTTAATCTTGGGCATTTGGTCATGTAAGATAAAGTAAACCCATTAGGCGACAATAAAATTTGACACTAGTACACTGTAAATTGTGGTTGATTTTCAGTAGAGAGAGATGGAAATAGTAGAGAGAGATGGGTAGAGAGGAAAGCAAAACTTATGGAGTTAACACAGGGAAGGAAAATAAGGAAGCTGATGACAAATGTGATTAGGAGGCAGCAAAAGTAGCTGGAAAGTATTTGGATGGCAGGACATGCTGAAGAGGGTGTAAAAGGGACTGGCATTGGATAAGCATGACAGAGGAGGGAAGAGTAAAGGAAAACACATTGGATGTTCTGAGTTACTGCTATCGTGTTCTGCTTTTTTATTACGACCTTAAAAGACTTTAGGTAACCAAATGACACCTCAGCAATTAATGCTACATTATTTTGGTTTGAATTTATAAGTAGAGTGTAGAGAAATGATTCCTTGGAATTTATATTCCTACATAAACTTCATTTGCATTTCACCAGATTTGAGTACTTGATGAAAAATGAGACCAGAGAGCTGTGATACACATTAACAACTTTTTTGGGAATAAACACTGTTGATTTTTAGTGAAAGAGTGACCTACCAGAACCCATATTATTTCAATAATTACTGAATGTCCAAAAGTTATCAGATATCCACTGTGTCACTAATTTCTTGAATCTTGTTATTTGGATCTCTCATTTAGACTGATTAGCTATAAGCATTCAGTGTTTTTTTTACCAAAATATGACAAGAGATTGACCTCGCAGAGGTAAAAACATGATTGCTTAATTGAGAAAGGAAAAAAAACTGGAAAATTTTGAATGAAGGAATAAAATGCAAAATTTTCCCTAAAAAATAAAATTGAATTCTGACCTGAGTTTTGATGTTATTACATCATCTTTAGGCAGCAAGCGGTGTGAAGAGTGCACAAACTATGTTTTCCTAACAAAAAAACATCATGCACTGCTAACTCTACTGGCTACTAGAAGATGATGCAATAACACCAAAACCCTGGTTAGAAGTGGATCTTATTCTTTGTGGAAAATTGTACAAATTCCACTCCTTTTTGCAAGAATCTCCATATTTTAAAGGGATTTTGTGTTTGATTCAAACATTTTTACTACGATAATTGTCCCCAAATTGAGAAAAATACGTAGTTACCATGAAATTGCCAAATTAATCAGAAATTCATCAATACATTAAAGCTACAGAAAAAGGATGAGGAGAATTAAATTTATCGGTCAAGGGTACGAAAATCAACCATTTCCATAAAATTAAATGCATAATAGAATTAAGCAAGATCTGTCCATCTGGCTAATGAGACTATACAAGAGGGGATTCATTAGTTAAGGTACTCACTAAGTACTATGCATTGGAGAATGCCAATTTTCAACTGAAAAGGAAGTCAGTTCAGAAGCTGTTCCACTTTGACACCTTGATATTGTCTGGAACAATTAGACAAACCTTAATGATTGCTATAAATTTATACTATATCTGAGAATTACCTGCATCTGCCAAAACAATGAGAGGAACCCTCATTGCAGCAATATCCTCATTCATAAGCCTTTCCAAAGCAGACACATCAATTTTCTGCTGTGATCCAAATACAGTATTGCAAGGGACAGGTTGAACACACATCAGTGAAAGGCCCAGCTGTAAATATGTGATTATAAAGAATATGAGATAACAAGATAGAGGCATCTGCTGTATTAGCACAAATCTGGGTGACAAACCTAAGTTTAAGACAACCCCCCTTTCTGGAACTTCACACGGGAGAGAAAATTAGTTATAAATAACGAGTTATGACATCAAGTTCTTAAAATTTTTTTGAATGCACTGCAGTGAGGAGTTTACCGCAACAGCATTAATGCTTTTTACAATCCAATTAAGGTATATTGTAACCACAAGGGTGAGATCATTACTGTAAAGATCAAACTAATTGGAGGAAAACTAAGACACTTTTCCAACAGAGCTCAGGATCCAAAGTTCTGAAACTGTTTTTATGTATACCATAACAGTGTTGATTTTTTCTACAATCAAGCTTACATAACAAGTAACCAGGAAGATGAACAATTTGTGGGTTAGGATACTGCTGATGAAACTCAAACTCAAACAAAATTTCACTATGCCCATACCTACACTGTTGAAAGTAATTATTTAGATTATGCAATCCAATTGAAGAGAACGATTTTGCTTCTGATTGTAAGACAAACCCATACTTCTATGGAAGACAAGAAGGGTAATAAGTTGTCTTAGATTTGTGCAAATATAGTATGTCTACTGCATGCATGATTGATTCAATACACAACATTTTGCTACAGAAAAACACTAAGGAAAATAGAGAATTATAACAAAATTCTGGCACACATTAATTTACATTCATGGCCAAGGTATATCAAATTATTTCAAAGCACAAGTTTAATAAGTTACGATTTACACATGGCATAGTTAAAACTTCCAAGGTTAAATATATACACTTCAAGATTTACACAATAAAAGAGCCATAACTTGAGTATTTGAACAGAGGTTGTGAAATGACACTAACTTCATACTGAAAAATAGACCTATGCTACTTGAATTAATCATGAGTTTGAAATTTTTTTAGCATATTTACCATTATCAGAATATGTAATGAGTGCTTCGACAGTTGTTAATGTTACCAATAGTCAAAACATGCCACAAATTTTATCCACAAAAGGGTGATACAATTGCACTAGGTACGAAATAGTCAAAGGCTTAAAAATCAAAAATAAAACATTTTCATTTATTTAAATTTACTGCCATTAAACAAGATTGTGAAGCACCTAATATGTAACAATCATTCCAATGTAATACAATGTGTAACAAGTAAGAAAACAATAAGTCACCTGGCGGCATATTTGCTGGACCACTCCAAGAGGAGATGCTACACTACTATAAATAACAGGAGTTTGATTGGATAAGGCCTCAAAACCTTCTTCTAGATATCGAGGGTATTTGTAATGAAGCATCATTCTGGTGACACGGACAACACCATCCACCACATCATCATGAAAGCACGCAGAGCAATCAATGAACCTAGAATCACAATAATCAAGCTTAGAATAATCATCTTTTAGTATCAACTATCTTTTTCTGGACCCTTAATAATTTAGAGCATTAACATTTTTCCATTTCATTACAACAAAGCAGAAAATTAATTTTAAAAACCATCGAATAACTCAGTGATAATGATGTGGGGAGTATGAAGTTATTTAGTTTTATTTAAATACATCTATATATGCACTTAGCATACTACTAACTATCGTGCTTGATTGACTAACTACTTTGCTTATGCCTAGATATCATGGTCATTTACATGTACAACACGGGGAATTATTTGACCAATAGCTTTTCAGAGAAAGGGAAAGTAATAGCTAAAGCCATCATTTTCACTATCACCATTTATTTTTGCTTTAAGTACGGGTATAATTTCTTAAAAGTTTCCAATCCATAAGTAATTGATTATTAACCCTTTCGCTGCTGTGAACGTAGTAGCTACGTTCGCCCGGTTGACTGCTGTGAACGTAGCTCATACGTTCCGTTGGCAAGTGGTTGTTCCTACCCACGCTACTGAAATTTCTCTTTTTCCGCGAATGCCATACACCAAGTTCATTCTACTAATCCCATCCCGGGATCTTGAGTGACTATTGATTTGCAGGTGCAATGAGAGGCATACTTAGTGTCGACGTAGGATAGGCACCGTTCACTTTTTCACCGCACAGGGGCTGCAACGTCTCTGCAGTTTGACCGCAGCGAAAGGGTTAAATTAATAAAACCCACAAGTGGCATTACATCCCCTAATTGCTGCCACATGCTATGACTGGTTGTGGGTCATGTAAGTTCAACCGGATTGGAGGGAGAGAGAGAGTAGGCATCACTTCATTCAGCTCAGGTTAAAGGTAGGCAACCACAAGTTCAACAAAGGAAACAGGATGGTCACAAATTTTGAAAAACATGATATCCAAAGAAAATGATGGCTTCACCAATCCATAATTTGAGCTAAAATTAATGGTACTAGCAGTAACTTGGTGGAATTCCCTCATAATGAAATGATGAATTACTTAGTTTTCCACAAAAGATTTATTATGTTCCTACGACCTGGGTTTCATCGGTGCGTGACTTCCCAAAGTTACAAAATGTTACAATTGTATTCCTACCATAACAAATGAAACTTGAAACACTTGATCAGCCATACAAAAGATAAAATTTTAAAAAAACACACATAGAGTGGTGCGTATTAATTAAAATGCAGAAACTGCCCAGGGATTTATGCCGGCCAGACAGGGAGGCAATTCAAAGTAAGAATTAAAGAACACCAAGCTTGCTTTAGAAATAGAAACTCAACCTCCCTCTTTGCCGAACATTTATTAAAGGAAAATCACTCCTGTGATGTTGAACTGACCATCCTCCATTTTGAGAAAGAATCCAGGCTTGACATTCTAGAACAAATGGAGATCATCAGAGGGCTGAAGAACAACACCTGCATGCTGAATGATGTGTTCACACCTCCATAATGTTGGAGCACATGCCTGGACCCCTGAAGAGTGCCAATCCTCACCTCCCACCCCTTGCCCACCACCTTAGGTTGATAGCAGACTACCCACTGGCATATCCTTACTCAGGAATGAGGCATGGATCCCCCTCCTCCCATAACCTTCCACCCGTCACCTGAAGACTACCTTCCCCCTTCACATTTTTAACTAATTGAGTAATGAGCTTTACTTTGTCTGTACCTGATGATGTCATGCAGCAAAGGCTCGAGGCACAGATCACTCCCCTACCCTATTCCCATAACATCCCACCTGTCACCTGAAGGGATTGGGTTGGTGTGGTGGCTAGAGTACTCACCACACGGGCGGCCAGGATTCAAATCCCTGCAGATGCGGATATTTTCAAAGGAAACCCGATTTCTACTTGAGTGTCTTGTGGAGGGCACTTAAAGTAGAGTACTCCGTCTGTCGGATGAGACGTCAAGCCGTGGTCTCCTTGGTGCCTTTCGTTAAGAGCAGGCTAACGCCGATGCCGGGTTTCTATCCACCCTTCCTCCCTTACCTATCCCCTATGGCTCAATGACCTTAGCCATCAGTTGCCTCCCCAAATATCCAATCCAACCCTGTCACCTGAAGACTACCTTCCCCCCTTCTCATTTTCAACTATTTAAGCGATGTGTTTTACTATGTCTGTACCTGATGATGTCGCACAGTGATGAAGCCCGGGTCATAAAAATGTAATATACTTTAGTGGAAAGCTATGCAATTCACCATTTTAACTGTTATTACCATTATCCTACAATTTGTACATGAAAAATTACCATTTGATTTAGGTTTTAAGATAATACCAGGATAAATATAACATTAATTTTGGTTTCTGCCAGGCATTTATGGCTGGATTTTTAAATTAATTCACAGCATGACAGAAAATTTTATCCATAAAGTACACACATACATACCAATAACGCCGTTCCCTTCCAGGGTAGGCACAGTCACAAAGTTTCACTCATAAATATATATTTTTACACCTAACTCTGCTTCAATAATTTCCTCCATACTGACCTATCCCTGCAAACCTCTATTTTTTATTTTAATTTATTTATTTTGTTTAATGTTCACCCAACATGAAAACAATAATTACAGGGTGAACAACATAGATACGATTACAAAAAATACCATTCAAGCAGGTTGAAATATACATAACCATTATCAATTAACTAATTACAATAAGTATACAAAAATAAAAATTATTTTAAATTAATAGTCACATTGCGAACTTTAGACAAACTTCCCATAATTTCCTAACGAAAGTGCTCCTTAACCTTAAACAAATTTAATTCTTTGCAATAGTCGTTATGACTAATACATATTTTATTTAAGGGTGCATTTTTACTATAGTTATTCTTCACATTTCTCATATAAAAAGTCCTTTTTTGCCTCCCCTTATTCGTTGGGACTATTAAGTTTAACTTACTTAAATTCCTAATGACATGATATAATCTACATAATTTTCAAACATAGGACATATATGGTAATGAACATAATACAAATGCCTTCAAAATTTCTTTTGGACTCTCTCAGTCATTTCATTATGTTTCTTAAGATGAGGGTTCCAAATCACAGAGCAATACATATTCCAATTTACTTCTAACATAAGAAAAATACAACATTTTTAGCACCATTTCATCAGTGAAATTTTGCCTCATTTACCCCCATACACTGCTTCATACACGCCCTCCTGTTTGAAGACTCCTAATATTCCTCCTCCTAAGAATTTCCTCAACCACAACTTTCTCAGCATACCTCTCCCTCTCACACCATTCATTTCACTATCATATATCTGTTTCGTTATTTGACTCTCATCTATTCTCTCCACATGGCCAAACCAACAAAGCACACTCCCTTCATATATGTCCATTAGCGCAGCATCTAACCCACATTCATTTATTACCCACTCATTCCTGACCCTATCCAGCCTACTTTTGCCACAAACATTCCTCAGATAACTCATACCCACGGCATTTAGTCTACTCTTATGTCCATCCTGTCATACCCATGTTTCAATATCATACAACAAAGTGGGGAGAAGTACACTTTTGTACACTGCAATTTTTGCTTCCTTAAACAGACACTCATTCCTTGATATGCTCCACATGCTAACTACCACTTTCCTTCCAGCATTCGCATGTCTCTGTATCTCCTCATCCATCCATCCATCTTTTGCAAACATCTTACCTAAGTACACAAAATCATCCACTAGTTCAATTACTTCACTATTTGTCCTATTCATACAGTCATTCTCCCCATTCTCCTTATCAAAAACTACTACTTTAGTCTTGTACACATTTACTCTCAATTCCATTCTCTCTGTTGATTCACAAAACTTATCTAGAAGCTTCTGTAATCCCTGTTGGCTCTTCTGAGATCAAAACAGCATCCTCCGCATATAGTAGAACTCACATGTTTACATTTCCAATCAAAACACCGTTGCTTTCACCACATGCATCTCATGCTTTATTACAAAATCACTTTTATTATAATTATTACAAATCACTCAGAATCCTATTAACACTCACACTTACCTTACTTTTATCATACAACGCCATCATAACATTCAATAACTGCCCATTCACTCTATAGTCCTTCAAAACCTTCCACAACTTCTTTCTATTTACCCTGTCATATGCCTTCTCTAAATCAAGAAATGCACAATACACTTTCTTGCGGATGCCCATACATTTTTCTATCACTTGCTGAAGCACGAAAAGCTGGTCACTACATCCTCTCCCAAGCATGAACCCACACTGCACATCCCATATACTGTCAGAAGTAATATTCCTCACTCTTTCAATTAAAATTTTGCAGAACACTTTTACCAAAATGCTCAATAAACTAATGGCCCTATAATTATTATATTCGGTCTTTCCTCCCTTCCCTTTATACAATGGAACGATAATTGCATTCTTCCAATCCACTGGAACAACAGAAGCCTGCAAGCATAAATTATATAGTTCACACAGCTGAAAAATGGGTAAACTACACCCACACTTCAAAATTTCACTGGATATCCCATCTACACCTGCAGCCTTCCCATTTTTCAATTCTCTCACAGCTGTTATGACCTCATTCTCACTGATCTCCTTTTCCATCATCACATTCCAGCATACTACTTCGCAAAGCTCATTCTCAGCGCCTGCAAAATTATATATTGTATAATTCTTCAAAATACTCCCTCCAGCAGTCCCTGATATTGCTCTCATCCCACACAACCTCTCCACTTTAGTTCTTTACCGTATTCATTCCCCTGCCTTCACCAATCTTAGACCTTTTTACCCACTACCAAAACAGCTTTTTATTGCCTTCAAAATCGCTCTGCATCTAGCTAGCTTCATCAGCACGCATTCTTTCCTTGCTCTCTTTCGCAACGATTTTGCATTCATTCTTTTTCTTTCCGTAAATCTCACATGCCTTGGTATATTCTTGTACGCCTCTTTCTTTTACCTTACTGCAATTTTTCACCTCTTCATTCCACCAAGCATCACCTTTCATTCTTCCTACCACTCCTTTTCTACATACACTTTCCACACATTCTACAACCACTCCTTTTAAACATTCCAACGCATAATTCACATTCTCGCTTCTGATATACTTTTCCCATTCAAGGTCCAAGTCATGCTTCAAGGACAGAGCATCCTCAAGCATGCAACCATACTGCATTCTTACCTCGCAGTCTAGCAACCTCTCCACTAACTCTCAACTGCTTACGTGCAACAGTCTTTCTTGGCACCCATATTCTGCCCAGATTCACTTGGAAAGTACCAAATAGTGGTCTGTTCCACATTCAGCACCCCTAATCACTCTCTTGTCCCACACTAACTCCCTCAATCTCAACCCAAGCATTCATGTCACCTAGGACAATTATTCTCTCACCAGGGTCACATTCAAATAAGTCCACCTAGAATTAATGCATGACTTAAACCTACAGCAAAAGACAATATAGCAAACACCATTCTCACACAACTGAGAATTCAGACTCCCAAATTCTATGCCCAAAATGAATCTCTGGCAGAGATTGTTCACTTCTTTCTTTCTCATTCATAAATTAGCCAAAAGCCTTAATAAATGATCAATTTCTTCCTCACACTACAAAACTGTACATGAATTTCATTACTTCCTGGACTGCTGTTCTTACGCATTGCTTACACTAGCATTAGTAAAAAAATTTTAATTTGGAATCCAAAGAGTGGATCTAAAAGCAAATATGCTTTTTAAATACATCAGACCACAGTGTTTTCAATAAATAAATATGGGAATAAATTCAATGGTAGATACTTGCTTCCATCAAAAACGACACCACTCTACCATTACTCTATTTTAGCACAGCCTTACACCTGTCAATGGTGTGGTTAATAACATGAACATATGTAGATATTTTCATGATAAAGCCTTTTTTACTGAAAAAGTTATTAAAAAATCATAAATTTTTGTTTGTAGCCTAAAATAGAATCATTTCATGAATATTTGAGATCTCTGGGGTAGCCTTGCAAAAATACAAAGTAAAAATTTTTTTTGCACTTTTTACCCACGACATGCAAGCATAAAAATATTTTGTGTCATGCAGAATGAGGTAGAGGTTCAGCTGCTCAGGGATGAGAGAGTCAGCAGCCACTGAACTAGTTGGTTAGGAGGGGAGATGGATAGGATAGGTCACTGCATGCTCCATGGATTACAAGGTAAAATGTAAGATATGAAGACAAATGACCCATGGAAGACACCTGATGTACTTAGTTGCACATATAAAATATTCCAATTCACTGTAGATAGGTCATCATTAAAATAACACAACAAGATTTTCTTATGATACTGAAACCCGCGAACTACCATTTACAGATAAACAACGTAATTATTATGATAAAAATCGATCTAATATGATTTTTCTAAAATAACAAACCGAAAAAGATGGCTGAGCCATCGGGTGGTGTCAGATGTTATTCTTGAGGCAATACGCTGCAAATGGTTTCTCTCGAGGCCACTCGAGTAAGCAGATAAACTTTGGCATACAACAGCAAGTCTTGATACACTGTCCAAGGAAGGCAGCCGAGCTAGACTTCTAATTGAAACGTCTCCGCTATCTTCTTCTTCGTCATCCCCAAGTGGAGTATCTTCATGAACAATTAAATCCTGAAGTGAAAGTTGTACTTGAATCTGGCTTAAGATCTTCACTTATATCGTCATAAGGGATGCTTATACTACTGGGATGCAATTTGGCAAGCAATATTCACAAATACCAAAGTAATCCAATCACTAACAGGAACCAGCATACCCACCTGAATCAAATTTATAACTTCATTTGAAGTTTTGCTTGGTCGAGGTAGAAATCCATGAGTGTTCTTCCAAACTTGGCCACCTGAATGATCATCTTTTTCCACGGCTTCTTCTAAGCGACCAATTACTTGAGAAGCTTTAATTTCTATATCTGCTACAGATGTGTAAGTGGCCATCTACGAGATAATAATTAGTTTCACGTCACAGCATACAGTCAACAACCAAGTAAACTCTTGACAAGAGAACATTAACCGTTTATTACATGTGAAGTTCAAAAAAGGAGCAATTGATATTTTATTTAAATGACTTAAAATAGAGCTTTTGTAAACATAAACTAAATAGATTCTAACAGCACCAATGGGACCAAAAATATTGATTAAAAAGAAATGCCGATTTAAAAGTAAATGGAATAATTCATTAATTATCACATACTTACTTCGGGCTGGATTTTTTCGGGTATTTCAGCTGCATTTTCTGGAATGTTTACGCCGGGTTCAGCCATCGTGGCAGACTTGTACGTCACCTGACGTCAGCGACTTGCAGCTTTTTGTGGTGAGTTGACAACAGTCGACGTGAGACACCCGAAGGAGAGGTTGGGAGCTGGTTGGGAGCTACTGGTGATAATGATTGAAATGAGCGACGGAAGAGGGATTTTGAATTACAGGTAAAGTCTTGGCATGAGGCGAACGTAAATTATTTAAAAACTCCATTTATTGTATCAGTATATTGGATGTTCGTTTCTTGTGGAATGCTGCCGTAATAACGTAGGTATAATTTGTTTATTGTTGTTTTCATTGCAGCGCAGCGGGTGCTTTAAGATTGAGATGAAATGTAAGGGTTAGAGTGCACAACTGAGAATTATTCTAGTCAAGACATTCCAAGCACTGTTGTTAGTCATACAAATATCTCTTCGCGTTTGCCCCTCGATTTCCAAAATGTGTAAGGAGTTCGCTTGCGCTAGGGTAAACACCAACATATTTTTAGTGTTTTTTATCGTAGGGAGGAAATGTGTAATGCCATTCTTTACTCTGTACCTGAAATATCTTCGGTTGACATCGCTAGAAGTTGGTATCGTGCGTGGTAGCCAATCGTGGATAGCTATGATTTTTATTCCAATTTGGGTATGTTTTGTGAAGCGGTCTCGGGAGAGCCTCAAAACGAGGGTTTTGCTGTTAATTTCGGTTTTTTTGACTGCCTCAATGTATAGTTGTCTTGTATTTGTGCCTCCGATTGGCGATGTTTATGACGTTACTCACTGTGATAGTTTACGTTCAGGGAATCATGAGCTAGTCGCCAATATCCCCAATTCCTTAGAGGAAGATTCACATAAGTTAAAGCTCCCGGGTTTAAGTCCTCCTTTGAGTAGTACTTCGACCAGCAGTAGTGTTCCTTCAAAATTAAGCTTTGAACCCGCATTCAGTATTCCAAATTCTGGGAAAGCTTACATTCGCACAAATGGTTCTTTAAATGCTAATTCCGTTACGCTGAGGACTCAAACATTAGAATCTTATAAACCCTCACCAAGCATGGACGTAATTCCCACGCCCATTCCCAAACAAGACGAGCCATCAGCTGATCAGTTCTCGGGTCCTGCGACGCCTTCTGCAGAAACGGATGTTAGTGTTTTGGGTAAAGTGGAGGAGTATAGCTCAGGGGATACTAATTGGAAAAATTATCCTTACGACGAAATACTGAATCGCCTATTCCCGGGATTGAGCGGTAATGACCCTGTTATCCGTCAAAAGCCTTTCTTGTCTAAAGATACAACCGATCAAAAATACCCTTACAAGTCATATAAAAAGCATAAACATTTGCCAGCTGCGTCGAAAAATGATCTCCCAAACCTCCGTTCCGAGTGGTCGTTCGGAAAATTTGAGGGTAGAAACGGTAAGGTAGAGGGTGAAGATGAAGATAGGGAAGACTTATACCTTGGGAAAAAAGATGGCCAAGATGATATGTATCCAAATGATGATTGGAGTCGGTTGACCTCTCTAGTCAAAACTGGAATAGATTCAGGTAGGGGATTAGAGATAGAAAATGCCTTACCTAGTAATAGGAAAGCATACCATGACAGGAATGGAGCAGAGCAATGGGGAAAGGAAATGAATAGAATCGATGAGAACCAACTTATTGATGGAAGAAATTGGGAAACTTCCGAGCGCAGACTGATAGTGGGAAAAAATAATTTGCATAGTAAACAGTCTGAAAAAGGCACTGATAATGAAGATGATGACCTCCAGATTCCAAAACTAATTCCTAGAGATGACTGGATCAGGAAAAGAGGATATCAAGGATCTCTTTATGGTTCAGAAACTAGACGTTCCAGGTCTCTCTTATCAAGTCATCACATTGATGTGATTGCTAGACCTGTAGGACAAGGTGGATTAGATTCTGTAGCTAAAACTGAGGATGCAGGTCCTCTAGCCTTTAGGACAGTGTTACTGTTATCAGGAGTAGCAGAGCTATTTGCATGCATGCCAGTTTCAGCCGTGACTTCGTTATGGTGGCTACATTTGGATGATGCTGAGCACACTGAGCAGTTTGGTGAACATCGACCCCATGCACTTTTGGCATTAGTGCCTGCAATAATGGCACTTGTTGTTGCCATCTCCAAGTCCCCTTGCTCCCTTATCGTTGGGCCTCATCAAATAACACTGCATTTATTGGCAGCAGCTACCGTTCTTTTGTCGACAATACCCCTGATCCTTGCCCTTCCTCTGGGTCCAGCCTCAAAAGCTTGGCGAAGAGCTTCAGATGCCTCCACTGGAACTGTGACATCTCACAGAGGATATGTTAGTGGACATCAAATCCTAGTCATTTTGACAGCAATGCTTGGAGGAGGAGTTACAGCTGCTGCAGGGGAATATGTGTTTTGGCATTTAGAGAGGCTTCCTGGCTTCCCCCACAACTATGATTTGTTATTTGGTGGTTCTGTGGCTAGTGGAGCATTAATAGAGGCTCTCTTTACTGTAATCTTGGGGGGAAGGTGGTCGTCTCGTTTGACTAACATGGCTGGGCCTATGGGTTTAATTTTGTTAAGCATATATCTTGGGGCTGCAGCCATGCTGCGAGAGGCATGGATTTTTGTTGCACTGGGAGGTCTTCTTGGTGGAGCTCAAGCCCTTCTCTTCCGTACCCTGTATGGAGCTCACCAGGGGCCTGGGGACATAACCAGTGGCCAAGCCACTGGCTGGCGATTTGGTTATGGACTTGGGTGTTTTGTGTCAGGATTTGTAGCAGAAGTTTTTGGAACTAAAATCCTCTTCTGGAGTGCGGCTGGTGTCGCTGCTGTTTGGGCCATCCTTTCTGCATGTTGCTACAAGTGAGTGTCTTTACTTGCATGGCTTACTAACTTAAGTACTGGTTTTTGTTTATATATTGAGATAACCCATTATTGCTTTATGTATTAACAGATGACTGCCCTCCTATAAACATTAGTATACATACTTTTCTCAGCATGTGTAATATTCAATCTTCATTCGAGTAACTATGTGATTGTCTGTGATTTCTAATCAATCACCCCTACGTTCCATGTTATTTTTCTTTATAAATTTTGTAAGGAAGAAGAAAGAAGTAGGGTTTTTACTTTCTCTTCTTAGGGAATAATATGGCTTGGGTTCATGCTAAAACTGACAATCTCCATTATCTTTCCTCTGCATTCAGTAATAGTTAAGTTGGTGGTTTTTCATCCTGTAAATCAATGATCAGCTTTCTCATTGGCTGGTGATGCAAAGGAGGTGAGAACCCTCTTACTTGAAGTGCATAGTTGTATCCAAGCAGGGCACGTGATCATGGCAGCTGTTGACATCAATTTTCATCTTTGTAATGGAGGGACTTTTTCATTGTGTGTGTGTCTGCTTTTTAACATCCACATCTTAAGTGTTAGGTATGTATTGGGCAATTAAATGAGTGTGATTGTGTGTTGGCCAAAGTGTTGGTTATTTTTTTGGTAAAAACTTGAATCGTAATTCTGATTTTGACAAAAATATACTGCATCCTAGTTTATTTATGTCACAGTCAGAATTAGGATACTCTAGTATAACATTCCCCATTCAAGTGTTAGGTTGAATTAGTCTTGTTTCTTGTGGATGCTTACATTTTGGCCTCAATGCAAAGTAGCTGTTACTGGGTGTCTTGACTGTGGGTAATGATGTGCTCTATTATTGTCTTGTTTATCATCACGATTTCATTTAGGTATACATTATTCTACTACTGGCCCTGTATTTATGTGTTGATACCACTTACACAGAATTATTTTATTCTTGTGTTGTTTGCGGATCTAGAGATCCTAGGCGTATGAAATAATAATGGTGTATTTTTTCCTTCATATATCATCTAATATAAAATTAATTCCATGCAAGGTTTACATACACTGTTTTACCTGTAGAAAATTTTACTTAGGAGGCAGAATACAGCCTGGAGAACTGGTGCTGAGTTAAAAACAGTTAAGAATCCAATTTGTTCCAGCTGCCTGTCTTGGTAAGGGATGTTGTGGTTTGGTCGGGGGAGTAATCTTTGGGTTGGGTCCAGAGGAATGGTTTGACATCAGTCATTGTAAGATGGATGAGTTGGTGCAGAGTGTATTTCTCTCCCATGTACATGCCACTAATTGACAGGAAAAATAAAAGGCATCTACTCCAAGTAAAAGCATCTCTGATTTACAGCTCCGGAACTGAAACAAATCTATTGTATCGTCATACTTTGAAACTATCCTGGGAGCAATAGCTGACACAATGTCTTTGGAAGATGGATATTATTTTTTAGAACAACTGGGCCAGTGTAGACAAAAGCTAATTGGGGAAGTTCAAGTTAGTAGGAATGTGATCATGGGTGTTCACTGTATGTTTTTGACTGCTCCATTATTTTATAATATTAGGTGGAAATAGTATTGATTTATTGTAATTGTGGAAAGTTAACTTTCTATCCAGCATGCATAACTATTGAATAAGTTAACCTGGAAAGTGGGAAGTTATGAGGCATTTTTTCCTTAATTTACCCAGTTGTAATATGACTTGAGGCCTAGTTTCTCTCTGGTTTTATTTCTGTATTGGGGTGTGTGAGAGTATAAATGTGGTGCATGGCTTTCTCTAGTCATGAATTGGAAACCCTTAAGCTCAATAAAACTTTACTATTATAACATTTAACCATTTTCACTCATCTTTTAGGCAGTATGTTGGAGTTCTTGGTAAAAGTAGTGCAACTTAAACCTTCAGTAGGGAATGTTTTCAAGCTGTGAGTAATATGTGAATGCTTTTTTAGTATGTAGGTTGAAGCGTGAATAGTATATTTGGTAATGTTGTTCATAGACTCGCATTCTTCTATAACTGAGAAGATAATAGGTAAATTGATTCTCTTTCTCTTGTTAAAATTTTTTTCTGGGTTTCAATTCAGTAAAAGTAGCTGGTGTGATACGCTATAATGTTTTCCTACATATCCTTGCATTTTCATGTTGTGAAAATCATCATGTTACCTGAAACTTTATGAAATATATCCCTGTTGGTGTTTACTGTTCTTTTTATGATCATAACCTGAGAGGCATTTTTGCTGAAATCATGAAACCATTATGTTGACTGGATTTTAATACACTGGACTGTCATTTCCCCAGCTTAACCCTCTTAGTACTGCAGGCTGATGTATCGGCTCATTGGTAAAAAATTGTTCAGCTGTAGCAGCACACAAATATAATTACAATTATTTTTTGTATGGTGTATAAGTCTTTTTTTTTACTATTACCAAATTCAATGTATACTTAATAAGAAAAACCGCTTATGGATATTTTAAACAGTAATTTTATAATATTTATTTTCCTAGAGTGATACATTTCATTTAGTTACCCTCTGCATTTCTCGCTAGAACCGCTGGCAGGAGTCAGCACTAAGAGGGTTTAGAGAGTTATTGTTTGTTAAATATTTCAGAGATAATGGAATTATTTTCATTGTTTTTTAAATGTCTGTAATGGTTAGAAGTAGGACAGTTTGATTTAAAAATTAGATTGAAGTCCATATTAATTGGTACATTAGCTCTCCATGTAGTTTTGAATTTTTTTTACAAAGGGTAATTTGAGTGACTTGATTGTTAAGACTTCAGTGTTTAGTATGCTGTCCAAAATAATATGAACTACTTAGGTTTGGTGCCCATGGAAAAGGTGAAATATTTGAATATTTCATGTGCACTGATGTAATGCCATAGGCCTGAAGGTTTTGGTGTGATGAGTAGCCATATAGATATCAAAAGGCTTAAAAGGCTCTGTCTTAAACATTTAAATCCTCTGCCAATGGACCAATACCTACTCTCCTACAGATGTCTCCTGGAAATTTGTTTTTTATGTTCTACTTCATATTTTTTCACAATTTAACTGAAGATGCCCTCTTGTCAAAACCGAATGCCTTTGAGGTGAACTGTTGATTTGATCATGGTTTAAAAAATAAATGATAACTGCTCCTTAAGTACACTTTAAATTTTACGTAAAAATTCTGCCTCAAAATTCTGCAAAAAATTAAGTGGTACAAATTTTAGAAGTGGCAGTGGCAATACTTTTTTAATATTATGCATTCTGATTTGATTTGTCTGATTTATAATCTCAAACCTCTTCATTTATCATATTCTCAATAGTTATCTATTTCTCCTCTGTCCATTACCTCATTTTCGAATCTACCCATCTTCAAATCTATCAATTTTTGGGGAAAACACACTTTAACATTAGTTCTTACAATTCCAATACAGTTTTTGATATCTCTAGCAGAAACATTGGTACAAATAAATGTGAAGGTAGGTGAGGTGACATGACAGAAAATGGGTGTTAATCTGTTAGGTATGAGGGCTTATATTAATGAGCCCTCATCATGGGAAAATTATGGCGAAGAGACATTTTTACTGGCTCAGCATTAGCATAGGTAACTCATAAGTTTAACCCTTTCGCGCTGGACTCCTTCACGGAAAGATGGTTTTGGCTGTACGAATGCTTATAGCATTTCCTTCTTCGCCCTGTACGGAGCTCTCTCGCGGCAAGAAATCGTCCAGGTAGTCGCTTCCTACGCTTAATGACCTTGCCTAGCGGGGTGCCGGACCCTTTTCTCGGCAACTGACCAGATGTAATCCTCGACCCTTTTCTCGAAGGTAGCCCATCGCGGTGTATTTATGCGGTCAGATTAGTGTTACTAAGGTGATTTACATTTTTTTAAATTGTTGATTTTGCAGGGAATGTCAGTACACCAATGTATACCTTTCATTTTGCACTGCCTTTAGAAATTTTAAACAAAGTTCTACGGTTATTTTTACGGTTTTCAGCAAAAGCGCATTGTATCAAAGACCAACAAATACTTCAAGGGGAATGACAACTTTCAATACACGTCGCATATTCCTAGGTATTTGCACTTTCAGATATTCACATATTTTAGATCCTTGATGGCCAAATCCACTCTCTCATCACTCGCGTCTGCCCTCTACGAGCATTCTTAAAATATGAGAATGAAAACGTTATGAGATGTCCCGATTGGGCAGTAATATGTTTTTCCAAGAAAACATTAATGCATTAATGTGCTCAGATGAAAGTATGGTATGGGCTAATACGTACAGCATGTGTCGACCGAAACCATCCCTTATTTTGTACCGTAAATTACCAAATTTTGAGGATACGCATTTATTTGCGTTTATTGCGAAATGCATTTATAATGCATTTGTATTTATAGGTTCTGTGGAGAGATTTTTGAAAAATGGTAACGGTAATTTTGGCTCACGGCAAAGAACTTCATACTTCAAAGAGAATTTGCTTGTATGATTCAACTATTACAGTTTAACATCTAACCTTAACGTCTCCAAAATTTTTCCAAAGTGGTGATGAACTCCGTTAATATAAACGATAGAATTCCGTTTAAAATTTTGAACCAAACAGAAGAACATCGAGAATGTAATTCTTAGCATTGATTTCCAATAAATTCAACAAATACGTTTTTAGTTATTCCAACATATAAACAAATAGTTGACCGTGAGGACCTTCCTTGAGGGGGGCATTTAGTGCGGGAAAGGGCTGAGATAATCCCCACATGGACAATGAGAAAGGGTCGGACCTCTAGCGCGTGGAGTCTCTAATGACGCTTGGGACCCTTTTGGCATGCTTGACCGCAAAGCCTTGTATACACGGCCTTCGGCCTTTATCGAAGAAAAATTCACGCCTTGTATACACGGCCTTCGTTCTTTAGCGAAGAAAAATTCAAGCCGTGTATACAAGGCCTTCATAGGGAAAGGGTTAAATGAACTTAAAATGTTTCTGTGGCAGGTGATAAAAGTGATATCAGCAACTGTGAAGTAATTACGAGTTGGGTGTTAATTTTTTGTAATTTTAAGTAACCACATTGCCCATTATGAAGCATAGGTTTTGTCATATCTTATCTTATATAAATCATGCATTGTGTTGAATTATGTGCAAACTAACCCATCATTCCCTACGAAATTCCCTTTTTTGTGTTAGGCAGTCATAAGAGTATGATTACATACCTATTATTATATGCCTAGGAAACACTCTGCATAATTAATTTTTTCATGCTGCCCTCTCATAGCATGTCTCTCTTGCTTCTATAACATTTATGCGTTACTTCTTACATCCCATTGTTTTAAGACTCCTACTTTCACACCTCTTTTATAAATTGGTTTAGTTATTTGAATTTCTTCATTGACTCAGCATGGCGAAATTATCTTATCACAAGGAACTATAAGTATACAATTTGGAATTGTTGCCGTGATTCAAATATGGCCAGGGTAGTGCTGGCATCTGTGTACATTTCTTCTTTTGAATCATTGTTTGAGTGCTAAATTTCTAGATTATACTATGCCATCACCTAAAATATGATCTGTGAAATGATAATGTAATCAAAGAAATGTTCATAATTGGCAGCACCCTCCATTACCACATCATCATCATCTGGTGTTCTGCCTGCTGGCAGGTCCTGTACACCACTGCTGTCTCCATCCACTTCTGTCCCGAGCTTCCTTCTTTGCTTCATCATAGCTGATGTTCTTCACCTGATCCATCAATTTAATTCTTCTCCTTCCTCTCTTTTTCTTTCCTTCAATTGAACCCTCAAGTGCCACAGTTATTTTACTTTTCCCTCTCATCACATGGCCCAACCAGTTTCCTTTCCTTTTCCTTATTTCCTTTAAGAGCGATCTTCCTTCTTTTACTTTGCTCAAAACCTTTTCATTTCTCATCTTATCCACCCATCTTACTTTTCCCATCCTTCTCCACATCCACATTTCATAAGCTTCTATTCTATTCCTTTCCCTCTTACCTAATGTCCTTGCTTCACATCCATACATGAAAACGCTCCATGAATAACATTTAGCTAGTCTCTTTTTCAGCTCCAGATCCAGGCTTCTATTGCATAGCAAGTTTTTCTTCTGGCTGAAGGCCTCTTTTGCCATTGCTATCCTTGCTTTTATTTCTGCGATACTTCTCCAGTGGTCTGTCACCATCGTTCCTAGGTACCGATAGCTTTTCACTTTTCCTATTACACCTTCATTTATTTTCACACTCGTATAATTTTCACAGTTTACTGGCATCACCTTTGTCTTTCCTAGGTTTATCTTCATCCCATATTCCTTCATCCCTTCTTCCAAAACCTTTATCAACCTTTGAAGTGATTGCATATCATCTGCTTGTATTACCATGTCATGTGCGAATCTTATACTTCTTATCTTCCTACCTCCAATGCTGACTCCTTCCTCTCTCCCATCAAAAGATTTATGGATCATGTCCTCAACATATATATTGAACAAGGTTCACAGGAGACAAGGGGATCTCATCCATTTCTGTTGCCTTCCCTTTTCTCATTTCTTCAATTGCTTTTTCTACTTCCCTCTTCAACACTGAATAACCTCTATCTTCCGGGGGCACCATTTCTTCTGCCTCCAAGTCCAAATCCACATATGCTGCATAATTTTCTTCTGCAATTGATGGAAATTTTTAAGGAATTGGCTAAAAACAGGGTCAGTGTATTTTTTAACAAATACAATAGTTTGAACTGAGGAATTATTTAAATATGCTTTGTAATGAATTATTCCAAGGATCTTTTACTGTTCGTATTATGGGCTTAAATAGGTAGTCCTGCATTTATTAGGATTTGAATAAGCCCAAAGTAGGGGTAGAGCTCAACTTACGTTTATGTGATGGGCATGTTAAATTTACTCCTTCAACATTAGCTGGCTAGTTTCATTCCCTGATCCACTTGTGGTTTCGTACAAAGTTGTGCTGCAAGGGCTGTAGGTTAATGCCAGTTATAAGTTAAAATTTTGATTTGAGACAGAAACCCTAGTTCATAGCTGTCTACTCTTCCTACCAGACTTACCAGCTTCCCCCTCTTAGAGTTTGAATTCTGTTTGACTGTTTATTAAGGAGAATGATGAGGTATATTTTGAAATCATATTAGCATCATTCCCTTGAGGTTGGTGTTATGGCGATGGCAGTGGTCTCCTATACCAGACATTCAGTTAAATCACTGTGTGAATTTGGTAAATCCTCTATTGCTTTCAAGAATGGAAATTGGCTAGAAGCAGCCTCTTGATGATTTTCTAATGCTTAGGGCTCAAGTATCTAAGGTTTTATGGTCACCTTATGGTCATAAACCTCACTGATGAGTATTATTCCGATTGTGGACTGTTAAAAATCAATCATCTTTCATTTGGTCAACTTTTTAGAGGTTTGACTTACAAGTTAAGACAAAGTAAAAACTCTTCTCTTATCCATATTGACTAAGTGGAAATTTCATAATAAGAAAAAAGCTGTGCAATCTTTCTCAAATTATTAAATTGAAATTATCATTCAATTCTGATGCGTTGTTTATCTAGAAATAGAGGAAAGTTTAAAATTATCAAAGAATTTCAGTTCTATCAATTATGTGCATAAGTTATTCAACTGGAGCTTTGGATCTACTCAGGCCTTACTTCTTGAATAATGTTTTTTGTATCCTTTGAAATATTACCCATTCAATTGACATTTAACATTATGGAGCAATACTCTAAGCCCCCTGAATGAGTATTTTATATCACCCAGTAATTCTATCTATTGACCCTATAATGTCAAGGTATGTATTGCACTCATTTTACTATAATGAGGATTTAATCAAATATATTTTCTAAGTGTCAAAGTCTCTATTTATCTGAATAACTCTTGTGTGTACCCCTATGACCCTTATGCTATTTATTGTGCCTGATACTTTGAGAATACACAGACTTTCATGACACGCAGTGGGTTTAAGACTTGGTGAATATCTTCTAGGAAACTTGCCTTGATATTGATAATTGCAGGAAGTGGTCAGAATACCCCATGCAGGAAGTTGAGCAGTGATGGACAAGTTTGTGTGCCTTTGTTTCAGTTTCCTTTTTCATGAAGAATTTTTAGCTGCAATTTAAAGAAGTTATCGTTCCAAACTACCGTTCCTCAGCGGGGTTAAACGTTTGATAGTAGGGTTAAATTTATTTTCTCCTCGCTCCAAATTCATATTCAGTATCCCTGGATTTCCTAATCAAATTTTTCGTTGACATTTCATGCATTTCAGATTGATTATTTGTTGGTATATATTTTTACTGTGTTCATGGTTTTTTCTTTTTATATTATTATCAAAGGGATAATAAGTCACATGCTGCCATTGCTTGGGCAATTGATGTACCAGATTAATGGAAATGATAATTACTAATAATTTTGTGAACACATTTGGAGAATATCGTCATAAGAATCCTATGTTTTTGTGTGAATCTGACTGATAATTTTGGATGGATATCAACTCCACTTCTGTGGGTAGTGATAGTTTCTTGCTAAGAATATTTGAAGTGATGATTTTTAAGGCCCTTGCCAATCCTCGCCAGCCCTCAGCAATCAACATTCCAATTCCGTGTTCCTTCTTGTGGTTGCTGGGATCTTGATTGGATCCTCGATCGCTTTTCCCTGCCAATTCCCTCGTCCCAAATTTTTGAACCACTACCCTGCCCATTTTTATTGACTATCACTTTGATTGTCTGACATTTATCCCTCACTATGGGAACATCTACTTATCGGATCAGGCTTTCTTCGACTTCTTGTTTTTTAATAATAATTTCATACTCCTGCCAGAAAATGTAAAATCGTTAAATCATGTATAATGAAATAGATCTTGTATCATGTTAGTCTCTCAAATTGCAAAGTTTTATTTTTTAAACCACAGTCAAAGGTCGAGGTTTTTCAAGCTAATGTCGTAATTTGGTCAATACTGCTTGGATTGTATTTGTTATTTTTTGTCCTCTTCCCAGATGAATATTTGTTTGTGTATGTTGTGTTTCACCAAGGTTTTTTATCAGCTTCCGCATGAGAGTCGTGACACTGTGGAAATGGCCCAAAAACTAGAAGAAACTAGAACATTTATTATGATATGATTATGTACTCATCCTTTTGTGATATCCTTACTGTCTGAGGAGTTCCCTTCGAATTCAGCATTGCCCTCCCCTCTTCGCCTGTGATTTTTACCCTCTGTCTGTTCCGGCTACTACATATTGCTTTGATTGACGTTAGTTTCTTAGATGTACCCCACCTCAGCCATATCATACTGATTGTAGATTTGCATTTTCTGTTACATTTGAATGTTCGGCGGTAAAAATCACTCTCCCTATGGTCGTTATAGTCTTTGAACTTGAAATTGGGTTGAGGAAAAATTAAATATTCATTTTACTTGTAAAATATCTGGAAACTTGGAAGTCCATGAATGATGGCATGCATAAGCCCTTTGAACACCATGCTGGGTGAATTAGACCTCTTATTGTGAATGAGATGCAAAAGTATTCGCAGATTTTGTATTTTAATTACCAAGCTGGATCCATCATATACCTTTACAATACCTAATATAATGCAGATGGATTACGACGGTAATTAGAAAATGATGAGTGTTTTGTGTTTTTTCTCTGTTTGCGCCCTCACATTATCTCGTTGAAATCCTTACGGTTGAGGAGCATACAAATAATGTGTTATTACCCAGCATTAATTTACGCTAACGTAACGTTGCGCGGCATTAAAGTAAAAAACAAATTCACACTTTTGATTTTAGTATTACCAAGACTTGCCGAATCACTCCTCAAAATATAGGATTGGATGAAGGAAGTTGTGTAATAAATCTAAATTTTCCTGGACACTTTTTCAAGTTAAAGTTTATTCAGCAGTCCACTTCGTTTATTCCTATGGTTTAGGCGTGTTCTGTGCCTACTATCTGGTGCTGTCTTGATGGGCGAACGATACCTAAATGGAAACGTCTGCATTGCTTCCATATTTTGCGCGTCACATAAAATGCAGTACCATATGGTAATTCATATTTATCTGAGCGGTTATTACTGACCACATACTTTAGTAATAGCGATCATTTAAAGGGTTTCACTTGCTCTACTTTCACGAATTAGTCATTGTTTTGTGCTTTTTTTCTCTTTCTTGAGTAATAAAACAAGCAGAAGAATTGGTTTTACGAATTTATGTTATTGGTTGTGTTAGTATCGATTAATCTGTCTCGACTATCAAAGTCTAGATATTTTTTTTTCGGGTCGATCTTTGACTCTGATGATCATGATCGCGAATGTTTAGTCTGAAGATTGCTCGAGTCCCTGTGAAGTTGACTTATCCCTTGGAACTTCCGGCCCTCGCTGCTGCCTACCCACCTGTTGTTATCCGCCACCGCCATTCCCCTCTTCACCGCTCGCTCTACTGGTTCTCCGGTCGGCTTTTTTTATCTTTTCCCATAGCTACACTGCTCCCTCCAACAGGAAAAAAGTTCCCGCTGGAAGCTCACGGCCGAAGCGCAATAGTATGACATTTGGCGTAGAATGGACGGGTTTTTAAATATAAGCTGTGGCAGGTGAATCCAATATCTTGGAATCGTATTCGAACATCCGAGCTGTATAATTTATCTTTGCCTTCTTCCATGCGAGTCTCTTAAGTCGCATTAATTACTCGATGGCATATCTGGGAAGAAAATCGCTTTTTCTGTAAGCGCCATCAGCCTTAACGCGTACCTGGGTGCTTTTCTCTTCTTCTCACAGCTGTATGGCACCCTGATTTGTTTATACGCCCCCAGTGATTCACTTTCTTTTTATCTTTCGATTGCTTCCCCTTGAAGGCTTTCCGCCCCTAAGAGATGCTCCATCCTCTCCCGCACCTCCTCCCCTTCCGGAGGTGAGCGTCGAATGCTCCGTAAGGCCATCCCTTCCCTCATAAACTCGTATTGATCCAGATCCACCCTCGCATATGGTTTTAATATTATATTCGGTTTGACTTTCTAATTATGTGTTATTTTCATGCCTTTTTTACAGTTTCGCCATTTTATTGAATTTTTGTTGGCATGTTATCTCCCAAAAATCATTGATTCCGACCTGTATATTTCTCGAGTAGCTCAACAAGTCCTTAAATCGAGCTACAGTGGTGGCTATTTAAGTTGAAAATCCGATGAAATTTTATTTCGTCTTCCTTTTTTCCATGTTTAATATCTGTGTAAGTGGTAGTTTTAGAAGGGAGTTAGTCCTTCATTGTTTATAATGCTTAAATGTTAGAAATTAGTCTTTGCGATAACGTTTCCCGGACCTTGTGAACTGATCGACGTCTAAATCGTGTCCGCGTATCTTTTGTTTATTGGGTGTTCTTGGTCTTGTAAATATATTGTTGTTGCTTATAGATTTATGATATTTTATCTATGCAAAACTTCGTAATGCCGAATATTATGTTGAGACACAGAGACTGGCGGACTCTTGAATATCTATGTGCACGTTATTCAAATCCGGTCTTTGGCTATGTTAATTCATTTTAAAACATGCGCCCACCGTAACTGAACGATGTTTGAATGAGCGGGCTCATTATTATCGGGCTTGATTTTCTCGAGTCCTTTTAGACTCATTTATGTGATATTTTTGTAGAAAGTTTGCATACATTTCCAAATCCGATGGTTTGTCCTTCGTCGATAATAGTACTTTGCGGAACGGCAAAAACGGACAGTGGTAATGTATACATGCCGTTCTATGTCAGAGTCGGACAGAGGCGCCGGGGATGGTGATAAATTGCGCAGTGCTTTCGCACGTTCTTCGCCGGCTCTGGAAATTAATTTTTTTGGAAACTCCGTGTCATGCTTTCGGGGGAACGTCGCATTTAAAAATAACGGCGGCTCTTGGGGATGGCTCCGAAGGCTTCTCCCCCGTTCCTCCCCTCCTGCCTCCCAATAAAAAACCCCTTCCTTACAATTCCTCTTCCACACTCCAACGAGGGGTGGTCGATAGGGAGGGATCGCTCTTCGCGGGTGCGGATCCTCCCTCTCCCCCACCGTCTCTCCCTACCCCTCCCGCTCCCTCCACCCACACGAAAATCCATTCTCCACTCCGCGCGCACGCACCCGGTGGCTGTTGTCTCCTGCAGCAGCATCGGCATTCGTCTCTCGTCCCCGTCTCTCTCTGCACCGCCATCCATTTCAATTAGCCACATCGATTCACGCGCGGATGAGCGAAAACGTCGCTCAAGCCAATCTATTGACGGATCAGCAAAAGGAACTCTGCATCGATATGTAAATCACTATTTCCGCGTGCGATAGCTTTTTAACCTTCACCGCCTCACACCTCCTCGCGATACTGGGGTTGAGCGAGCGTTCTCCGTAGTTAACGGCTTTGCCAGTACTCCCCGGCACTTCACGATTGCCGCGCATTATTCTAAAATAGTGCCAAAGAGCAGCGGTTAGAGGTCATGCATTGCAAATGCTTCGCTTGCGCTTCACGAAGTGCCTGGAAATATGTCGCGATTGTGCATTCGTTTGACAGAGCCTAGGGCTAAGGACGGGAAAGGAAATTAAACAACGGCTCAGGAAACACGCGTGCTGATAATTTTGTAGGAGTCGGTGGTGAAAGAGCGCGGTCATGATAATAATTTATTTAACCCAAACAGGTGCCCCCAATTGCATGGACTCTAATAAAATGTATAATAAGGTCATCAGGGTCTTTGACCTGATTTTACTCCACCAATGCCTTTGGTACATTATTTAACATCTTAAGTGTATATTTGTTGCTTGCTGGAATATGATTGCCACTGCATCCAATCCTGGTTTCATAGTGCACAGCTCAGCAGTCTTCGGCTAAATTAATCTTTGTTTTAAGTATTCGTCACGCTTTAGGTATATGGACCTCGCCTCTTTAGCGACTTGCTGGACAAGATGTGTATTTGATAGATGCCTCAATATCTTGGAAGAACTGAATACTTTAAAATGAGTTCGTGGTGACTGTACGCTGCATTAAAGATGAGAAATAGCATGTTTATTATGAACCTCGTTTTAGTGCCTCTTAAAGTGGGTGCTACCCCTGTAGACCGTTAGTGTCGCTTACATTATACCACTGAACCAACCGAAGCACTTTCATTTTCTCTCTCATCGAGGTCGATTATCAAGTAGTGCCCACTAGTTTTCTTGTGAAGACGGACGGATCAAAACTTGAAGCAGTTCTCTCTCAGTTTCAGACCGAGCAACATTGTGTTGGGCCAAATGTATTACTCCAACGAGTTCTCTTACTCTTAGAGCATTTTCCCATAGGCGCGGCCTCTTATGTACTTATGTGAAAATGACATATTAGCCGTTAGCGTTTCAAGTTTCTCTATCGATGTGCAGAATTGTCCGATTAATGTTTTCTTAGCACTACCTGTCATTGTCTTGTGCCATTCTGGTGACTAGGGATGAAGTCTGGATAAATAATTCAAAAAGTGCCGATGAAAAACGAGGTAACTTTTTTTCGCTAAACAAGCGGTGAATTATACCGGTGCTTAATCCCGTTACGAGAAGCGCTGAGTAATAGTATAGATGAAATTTCAGTTGGACGTGGAATTCGGAAATAGCTGCGAAGGTAGAAACTTAATCATCGTCAAGTCAAACATGTGGATGTACTTCAACGAGAACTACCCGGGAAGAATGGAATGATTTTCTTTCGAATGAGATATAATTATGAGTATACTTCAGGTTGTTACTTGGAGCCCTTGGACTGGAGATATAATCCATGGAAACACTAAATCTGTAGATACACTGTATTTTTTCAAATATCATATGCTCCTGTTAGTAACACTGATAAACAAAAATAAACTTTAGGTGGATATCTAGGTATCCAACATGCTTACTAAAACAATTGATTCGTGCTGATTCATAATTTGCAAACCATTTGTCTCTATCACCCACCGTTCTCGAGATATCTGACGTTAGCCTTTTATCTATGTTTACCATTGCACCGAGGCAAACAACTCACTAACCGAAGTTTCACAAGAGCACTTATTATTGTATGCAATTAAATACATATATAAGCGATATACTTCCTTAATTTAGGGATTGTTTGGTTTTGTTTTCTTGGCTTTCGACTAGCGTTTGTACTGAGCCTTTGGAATGTCGCGCTGAAGCGACCACCAGTAGTCAGCCAATATGGCTACACTCCATTGACCCTGATAGCGTGACTCCATCACTGGGATGTCCTGACGAAATCGTTCACCTTGTCCGTTGATGACTGAACCAAGGTTTTTAGGGAAGAAGTCAAGATGCGAGTTTAGGAGATGAATTTTGAGGGACATTTTGCTATCCAGCAGTCTGTATGCACTAATGCACTTCTGCGCAACATTCACATTTTCATCTGATTTATAATTTCCAAGGAAATAGACTTCAACTGACTTGCCATCCATGCATCATGAGCCACCCATGCATCTCTTTCAGTACCACCTAGTAACTCTTGGAAATGGCTGTTAGTAATGATCTTTCTTATTTGTGGGCCTATGAACACTCCTTTCCCTTTCGCATAGCTCAACTCCGGAAACTTGTTGCGCAGGTATAGAAAAGCATCTGAGTTGCTGTTCATAACCTTCATGAAATTCTTCATGAGCCCCAGCTTAATGTGAAGAGGTGGCATGATAACTAACAAGCGTAGGTGGCATGTCACGGTCTACCAACGGCACACGGACGACGTTTTTACTTCCTGGCTGTATTCTCACTCTGATCAGATTATTCCTCTTTATGTAATGTTGCTTCCTGCCTCTGTTGTCCCACTCACAGATGAAGCAGCAGTACTTTGAGTACCCTGTCTGCATTCCCATGAGGATAGCGATTACTTGCAGATCATCGCAGATACGCCAATTGTACTCGCTAAAGCGTATTTTCTCAAGGAATAGCAACATGGTTTCGTTAGCCTTTTACAGGTGGCCAAAATATCCAATTGGTACTGACGCATACCGGTTTCCTTTGTGCAATAATACTACCTTCAAACTTGTTCTTAGATGAATCTATAAACAGAGCCATGCTTTAGTGTTGTGTTCAACCACAAGGCTAGACATAAGACTCTGGACGTCCGTACTATAGCAAAAAGTGTCGCTCATTGCAAAGAACTTCTCAAGCTCTTTATGTCTCCGCCGAAAGTGTGAAGTAGTTGTACCCGGTGCAAGCGAATGAAATCCTTGAAGATGTGAATCAAGCAATTCAGCTTTGCCTTTTGTTTGTGCTAGGTCCCGTGCGAGGTCGCAAAGTTCAGCATTATTCATCAAATGAATATCTCATCCAGGTTGGTAATAGTTGCCAACTTTTAGAGGAGAAGTACTCTGCATTGTATGGGTTCGATGTTATAATGTATCGCATAGTCTGCGAGTCAAACCCTTTCCTCAGGTTTTTGCGGGAGGAGGGATGCATGAGAAACTGGCGTGCGGCAGGTTGTCTTGGAAAGAATTTCTTCCCCAATGGTTCTCTGGGCTCTAACTATTCTGCATCCTCTACAGAAATTGACTTAAAATAGATGAAAGATGATGCTAAACTCAGTGGGAATCGAAACTTGGAGTGAGTCGGCTACCAGAATAAATAGCATTAATTTCAACGCTTCAAAAATGTGAGCAATATTATTTTTACGATCCATGAAAATTCTATATCTCATTATCTTGAGGCGCGACTTTAAGAAAGATGATTTATTATGTTATGATCATTTTTCATTTTAAGAACCCTACTCACTGTTCAATGAAAGCCCAATTAGCATGAATTTAATTTTTATTGCAAGAAATAGAGGGAAAAGTTAGCAGCATCAGCAAACCGTGCCCGTTCTCCGTGGTCGTAGCAAAAGACGCGCATGAAATGTCTTGTAAAAGTTTTTTTTCCAAATCTTTAGTTGGAGCCCAGTCCAGTTAGTCCTGTAGACACCCTATAGTGTCAATGAGATCTATAACATTGAAATTATTTATTTAAAGAAGAAATTATTGTTTGAAATTAATATTTGGATTAAACTGGACGCCTTATCTGTAAAGCAAACATACAACGAAAAAACTGTACATAACAACATACAATCACGTTCTTTCCCAAAATGCAAGATCACAAAATTCCGTGCCGAATAAATCATGAGGTGTTAAGATTGAGGATCGAAACTCAGTATTCCCCGTGTATTCTTAGTATATTCCCCGGATATTTTTCATATATTACGATTTTACAAGACGATTTCAAGAAACATTATATTAGGGCTTACTGAAAAGAGATTCGATTTCAAATTTATTTCGGCGTAAACATAAATCCTTTGCAAAGGACGGTTCACTGGAGTTCTAGAAGGGACACTTTAACATAAAATATCTCTTTTCAAAAACGATGACAATACTTTCAGCGTAGCAATGAGAAACAATGAAATACGACGCCGAGAATAATTTTTGACGATCGGTGTTCCATACAAGATAATTATTTGATGAAATCTTCAAAACCTGACGTGATAGAGAAAATCGATCTTCAGATTTGAAATCAGCATGAAAAACTTTTGTAGGAAATATGAATGCCATGCCAGATATCTACTGCTTGTTTATCAGTGTAATAGGAGCAGCCTCTCAAATACTTATGTGGAAATGAATTATCCGTTATAAGATAAATATTATCCGTTAGCCTTTAAAGTTTCTCTATCGATTTGCAAAATGAACCATTTTTTTCAATTGTTTCTTAGCACTCCCTGTCGTGTGCCATTCTGGTGACGAGGGTGGAAGTCTGGATAAATAAGATTCCCTGTTATAGGATCTAATTGTGAAACTTAACTATGTAGGCGATTGATAATGCCTAAATCCTTCGCTCTATTTGTTGTGGTTTATATTTGGACTTTGTTGTAGATATAATGAGGAACCTAACAGAAAACTCTGGTAAATCTCATGTGCTCTTCATTTCTTCTCTCATTTGTTAACGTTTGATAAAATTCTGCGTTTTGACCTCCATATGACCACGTCGACAAAAGGAAATCCCACTGATTGTTATTCCCGCTTTCTACAGTTGTGGAATAAAACCTGCTATTCGGGTTTCGTGGCCGCTAGAAGAAAGGAGGACTGTCTTGTCACCGCCCATCCTCTGGCGATACTACAAAAATATGTGGACTTGATTATCTTGTCGACCGCGCTTGAAAGCTCTTTTCAGAAAATCTTCTTAAAGCATGCCATGAAGATGGAAGAATTTTGGGAGAGTGGGCGAGGAAACGTCTGACGGACTCAGTTGGCAGGCATCTGGTTGCCGTATGCAGGTTTCATGCAATGTCTCTAAATTATATAGTAATCTGAGTCAGTGTCTTACTCAGTTGCATGGTGTATGTATATATTTAAAGGCTGTTTTAATTTCTGACTTTGAACGCATGTGTGTGTGCTGATTGCTTGATAACATTGGGCACATCATAGTCACCGTTAATTGTCCATTGCCTCCATTTAGATGGAATATTTAGCCACCACAATTCACGGAATTTCCCTCGAAGAACTGCCTTAATTGCTGAACACTCACTGTCACTTAATATCACTCTCACTGCTGAAGGAAATATAATCTGCCCGAGCATATTGAATACCAGAAAGCTATGCACATAACGATACTTGTCGCGAAAAATACAGTGTGCCTTAACCAATTGAAATCCCATTCCTTGTTAGTGACAGCCATTTGTCGGAACTTCTTCGGAAGAGTGCAAAATCCTCGGAGGATTTGCGTTTTATGCGTAATCCTGCTCCACATTTACGCCTCTGGGCTTTGTCTCCAATGTCTGTGTAATCGTATCTCAGTCGTGAAATGGTAATTTCTTCGAGATCCTTGAAAAAATTACGAAGTGTTTTAGTGTTGTTTCTTTATTGTAATCCTCAGCTTCGAGGAGCTCGGTGCACCCGTCCGGTCTATGCCAACTGCCGGTGTTTATTCATACCTCGTACTTCCTTTATACTTACCAATTTTTTGTAAACCATCAATCAAAAAATAGTGTTAATCTCCGTTTCAATGTACAATGTAATTGTGATATTTTATACTGCTGGATTGCACTAATACTTAGCGCTTTAGACCTCTTAGGATATTAGTTTTAGCGAGGGTAGTTCATTGAGTCCCAGAAATTATTGTTATATATTCTAATTCTAAATCTCACTTTGTGAATGGCTCAAACAACTTTCTGAAAATGAACAAAGCTATTTCAATGGCGTTATTTCTCGAGGAGTGCGTCTTCAATTTTTCATCGATCCATGAGAGTACCTTAGCATTCCGCGTCTTGCTCCATTTCTCTGGGCTTCTGTAGTGGCTCTTTAGTTGTTGGGTATTTGAAGTGTGATGGCTTAAACGCTATCTGAGGAAGTTTTTGGTCATGAAGGGCAGCCACTTCTCGTAACATCCGAGAAACAGTTATACGTGGTATTGTCGCCTCCCTGAAAACTTCGCGGATTTTCCGTGATTTGGTTATGTGTAAATCCTCGATTACCCAGCTTTTATCTAGGCACTGAATATTCATGTTATTTTTTTAGGATCACGAACTTGGTCCCGTAGAAAGTGTTTTAAGTCTCGGAAGTGTGTCCGGTGTCGGTGTGAGTTTGAGGTGTCAGAAGGGTCTTACTATTTCATTTCCGCGTATGGAATATCGCATCGTTACTCTGATCGATAATTTATCTCTACTTTTTTGTACCCGTCTGTTTGTTTTTACTTATTTTTTGATGTCGGTGTCTGCATTGTGACAGCTCATTATGTGAAATTTCTTCCCCGAGAATTCCACTCTCAGGATTTTCCCTGAATATGTTGAAACAACGGGTATGTTCGTCAAGGGCGAAATTATCCCTAATTTTTACTTTCTGACGCATTGATGTGCTCATGTCATTTCTTTGATACAGGTATTTCCAAGCCATGAATAATTTAAACTGGAGTTGAACTCAATGATCTGGTTGTCCCTGAAAGCCAGTAAAATAAGTAGTTTACTGACTATAAATCCCGCAACGTATTCAAACCTCCCAGAAAAAATCTCTCCTTGGAAAACTAGGAAAATTTTTGATTTTGAAAATAGAAATCCAGAGGCCACCCTGCCGTTTGCGGCCTGTGGACGAGTTCGTAGATTTCGAAGTTTCCTTCCCGTGTCGTTCTGCCAACTTGCGTTCTGCATTGGCAGCGGAAGTTGGAATTGATAGTGGTCGGAAGAAGTGGCTCCACGGAGCGGTAGTCGTCCCGAGCCTCCAATCCTGGTCCGCCAGGTTCCTCGACTGCGGTCAGCCGTCTCTGCGTTGCGTTTCATTTCCGTTTTCTCTCGCATTGACTCACCTTACTATGTTTCGAGCCTTAACTGCGCGTCATCATGCAGCCTGTTAGTTGGTGTACTGAATATTTCCATCCTTTCCTTGCTTTTCTCCCAATAGTATTCTCGCGTGAACACAATCCAGCTGCTCGCAAAGTTCATGTCGAGTGTCTAATTATAATAATTTATTTTGCCCAATGTTTTTTACATGCAAAAACAGGACATATCAAGATAAAAAGTACATGTTATACCATAGATATATTGCACTACACATGTTTACATCAACAACAAAAATTTGCATACAAAAATATATTTATCAGTTCTATGTATTCTATAGCATTGCACCACGTATTATTTAGTTACACACTTTACATGTATGCACTACACTCAAATTATTCTGTTTTTCGCATTAATATTTATGTAGTTGCATTGAGGAATTCATTGACCTGATATTAAACTCCTTCATCAGTAATGCATCAACTCTATTCTTAAACAAATTCAGCTTATCTATACAGTTTTACATTTCCTGGTAGCTTATTAAAGCAGTTCAAGGCCATTTTATACGTACCAACTAGGTGAATATTAATGCGACTTTATGTCATGTGCATATTATTTTTACACCTTGTGTCATAGTTATGTACATCACAGTTGGTATGGAATAATTATTTCTATTTTTGAACAAATAAAGCAAGTTGTTGTATGCCCCGAGATGTGCGTCGAAATGGGTGCGTGTGACGGAAGAAGAGGAAGCCAAAGGAAAATGTGCTCGGCACTCCTATTGCGGAGTAAAGAAAGCCACGGTAGAGACTTAGGAATAGGAAGGGTGAGTGGACGGAACAGGTTGTATGTGGCCAGAGAATACTGAATGTTGTGACGATGAAAATGCGAATAAGCAATGATATTGGACGCAGGGAATAGGCTGTCAGAATGAAAATAAGATAATAGTTAAGAGACTTACTGAATGAAAGAAGTATGCGAGGAAAACATGTCTGTAGAGCGGGCATAATTTCTTTCTTGGTTGATTAATTTATTTACTAATATGTCGTCCGGATGAGGCCTTTGCCTGTTGGGTGGGGGGGGAGGTGTAATAATATGAACTTTTGAGAAAAGAATAAAAATGTATTGAAGAAACCAGTTTTAACAAATATGTACCGTCGTTACTGACCAAGTTTACACCATGAAGAAAATACAAAAAAAAATATCTTTTGGTTCCTCATTCAATTCTTTGTGTTCGATTTTTGAAGTGTTTTGGATTATCTGTTTTTTCTACACTTTATTTTATAGCTGAAGTCTTTTCTTTCTAGAGTAAATCCAACCTTAAAATAATTTATTATAAATCTCCTTTTTCATCGATTTTTAAATCCTGCGTAGTCTAGTCATCATCTTCCTCATTTACATGGACATATTCACTCGATATCACCGAAGTAGATAGATTACCAATAATGATAATTACTCCAACGTATCTACCTTGTGTTGTTGTGGTTTAAAATGATCTATATGGCTTGGCAAAGCATTCGAAGAGCTTCTAATGTTCATATACTTCCTCTCCTTGTCTTTGGACGTGACGAGTGTGAAATATGATCGTGACTGTAATTTTTGGTTAACGTGGTTTTTACCTTTTAAAATTCATATTTCATAGGCCGGGATGATGGCGCAACCTCAGAAGCAGATGGTTGACTTAAGTAGGTAATTCTTATTCATCAGATTTCGCGCCATTATGCGCTCCTACCCCGAGAGGAAAACTTTGTTTGTGAATATTTCGCAACTGTGCCGCTGTCGTGGCCTCTCTTTTGTATTCTTTATATTTTTTGTTGATATCCTCTCCGAAAGAGAATGCATTATTTTTTCGATATTATTTAATACTTTTTTCGTCAGGTTTTCTGTAATCTTGGGAAACGAAAAGTGATGGACCCTGAATTGAAAGCAATCATTTAGTTGTAAAAAAAGTTGTGACAGTGTGGCCCTGGTGATCGTGAAAGATTATTTAGTTTTAAGGGGATATAGGCTCTTTTGAAGTGCAAATCCGTATCCCGTTCGTGCTTAGTGTCCTGTGACTGCATATTAGTAATTGATTTACTAATTTCCAGTCATTGCATTGACAGATGATGTGCTACGAAGTCACTCGCACGGGTGCATATACACCAGGGTTGAAATTCGCCATGAAAAAATCATTTGACTTGACCGGGATTCGAACCCGGATCTCGAGATACAGTATATTCATTGAAATACTTAAGAGAAGAGGTAGCTTCGAAAAAAATACAGCCTGATTCCGCTAGAAAAGCAACTATTGCTTGCATTTGCAACGTTCCGGGTTGGTATCTGGCAATCCGGGTTCGAATTGCTCTGGTAGGAATTTTCTAAATCGATTTGGGATTGTCTATTAGGAAACGTCCAAGAAATTTTCTACTATGTTGATTGCTTTCTGTTTCCGTGTGATGGATGTGTTTGACAAAATCCACGTGCAAATTTCCCATTTGCAATCGTGTTGTATGATTGAATGTATCGAGTCGTTCGGCCGTATTTTTTCCAAGTGAAAAATAACATTCCAAATGTATGCAATAGTTGCCTTTCTAGTGGAATCTGGCTATTTATTTTTTTCGAAGCTGCCTCTTCTCTCAAGTGTTTCAGTAAATATACTGTAAAATATATTTCCCCAATTTGCTGAAAATCAGCAAGGTTTTCTTAACTGAAGTTGTATCAACTTTTAAAGAAATCTTGAAAGCTTCAAATTTTAAGCAAAGAAAACTTGCTGAAATTCAGCAAATTTTCCTGAAAATTTTATGACTGCAAATTATCATTTTTTTAAGAAATTGCCATGAGAAAAAAATGAAAATTATTAACCTAAACTTCGGATAGGATTTTACTCACAATAAAAAGGCTACAACATAACTTCCAACAATATTTATAGAAAAGTTAAAAATATATATCATTCAGCTTTAATTATAACTTGAAAAGCAAATATAGAAGGGTGCTGTATTAATTATTACATTTCAAGACCAAAACATAATTCTCTTGTTCTTAGGTTTAAGAGTGGTTAAAAAAACAATGACCCGGTACACATTTACCCTAAGACTTAATAATTTTTTGATGTGGAGGAGTGAATAAACTGACAAAGAGGGTTATTAAATTAAGTTAACTGTATCCAGGGAGACGTAGTGGAAGGGTATCATAATATCATTTCATCCAGATTTTTAGAGACAAATTATGTATAGATTTGCTGATGTCTAAGACCAACTTAAATTCAAAAATTTTGCTGGATATCAGCGAGTTTTTTTACTGGAAAAGTCTGGAAAGTTTAATTTCGAGAACTTGCTGAGTTTAAGACATTTTGCTGAATTTCAGCAAGTTTTGTATAAACTGAAAATTTCTAGGTTTTTGCAGTGTAGGAGAGACATTGAGTCATTGAATGCTTCCTATCAGATGAAAATGATCGACGCCCATTGCTGTTGTTGATGGGTTGTAAAATGGAGTAGATCGCTAAGCGTGATTGCTATCCATATGGTATGTAAGAGGTTTATTTGAATTAAAATCAACGAATTGCATAGGTGAGAAAACGTATGATGAGGAAAACCCATTACCTACTACGAATGACTTCATTTTGCCTGGTGGAAAATTTACTGGCTAATTTTCCTTTTTTGACATTCTTTTAACTGTTTCGCTCTCCGTCGCTAATCCGCAGATCCTTGTCGTCCATTGTCATCCCTTTCGTGTGAGTCCGCCCACTCCCTCCCACTTCCTTCCCGTCGTCCTCGCTTCCTCTGATTCCCTACGCATTGGATTGGCTGCGGCTGACCTGGACGCGGTCGATCGCTTAGCGCCACTGTAGTAATCATCACCGTTTACTCTCGGCCTACAAGGTCGCGTAAATATCGTCGTGTAAATCTCCTCCGCGTCTTAGGGTGACTGGATCGTTTTTCCTTCATGCACGCATTTGCGTGAAATTCTGCGTACAGGTTGCCAATAGTGATATATATTGATAAAAGTAAAAATATTTTACCATACCAATTCGGTATATTGGCAATTCAATGTAATGTTAACTCTGTTTAACATATGCTATGTGTGCCACGCTTCATATATCATGTGCCGTAATAAGCCTTCTGGCACACGTTTCATTATAATTCGATTAAATGTGTACATAGTTTGACTGTTCCTTTTTTCGGGATTCATTCCGCGATGTATGTTTTAAGAAATGATAAATAATAAGCTGGCAGGAGGACCAGCGAAATATTGTTGTTTTCTTAAAACATACATCGCGGAATGAATCCCGAAAAAAGGAACAGTCAACACTGCATCCGTGGAAGCCTACGAGCTAATGTACATATTTTCTTTAAAACGTGAAATAACTCATTTCATATTATTATATTGGTTTCTATCGAACATCAACTTATCGCGCCAGTTCGACAAACCTTATTTAGATGGGATTCATGTCTAAATTTCGAATACCAGGACGAGAACTTCAGTCATAACCTTCTCGATTTAAATAAAAAAATATGAGCTGTAATTCTTGAATCATTTCCATTTGTACATCTTTGTTGAGTCCCACTGCTTTGACAAATGTATTTTATTAATGTGTGGTTGTCGAATATTTTGTTAACTTGCCTGAAAAAATATTATAATATTCTCTCAATGCCCCACGGTTACCTCTTCAGCCACTTAAAGGGATCCAGTGACATGATTTGATTCCCGATGTAGAGTCCGCTGTTTTTTAACGGCATCATTGATGTATGGCTGTATCCACGGGTATGCGAAGAAAACTGTTTTAAAGGGTGTATTCCGATTTATGCGGCCATATTTCTTGGTACTGTAAATGTTTATCTTCTATACACTGGTGTCATTATTTTCATTTATGATTAAAATTGGACGGTGGAAAGCAAAGTGTTAACCCACAAACAGTCACTAAGGAATCTGTAATGCCCCTAGAGGAGAATTCGGCATTTTCTAGTTCAAGCAAGATCTAATCATCTCTCTCTCTCTCCATCCATAATTTGGAGTTTTTTGGTTTATATTTTGTTATTTTCCCGTGCTTTTTGTCTTCGCGTATAAGTTACGAATCTGGGTTAACTCATTGTGTTAAAGTAGTAATTGTAATTAAGAACTACTAATTCTGGCCATGCTTCCATGTCAGCTCTTTTCGTTCTCGTGCGAAATAAGGAAGGATATACGTTTGCGTTATATTTCAAGTTTGTCAAATCTTCATATAATAAGAGGACATCCGGTTCTCGGATCTGTTGAATCTCATTTAATCAATACCGAATTCGGCAATTTTGGAGAGGCAAATTCAATGCTCGAGCTCAGTGCAACTACTGTTGAAGCACCCGACAAAATTCGTATTTGTGAGCGTCCTCAATGAAATTCAGTTATGTAATCTTTGACTTAGTTGTGTTTTTAAAGAATTTTGATGAAACATCGTGTATATTTTGGCGTATCAGCATATTTTTTCTTAATTTTTTACGAAGGGTATGTGCTAATCTAGGCCTAAAATCCGTTGGCGTAGTACTTAGTGTGATTTTTCGACTTCTTTGGAGAGTAGCCCTTACAGATCTCTTTGAGGACACTCCTGTAGGTTTCGAGATACGTCTTATTTTCTTCTGCCTTGACTTCTTGTTATTCCGGACGCGATTTTGGTATTTATTTCTCCTTCATCTGTCCAAGATATACGTAAAATATATAGTATACCTACACCTGCGCTTAAAGCTTTTGTGACTTTCATTGCGCCATCGCTGTGAATTCGCTCGGGTTCTCTTGTGCAACTTAAGCGACTTCAACAAAGATATCCATAGCCCTCGAGGGCAGGCGTATGTTTCATCACAATGCCGGCCCAAGTCTTTCCGAGGCACGCTAGTGCACGTTTGCCTACGCTCATGTTTGCGAGGCAGAAGTAACGCACGCGTCCCTCTTCATCTCCTCGCCCTCCCCCGCCTCTCGTTGTTGACCGAGTTGCTGCCCCACCTCTACACATGACAACAGCAACCTTTTCTCCTTCCTGTCTCCTTCCCCTTCACCGAGTCATCCGCAATCCTCCCTCACCTTCTGCGCTCTCGCAGTTCTGAGATTCCGCGCGGACAAATGGGAAAAAACCATCTGGAGACGGTGAATCTCACGCATCACTCGCCTCATTTGCTATTTCATTGCCAAGTGTCTTCGTTGCGTAAGTCTCCCACGCCGAGAGATCGCGCCGCCACCCCTAATCGAATGCGGCCTCCGCTTGTGTTGTGTTTTCGCACGCCGTTTCAATTTCTCGTCCGGCCTCTCCCGTCTCTAACCACGCGGTTCCCACATGTGAGGTCACGGACCTCGCGCGCCAATTTCACATTCATTTTTACTTCTTCATAAATTGGAGAGTGTTAAGTATTTGATCTCGCGAAGAAATAAACATTTTGTTTTCTGCGAAGTTTCTGTTTCTATTTATAAGGTATATGTGGTATCTGGCTGTTTTTGTTCGCAATTCTGTGATACCTTTTCAACTCGCAATCGGCTGCTGCGTTCATATACTTTCTTCGGAGTATTTTTTTTATTTTCGACTACCGCTGAAAATATCTTTAATGGAAAGGAAACATTTTTCTTGAATAGATCCATTGATTTATATCCAACGTATTCAAATGTTTAATATCTTTGTGCCAAACGTGGCATGCTAAGAAGTTTTCTCTTGGAACTAAATTTATAAAGATGGGGTTTTTGAATTTCGTCTTTATTTGGCGCAATATGTTGGAAGCATGAATGCAGTTGCTGCTGGCGGGGGGTAGAAGGGGATGTTTGGTATTATAGGGTGTAATTCCAATTTTGTGTTGGATTGTTTTCCAAAATGTTTTTCAGTTTATTGCGTTCATTTTGTGCCATCAAAATTGCTGTTCGCGGTGATCTCTTGACCAAGTTGGGGGTTGTAGTGAAACAAACGACAGTGTCGGAAGGATTTTCAAACTAACCCAAAAAGTTGCCATGTATTTCTTCAATGATGAGCTCTGCTCTTCACGTTGAAATTTCTTGGTAGCTTTTGTCGATGTCTCTTTCGACGCTCTTCGTAACTTACTTGTAAAATAACACAAAAATATCTTAGTTAATGATAAATATTCTTAATAAAATAATTTGTGTTAAGTCTTTGACGTCTTAGGCACTTAAAATCGCTGTGGTTAGAATACGTCATTTTGGTATTATTAAGCACATCCATACTTCGTATCGCGGCTACTAGTAGTTGCTTTGTGAGGTAAAGTTTTCTGGGTACTTCGGTCTAGCTTTCTGTGGTGTGTGATTGTTAAGAAATGCCGTCATGTGCGGAATAGGGAAACGGATGCCCTGAAAGGATTTCTATAGAGTTCAAAAATAAGAGAATTATCCTGGTATTGGTGACAGAAGAGGGGAAGAATTTGGTCGTTTACATTTTAGTCTCATCAAAAATGAAAAAGATACTCATATTTTTAACATAGTTTTCCTCTACCGGTATCGTGTTTTCATATTTAGACGAAAGCTTTCTGCCACCGTTACACTCTGTGTACCTTTTTTTGCTTGGTCTAAACTGTTCTGAAATTAACGTTTGGTAGAGGTAAGTCAGGAAACCCTCGGGTGGAGGAAGTGCTATTCAAAGGCGTAACTAACTTCGAGGAGAGCAGTGGCGCGTGTCCAGCTTCGGGATGCCTCCTGTCATGTGACCAAAACTAATCCATCCGATGTAGCGCTAGAGCTTTTGTGTTTTATCCAGCCGTGGATTTTGTGCATTAGTAACGCAAATTAGTTGACATACGCGAAATAAATCTCAGTGCGTATTCCTTTTGTTGCACAACACCGACTATACAACCCTTAATTTCATTATGCTTACTGCCTTAGATTCCTGTTAGGCAGGTAGTGCTTGTAGAAGACTTTTACTCGTGTTTATTTCTTGCAATCCTCCATTCCCTAGAACGATACTGATCATATGAGTTTTAGGGTGATTTGAAGATATTATTTTAATCCCTTATTGCATTTCTGAAACTGATAAACGACAAGATTTGCTGCTGACTTGATAGGTATAAAATTTCTTAATTCCACACTCCAGTAATAACTAAAACAAAACCAGAACGAAAAACTAAGACCTTGAGTTAAGGCAGTTTGAGTGGGATATCATTTGACCTCGAGTTCAATAAATGTGACCTCATTTTTAAGACAAATATTTCATCATACCAAAGTATCTATATCTAAGTGCGCCACTTTACGAGATGTCTGCCAAGAAATTGAAGCCGTTTTGTAAGGGATATGATACACGTATGCACCCAAGGGAGACTTTTTAAGAAATGAGGAATATTTAGCGCCTATATCTCGTCATAAATTTAAGAGTGTGCAGTTTGTATGCTTTCTCAATTATTAAAAAAATAAATAAATTACTCAATGCTGCAATTTTTAAAAACTCGCAAAATAACCTGTTGTGAAGACGTTTTCACCGGAAGGAGTGTAAAAAATGAGTCAAGTTATAGACTTATGCAGCAATAATTTTGTAATTGCTGATAATATCAGTCATATAAAACTATATTATTCTTCCATAAATGTTACTGTATTTACTTCATGCCTCTTGCGGGTTGAATCAAGTAAATAAAGCTTGGCAACGTACACTGAGTAATTTTATTGTAGATGTTAAATTACTCAGTGGACATTGGCAAGTTTTATTCTGTAAGTTTCATTATGATGTTCCACCACATATCGCCGATCATGTATTGTTGGATGTATTCTGACGGCTGCTGGAATAAAAAAATCGTCTGTGGTCTTCATTGTGTCTAGGGAAAAAATCTTGCTCGCACTGCCTTTTTATACGGTCCTTTTTCTTCATTTTCTCTTCCTATTCCTTCCCTTTTTCATGGCTGCTGTGCGAGCACCCCTTGCCGAACTCCCTTTCTACAGCTCACTGGGTAATAGAATAAGCATTTATTTTACTCTGGGACAGTCTCTTAGAGCAACAATAAAATAAAATAGTAGCGAGGTACTAAACAAATTAACATTGTTTAGTTCAATTCAAAAAATAAATAGAGCTTAATAACATACAGTGTATAAAGAAAAAGACAAAAACAACTACTCTCGTTGAAAAACAATAACTGTACATGTTATTCTGCTGAACTCAGAGATAGATATAAATTCAAGATATATATATAGATAGATGATACAAGATAAAAAACATAAAGACCATGAGGAAAAAAAACAATTTATGCCTAATAAAAAAATTGGCAATGCTAATTAAATACTGACCAGGCTAAACTATTCTGGAAAACATTCATTCAATAAAATTTCATACAATTTAGATTGAAAAATTGCCAACGAGCGAGATTTTCTCACATCAATTGGAATAGAACTCCAAATTTGTGTGGTGGCCACGACAAGCGACTTATGATTTGTAGTGGTTCGGTGTAATGTAGATGTTATTGTGTGTAATATTTAGATGTTAAATTTATAAGTTTACCAATCTACTCACTTATCGTTAATCACGCTAATGACCAGAATAGTCGTCCTCCTTCCCTAATAACTGCTGAAAATGCTTAGGTGTTCATCAATTCCGTTCTGCACCACATTTTACCACAATACCCACACTATTCGTGAGGGCGCTAACCCTCGCGCCGTTGGTCCGTTGTATTCAAATCGGGCACTTTCGCCTCCCCCCTCCCTCCCGCCTCTTTATGCCTCGCACCTCAACTCTCCTTTCTCTCCATCCCTCCGCTCGAAGCAAGCGCCGCCGCCGTCCACTAGGACCATGGGAGGTCGCCCTTCCGTCTCCCAGCGATTCCGTGAACTGGGGACCGCTTGTCTTTTTTAAAAATATATTTCGCAACCTCTTTCCATTTAAGCGTGCCGGGTCTTCGACATTTCCGTGGCCACCGAAACCCTTCCTTCTTTGCTCTCATTTCCTCGTCCGTCTTTCCCAGGCCTCCCCCCCTCCTCCTCCCTCCCTCGCTTTCTGGGAAGTCCCTCTTCGGGGAGTGGTTAGCATCGTCGTCGTCGTCCCCCCGCTCGTCGTCGCCATTCGGGTGGTCCGAGGGATGGAGGGTGTGCAGGGGGCAGATGGTGAGGGGTGGGTGGTCTGGTTCGATGGCCAAGTTCTCGGACGAGGCTCACGCGTGACATTCACGACGTGCGCGTCAGCAAATCACTTAGTGGACGATGAGAGCGAGAGAAACGATGAGTGAACCGCGGTGTCCGCCTCAACTCGGTCAGGTGGCGAATTTCTTGGGCGAACTCGTGAAGTTAGAGTTTTTGCCCGCCCTCGAACGTGATTCAGCTAGTGCGCGTCCCTCAATTGCTCGCGGAAACTAGTGCGAATGGGTGTACTGACCGCTAAGGTGACGATGGAACGTTTCTTGTAACACCTCTCTCCTCTAACACATTAGCCGTGACAACACTCTTGGGCTGGTGATTTAGGTGCAGGAGACCTCTTACATACATTGGGTGCCCATTGTTGTCGTCCCTTTGTACATATCCGAGCGATGTCTTGAAGGCATTCGAGAAGGCATTGAACCTTTAATACATGCGGTCGGATGACCAAAGAATGTACTTCTTGAAATAAAGTGTGAGAGGGTCTATTTCAACGTTTTTAAGTGGCAGAATTCTTGGTTTCGGAACCAAGTGGAATCGAAATTTTTCAAGGAAAGTGGTGCGGAAATCTCTTGAAAGTCTTTTCTGCAAGTGATGCATCTGAACGCTGATGACCTGACGACATTATTTATCCTTTAAATCTACCAATAAGACTACTATGCCGAAAATGTTAGGTTAGTGATTCGGTGTAGGGTAGAGATTTTGTGGCTCTTGCGTTGTTGCGGCTTGTGTTGAAATCATTGAGGTATAGTTGAAATCGAATGGAGTACTCCTTAGTGACACATGTCGTCAAAACAGAATGTAATCAAACATTTTTGCCTCGGTTTTGGCTGTCAGACAGCGACGAAAATAACAACGTTCTAACTGGTAGACGTTTCTTTGTTCTACTAGGACTCGAAAGCAGAGCCTTATTCGTCTAAAAAACGAGCAGCTAATGGGATTACACTAGAGTGAAGCCTATCTTAGTGGGAATGTATGTGTGACGGGAATCTGGTGTTACTGTTAATGATGGATTGTTGATTTTTTATTGACCTGTATGTAATTGCTTTCGAAATTCGCGTTTCCTCTACCAGTTTACACCATTACGACAAGGCTACATGTTAGGATTTGCTGGTATTTTATGAGAGAATGAAAGGATTTATCCGTATTTCGCCATTTAGTTGTGCCTGTCGCCAGTCCCCCGTCAGGAGTAATCTACATATTTTTTGTTGGGCCAAGCGCTGACGTTTCATCTTTGCGTTATTGCATATTGAATTCACTTGGTCTCAGTGGGAAAATTGAAGAAGACCCCTTCCGCCTTTTCGCAAGCGCAGCTCTGCGGTGTCCTCGCGGCGAAAGTTGTTGGTTTTAATGCATGAAGTTCTTTGGCTGGAAAGGGCACTTCATTTTGCCACTACGCACTCGTTAGTGATTGAACTACTAATCAAGGATCCATTTTGTGGTGAATTCCTTGATCCATTTCACTGGTTAGTAAACAAGTTATAAAACTGGTGTTTACTCCTTCCGCGCCGAAGTATAAATAAGACTTCGTTTATTTAAGTTTGCGTTACAACCTCTATTTTTTCCTGATTTCTAATATTTCTTAAATTTTAAATATTTTATAGATTTCGTCGGGTCTGAATGGCCTTCAATTTAATTGTATCAGTAAATGCTTTCAGGTCTTGATTGTCCTGTATGAAAATAGAGGGACTTTAAAAAAGCTTGAAATCCCTCGTCGACCCTCACCTTTTCTTTCTTTTTCTTTCTTTTCTTTTCTCAGGTAATAATGCCAAAATAACTTTTAGGCGCCCTATCTAAAGAGCTTAAATTTTCGCTCGCAGCTCAGTAAAAAACTTCAAAAGTTAGTATTTTTTCTCCTCCCTGGATTGTGAGGTAGCTATATCTTCGTTGTAGGAGGTTAATGCTTTTATCAACGGTCAAATGTCAATTTTACGGATAGTGTGTGCATGGGAAATTTTAAAGATGAATTAGATGCGGAATTCAAGTGCTCTATGTACTTAAAGTGGCGGCAGAGGTAATTATGAGCCATTGTATACACATTATATTAATTATTTTAAGTCGAAAAATGCTCTTGGGCCACATTTATTTTCGTTTTATCTGTTTATGCGTGTGAATTCACTACAAATGGAGCATTTGAAAGTATACTAGCGTTATATTGTATATTTTTTATTAATTAAAGCATGTTTTGACTGAAGTTTTTTTAAATTCGAAATTTAGATGAAATTAAATTGAAATATGTTTTTTATCGAATATTTGACTCGGGGTGACACCTTTATGTGTACTAGCAACTACTATGATTATAAAAAAATATAATATTTCGGGTTTGGAAGAAAATATGTTCATTTTTTCTCGAATTATCACGAAAAATATGTCGCGTGCCGTAAGACTACGTGTTTAAATAGCACTTAAATGCTTAAAAATCAAATCGCCATGATGAATTTATTAAAAACTCTTATTGATATATATCTTTGATGAGAGCACGTATGCAAATTTTCACGTTGAGTACATTAGCGGAAATAGCTCGAGTCCACAAACTTAGCTCCAGTCACATCTATGAAATGATATGTCCGTTTCGTTTTTGCTGTAGTAGGGCTTCTCGTTGAGTTTTAAGTGGGTCGATGACGGTGCCAGTGGCCACTGGTGACCCCTGTCCGCTGGGGACCCTTAATGTCTTTATGGTCGTCCCCCCCCCTCCGCCACCCGCCCCCCATCGTCTGCTGTGCCATCCTCCCTTCTTCAATGATTTGACTCTCTCTTCTCCCTCTGTAGCGCAGTGCTCCTTGGAAGATCAAAAGAGTGGTCACTTTGCGTTTGTGAGTTCGAATTAGCAATCGCACCCAAAATGTCGCTTTGTAAATCAATGGCAATTTTCAAGAGTTAGCCGAAAGATCTGAAGTGGAGGGTTGGGGTTCGCAGAATTAACTGTTACGGGACCTCAAATGGAATGGACTTTGGTCATTCACGCCGCCCAAATCAGGGAGCGCAGCCCAGGTTGACGGCCGTTCCTTCTTGCGAAACTGGTCATCGGTGGTAAATCTGGGCTCGTTCCAGGAATATGAAGCGTGCTTTTCTTGGAGCTTGAAAAATAAAAAATGTGGTCAAAAAGTCAGAACGAGGCTTATCTTTGAAGTGATCAATCTACAATTCCAGTGGTTGATATCCTTTCCACAATTCCCATCCAACATGATGGTTTTACGATTCATAGTCTTTCGGCATGGAGCATGTTAGTGCACTGTCAAAAACTACGATTAAAAAAATGATATAAACTACATGCTGTACTCGAGTTTTGGGTAGTAATGTATCTAATATACATCTGGAATTCAAGTGATCAGAAAACAAAATAAGTATGTTTATTCTCAAAAAGCTAATATACATATATTTTTCTAGCGTATTTTATTTTATGAATTTCCAGTGAAGGCTGTAATTTACTTTGAGGATTTAACGTGCGTGATTTTGACTTGAGATGGTGGTTTTCCATTTCTTTAAGAGAATACTTACGGTTAATTGCCATTTATGCCGTTTGAGTACTTTGAGTTTGACTACTAATTTAGGTATCTTATCCATCGCGGCTATCTCGTTGTGTAAATCGTTTCCTTTCTCCTGCCCGTGGTTGCCATGCTCTTTGGCATGTCGCTCCATTGGTTGCTTGTGAGCATTATGGAGGAAAATGTATTCACTCTTTCCGCGATTGCGTGACTGGATCGAGAGTCCTTGACATTGTGGAGCGTGATTGTGAATAACTTCAGTAGCTGCGTGAATCATTCAAACCATGACTACTCGTTGGGAGCGCAACAGTTTAAGGCGTATTTTTTTCTGCTAACCAATCAGTCACGCGAACCCGTGTAGAGCACCGACACTTTTAAATGATTGGTGACTCATTTGAAGAGACGGCTCGCAAAAACACCGTTCTGGCTAGGCCCGTGTCGCCTGTTTATTTCTCGAGCACACATAGGAAATTCCGACATTAGAGTCTGATTTGCGCATTCACAGAGTGGGATTCATTCAAGGTCATACAGGTAATAACTCACGTCACTACGAAAACCTGTCTGCAATTTCCTGTTTTTGTTCATCGTTGTTGCTGTTCCTACTCATACGCTTGTAAACAATTGACTCCATAGGACATATGGGACATATATCTATTCCTCTGAGGATATTTGTATTAATATTGTGGTGCGCGTTTCAAAGAGCAGTGTGCGATAAGGAAGTCTCATGTAGTAAAAATCTTATTACCTAAAGAAAAATGATGGTATGCCTATTGTTTCCTGACTGCTTGGACTCAGTGCCTAATTTTTCATTGTTTTTACTTCTGAGAAGCTGGTGTTGGTTAGCGGCACCACTTCACTTTCAATTTTGTTTATTGAGAGCGTTAAATTACTTGAAAAGCTTCTTGTTACCCATTCATGTCAGCGCTTTTGTGCACTAACAAGAAAGCCTTTGATCTCTCGTATCCTTCAAAATTCTTTCGTCAAAACTATTTTTTAGGGACTATGTAGCTGGTATCTTGACACTTATCTGGATAATGTTGCATTCTTTTACTTACTCGATGAAAGCACTTTCAGTGTCAGTGAAATTTTTCAAGGCTAGCGTAGAATCAACTTTGAACGGATTCTCATATGAAATTGCAGTTATAGTGTCACATGTGTTGTTGCCTATGGTAAAACATGCAGAGGAGATCTGGGCTAAATTTTCTCAATATAAATTTCAAAAGAGTTATCGATTTTGAGTATAAGATGGAAGGGGCTGTTTTTTTCTTAACTGGCATAGTGAATGCTTCGGGGACAAATATCTTTATTTTCACCCTCGGGTGGAAGTAAAAACAGATATAGGCTTTTAGGAGGTAATGTCATGTGCGTAATGTGTCGAGAATAAAATTTAAGTTGAACACTTCAAGCTTTGTCATTTTATTTTGTGAAGTCGGCGGTATGTTCTACCAATATGACAATTAGTTGGTTCCATTAAGTAATAATCGGCAGGCAGTGGAAGAAATAATCAACTCCCCTAAAAAGAGACTCCTCTTCACTATCGCTGATTCACCGAGGACTTAGGTAGGACTACTCTTTAACGATACAGTACATTTTAAAGCGTGGTCATGTAATCGCTTGCCCCATGTTATCGATAGCAAATGTATTTGTTCATTTGATAATTATTTTTGCGCAAACAGCATGGGGTAATCTGCAATCCCTAAGCAACTGGCTCACGATGGAGCTCTTCGTGAAATGCCATGTGGTGCGTTACCCCTTACATTAAACGTTGACTGCGTTTTCTGTTGTAGTTCGTCCGTGGATAAAAAATTTGGTAGAATTCGAGTATCTTCTTCCATCGAAGGCTGACGGCTATGAAGAAAAGGGACTGTGAAACGCTGTGATCGATATGATGAACGTTCAAGTTTGTTTGAAATAATTTTGATACCTACCTACTACTGCTAAACATTTTAAAGAAGAAAAAATATCCGGTCAGACGAATTTGTTTTATTTATTTGGATCATATCCGTCACCCGCGCCAACTGAGCATGTTCGAAAGAGTCTGCTACAAAATAAAAACTAGTAAAGAAATTATCTTCGGCCTTGCCGGAGTTTAAATACACTACACCACTTTCAATTTTGTGAAAAAAACGTGGTTTTGGTCCGATCCAACCCATTTGAAAACTGTGCCGTGCCAGAGGCTTATGACCCAAATTTCTGCTCGATATCTCAATTTTTACGGCAGCTATCGTGCAAAGAAACAGACGGATATAGCTAGATTGAGTCGTAAGGTGATGCTGATCATTTCTATAAATACTTTTCCATACCTGCCACGCCTCCTTCAATGCGTTACATTTATGCTGTGACAAAATCAATATATCCTACCCACGTAGTGGTGTAAGGTATAAAAAAATGTTCCTCACTGCCGCGTGTCTTCCTTTCGTTATTCCTTGCGGCTCACTCTGAGATTGCGTATGGAATCATTTCCACCTATACTCCCATTTTTCAGATGACAGTTGGTGTATTACCTGGGGTTTCAGCTTAGTGAAAATAACATTCAGTATAGTCTTTAATTCATGGTTTTATTTTTTCGACTCTTCCGCAGGGCGTGCTCTCTACGTTATTATGAGCCAGCGTGCTAACGCCTTACATTGGATACGTTTTGTGCTGTGCTGTTAATATTCACTGGGTAGAGAAAATCTGTGATGTTATTTTAGCCTGTATTGTAATTCGAATCGCACTCAATTGTCGTGGAGAACTCAGCTCTCTTGATTTCTTGGTGAGCCACATTCGCGCCTTGGACTCTTTCATGTGGATTACACATAGGGTTCAGAAAGTGCTTTCTTTCCTTGAAGAAAATAGATACAGGGATAAGAAGCACCATTAATAGTTGCTTCATAATACAGTTTATTTGGAAAGAAGTTATATCGGCCTGATTCAGTTGGATTTGATTCCACTGGGTACGAAATGATGGTACCTGTAAAGGATTAGGAAGCGAATTTGCACTGTAGTGGAACTTTTAGTAAGTGGAAAGTCTGAAAGCTGATATTTACGCTTCTGTGTCAGTGAGCATAGCAACATCAGCGATCAGATGAAATCTCACCCGACCTCTCTTGTGTCTTGGGAACGCACGCAGAAAAATTACGGGAGCATGAATGTCTTAAGCGGTCCGTTTTGAATGGTGATGAGCAAGCAAAATTGGAGTCAGGACAAATGCGCTGGAGGTAGGTGTTGGGAGGTATTCATTAGGGAGGGCATTAATTGAGGGTCGCGCGCGGAGGTGCGACGGGGAATGACGGCGGTAGGGAGGAAAAGGATTATAAGGAGGCGCCCCTGAATGGGTTGGGTGACTGCGAGTCCCTTGGCGATAATGAGCGAGATAAGTGTCAATCGGGAAGGGCCGCTAGATCTCTTGATAATTTTTTATGAGGAAGTTACATGCCGTCGTGCCACAAAAGAACCTCTTGCAAAACCCTAAATAAGCTTCGAAAAAGAGGAAGAAGTCAGCTGAGAGGAAAACACGCTTGCCATCTTACAACCTGAGCCAAACGAATCTTAAAAAAGGGCGACGAATCGCCTGAGATACATTGAATGAGCGAGGGAGATAGTTGTGTCGTAGCCACCTTTTTACTCGTCGCTTTGTGTTTTGCCTTTGGAAACTGTGGGGCATTCTCAAGTCATATTGTGGGCCGAAGAGGGATTTGCCGATGCTTTTCCACACCCTTCTCGGATCGATATCTTATTGGGATTGTATAGAGCAGAAACAACTCTTTATTTCGTTGAACGATTGAGCTGATACCAATGGAGGACTACCAGTGGAGAAATATTGTAACTCTATGTGTGCGTCCTCTGTAGAAATCAGTTCAAATTTATTTAACTAATTATATTGAAATAAATAATGCTGGTTTTTTACATTGCTTACTTGACACGGGAGTATTTGAGAGATCTAGGAAAGTAATTAAAAGGCTAATGGAATTGAAAATGATGAAGGTCGTAGTTTCCTTTGATGTGAGTTGTAATCCCTCTGTTCCAGTATCCGTTCAGTCGACGAAGTCCTGACCTATAAGACACTCGTTGGAAATCGGTTATATTCTTCGTAATGAAAGAGGTAAAGTGCGTCAGAGTTCGGCATACTATGCTATTTTCAAGGTTGAACCTTGAAAATGGCATCTTATGCCGAGACTCTTGTCGTATGGTGAAATCTATTGCAATCAGCTCTTTCATTTTGAAGAAGTCTTAACCCATTGTAACTTTTGATGAAAAAAACGTTTGATGGAAACACAACATCGTTCATCGTTTATTGTATCCTACTGGTGGTAATAATAATTAGTTCGGAATGGAAATATGAAAAATATCAACGGAACTTGTTCTTTATTTTACTGGCAACTTAATTTTCTGAGGAGCACACATATTCACATTTGGTAAAAACACTTTTCCTAATCATAATGAAACACGATTTTCTACGCATAATATGCTTCTTTATAGTTTCAAAGATATTATATTTTATTAACTATGCCTCATTTGGAACTTCATGTAAATATTGTTGGCTGGAATTAAACTTTTACCTCGGACCGAAATCCTGTATCATTTCATTTACTGCAGAGGAGGATATTTTTAAGATGACACTCGATCCCTACTTGAGTGTCTTGTGGAGGGCACTCCAAGTGGACTATTCCGTCTGTCGGATGAGACGTTAAGCCGTGGTCCCCTTGGCGGCTTTCGTTAAGAGCAGGCTAATGCCGACGCCGGGTTTCTATCCACCCTTCCTCCCTTACCTATCCCCTATGGCGCAAATGACCTTAGCTGTCGGTCGCCTCCCCAAATATCCCGGGCCTTGGGCACCAAGAAGAAAGGCGGCGCCTCGATCGGTGGAGTTTTTATGAGATTGTAATATTGAGTCTTAATTTTTTAGGGCAACAAAAAATGTACAGTAACTAAACACGTAGGGAGTCAAAAATAAGCGAGGGGAGTAGGGGGCTCCGAAAAGCCTCTGGCCTAGGGTGGTGCCATGTGTAATTCCGGCCCTGGCGTTGGTTATTTTTACTTGTAGTCTTTAGGTTGGACAGTGGAATTGAGTGTCGTGCTGATCATTCATTGCGAGGGAAGATTTTTTCGGAGGTTCTTCGTAATAGGGACCTGCTGCTTCAGGCTTCGGAGGTCTTTTACGCTAATAAATACCTGAAGAAGGCGATCTATGAGTCGGGTGGTTGTGCCGCCTGCATCGGCGAATCTCCTCACGCTCTTCACCCTCAACACCCCCCTTACCCTCGTGCGCCACGCATATCAGCCGCCGCCGCTACACGCGTGCGCCACAAGTCATTGCTCTCTGAAATTCGGCCTGCCCGTCGTCGTCGCAAGTCCTTTATCGCGCGAAGCGCAGCGTACGACTTGATGTCATTCTCCCCTTGGTGGCATCCATTGGGTTATTCCGGGCGAAAGAATTAAAAGCTGTTCGTGAATTGACAGTGGCTTGAAGCTGAATAAATTTAAACTTTCTAGTGCAAAGTATAATATGTTAAATTTTTCCTATTTTTTTCAAATCAGGGAGTCAATATGTGAAATTAAATGTTCCCACGCAACTCCTGGTCCTGAATATCTTGAGAGGCGCATCATTAAGTAAAGCCTGGAAATTTTATAGTAGATTCATTTTTAATTGTAGGTATAAACGGCCATTTTTTCGATGTTTTACGTGTTAGTATGCAGAGCATTGCTTGGTTTGGAGGAGCCAAATCGCCGAATTTGGTAGACTTTGTGTTCAGGAAAAACTGAAATCCAAAAACGTTATTGAAATATAATGAAAGTGTTTTTGGGATAAATTGTAGGGAAATGGATTCCAGTTTTCATATTTTACCCCTCTACCCCTTTTTAATTTTAAAAGGGCTCTAGGTTATTAGCGGTTAAGGTTAAATTTTGAAAAATTTAATGTCACTTGTTTCGATGCCTTCAGCATTGAACCCTAAAAAGTTCCTCTTTATAGTGATATGCCCCAAAAATGAGAACGGAAGTCGCCTACGCCCGCTCTGCTGGCAGTACAGATTATTTGTTTTAATGCGCATTCGATGGAAGCAAATCTCATGGTACGTGTTTGTTTCTGGAGAATAATTTCTCCGGTGCATCTGATGAATAGAACTCCGCATCTATCCTCTTAATCCTGCGACCTTCAATTTTGAATGACTTTCTCAAAATTTTCACTCCCTTGAAACTTGTTTGAGTGGGCTCCGAAATTTCTCCACTAAACTCTTCACATTATCTAATAACTACATGATGAACAGGCAATGTGCACTAAATTAGCCAATCCATTATTTCAATACGCTGAAATGATATCTATTTCTGGTGGCAAAGGATACATTTTTGTGCCGATTTTTATCGTAATGACCTTATACATCTTTGCGAACGATGAGGTCTTCATTCTTTGTCGGTTGCATTATTATTAAATAATCCTTGTTAGTTAGCGGTAATTGCTAAAATCGGTAGCTAATTGAATACATTTCGTAGATTTTATTGCTCTCTGTCGATGCGTTTATTTTCATTTATGCGTTATTCATTGTGATAATTCTTAATTTCATGAGATGCACATTATCGAATGCCATGTGTAAAGCCGGTAAATAAACAACTAGAAATAAATCTCTGTTGTCATGTTGTGGTTTACCAGAATCGTCCGCTGCTCGATGAAATAACTTCCTATGCCTCTTCTCTCGCCAGGATCGCTTATCTTCAGTTGACAAAGTTCGTTGGAGTACAGTTTTACTATAGCCGACGAATGTATTGTGCTATAATTTTAAGCATCTATCCTAATTATATCTTTTCTGCTCTGAGTTCTGTGACCTGCGTAATTTGTGTAGTAAATACCCTCAGCCTTCGATATCCTTGGAAAATGTCATATTATTGAAGATAGAATTTGCAATTATATCTAAGGAAGTTTCGGTGTTTTGACTCCTTTTTGAGCTTCTAAATCGTTCATTGCCTCGTATCCTTGTTAATCTAAAGCGATTTTTTTCCCTAAGAATATAAATAAAACAGACGACTGAATTTGAGCTTGGAGTACGTATGAGGGATTTAATGAAAGTGGACTTGGAGCGTGGAGGAGGAGAAAAGAAACTCCTAAGGCCCGAGATTGAAGCTTTTTGTAAGGCCTTGCGTGCTTGTTTTCTGTGTAGGGGCAGTGGATAAAACGAAAAATCTGAGATTATTACCGACCTTAGGTTACCAAAATAATTGACTTTGGAGATGGACGATGTAGTGCTCTCGTCCTTTCTTTTATAATCTCTCAAAAACCGTAGGAGCAACTGCTAACGGTTCAACAGGTTGTTGCTGTTTGCTCGTGAATTAATCTTTATTGACATATTAACTTTTCCTACTTTTCTTTTGACTCAAATCATAACTTGAAAAAAAAAAAAGAAATATTGTGTGGTTTTCATGTCCATCGAATTATATTTGATGTCGTGAGGATGTGTAATACCTTACATCTTTGCGTTGTATTAACTTTGTGCGATAAATTATGTCTAAGTATTCATGTTGTTGTGAAAATAAACTGAGTCTTTAGAGCTCATAACTTTTTAAATAGCAGCGAAGTGAGAAAAGCATTATTGCCACCTTTCAAAGAAAGAAATGAAAGAGACTCAATTCATCGTTAGTTATTGTATGAGCTGTAATGATTTGTATGTGTCATTATGAAATGTGCGGAACTTTTATTGTTTAATCGCTACTAACCTTCGCTATAAACTTAGTTGCTCTATTTGATTCGTGGGTTAATTTTTTTGGTGACATAAACCTTCTAACCCAACAGCTCCCTCTGAGCTCATGTGTCGATGAGTATCTGTGTATTTCATGCTGCCTCTTTAAATCATGCCATCCTTCGCTCGGAGGTTCGATTAACTTACTGTTATCTAGTATCTCGAGGCGTACGTTTTCTTTCTAAAGCTCTGTTTGGGAGGTGGTCTGAAATTGACATTCATGACGGCATTTCCCTCAATCGATCCACTAGTCTCCCCACGCTCCCCCGAGGGAATCGTGCGATGCCGTCGTGGGATGTCGCGTATCCTCCGGGATGAACAGGCCTAAACCCCCCCCCCCCTTATATTCGATCGTCATTCGTTTGTTAATAGTACTTAGTCCTAAAATTGTTGGTCCTCTGATGGAGCCAAGGGAAAAAAGTGCATGAAAGTTTATTACGGCGTGTGGCACTTGGTTAGTATCGTAAATATTCCTTACATTTGATAGATTAATAAGATAATCGTCTCTGTTTGCTGCAGGAATTCTTTAACCACTGGAAAACGCTGTTACCAGTTGAAGGACACGAAATCTGATGAGGCTCTTTCCTGGTAAACATTTTTTTGCCGTTCCTTTGGATCACATGTTTCTGAAATAATGCGGAAATTGCGTATCATAAAAGCGGCAGTCGGCCGAGTTGTTAAGGTAATCACTTATAGGAGTTTAAATAATACGTTTGAACAAATAGGTAGCGGGCGACTCGTACAGTTTTCAAGCAAAAACTTCCCCCTTACTGAAACTCTTTGATCTCATGACAATTTTATTAGTATTTATCGTATCCTTTATTACTTTGTGTCAAATTGTCACTCTAATCACATCCAGTGTGGCGACGACGTGTTAATCGATCGAGAAAGTGTTGAACGCACATTTAATAGTTTATCACAAGATTTCCGTATATTTGCCTAAAATTCCTCGGTAGAATAAAGCTAATATTTTTTTAAATTTTTACATGTTGTTAGTCAAGTTAAAGTGGTCCTTAAAATGTGGAGTATAGTTAGAAAATAGTTGCTTACTTTCTGGTACCAGACCATAAGAATATCACAGCGGACGTATTTCCCGGGCTACTCTTTGGACTACTTATAGTGAGTGCCTTCTGTGAGACCTCGATTTGCGTCGGAGATGCGTGCGGAAGGAGTACTACGTAAATCGAAGCGACGTTCAACGGAGCCAGATATTCGTGATCACTTTAATTCCATCATTTACAAATGCGTTAACTTCTAAGTTAGTTTTTTTTGCCTTCATTCAAAAACAAATTAGAATAGCTGTGTAAGATAGATAAATGTGTCTAAATTATCAAAATATGATAAAATATGCGTATGTGTTCCATTTTATTTACCTTAAACTGGGAAAAATTTTTCGGCAGCCTTTCCCAGCATGAATGTAACAATGAAATAGACTTTAATCGAATCGTCGTAAATTGCGGGCTTTCTGTATTTAAATATAATGTGGCGGTAGTGTTACGGCCCGTACATTTCGGAGGCTTCGGATGTCACCAGTCCTCGCCCACGACCCCACCTCCCCTCCACCTCCCCCCGCCTCCTCCCTATTTTACCTTTTGACCGCGGGAACAGGGTGCGGGTCTCATGTGCGGAAGGGTGGGACCCCCCTTCGCGTCAGTGTGGCGGGCGTGGACGGAGTCGTCATTCGCAGTCGGTCGCACCCGCATTGTGCCACTCGCAGCGCTGCCTGCGGGCGCCTCTTGATCGCCGCGAGAGAGGTGTTAATGACCTCTTGAACCTCCCTCATCCTCCTCCCCTTGGGCGCTCCCTCACACGCCTCTCCCGCTCGCCCTTTCCACATCCCCCTGCCCATCTCCCCCCCACACCGCACACTCCGTTCTTCTCCTCCACACCCGCGTGCGCGCCTTGTGTCGCCTTTCGAATGCGGCGCTCGTCGGAAGATGCGATCCCGTTGCGGTTCCGAGAGACGCCGGCCTCCAACACACATCTCTCTCTCTCTCCCACCCGAAGTCTCGCTGATCTTGTGGGGCGGTTATCTCTCGCCAATGGGCGTCGTCACTCTCGACATCATCTCACCTAAATGCCTCCCAACACTTTAGGGTACCACCGGTTTTCCAAACATCGCTTGGCTCTATCCCCATCTTCCCTCACCCAGGGGAATGGATGGAGTGCGGGCTTTAAGTTGAATTTTTTCCCATTCGGGGTGTTGATCCCCCTCCTTCTCTCCGATTTGATCGCTCGATTCACCGTACGCGTGTTTTCATTTTGTTATCGTGTTCTCTTCACCTATCGGATATTATAATCTTTTTTAAAAGTTAAAATCGTAGCTTATTTTTGAGTTACTTTCGCTGTGATCTCATATGCTATATGTACACGTAATGTACGGCGGTAGTGTAGTCCATATTCAGCATAAAAGTTATTTTTAGAGTAATACTATCATCTATGGTCTTGTCTTGTGTGCTAGCAGTCATCTGAGTATCACTCGAAATCGTTCACGTTAAGGTTCACTCGAGGAATCGATGAGAGTTTTCCTGTTAAAAATATTTATTAAGTCCTTCTTGAGTAGAAGTTCAGAGGGTGAGAGTTCAGGGCTCCATTCTGCATTGGATGTCTGCGTAAATTTTGGTCACTAAACGGATCTCCTTTTGATAGGGCTCATAATTTCTACCTCAGCCTCATTTCTTTACTTCAACCATTCGGCTTCATTGTGGGTAACATCATGTGGAACAATGATACTGCTGGCAAATTTTGAGGCTATGACGGCGAAAGCTCGCAGTGAACGAATGAAGACGCAGCAGAAACCTGAAGCGTTTCCAAAACGAGATTCAGATAGCTGCGAAAAACATCTGCTCCTAAAAACCCATAAGGGAACTTGATGTTTCGCCATAGATAAAAATATCGGTGTTCCAGTCGCAGTTATACAACCCAGAAGCACTAGAAAATATTATGAAAATCAAAAGATCGCTAAATTATCAAAGCTTTCTCCTTGCTGTTAAAGAAACGTAAATTATGCGATAGAAGAAACAGAATAGGGTATGTTTCGGGAGGACTCCGTGTCATTATGGAGCCGCCATGTCTCGAGTGCGGGTTTAAAATATGCATGTATAAATATATGAGTTCTAAGTCCCTTGAGTCTCCCCCTTACGCACGCAAAAGGGTGTCAAATTTACTTCCTTAATTCACTCTGGACAGAGCAGTATTTTTGCTGTGTACATAAAGGTTTTGCGTGCAACGCTCATTAGGTAGATGGGTGGCTCTTATTTTTATTTTTGGAATAATTAGAGCGCTCATGTGAAGTCTCGAAAATGGGCAATCTCGGCTCGTGAAAGTCACGTTGTGGGGTACTAGGGCGAGAAAAAGGAATATACACAAGGCGTTCACAGCATGTTAATTTTTTAAACAAATGCATGGGGACGCACCATAGTTGGGGCGTGAGCATAGTCGATTTTTTTATTTCCCGATTGAGGTCAGAAGTAGTTTTCCCGTGCGTCGTCGCTCAAGAATGATTTTCATCGCGATGTGAATCACAAGAGAGGTCTTGTTTTCGAAAACCAGGCCTCATAATTGCTGTTTTGCGGAAAGGTGCGTGAACACCCTAGGTTTTAATTCATGAGCCATGTTCCGGTATATTTTATAAATAAAATTGAGCCACGTATAAGCTTTGAACTGATAATTCCGACTACACCTCGGAAAAATTATTTGGAGCCGATCGGTTTTATTTATCGCGTCTGACGAGGAGTAAGTGAGCCGATTCCCAGAAAAAGCTCATCCCAGGTGGTTTTGTTTTCCGAAAGTAAATGTGCCGATAAAAATATTAAATCCATGTGGATAAATACGGGTGAATATTGGTAAACTATTTCTTTCGACCGATAGAAAATATAGTCCATAAATAGGTCATGCAATTATCTCCGTTTAATTTCGATTTCATAACATGAGCATCGGCGATAAATTTCCATATGATCACAGGTTTGTAAAAACCGCTTGCCAATGTTTGTTTCTCTCGCAAAAAATTGAGACTTTCCTTAGTTTTACTTCATATCATATTCTGAGCAATTAATCTCATGTGGGGGGTCGGGTTGGTGTGGTGCCTAGAGTACTGGCTAACCATACGGTCGGTCCTGGTTCAAATCCCTACAGAGGAGGGTGTTTTTCAGAGGAAATCTGATCCATACTTGAGTGTCTTTGGAGGGCTTTTCAAGCACAGTACTCCGTCTGTCGGATGAAACGTTATGCCGTGGTCCCCGTGGCGCTTTTCGTTAAGAGTAGGCTAATGCCGACGCCGAGTTTCTATCCACCCTTCCTCCCTTACCTGTCCCTTATAGCGCAAATGGCCTTAGCTGTTGGTCGCCTCCCCATAATCCAATCCAATCAATCTAATGTGTGTCATCGTAGACGGAATACCCTCGTTTAGCTTTGGAGTTAATATTTGTAACACGTGTTATAATAAGTGGATATGATTGTCGATCGTCCGAGCTCTCTGGAATCAATTAGAGTGGCTGTTAGTATTGTGCCACTCAACACCTTCATTTTTAGGAGATGTAACTTTCCTTTGACTGCTGTAGATGTGGTGGAATCCATATTTTAATCCAATAGAACACTTTGATCGTAGATATTCGATGTCGATTTTATGTAGTTTTCATCTGCTGAATTAAAAAATAAAACTAAAGTTATAGCTGATTTGCCTAGAAAAAAATACACCTCATGAGCGACTCAAACCTACAACCTTGGCATCAGCATGAATCACCTCTAACCACTAGGCCAGTTTGGTAACAGCAATTGGAGCAAGGTTTAAGTACATAAATATATATTGTTTGACCCATGCGCGCTTGATGGCTAAATTCTTAAAAATACGAATACTGATTTCTTCATCGTAAATTTATTTTATTATGTCCTGTCTGTCTTTCATCCCCCGTTGAATTCAACGAGTACCTTTGCTAGTCGGCCTTATAGTTAAACTCAGAGTACATATTATTAATGGAGTAAATGGCTATCCTTCTATGCATGTGTAACTTATTATTTAATGGATAGCTTGACTGCTAAATGAATACGCACATTTCCAAGGCTTCCTCAATCTTTCAAATAGTAAATATGAAAGCAACATTCTCAGACTTATCTGTTTTTACTCATTGATGTTACGTTTTTGCTCGTGTTACTCTCTCTAACAATTCCCATTGTCCCTCTCAGCTGAATGTCGTATTTGATTATTTGAAAATGGACTCTGGATTAATGATAAGATCAAATGCAGATGCTGAATTACCGTATGTGATGACCACATCATTTACCGCAGTACTGTAATCGTGAAATTTTTATTTCACTAGAAGTAACCCTTACTGCTATTGATATCAATAGCTTGAAATTATCCTTTCCTTTGAAATTATAATTATCTATTATCCTTTAAAGAGAATCGATTTTAGATTTCCATGTTCTGAAAATGAGTGTCACATGGAAACCGAGCTCGCACCTGATGACGTCTTAGCATTACCTATTTCTCGTGAAACATCTGCTGAATTCGTATTTTATTCGCTCCATGAAATTTGAACTTCCCAATTCGAAGAAAATCGTCCATTGATAGTTATGCGCACCTCCTCAGTTTAAGGTCGATGAGGTGGTGCCGGAGTTACCCGGAACTGCTGTAATAAAATCTTGATAGAGCCGTTAAATACACCAGTAGTGATTGCGCGGACGATATAACGTGCGTCGGCTCGTTTTTTGGTGAGGGTAATTAAACTGGTGAAAAGTAAAGGTTAATATTTTATAACCTCTTGTTGAATTGTTCAGATTTTGAGTTAACGGTTCAGCCATTAGTTAGAATTTATGAGCAGTCGAGGAAAATTAGGTGTTACAAAAGAGGCTCTTTTCTTTTGAAGAGGTTATCATTTATTCGTGGAATACAATTAATTCAAGGAAGCCGTCCCTAGCGGCCGTGTCAACGCATGAGGATCTGCGAGCGCTACAGTGCTGACTAGATCATTTGTACCTCTTCAGTAAACGTGCTTACACATAAGAGTACTGGAAATCGCAATGCAATGGTAATCGTTTTTAAAAGTGTAGTATTCCCATCGTGGGTTTCTATTGCCACTTGTGTTTTTATTTTCTTATGAATGAGAGACGAAATTTCAAGAGTAAATTTATAAGCAACTCTGAGGAATAATAGACCCTACCCTAGCGTGTTGCTATAAATTTCTCCTGTTGCTAATCCACCAGATACTCTATTTTTATGCGTTTTTAAATTTATTTCTCTGTTATTTACGCAATTTTTTTCTCAAAATGTGCCCAAAAAGTAGTCCATGTGGTGTCTGAACGCAGACTTTCGCATCAAAAAAAGTATATGCCTGTAATTACCCCTAGCTGAGCCAAGGAGATTTTGTTTTCTGAGTGCAAGATTTTGTTAGGTCTTCATCATATGCAGTTACAAAATTTAAGTAAACCTATTCTGAACCTTGATTGTGTTATAATTTGTGTCCGTTGACTTAATCTCTGTCACTTGGTTTCAGATTAAAAGCATATTTGCCGATTATATTATTTCATATAGTTTCTTAATGTTTGGTTTCATGATGTGTGAATAACATTAAGTGCAAGATAAGGCACTCTTTGAGTTTATTTGATGGTAAGTTAGAGTGTGAGTTTTCTGTATTACATCCGGCTCTTAGTTATTTGACGTAGGCGTTATCGACGGATAACGTTTTAACTTCGGTGTTAATGCCGAGAAAATATGTAACCTGAAATTGTAAACCAGGCCTTGGTCTGCATATTCTCTTCTTTTTTATGTTGGTTTAGCTTATAAGATGTTTAACTGATCCATTTTTACTAATGAGTGCTGTAAGTTACGCTTCTCTTCCCTTGCCTCATTTTTGACTTAACTTGGCAGTCTGATGGTCATTGATTGTAATTTGTTTTATTCGTTAGTTAACCTCGTGCGGGCCCTCGTGCATCCCTGCGGTATTCCAATTGTCACCTCGCCGTCGCACTTATGATAGCGATATCCCGGATACACCTCTATCAAAGAGGGTCGCGCCGAACGAGAAAGTGTTGGAACACGTATATGCTCTCCGTCATGCAGGAGAATGAAATGGGATGCTTTGACACAACATCTTTAGATATTTCTTTTCTGCATTCCTCGGGAACGAGTTACATCCACTTCCCTCGTTTGGTCAGGTTGGAGGAAAGAGGTAGCGGAGCCCGTGGCCCTCCTGTCCCAAAGACCTCAAATGTTTGACGCAGGCGTGGTGGATTTTTCGATGTAAGCACGTGAAATGAAGGCGTTAATTTGTTTGTGAGCGGTTCCCGACGATGTGGAATTCGATGGGCCCCACATCATAAAATCCTTATTTGGGACGCTTTGTGCCTGCTCCTCTTGTTTATTGTTTCTTCTATTTCAGTTCGCCGTTCTCAAGCTCGTCAAGTGTTCGAGTATAGAATGATATGTATAGTCTTTGAAATTGTGAGACTGGACGTATGCATTCCCTTCGGTGTGAGTATAGCATTTATAACTGCATGCTCCTCCTTCAGAAACTAATGGCATTGTATATTTTAAGTCAGGCGGCATTACTTCCATTCGGAGAAATTTGATGCGGTATTAACGTTTAAGTTTTAAATGCCTTCTTAAATGGTTGGTAGGATTGTGTTTCTGGAATCTATTTGATTTTGATTGATGAAATGAGAAATCCAATTTTATCCAATTGGGAGTGCAAATTTTAAGTTATTCTTGACATCTAGGTAAATAGTATTAATGTAGCTGATCTTGCCGGAAGATGATAGGTTTTGTTGTTTAATGAACGAAAATAATTTAACCCTTAATTGCTATGGTCGGGCCTTTTTTGACCCTCTTTTCTCGGAGTGGTAAAACGGCCGCTCGCTGCAACCTTGGCTACAATGTAATCCTTGGGAAAGGGGGGTAGCGAGCCAGTTGAACTGGTTGTTTGTAACGAGCAATTCGAAAAATCGGGTCAAAAAATGACCCGAAGATAGTGTGTAAGTGGAAAACCCCGCGAGAGTAGTTAAGGATTCACTTAACATCTGATGTTTCGGAAAATTCATTTTGCTTCCTCAACGTTCCCGAAAAATTCACAGAAGATGGATACCGTAATTGAGTATTTTTCACAATCATTTTTATAACTACCTTATGTCTTCTTTAAATTTTGTGTACTTTGAATTGTGAATTGTAAATTGTGTTTTGTTGTTGTTGTAACATTGTAAACGTATGTTAATTCACTGAGCCCCGAGAAATCAAAATAAGTTTTGCAAAATGACGGCAATGGAATTAATTTCATCAAATGTTTAATTCACAAATAAGCAAAACCTGTCAACTCCTGAGATGATAAGTTTTATAGGGATTGTAGTATATCTTGCTAATGACATCTTTCGGTTGGCATTGTAATTGCTTTGTTGTCTCCACGATATCGTTGTTAAGGTGTTTGGAGCGATTTTTGTTTCTATGCAGATTAGCCGAAACCTTACATACGTGTACTTATTAATAATAAGAGTAGATAAATGCGAAAAAATTCACGTTACCGATTTGGTTCATTGGCAATTTAATGCTATTTTAACGCGTAGCCTTAAGGCACTTGACATATATTTCGAAACAATTCGATGACATGTATACAGATTTTCTCCTGGACGCCAAAACATACGTTTCATATTGTTAAAATGATTGCTAGCTAATTTCAAAATACCCTGACGAATAAAAACACGAATTTACGTACGACTTTTGCTCAAATTAATAACAATGCTTCAATTGAGACTAATAAAAATTAAATATAATTCTTGCACAATCCATATTGCTACATTTATTGATTTGCCAAACGCGTAAATGGGTGTACTTACATGAAGTGTGCTCTAAAATTTTATCGGCCCACTGAAAAAGTTATAAAAATGTGCACTCAGTGACCACGACGAGCAGCCCAGCCGCCGCAAGTCAGTTTTCCTCTCTTTCTCTGCACCCGTGCATCACTCGACCTAGCTTGCGCTCTGTTCAGTGGGGAACGCGTGTGCTGGTACGTGTTATAGCTTTCAATGGGGAAAAGGGATTTTGTAATAATTAAAGTCAGGTTGATCTCCTCTACCTAATGTTTGAGATGTTTGTGTAGCCGCTCTCCGTTGGCTCAAGGACCAAGGAGCAACCTTGTGTCTCTGCTCGGAACCATTCGCATCAACCCACTGCGACATTTTTTTCCCGCTTGATTTATGCCCGCCATATGGTATACAAAGAGTACGAGAAAGAATCGGTCCCACTACCCTCAATACGTGATACCACGCGCTGCAGGACTTGTTGCGCCGTTGACCTCTGCCCCCTCCTTCCGCCACACCCCCGACTCCCTTGCCAGCCATTTTTAGGCATATCGCCTTCACCTGGATTCTCCGTCCGTTCCCATACTTTCTGGCGTTTTGCTGTGAATTTGTTTTGCGTCTCGTTCGAGGATGGTGGCACAAATGTTGAATTTTATTGGAAGTACAGCGACGCGGCGAGTATCGTCACGCGCTGTACAACCATGAACTTACTTATGGCGATTTTTAACTGTATACGGTGTATAATAGTAGTTTGAGAAGAGAGTCCATTATCTTTGACGTGGTCCGATGGTCCTAGTTGTCTCTTTTCAGATACATTTATGGAGCCAAACCTGGCATTTTCCGGTAACATTTAAGTCTGTGGAAGATTAGTTTAGCTTCTGTGGGCAACATGCAGAGCCCAGAGAGATCTTTACCTAAGGTATCGGCTAGAAGATGATGGTACTACAATCCCACCGTGTCGGCAGGAGAGTGTGTTCGCGAAACGCGCGTTTTGCGAGCTGTTATTGACCGCTTGATTTCCACTTGACCGAGCGCAGGAGTAAAAATCGACCTTCTCCGCAATCTCTCTCAAAACATGAGTGCTGAAGTGTGCGAGTGCGGGTCGTTTTCCTTATCTCGATTCCCCACCCTATCCTTTCAACCTCTCCCGCTTTTCCAGGTTACCCAATGCTCCTTCCTGCCGCGGATCGCTATATCTTATCTCTTCCTAGAAACTTTCCTTTGTCCCTTTCACGTTGCTCCATATTATTAATAGCCGCTTTCATTTTCGCCTTACTTTTCGTCATTGATATCTCTCAGCTTGAAGTCAAACATTGTATTGATTCAACTGAAACGTTTTGTGAACCCCTTTCCCGTTTTCATTTCATGATTGCACTGCACGTTTTGCTGAGTAAATATTTATTCTGCAAGTTTCCGCGTGGTATTGTGTCTAGAACTCTTTTCCATAAAAATTCAAACCTATATTCAGTCTCCGAAACCTTGGCGAGGATATTTTTACCCGGTTTTTATCGCACCTGTCTGCTCGTGTCTGAGCTAATTAGGGAGACGATTTGCGGAGCTGTATTTCTGTCACTCAGTTTTGATTCTCTTGTCTTGGAGGCTTGTTCACTATGACTGGTTGAAAAGGGCGAATTTTCATGGGACGAGAGAGCGTGTTTGACCCTGAATTCCGTATTTTGCTTTCCTCTCTCGAGTTTGTCTACCGCTGAAGGGAGCAAACTACGCCGTGCAGAACATGAAAGTGTCAACGGAAGGAAGCCTGTGAATTATGTACACGTTTGTACTTACTAGTTCTATTTCCTCTGGCTGATGTTGGCAGCCTTTTTGTATTGCGGATGGTATTCCTCGATTCCTTTTTATGCCAGGGACTCACCACACCCGACATTTATATTCCTTCTTTCACTGCATTTTCATTCCCTGTATAATTCAATTTACGCACGGTACCACTTCTTCGTCCAATTTTTAGATCAAAATCAGAATACCTCTTCCTTTATGCCCTGGTTGCTATCCGCAGTATCTTGCTTGTGCAACATTTTTTGTTGTTCCAAAACGTATTTCCAAGGTGAAAAACAACCGCGAAGGGGCTTTAAAAATACAATGCTTGGATCGGCTCTTCCCCCTCAAACCTTTCTTAGTATCCACCCTCAGGGTTCACTGACGGCCCAGGATTGAATGGCCATGCTGCCATTCTGATCTCCATCCTTTCAGCCTATCTGTATGCCTGCACCAATTGTTTTGTACAGGGTGCGGCATTATAGCTTCCTTTTTTCAAAACGCAATAAAACCCGTTTTATGAATCTGAATTTTTTTATTTTTGTATAATATAGGTACATATCTAAAGTTTTGTTTTACATAGTTTTGAAAATCATATCATGTAGGTGACGCCCCCCATTGTCCATACACTGAATAAGAATTTGATTTCTGGCATTTGTCATGACCCTTACCAGCATAGCAGCGGGTATATTGGCAATTGCTGCCCGGATGTTGGCCTTCAGGTCTTGCGATTTTTTATTAGTTTTTTTTTGAAATCCCGTGTTTATGTCAACCATCCAAGGACCCTACAAGACCCCTTGCGTTTTGAAAAAGGAAAGTTATAATGCCGCACCCTGTATATCAGCCATTAACTGGTGAATTCCCCGGAGTTCTTCTATTTTTCACTTGGTGAATATTATGGTCTGCCTTTGATTAATTCATTTTTCAGCCTCTTAAGAAATTTGTCTCACTCTAGAGGCGTGCCAAAATTTCCCACATCATTATGTGCCTAAAGCATATTTGAATCTGCTATCACACCTCTGATCTTGATTCGTACTCTTTTTACTTATGTCTTAATGAGTTTCTCCTGTTCCCAAAATAGGCTTAATAACGGAAAAGCCCGAGGCAAAGCTTTACTCTTTGATTTGTATTCACGTGGGATGTTCAGCAAAATTCGTCTGTTTTCCATTTCACCTTGTCGGCACTCCTGCGCCAATCGCCCGCCAGGAACTTGCTCTCCCCACTCTCCCTTGCGACCGCTGCCCCACCCCGTAGGTACCCTCCGGCCATGCTCCACGCGACCTGGCCAGCTTTTCGGGGAAGCGGGGGGACAACCACCCCATCGGACAGAGATGGAAAGCGGGAGAGGGAGGATCGGACGCTCAACCGGAGTCGAGCGTTTTATTATATGGCCTATCTCTGTTCCCTTTCCCCTTATCACCTCTCGTCTTCTTGTACGGATCTCATTCACGAGTTCCCAACCTCTTGCGCTGCTTCCCTCAACTGCCCTTTCAAGTCTGTCTTCCTATCTGTTTTCTTCCTTCCACTTTGAGGCGTGGCGTTTTCTCGACGCTTTCATGCTAAGGTTGTCATAACGTAGAAGTACTGAAGTATTTTTTTATTATTATTCTAGCTAACCATTGTGGAAAGTCGTGTCTACTGATATGGACGGCGAAGTCCTACCTTTCCTCTCTTGTCGTTTATTGAACTTGAAATTACATGATCCGAAATGTGATAATTGGCGAACCGAGGGGAAAAGCATTTTGCTATAAATACCGTTTTCGCGGTAAATTGTCCATGAGAAGCGAATTCTCCTAGGGAATTGAAGATTAGGAATGTCTATCCCTGAACTTCGACGTAATTGATTTTTGCTCTACAAGGCAATTATTGAAGTACACAATGTGGACAAATAAAGCGCTTAAGTCGGCTCCGATAATTGGAAAAATTATTAATTAAAAGTATATTCGTCAACTAATCAGCGTATGTGATGGCTTTATTTTGATTTTTAATAACTTGGGTATATCGTCAATGAAAGCAGTATTTTCTATCTGTACGAATGGAAATATATTTATTTTGGCTCTCTAAGTCGCGGTGAAACCACCATAAGGATTGCTCTATCCGTTTATATGTATGCGTCGCAAAACTTGGTGGCTCTCGCTTGGATAGAGATTGAGGTCAGGGAAAGGATTGGAGAGGAGGGATAAACACGCTTAGGTAAGATCCCAAAGCGAATCCTTCGTAACTCTGCTCGCTAATCAACGATTACTTAATCCTCAGTGACCTCTGACGTTTGGCTGGCGAGTGCCACTAATTTTTGCTATACCTGTACGATAATTTTGTATTCATAGTAGCACTATTTTAAGGGACCAGCTGTTGACCGATGAAGGACCGCGGTGTTTTTGGTTTCAGTGGCTTTATTGGATAGTGAACGAAGTGGGGAGTATTATTTGACGTCGGCAGTGGCTTTCTAAATACGCTAAATTTCCGTCTTTGCAGAATATTATATCCGTGTCTTCGGCATGGAAATCTGTGATCTGTTCTAGCCGTATAACCATTTCTGTATCCTCCCATAGTTCTTCATCACCCTGCAACCTAAATCCCTTCTCTTATGCCTAATTGCTTCCATTAGTTCTGATGTTTTTTGTGTGTACTCTGAGTCTCTCGCTGAGAGTCTGATGCGCGTTACTAAGTCATGGCAGCATTAGGCAGGTACAAGTCTTCATTTCGTTTCACCTCTCTTATATCACCGCAATAAACCTTCAAAAACTCTCAGCATTCTTGTTTCTTTAAGGGCGTTCTCTGCCTTGGAGCGCCTCCCGCTGCGTTTGGTAGAACTAATGCATATACGAATTTTCCTGTAATTCTTCCGGTCTCTTCCATGTTTTGAAAATCCACACTACACCTTATGATTACTGATTTCCAATAAATGCAAGACGATTAGCGATGTTTTGTTTGTAATTCTGTGATGATATCAAAAGCTATTAAAGTCGTGTCGTGTACAGTTGTGCTTTAAATACTCAGTATTTTTTTCCAATGACTTCTAGTTCATGATATCATGTTTTGAAAGGAGAGTGTATTCCTCGAACTACTTATGTATGTAACCATCAATTTAGGTTGCGTGTTATTAATTTTTTTGTAAATATTTATGATTAGATTTGAAAATATCCCTTCTGGCGTGATAAAATAACCGACGGTTTTGGGACTTATCAGTTTAAAGCAGATGAAAACGAAGGTTTATCCATTGATAATGCGAGCGAGTGAGTAAGTAAAATATACTAATGAATACTAAAGGAGGTACTTTTCAGCAGTAGACTTCGTTTTAATCACTTGGGTGTCTTGGACTGCTTTTTCACTTCTCTTTCTCCCCTCATGTTGTTTCCTCTTCAATTACCCTCCCCCCAACCTAATAGCGTTTTCAAATGGTCTTATTACTTGCGCATCACGCTCGTTACCCGCTCTTGCCTTTGATGGAGAAAGGAGAGTGGAGACGGCGATTACTTACTCTGACGTCCCATTCTTATTTTTTTCTCTCGGATTTTCTTTCAGCCGCTCCTTCCCGTGGTTGTCATTTTGGGGAATTTAGAAGCCTTTTCTCAAACCTCTGACGTCTCTCTTTTCGGAACCCGTTTCAATCTAATCACTTCTAGTGTGGCCACCATCCATTCCCCCCCTCCAACCTCTCCTCCCCTACCCCCTCCCGACCGCATCCCCTTCCCTGCACCCCAAACCACCCCTTGCCCCACCCACTCCCTTCCACCTCCCCTTCCCCCACTCGTCCCTGCCGACAAATGGAACCCATCCCCTTCGACATCTCTCTTTTGCTCTTCCCTTCTCATCGGCCTTCCCCTCCCCCGGACACTCTTCCCTTCATCAATAATTAGCGTTTGTTTTCCTTCCCTTCGCTTTTTTCTTTGTTTTCCGTCGTTAGCAATGCAGCCAACCCGCCTCCGATGGCCGTTTTTCCGAGTCCGCCTACCCTCTTCCATCCAGCGGTAAAAAGTGGACTACTCTCGGCTGTTTCCTGAAGTGCCTACATCCGCCGTGGTCCGCGTTTTTGTGCCTTCGGTTATGCGTCATTCTTGCACCCCCGCCGCCTTTTGGTTTACTCCGGGTCGGCGTCCATTTTGTTGCTCCATTGTTTTTTTTCTGTTTGTCGTTATGCGTTTGCATTCATCTAATTGCTGAGCCTGTCTATTTTTTTACCGTTATTGCTTCAAGTGAAGTATTTTTACTGCCACTATTGTTTACTTTGACGTTGAAAACAACTCATGCTAAAATCTGCTAGTTAGTGCCGATAAAATGGTCGTATGGAATAGGCAAGTTGTATTTTCCACGCGAAAGTGTGTGTGGATGCGTGAAAATCGAAGCATTGCTAACTATTGATCGGTTAGTCGTCGTATTATCTTCCTAGTTAGCGGGAGTAAAAAGGGTGATCACTATTTTAGCAAAACCGCATGGTGTGGTGAATTTCAAACTTTTATGGAGACTGAAAACCTTGAGTATTTTAAGGTAAATACATGTCATGGTTATTAAAAGTTATATTACTTCGTAATATCCTCTTTTTTTTTAGAGGAAACTGATGGTGTTATAAAAGTTAAGAATGGGCAAGGTTAGCTGAGTGTTCACAATTTTATCGATGGAATAGTACCCTCATGGTTTTCAATCCCTTTTTTCGTCCTCATCATTTCGGGCAACCTTTGTTTTTTCCTACTCTTAGACAAAGCTGATTGCTATCTCCTTATCACTGCCTCTAGTCCAATCGTGTGCCTTTTAGTGGGTAATGCCATATATACGGGTCATCTTTCTTTAACTCATTGTTTGCGAATGCCTCGATTCTCAATTTTCCCATCAGCTCAGGCGAATCTCATGGGATCCATCGTCCGTCGGAAAGCGATTCCTGCTGAGCCATAAGCTTGGTTGCATGATTGGGCTAAAACTCATCAAAGGTCCATTCTAGTCAATGATATGGTCTTGGATTCGTTGATCGAAACGGAAGGAAGTAAACCTGTCATTTTGGCCTGTCCTCCCGTCATCTCCCAAGCACTATTAATACCCTCTTATTCATACCCTTCGTATGCGTACTTGGTTATTATCATCTCCGTCGCCCCGTTTTTAATTGCCGTCTGCCCTCGGAAGAAGTGACGCTACACGCGAAATTTCGCTTCTTATCGCACTTCCTCCTCGGCTTTCATTTTTTCAATTTCCTATCCCTTCCCTGTCGGCTTTCTCCCTCCCTATCTTCTTCCCACGTATCTCCCTCCCTCCCCCTTTTGGGAAACGTCGCCTCCCCCCCATTTCCTCTTTTAAGTCTCTTGTCCGCTCCGCTTGGTGTCGTCACTGTGCTTTTTCGACCGTGGAATCCCCAAGTGCAGGCCTCCCCGCGAATGCGTTTTTGTCCCCGGCTGTCGTTCTGAAAGCCGTTCGTTTTGAAAAAAAGTTTTTTTTTATGCCATGGGCTGCGAAATAGTAGTACCTACGGCGCAGTATTACATGTAGGGCTTTCCTAACCAAGTTACGTTCTTGGAAACATCCCTCTGTCTTGGAGACCCTGTCGCTAGCTAGACTATGCTATTTCGCGCCTTCCATTCTACGTTCCAGCTGTTATTTCGTGTCACGATTAAATTATGCGAACGATCGTTGTCAGAATGCTGTTGCCGACTACTTAATGCCACGCGATTTGTAATTTTGTACTGCTCTTTTCCCGTGTGAAGTTTGTGGTCTCGGCTGAGGTTACTAGAAAAATCCATAGTTCCCCAGTTTCTGGTGATAGTGGTTGGTATTTTGGCTCCTATACTATATATATGTAGGACTGGCAAAAGCTGCAGAATTAGAGAAGTTAACTTGCAAACACGAATGCTTCAGAGTTTTTTCTTCTCACGCGTCATTCACAATAACGACATGAATGGCTGCGATTATGCCACAAGATTCACATTTTATGTCGCTTAAATGCTACTATAACAATACTGCTTTATTGCTTTGCGTATAATTAGAGAGAGATGTTAAACACTGCTTATACTATTGTTATGTCTAATTTTACTCCAATTAATTGGTCATCTACAGAGCTACCACTCATGGTTTTTGTTGTATTGTCGATTATCAGTGGAAAAAGTAGTCTTCAAGAAGACATTTTGCACCTTATCCAGAAGAAAGGTGACTTCTTTCGGTTGTACCACCTTTAATTAATATTCATTTCTTAAGAATTGTTAGTTATTTCCCAACTCTTATCTTCGGAACTCTACCCCATCCGTTTAATTCGTATTTTCCGTGGATTCAGTCTCCACATGTTTAATCCACCCATTCATTTTTCCGTTTACTTCACTTCTTACAAATCACATTTATTTCAGTGGCGTTTTCACATTTTTTCTTCATTCGTGCTTTTGAGTGTTTAAAACTCAGTGTACGTTTTTGTTTATCCATTAAATCCTTTTTCTAGCGAAATTTAATATTCAATATACGTTCCTGCGCTGAAAACTAATTTTTTCTACGCTCTAAACATGGTGCTCGCGGGTGCAATTGGTCTTGTCCTCGAAGAAAATTCTCACTGTCTGGAGACTTTTAATCGACGATCTAAGCACCAACTTTCTCTGAAGGACGTCTTATCCGTCAATCGGAACTTCCTTGAGAAATTCCCATAAGTTTTTCTCACCATTCAATATAGGAAATAGTTAATCCTCAAAAGTAATTCAACCTGTGTTTGCGCAGTTTATCTTATGTATTTGTTCCAGTATCTATTTTTATGTAATCAGTGTAAGTGTATCCCAAGTGATTACTTTTCCCTGTTGCCTGAACCCTCCGAAGGAATGTGAAAGGGTATAAAATGTTATTGATAAAAATTGTCGTTATAATAATAGTTGATTAGTTTGAAAGGTTTCAGAATCAGCATATAATTATCTTCTAATAGCGTGCACCCTTGCGGATTTTTTGCAAAGTAATGATTTGTAGCCATTATCTCTCTCAGTCCTGATACCTACCTACTCAGCAATCCCTTGTTATGATGAAAAATGCTTCGCCATTTCAGTATTCTTATATAAATAACGACTGGCTTCGTTAAAAGAGGTGCTCATTTCGGTGTCAATATTTTGCGAAATCATTTGTTTTTTGTATAATAAAGCTATAGTTTTGGGTACTATTGTCGATTATTGCGTTTTGAAAGAATCCACAAAGTAGAGTCTCTGACGACGTCTTTAATCTGTCATTCCTTGCCAATCGTGACTTTATTTCACAATTGCGCGGATGCCTACCACCAATATCTCCTTTAAAAATTTTAAGATGTCAACTTTTACTAGAACCACTCGATTTATTAAACAACGACCCATGTTTCGATGTGCATTCACATCATCTTCAGGTAAATGGAGGTGGATGTGCAGGTATTATATAGTAAACATTACCAGGTGGAGAAAGAGAACAATGCAGGAAGAGGGTGGTCACGGGAGGGTAGGGAGGGGGGCTAGGAGGACGAAGTGGAGGGGATTAAAGCTTTGAGGATGGGGGAATAGGCAGGGAGCATACATTCATTAACAAGAAATTTATCTCAGTAAGCTTGGTTTTTTAAAATTTCTAGTTATTCTAAAGCATTCAACTGACAGACGTAAGCCAACTACTAATGTCCTAAGGAAGCTTGTGGTAATCACATCATCTTGTGCAGTAGAATTTTGAGGAATACTTAGTATATTCTTTTCCTTCTCGAGTAAACACTTTGTAAAGGAAGAGTAGTAATATTTTAGTCCTGAAGTACCAACTAGGCAAGTTTGGTATTTTGATGTTTTCTTACCCACCTCTTAGAAGTCCACTCATCCAATCTACTTATGTAAAGATAGCGGCGATATGTGTTATTTTCGCTGACCTCATGCTATATTCACAGCCATTTCGTAGCGTCCAAGTCACTTTCCAAATTGTCTCACGAGTGTAGTTCCACCAGTCGTTTGCTCCAGAACTTACATGTCATATTGACTGGTTGCATTAATCTTGTTCATGAGAGCATGCCAAACAATTTTCCTTAAAACCTAACTTGTCTTTAATTGCTCCGTTGTTTTTGCTGGCGTGTTTGTCATTTCAAACAGCCACCCACTTTTTGAATGCCGTGCTTAGGTGTGCAAAAGTAAAATATCGCGCTTGACAACCCAACAACCGATCGGTAGGTTATTCGAACTACTAGTGTGGAATGGAGTGCGCAACTCCCCACTTACTGCTCAAGTAATATCTCGAAGTCACATCTTGTCTCCTAAAAAGAAAGGTATCTGGGAAAATTATGATTTAAAATAGAGTTTCGACTCAGTATTACACTCATTGAAACAAAACAGAACGGAACACCCTTGTTTTACGGCTAAGAGATCATTTCCACGAAGCTAATTTTTGCTCCGGTTAGAAACCCGAATGTATTCTAGTTCCTGTAGGTGCAAAGTCATTCCCCTTGAATCTTAGAGGCATCCTTCGCGGAAGGGACCACTCCCACCTTTCCGGGGATCTTTTCCCGTTCCCCCTCTGCAATTCTGGCCGGATAGAGGGCCCTGCCTGCTCGATGCCTCTCATCCATTATGTTACCGCTTCTCATCATTACGTTACAGGCACATCGTTCGGGCGCAAGTCGTGGGTGTGGGCGTTGTAAATGGTGAGGGGCGAAGGAGGCGGTGAAGGAAGATGAGGAAGATGGACGATGTCATGGAACGATTGAGCGCGGGACAGCACCGCATCCCCCTCTGTCGATCCACCTTCAATCCGCTCCGCCCCAAAAGGGGTTTCCCCGGTTCGATATCCGCCTCCAACCTAGTCGTTTTCTCTCCCCGCACGACGAATAATGATGGTGGCCACCATTCGGCGATCACATGCACCGGACAAGCCTGCTGAAATTTCCGCCTATGGGGCCAATCGACGTGACCTACGTGTTTGCACCTTTACGCGATCAAAATTTTTCGTTACATTGTTACATACCGTCGTCGTATTTGCATTTCTTGGATAAAGACTCCTTGACATCGAACTATGATGGTGATGCCGATTCAGTTTAAGTGTGGCTCAATGACTGTGTGAAATTAGAACCGCAATCCTGGCGAGCCAACACTGGCTGAAACGAGCCAATCGTGATTACAAATTAGTTCTTTTGGTTAATAAAAGGTCGCGAGGAAGAAGGCCAGCCAAAAAATCGTGTCTTTTTGGTTGAACAAAAATTTGTTTTTGGTCCACTCTTCATAGATTTCTACCTCGATAGGGTTGATAGGTTAGGTTTCCCATTCCTTGAATTGTTGTGGCATATGGCTGAAGTGAATATGTTATACCAATTTGGGTTCCCGGTCCTGGAAGACCGATGGATAGGAGACGGACGAATGGTATTTCTCACCGTGTTAAACCCTCACTATGATCGCTGTTTAGAATACACAAGGCTATAGTGGAGCGGCCGTGATGTCACGTGTTTAAATCTGTTGAAAAAGAAACGGGATACTTCAGTTATTTTTCCCAGGCTCGTCATGGTTGGTTTATATAGCATAATGAATCTTGGCCACTCTTCCCATTCAGCGGGGGTGTCTTCTCCTGAGACGGAAAATACAAGGTCCTTGCATTCGTCATCTCACAAAATCCTTGCGCACAAACAAACTCAACTACAGTCAAAGATGCGGACTGAGAGGGTCGCGAGACATAAAGACATAATAATGGAAAATTATTGAGGACAGGTTAGCATAAATATTTTCAAGACTAAATAGATAGATAAATTGAGTAAAGATTGCTAGGTTTCAGGCTGGGGATGAGGAGACTGTTGGACTACTGGAGCGATTGTTGGGGATTATTTTACAGTGAAAGACTTAAGACCACTGTAGGAGTGACGGTAGGTACTAAAGATCGCAGTGTTAGTGAAGACCGTAATAAGTCTAGGTGGTGGATAAGCGATAAAACACGAATATGACAGCAAAGCTATGACTGAAAATGTAAATTATTCAGTTTTACATGATTTGATCCCTGGTGATGTACACTATAGTTTATACTTATAACGTATAACTATATACTTATAACGTGCGAATTAAGGTGGAGTTATTTTCGAATCGTTCAAATTTTTTACCCTGCGTTGATTTGGTGGTACCATTTACGCTGATATCTAAGAATATGTTATTCATAAAATTCGTTTTAACATCTTCGAACATAGAAGCCGCTCTATTACCGTGATGTTCTGTGACTGCAAATATTTAGGTTAGTTCGCCTTGTTTTCTACTCCACTTATTGATTGTGCTAGTATCCTGGACTGGCTATAAACGGCTTGGAGGCTTTATTTTTGCTATACAGGTGAACAAGGTGTCTTTCAAAATGAGTAAAAGATCATACTTCCTGTTTGAATTGGGAAATGTTAGTCCTAGAGCTATAGTTCGGGAGAAGCAGCATGACATTTGTGCACGTTGTGTTTTAGTGGAATGATTGTGTGACTAACTGGAAACAATTACCTCCTTTTCGGAATGCCTATAAAATGGAGGTGGACGTGCTCTGAATCAAAGCTGCTTATTTTTGCGCAATCATGAAATGAATACCTGTTGTTATGTTAATTGTTCGCACTGACTCATGTTCTCGGAAGTAAGGTCTTTTAGTGCCTACCTGTCCATTGCTAAAAAATGTCATTCTTTGTCATTAACCTACGACGCACTACCACGTGAGCTCCCTCCATGGTATGGCATGAAAACCTTCTAAGAAAGGGAAATCGTTGTTGGTAAATCGGGCTTATTCAGAATGATCATTATTAATACTCAGAGAAATAAACGATTGAAATTTTCAGTTGTTACCTCTCTTATAAGAATTGAAAAATCCCTTATATCGTCGTATTTGCCGATCGCCTTTTTTCCCTTTTTTTAATTCGCGCAGTTACCGTTTTCGTGTTGATGTCTTGAGAAAAATAGAGCGGAAATTGGTCACATAGCGATTGTATCGCTCTTCCGTGAAATCAATAGTTATTTTTGTAGTCTTCTGTGACCATCTTTTCCGCCCAAAATCCGAAAAAATTGCTGCCATGTGCATCTTAGTGCCTGACGCGACTCAAGAGAACGAGACGGTCTGCTAAGACATTCGCGTTCACATGACATAACGTATTGAAATTATGTGTGAGCTGGAAGCAAAAATCATGTGGGTAGGAAGTTTTTTCATGGTATAAATGATTGAATATGCTGTTGTTTCTCTTTTTTATATTTCGCTCACAATATGGGCACGAGGAAAATGAATCGTTGAATATACCAGGTATAGCAGTGCCACATCTTCCCGTCCCTTTTATTTAAATTTCGGTGTGGCAGTGGCTCTGAATCGCAAGAAAAGTCATGCTATTAACGCTTTTGCGAGTAATATGGTCTAGCGCCCAGTCTCTTCAATATCCCTGTTCATTGTCTTTTATGAAACTTTGAGTCTCGTTCAGCTGTTGACTTGCATCGCGACTCTTCGTTGTTTACGCTTCAGTTGTTAGATCAATATTCCCCGAATTCGACTGATTTCTAATACAGCGGGTTTGTGCGTTCATTACTCGCCGGCTCGTCTTTCCCATGCTCCAGTGTCCCTCTCCTATTTTTCGTAGAATTATCATTCTGTGAGAATTTGATACAGCTGAAACAGGTTGGTTTGTTCTTTGGAGCGCGGTGTTACCTTGATCTATGCCAAATTATGGAGATCAAAGTCTCAGGTTTGATCGACTTTTTGTACTTGAGATTCTGTGTCATCGTAGTCGTCCCAATTTTATGAAACGTAAGCCCCGTCTTCGCCGCGGCACATTGTCGTTCTCTTCGTCGCTATATTTCTCATTCCTTGGTTCATCTGCTCTCAACGCACGTTTCACTTTCGTTGTTTTCGGGGCATCCAGCTTAGAGACGTCACAATGGATGCTCAAAAAATAAAGAAATCCTGTGAGCGGTGAGAAACTATGGAGAACCAAACGACTCCGCATCAAAACTCCCTTTAATTGTTTTGACGCTCGTGTGTCTGGAATAAGAAATGATTGATGGCAAGGAAGACACTAGGCTTCGTGGTTTTCGTCTTCGCTCATGATTGCCTTTTATACATGTGTATAACCATGTTTCATTAATTCGATTGTACTATATTGCGAAGACAGCGACAATCTGAGGAATTAACTCTTGTTTTTGCTGTTTATTACCATAGTACCGTTCCAAATAGTATCTGCCATATTTCTTTTTCTAACTTCTCGTAAAGTTATATTTAAATGTTAAATACTATTGTGCCTCTTTCTTTAATTTTCTCATTACTAGTCTAATTACTCACCTAGGGCAAGGGCCTAGCCTCATTGAAACACCAGTCCCCGTAAGATCACTGAAGTTAAGCAATGTTGGGCCCGGACGAGGGTTGGATGAGTGACCATTCATACCTTCACCGTGGCGCTCTTGTCCCCTGTCCACATGTGGCAGGCAGGTTAAAAAAGGGGTTGGCACAATGGACCACTCAAGGTCTAGGTGCCCGAGCTCCTGTCGAAGGCTCCCCTACTAACAATTACTCACCTAAATTCGCTCCTTAGGTGATAAACGGAAACAGTCGTTAAAACTACGATTTCGTTCTTTTTTTCCCGTTTGGAATCTTAAATTTAGCTATTTAGGCTTCCGCAGAGGCTGGATTTTAACGTTGCATTATCCAGTTCAACTGTGTAGATATGTCACTGTGTTGAAGCGAAGACAGTCTCACATCCATTCCATGCGCCTTCCAGTCGAACTTTCGCCCTTTCACCTCTGACATACGCTGCTGAACGAGAAGGTGCAACCTGATAAGCTAAAGAATTGTTTCTATTTTCATCAGTCATCGTTTAGCTATACAAAGCCACGCTACGTCAATGAGGAGAAAATCATGTCAGAGCACAATGTATGTTTTCCGCCATTGAGAAATAATGCAAATGATACTCAGAAAGAGAAGGAAAATTATCGCGATTACTTAGTTGTAGAATTTATTTTAAGGTAGTCTGTTACAATTTCACGCTCGTGGATGTGCGATGTTCGCGATCATACGACGCTGGTCGGCCTATCCCAAGGCCCGGAGGAAATAATCCTTGATTTGTTTTCCCCCCGCGTGGGGAATGTCGACCGTGACCCTCTTCTTATTCTTTCAACGGCGACGCATTTTTCCCTCGACGTAGATCACGTCTTTGGGACAGTCGCAATATATCCCGTAGGCTTTCACCAGCCGAGTAAGAAAAGGCAGCAACTGGACGAAAAAGAGAATTGCGTCGTTTCATCCAGAATGTCGGCGGGTCCGTTTCAGAGGTCTCTGGGGAGAATACTGCTGGCATGCCATATTTGCGCATATCGTTATTTAATTACTCACTTCAGGTCGTCGTTTGGGCGAAAATACTTCTCAATATTTTATCGAGTTAATGCTTTTGAGATTATAGCAAAATTGTCTCATGCTTCATCAATTTGCCCAAAATTATATCTTTCTCTTCGCTGTCCTAACTCTCCCCCTGCCATCTCCCATGTCTCCTGCATCATGCACCGTATCGTGCCCAATCCTTCCAACCACTAAACTGTAGAATATTGTTGGTGTATCCCTGCCGAGAATTCTCATTATTTTCCCTCATTCCCTGCTTAATTCTTCCGTTAAAATTTATACAAAATTAGCGTAAAAACTGGCTATTCCGTGAAATTTGTTGCCTACGATTAAGCATTTTCTGGATACGAAATTTTAGTCAAAGGTCAATAGGACAAAACTCATTCCATTATCATAACGACCTTTCATAAAAGCCATAAATTATGATGTAGAACATTATAATCATTGAAAACAATCTGGAATTTATTTTACGGACTTTTACGATGAGCAATAGGCATTTGTTTGGAAGGATTCACATTACGGAAGTGTTTCCATTCTCTGTCAATGAGTGAATACTTGTGAAGCAACGCCATTTATCTTTAATTATTTAACGTACTTCTCTTTCGTCGAGCACGTGGATGTATTTGCGTGGGAAACTGCCGGGAAAGTAAACAATTTTTTCCAGCATCTCTAAAGTACACGATGAGCATTCTGTTTGTTCTGTTTCTTTAAAAAGCCATGAGTATTGAGTATTACCTCATAGAAACCGTCATATTGGGAATGGAATGGTGATTTCCTTGAATATGTCGATCACATATCGTTTTTTGTCGCTGGAAAAATCCTTGCGTTTCATACTAGCAGATAGGCGCCGCGCGTCAGGTGCGTTCAGCTGCCCTTGATGCATTACACTAATGTTTTTCCAGGCCTAATTCATGGAGAAACACATCCGCATTGTTTTATTAGTATCTCATCTATCCTCGGTTACTCTTGCTAACTCACTTACTATTTGTTAAATCATGCCTTACCTGTGTTTATTTTCTTCTTTCCTTTGAACTCTTGAACCGTTTAGAAGTGGAGAATTTCTCGTTCTTCCTCTTCTTATTTGGCTCCTTCCTTAATAATTTATGCCGCTAATCCAACGCATCGATGTAAAAAACTTTTGTGGCAAATATCAGAACTTCCGAGGGATTATCTGATTTTGATTTTGTGGTGCATATGGATATGAGCTATCTGGAATATTTCTTTGTGTAGGGTTAATTTTGTTTGGTTCTAATTTTTCATTCAATTAGATTTTTTAAGTCTTCGGTTGCTTCAATTTATCGCCTCTGGAAAAATGAAAACGCTGTAATGCAATTCACAGTTCGTCTTATTTCGGTCGCTGGTAAAGAAAAGGAAATATCCTTTTCTACACTTCATTAGCTGTTTGTGTGCTTTAATTTTGTACAGCTCAAGGTGGCCCGCTTAATTGTGTTGCCTCATTCATTATGTCCTGGTATCATTCCCTTTCTTCGGTTGACTGACAGAGTGGAAGTCCAATAGTTTATGTCAAATCGCTTTCCATTTCTCCTTTTTACGCTCGAGTTGACGTGCATTTTTCAATCTGAATGCTTGTCGGGTAGCGCACGTCACTTTTCAAGAAGCCGTGTCAGGGCCTGTCGTATTTACTTAAGAAGAAAAAGCGTTGGCATGGTAATGGTAATTGAACAGAAATTAGGTGGACAGTTTTGACACTTTTGTTGATCACGGAACCGGGTCTGATTTCATGCTCGACTGACACTCGCACCATTGGAAGAAGTTTTTCCTGACAGTTTCGTTTATCATGCTGTTATATTTTTCCGACACACTTCTTCGAGTCATTTCTCTGATTGACTGAAAAAAATCTTAGACGACTCCACGCTCCGTATTTTATTTTATTTTTGCTTGAGTGCTCTTTTGTTTTCCCTTGGACTCCATCACGCAATTACACCCAAAATAATATGCATTTAACGCATGGTGGGGCATTTGAAAATGTCGCTCGTAAATGGATGACCTTGCTAAAATTCTTTGATACCGATCATTACGGAGAGCTGAAGCGGGCAGTCGGCGGAACGGCCTTCCTTGTCCTGTACCCGAACCTGGAATCATATTTAGCAGAATGGGTACTCGCTCTCTGGAAAGTTCCCCATCATTGGCCGTGTTGATTGCTTACTCCACTCCTCATCCTGCTCCAGGGGAAGTCACATACTGTGCTGGCTTGATGGAAAAGTGACATTCATCTGTACACCTTTGGACTATGTATGTACTTTTTTTTCAGTCTATCATTCATTATTCTGAAAAGGTCTCATCTGTGTCTTAGGTTAATGAGGTAGCGACTATGCTCCTCGTGGGACGTCATCGATTGGAAGTGGCGATCGAGAAAGGTGTGAGTGGCGAGGTTTACGAGACCCGAAGCGGCGTGAATTGCCGGACATATATTTTGCCATTAATAAGATGATTTGCCTGCTTGGTGTCTGCTTTCTGGACTTTTCACTATTTCTTTCCTCCCTAATGTTTGACCCCATTTCAACGTTGAATGGTCTGGATTGCTATTTCCATCAGGCGAAGTAGTTAATTGCGCACTCGAAAACTGGCAGAAGTTGTCATAAAAAACTTCGACTTGGAACAATTTCTTCAAGGTGCTTTTACACGACGAGACTAAGCTATACTAACGATTACTTCGAGTTTGGAGGCAAAATATATTACATTTATACAGCAGAAGATATTTCTCGAAAGTCAGCTCTCCCAACTCATTGGAGAGCTGCTCTCCTGAGATATCTCCTTTGTAAATTCTCCTGGCTACTTAAGCTCACCAGCTTATTCTCCTCACCTGAGTGCATAAATGTCTGAAACTGTCGACATTACATCCTGAAATCGAAGAAAATGTTTTCAGTATACTATTGATATTATGATACCCTTCCACTACGTCTCCCTGGATACAGTTAACTTAATTTAATAACCCTCTTTGTCAGTTTATTCACTCCTCCACATCAAAAAATTATTAAGTCTTAGCGTAAATGTGTACCGGGTCATTGTTTTTTTAACCACTCTTAAACCTAAGAACAAGAGAATTATGTTTTGGTCTTGAAATGTAATAATTAATACAGCACCCTTCTATATTTGCTTTTCAAGTTATAATTAAAGCTGAATGATATATATTTTTAACTTTTCTATAAATATTGTTGGCAGTTATGTTGTAGCCTTTATATTGTGAGCAAAATCCTATCCGAAGTTTAGGTTAATAATTTTCAATATTTTCATCACGGCAGTTTCTTAAAAAAATAATAATTTGCAGTCTTAAAATTTTCAGGAAAATTTGCTGAATTTCACCAAGTTTTCTTTGCTTAAAATTTGAAGCTTTCAAGATTTCCTTAAAAGTTGGTACAACTTCAGTTAAGGAAACCTTGCTGATTTTCAGCAAATTTGGGGATATATATTTTACAGTATATTTATTGAAACACTTGAGAGAAGAGGCAGCTTCGAAAAAAATACATAGCCAGATTCCACTAGAAAGGCAACTATTGCATGCATTTGGAATGTTAATCGATTTCGAGCATAATGGAGAACAGATTAACTGAAACCGGAGGAAGTGAAGTTAATTACTTCTATAGTGTGTCCATCACAATTTTTCGAGGCATTAGTATGGCTGTACGTGTCACGTGGGACATACGAGAACAACCATGAGGATTTACAGTCTGGTACTTGGTGAAGTCAACAAAATGCAGAAGTTTTTCAGGCTCTGGGACGAATTTGTGCTCATTATTTTGGTGACGAGGCGAATAACATTCGTGCCGAGTTCAAGGAATACTTCATGTCAAACCAAGGTGAAGTTCGATGGTAGTATAAGTACATGTATGTAAATTCTGGTGCATTGATCAACAACGAATGCAAGGTGCTTCCTTCATCATCCACCGAAGTAAAGGAAAGATAAAAAGTTCCCATAGCCTTTAATGTATAGGCACCACTCGTCAGAAACGTAATTTCTAACTCAATAAAAAAGAACTTACGATTCACATCTTACTGTCATTATGGCTGCATTCGTTGCATTTGTAGCCGTTCTTGTCCCGATATCTTTAAGGAGAGAATAAAATTTTTCAGCTGCTCTGAGAGCTTTTGATCCCGGGAGGGGGGGAGGGTGAGATAAGGAGGTGCTGAAAATGTTGACGCGCGACGCACTCCCGGGGACATATCTGTCTCCTAATCCCCTTTTAACTCTCCTCACCATTTACACGGCTCTCTTTTGAAAAGAATCTCAAATTACCGCATTGAGAGAATATATCTCTCTAAAAAATCTCATCGCAGACTTGCTCCTAGATTCACTCGATGGAGGCTAAATCCCGTGTTATATCAAAGCATCTCCAATCAGGTGAAGCGCATCCCTCACTTAAACTCAGGGTTACGCGAAGCATTCTCTTAAATTTGTCTTTTCATGCATTCGTTCTCTTTCGGTTTATAATAGAGTCGTGATTGTATTTCAAGGGAATCCAGATTTATTGTTCATGGATGTTAAATTCAATGGGATTCTTCGAAGCGTTTGTCTCGGAGGAATTATGTGGAATTATGTGTGTAAATTTGGCGTTGTTACTGTGATTGGAAAAATGCTTTGAAAATTGCAGCTATTGCAAATCCTCGTGCGTGGCATGTCGGTAATTATAGAAATCTTAAATTACGTGTTACAAATATTGTGTGTGAGAGAGGGAGAGAGAGAGAATACTTCTTATTTGCTCTTGAAAGTTACCCGCATTTCAACATTATTTATCTAAATGCTTGCTGTTAATTTCTATCTAGATAAAATTATTTCATTGTGTAGGAATTTCCATTTCAAATTTGTGGCTGTCGGTTTTTTTCTGGTTTCCGTGATTATGGGAAGACGGAAAGGATTTTTTTATTTAGTTCTTTATTCTGGCGCTAAATTTAGTAGCGATTTCAATCTTAAATCCGCGAAAGAAAACATTGGAGTAATGTGTACGTGGATTATTTCTTATCTCACCATGTTTTCTCTTTCAGCATATGAATAACCAATTTTTCATTATGAATCTTTCGGAAATCTAGAGAAATAAAGGAATGTTAATTTAAAATGTAACTTTTATTTTTGTCATATTCATGTGCAAATATGCGTTAATATACAAACAAAGCTTCTTTTTGTCATGTGGAAAAATATTATTCCCTGAATCTAAATGAAATGCTCTTCAAGTCTGACGGTAGCCTCTAGCTCCCACTGAAGTTCCTGGCGTAGACCGGCGCGGCATGTAGGGGAGGTAGAAGGAGCGGGGGTAGAAGGAGAATGGAAAGGACTGAGGGAAAATGAGTGAAGCAACGAGAGAGAGTGAGATGGAGGAAACAAATGACTGCGCGAAAAAGACTCGAGGCTCGCACGCAAGGCAAGTGGTTAAAATCACCCATCGGTATGACTTAGCGTGAGACAAATGGAAACGGGTAGTGGCAGGTAGTGGTTAGTAATCCAACTTCTCGAAGCGCGTGTATTGACAGTTTCGAAAGGTTTTCTGACCCTCCACACTTTACAACATTCCTCCTTCGTTTCTCAACATTTTGAAAGTTTCGTAGCCCATGCCCCACAATCGTCCAATCGCAGCGCCAGGGACTTTAGTCAGATTCCTACCCGAAGGTTAGAGACAGCCTTACCCGAACACTCCAGAATGGTACTTAACTTGAAATTTTCTTTTGTTTTTGGACCAATAAATGGTTTTATTATTGATTTACGGTTAAATCGCTCACGGGTCTGCGTTCGGAGGAGTATGCAAAGCGTTGCATGTTTCGCCCTGAGAATGTAGCTGCAATATTAGGTGTTGTGTTACCTATTGCGTATGTTTATCGTCAGTAGCACTGTCTGCTCTTTACTGCTCGAAGGGGCTCTCATCTCTTCCCCTTCCTCCTACATTATTAAATCCTCTTTTATTATTCCTCTGCCGCTCCCCCGTCCTCTCTCATTCCTCTCCCCTCCCATTTCCACATTAGTGGCGCTAATCGTCCCTCCCCCACCATCCTCGCTTTGCCGCGCGCCTCCTCCCGGACCTGCCGCATTCGATCTTTCCCTTCTCCCCACCTCGTCCCAAAGGGCCTCAGGGTCGCGGAACAATGGCCGTCTCATCCGCGTTTTTTGGCCAATTCCCCACTCTCCCCTCCCGCCGTCCCGTCACTATTGCCTCCCCTGGACGTCGTCTTGCAGAGTCCGTCCGTAATGTTGAATCGCAGCGGGGATGCTCGCTAGACCAATCTCTCTCTCTCCCTCCCGCTTCGGCTCTCATTTTTCTTATCTCCCATCTCCTTTTCCCCCTTTCTGCCCAATGGATACCTCCGTCTCCGGTCTTAATAGTTTTCGTGCCGTCGGTTCTCGACCGTCAAAATCTCATTTCCCTTTTCATCGCCAATCCATTTCACTAATGGGAGGGGAAGCGATGCGTTTGAACCGAATTTGGGTGATCGATTCAAAGATAATGGTTTGGTCTTCGACACGGATCCTCGTTTTTAACTCAGTCATGAATTGCTCATTTGTGCCTTTAGAAACCAGTATTGTCATGTAAAATCTAAATTTGATATTAAAACAGCAGCTTATTTAAATTGAGAAAAAATTCCTACATAATAATATCTAATTTCTTTCTAATACTACTTCAAAACTATGAATAACTCAGTCTTTCTGATGTTCATTTAGAATTTATTCTTAAAGATCTCTATTTTTTTTGTTGATTTCGTTTTCAGCTGTCCTTGAGGAATAAATGCAAATTAAATTTAGAATTTTATTTTGTGATTTTCGGTATCTTTTTCTTTTTTAATATCTCAATATTTTGTGTTTTCATCTTTAAAACAAAACTATGCCGTCCTCATGTGTTGTGGTAATGGACGTTCAGAAATATTAAAAAAAGATGAACTACGAAACAACGCTTATAAGTACTTCTTTAAATATTGAGTTGTATTTATGAATTAATCTTATATTCAACACTTGTATGTCATGTACTACACTGGGGATGAATAATAATCGAATCAATGCCTAGAGTTAAGTGACAAAAAAGTGAAGTGATAGTGAATGATGTTGTCAATGTCGTAACTTTTCATTATTCAAAATGCATCATAGAAAAATATAACTGGCTACATTTACAGCTGAACCCAGCTCTCAGTATTTTATCGAAACCATTAAATAGGTAATCTTATTCCTTGACTTCAGTTTTGGTTCAGCTACTGAGTCAAGATTGTCGCTCTCAATTATGGTCCCTCTTCGAAAGAGCTCGACCCTTGAGGAACGTTCTCCATAACTTGGAGATATTCAAGGACACAGCGGTTGAACTCTCAAATTCCTGCACTAATATGATCTTTCGCTCCATACGAATTAATCAATGAATTGTTTATTTATTTTTCATCATGGGCGCCCGAGGTTGTGATCGGGCAAAGGGAGCGTTTCCCTCCACAATGTGTTTGTATTTTTTTTATCCGGGGCGAAGAATGAGCCCTGTGGGAATCACGAGACCGTGCAACCACTGCCCCCCCTGCCGCCGGCGCCGATGCTTGAATTGCCTTAACCGTTACCATGTATGTATATACCACTCTTCAGTCCCACTGGTGGGCTTGTATCTTTCAGGATGGTTTGCGATCGTCGAGGGATATACGAGCAGGACGCACCCGAGGGAAAAAGACAAAGGTACCACATGCACTACACTCTTCGAGAGGTATCCTCGATAATCTCCTTCCGATACTGCACGCATCTCGATGCGCTTTCTGTTCCATCTGGATTTCAATGGATGCACTACATAATACGTATGTATGTAGTCCTTTTGATACCGAGCCATGTTCTAGGTGCGGAATTGTTATTGTCTCTTCCTCATGTTTTCCACGAATTGGCGTATGTTGGACGCTTGCTCAAGTTGAGGCCATGCGCGAAAGAAATGGAGATTCTTTATTCATTAGATTCTTTACGGTGAAACTTCGCTTTGAAGACATCTGTGTTTGGTATGATCCGATGCAGTGAGTATTTTCTCAAACGCCATCAGTCTTCGGATTCGTAGTTAGCGGGAAATTTCACTTCCCGTAAAATTAGTTAGATTTGATCGCGTTGAAAAATAATATTTTGTAATGGAACCAAAATGTTCTCTTCCTGGACCATTTTTCAAGATATTTCCCTTAAAATAGAAGTCGTGTTTCATAAGATATGTCTGGACGCTCCTGGTAAACATTGTTATAAAATGGAGGATGTTCTGGTGCATGGATCTTAATCAAAATTATACGTTCACTCAATTATTTTTACAAATAACGTAGTAATCAACGATGATAATACTTTGATTAAATCGTAAAAAAATTTCTAATATAATCGTGAAATCAGCGTACGGCGTGAAACATACTGGTAAAATCCAAGCTTAGAATATTTTTAGTTAGTAAATTACTTATAAGTTTAACCTGATACAACAACTTGATGCGTAATTAATATTTCTACGTCCAATTCGTTATTCTTATACCTGCTTAAGCTTTAGAATAAAATTCGAATACAGTCTTTATTATGGCTTGGGGAAAATCTCCCAAAACTAGCTGAAAGCCGCAGGGCGTTAAACTGTTTCCCCGTGATGCTCCTGTTCATTCCATTCATGAGATTGTTTCTTGCCATTGTTCACTGCAACTTACCGTTTTGAGAATATAGCCGAACGATTTTAATGCTAACTCATTTTCTGGAGACACACAAAGGTGGATAAATAAAGTAACAGTTATGGAGAGTCTAGGGGATGGCCCTTGGAAATTGCCTCTCGTCCTCTCCTCTCTCTTTCTCACCATTGTCGCAGTCGTTGACCTTTCGTGAGGGATCTCCCAGGCTGGTGTCCACAACCTCCTGCGACCACTTTGAACGGTGTTTTCCTCGGAGTTGGCCGTTTCCTTCCGCCGCCTTCTGACCTGCCCGCCTCCGCGACTTCTTTCTTCCATTTGTGCTTTGTTTTTTTTTTTTTACCAACGCGAATGTTGGAAGCGTAGCCGCAGGTATTCCGTGCAATACCCTGGTAGTCGTGAATAGCGTTCGCGGAACGATACCACGAGTTAGGGAGTTGTGGAAAGTTGCGTGTTTTTATTGGAATGTGGCTGTTTTTTTATCGTATCAGGGAAAAAACGTGGAATGCGTTCCAATGGTTGACTGGTAAATCATGGCTTTATTTTAGATTCTCATTGATGGAATGGTTCATTGATCACATCCTGCGACTGTAATTTATTAGGAAAAAAACTGACGGATCTGCTTACCTGTACAGAAATTTAATATCTTCTTTTGTTTTTGATTGATTATTAAATAGAATTACCTTTTTCTGAATTTTTTCCCGTGTAAATTTAACACGTCATGATAACCTATCCCTAGCCATTTTTGCCTGTCTCTCAGCCGAATAGGTTGATGCACGACTGTGTATGCCGTATATATGGTACTTTTGATGAAACACTGTTGGCTTATACTTCCCTACAGTATTTTCACGTAATGAATTCTATGTTTTCGTGCAGTGTATTATATGTTTAAGTGGATCGACGTTTAATTTTTCACTGCATTATGAATTTTGCTTCTTCATACATTATTACTGGTTTCAGATTTTTCTACGCTTTGATTGTTTCAAAATTTTGAATTTGCTAAAAATAGAAAACGCTTGTGAATTGCTACCGCCTTGACTTCTACATATATATTATGAAAGTATAGGTTAAATTATCGTGTTATTTTTTATTTGGCGTATATTTTTTCAATCTTGCGAGAGGTAGCGTTTTGTGATATATGTCCCTAAGTTTTCCCTGCCTCCTCCTTTGATAATGATCGTCATTTATTTACCGTTTCCTTATAGCTGAGGAGTCGGAAAGATTAGTGCAAACAGTGCATTCTAAATATACGCTTGGACACCAAAGGGGTGGATGGAAATAGTTAGTGAAGTGGTTAGAAGTGCGAGTGTGTCTGAGCAGATGAAAATTGATCGTTTGAACAGACTAATCTCAGTTGCCCCCGGAGGCTAGTGTCGACCATCAAAGAATTATATCGCTCCTTATTAATGATTGTTCTCGTTTCAGCTTCGTTGCAGCTCTCGATGCATGTCACGTTGAATATTTTGCGTAATAACAAGAATAATGGATATGCACATCTTTTCTTCAGCCAGTCACGCTTTAATTATCTTCTCCGTGGGAAATAATGATACTGCGCAATATCGGAGAAATAAACTAGCTACTTGCGACGTATATTTAACACTTAACCCCACGTTTATCCCTCCGTTGGGCCGTGACCCATTGGGATGGGTTTCTTTTAATAGGCATTTTGCAAGCCGCAGGTGTACTTCATGTGATTTGTAGTTCTCTCTACTCTGTCTGGTGCTTAGCGTTCCTGTTCGAGCGCTTTGCATTTCAGCACCTCAGTCGCTTTAACGAATACCAACCTGGAAAAAGGAGCGCATCTACATCTAAAACCTGCAAGCCATCTCAAGGGTGTGTGGCAGGGGTTGGGTCATCGCCAATATGTACTAAACCGTATCCTAATAAAATGAGCGCAACTTCGGCTATTTATGCTTCGGCTTGAACATGCAAAAAACTTGTCAAAATGTGAACTTTCTCCTACATGCTTTACACCATAGGTATGCCTCAAATGTGCAGGAACTATTAAGAAATGTATAGTGTAACTGTATAAAAGCACAGAGATACAAGATTCATGCAATAGGGTGCGAAACGTAATATTAGTACTATGTTTCTGATGAAGGTGCAAGCATTAGGAAGCTAATCAACGAATTAGTGACACTACCCATCGACTCACCTAGTTTATAGTCTTATTGGCGGCGGTGTTGATCTTCGCTTTTCTTGCCTCCCTCCGGTCTTGTTTCAAGGCTATATGGGGACCCCCAGACCCGTCCCTCGGATCCTCCCTCCACGCTTCGGCGGCTCCTTAAAGCGTATCGTGCCGTCATTGAGATACGTTCATTCGGTCGCTCTCTGCGGTTGATGTCGCTTCGAGAGACCTTGTGGCGACAAGCATGAATTAACACTCTCGAGATTTGTGCCCAATGCTGCAATTAATAGCGCAATTAAGTCGAGCATGCTATGGTTCCTTGGTTCTTAATCGACGAATTTAGCGATCGAGTCGGTGTAGTGGCTGTTGCTGACTGCCATGGGCGTAGCTTTGGGGGGAGGGGGAGGAAGCTGCCCCCCTGCCAGAGACATTTCACTCTAAATCTGCTGTACGGAGTCAAATAGGATGGGTGTCCTACTGTCCGGACCTCCCTATTCAGCTCATACGGCTTCTAACAACCCTGGCTACCCCCATGCTGGCTTCCCATCTCGGGGACTATGGGCTCGAGTTTCATCCCAGAAGACTATCTGTAATGGAATCCCGATTCCTACTTGGGTGATTTGTTCATAGCATTTTAAGTGAAGTACTCCACCCGCCGGATGGGACTTCGAGCTGTGTTACCTTTCGTACTCCTGTCGTTTGGAGTACGCCAATGCCTGGCCACCGGGCTCATTTCTCCCCTTTGTCCGTTCCCTAGATAATCCTTCCTCTACCACCTTACCCAACCATCTTTAATAAAGCTAATAACCTCAGCTGTCGGTTATCGTCCCTGATAACCAGCCGATCATTGAATTTACTGAATCCTTGAAAGTGTAATCCCTCGCTTTCAGTTAGCTTGCGCAATTGCTATCACTAGGGTTTCATGTCATCGAAGAAAGTTACTTACCTTCATGTGTTAAATGAATCCTCAATATTGGTATTGAATAAAAAAATTATAAAACATACTTAATATCAGTTTTTGGAAATACATTCTTCCTTTTAGCGATGAAGTAATTTTTTGTTATAAGAGCATGGAATTTTCTTCAATTTATTGTTCCATATTTAGTAAATATGTAGAAAATTGGCAAGCTAATCTCTTCAACTCTCTTATCTTATTTAAGTCCAATTTACAAATTATCTTTCAGAAAGTTACAATGAAAGTTTTGCAGAAACGTCCATGCGTAGTGTTTGCGGCGGTGAAACAACTGTCATTCGAGAGAAAAATGTTTTGCCACCTTCATTTGTCGGCATATTCTGCTAACTAGTGCAAATTGAACGCAATGCCTTCTTCACAATGTCAAGGATTCGTCGATCATTATGTACCAAGGCAATATCATGATTAATTTTCATTTGGAAGGCTCTTGGGAAAATTGTCTCTCAACTTAATTTTCTATTAACTTTTGGTGGACCTTCGATTTTTTCTGAAGTAATTTCGTCGTTCCTTTCCTTGTCATTTTATTATAACCAATCCGATATTCAAGCCTTTACTCTTGAATGGCGAAATCTTTGTGTGTCTTTCCTGTGACCGTTGGGATTTTTCATCCACAGAAACGGAAATAGTCTTTCCCGAAAGCCTTCACGTCTCACGGAATTCTCGCAGTCTTGGTCGCAGTCCCATGAGTCTTGGTCGGTTGACACTAATTTCTCGCCAGGTCGTTAATGAAAACCTTGAAGCCCTGAAATTGAATACACCCACTACGATGAGTAATGTGCGATGAGCTCACTCATGCTTTTTCCTTCATTCGCAAACCCTTGTATTAGAATATTTTTCTCTGTTTCAGGGATTAAGAAAAGAGAAGATAAACCTTTTATAGTTAGCAATATGTCCTGGGGCGCCCCCCTCCCTCTTTTACATCATAAAATTTATCACTATAGTGCCAAGTGAATCATGTGTTACAATGTATTTTATATAATTTGTAAAAGTTGATGTTGGCATAACTTCACCTTTGGCACCATATCCTCTTCGCATACTAAAAGAGAGTACGCCCAAACTCTCTAGACTAGAACTGTTTTCAAAAAAATAATATTTTTAAAATCACCTTTTTCGAATGTGAGCGACTTTATTTACGTTATATTTCTCGGATTACTTCGATTATTTGTGTAGGAAAGCAGAAAATCTCGAGATAAACCGTGTGCATCTCTTTTAAAAGAATTCGGCAAACTTAAATAACCAGCAAAACACTCGCTTGCAAAATGGAAATCTGTTTGTTAAAATTAGTTCGTCGCTGGGATTTTGACGTTTGATCTCAATTTTATTTTAGGATGAAATGCATGAAACCGGTGTCGCAACTACGACGTATTTTTGGGTCTCTTTCTTGCTAATTTTTGGTTGGCTCTATGTTTCTCTGACGGACTATTTATAGTCTCTTTGCCTGCGTGAGTGTGCTGTGTTTGTAGTGCTTGGAGATAGTGTGCATATTTGACTTATAAATTGATGTTTCATCTATCAAAATAACGAAAGATTGGAGACGAGAATATTGAAAAAAATAATTGAATTATATTTCTTACAATTATGTCCCTCTTCAATCCTTTGTCAAAAGTAGGCATTATCTCGAGACATTTTAAGCACCTTCCTAAGCTCTGGAATGATTCGCCAATGCGAATAGTTTTTAAGGCAGTTTTACTCAAGGTAATTAATGGCGGAGTTTGATGAACAGAAATTTAAAAAAACACGGGCATGAAATAAGAGCAGGGGCTATTTTCATGTAATTTATCATGCATTCGTGCATTCATTCTAAGAAGTCCCTGCTTTATGCGACCCAATATTCACTGCCCATCCATCCATGCATCAGGGTGTGTAATTAAGTATCACGCGCAAAACGGCCTTAAGAACTCCGTCATATTGATCCTCTTGGGCGTGTCCTCTAAGTCCAAATTACGCTTTATATTGTGCTGCTGGTATTTCATGAGTGCAAAGTATTCATCCTTATTTAAGGATCCCATCATTAGCTTGCTCATAAATGTACAGACTCACTCATTTGTTTTTATGTGGCATGAATTACTTGAGTTCGTAAAGGTGTTGCAGTTTGCGCAAAGTCGGCAGAAATTTGTGCTGGCAGTTGAGGTCGCTTCGCACTGCTATGATGTGATTGCGGTGAAGTCATCGCAAGTATAATTTGTCTTTGCATCTGTTCCTTCATCGCTAATGTTTGACTAGCTTAAGTCATCCGTTGTATTCCAATTAGTACTCCGTCGATAGTGCCCTTAGATTGTGTAAGTGAATCGATGGTAACAGCGTATCTACGCAAACGAATGCCATATTAGCCCTCAGCGAATGTCGTAACCTGAAACCATGGCTGAGCTATGTACCTTTCATCGTGCTTGATGTAATATGTGTCAGCCTTGGAATGTGCAGAATAGACAGCCGCTTCGCTTTCCTCTGACGCCACCCGATGAATAATGAAAATAATAGGCCGGCTGCCCGTCCACCGTCTTCTTCCGGACATAGTGTCGATCATGACCATAGATTAAAGGAGGGAATAGATGGAATCACACTGCGGGGTTGCTCAGGGGAACATTGAAACCGCTGAAATGGGCAAACGGTGATGTTGAATAGATCAGTTTTTCTGTTTGATACGCGGTATTAGAGGCGGAATTGCCGCATCACCGTTACGATTTTTCTAAACATGCAAAATGGGGATTATTTTTCTTAGAAAAACTCCAAGAGCCCGTCCTAGGCAATGAAGCAGTTGAAATCTACTGATTTGGCTTAGAAGGATGAAAAGGAAACGTTTTTTAATGATCGAGTGATTAAAACAAAGGCATCACATCATGGATTATTTAGTCACGTAATTCCTTCCCCTGAACGATAATGAATATGGTCACTAATTGGCTACATTTAAGACTAACAACTGCGCCATTATCTTGGACGCACTCCATTGAATTAAACTTTTTTGGAGAAGTTGCGCGCGATGTTTATGTTAAATGAAACATTTTTCGCGGAAAAGGAAGAGGATCTACTTTCGTGCGCCAAGGGGCCATCTGCTTTCTTCTTTGGTCGTGACAGAGCCTCTCTCTCTCGTAGCCCCAAGGGGCGTGGCCCACTGACATGATGGGCCCAGGGCGCCTTGGTTGCTGCCTCGGGCTGGATTCGAACTCGTGATGGGGAGATCCGAGGGCCATTCGGTGCTCGGATAATGGAGAAAGTCCCTCAGGGGCGTTTATTGGAGCGTGTGGAATTATTAATGACGGCCGCCAGCTCCCCTACTGATTGAAATTTCTGTCTCACTCGAAGAGGGGTAGACGCTCGCTCACGTTTTATTTCTTCTTTTTTTTTCTTTGAGAAAAAGAGTAATGGTGCGCCCCACAACCCTTACCCCGTGACGTCACATTCCTGAGGGCGTTACCATCATCGCGCAGCGAGGAATTGTGTTGCTCATTTTTTTTATCGTACCTTTTTTTTCGGCTCCTTCCATGTTCTAATCGATGTGGTACGCCTGGGTGCGTGATTCGGGATTCGGGCCGGGTCACGTGTCCGTGCCGGGCACTCATTAAATCCAGTTCGATAGTCTCTTCTATTCCCTCTTCCTCCCGTTTGCCGCCGCGTCCCATTCCGTTCCATCTTTGGGCCCTTATTAGAGCGAGTGAGGAATTTTCGCCCGCAGGGCTTTTAACAAGGAGTCTGTGGATGGCGGAGGGATGGGGGAGAGAAGAGAAAAGGGGGACCAGGAGAAGGAAAGGGGAAGGGGGGAGCACTCGGAGGTGTTTTCGGTAGAGGCAGGCGGGCCTCTTTTTTTCCCCTTTCTCTGCGCCGTAGCGAGGAAGGTCCCTCGACAGATGATGGAAGGCGTCGTCGCCAGGGCCGCCCGACATCGTGAGAAGCGCGGGCCGGAGGACTTCAATGGAGAGCGTGGATAAAATTTACTCTTCATATTAGAGTATGGTATATGACGATTAATTTTCTAACTATATCAAGTCATCAATCCAAAAATTGGTTTGCAGCCAACTAATTCATTCCTACATATTTATTAACTTTTATGTCCATCTTGCTACCCCTTATGTATTACATTCTTGGTCTTCCTACATAATTTTTCCTATAAATTTCTCGTTCAAATACCTTTTTCAAATGGATGTTTCGTCGCAAAATGCGTTTAGTAAATGAGTCTCTCGTTCTCGTAGAGTTTTTAAGTAGCTTTTATCTCCAGCATTTCGTTTCGAGGAAACCATTTCGTCCAGGCTTCACTGCCTTCAAAGAACGGTTAGATAGCCCTGACTGATATCTAGGATGTAACCCATATTTAAATGAGTCAACCGCCATCATGAAAGCTGCAGAGCAAAAGGAATTGGCAGCATTGGAGATGTTGTGTTATCTGATAATGATGGTCAAATGGATGGCGGGAGTCACCTATGAAAATTTCCTTCGAAGAGGCAGAGATAAAAGAAGATAAGAACTTCGAGAAGAAGAGAAAAATGTATTGGGCAAATTTTGTGACACAGTAGCGTTTTGAATACAGTAATGGAAGGAGAATTGGATGGAAAGAATTGCTGGGGATGATAAATTATGGAATTTACCGGGCAATGAAGAATTATGTCGAAATGAAGTGGTTGGCTGGTTGGAGAGCGGCAACAAACCAATCTCCGGGTGGATGGCCGCAGATGATGAACTGCAGACTTTAGCAAATGCCTTTAAAAAGTTCATCAAGATGTGAAGATGTCACGCGTGCCAAAACGGTACCTCCATCAAATAGGTTGAAGTGGACGCATGACATCGCTTCTTAAATCTAAGCATATTTCAAATGCAGATGTCACTCCGCCCTAGTTCTTTGTCTGGAGGGAAATAAAAACGATTAGTTTCGTCCACATAAGATAAATATACCAAGTAAACGTTTTAACGGGCCATTTCTGTGGAAGCGATACTGTTCCGTGACATTAGTCACCGGATTCTGGATGATGTTTACGTTTCGAAGCTGCCATCCGCGAGGAATTTTAACTGTTAATACGTAAATAAAATAACGTTTTTTGACCGTAATTACGTCCCGTATATTTTAGGTTATAGATTTCACATTCCAATAGTTTTTTTAGAGTAATACTGGCTCCCTATTGTCCGTGAAGAGGCGGCCGAGGCAGACTGCGGATGCCAAGATTTGTGTGCGATTGTATCGTTATCGGTTTCCTATCGGCTGACACCCTGTCGCCGCATTCTTGTAGTTCACACAACAAGCTGAACAGTCGGGAGATATAATTGTTGTATTTAACGTATCAATTAATATTGAGCTTTGTTATTTCTAGCATCAGATTCCTTGAATCACCATATCAAGTATATAAAGTGAATTTTCTTGAATGGAATTATAGCTCCAAATTTATTAAATTATAAAAAAATCAAATAAATGTGGAGGGCGCTCATTTTCGCGTAATTGGGATGGGATAAGTTGTGATTGCATTATCCATTAAAAGATTCAACGATGGCTTCAGTTTTCGTTTCTAATCGTTGTTTGTATAATTATCTCCGAGTAATGTTAACTATACTTTCCCGCGGAGGAGTACTTTTTAGAGGTAAACTTTTCATCTAATATTTTTTTTAATGGAAACAACATTGAATATTAATGTTAGCATCGTTCCTCGGACACATATGGTCGTTATCCGGAGAAAGGTCGAGGAGAGAGCAGTGAGGGTGCTCATTTGGCACCGTTAGTTACTCGGTATGCCATACTATTTTGTTTTCTAAAAAGAAAAATTAGAACTCATTCGAACATATGACATTAAATACTAGATATTACGAAAATAACCTCCCATTTTTGGGAAGATGGTAAGTTTTTTTTCCGACAGAGCCATTAGAGACCCCTAATAACTAGAGTCAATGCCTCCTCTGGAATTTCCCGCGAAGGGATAAAAAATCTCCGTGTCGGACGAACGCGGGAAGCGTGTGCCGTTTCAGTGGCACGCAGTCTGGCAGCGTCCCCCTTCTTTCCACCCCCCAGAGTAATTTGGTGCTGGAGAACAATGTGGGGCATTTACGTCGCTTGATCCGTTGTTGTGGATACCGTCATTGTGCGACTAATAACATGCCGAGGTTATGTACGAAATGCGTCCAAAAACATATGAAGGAAGTATATACGAAGCATTTTTTGAGCTTATTAAAAATTAGGAAAGTTAGAATGAACACTTGTTATGAGCATAAGTTAAGCACTCGTCATCATTACGGGGAAATTGTGGCGTAATATAATTGAAATTTGAAATTCCTAAGATTGCTCCACTCGCGGGTGTTAGCCTTTGTAAGCTGGCACTGTTGTCTTCCGTTTTATGTTACTGAACTTTATTTGCTTCCTGTCTTTTATGTTTCGTTGTTCGACGTCGATGACGTAGCCGCCTACGGAACTAAGTTCCACATGTCAACAAATGATCCTTTAAGCACTCGTCATCATTACAGGGAAGTTGTGGCGTAATATAATTGAAATTTGAAATTCCTTTGTTGCACAGCAGTTCTCTTCTTACCTCAGAAAACGAGTGAAATTCACCTCTCCATTCACCCTCATTCATTCACCTCTCCATTCACTCATGTGGTGAAATTCACCACATGAGTAAGTTGAAATTATCCCCGTTGTTTATATTGTGACCTACAATTAAGTTTTTTAAGTCATCCGAAGACGCCTTTTTCGAAACGTTCTCCTCAATTTTTGGAATGTAAATCCCATATGCTCTTGGTTCTCGAATTCTTTTCCTCATTTCTCTGTCTCAGATGTTTACAGGTAGTTTTTTTTCCGGAGTGGGAGATAACCTTTCTTAATTTACATTAGGCCATCCGTCGGTTGCTGGGTGGTTTTTTTTTCTTCACGCTTGCAAGGCAATGTGATTGATTTACTAACATTTGTCCGGAATTATGAATTGCTGGTAGTATTAATTAAAGTGTTAACCTTGGGATTTTTTTTACCGCTCCATTATTATCGGTGACATTTATGTCAATCGTACGTTCAAGGATTGTCGTCGTCATTAGTCGTGAGCTTTGGAATTCGATTGGCGCAGCTGTACTATCACTTCTGCAATTGGAATACTATTCACGATCGTCCATTTTTTGAGTTTTTCTTCTCGGTAAGCGTAATGGGGTGAGGACAATTAAATTCGCAGAGTAAACTTTGATTAAAAATTGACTCCAGGCACTCTTGGCATTTCTATCTTTGATATCTGTAGAGTTTCACGGAGGACATTAAGTTCTTTCCTGGCTTTAAATCTCATTTTAACATAATGAATTTTGTTTAGCGTAACACGGTGGAATTTTCTTGCGTTGATGGAAAATAGAAGTAACATTGTAAATTACACGGAAATGTACCTCTTTCTTGTGGAATTTGCTCATTTTAACTTTAGCTACTTCCTTGGGCTTCAATAGCTTGTTTTGTGTAACTCCTTGTTCCCCTTCATTGAAATAGCTTTCCTGTTTAAACAGTAGAACTTCATTTACGGATATGATCATTTCTTTCATTTCTTTCTTATTGCATGGAGTCAGACAGGATGGAATAGTCGTTGAAGTCATTATATTCTAGGTGTATCTAACTCTCCAGATTTAATTGATATCATCTTCGTTGAAAGTGATCGAGAAGCGACTGTAGTATTGAATTTAAATTAGGAATAAATTATATTTTTACGCAAGAACACTATGTATTATACAGTGATTCGTTTGCATTCTAGAGACTGGTGATCGTGGACATAATACTTTCACCGTGCATTGCCGAGGCAAATTTTGTCCAATTCGCAACGTCCGGATAATGAAAGTTTTTTTTCTTCTAGGCTACTTTCATATCCTCTTGTTTGTATTTCTACTAACTTCCAGAAATTTACCTACTAAAAGTTAGTGGTAGAAAATATTCATCATTGCTTGGATCAGACGTCTTTGGAAATGTCTTGTTACTTGTCTATCTGTAGTGGTGTTTTATCTGAAATGTTAATCATAAATGATAGACCTTCCGTCGATGGTCGATTAATAGCCAGTCGTCTCTCATATATTGGTTATTGAAATCTCCTGGATGTTATTTTATTGAATTGATACCGAAGGATACAAGTTTTAGCATCAGCCTCATTCGCCAATCTTAATCGGATTTTAATTATTTTACTCTGGTGAGTATTAGATAGTGATTAATACGCCTTAATAACTTGGGCGTGAACGAGGAGGCTCTTCAATCTCAATTTTGTTCCAATCGAGGTCTTCACCCACCCATTTTCTCCTCTCCGAATATTTTCCCTGTCAGCTCCTCTCGAATCCCTTCAGGAGTAAACCATTGGCATGATCGTTAATTCTCTCCACGAAGCTGCCTTCGTCGAAGACGATCCCACCGATGAAACGCACGGAAACCATCGGGTGTGCCTACTTGAAATCATCTCTTTACTTATCGCTTGGGCGATTAAAAATTCCATGAGAATCTTCAATCTCATGACCGCCGTTAAGTTCAAGCTCGCTTGCGATGGAGGACTTAATTTCCACCAAACGACGCCTTCGAGCATTCAAATCGAGAGACGTAAAGAGAAAGATATCTGAATCCCGCGACACGTGAATCGTTTGGTAAAAATCGCCACGCGAACGAGCGTCGACGCGAAATTTTATGGACGAATATCCCATCCGATCCCACGAACGGTCGTTCAAGTTCCCTCCGCCCGCAACCATAAAGCGAAGGAGACGACACTCTTGGCTCATTCCTTGGCTCGGGGCCATGCCTTCGCCCGCCCCCCTCTTCCGATAATGCAACCCGTGCACATAACACGCGACTTTTTCACGGTCACGCTCTCACGTGGTTTCTTGGGAGAGAGTAGGTATACATGTATGCATTCATGTACGATACATACATATGGGTATATATATTCTGATATAAGAGTTCTTACCTGTGTGAAGGAGGGGAGAGAGGTTAAAACAATGGCCCGAGGGGGTGTGAGGCAGTCGCCTATGGAGGGGGAGGGGGTAAAATAGTTAAGGGGGGATGGTTGGGGAAGGGAAGCAGTGGCTGACGCCGTCGCTGCTCTTCGTCGTCTCTCGGGAAACAGAGGAACGCTTGTATTTGTGTGTGTACCATGCCGGGAAAGGGGAGGGGCGAGAGGGGGTGGGGATAGCAGTGGCAGCGGAGGGGAAGGGACCATCGGAGGGTGACCCTGAGGTGAAAGAAACCGAGAGTGTCGAAGGAGAAAAGAGTTGGATGCTCATCTTTTACCAAACAGGTTGTCTTCTTCTACCTCCAGCGACGTGCGGGCCTCCACCTCGGCTGGGCGGTTCTGTCTCGACACCCCACACAGGCCCACCTATCCCCCTCCAGGTTTCCCCCTCTCCCTCGCTACCCCACCCCCTAGCTCATCCCCTCTACCACGCAGTTTAGTGGTCGCCTTTTTCCTTCCCCGCTCTCATCGCTCCCTCCCTTTATTCTCCTTCCCTTCTACTTCTTTCTCTCTCTCTCGTGATGTGTTTTGCCTCCTCTGCCAGGTATTATAACCAGTTGCCTTCCTTCCCAACGTGATGTCCCGACTACTCTTCTTCTTCGTTTTCCCCTCTTCCTCCTTCTTCCCTCTTGCCCACTCTATTCCTGAGTTTGTGTAACGGGAGCACCGCTGCCGACTTCTTGCTGGTGGCGAAAAGCTTGTTCTTGTGTTCTGTGTGTTGGGCGGTCGCGAGGAGTCTTTTGCGTTCGGACGTGCGTGTCGAATTGGAGAGTGGGGGAAAATGCCCTCTTCCCCCGCTCCTCCCTGTCCGTGCCTCGGGAAAGGCCCCCCCCCCCCTAACCCCCAGGGGAGTGGGGAAATTTGGTTTTTGGGAAGGAGATCGCCGGGGGGGGAGAGTAGAGGGGGGGAAAAGGAGGGCTTTTGACTCTGCGGCGACCCCTTCCCGCCTCCGTTCCCACGCCACCGCACCACTTCAATTCTCCTTCCTGGAATGCTTGGCGGGGTTTCGTTCCTATTGAGTACTTAAGGCATTTTGAGCGAGGTGTCGTTTCACCCAGAATTCATTGAATTTGGTCTCACTTTTAAGAAAAATACCCCATCTCTCCAAAGATACCTAAATATCTGCCAGTTACCTCTACATTTGGAGACATTTACCAACAAATACCAGTCATTTTACATGAGAAATGGTACGGGCCCGGAGTAAGGATATATCCCTTTTCTGTGGTACGGTTATGCGTTCCAGAGCGACATGATTTTAAAGGCCGCTTTTCACGGTACATTTTATTATACAAACGAATGTATCATAGAGTTTACAAGAATGTGAATAGAAATATAGCAGGTTCTATTTCCCTTTGAGTCGTTCAGACAATCATACAATTTGCCGCTTTACACGGTACAATTTACCTCATTTAGGAGTTCATACATTCGTTTGTACAATAAGTAGTACCGTGTATAGTGGCCTTAAAATGAAGAAATTCTAACGCTTACATCTCATCTGAAATGTAAAATTGAGTATCTAGTAAGTTTTCTCAGTTATTTTCCAAAGTGAATCAATTACTCGTTGACAAATTAAAGACTTATAGATGCATACTTAGTTATTTATTGGTATTATCAGCCGAATAAAACAATATTTTTGAGTCATTAAGGTAGTTTGAGTGAAACATCATTTTATCTAGGAATCTAGGAGATCGGTCTCATATTAAAGAAATATATATTACTCTTCCAAAGATACAAAAATCCACTTCCCCAAATCCCCTTTCCCAAAGACCCTTACCGCTCTACTTTCCGAAGTATTGGACGAAAATATGAGCCATTTTACATGGGAAATGGTGCGTGTATGCACTCAAGAGATACATTATATTAAAAAATGAGGAATTTATAACACATAGATCTCGACAAAACATTAACAGTGTGTATTTTCGACGCCTTCTCAACTATTTTTTAAATAGTCACTAATCACCGCAATATTTTTTTTCTGAACCGCAAAAAAAAAACATTCCGTTGGGAAGGAGTTTTAAACTTACTGTATAAAAAGGGAGTGAATACTAACAGATACTTTACTTTAATTACTGGGAATTTCTGTCACATGAGAGTATATTATTGATCCATTAATATTGCAATATTTAATTCAAGCTTTCTGCAGCTGCTGAAATTAAAACGTATAATTTTAATATGGTCTCCATTTTGACTATGGATCTATGTCGCTCAACCTACCTTAATGTATAAATTTACTTCATGCTTCTTACAGCCATGGAAATAAATAATTCAATTGTGGTCTCTATTATGACTTCGGTGAAATCTCGCCCAAACTACGTTGAATGAAATTTTCCCCTCTTCAACTCTGTGGTCTACTTATTTTGTGGTGGGAACGAGTTTTGTTTGTGTACAGATATGTGTGAAACTTTCCATACGTGTACTTTTGAGCAATACTTATGGATAAACGTTAAAAAAATATCCCATTGCTATCTCAAACTTATCTCCGGCGCTAATCTAATTATTTCGCTCTCCCATTAACTGCCACAGAGCGTTGACTTGAAGAAACAAGTGCCTCAGGTTGCGAACTGCTGACCCAAGACCTCGATTCCATAGTTTTTTACCCGTTCTCTTAGACTTGGTGACCAATTTTGGTGTGGCATTTCCTCTTTTGTTGTCAATCCTCACCGTCCATTACGAATGAATCCGATGGCTTTTTGCCGAGCGAATGTAACAACAATGAACTGCATTACATTCGATTTCGTTCGACACGCCGAGTTAAGGGTTGAATCGGACCCTCGAGGGCTTCGTCATTAGTGTGAGTGGCTCAGTCAGAAATAGCGGCGCTGTCTGATGCCGAGGGCGCCTATTCCCCAGAGGCAAGCCAAGAGTGTAACCGCAATTCAATTTTGAAATTTAAATGATGACAAATGGCTCATTGTTAATGATTGTGAGATTTGTTTTGATTGCGAATCCCAGTCAATTTTTTCCCTCTCGGGTGGAAAGTTTCTCTGGGGGCGATGAAATTTTTACCGTTTATCCATTTTGGAAAATTATACAAATCGTTTGGAATCAAATTTAAATATCGAATGAAATGATTATCGTATTGAATTTGACAAATCTCATCCTCTGTAGGCTCTATTTTCCCGAAGGTTTTTGGTGTTTATTGTATTCAAAGTCTTAGTTAGTCACAGATTCTTACTATTGCCACAGGTTTCATTACTTAACGTATCTTTGTTTTATATTTATGGTTATGATTATAACGTAACTTATCTTTGTGTGCACCGATGAAATACGCTATGCCGTTCTATCTAGCCTTTTAAATAAGTAAGATCTTGAATGAAATGAATAGTTAAATAGCCCTAATTAAGTGCGTACATTTAAGCGGGTTGGCGTAGCAACTCCTGGTGATTACTTAACAATTAGTTATTTACCTACTCTTATGATACAGCTTCTTCAATAAACTTGAGGACGTCAGGCGTCACTTCTTTCACGTTAGAGGAACTGAAAATTTGTATCCATATTGAAAAGAATACTTTGTGCTCATTAACAATTATTTAATTAGTTCGACGCGTTTCAAAACTTTACCATATCGTCAGGTACAATTGTTTGTACCTGACAAACAGTTGTACATGGCGAAGCGTTAATTCTGTGAACCGCGTCTTACAGGTCAAATAATTGTAGAAAAGTATGTAGTATTCTTATATATATGGATAATTATAGAACTGCTTCAGGTTAGACTTGGTGGATGCTGTCGACATTCATCCTGAATGAAAGAAAACCATCACTGTTCCTCAGAATTATTTTCTTCCGGTTAAAACAATTGTGAGGGAGTCATGAGTTTTTATTCTTAAAAAATGCCTGGGTTGTCTCAATGGACAGCGAACTACGACCGAATATGCTAGCAACACTTGCGTGATTCTCCTAAAATTGATACCCAAAAGCGTATTCTAGTCCTCATTTTACTAACTCGTGCTTTGTATGGTTTGCGAGATTTATTCTCAATATGGCAATCTTCGACAGATGACCGGTGTACTTTTCCATGAAGGTAACTTATTGCGAAAGAGGGGCATGTAAAGTATAAGCCCTACCAATAATGAGATAGATTCCATAATGGGCTCGGTTTTTTTTCTACTCATCTCCTTGTCGTGAGACTTATAATTTAGGCTGCCCGTCAGTTTATGCTAATGTCTTAGAATCAGCGCGCTGATAATTATATGTGAATTTTATGCTTTCCCCATAATCTCGAGCAAGCCTGGTGACTTACAACTCCCTTAATGTAACCTTGTGGTTCGTTGATGTAAAAAAACCATTCTTTCTGCATCCGTCCCTGTGATTGTTGCTGATATCTCGTGCATTTTATTCGTACTTCCAAGAAAGATGAAACTTGCGTGTTACACATAAGTTCAGAATGTTTATTGAGGCGAGTAAGTTTTATTAGTACTAAATCGAGCTTCAGAATTTTAGTCTTTCTATAAACTACGTGTTCATATGTCATTCACAGAGGAAAATTAATCTTCCTTATTACTTTCTCTTAGTTAATTCCCACTCTAATGTCTTCCTCTTCGATATTCGTGGTTTCCCTTTTGCACCTCCCTCTCTCTTACCTAGTCGTTCCATATTTGTCTTGCGTCACCAGTTATTGGATACCAGTAATTTAATTGCAACTCTCATCGGCGTCACTCTTTTAAGATCACGATCTTGGAAGTATTCCCACGCTGTTGACTTAAGACCCGAGACAAGCGAGGAAAATCGCTCGCATTTTCCGTGTTTTTTCCTTGTTCCTTGTGTATGCTCGTACTTATTCACGCGGGTGATTTTATTCGTCGGATCAATCACGCCGATGGCAAAAGAGCCACTCTGAGTGGATGACGTCTGATGCGAGCGCCGCGGTCTCCCAGCGATCATTTTCGTGCCAAGGCTTTGTAATGGTGTGGGAATGCACTCCCCATTCTCATGTCTCCACTAGTCGGCGCCCGTGAAGGTGGCTGCCGCTGTGTGTCCTCCGCGCGCGCTGCCCAAAAAGGCTGCAGTTTGTCTCTCGTTTTCCCGCTCGGCGTGCGTGGTACGGGGGAATGGGGAAAAATAAAAAAGGAGACCTTGTCAAAAGTGTGCATTGGAGCATGTCAGAGACGGCAGTAGGATGCTGACATATCGACGAGACATGGTGTGTGATCAAGATTTTGAAATCCGCTCTTATTTGTCTTCGTCTGACAATAAGAACCAACCTTCGGCGAAATCACGGCGTGGCGTTGTTGTACGCATAGTCTCGCGTTAATTCCTAATGTTTCTTCGATTATTTAATGGGGATTTTTATCAGTACATGGCCTCTAAACTTATCCTGGATATTGCCGTCTAAGTATGAATGTCCTTTGTTTTGATATTCCAATAATATGAACACATGGGTGTAGTTAAAATTGATAACCAAAAGGGCACCTTGGCGAACGTGGTTGTTATCGTTATTATAATCAGAGGGTCAAGGTTAAAGGGGTCTTAATTAGTCCAGCCTAAGTAAACTAGAGCATCCGTATGACGAGCGTGTATTGCTGATGCATTTACCCACAGGCTAAGTCGACTACGGCCTGATTGATTTTTCTCAACCGCTTATTTCGAATCCTCGCGTAATGGGGCCTTTGCTATCAACCGTGAAGTTTTTTTTTATTCTTCAGAGGAGGGAATATGTCGTTTTTATAGTGGTGAGTTAATCAACACGTATTGAAGTCTCTTCTCGGCCTTCCTTCACATTTGTTTTTACATTATTTCTTGGCCCCTGCTCACGACATTATTCCATTTGCCATGGCTATTTTCGGTCCTGATTGTAGTGTAAGTTGTGGTGGATAACTTACACCGCGCTGGTGTTTTATTTTCTGCAAAATGAAAATTGCACCATTTTTTGAAACAAATATGTGTAAATCGAGTTCAATGTGCATCATTTTCTGATAACAGCAGATTTAGCTTATATAGAATGTTTCTAATAAATCACTAGGCCGTTGCTGGTGAATTGCTCTACTGTTTTCCAGGAGTGTTTTCCAAAGCTTATATGGACTGTCAGCTCCATTACTTAGCGAATTATAAATATTCTTTCGTTAATACTACCACAACATTTCCTAGCGTTCGTGTCTAGTGTGAAGGGTAGGATGTGACAATCAAGCTTATGCAACAAACTTCAAATTAATAACGATGAAATTTATCAGAGGAACTAGACAAATTTGATTTATTTCCATTTAAATCGCCCTTGTTTTGATATTATGCGTGTACTTGAATTGTTTTCTCAGTATGTATTTCATTTTCATGCTAAATTAGAAAACCGTAACTTTTCCTCCGATGGTTGAACGTATAATACGCGTTTGAAGGACTATTTTCATGTTTTCATGGCTAATATTCAAGGGTGAAATTTGTTTTGAATATTAGATAAGCGTTGGTGTATTTCCGTTTTATTAGGGCTATTTTAGTCTCTTTGTTTTTCTTCTTAATTGCATAATCAGCCAGAGGCGCTTCAGTATCTTGGAAATTTTTGCTTGTTATAAGTATTTGAGAATCTCTTGATGTTTTCAAAGTAGATCAGATGTTGATGTCTGTTTCGCAATTCCTACTGTAGCCATGATCTTTTTATGAAAACTTTCCCTCGCGGATCTGCTGGCACATTTCCGCTTTACGGCCTTTTGTCTCTCATTTCCGAAGGGAATACACCCGCTGGCTCCCGTGGGAACATTTTTTTAACATCCTAACTTTTTAAAACTCCTCGCTGAGGTGTTTGCACGGAGCGTCGGAAGCCTTGTCCGCCACTAAAGTGACTGGGCGATAATGATGAGTCTTTGAATGGACGTTTTCATAAATTTTTATGCTAGTTGGAAAGAAATTCTTTGACCACATTTCATTTAGGTCCATCTGCTAATTCATTGGAACTCACCGCACAGTCAGTAATTGGAAATAGTGCTATTGTTTTTAAATTAGCATATTACGGCAAGAGTTTCCGAAGACGTCTTCGAAATTATATAGAAATATGTTTGTTTTAAATATTGGACTTCACATTGATATTTGATATTTGTTGGCAACAATTACTGATATAAGAAATTATAATTTTTGCGTTTGGAAAAAAATGTGTGCCTATGTAATCAAATCATCAGTAGGTATATATAATATGCATTTAGACAGCGTGTTAAAATAGGATTGAGTTTCCGATAATTCCAAATCGTCATAGCGCATATCCATAGATATTTCTGATGAGAGCACATATTTAAAGCCTCTCGGAAATCTGTAAGTGAACAAAAACCTCTCCTACCACCTTAAGGAAAAAATGAGGAAAGCAATCTTAAAGGTCCCGCGACGACTTAATCCGCCGCGTCTCCGTGACCAATCGAGTCTCATATTATTATTTAATCGGCCATTCATGCATGGGCATTGCCGATTGTGTGCGACGGAAGGCGTGTCTGCTACGAAGCCCATCTCTTTGACCCGGAGCTGCAGTTGGAAAACACATCCCCTCGATCGGTTGAGAGGAGAGAGAGAGAAATTCGCACCAAAGTAAACATGTCTCACCGGTCGGGACCGGTTGTACGCTCACTCACCCAATTATTCCACCTGAACTTGCCCGTCATGCCCCGCGATGTTACGTACAAAACATCCCCCCCCCCCGTGCCCCCGTGACTGCCACCGCCCCGACATCCGTAGTCGGATGCGTTGCGGGGGTGGATGGGAGGGAGGGAGTCGAACTAGCTAGCAAGCAGGTGCGAGTAGGTGCTCTTGTTGTTGAAGTGGTTCGGGCGGGGGCTGATGCTAAACACCATCCCTCCCTGTCCTTCATCCTCCCGCGAGCTCTTGCTAATGCTTTTGTGAATTAGCTACCTTCCATCCTTCTCGTATTCCTTTTTGCCTTTGCTGTGGTCCAAAATTTGAGTCTTCGCAAAATTACCCCCGCGAGTCTTTTTTTATTCACTACCCCCGGCCCCGTGTTCCGCCTATTGATTCAAACCTGGACGAGTTATGATATTTTTTGGTCCATCAGTATGAAGGGTGTGGATCGGCGTACGAGGAGTCCGTGATGGTATGACGAAAGGTGTGTCTTGGTGCGTTATGGCATCGTCATTTGGCGAGAAGTCCCCTTCCCATGGCATTCGCCCGTCTCGCTCCCCAACCCCTCCTCCCAAATGCACATTACCTTTCCCGAAAGTGCGAGACTGCATGCCCCTGCCTCGTCGCGTGTAAGCATTGACGGAAACTCAGCTGAAATATTCCACCCTATTAATTGCGTACCCGTTAATTGCTTCAGGTACTCAGTCAGTCTTGGAGCCCATCCCATCTCCGCTCCAATTAACTGAGGCGTGCATTCCCACGCCCTTACAAACATGCCCCTCCCCGCACCGCAGCTTTTCGTCTGCCGTCATTCATGTTTCAATCGCCGGGCATACCCTTTGAGTAGCCTCTCCTTCCATATTTGAATGTGCGCACCCGTTCTTTGCCGCCCTCCCCAGCCCACCTCAAATCGCTCACCAGCTGGACTTGGTACCTCCCCTTCCTCCCCATCGCAACCTCCTCCCCTTTCCACGGGCTATTAGCGCCCTTCCGCCGCTCCATTGTTCTTAGCAGTCATCACCCACGCTTGAAAGTTCTTACGCTCGCTGGCAACTGAATTTCAAGAAAAAACCCAAGAAGCAGACGCGTCACGGAACGAGCAGAATGGGGGTGGGGTGGAGAAAGGGGGGTGGGCGTGGGGAAGTTGCAATGGTAGTGTGAGGAGGACTTGGAAGAAAGGGGAGATGGAGTGGGGGAGGGCGGGGAAGGGCGGAAGCGGCGGCAGTCTCCTCTGGTAGCCGCTGGCGCTCGGCGGCTCTCGGTTACCCTCGGTTCGAGGTGTGGCCTTCTTCTTAGATTGAGAGAGACCGTCACGAACAGGTTCCTTGCGTGGTCAGTCTCCGTTGATACCCTGAGGCTATCACATCGTCTTCTTTGTGGTAACATCGGCGCAGCGCGAAGTAAGCCGGCTAGTCTCCGTTGGTGAAGGTGTCCGTGACCAACCGGCGTTGAGGTCTCCGCGAGGATGTCTTGTGAAGCGGTCAGGAGTTGGCTCCTCTGGGCGCCGATCGTCGCGCTCGCCCTGTCCGCCACCCTTGCCACGGCTGCTTTCGGTGCCGACAGCACGGATCTCGAGGAATTTAGGGTACTGTACGAATGGTCCAAGCTGGACTACGAGTGGCCGGACGATTCCACCAAAGCGAGAGCCCTCAGCATGGGACAGTTCATACCGGAGAACAATGCGCTGGCGGGAATCAAGGTGTGGGGCGAGCGGGTGTTCCTCTCGGTACCGCGATGGAGAGAGGGCGTGCCGGCGACCCTCGCGACCGTCCCCGCTTTCCCGCAAGCGGGCTTCGCGTCGCCGAAACTTCGCCCGTTCCCGTCGTGGGAAATGCAGGCGGTCGGCAACTGCTCTGCGATCCAGAACGTCCGCAGTATGGAGGTGGACACAATGGGACGCCTTTGGGTCCTAGATGCCGGCCGGGTGTACACCGCCTCCCTTCGTTCCGACGATCGATGCCCTCCGAAGCTCATGGTGTTCGATCTCGTCACTGGCTACAGAATGATACACAAGTTTATCTTCCCTCCGAACGTCGCTTCGAGCTCCAGTAGCTTCCTATCGGACATTGTGTTGGACGGTAGTGCCAGTGGGGGTGCCCAACCGGACAATTGGTATGCTTACATCAGTGATTCCGGAGATGGGTCAATCGTTGTGTACAGCATGAAGGAGGACCGCTCCTGGAGTGTTCAAGACGTTAACAGCATGAAGGCGGATCCAGCTGCTCGGGAGTTGTTTGTCGCCGGAGAAAGAGTTAATCTCATGGATGGGGCGTCTGGAGGAGGAGTTGATGGTTTGGCCCTGGCGCCTGTTAGGCATGGCTCCCGATACCTGTACTACAGTCCTCTTGCTAGTTATCACATCTACGCCCTGCCTACCGACTTGCTTCGCGATTCTAATTCGGCCTCCAGAGGGGTTTCGGGTGCAGTGATAGATTTAGGCCGCCGTAGGTCACAAGGTCGAGGTATGGTAATGGACGAAAGGGGCATCCTTTATTTTGGTCTTCTGGGGCAGAATGCTGTGGCTCGATGGAATAGCACCAACAGCACCTCAAATCAGTTTTCTCCTGGTGGTTACAGCCAGTATGGTGTTGGTGGAGGCTTTGGTAACTTTGGGGGAAGTGGCTATAGCACTGAAGACCCTAGGAGACCCTATGATCCAAGCAACAGGGGTGGGAGTTTTGGAGGAGTTCTTGATGGAGTACTCAGACGTGGATCTTTAGAAGGATCTCATGTGGTTATTTCAGCTGATGATAAATTATTGCAATGGCCTGATACTTTGGCATTTGATTCTACTGGTAATTTATGGTTGACATCTAATAGGCTGCAGAATTTCCTTAGCAACCGAGTTAATTTAGATGAACCAAATTACAGGGTAATTCGAGGGTATACTGGCACTAAGTCATATCTTTATGGGGATGGATCTGATGCCCGCTGGTCTCCAGGCTCTGGGAGGGGGATGAATAACGGCAGAGATGACCGTAGATGGGGTGGGTCAGATTCTGATGATACCAGGGGAACATGGAATGGTCGTGATGATCCTGATGATAGAAATCGACCATATTTTGGATCAAGCACAGCAAATCCACACTACAGCTCCACATACCGGCCTATTAATGGAAGATCTGACTGTTCTAGGAGCTATGCCTCGATTCTGTCTGTCTTTATTACCTCATTTGCAGCTTTTTATCTTTGTTGATTCCTTAGAAGCTGAACTGAGTGCATTAACTCTTGAAAATACTTAGTGACCTTGAATGCAGATTAGTGTGTTATGTGTTTTGTGAAAATGACTGTGTGTGGTGTATATGTTGACTTTAGAAAATTTATTATTATAACGACTAATACGTTTTACCAGATCAGGCCTCTTAAAGGTTGTCTATCACTATTGTTACTTGTAAATAAGACCTCAACTGCAGTACAGTATTTCAATAGCAGTATTTTTTCATAAAAAGAGAATTTTATGGAAAGAATAATCCTTGCATTCTATTTTTCATGGACAGAGTGGTGAGAGTAGTGCATTCCCATGAACATACATAATGCATATTTTGCTATTCAAATTGTATTAAAGGTTAATCCTGCCACCCATGTCTGCGTCACTGCTGAGGGTCCAACTTGGTCAGAAAGGGCTAAGAAGCAGGAGGCGTCACAAGCGCTTGTACAGTCGCCTTCTCTTTCCTCCTGAGGATGGAGAATTGCTGCTTAAGAGTCAGTCCAAAGGTGCCTCCTCTAGTGCAGAGGATGGGGTTGAAGTGGAGATGGAGGAAGAATCTGACTGGCTGGAGAGGGCATTGCGAGAAGATGCCTCTGGACTCCGAACAACTCCGGCTAATCTCTGATGTCTTGTGTAAACTTACTTTTATGTATGGCAACAGTACGTATACATGCATATATATTTATGAGTAAAAATACTAAAACGTATAACTACTAAATTGATTAAATTTTCTTTTAAAATTTCATTCCATATATGTGCAATAGGGCTTTCTTTTTCAATCAATTTGCAATCATTGCAAAGGCATTTGGCTTTTTTATTCTCAATCTTTATGAAAAGATACCTATAGGTGGATTATTTCACCTCTCCAACTGGTTAATTTCTGTGATTCATTTTTGAGCTGGTAATCCAAAAGATTTGATTTAATTGCTACAATTTAGTCATGTATTTTTGTATGCACATATATCATTTATTGATAGTTACTGTATTGTAAAGCTGTGGCTCTTTCTTCATACACGCACATGTTGTGCTGTAGACAAAGCTGTTCTGTGGTTATTACTTAGCTTAGGTATTTCCTATTCTGTAGTAATATCACAAGAAAGGAAAAAAGTATAACCAATTGTTATCAGAAGTGTGCATAACTGATAGGTGACATTTTTACCTGTAAATTAATTTAAGGGTCTTTGTCAGATTTGTGTTAGATCTGTGTGTCATAGTTCAAAATATTATTTGGATATCATTTACATAAATTTTCTTGTTGTTTTGAGCTTGATATTCTAATTATCAAGAGGTTTTGAATATGAAAGTTTACCATGGAAAATGAGTTGCAATATTGAGCTATTCAATCAATGAAATTGTCATCCATAGGCCTAAATGATAGTAATGTTGATATGACAATGTATTTTCTTAATAGATTTCATAGTGAATGTAGCCACTTTTGGATTTTGGTTGTGACTGCAAATGTCAATGATGGCATATCGAGAGTGCATTTTGTATGTGGGAGATGCAATATAATTTGATAGTATCTTTTACCAGTAGAGTACAGCTGGATTTCCAAAGTTGAATTGCTCTTTTTCTTTAAGAGTGTTTCAGTGAAAAGATCTGACCAAATTGACAAAATGGGGTTAACATTTTTCACCCAAATTTAAATGCTTTTATGATTCAAGACCTTAGTAATCATTCAATGTACTTCAAAGTTATATCTGTGATTGTTAATACATACTTGTTTATATGTGTATTTTATTTGAAGGTCTAGTATTTGTGCAGAGAATAATTTTAAGCTTCTGTTTGTCATATGTTTTCACAATAAATGGATAAATAGCCTAATACTGTGAATCATCTCTTTGATTAATATGCTTGTTGAGTGTACATTCGTATCTATGTTCATTCATGATATTTCATCTCTAGGTAAACACCCTTTGCTATCCATTATGAGGTTGGATGATGTAATGGGACATATGACTGACCAATGTGTTTCTTAAATTGACCAAACATATTATTGAAGCAATTTGTAATGTCAGATGGCTTAGATGCTGGGATAATTTTGAAGATAATACTGGGAGATATGGGGACTGGGACTAGTGCATGTAGATATCTCACTCTTGGGCCCATATCAACCAGATCAGGAGGGAATTTGATAGATCTGTGACAGCTTTTGGAAGCAGTGCATAGTTTTGGATTGGAAAGCATTGTTAAAAGCAGTGATGAACTTAATCAGGAAATCATTGAATCTAACATCAACATCAGAAATAGCCGTATTTTCATTCCATTTTTCTTCCGCTAAGACACACCAAGAATTCTTGAATGTTAGACGGATTAAAAGGGTGTTCAGTGATGTAGGAAGGTTTGTGACATTCAAGATCACTCATTGTCTGTTGTACTTTGAGAGCAAAATGATCAGAAAGCTGGTGGAAGACCATTGCACATGAGATCACACTAATAGGTAGGTCAGACACTACTAAATAAATAATAGTGGAAGAATAAGAGGATACTCTTGTATGATCATTGTTCGGATGATACTGCGCTCACTTCCTTTTGAGGTCAGGATATAGGTTCCAAAATGAATTGCGGTTATGGAATTACAAATCATTTTATTTGCTTCAGGCTGAGAACAATTCTGATTGACAGAGTACACAACTGACTGAATGACTGACTGACTGCGACTGACACAAGCTACTCTCAGGTAGGTTTGGCTGGCTTGACTGCTCCCAAGTGAATGCCAGGAAGTATGCCGCTGGTCGTCTTCTCCAATTCCACAGCAGCTCCTCTCACGACTCCTTCCATAAAACAATCAAATTGTCTTTGGCGTGAACAATCATTATTAATTATTGTTAAGCAAAAGGAAGATAAGAGGCTAATCAATTCATCGCATCATGTGGGATTACAAAATAAGTCAATATTAAAATCACCAAATAACAACTGTTGGTCAATTTGACTACAAAACATAATGTATCACTAAGTTCATTTTTTAGAGAAGTGAAACAGGCATTGAGAGATCTATAGACAACTAGAACACCTATGTGAAATTTTTTCGACCTGAGAACAACTGTAGTACACTCATTTGCCTCTTCAACATTACTATTGAGCTCTATATTTGCAGTGGATAACTAGGATAGACTAAAAAATGCAACATCACCACCTCGATCATCTCTTTTACAGAAGGATACACCTAGTTTCATGCCATTGACAGCATAGCACTTAATTTCATCACAAAGCAACCAGTGCTCAGTTAACTGAGGTATGTCACACATCATCTCTTGGAGAAGCACTTCAAGATCTGTTACTTTGTTTCTCATAGATTGTATGCTGGGATACAAAAATTTGACTCGATTTAGGCCTTCAGTGGTTGGGCTTCGGCATTTAGGTCTTCATTATTTTAAGCTAGGCCTCCCTAGTCAAAAGTGAGGAGATTCTCTTCTGGGAAAGAAGAGTGTCTGTCACGGCACCAACGGGCCACAGAGAGGAATTCAGGACGTCATTTCTTCTTTGAGACACAATGCCAATTTAAAAAGCACCATAAACACTTTTCCCTTCAATTTTCAAACATGTTAGGCTACCACTACTGGGTCCACTTTAAGTTTGTTTGCAGGTGACTCATTACCCCATGCACAGTAGTTTCTTGCGATCTTTATTAGTTTCTACTGCATCTTCATTCACTCCTTTAGCTGGACTAAATCAGTTTTAGTCTCTTTTGAAAACATATATATGGCTCAAGTTTAATCATGCTGAAGACGGATTTTTATCTGTTGTAATTATGATTCTAAGTAATGAAAAATATTATCTGAAGACTGAAAAGCTAAATTTTGGATTGTTCTTCTTCGCTCACTTTCTATCAGTATATTACTCCTCTGAGAAAACTGGGGAGTTTAAGCTGAGGGAGTCATAGGTTTTTTCGTGAAGATGGAGCATGTTGTAAAATTTGACTTTATCTTCTTGAGTACATATACTGCATTTTCTGAGGTGTACACAGGTAATTTTTTTTTGTTTACTTGTGAAAAAAATTGACTTCAAGTTATTTTATTGATATGTCCATCAAAATCAAAGAATTTTTGCCTGACCAAACTGGTACACTTTTTGAGGAATATTTACCTCTTTCATAAGAAATATATTACCAATGAAAAAATGATATCATCTAAAGATAAGTATTAATATCTTCTGATGATGAGTAAGATACTGTGTAATGATTACAAGTTAATTCTAATCTTACTTACTGGAAAAGATTGATGTGTTAAACTGATATGATGGGATCAGTTTTGGAGTAGAATTGAAGACATTGTGTACAAGTACAAAAAATGCATCCATTTGTTGCTCTTTGAATGTTCTCTATGGTCTCTCTAGGATTTTTCTTTATTTTGAATGACTAAGAGTATTAAGTAGATTAATATAGATTGCAACTTCCATGCATAAGATAGATTGCTACTTCCTTTCTCCTGATGAAATCTCTTTGTCTTGTAGAGGACGAGGTAAGTTGACTCTGGTAAGTTACATTGAAATAGGTGAATCTCTGCTTGTCAAAGATTGGCTACTAATCAGCAAAGAAATTAAACCCAGAAAAATAATGAGATTTTGAATTGTGACAAATAATACGCTTGTAAACGATACTCCAAAAGTATGAATTCAATAATAAAAATTACTTTTATAATGAAGCACCAGGAATGAACCTTTAAATGGTCCCTGAATTGAATTTCCCTAAATCTTGCTGATTTTTAACCCAATTTAAATGTTGCCCATGGATCAATTCAATGTCTTGTAATGCAAAATTTGTGGGAAAGAGATATATAGCATCCCATTCTGTCGTTTCATCTTAAACTTAAATATCTTACCCTGTTACATCTTAAAGTTTGACTTCAGAATAAGTTCACTGGCCACCTTTTGGTTTCAGTGATGACATCAACTCAATGTTACCATAAAGATGTGATGGCAGTTGCCAGAAACCTGTGCATGTGTTTTTCTGTTGCCAGAAACCTGTGTATGTGTTGTGGTGGGATGTCAATCCATGAGGGAGAAGTGATTAAATTTTTATTCTTATGCAATGGCATGCTTCTCTTATGAGAATTTGGAGAAAATGGCTTCTTGAAGGATGCTACTCATCAGCTTCTGATCACTTCTAATACAGTACTCAATCTATTCAAAATAATAATGATTATTCTACAGTTAGGAATATTGATTGCTTAAAGTATTGGCACTACAAATGGCCTGAGAAGAGCCCATGCCTCCTCAATCATTCCTCTCCAGTTCTCTCACTCCAACGCACAATGTCGCCACCTTCTCACTCCATTTGTTAAAGGTTGCCCTCCACATCATCCAGCCACTTTTGTGTGGTCGCCCCAGGAATCTTTGACTCTCTGTCCTCTGGCATGCTTTCTAGATGACTGAACCACCTCAGTCTGGCACACTTGACTTTATAGACCAGACTAGGTTTTCCATATAACATGTATAGCATATATAGCATAGCAACTTGGCATTAGAGCAGATGTGCAACACCTTGTTTCTATTTTTTGGTCTGTAAATTCTTCGGAGGATGATCCTCTCCTACGTACTGAGCAGCTGCTCATCGTGACTCTTAATGACCCAGTTTTTGCTGGCATATTGAACTACGGGGCAAAGATCAGTTTGATATAAACTTTCCTTTGTTCTCCAACTTTATAGGGATGGCTTAAATAGGCGCTGGATGCCAAAATGAACATTATTCCCCACATTCACTCTTTCTTTAATTTCCAAGCTGTTCTCATTATTTTCTGACCCCAATGAACCTAAATGTTTAAAGAAAGACACACTTAAATTGGTAACCTCCTACTGCAAACTGCACTGGAGGTTCATTTCTAGTCCTTTTCATAACCATAAACTTCATTTTTTCCTCATTAATTGCAAGACCAGCCCTTACAGATTCCTCCTCCATTTGCTGAATGGCTTCTCTCAGCCCCCGCTCATTCCTGCTGATTAAATCCACCTTGTCAGCATATACCAAATACTGTACTGTCCTGTTTATTAATGTACCACCAAGATTGATCTCTATCTTCCGAACAACTCTTTTCAATGTCTGGTTTAAGAGGACACATGACAAAGCGTCACCCTGTCTGAGCCCTCTATCAACTCTAAATTCTCATGATAATCTTCCTGACATCTTTATTTTGCTTTGTTCCTATTAGCATAATCTTAATAAGGGGAATGAGTTAGTCTGGTATCCACAGTGTAAGCAGAGAATCATATAGGTACCTATGACTGTCCAGTGCCATCGTATTCCTGTTTGTAGTCAATGAAGAGCTGGTACACTGATATATTGTATTCATAACACTTTTCCATAAGATTAATTATTGTAAAGATGTGATCAGTTGTAGATTCCTACAGGAGTCTATCTCCTCCGTACTTGAGAGGCTCTGCTTTTATTATGTCACCTCCTGGAGCTTTATAATCCGTCATAGTTAAATCAAAGGAAATTGAGCTCTACGGCCTCTCTAGATAGATAAAAATGAAATTCTCCAATAGCCGTTAAAAATGGCACCACTCGTCAAACATGTACCACAAAATTCACTTACTGTGTTGGTTTGCGGGAAAGGGGATTCCACAGCAGGGACCAACCACAGCCTCTCCACCAGAATACCCTCCTGTGATGGTTTACGGGAATGTTACTTCCTCGCCAGTGACCAACACAGACACACACACTCAACCCAGTTTGGGATCCTTTTCGAGGGCTAATGGGACCCTGATAAGGATGCCTGGGTTATAACCTGATATCCTTCATAGGGCTAATGGGACCCTACTAAGGATGCCTGGTTATTACCAGGATCATACTACATATTACCAGGATCAGGACCCTACTAAGGATGCCTGGTAATAACCAGGCATCCTTAGTAGGGTCCCATTAGCCCTATGAAGGATATCAGGTTATAACCCAGGCATCCTTATCAGGGTCCCATTAGCCCTCGAAAAGGATCCCAAACTGGGTTGAGTGTGTGTGTCTGTGTTGGTCACTGGCGAGGAAGTAACATTCCCGTAAACCATCACAGGAGGGTATTCTGGTGGAGAGGCTGTGGTTGGTCCCTGCTGTGGAATCCCCTTTCCCGCAAACCAACACAGTAAGTGAATTTTGTGGTACATGTTTGACGAGTGGTGCCATTTTTAACGGCTATTGGAGAATTTCATTTTTATCTATCAATCCGTCATAGCTTTAATAGCTTATACAATCTCAAATCTGGTAGGTTCTGGGATCTCGGGCTCCTCTTGTGCTTGGTTAATAATTTCCACGTCTTCAGCTTCTCCTACTCCAGGTTGATTAAGCAAGTCTTCAAAATACTTTGCCCACCTTTTCAGCACTCTTTATTCATCTCCAATCAAATTACTTTCTCTATCATTGATCATTAAATGTCTTGCCTGAACCACTTTCTTTTTGTCCCTTATCTTACTAAACATTTCTAGAATTTTCCTGTCGGCTGCCATTTCTTCAATTTTACCCACCTTCATGTTTTCCCATGCTCTCTTCTTGGGTCTACATACATGGGAAGCTTCTGTTCGAGCTCTCACAAATGCATGTGTTCTTGCTTCTGTCTGTCTCTGCAGCATTCTCCTCCTGGTAACATTCATCTTTTCAATGGCCACTCTATAATCCTCATCAAACTAGCCCGGTCTTCTTTGTAGTTTTTGAAAACTAAGTGTTTCCTCTGCTGATTTCTGCACTGCTGATTTTATCATTCTCCATTCTCCTTCAATTTCACCTTGACCATTTTCTCTCTGGCTCACCAAACATCTTTCCACATTCTGGCCAAAGGTATCTCTAGCTTCTAAATCCTCTCTAAGCTTCTGCCCATCAAACTTCATATCCTTGGATTTTCTGGTGTCATGATATTTGAGATCATTTGGTGGTATTTTATTCCCACCATGAAATGGTCAGAATTGACATCAGCACCTCAAAAGCTCTTCACATCTGTAATGTCTGTTCCATACCTAGTGTCAATAAGCACATGGTCTATCTGATATTTAGTTACCCCATCAGGACAGGTGCGTAGCCAGACTTTGATTTCAGGGGGGGTTTTCCAAAGAGAGACCATGATGATGGTGGCCTACCACAGGGGCAAGATGAATTTGCCTGATTACATTGAGAAGATGAGTGGTAAGAACTTCCCAAAGAATATAAACAAGAAAGGAAAGGAAGAGGTGGTGAATAAAGAGACACTAAAAGGTGTGGTTAGTCATAAAAGAATGCAAGCTGTTTATTGTATTCAGTTTCAACGCATTGCTCTCTTATATAACAGAAACTGTGATATGTGAAAAAACATGGCGAAAACATCGAGGGCTATGCCAGGTGCACAGGGATTGTCCAAGTGAATACACAGGAGAGTAAGACCATTAAGTCTGTTCTGCAGACAACAAGTTCTTAAATAAATCTTCAAATATTGGAGAGTTGAGAAAGACTGTTCTGCTGTTGCAGTTGTTACTGGCAGGACACAAAATCTCCAGCATCTGTCGCACAGCTTGGCAGATGTCTTTAAGACAAACCTACAGAACCAAAGGGACGAGAGCTAGAAAGAACACAAATTCAACATACAGTCAGCCAACGAATGCTTATTAACCCTTTCCGGTCCAAATGTGATTCCAAATGAAATAACGTTGCTTTCCTGCGTTGTGCATCACTTTTTTCATATGTATTTCATGTAGAAGATGATGTAATCTACGTAAGGTAAAAATATATGGTGAGATAAAATAAATTAATGAATTAATGAAAGTCATTTGAAAAAATCGACGCTCGATGCAGGAAAGTGACGTGATTCCATTTGGAATCACAGGACCAGAAAGGGTTAAATAACAATGACAAAAGCCAATGGACGAAAATTTCGACGAAATCGCTATTGCTTAAGAAATGTGTAGTGCTATTCTCTTAGAAAAAAAGAAGTACCATGAGAGCATCTAAAGCATTTCTTGATGGGTCTGTCAATTTCGACAAATGCCAATAATACAGTGTCATTTCACCAAGAAGCTCATCTTTTTCACAATCAAGGTAATCTAAATACGTTGTAAGCAGGATTTTGGCCTGCTTCGAGGCGTCAGAATTAAAGCCCTGGCTGCAGGCCTCTTTCTTAGGTAAAAGACAACAATCACGTCAGGAGATTGCGATGTGCCTACTGTCTTTCATGAATCTGAGCTAGAAAGAAGATTCCTCAGGGCTTGAGGCAGGGGTTTCAACCCTGTATAGTTGACGGGCACATCGGTAAGGGACTTTAATTTCCACTTCCAGTCCTGTCAAAGCAATGGCATGGCAATGGACATCATATGCTATCAGGGACAAAAGAAACGAACCTGGCGTTCCATATAACGATTGTTTTCCAGGTTCGTTTCTTTTATCCTTAATTGTACAGTAAGGAGGCAACAACAGTGAATACGGACCTTTCGAATTCAAAGATACATTTTCACCGCGTTGCTGCACAAAGCAAAGTATAGCGAAAGCACATAACTGTGAGAGTTATCTATAAAAGCAAGGAAAAACTAGAGACAAGTAGGTACCTGTAGCGTCACGCTGAACTCTGGTGAAAACCTTGTGAAAATGCTCAGTAGAATCGTCTCGCATTTTCTACAAAGCACCTTGGGCAGTGTCAGTAAAAGACATTGCCTGAACAAGATCCATGAGTTTGGTCTGAAGTTTGTGACTCAAGGGGAGGCTTATAGTATAATCTTTAACAACAACATTCATAGCAGTGAGAAACCCTCTGTCTCGAATGGACCTTTGCAATGTATATACTTGCAGTTGAGATGGAATCTTTGTCAGTTCAGTTTGGTATGACCTCATCCAGAGCTTGTAGAACAGGGCTGAGAAGTTCAATGAAGGTGAGTACTGAATCGTGTCTCTCAACCCAACAAGTGGCACAAAGTTTCTTCAAGTGAGTGGCTGTAGTTTGAGGCTTCAACCCTTCTATTGCCTTCTGAAATTCATTGTTTCCCTTAGGATACCTGAAGAAGTCATACGCAGATGCCACAACAGCCATATAATTCGTAATGACTGGAAAAACACATGCATCAGAAACTACAAGGTTGAAGCCATGAGAACTGCAATGAACAAAAATGGCCAGAAAGTTCTTTGCTCGGATGTAAGCTTGTACACCCTGAAAGCGAAAGCTCATTCAACTAGCACCGGCATAGCGCTGCCCAAACATGTATTTTATGTCTATGCCCATGCTGATTAGATTATTGATAATGGCATCAGCTAATACTATCCCTCTTAAATCTGTTACAGGAACAAAAATTAGGAAGATCTCCTTCACCTCATAATTTTTCAAGTAACGTATGCATATCTCAAGTTGTTCTGTTTTAGAGGCATCTGTAGTTTAGTCTGCTAACACTGAAAACCCTTTTGCTTGGTTGATCATTCCACTAACTGATTAACTATGATATCTTGACAATAACTAATTAATTAATTTTGGATTTCAGATAATGTGTATTTAGCTTTGCCTGCAGCTATTCCAAATGTTCTGCAAGAGCTGTGTCATTACTGTTAACTTGGAATCTGAGTAAAGTCCGAAATTTGCCATCCTTTGTTACTTTCTCATGTCCCTCAGGAAGAATTTCTCCTGCCTCCCTATGTAACAGCAAACCCTCCCTGTCACAAAATATTACTGCCTCTATTATGGATTTGACTCTTCTTCTATTCTCTTCGACCTGAAAGGAGTAAAACCGCGGTAAAGTATCTCTTTGCCATTCAAGACATATTACATTCATATCAGTTCAGAGCAAGGATAACCTTCACATTATCTCTCACTTGAGGGCAGAATTGATTTGGGCAGAGATTGAATCTTGTTGCTACAGTCTTGAAATGAGCCGCAGATATCCTTGCATCATTGTGGAGTTGAGAGTTCTGGTGACATTTAAACATTTCCTTAGCATCTTTCCTCTTGAAGAATTTTTAATTGACAATTTGGCTACCTTGTTCATGACTTCCCTTCCCACATCCAGTGTTGGCCACAAACAAGGAGCACCGGAGAGCATCGCCATTGCACAACAGTCAATCATTTTTTCATGGATTTGTGATCTGGAGCATGAGTTGCACGCCCAAATGTATGGGTTCTTGTTGGCAAAAATTTCAAATACAACCAGTATCGTCGGCATTGTATATCTGATGGGAGTCATAATGCTCCTCTATCATAAATTATAGAAATTCCTCCCGAAATGTATTAGCAGCGGCAGTGTTGGCACCAAGTCATTCTCCTTGAATATTAAGTTCACGAATGCCATGCCTCTCTTTGAATCTGGTGAGCCACTAATGCTAATGAAGCATTAGGCTCACCTTCCTACCCCAGTTCCTTTTGAAAAACTTTACTGTCTCTGTTACAACAGCCCCAGAAAGAGACGTGCCTTCAGCTCGTCTCTGGGTAAACCAATAAAGCAAGGCAGGGTCTAACTCTTTGTATTGAGGTTTTTGATGGATTAGCACTTTGATAGTCCTGCAGCATTGAAACATTGTCTCCTACATCTGCTAAATTGTTTTGAAAAAAGTAACCAAGTTCCGAAGGTTGCAGTTGAAGATGAGACCTCTCATGTTTGATTGTGGGTGAAGAAAATATCAGTTTTCCTTTGGGCCCCGTCCACTGCAAGAAGCTACCACTCACTACCAGCCACCATACACGATACGTGGCCACGCCGCAACGCTTGGACGTACGACAGGGCTAAAAACTAAAAGATTCGCTAAATATCAAAGAATATTTTATTATCCACACTCTCAGTCTACAGTCTCGGTAATAAGTTTGCTCGAGCGAACTTTGAAGCGAAAGATGAAATTATTACTGTCAAGAGAAAGAAAGTGTAAAATGTTTATGTTATAACACATTCTCTCTCTCTCCTCCCTTCTATTCTCTTCCTCTATTTTTCTACTTTTTCCTTCCCCTCTTATTTTCTCTTTTTCCTCACCGTCAAAAAATTTCAGGGGGGGTTTTAAACCTCCCCTCCCCCCCGGCTACAGGGCCTGCATCAGGAGAACAACAGGCCACTTTATGAATATTTTTTCTAGGAAAGTATGTGCTTGTCACTGTCATACTTTTACTCACTGCAAAGTAAATCATCCTAGTACCATTGTCACTAGATTCCCTGTGCAAACTTTCCCATCCAATCATTGGTCTGAGCATCCCTTCATTACATACTTTTGCATTCATGTCTCCTAATATTATTTTAATATCATGGCATGCTGCTGTATCATTTATTTCCTCCAGCTTATCATAGAAGCTCTCCTTGACTTCTTCATCTGCTTCTTCTGTAGGAGCAAGTGCACTGATAAGTGTGATTCAGAAGAATTTGGATTGGACTCTGATGTTACATAACCTATGTGTTGAAACAAATCACTTGATTGATGTTCTTGTGTACCGCCAAAGCCATCCCAAAATTATATTATGTATTATATATTTTTTTGTTTAATTTTATTATATATTGTATACGTATAAATTGTATTACCACTGTGAAATAATGACTAATCTCTTGTTCTTATCATGCCGTTTCCTTTCCACCTAACCTCCTGTAGGGCCACTATTTCCAACTTATACTTTAACTGTTCCAATCAATATTCCAATGTTCCTGGTCTATACAAGCTTCATACATTCCATGTCACTATCCCAGTCGATTGCTGTTTTCTCTGCTTGGGTCATGCCCGTTGGTTCCGTCCTGTTCCAGACTTGATTTTGGTTTCATCACAATCTGGTTTTACTGGGTGAGGGAGTTAGCCTCATGCCAAACCCCCGACCTGGAAGACCAGGTACTTTGATTTTAGGGTGTTCTTCCCCTGGGTGGGTTACATTTTCCATGGCTGAAGTATCCTGCCTACTCTCAAAGTTTGTCTGCCATTTTGCTGTCTTTTAGCTCCACCAGTTGATCTCTAGCCATGAGCCCAGCCAACTCTTACCGCCTTTGGCCCTGTGTCAGTACTGGTGATGCTGCTGCTCACCATCAAGGGTGTATTTTGGACACCCAGCCTAGATCTGTCACTTTCAATTAAAGCAGGGCCACCTTGTGCAGGACGTGGCTCTCCACCGCATTGCATTGCAGGTTCTCTCTTCAGCACTTCTTCATAGACAGTCTTGAGAGTAGCGTCCTCAAGGTGGCTAGGCCCACCCTCTCAGCTATTTCCCTGAGGTCATGTGAGGCCCAGTGTCAGGTCAGCCCTGTATAAAGGCGCTACCTCTCCATGAACCATTGACCCTGTAATAAAGGGATATGGTAGAGCCTAACTAATGTTAATTGTCAGAATAAGGTTTCCTCCATGATGGTAAGAATAATATGACAACAGTTATTCCCACAGTGTTTTTAATGGAAACTGATCAGAGTTTCGATACTTTGTCAATTACAAGGTACAATTATTAACATTCCCAATCTATATATACCCCTTAGCCAAAAAAGATAGGTTGTGAGGTTACAGGGGATGTCAGAGGAGAGGTTAAGGAAGGGGACATAGAGAGGGCTGAAACAAACACTTGAAGAGTTTTAGTCATTGTAGTAATTTTGATGCTAATGTTTTATATTTTAATGACAAAGGGCCTATGCTGGATTTCTACGTGAAATTTGAAATTGTGTATAGCCCTAACAATATTTTTAATGATGTTGTTTTCATGGCTCAAACACCTATTTTTAATATAAACCTCCCTTCAAATCCTATTCAATTTTTTCCATATGCCTCCTTAGATGAATGCCCTTCTGTTCAGTGAATCTTTACGAGAAGCTCTGCAGTTGAACTCTATTGAACATGATGTCAATGCCTCATTATGATAAGTGTACTGTGGCTGAACTCCATTGAGTATGCTGTTCTTTCTGAGCAGTGCTCCATAGCTGAACTCTATCGAACATGCTGTTCAGATTCTTCCTTGGGGCTCAAGGATGAGTTTAAGCCCCTCCCTCCATGAGAGTTGATATCTAATAGTTGGGTGGATTGTGGCTCCAACACCCCCTCCCCTAAATGGCTTCCAGTCTCGGCCTCTCCTCACTGTCTGGTTGTACTCAAAGGAACTTGATGAGCACCATTTTTGACCCCCCGCTGCTTCATTCATACAATGTTGCAGTGGCTCTAACTTTAAATTAATTTGTGGAACAGGTAGTATGTGTGAACAGTTCATTTACTGATTACAAGAAGTTCATACTCTGTGAACATTTCTGTGAACTGTTAACAGTTTATTCTTCTGAACTGTTCCATTTGAACTGCTCGGTTCATTTTGTCCCATCCTTGGTAAATATACAATCAGAATGTTAATTATTGCACCTTGAAATTGACCAAAGTGTCAAAACTATGATCGGTTTTCATTAAAAACAGTGCGGAAATTACTATTGTTATTTCAGTCTTACCATCATGGATAAAAAATATTTCCACAAAGTTATGCTTGAAACTCTTTCATATGTTCAAAAGGTCTCCTGTACCTGGGGCTTTCTGGACCAATCGGAAGATCACTAAATGGTTCTGGATTTCTTATCTCAATGGAAACTGTTTGAGGATCCATGGGAGCTTGAACTGTCTAATTTTTGACTGAATTGGCTTTGATATTATAAGTCCTGGAGAGTGTAGTGGTATTTGCATTTTCCCAGAAAATTGGATGTCCCAGCTCACCCATAAAGATGCAGTTTCATTCCTGGCCAATGAAGACTATTCACTACTTGGATTTTCCCATGCATTCTTTGTCATTAATTACTGCAGATGATAAGATTTCGCAGCCAAACTTATTTTATGAGCCAAATTTATTTTCTAGATAATGTCAGGAGACTATGCTGGTTGATATTGATGGAATAATGATGATGATGAAAATGGTAGTGGCGAGGATAATTGAGGGCTTTGAGTTGGGATATCACTTAATTAAAAGCCTGTTATGTATAACTAATAAATTCACGCTTCACTTTGTGGAACCTCTCCAAATCGGAAATCAAAATATTCTAGTATAGGTCCACTAAATAATAAATAGTAAAGTAATAAAATTAAGTAATAAATAGTAAATGATAAATCTATTTAGTGGACCAATGCTAGAATATTTTGATTCCCTACCTGTTATGTGTGTTAAAAACTTATTCTGATATATTTCTGTGGAAATACTCATTCAGTATTAATTATGCATTAATATTTAAATTCATGCCATACCAACATTAAAATCGGGATGAAACTAATTACTCCTATGAACTAGAGTTGACAGCTATTAAAACATTGTATGAGTGACTAAAGTCTCAGACTGCTGGGAACTGATTCAAAAGTAGTCACTGTAGTCTCTGATTATGTGGTCAACTCCATTACCAGCCTCTGACTAATGGGGGCTTCTTGATTAGGGGTATAATAATAATAATATTTATTGGCCCCACAGATCTACTTAAGTAGATTTAGGGCAAGTCAAGTATATACATGGACATACATTTGGTATACAATATAAAATAGCAACAATAGGAGATAATACAAACTATTCACTGCATTGATCTTACAAAAAATTACCTGGTTGCTGCCAGAAATTCATTAACATCATAATAGCACTCTTTTAACAACAGTGAATGTACCTTGTTCTTAAATTGGTCAAGGTTGTCCAGGTTTTTTATATTTTCTGGAAGTTTATTGTAGCATTTCAGGGCCATTTTGTACATTCCCTCAAGATGTGCCTTGATACGACTCTGTGGCATATGTATATGGGTTTTACGCCTTGTGTCATAATCATGATTATTACAGTTTATACAAAAGAGATAAATATGTTTTTTGACAAAGATTACCAGTTGTTCGATGAACAAGCATGGCAGTGGCATATTACCTAATTTTTTGAAAAGAGGTTTGCAGTGATCCCTGCTCTTGGCATTTGCTATGAATCGAATTGCTCGTTTCTGTATGAGAAGAACATCACTACTATTGCTGCTATTGCCCCAGAAAATTAAATCATATGATATTCTCGAATGAAATAAGCCACTGAATTCATAGGACTATCTTCTTGATTGATAGTTTGACTAATGGAGACTTTTTCAAAAGGAGTCAGATGAATATTTGGCTCTACTTTATTGCTAAGCGGTGGTGACTGTCTGCAAAATTGGGAAATTTCTGTCAGTAGTGACTGACTACTAAGGACTCATCTAGTACGAGGACTTCTTCATTATTAGTCACAGACTACTTCTTCCAATGTTTATGGGAATAGTCTCTACTGTGTGACTTCTTAATAAGCTGTTGGAGACCACTAGTGACTGCTTGCAGCCATGGGGTGATTCCATAATGACTCCATATTTAATGAATTATAGTCCCTAGAAGCCATTTTCCATTAATGTTAAACACTCCAAATGTCTATGTTGTAGTATTGTGGCATGAGCTGATTAAAATGTTGCACTGCTCTTCATATTCTGTCCAGATAATATCATGTTGGTACAAATGTCTCTCTCTCAAGCTTGTTAGAACATGGTGGTAGGTAAAATATAGATGGATGAGAGGTAGGAGGAACTTTGGCTAGGTAGGAGAGAGGACCCTGGCTAGAAAATTGTTAATTTTAGTAAAGGACATAGTTCAGTGGCCAAAAATGTATGAATCATATGTAATCATAAAGATATGTAGCAATGTACGATCGAGCTATCTATTTATTATCTTGCTAGTCATTATTCTAGTTACATATATTTAAATGAACTCAAAAGGAATTGAGCTTGAAGAGTGAAAATACAAAAAGCAAAATCTGATATGGAATCAAGAAATGAACTGTTAGTTCCTGAGCTTTGAGATCAACCCATTAAGTCTTAAGTGGATTTTGGGTCCCTGATTTCATTTTTCATGATATGTTAGTTAGCCTAATTGAAAATCCATGAAAATAGGATCAGTTTTAAAATTTAGAGTAAAGTTTTTGTAATATGGGGTGGTATCATATGGTACCACTAGGACTTCTTGGGGAAAGTTGTTTCATTTGTTTTTATCCTGTGCTTTGTCGATCTGGGCAGTTTGTATATTATGCCATAAGAAAAATGCATAACTATGGGATCAAGTGCTTATAGGGTAGTAGTATATCGCCAACTCTTATACAATTAGTAATCATTAATAGTAAAACCAATTCACATTTTAAAAATCTGAACAGATGTAAGGTGTCTGAATCTAGAGAAATTTTCTTCTGGGAAAGATCAAGGTTTTCACTTCAAGGCCTTTCATCCTAGTTCTAGTCCAACTGAAGTTTTACTCTTTATGGTTGCACATACATTCTGTTCATATATGCATGTATTCAATCATCTGCATATCCTGGATGATCACTGAATCAGTGTCTTGATCCTGGTGTAAATGTGTTGCGGCAGAGGAATGCTGTCCAACCTGAGGAACTCTTTTTAAGGAAGTTACCTGGGGATGCAGCATATGTCCTGACATCTGCAACACTGACTCACATCCTGCTTCGAGCTGCCAACCCAACAAGTAGTTCACTTGACCACCACTATCTTTTTCTTTTGAATCATTGTCAGAGTTTGCAGCCATCTCAGGAGACACAATGTTAATTTTGTCCCGATCCTTGACCAGACTCTCTCTCTCCTTTAGAAAATCCAATGCTTCAATTATGGTAATTTTCATGTTTCAAAAAATGTATCAAATATTATTAATAATTTGCATTCAAGTACCATTAAGGACAAATTTATTTGCAAAATAATAAATTGGAGTACCTAGTTACACAATGAATGTTCTAGATGTCATCTCTTTAAGATAGCCTATAGTCACGGTTTGACCCCACAACATCCTCGTGATACCAATCAGTACCAAAAAAATATTCTTAAAATTCTCTGGCTCTAATCTTACTTGAATACCATTGCCCTACAACATCAGCACTTCAGTTAGTCATTCAATTTAAGAAACATTGAAAAAGCATGTTAAAAGATACTGAAGGACAGACCTAGAACCCTACTTATCTTAAATGTTTCAATTTTTACAACCATAAAAAAGTTCCTTCCGTCAAACATGCTGGTAAAGCCAAAACATGCTGCATGACCTGGATCATTACATTTAAAATGATCCTGCAATTATAGTTGCATGACCATTTTTGAAAAAAATAATTCATTTTATATTATATATACCCACATGATTTGGCTGTTGAATCCTGTAGTTGTAAATATTTTAACTGGCCTCGTTTCCTCATGGCAGCCATTTTACCCAGATGATTTTTGAGAATTGTAATGTTTACTCTATTCTGAATATCGCAAGAACTAATCATGATAAAGTTGTTGAATATATACTGTTTTGCACAACATGGAAAAAATGTTTCTATAATTTTTCTTTTTACATTTCTTGAGTAGTTGAACTTGAAGTCAGTTTTTTTTACAAAAATTGGTTTTCAACTTGAGAAAACTGTATAAATCATTAAAGTCTCAATTTTTTAGAGCTTTTGAGCTTTAAGCAATAAAGTAAAAGCATAATCATAGGATGTGCTATAAATGAGAAACTTTATCTTCTATAAGTTAACAAAAATATATTTAAGCTTAAATTCATCCATTTTTGGACTTCATTTTCTCTGTTTGGGGAGCTATTGAACATTTGTCTCATAGAATATGAACTAGCTAAAATTACAATATATTAATAAACCTTCAAGTTTGAGATTTCACTCATAAGGAACTTATAATAATAATAATAATATTTATTCATAATAATAATAATATTTATTCAACGGGTTTACACCCTTTTTCCAGTTTACAGAAAGTTTTACAAAGAAAAGAAAAAATTTAAAAAGATACATACATAAAATACATAGGTATACAGAGGACTTTTTATTTATTTTATAAATATATGTTATTATAATAACAAAGTATATATATATATAATGGTATCACATTGTCACATTATTTAGTAAATATTTCTTAAAACTAGTAGAGGAAGAATGGAATAGATCGAAGTTATCACAATATAAGTTAATTTCTGACATTGCTCTGAAAATAATCAAGTTTTTTGTGTAATTGGATGGCTGGTAAGGTAAAAGTAGATGAATTTCTCGTATGGATGTTTGGGATTCAGAGGGTTACTAAGGACAATAAATCAGGGGATTTAATCTTATTATTCAGTATATTATTAAGGAAGAACATTCCAATATGTCTTCTACGAAGTGAGAGAGATTGCAAATTCAAATGTTGTTTAGAAATTTCAAGTCCAGGGTCATTATGTGACTTTTTCTTAAAATTATATTCAAGTAACTTGAGAAATTTCTTTTGAATCCTTTCCAGAGCATTGATATGTGTCTCATAATACGGATTCCATATCACAGTGCTATATTCCAGAATAGATCTCACTAGGGTAGCATAAAGTAGTGATAAGCAATTTAGCGGTTGTAAGATAGTGGGGAATTGAATAAGAATTAGATGGTGTCATTACCATTTTGTTTCTTTCACAACTGAGTTACCCTAATAACACTAAAAAATTGGTGGTCCAGCCATAAAATTTTTATTCAATTTCTTGCTACTTTACAGCTGCTGTAAGTTTCTTATGAGTAGAGTCTCATATTTCAAATTTTAGCTCTATGCTCCAGGAAAAGCAAGATATGAGAGAACCTATTCTGCCACTTTTTCCCGAGCTGTCATCATCATTATTGATTTCACGAGTCATACTAGTTTTAGGGATATTTGGAAGTCAAGCAATATGCTGTAAAGTTTTTCCCTCTCTATGCTGTCATAGGCCTGTTTGAAATCTATAAACAGTTGATGTAGATCAAGGTTAAATTCCCAAAATTTCTCTGATATTTGTCTTACTGTGAACAGTTGGTCCACAGTCACTCTGACTAGTCTGAAACCCACCTGATATTCTCCATTAATGTTTTCTGTGTATGTTTCTAATTTGTTGTTTATGATTGTCATAAATATCTTGTACGCTGTGTAGAGCAACGAAATCCCCCAATAATTTCCACAGGAAAGTTTGTCCACTTTTTTGTGGATTGAGTGTTTTATACTTATTAGCCAGTCTTGTGGGATCTTTTTCGTGTTCCAGATTTCCACAATGAGCTTATGAAGCATGTCCATTATTTGCTCTCTGCCATGTTTAAATATTTGCTCTCTCCTGGTATGTTGTCAATTCCTGGTGCTTTATGGGCTTTTAACTTGTTTATTGCTTTTTTGGTGCCCATGTAGTTTGGCCCGTTAGTTAGTCAACGTAATCTTCATCTAGGTCTAGTCTTGGATCTGTTGAGGCTTTTTGTGAGAACCCATTTGGGTGCAGAAGTTCTTCAAAATACTGTCTCCATCTGCCCTTAACTTTTTTTTATCTGCTAGTATCTCTCCATTGTGGGTTTTGCATAATGAGGTCTTAGGTTGCAAACCTTTTTTAAAGATATTTATATTCTTGTTTACCTCACGCATTTTATTTTCTCTGAAGTCCTCCTCAGCCCTCAGCATGAGTGAGTTATTGAAGGCTCTTTTCTTCTTTGTTAACATTCTCTTGGCCTCTCTTCTGGCATCTTCATATTTTTATCTCTTGGATTTTGTTGGTCTTTCCAAGTAGTTTCTTCTGTTAGTGTGTCTATTTTCAATAGCCTCAGCACACTCATGGTCAAACCATTCATTCATCCTGATTTATTTTTATGACCTTATGTTAATTCTGCTGACAGTAATATTATATTCTTAAGGTGTTGCCAGTATTCTTCTACCTTGTTTTCTGCACTGCTATTATATCTGGTTTGTTTAGTGTAGTTCCTTATGGCTTGTTGGAACTGTCCTCTTATCTGGGTGTCTTCCAGTTTCTCAACATCTAAGTTTGGGGTAGACCGCTGCAGCAGACTGCGGCTAACTGGTAGCTGGACTCACTCAATCTACCATCCTCTTCGGCTTGACCCTGACATCCGAATCCCTCACTCCTCTTTTCAAAGAAAAACTCCTTCTGCATTTAACTCTTCTCATACCTTCCATCTTTATCGCCCGCCCTCCCTCATACCCACGATTCACGTATCCTGCCCTCCATCACATCCCCTCTTCTAACTTTTAAAGAGATGGTCAGATTTTTCCGGGCTAGTTTGATGTATCTCAAGCTTAATGTATCAAAGAGAAAATCAATTGCAATCATTCTGAGTTGAATAGTTCTGTAAATTTCCTCAAGTCACTGATTAGTGGTACATGATAAGCCTGTCGTGTGGGCTGTACCAAGCTGTTTTATTTCAATAATGGAAAAAAGTTCAAGACGTTTGAAAGCCATTGCTTATTCAATCATGAACGGATGGTGTCTTTGCATATGATATCTGGAAACTAATTTCTCTTGTTAAAATGAAGAGCAGTAGATGTTGTACTGTCCACTATTTTTAATACGTAAAACTTTACAACATGTGTTTCAGCACTTTATTGGCCATCATCAGGTAGAGTGTGAAAATTCCAGTTATTCTATGGATAGGTATTTATACATGATTCTTAGTGGGGAGGAGGGGGGAGGGAAGGAGGAGGAAAGAGGAGGTTTGGCGGTTGGAATTATTGGTATTGAGACGGAATTGGGGGGGAGGGGAGAGAAAGAGGAGGAAATGGGTGCATAGCAGTGGGCTGGTTAGGTCATCCCAAAGGATGGGGGAGTGGTATTGAAAAGTCAATATAACTTAATAACTTGACCTTCTTTTCTTTCCTCTTTATGATTTCCCATCGCTCATAGGTATCTAAGCAAGGTTCTTTGTTTTGAAACTTTAAAATGTTCACTCGGAAGTCCGTGTGGTGGGATTCTTCCATCAGATGTTTTGCCAAATGGGATCTAGTGTCTCCTTTGGCCAGGCACTTTATGTGTTCACTCATGTCGTGTTCACTTCCTCCCCCATTCCGCCTCAATACCAATAATCCCAACTGCCAAACCTCCTCTTTCCTCTTCCTCCCCCCCTCCCCACTAAGAATCATGTATAAATACCTACCCATAGCATAACTGGAATTTTCACACTCTACCTGATGATGGCCAATAAAGCGCCGAAACACGTGTGGTAAAGTTATATGTATTAAAAATAGTGGACAGTGCAACATCTAGTACCCTTCATTTTAACAATGCAGTTCCACAATATCTCGCCAGAAACTGTTGACTTAATTTCTCTCGTGATTAATTATTTGTTCCATCTCCTGATTAATCATTTGATTCGCGCGAAAGCTATCTACAATATGTCCACGCCCGATAGCTGTCTATAATAATTTGTCTGAGCCAAAAAGGAGTTTAAAAGCATATCATGGAGCCACGTCCATTGTTCCATTCCAATTGGCACATCTCTTTCTGGCGTATTTGACTTCGTAAACGATCCACTCGCGTAGAAGTACGAGACTTGGATCATTAGATATCCCAACTCCTGATGTTAAATTACTCAGCCTAACGAAATACCTCAATCCTATGATAGAAAAGCCAGAGTTGGGATATGAATCCGCGACCGTCACGCTGCCAGGTATTATCGACCTCGCTTCCGTGGTATGGTGATCCATACGACACGGCCCTATTCGTTTTCAATCCGATTCTTCCGTGTGCCATTGTGCCCTTTGTAGCCATGCATTCTTTTCTCTGGTCAATGGTTTGTGGGATGTCTAGCAAAGAGCTGCCTTCCTCTGAATTAGTGGCGGGGTGCTCCGGGAGTTCGGCTGATCATGCTTCGCTGACATTTTAAGCGCACCTGTCTGTGCTCGCCTTCCGTTCCACATTTAAATATTTAACGAATTGGTCGTTTGCCACCTCCCTAAACCCTGCTACGATGTACTCTTTAATTGTATGCCCACAATGAAAGGCTTTTTAATGGTGTAACTATAATGTTTCGATTTCATTTCCAACGGAAATTGCTGAATTCGAATAAATGTCACTCTTTCATATGGGACACCCGACTTTCACTCTTAATCCCTTTACTTAGAAATATGTCGATGACTTGTTGTGTCTTCAAAGCTTTCTTCAATCCACTCAGTTAGGGAGTTCAGCCTTCACTCTATTATCCTTAACACTAAGGCACACCCTGTCGACCCCATTAATTCATTTCTGGGCGAGTAATAAATAATCCGAGCGAAAGAAAGCGCTCCCCACCGTTCTGTCTTGAGGAAAGGCTGCATTCTTTTAAGGTGGTGGGAGCGATTTTCGTTTATGAACAGACTTGCAATTTTTCATACGCGTTCTCATCCGTAATGTGTTTCGATCAAAGTGGAAAAAAAATGGATTTTACATGTTTGTTTTCTTGGCTAATGAATGCTATTTTAACATGTAGCCTTATGGCATCTCTCATTTGGTTGTTCAATCCTAGGATTGGTTGACTGCAGCCCTCCACCCTTCCCTATCTAATACTAGTTCCTTTACCTCCTGATATCTCTTCCTATGTACCTTCCTCTTTATCTGGTCAATGAACTTATTCCTTGGCCTTCCTCTGGGGGCTTTTCACTCTATTTTGCCTTAAATTTTATTCTTCACTTATCCATTGTGTCTCAGGGTGTGTCCAATCCATTTTGTTCTTCTTTTCTGTCTGGTGTCCCATATGATCCTTTCCTATTCTACTCTTCTGTACACCTCATCATGTCTTAAGTTATCCGTCCATTTTATCTTCAGCATCCACCTCCAGCACCAGGTTTCGAAGGCTTCTATTCTTTTCTGGTCAAGTTTTCCAATGGTCCATGCTTCCGATCCGTAGAGTGCCACGTTCCACACGAATGTTTTCACTTACTGTTTCCTGGTGGTGTACTCCTATCTTCTTTGAGCACAGCAGTTGTCTTTTTCCTATGAACGCTCTCTTAGCTTGGGCTATTCTCTGCTTGATATCCGTTGTACTTCTTCCGTCCCACGTGTTGGTGCTTCCGAGATAGGTGAAGGAATGTACTTGCTCTAAATTCTCTCCTCTCAGGGTGTCATCTACATTCATCTTTTCTCTTCCGCATGCTAGGATTTTGGTCTTCGTCTCACTTATTTTCACGTTGTATTCCTGTAGAACTTGGTCCATTACGTTTAGTGACCTTCGAAAATCATCGTGATTTCCAGCTATGACTGCGATATCATCTGCGAAGCAGAGCATATTTATTTCTTCGCCGTTTGTCTTAACTCGGCTCAGTCCAATTTTTCGTGCATCTCGTTTGGCCTCCTCCAAGAACATGTTGAACAGTGCTGGTGAGAGGTTGCATCCTTGTCTCACTCCTTTCTTGATTTTAGCATCTATCTGACTTCCGTCTCTTATTCGCATTGTGACAACTTGTTTCCTGTATATTTGGTAGATAATTCTTCCGTCGTCGTAGTCCATTCCGAGTTTTTCGAGCAGTCTGAACATCTTGTTCAACTCAACATTGTCGAAGGCTTTCTCCAGGTCCACAAATGCGACATGCAATGGCTTGTTCACATGTATCGTATTCTCCACGATTACTCTCAGGCAGAGTATGGCCTCCCTGGTACCCCTGTTCATCCTAAATCCAAATTGGTCTTCTGAGAGGTTTTCTTCCATTTTTCTTTCCATTCTTCGGCTTATTATTCGTGTATTTGGGATGCATGTGACACTAGACTGAAAGTTCGGTGCTCCTCTCATCTCTCAGTCCTTGTCTTCTTCGGTATTGCAATCTCTACACCTCTTTGAAAACCCTCAGGAAGTATTCCGCTTTGGTAGCTATTTCTGATTATCTCGTATAAGTTATCCATGGCTTTACTTGCGAGCGGGCGGCCTTTGCTGGAATGGATTTACGTAGCCGAGAGACTACGTAGAAGGGTGAGAAGCTACTGGGCTAGCGAAACTGGAGTCATATATGCTCCGGAGTAATGCATGCTCCGGATCATGGCTTTACTTTCGAGTGCGCGGCCTTTGCTGGAATGGATTTACGGAGCCGAGAGACTACGTAGAAGGGTGAGAAGCTACTGGGCTAGCGAAACTGGAGTCATATATGCTCCGGAGTAATGCATGCTCCGGATCATGGCTTTACTTTCGAGTGCGCGGCCTTTGCTGGAATGGATTTACGGAGCCGAGAGACTACGTAGAAGGGTGAGAAGCTACTGGGCTAGCGAAACTGGAGTCATATATGCTCCGGAGTAAACGACCCAGCGGAAGGAATGCCCTTAACTCCAGAAATTCTAGTCCACGCATTGGAGTCGATCTCTCACTTATTTTCTCTCAGGCTCTGCCTTGACTTGCCCACTGTATTTCCAAACTAGGAATAACATTTTTGATGCTTGAAGTACTGGTGCAATTACCGTGGTGGTCAAGTCCACGATCCGTATGTCAGGTGTTATGGTGGCGAAATTCATATCGCCGTTGTTGGAGAAATTTTATTTGCAATATTTTTATGAGGAAATGGTGTGTGACTACTCAAAATATACATTATTTACATCAATGTTATGATTAAAGCTGACATGAAGTAAAACGAATTTTACATACAGCATCTTACAATGTATTTTACATTAATGATGAATAACTCCTCGGCCACACTTTTTCTCAACCAATTTCAATCACTGGAAGATTGTAGGCATCCAAAAAGGCAGTGGTTGCTTTGTTTTGCATATGATATGGATTTTAGGATGACTTTAGGGGAGGCGAATCAAGTGTGACTGTAGTGGAAGCGAATCAATGATTTTTGCGGGCCACCTCTTCCTCTCACATTATTCACTCTGCAATCGTACTTACATTTGCTTATTTATACGGCTCTCATACATTCTCTCCACGTGGCCAGACCAACGTAGGACACTATCATATATGTCCATCACTGGGGCATCTTACCCATATTGTTTCACCATCCTATTATTCATATCTCCATCCATTCCACTTTTCCCGCCGAAACTCAACAGGTGCATTTAGACTACTCTAATGCTTATACTGGCATATTTAGGTGTCGATGCCAAATATAATAAAAAAAAGATAATAATAATAATAATAAACATTTATTGTCGTGGACTCATTGGTCATTTAGACGTTGATAAATGAACAATTACAAAGAATACAACTCCAAGATCCTGAATAAATGTATACATAATATTACTTAGAGTGAAATGAGAATGTGTACATAAAATTACATAATATATTATAACCCAAAAGATCAATACAACAATCAATTTCACTTTTCATGTCAACATGTTGGAATTTATCAAATCGAAAACTTTTCTTTTGAAACTTGCGATGGATTTACATGCTTTAATATCGTAAGGCAGTGAATTCCATCTGCGGGAAATAGACACTATGAACAATCTATGATACATCTCTGTACGATGGTGTGGGATCAATAGATCGGAAAGATGAGTTCTTGTAGAACGTTGTTGTACATTTCTTTTAAAGACAAATTTGTTGAAAAAATAAGGCGGACATCCAGACTTAAGAATTTTTTATGCCGTTATTAGGGTAAAATAGACTCGTCTTTCACGTGCTTTTAGCCATTTGAGATTTGTGTATACCTCACTTATATGCTCCCAACTTTTAAGGTCGCATATAAATCGTACTGAAGCATTCATTGCTTCTTGAAGTCTGCGGTTATTATCCTCGTCTATATTACATATCATACTACAGCAATAGTCGAAATTTGGAAAGATTATTGCCTTTACAACTGACTTCCGGATGTTGAAGGGAAGTTGCTTTTTGGCCCTAATCAGTTGATGAAGGTTCCTGAAACACTTACTTCTAATGCTTTGGCAGTGCATTTTCCAGTCCATATTTCTATCAATAAAGACCCCCAGATTTTTTACATGTTCTTCATACGGAATAATTTTGTTTTTGACAATTATGGGTGGAATTTGATTAAAATTTACTTTAGCAATTAACTGTTGGCTTCCAATGATGATAGCCTTGGTTTTGTTTTCATTAAGCTCCAAACCATTTATCTCCGCCCGCCTACATATTTGTTCGATGTCAGTATTAATGCTATTAATAGCATTTGGTAGATTCATCACAGCAGAATGCTGGTACACCTGAAAATCGTCAGCATATAGATGATATTGACAATTCTTAAGGGACCTTGGGAGATCGTTTATGTACAGGGAAAATAGTAATAGACTTAGAACAGAACCTTGCACCATCCCTGAGTCTACATTCAACCAGTTTGAGACTTTCCCGTCTTATCCAAGAGTTGCTTGGGTTCGCCCACTAAGGTACGAACGAAACCATTTGATAACGCTTTCAGATAGCATATAACCTTTTAGCTTCTGCAATTAACGTGCGTGACTTACAGAATCAAAAGCTTTTGAGAAGTCAAAAAGGACGAGAATTGTAAGTTGTTTACTACCTATTGCTTGACGTATATCTTCCGTCAGTCCGAGTAGGACAGTTTTGGTGCTATATCCAGGTCTAAAACCAGGTTGCCTAGGATCTAGTAGGTTGTGCGCAGTAATGTGATTGATATGGACGTCAAGAGGATAAAACTTGTATCTGGGATTTTCTCTTCTCTGGAAAAAACACTCACCTCCCCACACAGCACAATCAGTTTCATAAGCGTTTTTAAGCCGCTTCCCGTAGACGTTTTCCATAGCCTCATTCACGTTTTCAGATGGTGATGAAATGGTGTACTTTCAGCCGCCACTATCAGTCAACTTTCAGTTTTTGAAACGATTCGCGGCTAGGTTCGGGGGCGTTTTTAAAACGTTTTCTTTCCGTGACAAAATGGTTTTATAACGCCTCTGGCAGTTTTTTAACACGTTTTCGGCCGAGCGCAAATCGTTCCATATCGGTTTAGAAAACGTTTTCTTTATCTGGAAAAGACAAACGATGCGAATTTCACTTAAACAATTTTATTCACGACCCGGGTTTCCATTAATTATGTCATCTTCACGTGACACCTTTCGCAGTTCCCCTGAAGATGACATAAATTGTTGAAACCCGAGTCATGAATAAAATTGTTAAAGTAAAATTCGCATAGTTTGTCCTTTCCAGAACGGATAAATTTAACATCATTTAAAACTGAAACCGAACGTTCTCTTTATCAATTCGCAGGCATACCTAACATTCGTTTAATTGATGGCTTACGTCACCAGTAGGTACTTACCCTCCGAGTGGCAAGACACCGCTCCGAGGATAAACACTGGTAACACGAAATAAGTTGTAACTGTAATAAGTTGTAAATAAGTTGTAAGGAAATAAGTTAATCTTTATTTTCAGCATTTAGTAAATCAGCATTTTTAACAAGGTACAATTGAGTCACAGCAACAAAAATATTCGACGGCCAAGTACGCCGGACTGTTTAAAGAAATAGTGTCCAATTAAGCAAAAAAAACTCGCAGTCATACACCAGGTATCACGGAACTATAAACGCATTTCTGTCGAGAACAATTGAGTTTCAGCACAGTACCCGTAATAGACTACAAATTAACTTACAGAAAGTTAACATCTTCAGCTAAACTCGAAAATTCACTTGAGCAGGTGGAAATGCTGATGAAGCCTCAAAAGATGAAATCCGCTAAAGCTCAACACGTTCAACCATTCAGACAACTTCGACTAATGGCGACCAAATAAGCGGAAATATGAGAAACAGTACACCGAGTACCCCGAGTACACCGCCAGCTACACGGAAAACAAGTACCGGCTGCGAAGCGCCGAAGGAAGAGACGTTCAGAAAACCGATGAAAACATGTTATCTGGTGTATGCAAGAGCGTTTTGAAGGCGTCTTATCGCCGAAACGAAAACCAAATAAAAACTTTTTTTTCGATACGCTGAAAACGTTTTATTTTAAGTATGCCTCGTTAGTAAATGAAAATGCATTATTCTAGTCAACTAATGGTTTCCAGGCGAAAAACGGGAAATTCCCAATCGTGCAACTGGGAAAAACGTTTTGTAACGTGCTGTTTAGGTCTAGATACGATCCATAATATACCTGCAATTTTCCTACCGGAATTCGCACGCCTTAACATCTCTGCATCTATCCTGCCGAATTTTCCAAACAATCAGCCAAGATTAAAGAAGTCGTCTACTTGATCACTTAAGAATATAATAAGAGATAGAAGGTATGGAATAATTGTTCCTTAATCAGGAATATGTACATTTACTGTGAATATATCCTTAAATAAAATGATTTAAGTGATTCAATTTCTCAACTAGCCGACTTTATGATGTGCGGGCACATTTCTAGTTAGTACCCCAGGACAACTGGTGGTTTATTGCTTGGACATAGTGAACGTTTGCAAACACAGGTTTATCGTGGAGCATATAAGAAAATCTCCTCATTTCCATTTTATTACTGATGACGTATGAAATTTATCAGAGGATGGGTTCTTCCTACGCTCTGTAACCCATTTTTTTTTTACATTTAATCGGCATTGGGATCAGAATATGCCACATATAATTAGGCAAAGATCTCATACCCACGTACTGCACTCGGGCAAATATTTGACTGAATTATATACTATACGCATCGAGAAAGTTAGGGTTAGGTTGGATTCGATTTGGCAAAACAAAAAGCACTCTGAGAAAGGTGTTGTGCAACCCAAGGATCATATAGGCACCTGGGATTGTTTAACTAAAATATCAAATAAAATCGGCGGTAGCATTAGTCGCATGGATTTTCGGGCGTCTTGTATGGATAAAAACTGGCCCAAAGGTGATCAGCCTAAGGTATGATACAACCTACAGAACAGTGAGAGTATCGAATAGTTTGACAGAGAACACGAATAAAATTAAAGCTGCAAAATTTCATTGACCCCGCACCGCGGCTTAACAAGGTGGTGCAAAATACCGCTATTAAAGAATGTTAAATAAAAAAGAAATAGCGTTGCCGCGAGACGAGACGAGACTTGGGTCAGTCTCGTCTCTTTCTCGTTTTCAGAACTCGGGTCGCGTCTCGAGTCACGTCTCGTAAACCTCAGTCTCGTCTCGGTCTCGTCCGGGACTATCGTCTCGTTGTAAGAGAAAAATTAATGAATACTTTTTGAGTAAAGGATGGTTTGTTTTTGCGCCGGATGCAATGACTTAGAAAAGAAAAAAAAATTAACAATCTCGACTTGATCAGAGGTTTTAGATAAAATCTATTGAATTGATCCCACTAAAATTTGCCTTTCTAATGAATGTCCACATATTCAGCACATTGCTTCGAAAGCTTCCGGCATAACATCAGTAGCTCATAATTTGAGTACTCAACTATAAGTTCAAACTTCGGTAACGTCGCTGTTTATTTATTTTAACATATTAAACGAAATTCAAAAATATTATATAAAATATCTCGGATTCGAGACTTTTTTAACCGATTTGATTTTAAATGATTAAAGATATTAGTACGCTGAAAGGCTGATAAGAGCAAATTTCCAGATTTGGACATGAAGGATAATTGCTTCCCTGCACCAATGTTTGTTCCTACGTAAAAACTTTCATAAAAAGCTTCAATATGATTAAATGCCGAATAAAGAGTAAATTTTCCTTACCTAAACGCGTAAGAGTATGCACTATAGCCCTATAATATGATAATATATGCCTTTAAAGCCATGAAAATCGGCCTGGACGTAGAATTGAACCACGGTCCGTGGTTTGATTTCCGGTCCCTAACAATATTCTATAGGTACTCCATGTAGCGGCATCCTTGCCAGTGACAATATATTTACAATACTCAGTTTGAAGTACCCTTTAAGCAATTTGTTCATCCATTACAACTATTCATAAAATGCCTATAAACATCATATTACTCCGAGATATAGACTTATCTTCTGAAAGAGAGGCACTAGAGTTTTCCGATTATTGGCCAGCCAAAGTAGTTTTTTGAGGTCAACCAAGGGGATATAGCAACTAACCTCCTCCTTTAAACTGTCTTCAGCTATCCTCTCGGCGATAAGCGAAAGCTTCCTGCCGAGGGGGTGGGTTGTTGGGTCCGCGGGGGCTTGCCCCCCCTAAACAGCTGTCTTCAGCTATCCATTCCAGCTGAAATGTAACTTGTAATAGCTGAAATGCGACATCAGACAAGGTATGGTTGCCGTAATACCTACGTCTGCCGTCTCATGTGGCAGCTTTTTCTGGTCTCACTATCGATATATTCGCAAGGATAGCTCACGACCCCTCAATTGTACTCAAGCTCAAAGTTGTAGATTAAGAAGCGTATATTACCTCAAACAACATAGTTAGCCTATTGATCAGAGTCATCGAACGCCGAGTTTGACAGAGGCATGGGCCATATACGGAAGCCATAGCGGAATTGTAGACACTGTATTCGGAATATACTCAGAGAATGTATTGAGCGAATTCATATAAGTACACAAGTGAGGAATAGCATGTGCTACGGCCTGACGACCTTAGATTGGCCCGATAGGTACGCTAGGCTTTGATTTGTTGAGGAAAGTATTTTCAGCTCCTTGAATAATTGCTCCATAGTTTTTCCCCTTGAGATCGCAGAAAAGTTTTGCAAACGAAGTTATCCAAAACATTTATAACGATGAAGAACTTATAGAGGTATTTTAACTCAAGCATCTCTACAAGTGACTCTTTAAGTCACATTTATGGTTTCAGCATTGGTTTAGTGGGGCAAGAATTTTTTTGACAAATTTTAAGCTATCCGGGACTAGCCACGGAGTTCCACTTTTACGGAGCCACCCGCAATGCACACATGTGCGAATTGCCACAGAGAAAAAAATCATCCGCCTTTTGTTCGCTTGAAGAGTAGTTCTCTTGGAAAATCTATCATAACCTTTTACATGCTGGAAAGCCCCAATTTAGATAAATAGTTTAGTCCAATTTTGCTAATGGCTAATAATTATTTGCTCCGGTAAAGTTTGTTTTATTCATAGCTCTTCACCACTTTCTGACTTGGCGTCTTCGAGATATTCACCTCTTATTAATGGTCTTGTCACGCCAAATAGATGCATAGATAGATAAATAGATAAATTATTTATTTGCACAGGGACATCGTCCTTTAAGTACAACAAACAGTACAAAACAGTTTAAAGTCATGGTTCCAATACATAGCAGTAATAAAATATACATTTGTTTTGCAAAAATACAATATTTAAACAGGAATAGTTATAACAAATCACAAAAATACGTAAAAAACATGTATAAAATTTGAGTGATACATATACAGCAGAGGAAAAAAGGAAACTTATTGGCCTAATAACATATTATAAATACGGTTTTTGAATAGATACAGAGACTACAGTTTCTTTAGACCATCAGGTAGGGAGTTCCAAAGTTTTGCACCAGCAACTTGAAATGACTTTTGCAAGGTAACAGTTCGGTGCCCTGGGTAGTACAGATATTGGGATGAGGATCTTGTGACGACTGTTAGAGTAGATGGTGAGATTGGGAAGAGGTTAAGGAGGTATTCGGGTTGCTTTTTATGGAAGAGGGAGTAAAGGAATATGGCCAGTAGGTACGTTCGACGAGGATTCGTAGAAAGCCATCCAAGTTGCTGGAGATACGGGGAGATATGCTCATCCCACCTGAGATTGAATATAAATCTTATATTTGAAATTAATGATCTCTGCAATGTTATAATGTTCAACAATAAGGTCATTAAAGACTAAGGAGCATTAATTAAGTTTAGGAAACACCAAAATAGAGATAAGGTGCTTCCTTATGTTTAAAGAAAGTAAATTTCTATTTAGTTTTAATTGGTAAAGAGTTTTGCTAATTTTATTGGCAATATGTGAAGTATGTTCTTTCCAAGACAGGTGTTTGCTCATCGTTATACCAAGATTAGTCAATGAATTTGAATAAGGAATAAAAATATTTCCAAGTTTTACTTTTGGGACCGAGTTTAGATAGATTTAGTTTAAAAATGGTTTGCCTCCGGCTAACATTGCTTTAGTCTTAGATTGGTTCAGAGGAAGAGAGTTCTTTGCAACCAAATTTGAAGCGGCATTTATATCTGCATTTACTTAAGCGATCGCTGCTACTAGATTTTTAGAACAATGGTAGTATATTTGTAGGTCATCAGCATACAGCACATAATTATATTTTTTTAATACAGCCAGGAAGATCAAGAATGTAGATAATAAATAACAGGGGTCCAAGAAAAGGCCCTTGTGGGACGCCGCATTCAACGGTTTCCACTGGGAGATATTGCCAAGAAAGTCTTTAATCGCCTGGTAGCGTCCATCAAGATACGAGGCAAACCAATTTAACACAGAGGAAGAAAAATTTAGCTTCATTTTTTGCAGCAACTGTGAGTGGTTAACTCTATTAAAAGCTTTACTTATGTGAAATAGTAAAAGGTTTATCAGCTCTTGCTTATCAATAGCCTGATAAATATCATTTGGTACTTTCAAAAGAGTAGTCTGTGTACTAAAGCCCAGGCGGAAACCTGATTGAAAACTGTCAAATTTACTATTTTTAAGCAGATATTCTGTTGTTTGATTGTGGACTATACGCTCAAGGACTTAAGATATTGCACATAGAATGGAAATTGGACGAAAGTCGGAAGGGGAAGAAGAATTTTTAGCCTTCTTAATCGGTCGAACTAACGACTTTCTCCAGAGTGTTGGATGTTCAGACAGAGATAGCGAGTAATTGAAGATGCTAAGAATAAATGGGAAGATAACTAATAGGGACTTTTTTTATCATATTAAGAGGGATTTCAGGGCCTAGCCTCATTGAATCACCAGTTCCCGTAAGATCACTGAAGTCAAGCAGTGTTGGGCCCGGACGAGGTTTGGATGGGTGACCATTTATACCTTCACTGTGGCGCTCTTATGTGGCTCTGCATGTGGCAGGCAGTTTTTACATGGGGTTGGCACAATAGACCACTCAATGTCTAGGTGCCCGAGCTACTGTCGAAGGCTCCCTCAACTATCAATCTAACAATCTAAGAGAGATTTCATCATCTCCCATTGAGTATGATATACAATAAGAAAATGTTTTCTTTAGGTCGTTGGGGGTAATATATTGGAAATAGATTTTGTGTCATCATATGGTATAAGTTGGTTTCCAGATGAAAGAGGTGGGGGGGGGGGTTTCCAAAGGATTTAAAGAGGGAACGGAACAAAATTAATAATTGAGTTCATCAAGGGGTAAATTTATCGGAAGGGAATAATTTTTTTGGTAAATTAAACCCAGGTGCCTTGGTTCTCGCCATACTTGGGCAGGTTCAGTTAGACCAGAGAAAGAGGAGGTCAAGTATTGTCATGTTAAAGTCTTCATTGTCAACAAAATCCTCGTTGGAAAAAATTACCTATCGCATTGACGGGCACTTGAACCCGGTTACCTCCTTATCCATGTGGAATGTTTTTGCTAACTATGCTGATAATTGTGAGGAGTGACCGTCAAGGCGGTAGATTTTTTTCTCAGAGGAATTTTTCCATAGCTTTGTGTGAAATCTCACCCCCTGCCACACTCCCTAAAGTGGCTCACCGGTGTACCATGTAGACGTATGGCTGCGTTATTTTATGGTATCAGCGAAAAATTTCGGAAAATGATTTTTTTTAAAATTATGATTAAATTAAATTAAATTTAATTAAATTATGATTATATTAAAAAAATTTTAAATTATATATTAATAAAAAAAAATTTTGAAAAATCGATTCGAATGAGCCACTTGCACTTGAAAATCTTGTTTTTTATTAAGGCGTCGGGACATGGCCGGTGACCCCACTTGCCACCCCTGAACGCCGCTCTTGCTCCATTCGAACCTCTTGGGGAGGCAATTCTCCCGCGTGGTCTGCCGTGGTATCCTAATCTCTCCCCCACCCACGACGCCCCTCCGCTGAACCAACTCCCTCTTTCCACCCGCCCAGGTTCAAGCCTCACTCCGCAGTGGAAAAGCGTTTATAATCACGAACAACCGTAAGTCGGATTTTAACTGCACGGGGTTCGAGAATCGGACGGAATATAGTTATGGTTATGTCTTTGGTCACGAGAAGTCGAGTTGAAATGGAAATCTGCTCACAGTATGCGAACGGTTTGTATTTTCTGTATTTAATTAATGAATAACCCTCGGGAAGTAGAAGAAATATATGCGTACATAATCCGAAGTAGAACTATTTCTCTCGGAGAATGGCATGCAAATGTACTTATCCTTCTAACTACCCCAAAATCTTTATTTTGCAGACGAATCCTTGGGTGTAATGTACGTGAAATTATTCTTGTGGCAAATTGGTGGACAAAAAATGTTGTCCGTCGCGAAAACCATAACCGCTACCCTGTTCTAAGATGGCAAATTTGAGAGGCTTCAGTGTCTCTGCTTATTTAGAGACCGGTGAGTAGACTGCTGATCTATTCGGTTTGATAGCAACCAACTTTTTCCTTACCTCGATTTTGAAAGAATGACGAGATAACTGTATGAAGCCGCGCTAATAGTGCGTTGATTCTCTAGTCAGTCGTATGGTCAAATGAAGGGGAACCACTCCTGCCATTTGAATTGCGGAAGGTAACTGCAGTGAGATGCCTACGGTCGCCAGTAGCAGTTGACGACGTCAAAAATGTCCGGATGGTCTAGATTTTGGCCGAGGTGAGTTCCTATTTTATTCTCAAGTCTCGGCGGCTATTCCTTTTGTGTTTTCAATTTGTGAGGAAATGGTTTTTTCCCGGTTTTATAGATAGCGCACTCCCGTTTGTACTTGATTATTGATGTTAAAACTTAAAATTGCTAGATAATGCTATATTTTAGAGGCAGGCGCAGGTTTTCGATGTAGAGAACATGGTGAACGTTAGTATTTATGCTTGAGTATAGAAGTGATTCTTTTCATAATATCTAAATATCTGTGGAAGATTTCGTTGCGTCATTTTCGAAGTGATGGTGCGCGGGTGTGTGGCACTCAATGAAGTTGGTCATATTCTTCGTCGGTTATTGTCGAATTTGTTTTTGTCTCAGGAATCTTTTGCTTCAGTAGCCTTTCAATCCTGTTTCCAGCCCGTGTCTTGGAGAGAGAGACTGCTAAATCTAGGTTAAAATGAAGAACTATTATTTTCATTTCAACTTTGCCGCCATGATGTCGAAGAACTTCGCTCGGTGGTGTCTGATGGACCCTTTTCGGGGAATACGTTCGTTTACGAGGGATAAGGATAAAGCGTTCGCGTTATTATTTCTTCAGGCAAAGAGAAGCAAAAATATGACTTTCTTCAAAAAACATTGTTTAAAAAAATAGATAAAATATGGCTCATTTAAATGGACGTCACGCATGAAAGGTGACATCCACGGGGTTATAAATTCTGGAAATTGCTCCCTTGATGGTCATAGACGCCTCGTCATATGCTGTGGCACATTTTCATTACCTGGGTAGGTCTTAGCTCATGCTCTGAAATTTGAGAGGCAGCATGGGCTTATTTAGTGTTTTCAATAATGTTTTAAAAGTTGAGTCACAGAGAGCATCGGTGCTGAGGCGTGCGCGCGCAATCCAACGCGCTGTAATTACGTTTTCATTGAGTTTTAGTGCTGCGCTGATAATGCATCGACTTAAATTTTTTTCGAAAGCGGCAAAATTTTAATATTCGATTGATTGCCTTGGTTCCATCTGCCTAGTGTCTTGGGTGCTGTTAACGCATGCTTTGTACCTACTAGCTAATTTAACCCGGTAAGTTTTGTATACATCTCAGAATTGATATGAAGTTATGGTTTTTAGAAATTACCGAATGTTGTTAGTTAGCAGTGAGTGAATTCGATACCGTAAGAATAGTATGGATGTTGGTGATTTGAATAATCAATGCAGAGAAACCGATCAAACTAACATGATAGGTTTGTAATCGGTTTGTAATATCACACTCAAAGACAATTCATATTAGGATAATTTCCTTAGTTTTCCTGGAGATATGTACTTGTTTGACTTAACAGCAATGGATTATCATAGTTAAACTGCATTGAAATTCTATGAATTTTTATCCCATTTATGAAGGTGATCCCTATTTGTTCTACAAAAAACACTATATCATTTGCTGTCACCAGAAACACTACTGCTTAGGCTTACATTTCCTGACCATATCTCAGATGTGAGACAGCCACATTGAGTACTGGACCCCCTTGAGACAAAGCAAGTAACAAAAATCTACCACTGTTTCAATCCCAAGATTGATCAACTGCTGCCATCTATTTTTTACAGTTTCAATGCGAACTCTTATTATCATTGTTTAATTCCTGGTATTCCCATTTATTTGGTTCATTTCCTTACCCCTTAGTCTTCCTCTTAGTATTTTCTGTACCATTCTTAGGGCATCCAATCCAGCTGGTTCCTTGGTTTTGTGTACTTGGTAAATGCCTTTTGTCATTAGCTCTTCTGCATGTTTCTTTATTATTCATCATATCAGTCCTATTCTTCAGCATCAGTTTTATACCCCATGGTCCACTAGGCTTGTATCATTTTCTGGTAATTTTTTAAACTAAATTTGTGGATATTCTTTTCTAGATTCCGTCATGACACACACATCTGAGTAGCAGTGGCATGGGATATATAGAATCTTCTCAATTTCAGTACTAAAACTGAATTATTTAAGACTTAATGTAACCAATTCACTTAGAAGTTGGCTAAGTCCCCTCATTACTGCGAATCTCTTGAGTGAAAGGGACTAGGAATGGATTCCTTCATGAATTTTTGTACGAAAACTAAATTATGTAGCTTATAAATTAGCAAAATTATATTGACTTTGCTTAGCAAATTAATGACGTAGCTGATAGGTCCTCTCATAGCCATGAAATCCTGAGACATTATTTCGCAATTAATTAAATCTTACCCTAAATTTTGTTTTTCAATTCGATCATTTTGCTTGTTGACTGGTCATTCCTGGTATTTAGTGTTTTCATATTATTCTGCCACCTCTCTTTGGTCTCTCCTCCTGTAGATAAGTTATCCCCTGTTTTTCTATGTTATTCTCCAGTTCTTCACACTTCCCTTCAGGAAAATATTCTGAATAATTCAGAGGAAATATCAACTTTTTTCATTTTGACTTTTTATTCTTTGGGAGAATTTTTTAATCCATTATTTTTTATCATTAGTCTTCCTTCTAACTTCCCTCAAGTTATATCTAAAATATTCTTACCTTTAGGTTGAAGATGCAGTGCTTCTCTCTGGTCAGGTTTATATAGTAGAGTCTGTTGCATCTGATTGGCTGCCATTTTCTGGGCCAAAACCACTTTTGGTGCCATATTTCTTTTTTCTCTCTCTGGTTTATGCTAGCACTCTCTTCCATGTAATCGCTAGGTGGTAGCCATCTTCCCTGTTCATGTTGTTTGGCCATTTTATAATTTCGATCACTTCCCTGATCAAACATGAGAAGTATCGATTTTCTCCGCTCAGGACTTCGGTTTCTTCAAAGCAGATCGAGTGGCCAGGTCCAAACCATGCATGCTTGGCGACAGCTGAGAGGTGGAATTACGTCTTTTCTGTCGCCTTTTAGAGTTCCTTCACTCTACAAGTGATCGCCTTCCCAGTCTGGCCAATGTAGGATGAATCTTTGTTAAGTAGAAGTAGAAGTGCATGAAGATGCCTCTAGGATAGTAAGAGAAATGTTGCCGGAAAAACAACGACGCGGCCGAATCCTGAAAAATGGAAAGAATACCTGCTTGCCATGGAAACCAGAAACAGAACTTTATTCCTACAGCATTTTTTCCAATTAATTTCTCCATCCTTCGATGTTTCACCTTGCTGTTGTGGGTATAGAGTAGCATGAAATATTTTTTTCTGTCATTTAACTATAATTTTCCTCGAAAAATAAAAGTCTTCTTTTAAAAATATAATTTTCCAGCAATCTTCTGTGATACCTCTTGCTGGTGAACTTGATCATTTAATTTTCATAACTGATCGATAACGCCTCAGTCCTGCTCTCAGCCTTTGTTCTACCGCAGCCTTTGTTGCTAGCCCACTACTATATGAGCATCCTTAGACTGCATATTTTAATGTATGGGTTCATTCTTTAAAGCTTGATTTTGGTTCTTAAGGTCTTATCTTGTAGTAGAAATGCTTTTTCGCTTGTTCTACGCTGTTCATTATGTGAGTAGTTTTTCTACAAATAATTTTGCTTGCAGTTCAGAATTCTCTTAAAATATTTCTTTTGTCAGGATTGCTGTCACCAGCAAAGCTTGAAATTGAAAACCACTCTGCACGTGTATCCCTGTTCATAATTTTATTAATTTTCATTAATATTCATCTCTTGATTATTCAATGTAAATTTAAATGTAAAAGTCTTAGTGCATCCTTGCTTAACACTTTCACTTATCCCTCATTCTAATTGATCACATATTATCTCAGCACTCTTGTTGTAGCCTTTATATTGTTCTTTTCAGCAAGTCTCATCAATGCTCTTCACTTTAGTCAGCTTTCCATGCCTATTTACACTAACAAGTGCTTTTTCATAGTCAAAGAAAATGTGATCTTCTCTGAAAGTCCTAGAACTGTAGCATCTCGCCCCCACTTCTATCCTGAAATTAAATTATTCATCCAGGAATACTTCAACCTCTGGTTCCATATTTGTGTGGCATCCAGTCTAATGATAGGTCTCCATTGAGGCATCTGATCTGCCACTATCCCTGAAATATGTATCGTTGCTCAGTATCATTCCTGCAATATAGTGATTGGTATTTTAAAATCCTCTGCGATAATATCGCTAAGTGCACAGTTGCTGGAAAATTATTGCAGCAACTATGCTTACAGGACTTTTATGTGCTGATTCCTCCCCTATTACTGTGAGGAATCTTCTATTTTTGGCAGCTATTTCTTAATGTGTATTCTAGACTTCTTCATACCAGTGGCTTTCTATTTGCTGATATTCCTCCTGGCATATCATGTTCATTTTTTCCCTATCAGTGTGGGAGCTCCATTTTGCCTGGTGATATCTTTCTTCAACAAGGTAATAGATACTATTATCCAGATCTGTATCATGTGAATGTACTTGTTCACTCATTATCATTACCATTTAATTCCACAAATTCCATATTTTGACTTTCTGTGAAGGTGATTGTAAAAATAATTGAAACCTCTAGGACATTTTAAATATGCAGGCCTCTTTCATCAGTCAGGGAAATCTTGCTTCTTTTCTAAAGATTTCTTCTGTGAGATAGGATTTGCCTGTTTGTGGCCACGTCATCTCTATATTCCCCCTCAATATATTTCTTGTAATAGGTAAACTAAGAAATTCAGGATATTTGATCTTCTGTGCTTGTATCTAATTGTATGAGTGATGAAAAATAATTGCTAAATGACATATTTATGCAGATTTTGCCCTCGTTGCTCAGGAAGGTCTTGGATCTCATGTGAAATCTTCTAATATGTCAATATCTACAGTGGAATCTCCTTAATTTGCCTTTTTACTCTTCCCTGCAATTTCACAGACTACTATTTTGCAGTATTATTTTACTATTCTATGCAGTTGGTTACTGAAAAATAAGAGCAATCTCTAAACTTAGTTAATGCAGATTTCTTAGTGGTTCAAAATTTTTTATCTTAGGAACAGATGTCTTTCGTCAAGAAAATATCAAATCTGCCACTATCCACAACTATCTCAATTGGATTAATCACCACTCTTCCTTGAATTACATTGTTGTATATTTTAGGAAGTATAATCTTGTCAGTTCTAATGCCAGTAATTGTGAAAATACAGTTGCCAATTCTAGGGAATGGTTTGCAGATCTCCCTTCAGTGATTATCAAAAAGTCAATTCTTCTGAAGATATTTTTCTTCTAATAGATATCCATCTCCCTCTATACATTGATGTACCATAAGAGATGTACCTATGCTTATAATTTTTCTGCAACGCTGTAACTATGCATTAATCCTCTTTGCCAGTTTATTATGTGAGATTACTGAATAATAGGAGAAAATTCAAGGACTTCTATATTCTGATCTCTCCCCTGTCATTCCTGGGGATCTGGGGTGCCGTTCCTCCTCAAAAGCTATTGTGCAAACGCCCCCATATTCCTATTTCCCCTCCTAAAATTTTGTATTGTTTCAAAATCTTGGCTCCTCCCCTTCCCCCACCACCAAAAAATCTTGGATGTATCAGATAAAACTGTTTTTTCTCACTTGTCAAGATAATGATACATACATCTTTTTTATGCATAATATTTTGTTTCCTTCTTTCATGAAAAACTTTTTTCCTAATCTTATCTCCCCTGCCCCAAAAATAATATTTAGAATGCCTCAGACTACGTTTGTCGCTCTCATTGTCCAGATTTTTAAATTTCATTTATTTTTCTGCCTTTCTTATTACATAGATTTTTCAAAGTTCCCCCTCCCCCCATAATTTCAATGGTGCAACTTGCCCGATGTAGCCCCCGGGTAGGCACCCCTACTGGGGATATTACATCTGGCCAATAGATACCCTTTTGACATGTGATGTTCACATCTGTGTCGTCTTAATCTTCTCGCTCAATGTGTCTCCTGTGATTTCTTAATTTTATGTTTTACAATATTCATTGTGTATCATACTCCATTTTGTGGCTATTGCAGAAACATAGGTGCCATCCTTTTGCTTCTGGTATGTCTCCTCTTGCTTGCTGACATTTATTCAGTATTTTATATGTGACTATCATGGCTGTATCACCTCATTTCAGAGCACACTCTTTCCCACCACACCATGGTAAGATATTTCAGGCTATTTTTTGAACAACTTTGTCCATGCCTGATGACTGAAAATAACAACTTCTGGTTGATATTTATCTTGTCAGTAAAATTTATATTGTATTAAAAATTCAGTAAACATCAGGCATCAATATCCACCACCATAGGCATAGGCTAGGGAGAAGTAGGGGGATGGGGGTGAGGGGCAGCCCCCCCTGCACGAGACATTTCATTCCAAATTAGCTCTATGGAGTCAGAAAGGATGATTACTGTTGGATGTCCTGCCCTCTCCCCTTCCCAAGCATATGGCTCTGAACAATCCTGGCTGTGCCCATGTCCATACATCTTATCTCCAGTTAATACTCTATTTTACTTGCGATATCAGTCATAAATGTTAAGACACAATCTGATTGTCTTTGTGGATGGCTGCCTAATAATAATTACAAAAACATTTACAATATCTATCTCTCCCCTTTGTTACCGGATATTTCATACTATATGAAGATATTTTCCTTTATATGCCACCTATCCCTACCCTCAGCTGTATCATATGAATCAGTTTGTTTACTATTCTTCCTAAAACTGGTCATCACATTGATATTGTGATATTTCCATCTTCTGTGCTGCTCTCTGTATGATTTTTTTGTGTAAAGTAATCTCTTTATATATGTATGCAGATCTCTCACCATCATGCTGGATCTATTCACACCTAGTTTAATGATATTTCTCCAAAAGGAAATCTGGTCTGCCACTTTTCCTAGATATATAATCTTAATCTCATTGCTCTTTTTTGTTCCCGTAACTTAGTGACCTTTTATTTAAAGATAATCTTCAGTGGTGGTCTCTGTCTTAGGGTATAATATCTGGAAAATAATTTTAACACCTTGGACATATTTTCAATTCTTGGAAATCCATTTAGATATTTTTTCAAAGTAGCCTTCTTAATATCCACAGCTCATAGTTTTGTTGCTTGCTATTCTCCCTGCAATGCCATGGTCATTTTAAGCATGCAGATTCCTTCTCTGTCTTTGAGACAGTTCCAGTTTGTTTGGAGATGTCTTTCTTCATGAAGATTAATGATATGCCATCATCCACAGCTGTAACAAAATGGAAAATACTTAATCACCATTTATCCTGTTACTTTGACCTTTGAATTAAGAAAATCATATATAGGTATTTACTATGCTTTTGAAGGTGAATGCTGAAAAGTACCACCTCTAGTATATTTTATATATATGCAGATATCTTGTCAATTTGGGAGATTTGGTTATTTTTTACAGTAACTTCATGAACTAATATTTTGCAGTGCTGTTATGAAAGTCATTATTTAGCTTGTAAGTGCTGAAAAATAAGCGATTTCTAATCTTAGAGTCTGCAGATCTCTTTGTTGTTCCAGAATGTTTCATATTTGGTGTAAATATCTATTATAAAAAATATATAAGATCTACCATTATTCATAGCCATTCTCAGTTGATTTAATCACTCTTCTTCCTGCAACTTTTTGGCATAATTTATTTCATGATATTTAATATCGTGCCTACTCGTGTGATTACATAAACATAGTTGCAAACTTGTGGACATTTTATGCAAATCTCTCTCCATCGGTTCCTATTTGATATCTTTCTTCTAAAAGATATCATTCTTCCCCTATCCTCAGCTGCATATGTATCCTCACTATTTTCCTACAGCACCTTAACTATGTATTTCAAGATATTCAATCTTATGTGCCTGTTTCTATTCATGCAGGAAATTGATGAATAAAAGAGCGCAAGAGTAGGACATCTTATTCAATCCCTCCCCTGTCGTTCTTTACAATGTTATGTGTGGCCAAAATCTTTGAGATGTATGTGCTCACTATATTCCTGGAACATAATCATGCGTTCAAGGATATTTGATCCTGTGATTCAATGAATATATCAACCTTTAGGATGTTTTATATTCAGATCTCTTCCCCGTCACTCCTGATGAAAACACATGCGGTTTAAAGATATTTATCTCATATTATGTATCTGATCTGCCATGATTTACTTCAGTATGATCTCAATTTGCCTGATCACTAGATTTATTGTGCATTGACAACAGTATCTTGTGGGATATTTCATTTGTATGTCATTCTCTATTTAGGTGGGTCATTGCAACAATCTATTTGCCAACTCTTGGTTCTGTTAGAACTCTTGTCTTGTCTGCAGGGACGTATCTTCATTAAGATATCTAATCTGCCATTTGTCATGAGTATCATTATAATATACGAGGATGCTGTCTTCTGCTCCAGTTTTTACATTCTGGCTAAAAATTAAGAGACCCATCTTGTTGGTGGATTTTTTTTCAATATTTCTTCTTATTCTTTTTTTGGTTTATTTTCTCCTATCATCCATAGCTGTCTCAATTTCCTGTTTATGGACTCTTAGAACAGTAAGGATATCATCTGTGAGTCTCTGAATCTGGGAATAACTTTCTTGTGTAGAAATTTTTCTTGATTAAGATATCTGAAATGGAACTATTCACTGCTGTATTGCCTGTTTGCTTCCTCATTTTTTTCTTCTAACTTCCTAATTTTGTATATTGAAATATGTAATCTTCCATTCTCGTGTCTATCTGCAAAGGTGATTGAAGAAAAGCAATTGCAGCCTATAAGACTCGGGCTGCCCCAGGAGATTTGGGGATCTGGGTAATATTCTCTTTGGGTCTCTCCTTACTCTTCCCTCCACCTCCCAGGAAAAGAAAGGAGACAAAAACATAAGTGAACATACTTACATAAAAAGTTTATTATCTAAACTGTGACATTTTATTCTGTTTTCGTATTTAGGGTTCCTCTCTGGGGCTCCTTAAAAGTGGGGGATTGAGGCCCAGTGCTCCCCTTCCAGGTGGCCCTGTTTAGGACATTGTGTATATCTACATCTTGTCCATATTTAAGAGATAGATGAGTCTTCTACAGATCTCTTGAACATGATTAATTATGATGTACTATTATCCACAGGTGTTGTCTAGATTTTCCTCACTGCTATCATTCATGCTACATTGTACAAAATAATATTTAATGATGTTCAATCTTCTACTAATTTATATTCATGTGGGTAATTACTGAAAAATAATTGCAACCTCTGGGATATTGTTGTAGGTCTTTTATGTAATTCAAATCTCTCTTCTTATGATGTGATATCATTCTTCAATATGAAGTCTACTATGTCACTATCCATAGCTTTAATAATCTCAATTTACTGGTCTGAATTCTTCATGCAACTTCCATTCATAAGTTAAAGACAGCCTCCTGCATCTTCCAATACTGCCAGTAGAATTTTTTGTGCCCCTCATTGTCCATTTACTTCATACGCTTACCGCATGGCACCACACGACACCTATCTGTGTGTCACCACTGTTCCATGCTGGCATTTAGTTATTCTGATGTGGTTTTCACTTATGCTGCAAAAAGCTTGCAATTTGTTTGACAGGGGAAATAATGAATTTCAGGGAATATTACAGACGGATAAAGCTAATCATGCCCTCATATTTATGTTTCAAGTGATGGCTGAATCATGCACTCAGCCTGTGGCAGTGTTTGCATCCAGAGGTCCCACGAAGGGAACAATACGTGCTCAACTAATAATCAAGGCCGTAATTATGCTTGAAAAAGCCAGAGCTTTAATACATGGTGTAGTGGCAGATGGTGCATCATCCGACATTAAGTTCTAGTCAAAGGTGGGGGTGACAGGTGAGATTGGAAGAGAAGAAAGTTGGTTTAAACACCTCTTGGAGAGTACTAGAAAAATATTTGTTTTTTCAGATACCCCTCATCTATTCAAAAATATACACAACCAAATATACTACAAGGAGGAGCTAATGGTAATTACTTACAGCTACTGATTTATTATTTATTTCAATTAGATTTACTTACTGCCTGATATCAAATCGACAGGCTCTAAATCTCATTTTACCCAAAGCCATAGCTGTTTTCATTTTTTGAGGCTGATATAAAGATGGTATTTGCTCTGTTTCTTAATTATTTTCACTATGCTCCAGATACATTCTGAAGCCCCTGCTATAAAGTGGGAGCATTTTGGGTTAGGGCACAAACAGGACAAGCAATTGCTAGGGTACTTGAGGGTATGCCTGAGGGCAAACTTATCCCAGATTAATTTGAATAACTCCAGCAAGGTGTGTGCTCATCTCGCTGTGCAGGTGAATAATATTTGTGCTTTCTACATACATGAAGGCTTAGGGTTAATATTTTCTTTTTTGCGATGCAAATGTATTAGTTTCTCTAAAATTTTTATCAATGGGTTTTTATGGTAGGTTTTAAGTTTTTCCGTGGCAGAAATTCTTCTCTTCTATTGGCAAGATGTGCCTGGATTGAAGGATTGTGAGAGAACTTCTGACTTTTGCAAGACCCTTAATGCTACCTTTGATGCACTTAATATGAAAAATATGGAGGAAGGGGTTACTTTTGGTGGAGAGGATTATCTGGCAAACCATTTTCATAGCCATAGAAATTATGCCAATGGAAATTCAGCGTTTTGCTCTAAAAATGATCTTAAGCCCTCCTTTGTGCATCTTTCTTATGTTTTGAACAACCAATCTAACTTTAGCTATGCTGATGGGGAGCTTATAATTTTTGCGGAGGGTATTAAGTATGTTCGTTTTAATGCATGACAGAGTACGTATTGAAGCTCACATAGTCTACTTTGGAATGGAATAGGTTTTGCAGAGGACCTTTTCTTGGCTAAATGATTGGCAGCAAAGAGTGATAAAAGGTGAATTAGACAAAAAGCACTTCCTCACCACCTATTCAGCTGAGGGTCTAGGAGTGACCATTTTTTCTGTGATGGACCTAGTCAAATATTTATGTGAAAGCGCAATCTTTAAATGTGTCCCCTCTGGAAGAATCAACCAGGATTTGCTGGAGGTACATATGTATTATTTTTTAGAATAATCCCAACTATGCATTGTATTGTAATGTATTCAATATTATTTAAGTGTTCTTTTAATCTTTTCATTAATCCTTCATCAAAATTTCATTTGCTTCATGAATATTTAAATTTTAAGCAGTTCTTTGGAACTGTACAACAGGCTAGAGGAAGCAATGATCATCCTACCACTCCAACTTTCCTCCTGCTGTATAAAACATTGAGTGTATATAGCCTTATCAAGCCTCCCAGAACAGGGTGCACCATCATGCATGATAAGCCCCTAGAACCTTTGGTTACTCTCCATGATATACAAGAAATATGTAAGAACAGAAAAGAGGCCTAGAAATTGAGGCAGGTCCTTTGGAAAAACAGAGGTCTCTGGCAGAAAGTGAGGCCTAGAATACAGAAGATGTCATGGAACCATGACTATGAGCTCCCAGAAGTGGTTGAATGTATTATTTATCATGTTGCCTATTATATATAGATGCATACTCTGGGAAATATATAGTACTCTGGGAAAGTCAGCCTTCAGTAAATTTAAGAAAACTCAGACAGCTTAATCAGTTAATGTTGTTTTAAGAGAAAGATTAGCAAAATGTTTAATCTGAATTTTATTGTTTTATGGAGTGGAACCATTAACATAAACATGAGGAAAGAGAAAATAGATATAAATGGAGAAATGTGACTTTATTGCATAGGATCAAATAGAGTGATAAAGTGAGAAGTGAGGAAGTTATGGAAAGAATGAGAAATGGAACATTATGAGAAGAGTAAGAAAGAGGAAAACAAACTGTTTAGGACTCATCCTGAGAAAAGACTGCCTTCTGAAAAGAATGTTGGAAGGAAAGATTGAGAGAAAGAGAGGAGAGGAAGAAAATGATATAGCATGGTGACGGACACCATGATGACAGGAGTTATGAAGATATGAGTGAGGCAGCACAGGTCAGAGCAGCGTGGAGGAAATTGTTCAGCTCAACAGGTCAGTTCCACCGCACAAGAAGAGACCTAATTACTGCATCCAATAATCCTTGATATAGCGTTACTTAGAGCTTATGCGGGATGGTTGGGGCTCCAGATTGCTCTGTCCATAAATCACCACTTTCTTTTTAACCTCAGAATGAGTGAAGTAATGAACCGTGTATCTTCAAATTATGCATTAGGTACATGATGGATTTTTCAAATAAAATTTTATTTGGCCTCTATTGATCCTGGAAAAAAATATAAGTATCTCAAACTTACTTGAGGTAGAATATGATCAAAGTTTATGGCTATCTTCTCCGTGCCCCCCTCACAAAACTGGAATACTTTTTCAGTTATATTGTATTAAAAAGAAACATTTTTTAGTTGGTTAATACTTTACATCATCATCCTATAAAATTAGCCTTTTCCAATTAGTTGAAAAATTAAGATGAGAAATAAGAAGTCAAATTCTCTTCTGTATGAATAGAGCTACTATATAATTTTTTACCTTTGGCTGGCCTTTCTGCTAGTTAGAGATGTGTATGTCACCGTAATTTTCATTTGAGGTAAATTACCTTGGTAAATTATGGTAATTTTCAAAAATTACCGTAATTTTCTGGTAATTTTAAATGTTCTGCCATTAAGAGCTGTCAGAGCATTTAATTGAAAATCCAATAGCAATAGCAAGGGGTTAACAGCATTTATAAAATTACTATTGCTACATTAATGTATTAGAAATAAAGAAAACTAAAAACAAATATGTCAGCCCACACAGAACTCTGCATTGTTAAATTTATGACAAATCATCGTTGAAACAGTTAAAAATTATAGCCCCACAAGTAAAAATATTCCAAAATGAGTTGTACGAGACTTTATTGTATGAATCTTATATTACATAGAACTAGCTTAAAATCGTAAGTTTGGAATATATTAGTATTAAACATTTAAGTGAAGTGGAGAAATTCAGGAATATCTATCTCAAATTAGGATTTTAAATTATTTGGAAAGAGAAGAGAAAAAAAGAACTTTGCCTAAATAATTATTACCAGTACTATGCTTCTTCAGGAGCATACTTTCCTTAATATTCCTGGTCCTGAGAGAATATTTCTGTTATATTTCGTTACATCAGGAGAATGCAAAGGCATTAAATGTAATCAGCATTTTAGGCTGAGTATTTCTCTCTGATGGGATGCTGTTATGTCTCACAATTGTCTCCTAATGCTGCCCAATATCTTCATCACTTCATCAATAGATTGCTAAAAACATTATGAACATTTGAGTGTGAAGATTATCCAGTTTGCATTCCTATGATTCCAGTCTTCTAGACTCTTCATTTATCCTCTCTATCTCCATCCATAACTTTTTGCATGCTCCACTTGCATTAAGTACTATAGGAAAATCCTGCACTCTTATTTTCAGCTTTCACTCTGCTTGAATCTAGCATTACTTTCTCCCTTAGGGACTGGAGTTTCTTTTTAAATTCTGCAGCAGGCTCTGCATCAAGGTCCTCTTATGCAGCAGCTATTATTGGATCTCTTTGCCTACTCATAAAAGGACTGTACAATAGGAAACTTACAATTTCTATGAAGGTCAATTTACAAATGACCTGTAATGGTTTAAGTACTGGCCAACCACTGCCTCAGTATTGGCAGAAAATTAAGGTGAAACTGAAACACAAGATAATTTTAAAAATATTCACGGTAACATAATATTCTCCCTTGTGTTAGTAGCTAGATTTATGAGGAGTGCATATACATTTATGAGCTTCAAGGGAGAGTTCCAGTTGTGGCAGTTATGGAGGTGAAGAGGATTGGGTGTTGAAAGGGCCTAAGAGGTACCTTGCTGGATTAGAAGAAGCATACAAAGCCACCCTAGTAAATTTTACATGTACCTATGTGACATCAATGACTAAGGTGTGTTATGTGTAGTGGTGAATGAAAAGGGGGTCGGAGGGGCATCTGCCCCATCCCCATAACCCCTGGTATGATTGGAAAAATCTCACCTATCATACGGGCGGCCAGGGTTCAAATCCCTGCAGAGGCGGATGTTTTTCAGAGGAACCCAATCCCTACTTGAGTGTCTTGTGGACGGCACTTCAAGTAGAGTACTCTGTCTGTCGGATGAGACGTTAAGCCGTTGTCCCCTTGGCGCCTTTCGTTAAGAGTAGGCTAATGCCGATGCCGGGTTTCTATCCACCCTTCCTTCCTTACCTATCCCCTATGGCGCAAATGACCTTAGCCATCGGTCGCCTCTCCAAATATCCAATTCATGATTGGAAAAATGTTGGCCATTAAGTATTTCATACTCTCCAGACCTCTGGAAACTAGTAATCCCTCCTCCCAAAAACTGACCTTATCTGCTCAATCACTGGTTACGTTACACCCAATTGAAGTTTCAAGTTGAAAGCAGGAATGGTATTCTCATTACCCCAATGAAATTTAGCATAACTTATAAATGCTGCAACAGAAGGATTGGTTCCCTCTACTCTACTATTGAAGCTCAATTGGTCTTATCTCCAAGCATTAAAGGTGCATTTACTGTGAGACTGTCTCTATATAAGTGAAATCCACTTACTTTTCTCTGCCAGTGCCTAGGATTCATCTAATATTACCATTGAGTTTTCAATTTTTCTCATGTCAACAAAATTGACATTCAACTGAGGACAGCATTAGTTATTATCATTTATGGAATTAATCATTGTAATGATGAAGAGTTTCCCCTAGTTCATGGAGTGAGTGAATTAAACTATGAAAAGTTGTGACATCATGGGACAACGTTAGCAAGGCATAACATAAAAGGTATTATGAGGCAGTTAATGAAATTCAAATTTAAAACACCTGCTACACAATCAGTAATGACTTATCTCATCATAATGAGATTTACACTCTTTTTGATTCAATGGGGCTGTTTTATTTTGGTGAAATTAGCATTGTGATTTTTTTGGAAGATTTTACATAAAGAAATAGAGAACCCTGCCCTCAATTTGCTTAACATATTCCTTTCACCACATTAGTCATCTCTTCTTGAGAATTATAACATCGAGGAGTCTTCTCAGTTACTTACTTCTTACATCAAGGGGTGGCATGTTGTAGAGAAAGTTGCAAGCTGGATCTGAACTCATATCTTCCCATATCAGTATCATTTCCACATGAAGACCTCTGATGGCAAACACTACTTGAGACAAGAAGTTTTCATTGGTTCTGCTCAGGGTGTCCCTTGCCTCTGGAGGCTTCCTGCCTGTAAACATGTGCGATACCCTGGCCTGAGCAGCTCTTGGATGGAAGCTTCCATTGTGCCCTTCAATGCCCGATCTGTCAAAGCAGCGTTGCTCCCTTCTCCTCTCCTCATCTTCGCATATCTTCTCTTTTGGGATACATCCAAACATTCTCGCGGAAGGCTCCATTGTCTGGTCCTTCTCTCTTCTCCGTTGACATTGACTCGGCTGAGAGTGTTGGGGAATGGTCTTCGTGACCAGGCAAATCCTTCCATGATTGGATACATGCTTCATTTGAGGGTCCTTCTTAGCCTTAGCCCACTACTCCTCGTCTTCCTTTGACGATCTTCTGCACCCAATCCGGGATGGGAAGACATTCGTCTTTCTCTCGGAGGACTTGAGCCGGAGCCTCTCCGGGCACGATGGCCATCGGATGGGAAGGAAGTGGTTCGTCCGGTTTCGGTGGCTGGTGCTCGGCATCCATTTTCCCCTACTGCCTGAATTTCATATCCAGGAGCTGGGTAGAGAGATGAAAATTACGCTCTCTTGTTCTCTACGGTTTGGGGTTTCCTGCTGAGGAGGCATTTGAGCTACATGCCCGTTTGCTTTCGCAAATATTCGGGCACCTTCGTCAGACACCACTTTGTGTGCTTTCATTAGAAAAGGAAACCTTCATCTAGCTTCTCCTCATGTTTGACACTCAGCACGTGATCTACAGTGGCTTGTTTCATTTCTTTTTGTTCACGACACCGTCGTACTTATGAACAGGTAATATTTCCGAGCATTGAAAGTGTTTTATTTCCCTTGCGCACACCTTTAGTTTCTCTTGACAATTGTGTGTGTGTGTAATTTCTATCGCTAATCAAAAGCGCTATCTTTTCTCAACGGAGCGATTATTTCCGAGCTACTGAATCAACTTGTTTTAATTTTCGTTGCCAAGATGACGAAAACCCATTTTTTGACCTGAAATTGTAGACTAGTCCTCTTAAAGGCCATTTCTGCATTTTCCGAGTAGTACAGTGTTTTTGTTGGAACAACTGTTCTTCAGAAACAGCTTCGGTTGAGGCTATGGCATTGTCACCTTAAATGAAACAGGAGAACTAGGAAGATTACGGGATTGCATGAATCTCCGTTGGTATTACAGAGACATGTCTTCCAATTGTGTGCATTGGACCAGTATAGAAAATATTCCTGAAATCATACTTGGTATGCTCCGTAGACATGGATGCTGGGGAACACCGGGATATATAAAATTGATTACATTATGGTGAAGTTGAGATTTAGAAGCAGTGTCAGAAACTTGCGAAGATGTGTGTGAGCGAATGTGGACTCAGATCGTCACTTAATTATGATTAACTTGAATGTTAGATTGAAACGGCTTTGTAAAAGTAGAAGGTTGAATATGTGGTAGCCCTGAAGTGTCAGAAATGAGGGAATACCAGGAGCTAGTGAAAAAGAGCATAGACAAAGCACACCAAATGGAAATAATCGGGAAAAATGGGAGATTATGAATGCAGGCATAATAAGAAGGCCAGAGAAAACGATAGGTTCAGAAAAAAACGAGGGGGCAAAGAGGCCGGAGAAATGGAGGAGAGAAGGATGTGGGGAAGTGTCTACACCGATCTAAAACAGAGGAAATATAAGGGATTAAATAATAAAATTCGGCGAGTGACAAATCGGCCGAAGGAAAACTGGGGAAAATATCGCGGTACCACAGAAATTATCTTGTATCTCTGTTTCTTTTTCGCTTTTGCCTAACCACGTCGAATTAGGTCAGTGCGTTCACAAACATGCCGTACCGAAGCAATGTGGCCTGAATCGTACGTTCTTTTTTCTGTAAGTGTTCAGGAGTCATTTAAGCTAGAGCTTTTCTGGGACCGTGAAAATGACCGTTGAAACTATCATTTCGCCGCTCACGTGGCCATTTTTGGCGTCCCTTCCAGAATCATTTCTGCTTGCAAGGTGTTATAGTTGAAATACCGTGTGATTGAAAACCAAAAGTGGCGCAAAATTCACCATTAGCGACCATATGATTTTGCGTGCTAAATGACGGAGTTCCCTGTATCTTCGGGAGCGAAAAAAGGACATGCTCAAAGGACGGAGCCGGAAAATTGGAGAACTGAGGAATGAAATCGATTTTGTAGAACGAAAAATTGCTTTTTTCTTAATATGGAGATATTCTTATATTAATATTATTAATATATGCACAATATGGAGACTTTCCACAACATTCTTGAAAGGAATTTACGAAAAGAATAAAAAAAGTGACTAGGAATTCCAGACAAAAACCAAGATACTGATTTTAAAATGTGTTTCTTCTTTCAGATTAATCTATTATATCAAAAGTAATATTTCTGGATAATTTTCCAGTAGATTTCCAGATTAAAAGTAATATTTCTGGATAATTCAAACATTCTATTAGTCTTCGAATCTCATTTCCTGAAGAACGACGTGGGACTCTTTTTATTTGTTCAAAGAAAGGTATTTAACCAAATATTCCACGTTTAATCTTCTTCTACATATGGCAGTGGAAATTTTTGAGTAAATGTTGTTTTGGTAACATATTCTACTTTGCGAACGTGATGTGGATTACTGTCGCAACTAATAAAGGAATACCACAGGAAATAGGTGTATGTGTATCTTTTAATGAAAAATTCTTTGGCCCTCCGACGATTTTTCATTCTTCAGAAATGAAAAATGAGCCCGAGAAGAGTTTATAAATTTCATCACATTTTACCTTATCTTTAAACATTATACGTTTCTATGCATAGTAAATTTTTCTCTGTGTATTGAAGTCTATGCCTATTTAGATAAACATATGCGTACAGGTGAAATATATGTAAGTTAAAGTGCGTCCGGCAGAAAAATTCTAATTTTGTGTGACAGGATGATCGAACGCATCTTTTTTTTGGTGAAGAAAGTAAGAAAGTAATAGATCCCAATTATCCAAGAAGGAATATATGGCTTAAAAACGTGTATTTTTATTTTACGATGCCCTGACTATTCCTACTAATGAGGACTATACGTGACTCAATATCCTTTAAACCGGCTGTTTTGTACTCTATAATATAATTAAAAAAGTGAATGAGCTGATTGAATATACTTCTCTCGAGTTTGTATGCATTTCTTTTGAAACTGCTGATTGGTGTTTTCTGTGGTGAATAGCTGTTGCCATGTTTCGTGACAACATGCTCCAATAACTTGAAATATTTTATTTTTGAATTTAAACTCAATTTTTGAAGGTTTCGTTCGCAATCCGTTCCATGCCATTTTGTGGTCGATATCATGAAGAATGCATGATCGAGGATGACACGGGATTCAAGAGAGGAGAAAGTCAGTTGAGCTCGACAAGGCTGCCATTTATCAGAGGTTCCCTTCTTTATTGGTCCCTTCTATTCATCGATTTCCCGTTCACAATAAATAACTTGCTATATGTCTCGAGCACGTATTTTTAGAGTTGAGAAATTGCACGATAACTTTAACCCAAAGTTGACCTGTCTCTGAAGCGGGAAGTGTGATGAGGGAGGAGGGAGAAAGTCAACTGAGTGTGGAACATCCTATTTGAGGTATTACTCCAAAGGCTACGTGTACCTTCTTTGGTAAAGGAGGGGAATTTGTTTGCGCTTATTTAACTCAAAAATATACTTTTAAATCATTCATTAGAATACATTCAGATGAAATATGAGAACTTAGGTTGATCGATTGGGCTCTCCATATTTATTATTGGATGTTTCATGAATTAACTCAGCTCTTTTCTGTGAAAAAATATCTTGCGCTAAGCAGCATGGAATTTTTGGTTTCTTTTCAACGTTATTTCTTATGGTCGGATGATTATTAGTATTTTTAAAATGTTTTATTAAGCTACAAAACTTACTTCTTCATCAAAGTAACCCTTTCATAAAAGTCACGCGAGAGGTGACTTATTCTTTCAGTTGAGGTAATAAAAAAATTGTTTACGTCTCCTCCATAGGAAGACGAGTGTAATTTCTTACATATTTACTACCAGATTTTACTTCGACCGGTAAAGATCTCTTTGAGAACACGGTTAACAATCAATATGCTTATAAAACTGCCTGTGTTTGCAAAGTAAATTGGGTGAAATTCAGCTTTGGCTCTTAATTATCATATTTAGAATTATTGCTTTTACCATTTGTTGATGTTATAACAATAGTATTAAAATATTTCGGACCTATTAAATTACTGGACTTTTTTTCTGTCGGTGAAAATCAATGCCAGTTATTCCGAAGATATCGGTCAGAATATGATATGATGTGAAAGTTGACTTTTCATGCTGTACTCAAATATTGAGTAATGCGATTAGATTAATTATAATAGACATCTTTCAATCATAGGATGTATTACTGGCGTTGTTAATTCATAGATGAATCGAGAGGTGTAATTTTAGATTATTATTTGGGTTTTTATTTTTATTCAAGAATTTAATTGGGTAATTAAAGCACTCCGTTTTAATTTTTTAAAGTCATCATCTGCAGTGAATTGAATGCTTCCATTACTAGATGATATTAAATGCTGGTTTAAATAATGTACTTTCTTTTCCCGTTAACAATCACAAAAAATCTTGGAAATGGCGTTTCCTGGTGGCCTATTAAATTAGGTAATTAACCTAAGATAAACGATTTTTAAAAAATTGTTGGAGATTTTGAGATCAATGTAAACGGTGTGAAGATGACTTTACCTTACAAAATAATGAGAACTCGGCAAAATTCATTGTAGTCAATGAAATGCGTAAAGCAATGGAACAAGCGATGTCCACTCAATCACTACGATCAACATTAGTGAATTGGCTTCTTTTGCGCTAACCACCGGCCTTCCTATGGGAGTTCATCGAAAATACAGCCTGAATCAAACATTTATGGTCTGTTCCTTATTTAGGAAGGCGACTGACTTAGGAATACATTTACGCCATCTTGGTCATTTGGGTAGATCGGTAAGGGTTGGTTTACGTTAATAATGAAGGAAGGGTGGAGAGAAACCCTGTGTCAGCTATAGATAATTTTAATGACAGTCATAGAGGAGTTCGTATTTATGCACTCATAAAAGTACGGCGCTTAAGGTACTCTCTACAAGTCAGCGTCAGGGGTCGCAATGCTACCGAACAATCTGTCAGTGACGAGACTCGAGCCTGGGTCTGCGGAACGGAATTAATTACTCTTGTCTCTGCACTGACCAAATTCACATACGTTTATTATTACTTAAATTTAACTCTTTCCGGAATGAAAAAAAACCTGGATCAGTCTGTTCTCTTCCGCGCTCGCTGAAATAAACTGTTCATTGCACTACCATATTTTCAACAGTGAAATTCCAGAATTGGAGCGGAAAAGAGGTGTTTTGGAGGCATTCATGGGGTTAATCAGGGTAGGCAACTGTTAGGAGGCCAAGATTTCCAAGAAAAGGTGGAAGGAAACGAAAAATCACGGAGAAAAGACAGGATCGAGAGCAGTTATTAAGTTCTCGACGGCGTGGGAGTATCTGGGGAGGGATGAAGGAGGGGAACAGAGTTGGGGGGGGGAAGGGATTGGGGAGAGGGGAAGGAGGAAGTTGATGGGAGGGAGGGGGAGGAGAGGATAAGGGAAAGGGTACTCGTAGGAAAGAGAGGGCTGTCCCCGAAGAAAGGAGAAATGGAGAGCAAGGGAACTCGGAGGAGATTGAGAGGGTGGGGAGGGGAATAAAAGGGAGATTTAATTTCGCAAAATTGTGGTTATCAAGACTTGCTTTCGGAGGCCTTTACTTCCTCTCTCACTTGCACCACGGAAGGGCAGATGGGAGAGGCGAGAAGAAAAGGGTTTTCTGAGGGGCGGTGGGAAAAGGGCAATTACTGAGGAAGTGGCGTGGGTGAAGGGTTTGTGAGGAAGAGGGTGAAAGGACGGGGGTTGGTTAATGAGTGGGTGGGCGAAGGGGAAGGGAGTGAGTGTGAGGGAGAGGAGCAAGTTTCCCCCAAACACAATAGGGGTCGCTGGAAAGGATCGGGTGAATGGGCAATGGGGGAAAGGGGGTGGAAATAGATGATGACAACAAGGGCAGAGGGGGTTGGGGTTTAGTTCAGCCAAATTCTTGGGGTGGGTTGTCTAGGAAGAAGAGAATGCGGGAGTATTCGCGTGACCTATCCTCATCGTAGAGAAATTGCCTCTATATTGTGTCTATATTGCGTCTGTATTATGTTATATTGCGTATATGTCATGTCTCAATACGCAGAGTCTACAAAGAATTTGATTGGATTGGATATTTGGGGAGGCGACCGACAGCTATGGTCATTTGCGCCATAGGGGATCGGTAAGGAAGGAAGGGTGGGTAGAAACCCGGCGTCAGCATTAGCCTGCTCTTAACGAAAGGCCCAGGGGACCACGGTTTAACGTCTCATCCGACAGAGGGAGTACTCTACTTGAAGTGCCCTCCACAAGACACTCAAGTAGGGATCGGGTTCCTCTAAAAAACATCGGCCTCTGCAGTGATTTGAACCCTGGCCGCCCGTATGGATAGCCAGTGCTCTAGCCGCCACACCAACCCGATCCCCCTACAAAGAATTCTTCGAGTCATTCACCAGGATCTTGTTTTTAGAACTTTAATTGACAATTTACAAACAAGATTCATCTGTTGTCATAGAGACTGATGCTCTCCTCCTAGTAGTTCCCACCCGGAGGTCCGATTTAAGGACTTTATTACTCCAGGAATATTTTACCGGGACAAATACCAGTAAAGAAGAGAGAACGAACAGGGCGTAAGAGAATGTGATAGTAATATATGATCACAGAGATGAGGGATGGAGGGCTAAAGTCAACTAATATGGCGATTGAATACACAATGATGATGATGTTCAAATAATTTAAATTTGCTTAAACAAATCAATTAACAATCTTAATGAACATTTCAGTGATAGAATGCCGTTGGAAAAAATCAAAACCTGTTCCAATGTCTTCAGATAATACAGTACACACTTTGCAGTTAAAAGATCAGTGCTCTTATTAGTTTCCTCACCTGAAACGGCGATTTTCCTTCTAGTTCCCTTTGTCAATGATTCTAGTTTGTTGCGTGACTGCGGCTGTCGACACAATTTGCAAGCATACCCACCATTTCTTACATATACGTGTTCATGTTATGATAGTGGTGAAAAATCCCCCGAGGCGCGTCTCGAACCCGCGACCCTGGAATCGGCTGGCGAGGACTTAAACCTGCTGCTACCGGGATTGGGATGCGAATTTCCGAAGCTGTTATGCGGCATCAAGAGGAATCACGTGATTGGATGAGGATGTGACGCGCATTTCATCTTGGAATATGAAACATCATGTTTTTAACCCGTATTGCCCTGAGGATCTAATGTTGGATTTAACGGGGATTAAATGGTGTATTACTCCTCCCTTATGATAGAATTAAAAATTCTTAAAAAATAAGCATATATTTCTAATCTTCTTATGGAATCTAACAGATTAGCGCTTTCTCTAAAAAAATAATTCACTACTCGTTTTTATTGAGTCATTATCAAGTACTTTATGGCACACGTCTCGCACCTGATCGTCGCGAAGTTTCCCCGTTTCTTTTCATAATGACGGACTTCCACTATATTAAGCCTAAATCTGCTGAATAGTTTCGTCATGTTGAGATGATTCTATTACTTTTTTACTTACTTTATTACTTTATTACATTTGATACTCCATGATATATTTTTAATTAATCCATTTGAAAGTAATTACTGATGCATAATTTTATCTCTCAGGTTATGCAATAGAATATAAAATTATGGACGCATGGATTGGAGAATAATCCTGGTAGTTTATTGTTTAGATTTTTTTCTTGAGAGGAGAACATTGTATGTAACTCTCGATGCACTGTTTAAGTATTTCTCGATTGGTGCAATTTATTCGTAATATAGCTCTCACAACTAATCTAGTCAAAGTATTAATCTTTTGGTAATTTTCATCGCTGTGTTAATATAACTGACCGGTTTTGATGCCACAACATCGCCAGAGCTTGGCTTCCTTGAGTTCACATTATAGGAGTCAAACTCTGATGATGATATTGCGATATCGAAACCGGCCATTGATTTCAAGACAGAGCGGAGAATTACGAAGTGATTTATTTTATGGCTATGACTCGATTCTACAAAGTTACTTCTCCCACCATCCCGATGATAACAGTTTACTGCACATGTAAAACCTTACGAACACCCTCTTCTCCATCGAATGAATACCATTGCAATATGTAGATTCCACGAGAATTTGGATATTTTTTAGCCGGAATCGTATTGGGGATCTCTATTCGCCTATGTCATTCCAGCAGCCGTTCCCTTTGCCGGGAGAAGTGGATGAAGAGGTCGCGGAATAAAGGGTATGAGGGACGCGGAAGTGGAAGGACAGAATGGAGGCAAGAGGGAAGCGAAGAGAGGGAGTAAGGAAGGGTTAAATGGGTGCACTTACTGGGTGGTGAGGGGAATTGCAGTGGGAGAGGGGGGAGGCGTGTCTTGGTTGTTGGGGGGCTTAATGTGAGGCAAGGGTGGATGGCCCCCGCTGGGCGAGAGAAGCGCCGGGGGCCGCTGCGGGGGAGTAGTTGGTAAGGAGCAAAATGCCCTCAAAGAAGGGTGATGGGGGAGGAGTGGCAGATAATAGCGCTTGCGGGGGGAGGGGAATGGGGGGGTCCATCTGCCATTCCCCCGCAGCATCCCAGCCTCCCAAGGAAGAGGGAACTCGAAGAGGCGGAAACCATGACCACGGAGAAAACAGGATATTGAGAAATTAGCAGAAACGCAGCGAAATGCTGCTTATTTTTTTCCTCTCCCCAGCAAAAAGACCCGTTTTTTCCGCCATTGAAGATTCCTTTTTGTTCCTACCTCCGCTCATTCCTTCTTGTTTTCGCCGGAGGTTGCACTTTTGATCTTTTCCTTTTTCGGCTGCGCTGCCTAATTGTCGACTCTGCTTATTATTTTATTTTTACTCCGAACGGTATTTTCCGGGAAAACATTTCAACTTTTAACGTCGTTTTCAGTTATGCACGAGTGGTGCACATTTTTCTTTCTTTGTTTTATTTTTCACAATTTCTGAAATTCTGCAGTCGTTGCGAAACTTTTTCTGTGCTCAATATCGTAAGTTTTTTCGTCATACTGTGGACAGTTTTTACCTAGAAATATAATTTTCTATTGAATCCATCGCCAGGCATCTTTATAGTTAGAGAAATTACAGAAATATCGACCATAATCATATATCATAAGTTATCTAGCGGTTTGCATTCGTTGTTACTAAACTCAGTTACATCTTAGTAAAATTCAACAATTTTTATTTTCCTTTGCAACTTTTTATTTGAACACTTATTGAGCATGACGATAAACCCCTCAGGCTTTGGTGAAATGTAAACGCTTCAGTTTTACGGTGAAATATTCTGCGGAGAAATTCGAAAAGATTAAATGTATCGGAAGAATAGTCCGCTTATTTTCCTTCACGTACACTATTGAAAATTTTGGTGGCAGTTTGGACCACTTTCTCTATGAGGCAGAGAAAACAAATCATCTTTCTAAGCGATATCTTAGCTTACATCGTTTAATATTAACGATTGTTGTGTTGCCGTTTTGAATCATACCATCGTCAAGGTATCATCTCGGGTAGAAGGGAGATATTATCAGCCTTTTTATCTCCCCTTCTCAGAAGCTTACTGCGCCATGGTCAATTCTTGTTGAATGAGGAAATTAAGTAAAAAGACATACTAAAAACTCAGGGGCGTATAAATGTATGAAAACAAGGTTTCATACATTGAGAAACGAAGCACGTAGAGACACGGGACGCCGTCAACTACTGTTATATAAAATGTGGTATTTAATAAACGATGTCAGTCATATACAATGAAATTTAATGTAATTGGCATTTTAGGTCGATTATTTATCTCTGATGGGACATTGTTATGTCTCTCAATCATCTCCTAATGCAAGCCAATATCTGCATTCCTTCATCGAATGATTGCGAAAAACATTCCTTTTGAGTGTGAACATTATCCAGTTGGCATTCCAGTGCTTCGGGACTCCAATATAAATTCTGGACTCAATATGTTCAATTTATTGTCGGCTACACTAAGATTACCTCATTTTATGAAACATGCAGTACTGCATGATTACGAAGGAAAGCATTAAGCATGGTATTAACCAGCCAGCTCATCTCCTACAAGTCGTATTGTGTGGAGGTAGCCCAACTGGGTATTGCCTGAATCCTATTCTTTTGACACAATTTACTGGATGAAGAGCAAACACCATCGAAATAATTCGATGGGATATTAATTGATTGCTCTTATTATTTGATTTAATATGTTGAAACATCCTTTGGATTTCTTCCTTTTATACATCTTCCTCCCTTTCAGGCTCTAATCAAATATCAAAAGCGAACATTTAATTAAATTTAAGTCGTGTCTTTTTATTATTATTTCATCTATGTTATTTCCCTTATTGGTACGGAGGTTTTCGCGGTGATTTATTGAGTTCAGTTTATTTGGGTCTTTCCCGCGTTTCAGGACCTGACGACGCTAGCTGTAACGTTAGCGAAACTGTTGTCCGTTAACTTGAAGCCACGCGGGAAAGACCCGAATAAACTGAACTCAATATTTCCCTTATTTTACAAAAATGGTTGTGCGTTACTATTCTTTCAATAGACTGCTCAAAAGAAGCCACAAGATGTGAGTCCTCTCATTAAGTGCCATTAAGGTTCTGCCTCCTATAGTTCTTTACTGCATTCGCTCTTTTTGAACTGCCCAATCACTCCTTCGTCACATTACTCGATAGTGTTTTTTTAAATTTCGCCTCTGTTAGAATCGAGAGGATTTTAAATTTAGGCAGTCAATAGGTCTGAAGTAGACGGGGTTAAGTGAATGGTCTTCTATATGCTTTGCGTACGTATATCGCATTCGAAAATCTCTCCAGTGGGGGCTATTTTTCCTTTCAAAATGGCCTTCTTACTTTCAACGAGATTCTTGGCATTCTTGAAAAAGGTACAAACTTGCAAGTATGCATAGCTGAACCAAAAGTTCTCCAGGCAATCTTCCCAGCAGCAGCTTCAACATATACTATCCCAATACTAATCTCAGACCCATCAACCCTCAGTTTACGTTAATCCTTATGCGAGTGCGTCTTTTAGTCTTTTTTGCATTGAAATGGGAACTAACCTTGTGGCTGTTTAAAAGCTTGTCGATTTCACAACGTTACTGGATGAGAAATAGGATTTACATTTCCATTTGATTATTGGGCTGTAAGTGATTCGCGAGACACGTTGATGCTCTGAATGACCTTTTAAAATCATATACATGCGTATAAATCTTTAATTATTATTTAATGCATATGTATTTTGACTCGTTGAGCTAAATTTTGAAATTTTAAGACGATTTATATATTTTAAAATTATTAATGCAATTGAAAGATTTGATCCTATTATCGTTGTGTTAATTGAGTTGATGAATTGAAAATTAAAATTTAGTTAATTGTATTAATTAAAATCTAATGATGTTTAAGAATCTTAAGCATTCATATTATCGTATCCGGGGATAAAATCAAGCACTTTTTGTCTGTATGCATAGCCTAATGGAATACATAGAGAGATGCAGGGGCCAAAACTGTCCAGAAAAATTCCACATCACAATTTTACGGGCACATGACCTATTTCGGTACTTATGCTTTGGGCCAGGGACTCCGTAAAAACGCATGGCAATCATCAAAAGTCGGAAGGCGACGCGAGGTTTGGAATGTGTAGATGTCACAAGACTGATTGATAAGATGAGTCCATCGACTAATCCAATAATATCTTTACTCACCTTTTGGGTGTTTGCCGCAAAAAACGAAAGTACGTCGTAGCAGTATTTCATTTTAACGTGTTCCAATGACTTGGGTTATTTCGATGCCTTGTGCTTTCACGGCTGCCTGCCGTTTGTAGACAGGTACAGTAGCACAAGAACTAATATGAAGGTCACCCCTCCGCATTAGTGACGAGGTCAAAATAAAAGATGCTAAATGAGAGGACAGAAGTCACTAAACATATGAAAAATTGAACCCCAGCGTTCTCAGTGATGATCATTTAAAAGATATGGCAACAGGAAAAATGTTTTTCGAGAGGTTATCTTTAACTTAAATCCCCTGCATTACCGTTGACCTTGTACCATAGATGTGATCTGTGCCATACCGTATTCAATCGATTGACGTAATACTTTCCATACCAAACCATTGAGTATGTAACAAATCAGTCCCTCTCGGTAAGTCCTTCTAGTAAGAAGCAGTTTTAAATTTTTCGGTGACTGGAGAAGTAATCATGAGTCAACGAGAGGACATTTTCATAATATTTTAAGAAAAAAAAACAATTATTTGGCTGAATTTCACTTTTGTGCTTCTAATTATACATTGGAACTCACTGTACAGATGGTAATGGAATCTGTGAAAAAACAGTTTACATTTTTTTCCTTAATTTAGTCAATGATTAGGATTTGCGGTGTGTATTGCGGTACGGTGCATATTGGACTCAGCGTGACTCCTAAATATTTCTTGGCAACACAGTTATTATATGTATATTATTAATTTGCGAATAGAACAAAATCTGTATATAAGTAATCAAAATATTACCGAAGATATGCCATGCGCCATGAGATTACGTGTTAAATGGTATTAGTTTGCTAAAAGACCAAATAGGGGAGATCAAATATTTTTTAAACTTTTTTCTTCAGATCACTACGAAGATCACGCGAGCAAAGCTTGCCGCGAATCTGCACGTTAAAAAAAAATCACTCTAACCGCCTTGAGAGGTTTTTTCCGTTCATGTACGCTGCAAAAACTATTTGAAATAATATCCGATATAAACAGGAGCCATTGCACCATGGCTCTTCTACATCGTCCAATCTTGCATGTCCCATTCATCCGTACACTTTCACCGTCATCATGCTAAAAACCTCGATATGATTACTTTATTCGAACTTCCATAATCATTCAATTCCATCAAACTTCCCTCCTATCCACCTCCGCAGCGTGTATCAGGTGAAAGAGGAAGCCAACTTTCTTTCGGCATTCGCTTGTCGAAAAAACCTACTCTCATGTTATTGCGAAAGTATTCCAAGTTTCTCGTTTACAGTCGTAGGACTCTGTTGGACTCAGTTCCTCTTCGCCCTCCACGAAATTGTCGTGTATAAAAAGGAATTTTTGAAATTTTAATTTTTTTCTCATCAACCAAGCGAGGCAGTTATTCACAGCGAAAAGCAGAAAGCTGGACGGCGAGTAATACATCACCTCCAGAACCGAGTGTGAAGCAGCTATCAAGATGGGATAAAATTCGTTTCAAATGCAAATATTTTAGAAAACTTTACTTCTGTCTCAATTGTAACTGATCTAAATTACTCGTTTCCTCTTTCAATTTATTGGCATAATTATTGGGGTTACTTTCTATGTAAATGTCTTTAATGACCATTGGTTTCATGAACATTTAAAACATACCAGAATGAAACAGCCTTAATTAGAAATAAGAATAAAGAAGATACTGCTATAATAAGGAAAGGAGTTAGACAAGGCTGTTCACTATTACCAATAATTTTCAATGCATACATCCAAGAAGCGATCAATAAGGTAAGGGAAAATGTTGATGTAGGAATCAAAGTAAATGGGAAGAAAATAGATGTGACGATATGCTGATGCTATTGCTATAGTTGCAGAAAAGAGAGAAGATTTAGAATTATACTTAACGAGATGGAAAGAATTCTTAGTGACCAATATGGAATGAAGCAATAAATAAGCATAAGACTAAAGTGATGGTATGCTGTGTTCAAGACTGCTGTGAACCTGTAAGGATAAGAATAAACGATGAAGAACCAGGACAAGTTACAGAATTCAGCTACTTGGGCAGTAAGATAACAGAAGATGGAAGGAGTAAACGAGAAATTATGAACAAAATACAACTAGAAAAAACAGCTTTTAATGATAAAAAGACTCTATTGACCTGTAAAAATGTTAGTATGGAAGTAAGAAAGAGGGTTATGAAAGCTTATGTTTGGAGCGTGGCTCTTTACAGGTGTGAAAGTTGGACTATCGGGAAACATGAAAAGAGAAGATTAGAGGCCCTAGAAATGTGGTGCTATCGAAGGATGCAGAAAATCAGCTGGCGAGAAAGAATCACCAATGAGGAAGTGCTGAGAAGAGTACAAGAAAATAGAAGTCTCTGGAGACAGATACAGACAAGGAGACTTAAACTAATAGGTCACATTCTACGACGCAATGACTTTATAAAATTAATAGCTGAAGGTTTTATTGAATGGACAAATTGTGGAGGACGTCCTAGATTAAGCTATATGAAGCAAATAATAAATGACTCTGGATGCGTCTCATATGGTGAAATGAAGAGGAAAGCTGAGCAAAGAGCAGAATGGCGTGCTGTTGCCAACCAACCCATGATAACCGAAGAACCGACCATTGGTAGATTTTAGTTGGTGCCCAATAGGGGAAATTTCTGTTCAGCATGATATCAGACGGTTGAAGAAAGAAAGATGGAGGCTAGTTAGTAGAGTTAATCATAAACATACTCTAGAGATATAATCCTTTTTATCAATGAATTAAAAATATTATCTTTCTGAATAGTGTTACTTTTCTCTGTTATTCATCATTGTTCATTCCCAAGCACTCTTTATTACTACCAGATCTCAACCAGGCCGAGAAATACGAACCCATTTTAATTTCGAACTTTTAAACCCCGCAAAAAGTCATATACGGATAGTAATACCGCAATAAACGAGAGATATAATATGAACTAATATTTAATGAAATAAAATGATGATCGGAGTATTAGGTGAAATATGAGCTGAGCATGCGTTTCAGGTGCAGTCATAATTAAGAGCTAAAAAAAGGAATTCTTTTTTTGTATGAAAAAATAAGATTCACTTGTATATTTTTATGTTTCCTCTTGCATAAAAAATATCTTTGCCATCTTGAATGTATCTTCTTGTGACATCTATTCCTTTTAAATCGTGCGTCACCTTCCGACTGATTGGAATTGCCGTGCGTTTTTACGATGTCCCTAGCCCAAAGTAAAAGTGCCGAACTGGTTTAATTGCACGTGAAACTTTGATGGAGCATTTATCGGGACATATTTGGTTCGTGCATCATTTATTCTAACGATGGATATAGAGTAAAAATGTTAGAATTAATCGCATACGATACTATGGGTGTAATGCTTCGTTAGAAACGAGGTCTATGCCTTGTACCTAAAAGTATTATCTTTTGCAGATTTGCTCTTATCTCTGAGATGGTGTGCGCGTTGCTCTAGGTAGTTCGAAAGACTCCGGAAATATTTGGAAAATTATTGTTATTTAACTTAGGCGCTTAGAGACTTGGGAGCGCTCGGTGTTGGGAAAGAGGGGTTAGGTGCTCGGTGGAAATCACCATAACTTGGAGAATATAGGAGCAGGGGCGGGCCGATTTCTTGGCTGGCCGGATGCTGCAGGGCCAGGGATGCTGAAGACAATGAACTGCTTTTATTGTGTGCACGTGTGCCCGCCCTGAGGTCTTAATGCGAAATGGTGTGAGGAGAGAGGAGAATATAGAGAGTCGAGTCGGATTTTCGGTTGGATTGTTAGAGGGGGGAGGAGGAGGAGGAGACGGGGTTAAGGGAATGGAAGGAGGGGGGAAGTTGAGGGCAGGGAGGGTGTGAGGGGATGAGGTGGGGGAGAGGGGAATGCCGGTGAGAAGTGGCGCCACGGTGAGGAGCAGCGTGCATTTTCGATATCTGCTGGAGACGATGACCCCGCAGTACGAAAATGGGTAGAGACGTGCAAATACATTAATTTGGAAAAACTTCAGATAAATTTATTGTGGAACTATCATTTCACTGCATAAAATATAGATAATGATTGTAATTTTTCAACGCATTTAACATTCGATGAATTTTTTTCTCAGGTTAGACGAAAAGTGGAAAAAAATATAGTTGCATCGGTGTCAATTTTGTAAATCCCAATTTTATTCTTCTCCGTCACGATGTTTGACACGTCCTTTGTCATTAAATTTGGATCAAAAATATAATGTCGCATTTTCCTCACAAAAATATCTACAGAAACGGGTTGAAATATAATCTTAACTATTCAAACATTACAGCTACACGTCTCACTTTCTTCCATAGCGTATCCTGGACGAATTTTCCTACTTGCAGCATTTGCCAGGACAAGAAGTGGCTTCCAATTACGACAGCCGGAGAACCATACCATTCTTTTCAAGAACGATTTCTACTATTTTTGTTCATTTTACATTGATTTTGTCTATTATTGCCACTTTTCTTGAAATGCTTTGGAACCAAATGAACGGCCATTACAACTGAGGTAATAATTTGCAGCGAAATTATGGTCCAATTTACTAGTGGTGCAATGCAACTCCTTTTAAACTCTTATTGCGACTGTTTCTATTACAAATTTTAGTGGTTAATATGATTTAGTTGTGTTTCCGCAACTAGAAAAATGGCAATTAAGACACCTTGAAAAATCGGCAAATTTATATTTTTGCTTTTTGCAGGAGGGTATAGGGCGTTTGTACCTACTTTTTAGTGCCTTTTGGTGGTGTCGGGGGAAGTATCACACGTTTATACTTGATTTTTACAAGTGATGACATTTTCCGTAATTGACTGGGTTGCTCTTAGTTGTTTTGCCCTAATTATTCTACACTTGAATCATTGAAGTAATATTAGTCAAGCAGTGCATAAGGTGAAATAGGTTTATTATAACTCGGTAGTTGTCTTGTTACCGTGAATGGAGCTCAACCATAAAACTTCTTTTTTGCTGAAAAAGTACCATTGATATAGGGTGTAATCGCATTCTGCGAGTTTTTCAGTATTTTTCTTGTATGTTATGGTAGAATTTGGCTATGTGTTTCAACGTTTTAAGACGGTTTTGGAAATAAAACTATGAAAACTATGTTGCATTAAACAGATTGCCATGGAAAATCAGTGCTTTTGTTATTAAACTTCAGCCCAAAAATTTCTATTACGATTTAATTTCTGCCGCATGATTCTGTGGCACATGCAATTAAAACCATGAAATCACGGTTTTTTTCGGAGCGCCGTTGGATGAATTACTTTGAATAAATTTCTATATGAAAACTGAATTCTTCTGTAAAGCAATTTAAACATTTTAGCAGCAACTAGCGGATTTCTTAATCAGCTCTTTTTAGTAGAATATGAGATACTGCAACTCAAGCATAAAAGTCGCCTCATTTTTTTAAAAGTTCTCATATATTACTTAAGTAATTTATATAGCATCATGTGATATGTCATTTCCCGCATGTATATCATATCACGAGTTGAATATATGTAGTGATTTTTAAGTCCTATTTGGTCACTCAGACCAACCCAATGCTGAAACCATAGTTTCTGTCCCCAAATTCTTAGCAAAGTTGCCATGCATTGGTGTGAACAATATCTGTTTTATCACAAATACTTGATGATGGAATAAACATTGATAAATATCAGTCGAGATTGTAATGATATTTTTGACAACATGAACAAAAATGATTTTTCAATGTCCTGGCAAGCGATATATAATTCATTTTTACAGCCATAGTGCTTAACTAAAAATCGCGCCAGTGGTTCAAAATGCTACTTCACTCTATCGATATCTAAATATTTACAATTAAAAGTACGTATATATCTTAGGACGTCTAAACAATCTAATTTGGACTTTACTTTGCGTGATTACTTTTTGTGGATTTTTTGCCTTACTCTACCTATTTGAGAACCTGAATAATTGATTGAACAAACCTGTTTGCCTTGGCAAATTTAATTAAAGTTTTTTGTTATGTGAAAAATAGTGAGTGTTGAGAAGTATCCTATAGCATTACTTTGACATGTATATTTAGCTGTGGGCCTAATTGAGGAAAACATTCCCTTTGCCGTGGAAGGCCTTCATTTTTTTCTCTCCTCTTTATTCAGGTGTAACTCTTCTCTCGCTTGACTTCATCAAACAAAATTTGAAAGGTGGAAGTGATTTTGCTTTATGGAAATTGCAACGGTGACGATCAATTAACTATTAGAGAAATACGAATGTCATGGTCTTTTATCGGAAGCAGTCGCTCGGAAAAAACGATGAGGATCCAATGGAGTTCAAAGAAGGCCATTCAATTTTAGTGATTCGATTCGTGGTTAAACAACTGATGATACCCTCACGTAACACATGGCAAAGAAGAATATTTGGACTCTGGCCATTGCATCAATTGTTGGAGACTATTATTTACCTTTTTTCAAACACTTAAAATGAACCGATGGCATGTTTTTATGGGTCAACGATTGGATTATATACTGCATTTAACTAGAAAATACTGAAGCATTCACGCGTAGAACCGAATAATTTTCAGCACCCCCAACCCTAAGCTTAATGGAGTTTGGACTTGACGCGATGGAAATGCTTGAGCGTTCCGACGACCTCTTGAGCTGTGCTGATTGGCGCACTTAACATTACTCATAGTCCGGGCATCCATGCTGGATAGCAGAAAGGACATGAAATGTGGCCCATATGTCGTTTAATCCTCACTTAAGCTGCTACAATGGCTTCTGACTTTTATGATGGGCGGCCTTTCAAACGGTGGTATCTCGTAATAATAGACTAATGTTGGATGAAAGGGAAAACCACGTATATAATATTTCCAATGAAAATGGATGGATCTGGATTATAGAACATGTTATTCCATGAAGGCGAGATTCAGCCGTCTAGGACTCTTGAGTATAGGGTTGCCAGCTCCTAGTGAAGCTATCCTAGGAGAAGGACCTTCAAAGAGTAAGAAACTCATGGAGATTCCTAAAGATTAGATTGAAAGCACAGTTATGACTACTATTTAAGGTGAACTCTTTGTGAATGGTTGGCAGTATTTATATAATTTGATCACAACTTAACGAGGCCTGCATAGTACTTGTTATTATATGATCAAGTTGTAACATTTATCATTATGTGAATTGAAGCTCGAGATATTGAAATGCATTTGCATGTTACATACTGAAATTTACATGTTCTGTGATATAAGTAATTTATGAATTACCATGTCAGCAATTATTATGTATAGCAGAAAAACTTAAGAAAAATATTTTATAATTTTTTGTCAATTCACGCAGAATCCAGGAGAACTGGCCAGCTTAGTAGTGAGTCCAATCGCTGGGGATAATAGGCCACCATAGCTGTCCAAAGAAATTACTAAGCAATATCACTAACGATAGGAGGAGAAAAGAAGGCCAGGAACAGAACGGCCAAAGGCCAACGCTTAAAAACATTTTATTGTACAAACGTTGTGGGAGGAAAGCTTTAAAACACAGAAACTAAAATTGAGGAAGAAAAGAAAGTTATTTCGAGCATGTGAGGGTGAGATATGAGGATGGCGGTTAATACTGGCGTAAATTTTTTTAGAGTTTATGAACATGAAGAAAATTTGTATTATTAAATTTATTATGGGAAAGTAATAGGTCAAGCGTTTGGGAAATTGGTGCATTAAAAAAAGCGTGCGAAGGAGGGGAAATTGCTGGTGCTCAAAAAATGTATTTACTGAGAGGGAGAGAATTGATTGAGCTATATTTTAAGGTTAACACACTATTACGGCCGAGTGAAAGAAGAAAATTAATGTGAGATTTGATAGATACGCCCATAGAAACGATATGATGAAAGCTTAAAATGAGAATCAGTGAGAGGAACCCTGGATATAAAATTTAGTTATTGAGAGAGTGGTGTAGAACATTGAGATTTATGATTTTGAAACCTGCACTGAGAGAAGGCGGACTGAAATTAGTTTCGCAGAATTGAATTGAAAAAAGTGCATCAAGTAGCAGAATTAAGGATACCGTTTTGGAGAAGGGATATTTGTTCTGCGAGGAAGACAAAATGGGTGCACAATGTATTAACAGAATGGAGATCGGTAGAAAGCAAGCTGAGCTGGAAATAAGTTTGAAATATTTCACTTATTCCGTTGAAGATGGGCATGTAAAATAATTTCCACGTACCTAAAGATCTAGTCATATCAGTAAAATTCTGGTAAAAAGGTTATGAGATAATCCTTCATGTATGAGAAATTGGATCAGGTTCTTTTGAGGGTTTTATTATTTTTACAAAACGACTACTTGACGGTATCAAAATTTAAAGACTCGCTGCACTAACACTCGCAAGCGGAAAGTGTTATAATTACGATTTTTTGCTATTCGATTAATATGAATCTAATTCTCCAAAAAATGCTCTATCAACAAACCCTTTCGCAAAAGTTCTCTTTTTTGGTGATTCTGGCAGCTTTGGAAGCAAGCCGTTGCGTCAGCTTTAACTCACTTCCCTTGTCCACTCCACTCGTTCCCAATACGCGTTAAATTAACTTCTCTGGAACTCAGGGGCAGCGCCCGCCGATTGACGTGGAACCGAAGGAAACCATAATTAGATCCGCGCCTTTTTCCTGGCAAACTTGTTCTTGCCGTATCTATTATCTCGCTTTGTAGATTAGTCAAGTTCGAGTTGTATCAGTTGAACGGCCTCGGGGAGGCAGCAGCGCTTCCACCTTTCGCATAGGTGTCGGACTGCTAAGTTTTGCGTCGGCAACCGATATTCATCGGGTTAATGGCTAATTGGTATTCTGTCGGTAAACGGTCTCGAAATCGGAACCCACTTTCATCACTTATTCTTTGCCAACAGCTTCAGGCCATCTCGTCAGATTCCATCTTTGGGACTTATCAAATTTCGGATTACGTTATTTCCATCATTTCGCTTTTGCTCTATTGTTTACCTTTCGATTACCTTTCGTGAAAACGTTCCGTTTCGTGTTTGCGTTTCATCCAATTTCGGACTTTTGTGGCCAGGCTTATTTTTATCCCTTCCCCCCAACTCCCAAACCCCTCTCTCTTGTATGTGTTCAAAACTCCGTTCGTCCATCATCTAATTTTCTACCTTTGCATTCACGTTGTTAAGCTTCGTCCGATACGCTGCGGTCAACTTCCTCAATTTACTCCACAATTAATAAAGTTGGCTGTAGGGGAATAGAGATCGGACGAGCCGTGTATTGAAACAGGCCACAGATGAGTTTGCTTTCCACTGGCGTAAACGATATGCCTGATTTCTTTGGTGGAAATACATTTTGAATCTATATCACCGTGGAGCCCTTCAAGGCGCCTCAGTAGTCTGTTTTAGTGCCTGACTCACATCAAGCGAGCCCCGTCAAAAATAACACCGTACTGCTAGGGGCTATTTTTACTAAATATAATGTTAAGTGCGTGATGTACTCGGAAAGTTTGCTTGCAATAAGGCTTTTTAACTATCACTCACTCATTTGGTATGGACACTGCGCAAATGCCTACCGGGCATCATTTGTTTACATTTAGTTGTTTTTACGCGGAAACCGTGCTACAATGGTTTTACAATGGCTGACACGTAATGTATTTAATATTAATATACTATAGCCTCATTAAAAAAATGAAAAATATCACGAACGTTTACTTAAAAAAACAACTGTATCGTTTACATTTTTGGCGATACGCTGTGATGGTGATCTCCATCCCAAATCTTCTAATAGCTACGATGCACCTTGTGACTCATTTTAACAACTCATAACAAAACTATCTGCTTGTTAACTGCTTCTAAATATCGAGCCTACTTCGTAATACTAGACAAATATTCTTCGTGGGAACTCGAATGTGAAAAATAACAGTACTCTTAATTTTTTCATATCAGTATTTTCTTAAAAATCCAATGATAACTAAAGGAATCAAATGGCAATTCTGAATCAAGCGCGTCCTACTTTGGAGCGTGCATTAATCACGGGATATGCACGTTTGTTTCCAGCGGTGCCACTCATCAGCTCATGCCCTTTAAATTTCTCCTGCTCCGAGCTGACGATGTGGAAATTAATTTTTCAAAGTCGTTGAGCGTTTGCACGTTAAATATTTCAGGCTTAATTTTTATGCCTTCAGCATTGTAACATATTGGGACTGGTATCTTCAGCAGAAAGAACTTACCCCAGCTCATGACGTTAGTATATTCTGCTCAATGCGCGCAAATGAAGGGAAGCAGAGATTTCCTTGACGAGGCTCAGATCCGGGCATCGTTCCATTTCCCCGTGTTTTTCCTCGCATGGGCTCTCTCTCTTTCTCTCTGGGCCACTCTATTATTTTTCCGCTGCTTTGCTCGGTGACCTATCGCTAGAGATTCTGAAAGGATGAAGAAAAACCTTTTTGTACGGAAGATCAGAGGAAGAAATGTGAGGGATTAAAACTAAAGGGAGAAACGAGAACGCTAAGAAATTAGGAAAAAAAGGCTAGCGAGTGAGTGGGAGGAGGAGCAGGGGGAAGGGGGGGACGAGGTTTAAGGAAGGGGGTAGGTTAAGTAGATAGGTGACTAGTTGAAAAGGTTTTCTTTTTCTTTATTTTTCCGAAAGGGGGAAGAACGATGAGGGGAAACGAGGCCGCGTCGAGGTTTTAAGGTAGACTGCGGGCGAGAGAGAGAGAGAGAAAGAAGAGTTTCCCTTGAAGAATGGAAAGGGTACTGCGGGGGGGGGGAGATGGGGGAGGGAAAGAAGGGTTTAGGATGAGGTAGGGTGCGGGGAGGGTTGCCAGGGAGGGCGTGGGCAGAGGTGAAAGTAATGTGGGGCGGGAGGGGAAGGGTGGGGAGGGTGGGGGAAGAGAGGGAGGGAAATGGGGGAAGGAAAAGTGAGGCGGGAAATATTGATTTTTCAACGGCCCCTCCCCTATCGTCCCTCCCCCTTATATTCGCGGAGAGAGACGGGAAGGGAACCACCCTCCCCTTTTCCCCCTCTCCACTCTCCCTCTCACCTCTTTCCATCCTTTCCTCTCTTCCACACAATCGTCCCACCAAGCCCTTCTTTCCCTCTCTCTCTCTCCTCTCTTCCCTTCCCTCTCATTCCACTTCTCCCTCCCTCCCTCCCTCAACTCTTCTTCCTAGCTCGCTGGCCCCCTCCACCCCTCTCCTCCCCTGCATCAACCCCTCCCCTATTTCCTCCTCTTCCTCCTAATTACATGCTTCCTTCCGAACAATTGGCCGCGAAATAATGGCGATCGCAGAGCTCGTCCCATTCTATCCCTTCTCCTCTCTCTCTCTCTCTCTCTCTCTTTCTCTCTCCGCCTCCCGCTCGCTCATCTCGACGCATACATACTCACTCTCAGCCTCCACAGTTATCTTCCCTCCTTTCTCTTCCCGGAGGAGATCTCTCTAGCTGGCTGCTACACCAGCAGCCTTTGCGAAAGGGGGCAGCAAGGATAGCAAGCACGGGCAGCGCAAGCAGCGCCCATCGGAATAAACCCAGGGTCCCCGTTTTACGGCGCATTACTCACTCTTCTCCCCCCTCGCCCCCATCTCGCTTGGTGGTTCGCGGGCTCTCCTCTTCCCTCCCCTTTTGTGTGTTACGTTGTTGCCACTCGCCTTGTTCCACCCCTTCCCTCCCCGCGAAACAAACCTCCATCCCCCTCCATTCACTCTCTCCCCTGTCTTTCTCCCCCCCCCCCGACCCAATTCCCCCCTCTCTCCTCCCCCTCCCTATCCTGACCCTTCCCGTGACGATTCGCAGATCGCCCTTCATGTTTGCCTTTAGAATTTTTTTTAAAGGGAGAAGGAATAGAGAAATGTATAAACATGTCCGTTGATGGATCGCACGCCTTCATTTTTCCGCCGGCCGAGATTGTATTTTTTTTAGGGAGGGAAAGCAGACCGAGAGGAGATGAACGGGGAGAATGGAATTTGCTCGCGGTGCTTGGTGGTGCATGTGTATGTGTTCATGCCTCCGGTTTCATTTGCCGAAGGCCGCGAGTTGTTTCCCCGGGTGTGGAAAGATTATCCCCCGTGGTATTCCGGAGCCCTAACTGGGTGTCGTCCGGCGAACAATGGAATGGTGGTACACTGATCGCATGGCACGCTAAACTGTGGACACTGTTTGGAGCCTTTCATTAAGGACATGATAACGACCAAAGTGTGTCTCGTTGCGACCTACCTCTTTCCGCTGATTCTCGTCTATCTCTTTATTCCTCAGATGTCCTAATTGCCACGGGCATCATTCCTTCGCTCTCTTCAACGACTGCTTAAACAAGGGCTCGATCTGTCGTGATATCTACCGCACTACGGAATTTCTATGTATAGTGAACAAAATTTTGCTAAAAATGATACTCGTTGTAGCGCCTGCTAATATGTAAAATTTTCCCGATGAATAGAAGTCAGGATATCGACAAAAAAGGAAGTTTTATAACTTTTCACGGAGAAGAGAGGAGGAAATGAGCTGCTAGGAAATGCACAAGTAGATTGTTATCAAGTGGTTAAAAAAATTATCGTATGAATTTGTGAAATTTCTAAAATTAAGAACACCCATATCACTGAAGCGTAAAGCAAAAATGATAACCTTCCTGCTGAAAAACACAGCATCAAAAATTCAGTCTGCTAAGTATTTATGAATAAAAGATTCGCCGAGTTCAATTAGTGCAAAAAATATAATATTCTATTTTACCCAATAGAGTTTTATTTTTACCGTAGTCTTTTCAGCGAATAATTCCAGGTCAAAATGTTAAAATTTGTTCATCAAGCTGTAAAATTTAATGAAATCAATCACACTGCCCAGATATTGAATAATGAAATGAGTGAAGTTCTTTTTTAGCCGTGCTTTAGCGTTGAGATAGATAGGTTAGACTGGAGATAGTGCGTTTCAGGTGTCATTAGGAGCAAAAGCAATCGATTTTTACTCTCCGTCGAATCATGAGGAAAAATGTAAGTGCATTAAGCTTACACTCATGCATCGGACTCGTTATACAGAAATATGATTAGCTGATAATGTATCTAGGTGGAATTTAAACGATATTCAACTAATTATATGCATATAAGTTGAATTTTTTCCACTTGGAATCGGCCATATTTACACATTCACACCACCATAGTGTTGTTTGATTTCGTGTATTCCTATCCACTTTCTTTCTACCTTTCTGTTTGAACATTTATAAATATAAATATTTATATATGTCAATGTATAAATTTTGATAAATAATGATGATTTACTCCTGTGTGACATAATGCGATATTCTAGAAATCTAAATTATTCCCTTACTAAAAATATATCTAATCACCTACTGATGAAAACAATGTACTATAGGTGACAATACATTCTTACCATAAATGGAAAGTGAGATATCACTTGCGAAAAACTATAGTGAGTGTGTTCACGCAGAGTACTCAAGATGCAACATTTACTTTTGGCTATGAATTACCAAAAGGGGTTGACCTGGTGACAAGAAACGTGTACCTTTGACTATGACGTGTGAACTATTGTATTGTATTATATTCAATTTAAAATTGAGGTCCGAAAATTGGAAAATGCGTTTTTCGTTTTTGTGAAGCGATCAATGGCGAATATTTTTTATTCATTGTGCAATTAAATATTTTATCATATTCATTCTGCATTTTACCCGCGCTAAGCTAAGTTTAAGTTAATTAAATTATTTTAATACGTCCTCGCTATAAATCAAAGACGGTGAAATTTCAAATTTTCACATCAAATGTCTGCGATATTTTTTAGCTACACATGTCGGTATAACATTTGATACACCTAAATTTATTGTTCTAGAATGTTCCCTATGTATCGTAGAATAAATTAAAATGAATGAATTTAGTGCTTATTGATTTAACTCCATAAGTTAAATATCATAGCACTATGATACAATAATTTTATCATCCGTATTTAATGAAATACTTTTTCAAAATTGCATTTCAATTTATTTTTGATGCTGTCATTTTACTCTCTCAATATTTTCACAGATTATCTCATAAATCGTTTCGTGAAAAATTCTGGTGTTTTCGACTGACCTGATTGAGCTCTGGGAATGTTATAATTAACATCAATGGAGGCAGAAAATATCCAATGTTAAAAATTCTTTGTGGGACAGATAGAACTGATGTGTAAATATTTTCATCGATATTTATGTAAACTAATAGTTCAGCCCTTTCGAGACTTACATATCTAAATATCGGGGATTCAAGTAATGTATTATTCTGTAATCAATGGGAGAATATTGCTCACAATTAAATGGATGAATTTTTAATTTTATGGTAGGAGATAGCGTTGAAGAAATATGCTCTAGAGATATCTTTGTGGGTTGAAAAATATAGGAGGAGATTGAAACAAAACCACAGTGGCACACCCCAGGTAACGGGTGCAAGATTATTTTGATTTAATCTGATTCAACTTAGCCTTAATTTTCATGACGCTAAACAGAATATGGTGACCATATAGGTGAAAAGTGCATTTGTGATCATCGCTATTGTGGCACTTTCCAAATTTAACCCTTAGCCTTGTGAATTGTTTTGATGCATACCCTGATTTGTATATCGTATGCATTGATTTTTAAAGAGTAAATAAGTGAATGTTGCAATGTTGCATGAAATTACATGTATATACCTTTGGCCATAATTGACAAGCCAAACGTTAACCAAGTATCCACTGTAAAGTCAGCTTATGATATTTAATTGTCTATGGAATAGTTAATATCATACTTTTTGATTTTTTTTGCATTACTTTTGTATCTTTTGGCAGGTATTTTGTCTACAATGACACGGAAGGTACTGTTTCATAACCGGAATTCGTTAGTTGTTAGGGAACGGGAAGCAAATGAATGCTGACGTCATTTGCGCCATTAGGGATGGGATGGCAATTAGGGACAGTGGAAATCTAGGAGAGGACCGGAGTCGACTTTGAAGAGGCGACCCTACTCATGAAATGCAGAAAGTTGGTGGAATATAATTTAAAGTACAACCCTCCCGACGGAGGGAGGAATTTGAAGATCACTTCCCATCGTGCACGAGTAATTTCGTAATGGTCAGGTCTGGCTTCGAATTTGGGGCTGAAAATTCCTGACCACTTTCATTGGAGCTTTAAATTATAATCACAAGATTAAAAACTAATCTTAATTTCTAAAATCTTGCGCAGTTCTATTCGCACGAACAACCTTTTCACCAATGATGATTCGGTGTATAATTATGAATACAAAAGATAATTCGTTTTCAGTTCTTAGAACTAGAGGGTAATTCTAACCCAAGGTTGCAAATTGTTCCTGCATAACTGAAGCTACGTTTTGCTGGAAATACTGAAAAGATGCCCAAAAACTAGAACTAAATTATGTTTAAGACGCTGAGTTGCAGGTGGCGCTTAATTCCGAAGGCTGATCACCGCATTATCGGAAACTGCCTTGGAGCCTCAACGGTGTCGAAGAGCTCTGCTAGTGCTGAGTATTAGCAATTGACATTGGCTTTAAGTGTGCAAAAGTGGCCATGATTATTGTAAGGGTGCTGGAAGCTATCATTCAGATGTGCTTTCGCTGGCAGAATTCGTAATCAGAAATCGTGGGATACCATCTTATCAGGAATGCGACATTTTATTCTCTTACACAATTACGAGAATTATCCACTTTTTTTAGGCCTGTACCTTGCAGGTAGTTACTGGAAGATATAAATGAGAAAGAAGGTTTTTCTGCGTAAAAGATTTCATATTTACAATAATTTGTGTATGGAATCACTGGTAAGCGAAGCAACCTGGTGGAATTTTTCCATGGCGAGTTGAAGTAATTTTATTTTCCTCGCAGTGGCGTGGATATGATTTTAACAATAATTTACTTTAATATTTATAATAGAGTATTAAATTTTTCCATACTTGTGGGGAAAATCTCCCAGTACTTATTTATTCTCGTTGACATGCTATGTATTAATTGGCTCGGGTGCAAATGCGCAGCTTTCAAGTGAGTATTAATGTAAATGTTTAGCTTGGGCTGTCCAATGACTATTATCGAGAACCGCTGCAAAGTCCCACGATGCATAGTCCCTAACAATTGTGCCGTTATGACTACGGTTCTTGGTTGTTTGTGCAATATTCTGGCCGTTGAAATTCCAATTTTGGCGAATTTTTGAAATTCGGCAGAAAAAACTTATGCGTTTGTTTGAATTTATCATGCATCCTTCAAGCATTCCATCAATTCACCACTGAAGGGTGTAGTGTAATTTTACATTTCTCAGTGCACATAGGAAAGTTGAAATTGAATAATTGATACTGATTGTTAGACATTTTGAGCAATTAATTGGGATTCTAAGGATGGTATATTTTGCTGGATCATATACAGGGATATTTTCTTAAGTTTTTATCCGCAAGCATGTTTTGATGTGATAAACTTTAGACTGCCTTACTTACATAAACAATTATTTTCATTTTTCATTGCTAAGGTGCATTCTATAAAATAATTACATTGTTGAAACTATTGATTTTCCGTCACTGTTAACTTATTTATTTTTTAATTGGTTTTATATTTTCATAGAAAATAATTTTATCTGATATGGCAAGTGATGTAGCACAAAAAAGAATTTTTGAAAGTATAACTTTGACCTTAACTCAGTCCGTTTGACGCTCTTTGCTCGCTTGTAATAATGCTCAAGAAACAAGGTCTCGCAGCAAAAACATGCTGCCATTTTTTTCCCTTTGTTTTCGGTGTGACCTACATATGCGTGTATTGCTCGGTCGCGTGGAGATTTTTGCTCGTAAAAGTTGTAAGTGCGTTAACGGGGACAAAAATCTGACTTTCGGAAACCGTTCATTCAAAACTAACCTTCTGCAAACAACAGTCAAAACGACTGAGATATTTTAGCGCAAAGTGTAAAATGGTAAAGTAACGTCAAAATATGTATTATTAGAATTATTTTTGCCACGAGTACATGGTATCCTTTGCCAAATGGTGTGACGACCATGCTGCATTACATACATGCTGCCATTTTTGCTCGTCTCGTTTCATGCTGCCATGCTTGCCTCTCGTTGTTTATACCTTCATTAAAACATTCGAAAAAAGTTTACTTTTCCAGTCATCAATGTCCCTCGACAATCAGCCTTGGATTTGTAACTTATGAATGATATTAGATATATGTGTGTGAGATAACTAACCGTTCTATTTGCATCAAGTTGCTCCACGGAATGGCTATCGTTAACAAGTTATTTACCGATTCCTACTAGCACAAGTATAAGTGGAAAAAGAGAAGTTTTGAAATTCACTTTTAAAAATTCGCGTCCGATTGGAGGAACATCTGGAATTTTTATATGAACCAAATGGCGTAGGTTAGGGTAGCCGATGGTGGATTGGCATGGGCTGTGATTGGTTGAGGAGTGCGGCCGTGGTGTACACTATTTCTGTTGTTCTTTAATTTGTATTCTCAAGGAATGCAGATCGAGGATTGTCGGGGAGATTGAGGTGGAAATAAAGGTAGGATTGTTTATAGAAAAGGAAGGTAGAAAATAATCAGATGAAGTGAGTAAGATTTGCAGGTAATCAAGGGTTGGTTTCTCAGGCAGCTCAGGTGTTACAGCCAATAAGGAATGCTTTATAGGTGCATCGCGAACTTTATGGGACGGAGATGAATCATCAAAAAGACGAAACTGTGGAAATTCTATGGAAATTAACTGGCGGAGCTGAATATGAGGGTGAGAGAGCACAGAATAGAGCAGGTCGAGCAGTTTACGTCTCTGGATGGTATTTTGGAGGATATGGCTCCAGTGGTCGTCCCGTGAGAGGCACTAAGTTAAGGTTTCTTTTTTCCAAGAGGAGAGAGTTGATAATGTGGGGTATGAGAAGATACGTGAAGAGAAGATAGGGAAAACTCTTGCATAGAGTGTTACACTGTATGGGTGGGAAGCTTAGGCATTACGAATAAAGGATTTACGTAGACTTAAGATGTTTGAGATGCAGCTGCGAAGAAGGATGGAGGGAGGGATCTGGGTGGCGAGTAAGACAAACGAGGAGGCATTGGGTATTGTTTGAAAGGAGAGAAAGCCGTTGGAAAATGGTTGGATAAGGTAGAAGGGATGGAAGGAGGACGTACTGAAACTCCTAACGTAGTGAAAATTTTGAAAGGGTTTGAGGGAATGAGAAAAAGGATGAATGGGGATGTGGCAAAGAATTAATGAGTCGCACTATGACAGATAAGCGGGGATTGATTGTGCGAAATAACTTAAGGAGAATGATCATAATTAGAGAAATGACTACGAGAGATGTAACGAGCAATCGCCTCTTAAGAAGTGCATTTGGATTCGAAAATCACTCACTTGTTCCATTGCCCTCAATATTGGGGAGACCATAGAGTACGTACTTGAAAAAAACCGCGTTTTGGACGATAATAGAGCCATTCTTGCTCTTGTATTTATTAAGATGTGAGGGAGAACGTGCGAATAATTGAAAAGATTACTGCAGATACTTGAGAGCCAAAATTACTATCATGGTACTGATATATTCATTTATGATTTCTTATTTTCCGTATTAGCTTTAAAGGAAGCCCGCAGCGTTGTAAATGAAAATCATAGGATGTAATGTACGCGGTATAATACTCATAAGTTATTTGAAGTTTTGTTGTGTTAACATGCTTAAAGAAATAAGAGGTATTTGCATAAAATAGTTCGCACAGAAGGAAAGATGTGACTTGGGAATTCTGATAGTAAAGTGGCTGGAGTAATAGGCTTCCCAACTCGAGGGTCATGAGGTTTGATGCCAGGCTGTGGTGGAAAGTTTTCTGTAAAATCCTGATCCATATTTGGACGAAGTGTGAAGAGTACTTATAGAGAGTGTTTTTCCGTTGGTCAAGCGAGAAGTGAAAAAATAAAAGCGTGGCAACTTTGTTAAAAAATAAGCAAATACTGACGCTGGGTTCTGCTTCACTCTTTCCTAATTCCCCACATTACCTTTCTCCTAACCAACTCCCTTACATCTCCTCAATGTGAGAAATGACCTCAGCTGTCGGTAAAACCTTTCCAGTTTGATAAGTCGTAGCCCTATCTCCTAATATTTAGTTTTCTGGTGTTAATCGTGGAAGCTTGACCTTATCAGGAAACCTGAACTTGGCCCCTAATGTTTTTGTATGTAATTGTCAGTCATCCATAATAATATCCAGCCAGTGATAATTTGGTCTATCATAATATCGAAGGTGGAAGCATTTTTTAAAGTAGATTTTGCCTTATGTGGATTATTAATTATTGAAGTAAATGCACCATCATGGGATCTGTTTTCCTCTTTTTTATGTTTCAATCCTTGAAGGCCAGTTTTTAACCCAGGTTTATTAATTCATACGGATACAAGAAACAGCATATTTATTATGTATAAGTCATTATATAAGAATGAAAGAAGATTTCTATGCATTATTATAGTTGGCTTTCGGCAACTTAGAACACATATATATTGAGTTAAATTACGTCGAATAAATAAGCCCTTTATCAAGTTATTAGGGGACTCAAGTTATTACTCAAGTTTTCATTTGGATATGCATTTTTCGCGAGCGTGTTAACCCAAGGGAATTATTGTAAGGGAATTCCAAACGTTCAGATTGTGGAGCACATAAAAAACCACTAGACTTACGGTTTCACCATTTTTCCTGTGATTATTTATTATATTTTTCAAATACTTTCCTTGAGTCGTACTTCTTATTTATTCCTTTAAACATTCATCGTACGTTTATTTAAGCTCCTGCCTCTGACGGTACTAACACGATATCCCACTCGTATGGTCTCGTATTCCAAAAACTGCTTTAATGGCGAATGTTTATCCTGCGAAAGATAAAAAAGGAAAGATATTTCGCATCTTTGTATCAATGAACAATTTATAATTACCATAATAATCCACATTTATCGAATCTATGTCTTACGGCTCGACATTTGTTCTTTTTTATCCATGTTTTTGAAATTCTTTTTTTACGACTAATTTTATCTCGATTAATTTTTCCGTAATTAAATATCTGAATTTTCCTTTGTGATAACTTTCTCTTTTGAAATTAGCCTTAGACTCAGGAATAAGAGATTTAGCCTTGAGCTTGAGCGTAGTGGAAAACCATACCGATTTTTAAAATAACGAATTTCGATATCCGTCCCCGGTGAAAAAAATGGAAACCTAAGGAAGATAGGTGGAAAATAATTTAGCTGTTTAAAAAATTATATATTTATATGAATTGTGACTTATTGATTTTGAATGGCCGCCATTTATTAAATTCATTAGTGTCATCTAACTATTGCCTTATGATGAATTCTAGGTTGCCTCATGTCCTTTATCTTTCCACTCCAACAAAAAGATTAACTTACCTTAATCCTATTATAAATGAAATGAATATGGGGCATTATGGAATTCACACACAGTATTTTATTTATATTTCGCAAAGTTTAGAGCTGTAGTTAAGAATGAATGGCTCTAAACTGTCTTATCGAATCCAAAAAAATGTATTTACTTTTAGAGACGAAAGTACAAGAGAAACTTTATGAGAAGAGTTTCATAGCTAAGGGGCTTCATTGCCTCTCTCATATCATTTTATGGGCTCCTTTTTTATTCCCAGATTTTCATGTGACTTGCCGAAGCCTGGGTCTTGAGTTGTCAGAAGATTTGTTAAATCATTCAGTTGTTGGAACATCTCTTACTCGCTATTGACGTCAATTGTAACTGCGGCTAAATATAAATTACCAGTTGCATATCATCTACCCTATGTGGAAAAGTTTTCGGAATGTCTTTCCAAGATGCTAGAGAATACCGAACCACATACTTCCATGGTTCTCGTGTCACGCTATTATACCATAACTGTATGTACTTCACCGCTTGGCGAGTGATAATCTCTGCCTTTATATCAAATTTGGTTGCTTTAATTATTAATTAATTTTATTATTAAAGAGAGGTTAGAGAATGAAATAACTATCGGGGAAGAGCAAAGTGGATTCACAACAGGACGATCCTGTGTAGATAAAATATTTACATTAAAACAACTAACAGAAAAAATAAGGATAAGAAACGGAGAAACGCATCTGGTATTCATAGATTTAGAAAATGCCTACGACACAGTTCCTATCAAAAATCTTTACCGCATTCTAGATGAAAGTAATATAAACGGAAAATACATTATAATAATAAAAAATCTTTATAAAGACCTAGAAACAAAAGTACAAATAGGAAGTCAATTATCTCCGTCAATTAAACCCAATAAAGGACTAAGACAAGGGTGTTGCTTATCACCCACTCTTTTTAAAATTTATATTAACGAAGCTCTGTAGGATTGGAAGAACAAATGTGCTGCAATGGGAATAAAAATAGACGGAGACTCACTATATACATTACTTTTTGCTGACGATCAAATAGTAATTGCAGGAGATAAGTACGATGCGGAATATATGATGAGGAAATTGATAGAAACATACAGTAAGGCGGGCCTGATAGTAAATTTCAACAAAGCAAAATATATGGTAATAAATGAGAAGGCAAGGAATCTGAAAATAGAAGGAAATGCCATCGAAGTCTGTAGTGAGTATAAATACTTAGGTGTAACGATTGGAAAAGAAGGAACCAGTAAAAAAGAGATAACAAATAGAATACATCAGTCAAAACTCGCAATAAATAAAATGAATAGCATAACATGGTCAAAAGACATAAATAGGAAAACAAAATTGGAAATATATAAAAAAATAATTCAGAGTATACTCCTTTACGGAGCAGAGCCATGGGAAATGACCAAAAGGGATAGGCAGAGACTGGAGGTAGTAGAAATGGATTTTCTAAGAAGAAGCAGCAGAAAATCAAAACTACAAAAAATAAGAAATAAAAATATAAGAAAAATTATGCAAGTAGAAGAAAGCATCATACAGGAAATAGAGAAAAGACGACTAAAATGGTATGGACACGTAAAAAGAATGGAGTAGAAACGTTGGCCAAAAAAGATATTAAATTGGCAACCACCCGGGAGGAGGAAGAGAGGACGACCACCAGAAGACTGGACAAAGCAAGTCACCCAAGATATGAAAAGGAGACAATTAGAGAATGAAGACTAGAGAGACAAGGAGGCTTGGAGAAGAGGATGCGAGAGACGACCGACGGCTGTATAGAACTCGCTTTTATATATATATATATATATATATATATATATATATATATATATATATATAATATAAAATATAAATCTTCGTCACAGGGTGACACTTATATATATATATATATATATATATATATATATATATATATAATATAAAGCTTCGTCACAGGGTGACACTAAACATAAAACATAAAATGGAAACTCACGAGTTTAAAATTTTCGGTGGGTCGCCCGCACCTTCATCAGTGATAGAATATTGTTTGCCACGTTCGTGGAATCTTCGCAAGAACTATATATATATATATATATATATATATATATATATATATATATATATATATATATATATATATATATATATATATATATATATATATATATATATATATATATATATACAATGGACGTTTCGACGTGTAGAGACGTTTCGGGTGTTATCCCTTCTTCAAAGAAGGGATAACACCCGAAACGTCTGTAAGTAAGACTCTCTCTTTACTTTCGTCATTTTACCCCCTGTAAGTTTCCTCTTTAATTTTATATATATATATATATATATATATATATATATATATGGGGTTGCTTTTGCCGTATTCTTGTCTGATTGATCGTGGTCGTTAATCGACATTTATATCACATCAGTTGGTGGTGATGTGTAATTAAACGGTCAATGATAAAACCGAACACTAATTTAACTGTCTTTTAGAAAAGTGAAATTCGAGGCACTAATCTCGATCTGACAGTGACCGGGGCGCATCCGGGCCGGACCCGGTGCTTTGTCCTGGTAGTTGCTGCAGCAATGGACGGCTGTTGTTCCTATCGCCATATTGGGAGATAACTAGTGATGCTGGGAGATGCATCTCTGACCCATTTTCTGGAAACCAATGCCTTCATCTCTTTTTCCCGATTGACAAAATCAGACACTAGTGAGCCCGTTAATAATTTTCAATGCTATCTATTGCTTATATATTAAAAGCGTAAATATATTTTGGTAATAGGCGTTAATTTCACCGTGAAAATATAATTATTTGAATGCAGTATACCGCTCTAAGTTTAAATTATAATTATGGCATCAAAATAATTACTAATTTACTGCGATATTTGTTTCCCAGACCACACTAAATTCAATTGGGAGTAAGTTATTGTTACAATAAATTGAATTTGCTATTGAGTCTATTTATTTATAATCGGGAGCAATATATATGTAAATAATTATAATTTTATAAGTTATGCATTTTATAAAACCCCTTAAAAGGAAATTGGCTATTCCAAATGCTCCGGAGGAATAAATGACTCACATATGGTCTTTGCTTTTCTCTATCGTCATTTAATTGAAACTTGTTTAGTGCTGGGACATGATACGTTGAATGATTAGATTGGAAAATTCATCAATATTTCAAGGAAATGCACAACTCTTCACCGCCTAACATGACAGGTAAGCCATCCGGAGGAAGATTTGGCACGATCGTGGCGTACGTAATCAGCTCCAGGTGGAAGGTTATGTAAACGCCTGAACTCCTTTTCAAGTTGGGAATTGGGTGAATTTAAAATTTGTCGAAGCAGTTTTTCTTCCGATGTATTCTTCATTGTTTTTAGATTTTTTATGCTCTAAGTGATGTGTATAATTTTCTCTCGTCAAAGAATCAGTAATAGCCGATAATTTTCCAAAAATTGGAATGTCTTCTCCTGAGCTAATTTCAAAATTTGCATATTGTAAAATTCTCAAATAAATCTGCGTCCTGCGAAATAAGCAATTCACAACTTAAAAGAACCAGGATTTAAGTTTTTTGCTAGCATAGCCTTTGAAGGGTCGTCGGAGGTAAATTATTTGCTTCGTGAAATTGTTTTATCGTGATACGATGAATAAGTCAACTTTGAAAATTAAACATAAATTATTTTTAATTTATCTGTAACTAGCAAATTTTAATAATATTAAATTTATTTGGAACTATTAAAGTAAATTTTTAAATTGTGTTGAGGAAAAAATAAAACGTTTCTTAATATTGTTACCGTGTTAATATTGGTGAAATCTTTTGCTCATATTGGACAAGAGTTGAACGGTGAATTGAGATTAAGAAATCGGAATGAGTGTATTATGGTGAACTTTATTTTTACTTTCATATTTATTTTAATTGGTTTCAAATAGTTATAATAGTAATAATTATTGGTTCAATTAGTGCCATCATCCTGTTCAAACCTGCAATTTTTTACTACGGTCCTTGTGAAAAAGGCAATAGCCAAATGCTACATGCTCACGCGCACGAGAGCAAAAAATTTATAATTATGAATAAAAAAGGCTTGGTGGCACTGCGGTTAACTGTTTTGCTTCCTGGATATTTTCCAATTTCTTCAAATGGCGAATCTTAACTCTTTTGCGTCACTTTTCTTGCATGTTGATGAGCCGTGCGTCAGATCCATTCACCCCTGAGAGATTAGAATTATTCACAAATGAAAAAGTAACTTTATTTTATTTTATTGAAATTGATTTATTGAAAAAAATTGATTTATTGAAATCTGTGGAAGAAAACCAAGTTACTTTTTCATTTGTGAAATTATTCTTCCACAGAGTTGAGCCTCAAACTATGGAACGTATTAGAATTATTTTCTATTTAAGAAAAATGTACTATAGGCATCACATTAACATTATATCTTGGCCTAAAATTCATCAATTAGAAGTTGAAAATCAGATAGAGTATCAAAGTAGATTTTGATCTGTTTCACATTGAACTCCCCTCGTTAGAGTCTCAAAGCGTGTGATGGAGGTTGATAGATAAATTATCAAAGCGATTCGATACCTCAAATCGTGGACTATATGGTGCCTCCACATTGGAGTGGTTGCTACGAGTGCTTAATTTCAACACCTGATGCTCGTAGTTTCATGAAATATTGTGTGTTATTATTGATAAGAGGACCAAGGATTAAGGTAGGAGTAATCAATTATAATTACTAACATATTGGTCTGAGCTCATAGGGAAACCATATTTTTCCATTCCATTTACAGCCATCCAAATATATGTAGAAGACGGTATTGATATTAAATCAAACACTACTCGCATTTTTCCTCGGGATTCTTTTAATTCAACAATGCGTTTCATTTTACAGAGTCATCTACAGGTACAACAATAGGTCTTGCACCGCGAATCGAATTCCATCACACGTGTCAACTCCGCAAGTTGAAACGTGTGGTGAAATTTGACAATTTAGTGGAAAAGAATGAATTGTGTTTGCTTTAGAAGGGGACACTTTGAATTGGTGAGGAAATGAATTCCTAATAAACTCTTATGCATTCTCATGTCCGCGGCGCTTAAATGAAGGGAGGGGTATATTTGAAGAGGGAATGGCGAAAGGGGACGGGAATGAGTTTAGTCTTGGCGCGGAGAGCGATATTTCTCTCTGGGGGTAAACCGTTGGATGGCTTCGATCTGTTATGAAGCGTCAAGGATGCTCGCTGCGTTGTGTTGGAATGCCGCGTTAAGTTGCTTGTGTAGAATTCCTCGGTTGGGTACCTACCTGCTGAGATACTAGTTTTTGAAAAGTGTTTTTATGCCTTTCAAATGCGATCGTCTCGTCTATCGGCTAAATCCTACCCGGCCGCATGGCTGATAGCTCACTTTGGCATCATCACTTTTCCGATATTACTCTACTTTGAGTTCATTTTGATGTGGCGTTCCTTGCAAAGCATCCGAGAGTCTTATTTTTTTATTCCACTTTCATGCAGCGCTTTCCGCGGCGTGTTCGCGCTCAAGGACATCTCTCTGTATGCATTTTATATTTAGCTCGTGAATGCATCTGCGATTTGGGATTCTCTCCCGTCGGTGCTCGCGTTGAAATTGAATTTGCACGTGTCCGTACCTATGCCCTCTTTCCCGTCATTTTCCTTGTTCCTTGCCTTGTGTGCAAGTGACGAGTTGTCATGTAGTAATAAAAGTCGGTACTCTGTCGTCCTTATTTTGTATGTGAGAGATTTATTAGGTTAAATTGTTCAACTCCTTTGCTTGTCCCATTCACGTTGCGCAACGTGATTATTGATGGCATTTGCGAGAAATTAGATAGCAATATTTTCTTAGAAAGTAACTCCTGAGTTATTTTTCTCTGTTTTATTTTTTAAGCATTCGGAGAAAGTGACTGAACGAAATTAAAACAAGTATTTCACTCATATTTGTCGTACTTTTAGCTCCGTAAAGAGTGGACTCTTGCCTGAAAAAATTATTAAAAAAATAAAGAATCCAAACAAATTTTTAAGCTAATATATCAGGGATCGTATTCAGGCGTGAAAACTGGTAAAAACACATATATGTCACATAAAAGTAATATAATTCAATAAAAAAGAGAGAACGAGGTTCTTAATTCTGTATCATGTTTCCTTCTCAAAATTGGCTTACCAACCGTTTTATTTAACTGAATAATCCTCCCTCCGTTCTACGGAAAAACGTAATTAATATAGGTGTTAATTTTTTCATCTATGGATAACAACGTGCATACTAAATCTGCCTGTATCTAAGCTCCAGAGCGTAGAGCCTCTGGAAGCTGTTGTACATTTTCATCATTCGTTATGCTCATTATATATTATATAGTTGTCTCTACCTTATTTTAGTCGTTAAATATTTAGTACGAATGTGATGTAGATCACTGGTGTCGTATTAAAAGCCTCTACACCATCACCCTACTTCCCACCAATCAATTCTCCTTTATTAAATGGGTTGGATCTCTTTGGAAAGGCATTTTTGTTACTTTACAGGGCATATTTTTTGTCAAATGTTGGTAGTGACTCTGGAACTACCATTATTCATCATTGATCAGTTGTTCTCATTGATTGGTACTATTGCTGTGACAGTTAGGCATAATGGTTAAACGTTTCGTATCGGCTAAGAGACATTTGTCTGATTTCGGTGCTATCAGGAAAAGGACACACGGATTGGGTTCCTTTCGTGGTGGTGTCGAATTTCTTTTACTACGGAACTACTTTTTTAGTTCGCCGTCATTGTCTTTTTAGTGCTAATTCATGGTGCCATTAATGTCTTATTTATTGCGTTTGTTCTCCCTGAACTTCTTCTGTGAAGGGACGGTCGATGCATATTTCCTCTTTTCTTCAACCTCTCTCTTTATTAAGGAATCTATCGTGATTGCCCATGCATCGTGAATATTGAAAATGCCTACTTTGCCCTAGTTTACCCTAGTAAGACAATAATTTTCCCGTTCCGCTGGCCAAGGTTGACTGATTAGTTGGGAGTGTACCGATATTTGAGGATTCTTCACGAATTCTCATTATTTCAGCTTAAAATTATTTTTTCCCTCATTACTCCGGTAATATTATATATACTACTTTCATCTACTACTTTCTATTACACCCACTACATCTACTAATACGTTCTATACTACTTTCATCATGATGATTCTCTGGTTTAAATATCAGCATATTTATTTCGTCTTCTCACAGCCGTAAAAAATAGCAAATGGACCCATTTGTCCACTCATTTTCATTGAGACATTGGTGTAAACAATGAATAATGATGAATGAGCTAGTGGTCAATGCAAGAAGCTGTAACATGGGTGTTGCATGTCCACCATCCTTGTTAACCCCGATTTTCCTTTCGCGCTTATGGGCTGAGGAGCCAAGTTTGCTATTTTAATATGTTTTTTGTTAGTAACTTAGTAATCAGTATGAATTTACTTCCTTAATATAGACTCTCTTAACATACTTTATTTACTGAATTAAATAAATAGCAGTTGATGTCACCTATACGACGAAACCGGTCAACTAAGGATAAAGCACTGAAAAATGACCGTGTAATTTTGAAATTTATTCGATTGTCCGGTAAACACTATGGTAAAATCTAATAGAATTGATAGTACTAAGAAACAAATGTATATTTTAAGAGTTTTTGCCTTAAATTTGGTGGTCATTCTTGCTTTACATCCGCTAATTCCTTCATTCCGTTGAGTTATCCAAAAAAGGAAGAAAAAGCAGGGATAACCAATGAGGTTGTTATTTCGGTTGCCAGGCTATAGTTTGATGACGCAAAGCCCTCCCCATCTACCTCAATGCTATAAACCAAGAAATCGTTGCCTCACCTGATGATGACCTCCATCGTCGGTGTGGCACACAAAATTACTGCTTTAATTGTAATTACCTAACTTAAAATTTTATTGGACTGGATAAATTCAGCTTATCTCAGTAAAATTGAAACAAATAACACCTATGTATGCACAGATTCATAATCTCTACATTCATGAAGCGGATAAGTTTTCATTACCTCTTTTTAATCTGACCATCAATGGGAAAAGTTAAGATTTTTGACAATTTATGGTATAATACGGCAGATATAACTAAGAACTCCTGACTCTGTAGGGAAGAATGTTGTCATGCAATTCGCCGAGAAAGTACCATATCCTTCAATAATGAAGAAATCGTTTTATATCATCTATTCACCCTTTGGCGAATACCGTTTATAAGTTAAAAGGAAGATGAAAGATTTACCAGTCGATCAGTGCTTTCGTAATTGAGATGGAATAAAAATTTCACAGCTAATTTGGCGGTTATCTTGCGTTTATTAGGATATCCCAGGCCCTCGAAATTCCAGCCTCTTCCGTAGTTTACGGCCTTATATGCGGGCTTTCCCATCCTATATAGTACATTCCCCGAGGACGATGACATACGATCTCCGGGATGAAATATTTAGAGCAGTTTTAGGGAAGTCAAATTGCATTAATGTTCAACTCAAATGCGCTTGAGTCCCACACGCCCCCCCCTCCCCGCCCATTTCCCTCCTCCCCATCCCGGAATATGCGAGCCCGCAGCGAAGAGACGGAGGCCCTCGAGGTTGTCTTCCTTGGAAGTGGCCATCCTCTTCATAAGGGCCCCGCCCCCTTTCCCCCCCGTTTTGAGGGCCCTTAACCGAAACGCAACGCCTTGAAGGGATCCGTGGCGGTGAAGGAAGGGAAGGGAGGGTTGTGTGCGGTGTTGGAAGAACATGCCCTCTCGTGGGAGACTCGGGGAGGTTGAGCCGGGGAGGGCGGGTACACGAGGAGAAGAAGAGAGATATTTTCGGAATGTTTCGGAAGGAATAAAAGGGCAGCCATAACGTTCGTCCGAACGGGGCGAGGCGGGCGAGAAAAGGGTAGAGATGGTGGGGGAGAGGGGGGAGGGTTGGTGGGTGGTAGTAAAAGGGGTAAATATGGAGAGGGGACGGAGAGGTATGAGAAGAGGGCGGTTGAGGCAAGAAGACGCAGGAGGAGAGAGAGAGAAAGATGTGGGAGGGGAACCGACGCGGAATTGTGGGAAGGAGATGGAAGAAAAAGGTGAAGGCGTGTGTGCGTGCGGCTTCCTTTTTTTTTTTTAACTGCCCATCAAAGAAATAATAAAAAAGTGTGGCACCCTCCTTGTCAAACCTCTATTTACGTTTTTTCCCCCTTTCCCCTTCTTTATTTTTTTTTTCGTATGAGAACGGGACCGGGCGGTATCCGTCCAGCAGTTTGTGTGTGTTGCGTTGCCCGCCTGCAGAGGGAACTGAGGGAAGGGGGGGGGGTGGAGAGGGGAGGAAACGGTGTGAGGGTGCGGGGAAGGCGTCCTAGGGAATGGTACCACGGTGTGTGTTGTGTGTCGAACGCCCATGTTTGTTCCCTGGGATAACCCTTGGCTTGCCCGAAGGAAAAACATGACCCCCGGACCTTTCCGAGTATTTATTTTTTCGGATATATATTTTATCATTCTTATCCGTCGCACGTGGAAGGGGTGGAGTGCATCTCTGGGGGAGTGGGGGAATGGTATGTGGCGGAAGGGCGAGGGGGAGGGTCGGGAAAGACTGCGAAAGTGCAAGGTACTTTGTTTTTTTGAACAGCATGTGAGGTGTGGTGCGAAGACGGGAGTGAGAGAAAGAGGGGGTACTTACGTAACCACTTAAATTCATGTGTACATATCTTGCACGCTGAGTTGGGGTAGCTTCCTCGAGGAGAAGAGTGTGTGGGTACGTGGTGCATTCTTGGGAGGGATGAATTGGTCTTGAAGGTAGCTCGTGTGCGTGTTTCTCCTTATTTTTTCTGATACTTATATATACACGCACATTTTTTTATCCTACGTCGGGGTCGTATTTATGATGAGTCGTCTGTGGGAAGTATTTTTTTTCTTCTTTTTACGCCATACGGGGGTACGTGCTGTCGTATCGACGATATTTCTCTCCCCCACCCCCTGCCGGTGTGTCCCGCCCCGCCTCCCGCCCCCCATGCGCCGCGCTGCCTGCCCACACCGTCCCGCGCCTGCCTTTATGGTTCGTTCCCTCTTTAAAATATGTGTGCGGACGCAGGAGTTGGGGGCAGGCGAGGAAGAGGAGGTATCCATGGGGAGGGATGTGCGGAGGGGGGGGGTTCCTGCCCTCATCCGCCCCCCTCCCCCCTGTGTGGGGTACGGGGCGTCGCGAGGGAAAAGCACCCACCCCTCCCCTTTTGGTCGGGGCCGCGTTTCAATTTTTACAAGAATACTTTTTTTTGAACGGAATTGGGTTTACCAAACGACTTTAATGCAAACGATCCACATTTTCCTTTCAGGTCATTCAAGCCCGTTGTTTTTCCTCATTTCTTTTATTTTTTAAATCGTAACTTTACAAGCGAGGTTAATGTAAAAAAAGTATACAGGCTTTTGAATGGTTGATAGACTTTTTGAGCTTTACTGTTACAGCAAACTATGGTCTCAATGTTTATGGCATGTTATTTGGCTTTGTTTTTAGCTATTTTTTTGACTATCTGCATTTTTATTTTTATTCTCCTTTAAAAAATTGATCGTCGAGTGATAAAGGCGAATAATTAACGAACCTTTGGAACCACTCAATATCACGGTGATGAGCGCTAAAAAATTCTCTTAGACTGGATGAGATTCTCTTAGACCATACATTTTGAAATGCATGTTCCGAAGGTAATAAATTCATTACAGCAGAAGGGGAACTGACCTTAATGCCTCACTAATTCCATAACGTAGTTTTGAAATGCGGACGCTTTTTCAGGGATAAAATGAAAATTGTCTGATGAAGAACACAGTTGGGCTTTGTGCGTGTGTAATGAAATGTGCTTTTCACCTTATTCAAGAGTGAATATCTAATCCGTTTTGGATTTATGAATTTATTTATCAAACAGTAGTTATTTACCTTTCCTTTTTCCTGTAAATTTCCGAGAAACTTTCCTTTTTCCTCGTATAGCGATAAGAGTATACACCTGGGAGGTTCATTTTCTGAGGAGTCCTTTTCCCAGAACAAGTCATTAAAAACTCCTTCAAGAATGAACAGTCATTAGCATCTGGAAATACTGTCATGGAGTAGATACCTTAAGTAGCTTTTTTCAAAATGCAATGCTGTCATAATTCTCTGCTATTTTTAGGGTATGTTTCTGTACAAGTTTAATTGTCCCAGGATTACTAACAAATGATACGTCACGCACCTCGGCTGATAGATTTGCGACATTTGAATTTAAATTCCACAAGGCACAGAGGTTAATTAAGATGAAAAGGTCCACATTTTTTGCCTTAATAATGAATGTTGTACTAAGGAGTTGGTTTGTCACAAAATTGTGAACATGATATTAAAATCGATGACAATGCAATTTTTCACGAATAAATTTAGGAGGGGTGTTCGTCAAAACCTTGGAATAACTTATCAAGTGATATAGACTGTGGAAATTGCTTAGCTTAAACTTGCAAATGAGTATTTCAAAAATGAGAAAGTATCTGTAAATTGATGACAATGACAACACGCTTGCGTAGAATGTGGCAGTATTCTCTCATTAATTTCAGCCAGCGGTATTTGACCATCCTTGGCTATGAGTTTGCTACATATACCCTTACCAATTGGTAGTACGTGATTAAAAAAACGAATGAATGAATCCAATTATATCATAATTTAAACTGGGCTGACTAATAGTTCATGGAAATTTTTGTGCCCATCGAAGCGTTTAACCGTGTTTGTTTTTTTCACTGTGGAAGGGGGCACTCTCTTCATTTTTTATTCAGTCTATTTTGAGTTGCGGTGCCACACTGATGGCCGTACACTTTTTGAATGTCGTCGGGGAAAAACTCCAGAATGCGCAGCCAGGGGCTTCAATTTTCTATGCTTGTATGCAGAGACTACAGTAGGAAATCAGAAAATTTTACTTTTGTGTTGGACACACATTTTCGTAATAAAATAGATATTTACCTTAAAATGTCGAGTCAATTAATCACGAAATTTTTACGAAATTTCTTGGTAGTGAAATGCCTATGTACATTACTCTTATGTATTAAACATAACCAGATGATATTCTGAAAAATTGTACTTTAGACAAAGAAGCAAAAAACAAATCGCCTTGTGAACGATTCGTGTATATTTTGAGGAAATTTAATCTAGTTTTCCACTTAACTTCAACCATTGTACAATTGAAGATAAAGCACATTATGAATGATATTTTAACCCTGCCATTTCTAATTAGCTAGCATGCCTATTTAATCCCATATTTCTAAAACAAATGAATATGACTGTGTAATTATTGCTGAATCTCAATACAGTGACTGATGGTCCTCAGCATTGGAGGAGAAACATTGATGGTCATACGAAATTGAACCATAAATATTATTTTAGCTATGGCTGATGATACAAGTTATATTTTAAGATCTCTCGGCTTAAAATTTTTTCAAAATATTTAGTATAAATTCACTACCCATAATCATACAGGTTCATATTTTGGCAATGACTTATGTTAATACGGTAATTAACACATATTTTAGCATTTTTTCCAGTAATAAAATAAATTAATTTTAGCTTATTTATAAAATGGCGAATTTAGGACTGGTGATCCTCCCCATATTTTGTACGTTTACTTTCTAATCGTATTCAATGCCTATTTATATATCACAAATTCTATGCAACGCATAGATATTTATTCAGTAATCTATCATAGATATGCGACACGCTTCGACGGCCGGGCTGTGAACAGTTAATGGACGGAACATTAAAATTTGGAGGTATAAAAGTAGTGGGGGGAAGGCAATGAGTGCGGTGGGGGAGGGGGGCAGAAAACTTCAAATATTTCTTGTTTCTTCTCCAATTTGGATAATTTTTTCTCTCCCTATAATCCGTAGCCAAGGTAAGAAAACCTTGAAAAAGGGAACATAAACTACCGGTCAAATATAAAATTAAAAATATACCAGTTTGATAAATAATAAATTGCTTATAAATTTTCATAGGGAATTATCACACCCCTCGTTTTTAATGACTAGCTACAAGATGGCAGAAATTCGTCGAAATGAAATCGTCGTTGGTTCATAAGAATTCAGCTACACAGCTGGTGCGATCCGACGTAAATTTCGGCCAAATAACAGACCTACCATTTCTGAGGATTTATTATCAGCGGTCATACATATGAATATTGGTTTGTTGGATCTCTATGCTCCACTCTCTTATTAGTGCACCCCGTTAAACCTTAAGCGCTTTGTTTTGACATCCCTCTTAATTTTCCCGGTTCTTTCCTTCCTCGGTAATCCTTCCCATTTGTTGCCTCTTTCGTTATTATTTTCAAGATTCTCTCAAGTTGCAAACTGATAAAATTTTAATTTGATATTTAATGGGATGTGGGTCATTCTACGTCAGATCAGCAGTGTCTCCGATTCTCCCTTGGTGTCTCCGATTCGAACCAAAATTTTTGTGTGGGTTCCACCTTGCATTAAATGAAGAATTATAGAAGCGTTTTTGAAAAAAAAAAACAGTTTTGTCAGATCTAGAGACGATCAAAGTTTCGACCATTTTGCGCTTAGACCTTTTTTCCTTTTGCTATATCTCCTAAACGCAAATAGCTAGAGAAACGGTTGATGTCTTATTTTGTTTGCAAAAGAATGCACAGCAACAGTGTGTTATCATTTTTGTAAATAAACTTAATTTTATTGGAATTGTTTAAATTTTAAATGTTTAAAGTTTAATAACAAAAATACAGGCATCGAATTTCTAAAATTTCCAATGTATTTTTTCTTGCTTCTGTTATTGTCCACGCAACAATGTCATAAAAGCGTTTTTTTTTTAAATGTAGAGCTACTTTAGTTCCAAGCTGGTAATTGTGTCCGATTATAGGGTCTTCTCTAGATAGTGCTTAGGTTATTGGAGGCTGTTCTGAATGGATGATTCCTATGATTGAATTTGGAACAATGAGGGAGCTAAAAAATCTTAACCCTTCCCTGTATGTAAAATAAATTTAAAGATGTTTATGTTTCTCTTTAACTTCTGAAAATATACTTTATTAATATATTTCAAGTTCAATTTATCATTCGGAAGTGGCTTGTAACGACGTAAACCATGAAAAAATTTGAATCTGTGTGGCAATTGTCTATCCAAAGCTTTTTGAATTCAACTCATATGGTCTATTCTTAAAAGGTAAACGATGACCGTTGATCTGAAGCCAGCAAATATTTAAAATCTAAGAATAGCTTGTATGCCAACTAACTATACTTTAATGGGACGACAGGGTACGGTTTAAAAGGCATGGTCTTTTGATTACAAAAAGTGAAGTTGTTATAATGTAACTTTGAACCATTATATTTTAACTACAAAAGGACTCGAATTTTTCCGTACCTCATATCTAAGCTGAGGACATTTCCTAAAATGCCTATTTTTTTCTTTTACTCAGGAAACCAATTTTAGGAAGTAATAAGTTCATTTAGGATCATTTATGGCGAAATTAAGGCAATTTGTTACTGCTTAAAAATGCCTATTTTACCTGTATATGCCTTTTTTTTGCTGATATCGCCTATTTAAGTGCCTTAAAAAGCAATATTCTTCTCAACGTCACCAAACTTCTCTTTAGTGCAGAGCTTGTCTGTTATTTCAATTTATTTTTTAATCCATCCAAGGTTGAAATAATGTCAATAAACATGCATAAAGAAAAATCATCCTAAGTATTATTATATAAAGGGTAGAAAAACAACTATGGTAATTTTACGTGATGCGTACATGCGATGGTTTCAATTGCCAAAAACATGTTTTTGAAGGCACCACTCAGTATTGCTGAGTTTAAAGAGATGCTGTCCGAAGTTGCTCTGCCTTCATAGCTATTAATGATATTATGGGGAAAATGGCTACATACTGCATTATACTCTGCAGATAAAATTAGTGAAATACTTGAGGTATTTGACAGGAATAATGTGCGCCTCCGATACATCAGTTGGAACGAATATTTCATCCACTTAAATGTACACTATTTTAACCGATTTTGCTCATCTTTTATACTGTGTTAATTCCGTCTATAAGAAAATTAAGCTATCATGGCGCATAAGTAGGTTTTCTGTAGGCAACAGAATATCTAAATGAAGAAGAAGCAAACTGCATTCTCGAATCCGAAGCTGCAGAGTTGAATCTCGATGTCGACGCAGATCCTACGTTTATCAGATTCAATTTTGGTTAACTGCTATAAATCATGTCATCGCTGTAGGCAAGAGAACTACTCCTTGTAACAGCTACAGAGAAAATCTGAACTGTCGAGGGTGACCTTTTTGATATACCAAGTGATGTGGAAAAATCCATTGCTCAAGAATTTAAGACGTTATGCAGAGAAACCCTGGATGGGAATCCATTGGTAATGTTGAAGAAATTTCATGAGGAAATTATATGGCTCTAATACTAAAGAAGAGTCCATTAGAAATGTTATTGTTGCTAAGATATATTACCAAAAATTTTTAATTTTTCGTATTAGGGAAATAAATTTTACGAAGCTATAAATCCATTCAGGGCAAGTTATAAGGAAAACAATCAAGTTATTATGTATTTAAATGCCAATTTAATCACTTTGTGCCTTTTTATGCTTATATTGCCGATGTAAAGATCTTAAATTGCAAGAATCACTTGCTGTCTCGAATTATTATTTCCGCATCTACAAAAGGAAAAGTTATGCAAAGGAACCATGGTTGGGAAGATATCCAGAAAATTGCAGACATTTTATCAGGGACTTCGGTTGCTCCAGGACCAAATATGACAATAGAAGAGTTTGCATCATTTAAGTATTGCCCTATCACCTCGTGTGAGGTTGAGAGTTCATTTTCATACTGTAACGGGCATGGCCCTAGAGCCAGTGGAGACAACGGAGACTAACAATGGGATAAAAAAAATAAACAAACAGTCCAGAAGAGACGGTAAAACGAACGTGCTGTATCAAGTAAGTTCGGTGAGAGGAAATTAAAGGCATTTAATTACGCACCCCACCCATTCGTTACAATACTATAGATATATCCTGACTGACTCTTGGCATCAGTTAACAGGAGAAAATTTAGAGAAATATGTCGTTGTAAATTGTAATGTAACTTCAAATAAGTAAACCTTTTGTATTTTATGTTTCTTCAATTTATAAGCTAATTTTATTTGGAGTTTTATCCTCTTTCCTCTCCATCAGTTTTACCGAAAATTAATCCTGTATTTCAGCCCAAGCTTTAAATTTAAGGTGCTTCTGTGCAGCAATAAGCCGCATCATGTTTCTAGCCGGCCGCGGTGGTGGCGGGGTGAAGTCTTCGCTTGCTAATCTTGGAACTACGGGTTCGAGTCCCACCTGGGTAGGTATTTCACCACTTAAGGCGTAGATGTATGTCAAATTCTGTTGGTCTGCTCCCAGGAAAACCTGATTACAGGCTTAGCCTATTGGGATTCCAGGGCCAATAGAATCGTCCAAAGTGCAAACAAATATTTTAAGCACCTATTTTAAGTGCCTTAGTGTCCTCAGCTTACTCATATCATACTGCGTTACAAATCGGAGCGCGTAATTTAACTCGCAGCGAGGCCGATATTAATATACCATTTATCTTTTCAGCTCCTCTTACCTTGTACTATCGCTGGTAAAGAAACAAGCGCTCTTTGTCATCCCTCCTTTCAGTTAAACTTATTCTCTTACTCCGGGATAGTCTCCTTTATATTTTTATTCATTCCTATTGCAATAGTTTATTCATTCAAATGAGGAAATGAAAATTATCACTCAGCTAAAGTGAGAGGAATAAAAAATGAATCATTCTTCTGACATTTAATTATTTTCGGTACGAAGCACAGCTATTTTCAACGCATGGACGTCATCTTCAGGTGCCATCCAACGTTATGATGGTGCCCATGCGTTGAAACTAGCAGTACATTGTGCCCACAAAAATTAAATATTAGTGTATAGATACACTTTTTTCTCCCTCACAAAAAAAAATAATTTCCACATCGATAAGCCTGAAGCCTTCGAAACTGACCAGATAGAGTTCAATTCCTTGAGTAATAATTTTGAAAGGCTTCACTTTTAAACGAAATTTAGTATTTGGTTAAAAAAATTATAAATTTTTGTAACCCCTTGGAATTGGAATAAGTAAAATTCAAGCACATGGTTGCACGAATCGGAAAAAATTATCAATTATAGTTATACTTGAAATCGTACTTACTTATTGGTCCACAAGACTTTACACATGTTACTGTCAATGTATATTGTAATACTTACAGATTTTGATACTTTCCCTAGTGATGCGTATATACTAACCATCTCGGAGAAATATTTGATGGTAAGGATACCCTGCGAGAATATCCCATCCCAATTGCCTTATACTCCACGCATTAACCATCCTGTTTGTCATTTTTCAATAGCAAGAACTCATCAGGTACCTCAGAAAAACAGAATGTAGCGTAAATTGTTTGTTGTTTGGCCAATCACATCCATCTATTCCATTCAATCAAATTTAAATCCCCTCATGGAATTCCTGTCCTTTTGCTTTGGATACATCAGCCCACATTTTATTCTTTATGCTACTTTATTGAAGCTAATCAGGAGCTTCTGCTTATCTCATGAACTCTCAGATGAGATTTCTGTATCATTGGGAGATAGGACTCATTCATGTCACCAGACTTAGAGCTCCCGCAACTCTTCACCCATCTGTTCGAACGTTCGTTGATTACAGCGTCATATATCCTCGGCAACTTGTCTTGTTTTACTCCCTGCTTAATTTCATACCAGTCGCTCAAGAGCCCATTAAGTGTGCCCTCTCCATTATGTTATCATGTATCACTTCCATAGGATTAAGTTAACACTTCTCTATTCTACATTCTCATTAGACCTCTCAAAATCTTGCTATTTCCACCCTTTCACTTACTTTGTGTGAATCAAGAAACGATGTAGAACGCTTTCTCTCGAGCCCCCATGAATTATTTTTGCAGCAATCGATGTGCGAATAGCTAATGTATGCCCCTTTTCTTGCACTGTAATCTTCTTTCCAGAAGTCTCTCCATTCATTATAAGACTGCAGAGTCACCCTATTTCAATTTCTTGTCAAGAGAAGCACGATAGAAAATTTCAATTTATTTCACTGGGTAGGCACCCGAAGAATCCCGAAGTCCTCACAATATCAACATCGTAGAGGGGGCATTAAAGCTGTTTTTTGGTCGTTTGTTTGAAAAAATGATGTGGCAAGTTTATTTTTGCTCCTTGAAGTGATGGGTTTTTGAACTTCTCCCGTCCCCCTCCTTCCTTTCCCATTTGCCTACTTCATAAAAGTAAGTGTTTCAATAATCTGAGTGCGTTCGAACTTTTGCCGGAGTTATATTATACCCGAATGTGCTGAATTTATGGACCACCCACGACGGCCTCATCCATCTTCTCACCTCACGCGCTCGCCTTCTCGCTTGCACTACCAACACCCCTGCCCCGACCAAACCCTTCCCCCCCGCCCCCACCTTGTCCCCCGTTCCCTTTCTCACACTCTGCCTCCCTCCTCCAACTCCATAAAGCCCCCTCCTCCCCCAAATTTACCCTCCCTCATGTTCTTCGAGGGGACCTCGCTTTTCCCTTTGCCCTCCCCCGCCCCATCACCCCCTCTCCTCTCTAAAAAGAGCCTTTTTCTCCTTCCCCCGATCTCCTCCCCCCCCCGCGATCCATATTCCCCGTGCGTTCACTTCTCTTCTGCCTCGCCTCCGACCCCGCCTCCTTTCCTCCTCCTCCTCCCACCTCTCCTTCCACTCACCTTCATTGGACCTTTCCCTTTTCGACCCGTTCCGCCCCCTCGTGCATTGTTGAAACACAAGACCCGAATATTCCGTTCACTCCCCGACTTTGTTTCGAGGGAGTCCTTTTATGTTTTTCTCCCGATCCTTGCTTACCTTCGCATCTACCTGTCCCCGAAACATGCTCTCCCGTAACATCAAGAGACCCTTTCAAACCTTAATGCATTTCCTCTTTCTTGTACTGTAATGCTGACTTTATTTTACTGCAGCTATCGGTTTCATCGGTGTAGGATGCTCAGAATGTGTTGAAATTTCCGCAAGAAGGAATCGGTCTGGACCGTGAATCGAACCACGGACCTTTGGCTTGGCGGGCCAATGCGCAAACTGCCGCGCTACCTAGGCTTACTTATTCGCGTGGCTAATTTTAGGATTTTATCCTTTTTTTCTTGCGATAATTTCTGTGTATTTACTCTCAGTATTTTCGAGAGGTTAGAATGTCTTCTGGCGTGGCTTAAGACAAAATTTGTGCGGGAATAGGATGAAGCCGAATGTGTTGTAGCTTTTTGAAAGTCCGATTTTCCATAGTGTTTCTCATCTTTGACCAAAAGGGCTCAACATCTTGGCTCCTTGATTCCTCAATGTGGTCACGGTAATTGGGAGGCCTTGGAATCGTGGTGGTCTGCGCATCGACCCAGAATGCCAATGAGCCGATATTTGGTCCAGGTCGATAATTTCTCGAGGAAAAGCATATGCAATTTATCGCCGTATTTTCGGTAGATATGAATACCTTCAGACATAGAATGACTGAATGATCCTTATTTTAGGTTGAAAGGGCACTTGGAGAGGCTTAACAATTGTCTATTAAAAGGTTACATTGTAAGCGGGGTAAGTCGAGTGGAAATGGAAATAGTGATAGAGTATACTAGCAGTATAAATGCATTGAGACATTTAATAAACTATAAAAGTAATTTGGTCCGACGTGTTTTGGATATCTTCTTCTTAAAGATGTGAAAGATTAAGGAAAGCATTCTTACAGTTCTTCACGTAGTCAGTTCTAATCTTTTATACCCTTATTAAACAATCAGTACTCAGCAGCGTTGGTCTTTTGAGTTCTAAATGTATGATGCTGTGAAACAGGTTTTTGCATCATGAAATCTCCACGTCACTATGTATTAATTGATTTCATAACGGTTTTTAATGCTTGGCGCCAATTCCAAAGGGCCGATAATACAGAAAATACGATTAACGAGGTGAAACTGGCAGGGAAGGACTGAAACTTCGATGTGGGATGGCAAACGTGGAAGAGAGGGGCTATGTATGTTTTTGGTGAAAACCTCACGAGCAATATTTTGTAGCGAGAGGGAATCACTTAGGAGGGTAACAACAGATGGGGTAGTAGGGGTGTTTGGGTATTACCCCAATTACTGCTCTGGGAGAAAAAGAGATTACTTTTCGGGAGGAAAAGGTATTGGCAATTTTTCGGGCGCTGTTGCGTCGTTGTTAACGATGATGATGATTAATAATGGATCTGGGCTCCATCTATTTAAGGAGAGAGAAAACCAGCTTTTAAGTGCATCGTGGCGATGCATCTACAAGCTAGTTTTCTCTCCTATGTGAATTGTATACAGTCTACATATCAGTTTCATCAATTCAATAGATCTCCAATTATAAGCATGGAAAAATCCCACAACCACATCAAGGGCTTAAATATTTTCCTGTGCCGTTTTCATTATTTAAACGCTTATGCTAATTTCTTAGGGTAGAACTGATCTTCCGAAACTTAAGAGAATCTATTAATACTCTTATTTTAATGAACATATTTTAATTAATATGCAGACGATTTAAACTATCAACAAAGCCTAGATAAATGAAACTTCACCGGGTTATACCTGGCGTTGTAACTGCTATTTCATAACCTACAAGAAGGGTAACCGTTAGCAACAGGCATTCTGGCCAATTAAGGGAAAAAATCATTTTAGCGATTGTATTTATCTAGGCTATCCATGTGTCAGTAGCTGTAAAATCTCACCAAATTTTATCCATGCAGTTTTTGAAGACATAAATTTCATCATGAAACATTGATTGCTTGTCGTATGCAATAGATATTTCATGATGATTTTTATGTCATATAAAACTTCATGGATAAATTTAGGTGAGATTCTACAGCTACTGACCCACTATAACAAAGATGGAAGTTTATTATTCTGAAGTTACTAGCTTCATATACCAACTATATCGACTCCAATTTCATTTAGGTAGTAACTAGACATTTGTTCATTCAGCGGAAAGTCTGTGTTCAATGCATAAATACATTTGAGGAAACCAATCTCACGCTATTCAGCATTATCTGCTGATGGACAAATGCTGACCTAATTGGTGTCATCTACCTACAAAACTATTCATTATTCTGGGTTATGGTTTTATGTAGTGATTATTCTTTTTGGGTTCAACTATTCTTAACTCCTACTAAACCTATTAGAATCTTCTACTATTGTACTGTGTCCTATTATTAGAGTATTGAATCTTCTGTGACTGGATTGCATTTATCCAATAAGATCGTGGAAACTATCATTACTAATGCATTTATATGGTTGCCGAGTGCTATTGTAGGCAATAAACTATAAAGTTTTCAATTTTTCCTGCGATTATTTGCAATTTTTCTGAAACTTCAAATATTTCTTTCCTGATTTTATGTGCGTGCACACAACTTAAAACCCGAAATGTTTTCCTAAGTTTCGACGAAAAAAAGAAATATCAACAGCTTTTTAGCGCTATTTTTTGCCATCGTTTCAATTTTCCTCAGGGATTTTAATCCTCGTTTCTATCTCAAAAATTATTAATTTTAGTAATAATTAATTTAAAAAATTGCTCAGAGCCTCCTCAATGATTTAATTTATGAGCCACGAGAGCAGAACAAGGGCAAATCAGCTTCCTTCCCTTGCTATTACAATTTTTTACATGTACGTCTTTTATAAATATAATTTTTTTCCAATATACTCTCATAGAATATGCGACAGTCTACCCGTGTCCACTCATGAAATCATTCGACGATTTACTGGTGAATATTTATGGTGAATTCTTGAGAATTTTGCACCGAGTTAAGTTCTTAACTCTTGTCTGCTTGGTCAAAGTTTCGAAAAGAGACTTCCCTCCCACATTAGCACTGTTAAAGACGATATGAATTTCACATACTAGAACATCAGCGATAATGAAGAACTAAACCCGTTGGTAGGACTAAAAAAATTTCTTACATGAATGCTTATGAAATGAAGATTTCATATCCCGTATTCTCTATCCATGGGATCATCGGCTACATTAGAAATACCGTTCACATGATAATTTGATGTGACCATACCATCATTTTCCTCGTGTCATATGTGTAATTTATATAACAATTGTCATCCATACGTTGAGTGAAAGATAATTCTCCTTGAGTGATTTAGCTTATAATTGTTAACCATCATAATCAATATTAATTTATAATTGTTGCGACAGTAAGTATTCATTTCCTTGGAACCCTCGGGTTAATCTCATGAAATATTGGCATTTAGGAGATCTTGCATTCTGGCGTCCGTATCGGTGAAAGCAGAGCCTCGACTTAAATCTGAAATCGAGTGTCAGAAGCATGATTGTTTTATTTTAGAGCCCAGCGATGCACTGATAATTCACTTAATTACCCATTATGAGTCAATAATGCTTGACTGCGTGTGTTGAAGGAGAAAAAGTTTGCATGGGTCTGGCCGTAAAAAAAAGAATCACAAAGCTTGCTTTTGCCGGCTTATTTTGAGGCAGTTGTATGAAATATCTAGATATGAGAGAATAATTGTCCAATAAATGATTTCATTAGTCATTAATCTTCCGCTGATATGTGTGTTTTATTCAATTTGAAACAAAGTTGAGATGGTTTGTAAATGTAAAGTTTTGAGAGGAGACCTTAACCCATGAAATAAACAAGTCCTGAGTTTGATTACGATATTATTTGCCAACTCTCATGGATTGAATGAAATTGATGCCATGAAAAATTTCTGTATTCCTTTTTTTCATGTCAGCATCTTTATTATTCCTTAATAAATTAGCCAACAATAACAATTCATGCGGACGGCAGCAGAATGAAAGAACGTCTAAATGAGATTGACCTTTATCCTCAGATCGTAACGCTACCGAATCTATATGGATGTATTTAATTACATTAGAGCTCGTAATTTCATGGGTTCCCTTTTTATGAGCTCATGGTTCCATTGTGGTATTGAATGTTTTCTCTCAGCGTCTTCTTTGAAGAGGAAACGGATATAGATCCCCATAACATCGTCATGTGACATCCCTTGGACAAATTTCGAAGAAGTGTGTGCTGAGTGAAGACATTCATCAACACGAAGCAAATATGAAGTCATAAAAAGGGAACCTATTCAATGACAAGTTTTCTCCTTAATAGAAGATTCGGATGTAACTTCTATTTCATATCCATAGTAGTGTGACAAGCGCTAAGACAAATTTCGAAGATTTGTTTGAACAAACGTTGGTATTTAAATTTTTGGAATGCAAGGGATGAGTTCATATGAAATTATGACTGGAATTTCAAACAATCAGAGTAAGGAAAATACATGTCATCTCCTTTCTTTACGTACTCATCAGTAGAATAAAATCCATATGAAGTATGTGTAAATAGGGTTTCTTGTGATGATTCTTAGAAGAAATACATCTATTACATACTATAATAAATGTGCCGTTGTCAGTCATAAGAACATGTAGTTTATAACTTACTTCTCAAGGCTACAGTAAATTCATGCATCATATGTTCCAGCATCATTTACCTCTTTTACTCTACTATACGTACTGTGTAATTAGCATTTATGATATATTATAATATAATTAATAAGAACTACTTGATATTGAGCCGCAATGTGGCTGGAGTTGGTAGAGATGAGTTTAAAATGTTTCCTCGAATTAGTACCGCAGATTGATCCAGCACTTTCAATGGTTATGACTGCACCAGTTTTTTCATAGATTTTAGACTCGAAATTAATTAAAAATTAGTCACTTATGCGTCTTTCCTTTGTTATCTGTAAAATCCCAGCAGATTGGTCTCCCCCTCTACACTTTGTCGGCGTATCTTCTTTATGCAATAAGAATAGCCCTATGCGGGGTTAGCCTATGGCCCAGTGCGCTCGAAAGGCAAATGAGCAAATTTTGATGGAGCTTAAAATTTATGATTCAGAAATTAATTATTACGATAAATTGATTGCGAGTCTGTTCATGAATATATAATTTACGATAATAGAAACGATGATTTTTGAAACTTGGGGACTAGAAATGGTAATTATCTCTGGTAATACTTGATTGAAAAAATTGATGATTTTTTCTGAAACGACTTTCACAACTCGAAATAGATAAAATATCTATGTGTAATTATTAGCATTTTTATATTATCTTCATACATAGAAACGGATTCAGGTATGTTTGTGTACATGCATGTAAGTATATTCCTTATACGTTGTGGAACGCCTGGACCGACTGACTCGAAATTTTGCATGCATTTTTGCACTGGTATGAACATACGCTATGCTAAAATCTCCTCAGAGCCCTTGTTCTGATTCAGGCCCCTGTTTTTTACATTCACTAGAAAAGCACTTGAATCGGTGTAGAGGTTATTATTTTTGATTTTTTTATATTACTTTGCGGTACAGATATAAGGTTGAATGTTTGATTATCTGGTGGCTGATGTTATGGTAAATTTTATCTTTTGCGATCAGTTGTGTTCTACGCTGCGTAAATGTTAAAAAAATGACGTTTTTATTGTGATAATTCTTTATATTATCTCCGCTTAGAACAATACCTACCGTTTTATTTTCTACCTAACAAAACAGCATTAAACAGAAGGCTTTGTTCGGACCTTTAATGGGTGATATTTTATGAAATGATCATTAAAAATAAATGTTATTGAAATTATCGACTTGGTATGTTTTAACCCATACACCAAACCATATCTGTTTACCTTTAACTGCTCTTGCGTAGCGTCTGCATTTGAAATGGTTTGAGTAAGCAAATTTTAGAAAGCTTTCAACTGTATCCCAATCCAACGATGCTTCCTCATCGGATTTCATACCTCATAGTATCTTAATTTAGACTCATATTTATTCTATTAATTAGGGCACATCGGTATGCGTTGTGCATCGCCTTAGTAAAAGTATGCTCTCTTCATTAATCTATTGAACTCGAATAAAGTTCTAAAGGTCTGGGGAATGGTTGGGGTTCTATTGGGCTCTAAGGCCCAAAATCGTTGCAATGGCTATGGTTATAAACGAATACTTTCGACCGGAATTTTGGTGTCTTACTTTTCATTGAATAGTGAATAAAAAAGGGATTTTGGTGATATTTTTAGATTTACCTTAACCACTCTATGTGCATTGAATGGCTTTTTCATGGCATTTGGACTTAGCACGCCATATTGCTTCTCATCATCGTGTGCAATGATTTTCATGTTTTTCTTCCACCCTCTGAAATACAATAGCATTCCATATATTGCTGTAATTGCCATCATTAAGGTAGCAGTGCGCATTCCAATAATCAAATAGCAATATTAGTATGCATCTTCTACTCAAGTATCTATCGAATTGGCCTTCAAAAATATTCATGGAATTATGACCTAAAATAATGTTAAATTGTTACACATATTCAGCCGATGGTATCGAAATTAAATAGGTCAAACCAGAGATCATAAGCAATATCAAAAGTAACTCATAATTTCCACCGCGATGGCTTTTGATTACACTTGAAGTTTGTAAGTGATGCTAATATCCGTTCTCGATTGTCATGTTTTCTCTCTACCCCTGATATTCAACCGTCACCGTCATTTTGCTCATATTAGAATAGTTTGGTATAATTTGACCCAAATATGTTGTCACACCACCATATAGTACAGAAGCTATGTTTGCGGAAGCGGAATATCTATCGAATTAACCATTTATAAAATGCATGCGGGTATTTATACCTAAAAATGATGTAATTTTGGAACTTTATGACCTGATAAATGGTTAACTCGACCATATCAACTTTATGTATGGATTTTACTACCGATTCCATGTTTCCATCGCGAAGCCGTTGTATTCATATTGGAACAGTTTTGGGTTTATATTTAGGGAACTATTTAACTATTTTAAGTGATTTAAATATAAGTTTCATTATTGTTTTAATATTAAGATTTTTATTTAATTACTGTGAATATTTCAAATTCCACTCCATTTAACAAAAATGTTTTTCCTTGGCTAATTGAAGATTGGCTAAGAACAGGAAAATTTACCGGGGCATTTAATGATTTACAGCTTTAACCTGGTTCTTTTTATCATTGATCGGTGTATTTAAACTTTTTTTTAACATTTTGCTCATACCCGTGCAAAGCTAGATGGCTCTGCTTGTGTTTGATTATTATTAGCTTTGGCAGAGCTCCATAAAAATAATTTGAAATAAAGACTAGCATATGTTAGCCCTTTTTTTAACCAACAAAAGTCATATGGTTAAGGATTAAGGCTTTCGTTGTTTAAATATTTCATGAGATTCAGATGAAAGAGTCTTGGAGACTCCGTGAACAAAGTTTAAATGTCAAAGTAGGGATTTTTTGCGCGAATCTCAAGCTTGCATATATGTAATTGTATGCTTATAATGATAAATTGGATGCCCTGAAGAAATACACTGGTATGGGGTCAATTTGAGGAAGGGTCTATGAATAAATTTTCGGGGCTGAAAGGAACGGTCAAAGGACACGGAATTTTGACTGTGAAATTAGCTTTGTCTGTGAGTGGCCCACAGTAAAGTTCTTCCCCTGTCCTAAATATCGGAATGGCTGGGATCGACGCTCAAGATGTCATTAATAACAAATATTTAATGGTCGAACTCGCTTATGGGATGTAAATGATGAAATTTATCGGTAGAAAAGCCATTGCATTTACTTTTATCATACTGCAGTCATTGAGGATATTAAAGGATACCATGTACACCTGGCGAATGCACTGAATATAATATTCACGAGTGTCATTGTAGCGATTAGAACTGGAACTATCAAAGATGGCATCAACCGAGGGCCCAAATTCAACAGAGCGACTCATGGAAAACAATTATCAATACCATTCAAATGACTTGTAACCCCTTCACCAGCTGCCGACCCCCTGCTATTAATAATTGGAAAAATCCTCGCTCCATCGGACTTAACTCTGATGACGATTACTAAGTCAGCAATCGAAACGTTGGTCGTCACTAATCTATCTCGGTAAAAAACCCACGAATATTATAATTGAATGAATATATTTTGCATTTAACTCACGTATATAACATTATAAGTTCTTATTTGAACTGAAAGCACGACTTATGATATAATTCAGACATAATCGGATGATGTGGTCGGTCTCAGGTATTTTAAAAATACAGTGGATATGTAATGCCTTTCTGTTTATTTCTTTATCAGTTCTCATTTTAATGCAAATTTTACGTCCATTGTAAACAGTAAAAATGAGTTCCCGGCCACATGTAATATGTGGCGATACAAGGTGTGCGTGTGCTACCGTGTATGGCGAAATATACTCCGTGCCCTGAATCACGCCCCTCAGTTTAAATAGACGAGACCTACGTGCTGCGCCTTTGGAATAGAAAAAAATTTATTTTTTCCACTCCGTCGCGTAGTTCCTGCATTTGCCGTAGCTCGCAGAAGTCGGTTATGGCGATTTCCTCCTCCTGCATGTAAAGACCAAGAGCGTCAGCCTGAATTAAACTGCCCGTAGACGAATTGATAATATCTCTTTTTACGTATTGAAGGTTCAAAAGTTAACGCTATAGATATTTTAATGAAGTTAGCACATGTATAGACATGCGTGTGTGTAAACATTACTTTATCTTTGCTGTGCTCAGTTGTCTCAGGCGTGACTTGGTTGAATTTACTTAACATCGTGTATAATAAGATTGACTTATTAATTCCACATAAATTTATTCAAAGACGACCCGGGTTTCGACGTGGAACGTCACGTGGAATGACTAAGTCAATCTTATAATTTACTATTCTTGCTGCGAACTGGTGAAATCCTTAAATAAAATGTATTCTTCCTTTGCTTTCATAGTACGGAGAATTTTAATCAGAGAGTTAATATTTAATAAACGGATAATTCTCGGTCAAAAATGATACTCAAATAGGTCAAATATATTCAGTTGGTACAAATTGTGCTATGCGACTAATACCGCTACTTAGGATCAGAGGATTCTACTGGAGTGGTGGTCATATATCAGTGGTTTTCTCTCCGCCACCCTCTACCCATGATATCTTAATTCGTAGGGCATAAGGCTCACTATTATACCACCACCTCCTCTTATATTTAATATACTACCACCTCCTCTTATATTAAATATTCAGTCTAGTGGGTCGTATTCTGACTTTTGGACTTATTGTAGAGTACATTTAAAATTTCACGGATCACGGTGTAGTATATTGTCAGGAAAGAAGCTGAACAAACGGGAGAGGCGCCTTATCTTGTCCGGATATGCTGTTGGAAAAGAGTGATCAACACTATAGTCTTTCGTAGAGTTTTTATGTTTGAAAAATCCTGGAATAAATATGGCTGTATGCAAAATTTCTTTGGTCACCTTTTTTTTAAATCTAAATGGGAATTGACGCAGAGTAAAGGAAAGGCAATCATTTCAACGAGCGTTGAGTGCGAATATTTTTAGATATTGGGCCACTGCCCGCGCTATGAGATGGGCAATTGGTGACTCCTCTTCCCCACCCCCCACAACCCATTAGTAGCGCCAGCCCTTGGAAGTTTCTCGAATCACCCATCCCCAGCGCCCCCTTTCCCTCCTTCATCCCCGCAAATCCACTCTTTCCCCACCCCCACCCCCCCGTGCATCATTCTCACACTCATTCACGACACACTCACTCAAAACACACAAACTCCGTCACACAGCCCCTCGCAGAGCTTAACCCCTCCAACAAACCCCTTGACCCGGCTCTCTCTCTCTCTCTCTCGCCACCCGTTCACTCTCTCTCTCTCTCTCCCGCACATGTATGCACACATCTGTCTTCTTCCAACTCCTCTCTCTCTCTCTCCCTCCACTCCTCCTCCTTCTCACTCCACCCCATGTCCACTCCTCACTCATCGTCGCTTCCTCTCCTCGTATTTTTCCTCTCTCTCCTCCCTCTTTTTTTTGCGATGCGAGTTCTCTCGTTAGACATGCCGTTTTTTTTTCATCCTCCTGCCAACTCCCAGCCTCGACTCAACAACTTCCCCGCCAGCTGACCTCCCGCCCTCCCTCCGACCCCTCCCCCTCCCTCCCTTGCACTTCCAACACACATCCCCGTCATCGCTCGCTGACATCCTTTTCCAGCCCGCCGATTCGTTTCCATCCCACACAGATACATCGTGTGCAATCCTTTTCACGTGGAATTGAGCGTTTAAGGTGAAAATATTTTTGTTCAACTTCAAGCTTGAAATTTACATGACAAAAGAGGATGGACATGAATGGATAGGTGGTGCACATATTCAAAAGGAGTGTTTCTCTCAGAAAATAAGTCCGAAATGAAAAAGCAGAGAAATCTACTGTGAATTGTATTAAGTAGCAAGATGCATCAATATCTCAAGACTTTGCATCGAGGACTAATATGTGAGAAATTTATATTCAGTCAAGTTGATTTTCCGTTTATTCTGAGCTCTATCATGGAGGGAAACTGCCCATGACCCAAGTAAGCATTCAATAAATGGTGTTACGGCTCCATTCTCGTGCCTCTCTAGTACCACGCTGCCAGTAAACGAGGTTATACATTAATGAACAAGATAAAATTTGTACCTTCCACAATTTATTTAAATTTTCGACCGGTTTCGGGTGTCAAGCCATCTTCAGGGTAAGATAATCTTCTTCATCAAGCCATCTTCAGGATGAAGAATGACGTTAAGATGGCTTGACAGCCGAAACCGTTCGTAAGTTTAAAATGAAATGTGGAAGTCACATATTTTATCTTGTTCATTATGACGTCGTTCCACCTCGTGGAAGCTTCTCGTTACAATATTATAGATTATACCGTGGTTGGATTGACAGACTTCGTCAATCATTACGAATGCAAGATGGATATTTCGCATATTTACAGCCCTTTTCAAAGGGCTTAATCGCTCGCATAGCTCCCGTTGTACCACATATATCAATGGAAACGAATAAGTTTCTCCTCAGTGAATGACGATCATATATTTCTGGCAATGTATAACTCCCTGCCTATCAACTTTGCAGTCGCTATCGGCGTACTGTTTAAATGAAATGTATGCTGAAGTCCATTCAGCGCCGTCTCTCAAGTTCGGGTTAAATTTTAATCATTCACGGGTGGTAGCTTTGTGTTTCGTGGATTCCCTCTTCCTTGACTTGGCTTAGAATTCAAGCGTTCGTTTTTAGGTGCCTTAATCGTTCAACGTTTCGTCGATGCTGAGCTTAAGACCCTGGCCGAAAAGCCAACGATATTGCATTTTTATGGGTAAATATTTGTTTTAGACGTTATTTTGTCAACGTTAAGCTAGTGTCAAGGACGAGCAGCCAACAATCCGAAATCCAGTCTTCCGCTCATCCATTTTGTGTAGCGTTTGAGTTAGTAAAAGAGGATAACCGCTGAATGGTAAGTGGTTCATGAGTCAACCTCCAACCTTGTTGCAATACTTCAAGACCTCTTCTGACACCTTCATTTGCTTCACACGTTTATCCAGGCAACAAATCCCTGACTGTTATCCACTTTGGCCCATCAATTCTCCCTCTTCGCTCAATCTCCTATTGTGTGAATTTACTCCTATAATTAATACAAATTATTAAAAGAGTATTTAATTGCGAAATGAAATATTTAATATTTTATGGAAAATGGTGGAGTGTTAATTGGAAATGATTTTTCGCAGAACAAGGGCCTAGGGAAGACCACGAATTTCATTCATGCCCACAGTCAAAGTGTTTATTAAATGCTGCGAGGAAGTATTTATTTCATTTAATTTTTGAATGCCAAGTTTGGCACCCTAGTAGCTCTTAGTTGTGAACTGGAAGAAAAATTATTTACCATATTGATTTGTTCAGGACAATGCCTACCCAAGTAAATGGAATGAGGTAAGACATACTTGAGTTAGTTTCATTCCGATCAAAGCAGCACACAGAAAATTTCTTTGCAAGACGACGGAAAGCTGTAAATAAAGTCTCCTTTTGCTATGAAAGGTTGATTAATATACCGTGGAATGTTTAAGCCTGTGAAGTGTAAGAGGCTTATGACATTTCTCTCTAGTACCTGGAATAACCTCATGGACACATTCTGAGACCGAACAATTTCCCGTCAAAATCGCTGGAAAAAAGCGAATATGCTAGATTTCCGGGAAGGCCAAGGATAAAATGGATGGGCAAATGATGAGGAATGTTAGTGATATCAATGGTTTTAGGCTCAACTTTGTGGAAGATCGTTGTAAATAATGAAATAATAAAACATTGATTTATTCCACCAATTTATTTTCAGGTACTACTAGTTTCGCCGCAGCGGCGTCATCTTCAGGTACTTAGGGATGTTATTATGAGGAATAAGTTGTTACTTGCAAAGGGGATGATATGGAGAGCTACAGCATACCAATGTGAATGCTGATATCTCGAAGTATTGCTGCCCGCAACCCTGATCTTTTCGCCTTCTCTAATCACAAGATAAGAATTCAGACTTTAAAAAAAACTACAAGTGCACTCAATTACATATAAAACTTTTAAAGTTTCTCAATACCTATTCTCTCAAGTGGTATAAATAAACACCGAAATCGTAAGAATGGACATTGTACAAATTTAAATTGGTCTTAAATTAAGTCACATCAGTTGCCTGTAAACATAAGACGGAAATTATGAGTTAATACTACACCAGTTTTGACGTGATCTACCATGATCTTTGCCTATTTGATTTAGGGACATGTAATGTTTCGAGCTTGTCATGAAATTGGGTCGAATGATTAATTCACCTAAACCTTGGATACGACAGAAGAAATTCAATGGCCTGAGAGTCGTGCCTTTACATTTTCTCTGCCTTCTGGAGGATTAGCCAACCACCATGATGACCCGGTTACCCTCTTTCATCATCGTCCTCATCTGTTATTTTATTGTCTCAATTGGTGCTGCCCAACTTCCGTGTACTTTGAAGCCGAGCAATTAGAGCTTAATAAGCTGAATTCCGGACATTATTTAGCGCCACGCATTGCGTTAAATTGGGTTTGCTCTGTCTGCGCGTGCTGTCACGGGTAAAAGAAAGCTTTGATGCCTTGACCGTGTTATTTTATTTAGAGGGTCATATTTTCCTCGTATTTTGGGTTAGGAGTTTTTTCTTTTCGGTCGCCAGATTCATGGAAGTAATTGGCCAATTTACTTTCCCTCTCATTTGATTTTTGGCAGAAAGATGTTTTGCTTGATATATATGAAATATCCAAATTTAATGAACTTATGTAGCGATTGATTTACACATGCATCGGCAAATTTGCAAACCTTGAATTCCAGAAATAAAATGCCGGGAGCCTGTGCTGTTGAAGAACTACGAAATAATTGTTACCTTCCTGGATGATGTTTATCATGCTCGCATCTTACTATTGATTATCATTAGAATGTGTAGCGTGAATTAGTGATCACATAAATGGTTTATGTTATGATAACTTTGGCTCTTAAATTGGGATAGTATAATAATCGGCTTTTATGATTAATAATAATAATAATGGTCGCAATTTAAAATCATCGTCACTGCGTGAATCCACTTGTACAGAAGATTTTTAATAAATAACATTAAAAACTGTTTGAAGGTAATGATCAAAGCAGCCAAGAAAGACATAAATCGACTTTTACATAGGGATGCTAAATGAAATCCATGCAGTAAAGTTGCGGATTTGCTTGTCTCTTCATTCTCGCGCGTATTTCTTACTTTGATCTCGAATTCTTTTTAGGTCTAATGTAACGTTATGTTTGGATTCCTGCACTAAATCAGCCAATTAAGCTTTGCGCTTTAGTTTATTTATGTTTGATATATGTTGTTACAAATTTTTCACCAACTCTAGAGTCATCTGTAAGCGCAGATCAAACTAAGGTCCGTTTATTTAGTTTATTTATGAGGTACGAATGACAAGTAGGAGTGAGCCAGAGTAGAACGAGCTAGACATTTCCGTATAATATGTCAGCCTCGTGTTTTAAATTACCGTAATTGAATGTTTTTTTGGGAGGACGACCTTTAACTGAAGTATTGAGTCATTAAGCTCTAGGGAACACGGGCGTAGTTCATGATGGTTTCGAATTGATGGAGGATGGGTTGAGGTAAACCCGGTCCAGAAATCAGCCTTTAACTACGTGATGAGAGGCAACAGGAGATTCATGGTTAGTCCAGGATGGTCTTCTGACGGACGGAGTAAGAAACTTGAAGTGGTCTCCGCATGACAACCAAGAAGGGATCGGGAATAAAATTAACTCTGGCAGTGTTCTCTGTGAGGAAGTTTTTAATGTTCCCATACATAATTACGTACAACACTTTCTACTTTTCTGCAATATTTTATTAGAACGACGCGTTTCACCGATAAAGGCATCGTCAGGTCCATAATATTCTTTTGGGTTATCAAAGAAAAGTAACAAACACACTGTACCATAATTTGTGAAACTTGTGGCAAGACTAAGATATTGCAAGAGGTTTTCCAATGGGGCAGTTCTGTTTTAAACTGTTCCATCTTTGGTGCTTACCAGTTATCGCCGTGACGTCATTTGCGTTGCACAAAAAAAATACATCCGGACCTTAGTTTGATCTGCGCTTACAGATGACTCTAGAGTTGGTGAAAAATTTGTAACAACATATATCAAATCAATACATACCTAATTTAATGGGATGATCTCTTATTAAGTAGTTATTGACCCAATATTTTGATTATTTAAGTTACCATTTGTATCAACAATCATAATATCAAAATATTTTCTCGTTATGCGATTGTATATTTTTATCTTATACATCGATGATTATTTTGGCAATATATTAATCTCAATAAATATATTACATTGTTTGAATCTCAGTACGTAGAATAAAATTGCATTTAAAGGTGCGAAGAAATTTCCTTTATTTTTTTTGCGAAGATATCGGAATTTCCTTGAACAATCACCGCCACCACTGGTATTTGAACCCGGGCCCTCTAGGTGGAAGGCCAGTTCTTAGTCCACCTCACCTATCCTTTCATTATTTATTATTACTTTCATTCCAATAAATTCCCTAGTTAAAGTCATCAATCAGTATATTCGTTCATGGAAAATTACCAGGTTGTACGAAAACAAAAAGCATTACTTCGAAAACCTTCCGTGCTCCGTTCGAAAGAGCCGAGCAACCGGCCCTGTTTTGTTCTTGTCGTGATAAAAAATCGGAAGTGCACTGTAAAGATAATTGTCATCCGTTTTTAAACGCAAAATAATACAAGCAAAGGTTTGATGTAACTCAAAAATATGTAGGTACAATGGTTTATTTTTAATTAGTATCCAAACTCTAGTCTGTATAATATTTGCACCGATAGTAGTCATCAGACGTCCGTGAATATACCTGTATTTCCTCCGTACACCAATATTCTTTTGTCCCTGAAGGCCCTCGCTCCCAGAGGCGCTAACACTCCCTCGCCCCCCCCCCCCCTCCGCCCCGCACAACCAACGCCTCACTCCTCCGCTCCCCATCTCCCAGGCACGCGACGTCACTCAGCCCAGTACTGGCGCTATTACTTCGCTCCCTCGACCCCTCCCCCTGTCGACCACTCCCCCTTCCTCTCTCCTTCCGGTTTCATCTTTCCCCTTTCTCCCCCAAAACTTTCCTCACTCCCGCCTCCGCCTCTTTCCTCCACTTCATGTGCTCTCTCTCGTCCACCCCACCGCCATTGGGTACTTCACCTCTTCATCCCCTTAATGAAACTATTTTCGCCACTTATACCATCCCTCCCGCGTCTCTCCCCTCCCTCGCCAACTTCCCCCCCTCTCACCCGCCTGAAATCTCTCTCTCTTTTCCCCGTCATATCCTCCCTCCCCCTTCAAAGTGGGCATCACCCACTCTCTCGCTCAATCCACTCCGCCCCCTCGAATCATCCTCGCTCACACCTCCACTGCCCCTCATTTCTTCCACTCCATCCCGTCCACCGTTTTTTATACTCGCCACTCTTATTCCCTCTCTTACTTTTTACCCTCCCTTGGAGTCGTTTCAAGTGTCGTCCAAAATTGCCCAGAGCAAAGGAAAACTTATGTTTCCTCCCTAACCAGAATACATGCCTTCATCCCATCAGGTAGAATACTGAAGTAGTTCCATTCTATATCCGCAAAACATTTAGTGACTAAATGCTGATGAGCAACGGCAGGAATTATTTGAGCTGGAAGAAAAATAAATTCTGGATAGTAAGATAAACTAGTGGAAGGAAGGAGAGGTATTCCTGTGTGGTTCGATATATCTTGAAGGATCGTGGATTGTTGAAGAATTATTGACTACAGGCCAATGGTTGAGAAGTAGCACACACAACGTGCATAGTGAATATAAAGGCGGTCAGTGGCTGAAGAAATTTCAATCCCAGTTTGATTAGGTCTGTGGATGCTTCATGCTTCATTCGGTCATCGCCGTTGGTGCAGCATGTGTCGTTATGTGGTGAAACATCCGTAAAATCGTCGACGGTACGTAAATCACACATTAGAAACACAGCGTAATCAGCGCTTCTTATTCAGCACAATGTATTTACGACCTTTATCCCTGTTATGTTTAACGATGAGCAAATATTTTTGTCTTCTATCTTCGCCAAGCAAAATGGGTCAGTTGTAAGATATAAAATTCCTCAAAATGACGTTGAACAATTCCAAATCAGCACTTCTGCTATTCATCTAAATAGATTTTACGCGATATATATGTTCACGTTCTACAGTTAAGGTGCATTAGAGACCCAATTGGATGCTGTTAGCACCGCATAAACGTCACTTGGTGCATTTGTATTTGATTAGTTCCAAGAGTATAGAGACTGATCTCATGACAAATACTTTTCTAATGACGTCTGAGTAGAGATTTTAAATCTATTTTCAAGAACTTAATTTTGACTTTAGACTTAATTTAGAAAAGAGAACTTTAGACTAAAAATGTGAAAAATGCGTATTGATAGTAAAATAACCCTCGCCTGGAGGACTCGTACTCATATGAAAAGAATGGAGGAAGCTTATTTTTCACTGAAAATAGTGTAAAAATTGTGTTATTAACGCAATGATGGTTTTCGGGCTGTGACCTAGTTGTTATGAGAGCCTTTATGATTATTTTAATTAAGTTCAAATAGAACTATTTTTGGTCCTATTTTCGGAATAAGACCGAAGGATATGTTGAAGGAACTTTTTAAAAGCGAGTTCATATTCGGACGCTTAAGAAACCTTGAGTATTCTGCCAATGCCTTATCAATGCCATATGCCTTATCAATGCCAGTGCCATATCAAGTAATTTGAACTTTTAAGAAATCTTAACTATTTTTTTCCTTTTCTTTACGATAGCTTCCCCCGAAATACCCTGAAATATTTCGGTTAATATATTTATCTCAATAATGAATGAGATAACATCAGAAAAGAGAAAAAAATTTAGTGTCCATACTTTGATTCTAGAAAGTGGTTTGCCTCACAGATTTATTTGGATTTTCTCCTGAGTAAAGAGTTTACCCTGATTCTGTTCTGCCTGTCGTTTATAGCCTGAGTTAACCGGTCTTTGAGTTTTATTTCCTCATTGCTTTTCGTTATAGAGAATTTATTGATTCCACCGATCTACCAACAAATGGATAGAAGGATAATGGATGCCTTGGGGCTGTGCGAGGTGAGATGGAAGGACAGCGGGGACTCCTGTAGTGATAGTTACAAGTTAATCTATAGCGGTGGGGTTGAGAGTCAACGTGGGGTAGCTATAGTATTGAACGAAAAAATTGGCATGAGGGTACTACATATTGAAAAGGCAAGCGACAGCATACTAATGGTATAAATTAAAGCACACCCTACTAATTTCGTATTGGTCCAGGTGTACATGCCCACGAGCAATCGTAAAGAGGAAAGGTGGATGGGGTGTATGAACAACTAGAGGATGTAATTAGAGAAGTCCCGGTCAAGAAAAACTAATAGTAATGGGGGACTGGAACGTAGTAGTGGGGGAAGGGAGAAATGAATATGAAGTGGGGGGGAATGGATTAGGAATGAGATATGATCGCGTTGAGAAAGAAGTTGAATTTTGCAGAGGATATAAAGTAATAGTAAAAAACACTTGCTTTAAACACCATGAAAGGCGGAGTTACATATAAAAAATGGGGGACACTGGGAGATATCAAATTGACTGCATCATGGTTAGGACAAGATTCAGAAATAATGTCAAGAATTTTTGGAGCAATCCGGGAGCTGATGCAGACTCGGATCATAATTTAATAATGATGAGTTGTAATATTAGATTCAAAAAGCTTAATAAAAGTAGGAAGATATAGAGGTGGGACTTGAACGCGTAAAAGGGGGAAAAAGAAGAGAATACTAAGAGATTGTGGGAGGGAACATAGGTGAAGCCAAGGAAATGGTAATAATTGAGGAAAAATGGGAGAATATAAAAACAGGCATTGTAAGAGCGGCAGAAAAAACAATAGGAGCAGCGGAAACGAGCAGAGCAAAGAAGCAGTGTGTTACGGTAGAAATGATTAGGAAAATGGAGGAGAGAAGGAATTGAAAAAAGTGTTAACACCAAGGTAGGTTATTGGTAAGGCAAAATACAAGGAGTTAAATAAATAGCTGCGGTGAATAACCCATCAGGCGAAGGAAACTCGGTGGAAAAGGCAATGCGAGGAAATGAATGAACTGCGAAAAGAAGGGGAAGTGGGTGAATTATACGCAAGAGTAAAATTGCCATCGGGAGGCAATATAGGGCAAACGGTACCAAATATTAATGACAGATGAGGTAAGATATTAATGGAGCCGAAAGATATTCATGATCGGTGGAGAGAATATGTGGAGGAGCTATATTACAGCGATAGTAGCCCACGTGAGGGTGAGGGAATACTAGTTGAAGATAACCTCGGGCCAATGATACTCGACTGTGAAATAGAGAAAGTATTGAAAGAAATGAAGTCAAGAAAAGTGTAGAAATAGAAATCATACCTTGGGAGCTGCCAAAGAATTTAGGAAACAAGTGTAGGCAAGCTTTTTTCGAAATTATTTTTAGGGTCTACGAGGAAGAAGTATGGGTGGAGGAATTTGTAAACACAGACCTGATTCCTATCCCAAATTAGAAAACGCAAGAATGCGGTGACTATAGAGCAGTCAGTTTGATTACATATGCAGTTAAAATTTCACTTAGAATAATCAATAATAGGTTGGAAATTAAGGTCAATTACTACTTGGGGATGACTAGTTTGGGTTCCGGAAGGAAAGGTCAACTTAGGATGCAGTTGCAGTGATGAGAACACTTATAGAAAGAAACAAATAGTATAACATGATGATTTATCTTGCTTTGTGGTTTTCTAAAAGGTGTTTGAAAGAGTGAATTGGGAAAAACTTACGGAGATATTCGGGAAAATGGGAATAGATTAGCGAGACAGGGGTCTAATCCGACTCATAAATGACGTAAAGGGCGCAGGTGAAGATGGCTGACGGAGAACTAGGGTGAGCAAGGCAACTATAGGTCGTGGTGTAAGGCAAGGGTGAACGTTATCGTCTTTGCTTTTATCCTGTATGCTGAGGAAAGTGTAAGACAGGCATGGTAAGAACTTGATGTGGGAATCAAAGTAGGAGGGCAACTGATGAAGTCGGTTAGATTTTCGGACGATCATGCATTGGTTAGTCGATCTTCAAAGAGACCATACGCTTTAGTAGACGCTTAGAGATACTCGCTCGACTCGCGTGCCAACCCATCGAGTAAGATAGATGTATCCCTTAGCGCCCTCCCAGCTCCGCGTGCCGAAATAATTGCTCCGCATGCCACTTTGGGCACGCGTGCCATAGGTTCGCCACCCCCGCTCTAGGACAAAGAAAGCGTATAGTACATTTTAATTGCTTAGTACGCTAGATGAAAACGGGCATAGCAGCAAAGACATTAGGAAGAGAAAAGCAATAGCTAAGGAGGCGTTTAGTAATAGAAGGAAGCTGATGACGGGGACCTTGCGTTGTATGGGGCAGAAACGTGGACACTCAGAAAGGAGGACGAGGTATGCTGCAGGTATTTGGGATTTGGGTGTGGAGAAGGTGAGATGGACGGAAAGGAAGACTTACGAGGAAGTGTTTGAGATGGTGGGGGAGAAAAGGAAACTGCTGAGTAAAATTCGAGATCGGCAGAGTGGGTGGTTGGAGGATGTAATAAGTAGCGATGCTTTGATCAAGAATGTAATAGGGGAAAGGATGTTGGGCAAGTAGAGAAGGGGAAGAAAGAAAATAGGTTTCATGAACGAGATGAAGAAGGGTAAAACGTATGCTGAGGTAAAAAAGGATATACCAGAGACAGATAGGCCCCTGGGAGTGTAGGAAACCGGGAGGAGATTCTGTGACATTCAACAAAACCTACCATTCCCGGTAGAATACTTAAAAAAATAAAATAATTTACCTCTAAATTGTAAGCTTTCATTCCGTTATATTAAATATAGCTACGGGTTCAAACATGAGGTAAATGATAAAATATGTATTCATATTTTAATGAAACAAATAAGTATTTATCATCGGAATGCCTTGCAGTGATCAAGCATCATCAATTGCCTTGTAGCGATCAAGAGTCTCACTGATGTGGGAATCCATTCGGGAAATGTATAAATTTTCAAGTGTGCATGATGCCAAAATAGGGACTTGATCACTTTAAATGTCATTTAATGCATGTATCTGCACCTAGTAGGTCAAGAGATGGATGCCGTATGACTCTTTCTCTTGCTCTACTTCACTTTGCACCAGATGGAGATTTCTTGAATATTCGATTCATAGGAAATAGATAACTCCACTTAATGTGACCCAATTTTGAAAGAACTTTGTCTCCTACAACTTGCATCTCGAGAATATTCTGTTTCATGAGAAAGGCGGCGAACACTGTCGTTACGCAGTTAAACATTCCAATTTTTTTCTCATTGTATAAAATATTTGACTTTTTATTTGGCCTCATTACTCTTTAAGTGTTCTTTATAAAAGTGTTTTCCGCAGTGCGCTTCAGAGAAATATAGCGTCACCACGACAAGTTCGAAAAAGAAACTTGGCGGCCTAGTTTCCCATTGAAATTTTCACAGGGAAATCTCGTTTCTTTTTTTTAATATGTCAGTGTATAACGCAAGTAAAATTAGTCATCTGCCTACTTTTTTAATCTTAAATGACGTTTTGAGAATGGAGAACATTTGCGTTTACTACCGAATTTTAAACTATAGAACTGCGTCCTCCTTCCCCATACCACTGTTCTGTAACTGTTTACTACCAACCATACTGTAACCAGTTGCACCTATTGTGGGTGATCTTTTACTAATTGTTCGTAATGTATATTGAAACTGCTGCTCCATTTAAAAATAAATTTTAGTTCACTCGTTAAATTCGCCCTTGAGTCCTTAATAGATCAAGACATTTGAGTTTATTTCAATTAATTAGGCGCATGCGTCGCTAGTTCCTCTACTTTCTAATCGATGGATATTCAGCCTGGAGGTAAAAGAATGACACGGAAGTTCAGTCAATTTTCGGAGGGGGAAATAAACGGGGTGTACTCATTAACGCGGCCTTCATTATCTTCATGAATACCAATAGGAGATCGGGCCACGAAATACTTTGATTTAATTCAGAACTTGCCACGATCATGAAGTTAGGAGACCTGCCCCTTTCAGTCGCTTTTCCTTGGAAAAAAGTAATCAAGAAATAGAATTGGGCGGCGGGTGGTTTCAGCTTGGGTGGATTTGGGGGTCACGGAGGGCAAGGGTATCGGCGTGATTGTTTTTCGTCGGGAACGTGAAATTGAGCCATGAAATGAGAGGAGGGCGAGCAGTGAGAGTATCTGGAGGGTTGAGTGAGGTAAGAGAAGAAAGTGAAAGAGAATTTCCTGCATATGCGCGGGAGCCCGGAGAATTGGATTGCGAAGGTGGGGAGCTGAACCCCTTAAGACCTCGCCGATAGGCAGCGGCAAGAAATCCAGGCTTCAATATATCTGTGTTGAGAACTAGGAAATATGTTAGCGGAACGGATTATCAGAGGTTATTTAAAATATATTAATGGAAGTATACAATGAGAATCTGCAAATAAAAATTGGTTCAAAATTGCTGCATGAAAGTGTAAAAATAAGACTTAGAATGAAGGAGTAATCTTATTAAATGATATTTTCCAATTTCCATAAATGGACAAAGCTGATGCTACGTGAGGGGACATTTTAGTGAAAATGTCTAATTATTATGATGAACAGGTTAAATTAGTACGTACCACTGGTACATTTTTTATTTTCCAATCAAGGACCAAGGTTTGATATCATGGGTAATAAATGAAAGGGTGTGAAAAAAGTGCTCAATAAATATTTTTTATAATGGCAACGCAAATTTCTTTAAATATATAGTAAATTAGGACATTTGGTTAAACTTGTTTTCTTATCCTCTTTATTACCAGAGAATATAAGTCATCTTATGTATTGGTATTAATATTAAATCTGACCTTTTACTGTTGTAAAACAGTAAAAAACTGTTCTAAAATAGTGAAAGGTCAGAAGGGAACCTAACGTTCAAATAGATGCATCTCATGAATGTCATGTTTATTTTGGAAGCTTCCAAAGGGTCCTCAATTTTTATATAATCTTGAAAGCCTCACTGCTATTCCATTTGCATGGGTAATTGTAATTATGTATTGTATAAAAGGTATAATTTATTTTCAAATTATGATAGTCTTGTGTAGGATTATGACAATACTAGTGAATGGTATATGGCGAGCAAACTCTTCAGTCCTACCTTGGAATTTATTTAACAGCTAAATCACAGAAAGATAAGTAATTATGGACGAAAAATTTATTCGGATTAATTGGATTGATTTGAAAGTAATTCTGTATAAATATTACCAAAATATTAGTCGTATCGACTCGTCCTTCTGACGAAATCAAGAATGTATTCGCGTAGTGTCCATGGCTACATAGTGGTCAGCTTTGATTATCATTTGCGTTATGTATAATGATGATAAAATAAAAGTGTCGAAGTTTTAAGTCTTTGTTATCACATTGGAGCTGAATCTATCTTTATAACTTGTTCATGAAATTTCAGAAACCCGTGTCCTCAGAGGAAATTAGTAAAACTCCCTGAATGAAAACGATTGAGAAAGGAAATCGTTCGTGATACTTTTCAATATATCTCTTTTGAAAATAACGATGGATAGAGGGATATTTCTGCACACTTCATCATATCTGCACAGAAGAGTAGAAGAAGAAAGGACCATAAGGAACACCATACAGAAAAGAAGAACAGGGTGGATTGGACACACCCTGAGATACAATGGGTTTGTGAAGAACATAATTGAAGGCAAAATAGAGGGAAAAGTCCCCAGAGGAAGTCCCAGGAAAAAGTTCATGGACCAAATGAAGGGGAAATACATAGGAAGAGATACAAGGAGGTAAGTGAACTAGTATAAGATAGAGAAGGATGGAGGGCTGCAGTCAACAAATATTAGGATAGAACAATCATTGATGATGTAGGGATATTTTGCTGGAGGCATCGGTATATTCCACCGCTTATCCAAAAAGAAAAAAACTGGATGAAACGTGGATAGAAAATGAGCTTTCTAGATTATATAAAAATTGAGGACCCTTTGGAAGCTTCCAAAATAAACATGACATTCATGAGATGCATCTATTTGAACGTTAGGTTCCCTTCTGACCTTTCACTGTTTTAGAACAGTTGTTTACTGTTTTAGAACAGTAAAAGGTCAGATTTAATATTAATACCAATACATAAGATGACTTATATTCCCTGCCATATCCCGCACTCAAAGGTTTCCCCGTCCATCGCCAAATCGCCATCATCAAGGTAGATTCAGCTCAAATGTGATAATCTTCTTCTTCTTAAGTCATCAACCCAAAGGTTGGTTGACGGCAGTTCTCCATACTCTTCGGTCCTGTGCCATTCTTTTCAACTGCACATAAGTGGAGCAGCCTAACTCCTTCATTATTTTGCCCATAAACTCCAACCTAGGCCTGCCCCGGCAGTTGGCTCCCTCTACAGTGCCTTCTAAGATGGTGGCCAGCAATGTTTCGTGCCTTAGTTGGTGCCCGATCCAGATATTTCTTCTCTTTTTCAGTAGTTTCAGCAGACAAGGAGACTCCCCCACACGTTTGAGAACCTCCTCGTTACTGATTTTGTCCACCCAGGGAATCTTTAACATCCTTCTGAAACACCACATCTGGAATGCTTCCACCCTCCTCTCTTCTGCCTTGCCCAACGTCCAGGTCTCACTTCCATATAAAAATATGCTCCACACATAAGTTTGAAGAAGGCGTTTTCTTAGGTCTAGGCAGATATTTCTGGATGTTAGGAGTTTCCCTTTTTGATAAAACGCCTTCTTTGCCTGGTGAATTCTACTTAATAAGTCTCTTTTGCTCCTTCCATCGGCTGTTATTTTGCTTCCCAGGTAGGTAAACTCCTCTACGTTCTCTAATCTAATGTGATAATGAAAACTTCAAAACTTCGCTACTTTTATTGTTTCATCATATCGTATGATGCAAATAATTATCAAAATTGACAACCCCGTGCCACGAAAACTACAGGAATGCATCCTTGTATTTATTTCTTCAGAAGAGCGCGTTCCTATAGTCGCGGCAGAAATTGAAAATTAGATAAAAATTGTGATAGGAACGATAAAAATATGAAAAATAATGATTGGCGTGTTTGTATTTTTCCTGCTGAGTAACGTTTTAAAAGTCAATGCCACCGGGAAGGATGTAAACTATAGTTCCTTAAGAAAATGATATGCGGAGGGATGTGGTTATGCTGGCGGTGGGCCATAAGATGTTGGAGTGAGCGGCAAAAGATGATCAGGGATGATCTTCAGGGACAAAAACGGCGGCGCAATCGGGAAATGTGTTAGTTAGTTCGCATCCGTGGATGTTTCCCCCCGCCCCACGTCCCAACCTTGCCATGATTCCCACCAGACCTCCGACCGGAATCGTTCCGAGAAATGCAAAATAGGTTTTCTCTTCGCCCTTTCCCCCTCCCCATCTCATATTCTTTTCTTTCTTCCATCAGCGCACTCATGCAGCAGCCTCCTTCTCCTTCCTCCAGTTCGTCGAATTCCTTCGGCAATCCGGGGCACATCTTGCAACGACCACACCACCCATCACTTCCCACAAGCTCCCTGCCATATCCCGCACTCAAAGGTTTCCCCGTCCATCGCCAAATCGCCATCATCAAGGTAGATTCAGTTCAAATGTGATAATGAAAACTTCAAAACTTCGCTACTTTTATTTTTTCATCATATCGTATGATACAAATAATTATCAAAATTGACAACCCCGTGCCACGAAAACTACAGGAATGCATCCTTGTATTTATTTCTTCAGAAGAGCTCGCTACGAATCAATAAAACATCTTTCTTTAATATTCTTATAGAAATTTTTCATATGGGTCAAATTAATTCGCATGAATAAGTAAATCCTCCGTAATTATTTCTCTTGCGGGAATTAAGCTCTCATCAACCTTTACTTAACTCCAAGGAAGGAACGGATAAGCCAGCCTTTTCCTCTGAATCATGCGCCCGTTCGCTCTTATTCTCCATTTTACCGCGGAATAGTTTGTTTTTCTCCTTCCGATTATTCTCAACGGTTGCGTTTCAATTAAAGACATACTTGGGAGAACTGAGCCTCTTTCCGCAACGCTTTGATATGAGTACTCTAACATGCGCCATGGTTACGCTATTTTTTAGGTGAGTAACAGACAACTGGGGTCTTTTGTGTCATTGAGGACAAGTTGGTCGGTTGGCAAAGGTACGATTATCTGGGGAATGATAATTATAATTATATCTTAATTTGCACTGACAAATTTAGGAACTCGTACCTTTTGTACAATTGTCTCGTCTTTAGCCGGGCACAAACAGTAATGCCCTGGGAAGTATTAAACTCACCCAGGCGACACTCGAACTATTTACCTTAAAATAAATTCCATGGTGTATGGAAAAATATGGAGACCGCGTTTTGGAATGGATAGTTTATGTAAAAATTGCCTATGATTATTCTTTATAATCGTTTCACCTTAAAATTAAGAGCATTGAATGATCTACCGTTTAATAACCAGGGGGGAGAGACAACGACATATGCAAGTCTCTGCTGTATACGTTCTCATCAAAAGCAGTATATTAGATAGCTTCTACACCTAACAGAGCGTACAATATATTTGATTAATTATCTACATATACACTGAATCCATAGGAATCAGCTTTATTAAAGATGAAAAGTTTTCTTGTTTGTACAGAACTTTGACTGAAATTCAAAGAAAACTTAGCTGTAGCTGAGCCGAGACGTTCCTGCCCCGAAACAGCCTGCGCCGAGTCGGTCGCTCCGAGCTGTCCCATTCCTCCCTTTTCTATCAATACTATGCCGATACCCTAATATCTTTAAGAGACATCAATATGTAAGAGAGTTAAGGCAACAGTTTGTAAACCTCAAATCAGAATGTGTACTTATCTACATGAATTCCATCAAGGAATGTATAAATTTTCCATCGGATAGTTAAACGAATATTGAGATGAAATAAGATTACTTTGTATAATCCACACAAACTTTAATTGGTATAAGCCCCACCAGTTTAAACTCTTTCGTGTCATTCTCAAGGGGGATAATATTTCTCCTTTATTATCACCTTGGTATTATCCCCCTTGAGAATGACACGAAGGTTTTCAAACCGGTCGGGCTTATACCAATTAAAGTTTGTGTGGATTATACAAAGCGATCTTATTTCATCTCAATATGTCAAAATTCCACAAAGTAAGCTCGAAAACTATTGAAGATATAGTTAAACGAAAATGGCATTCAAAGCATCGTTTTTGCCAATCTTTTCAGACCCATTGAAAATATTACTCAATACTTCACGGAAATCAGTGGAGTCGAGTCTCTTGTGAGATATTGCGGGAGGGAAGAAAGGGAGGAGGGATGATGAGCCGGTGGAGCAACAACACAAATAGCTCTGCCACCTCCGGGTGGCGGTGGTGTTGAGAGCGGCGCCACCGCCGCGCCGTCGTCCGGCCACGCGTGTTTGTTTGAGCGCGTGTTGAATTATGGGAGGGGCGGGTGGGAACGGCGTGCGAGTATTCATAGAATGACACGGGCAAGGAGGAAGAGAGGAAGAGAATAAGGGATTTCTTGGGAATAGAGAGAAGGGAAAGGGCACCACCCCCATTTCTAGATCGCTGCGGCCGTTAAAAGAAGAATCATCTGGGGATGGCTCCGTTATGTTCGGAACCGAGCGACGCGGAGATCTAGACCTATCTCTCGATCTACTTCACGTGGCCGCGTGGCGTTGGAAATACGGCGGCATAGAGTTCGTAATGAGAGGCCAAAAGGGAATATAGCTACAGTAATATTTTGCTCTCTTGCCTCGTTTTTAGCCAGCTAGATCCCACCCTGTCGATATTGAAGAGATGGTTGGAGAGATTATCATGGAGGGATTATCTATTAACTTTCCATGCAGGTAATAATTAGTAATATGTATAGATTCAAGTGAAAAAAATGCATGCTACCAATTTGGTTTTTTGGCAATTTATTGCAATTTTAACACGAAGCCTTATGAGTTTTGACATATGTATTTCGAAATGTTTCGATGAAATACAGATTTTCTTATAAACGCAAAATAACATGTTTCATGTTGATGTAATATTTGCTAGCACGTGTCAAGAAATCAAACCGAATGAAAAACACGTAATTTCAAACGATTTTCACTTGCGTTTCGAATTCCGTGCCAAAAACTCCAGTCAAAACAAAGCTTTAATTAGCGGCGAAAGTTTTCAAATGTTATTGTAGCATCATTTGCACTTCTTCCTGCATGGTGATTTCTACCGTTTAACACATGTGCTAAGTAGGTTTTTTATCAAGAGATTCAAGTATGAAAATTCAAAATGAAAATAATTACTTAATTTAGATCAAGAAATTCAAGATTCAGAGGTGAGGTTCAAGAATTATTTTCGACTCGCTAGAAAATTTATGTAAATGTGCCTTTAACGACTCATGAATACCGTTCTAGCCACCTTAAATAAGTGGAAAAGTGTGAGAGAAAATGGATTTTTAAACTGATAAAAGAATAATTGGTGGTAATATGTCTAATATTATGACTCATTCATCATAAGTCTAATTAAAAGATTTTATACTCCTACACCAGTAAATCAAAGGAAAAATTGATACCCTTGGTGTTTTAAAAAGTAATTTAGCCAAAACAGATGGAATAATTTTGCAATGTATCCTTCATATTTCCCTCCAATGAAAAGGACAAAAAGTAAAAAGATATGATTTGCCTTTTAAATATTCGAGTTTACAGCTTTTCTAGTGTTCTTTTTAAGTTATAATTCCTCCTCTTTCCTCCTATTCTTGCCCAGTTAACTTGAGCTTGTTCTGAGTGAGCGATGTACATAATTTTTTCCTTATATACCACATCAAAGAGTACAATTTTTCAATATTTACTGATTGGAGGGCAATGTTTTCATCAGCTTCGTGACCAAGGCACTGGTCAAAAATATGACGGATGCGCGCTGCAATAATTACGTTAAATAGCATCAGGTGCAACCTATTTCGGCTTCTCTGTGTATACTCAGTGACAAGGCCCCCGCGGAGGAAGTAGGGAGCTTTGTGGGGGAGAGGAGGGGAATGAAAGGACAAGGGCGTGGGGGAAAGAGGAGGTGAAGGGGCGGATAGGAGCGTCCTCCCTGACTGATTTAGATTCAATGGCTGCGGTGGGGAAGGGCGGCGGGTTGGAGAGACGTTTCTTTGTCCGGGAGGAGGGTTGGTGGGGGTTGGGAGGAGGGTGAAGGGGTGGGAGGATGGGGGTGGACCGGAGTGCAATCGAAGGAAGAGTGTGGACAGAAAGAAGAGAAGAATGAACGGGGAAGGAAAGCGAGCTGAAGGTGGATCCTGGAAGAGGAGCAGGGAAGCCGAGAATTAAGGCGACGCGTCACACCCGTTCGACCGGTCAAATTTGTGATGATTTCTGACCCCAGATTTTTTGTTTAAGTCTTACTTCATCGACTTGAAATTTTAATAGTATAAAGAATAGACCTTTGCCAAGGGAGATTCGTATCTGAAATATGAAAAATTTATCTCGGAGCTTAATTAAACCATCGGGAAAACGGCAAGATGTAGGGTATATTTATACAAAAACTGTTATTATTATTGAAATATCTTAAACTAACAGAGATGTATCATTCCTCCTTCAGTCAGAATGCTAATTAACAGTTGTCACGGTTGTAAGATGAAATCTGTAATTGGTATCTTTCGAGAAGCCACCCGAATGGTTTTCGGTCATGATGCGCTCGGACGGTGACGCAAATAGTTCAGTATTCTCTCACAGATCTTATGCCAGCGCTGCCTTTTACTTGCGTGCGGGACAGTGGGCTACAAGTTACCGACAACTTTTGCCTCGTGCGAGAGTTATCCTGGAGTAAGAGACTCCTGACGCCAAAACGCCTCGATCGGGTGCGAGTGACGCCACATTGTGGATTTTCGACAGAACTATTCCTAACCGAAGGGTATGATGCGTCCTCTTAAGGGGAGACTGCCGAATCAGAGCCAGGTGAGGAACAATCCGTAGATCATACGCAGGCTAGATGCGCTGTCAGCTAAAAAAGTTTTCTCACAGCAACTATGACGTCAGAAAGGAAAATATGAGCTGATATAACCCGTGAAGCCTACGTTTAAGTGTAATCTTCAAGGCTAAAATATTCGCGTTTCCGGATTTTTAATACGAATAAAAAAGGTTGTCTGAAAGAAAGATAAAATATGCCCATTCGTGTAAGTGAAGACTATTCCACTAAAATTTAGAAGGGTTTTCCATTAGAATTCTCCATCACTACCAATGTTTCGATGTATGAGTCGTCCCATAGTCAACCGGTCATGATTACGATGGTCTTACATCGGCAGAGATGGCGGGGTTGAACCGGTGAAAAACTAGAATGGTCTTCACTGTTATTCGCTGTGAAAGCATCAGAGCTTCTAAAATGCTCATTCATATTATGGAAGCCTCACAAATGCGTAACTTTGGACCTAACTATTACTTTTCTTCTCATTCCATGACCAAAATTCCTAATCCCTAATCGTGGTATTATTAGGATACTCCGCAAAGTATTTAGACTAAACTGTGTAAACGCTCCAAATTTACCAAGCCTGACATCAAAACATTAGACTTATTGTGGCCGGGAAGCATAGTCGTTCCATGGAGAATGCGGGGAACTCTCTATTGTGTACACGTTAGAGGGGACGATAAAAAAGAAACGTTAGACTACTTGAAAAAAACAAGGAAAATAAAAGCAGGATGTGGAAATTGCTTGTATTTGAAAATATGTTTCTTTCGTTCGGAAATTCCTTCCGTTACCCCGTTGATATTCGGTAAGATTTGAATGGACTCAATCCAATCGCGGGTTCACTTCGATGTGTTCCATTTTCGGAAGGAATTCCGCGATTCGGAAGAATAGGGATCTAATCATCCGAATGATCCAAAACGCATGATTTCTCTTGCAGCATTTGGAGAGGAGCGAGATTCAGATCGGGCCCAAGTTGCGATATGCGCCACGGTAATGCGTGGAAATGCTGTTGTGTGCAATCACCGGGATTAGCCACCGGTGTCTATGGCACTTGACTTCGTTGTGAACGGGGCGATAAGAATAGAGGAGATTTGGAATCCTTGTGAAATTGGCTTGAATTCATTGAGACTCTCATTCGTCTCCTGCTATAACAGTGCAGGGATTATGGACCCTAAGAGCATAGATGATAACTGAGTAAGTTATGAATTTAAGAATAAACCAGCCTTCGGAAGTTTATTACGGAGCACTATTCTGATGGCATGATAAAGGTAGCTTCGATACAGCTGTGTCAAAGTATATTGTGAAACAATTTCCTAAACTTATGCTAGAATGATTGTAGTTTTATGTGTGGTTACCCTCTACCAAAGATTTGTTTTCAAGGCAATCTATGCAATTCACAATGTGTAGCCACGGTTGGTTTTGGAGCAATATTCGATTTGATTTTACTTATTGGATCCGCACGGGTTACAATTTCACAAAGATCGACCAATAAAAACTGTGTTATATATTTTCGTTTGCGATTTTTCGAGATTTATATATATTGACATATTTTAGTGCACGGACCATGAAAGCATGTGCCGTTGTTTCGCAAGCACTCTCGTTTCCCTCAAGAGTAATTTGTTAGATGGGGAGATAGCGCCAACCTACCGCCGTCACTCTCTCACTATGTCCCAAAGGAGAATTTTCCATGAAAGATGAGAGGAAATCTTGCTTCCTCTTTGAAATTTCCATCTCAGCGATGTCGCTCATCGAGAATGACGGATGCGCAATTTTTTATAGTATCTTAGTAAGAAAGCCATTTCCTTTTAGAATTATCTTCCTAAGATCTCGGTCGCGAATACACGAAAATTTCCGGGATCTTGATCGTTATCCGTGGGAAAATTCTCCTGGATGCTCCAGTGTCTTGTGGGAATAGAATATTCTATCAGCACCTCACGTCATTCAAGAGGAGGACCAAGGATACCTTCCACCATTTTACTGCAACGGGTGTCTCTGCAGTACACTCCAGCCAAGAAACCAATACCAATGGTTGTCGACCATTGCCGGTTCCCCAAAGTGTGTTAAAAGCAAGAATTTTCACAGTGTCATGGAATTTATCTTTCTCGGGATAATAAGGCGAATCCAAGAAAGACATCAGGTCCGGAATTCTCAGTCGTGAAGTTTTATAACTCTTCGTTGCCATGCCCTTCTTTATTTTGTCCAGGTTACACTTTTTTCATCGGAAGGTGATTGTAAAACTTACCACCTACATTCCCATGCACTTAAACTCGACATTAGAAGGGCAGTTTATTTGTGGAATAGTTTCCCTGTTACTCAGGTATAGCTTCCGGTTAAATTTCATTCGCCCTCATTAGATTTTTTCCAATACTTAGATTATTTTCTGCTCAAATATGTGGTATGCACGGGGAGGACTAAGGTGTTTTGAGAACAGATTTTAAAAAATCGTTAATTCTTTAATTAAATGCCAGAAAAACGAAGTAAATACTGTTTCGTGGTCGATCAAAAACTTGCGATAAACGATGCATTAAAAAATGCTCTAAAAGTTAACGTGCATCCAATAATCCGAGGATTACTTTGCTGCTGTCCTTCATTGAATTCTATTTGATGAGATTTGGATGAGGCATGCATTATTGGCTGGAATATATTCTAAAAATATATTTTCGTATTTAATGATTAAAGGTTTGATGTACTAACTTTTATGGTGAGCCATGCATCTAACACAAACTACAGAGAATTAAGAAAAAAATTTCCGATGATGAAAAAGCGCGACTAGCGCAAATTATCAATCAGCATTCAATCTGAAATAGAAATGTATTCCTGATGATAACGGAAACTCCATGTAAACCCTTAGCCCTTCATTAGAAACGACGTGTTTTTATCTATATAGACGTGTATCCGAAAATAGGCGAATTCTGAATCGCGGGTTAATGAGTGGAGGGCTAACATGAAAAGGGCGGTTTCCATTATCTGACGGAAATGCTTGTTGCCTGTGGATTAAATAATGAGGTCATGTATGTCATTTTGTTAAAATGCTCTGACACCCAGTAAAATTTTGAATGTGAAAAAATGCTTGTTAACCGGACCCACTTCATTATTTACGTGATATTGCCCAGCAAAATGCATTACGCTGCTTGAGAAAAAAGAAGGTTGTTTTATATAATTGACATGGCACTTTAAACATATCTTGATACATCCTCAATTATGTGCTTTATAATGCTTTTATAACAGCAAAGGAAATCAAATCCCATGTTATGAGCACGTAATTCGTGATAGAAGAAAGCACTCCACGCTTGGAAATGCTTTGGAACATGGTCATCTTTTAAGTCTTCACTCGTCTCAGCGAGAGAAGTAAATATGGGTTGGGTTATAAATGAAGTGCAACGAGGAATTTATAGCGAAAAATTCACGTTTTAAGAGATGAGATAAATAATTGAACATTAGCCTAAAATTAAAATTGTATGTTACGGCCACAGACAATGTTATATTGAAATTGAAATGCTTGTGGCTTTCTACATCGTGCTAGCAGAATACAGTCGATCCAGCCGTCGTAACAAGACGAAAAACCAAAATCCAGAATTTATATTTTTCCGATAATTCCCTGCTTTTATGGTGAATAGACATGTGCAAATACATGGCGGAGTGCTGTGCCAACGGAATTGGAATGGAGTTACGCTGTCTAGTTTTATTCGCCTAGTTTCCTCGTTTATTTACTAATTGGGTCGGTAAATGTGACCACAAGGCAAACGTACATTCGCGTGCCTGCCTGAGCTTCTTAAGCCTGAGCTTCAAGAATTGGCCCCAAAGCCTAAAATAAAGCTCAAAGTTAGCATGAATACTTTGTATAATCCGTGGATTGCTCCCTGAATGTAGTTTACTGTTCAACATTAGCTCAACTCCGGGGAATCATCTCGTGTACAATACTTCGTTTGCTGTTCCTCTTTCCGAGATATATGAGCATGGCTTCTACTGACTAGTTTACAAATGTAGCTCCATGGACCGTAAGGAGCATTTTTTCTTATGAAAAAATAGCCAACTCTCTCAATAATAAAATTACGATGTATCCTATTTCATAACGTAAGACCCTCAATATAGAATTAGCGATGAGAACATATTGAATAAAAAAGATGGTTATATAAATTTTATCATTTACATTGCAGAAGGACTCTTAAAATATTCGTCGTGAAAGATAGGTTTGACACCAGAGCTCAACAGAATCTTAAAGCAATATTTAGTTCTTAAAATGAAAATTTACCTCTGGCATAAATGCTTTCATTTTCCCACGTTCCCACGTTTCCGCAAGTTCCTTGTTCTGAACATCTTCCTCAAGCGGCTATATTAATTTTATTTTAGCTATAGGGATGCATTAAAAATAATACGTCGTGCAAAGGCTTTTGCCTTCCCAAGATCGGCGTTAAGTATAGGGACAATCCACCACTAACCAGGAAGGTAACTGGGTATCTTATCCGCTATCGCGAAAGTACGCTGATTCTTGAAACCATAATCGGATTTAGGGGACTGATTCCACCTTTTTGTACTCATGTGTATTCATTATTGGTCATTTGTGGGAGAAGTATGACGACTGAAGTTATTTGTGCCATTGAGAGGAGCGAAATAGGCCGGCAATCTAAGAATTATTCGGGGAATGATCCTTGCCTAGATGTTAGCTACAGAAAAGGATAGCCAATATTTTAATGGAATATGCATAAAAAACAAAAGCTTTTAATCATATTTAACTATAATGTTCATCTCTATATCAATGAACGCTAGACATTGTCTTAAAACAAATAACTAATTGATACTTCTTATAATTTACCGACTTATTCTTTATTTCCACTAATCACATGTATCACCAGAGTAATATTTTCAAATTGATTAAGAATGATGCTGAAAAAATAACTTATCTGCTCAGGAAAAAATAAACAAATAAAATAAAATGATTGTTGAGTTCATGTATTACAACGATTCAGAAATGAAGGAAAAGTTGGTAAAACCACTACTTTAGCTTAAATGGCACTGACACTGAAAAACGTTTTTGTTGATTAGGACGCCTATAATACTAGTTTCATTCCATGGTTTACTGCATATTATATATATTTTCGTAAGATCTTTGATACATTTAGTTACTTCAACGTTTCTCTATTGCAGTTGGATCGAGCCCTTTTATTTGAAGGGTAACAATTGCTCATCGGTACCGAGAGCTTTCCCATAACTTCATCAAGTTTTCCGTCGTGGACTCATTCACTCAGAAGAACAGACAGAATTACTCCCGTCGAATGAGTTACTCTAGCGCATGGCGGGATATATTATTCTGTGTCCATGACCTAAATTGAACTAGTTCCTTTATAGGACTAATATTTTTCATTTCCATTGTAGCGGAAAAGAAAAGGGCCGAAATAACTTAAGTTCTGAACAAAAAGTAAATAATTGTCAATCAGAAGATTAAGAAATGGCATGAACATGTTTTAGAGCTTCTATTGGGTAGGAATATACCGTGCGGATAGGAAGTTAAAATTCATTTAACCTATTGATGCCTTGAAACTTAGAATGGCATGAGCAGTAGGTATTATTAAATACAAGGCTTGACAAGATTCACCAAATTGAGTAAAAAATTAGAGATAAGATACAAAGTTATCTTATTTCATGAAAGTCTTGCGACGTTTGCCATGGCAAGTGTTTTATCATTTTTAAATGCCATCCGTACTTTTCATCGCAGCTTGTATTCATTGATTGGCCTTCCAAGAGAGAGTTAATTTTCGAACGTGTACTGCTAACCTCTGACGATTTTATGGGGAAGTGGTCTTCAAAGTTGAGAATGGCTGATCCTTGGCTTGTAATCCGAAACTCGTTTGCTTGGTTTTCCGTTAGACTCACTATTACTGGCGTTTAGCAATTCAAGAATAGATATAATTTGTATAAATACAATACTTAACCTAAATCTACTTATACGGTAAAATCATAAATTTATTTATTGATTACTACAGCCTCCTACTGAATCAGGTAGCAGCTTTCGATACTGTATCATGTATAGACCGCAGGGCTTCAGCGTAAAAGAATGACGACAACAATACTGCATTGAAAAACTTCCCCCAAAATATCACTAAACGGAGCACCGTCGGAGATACAAGTAATATTTTCTATGAAAAATACGAACGCTCAGTGCATGGAAGAGCTAAAAAATATAATTTACAAGGGTACGTTCTGCACGCATTAACAGTGAAATATTGGATAACTCAGAACACTACCAGCTCTTTTAGCATCAATAAATATATTTTTGAATGAGGATGAAGATTTATCATATCAAAAATAAAACATTCATACATGGTGCTTCAACGAGGGGCAGAGGAGAGGAACGGTGGTGGAACTCGGTGGGCGAGAGTTTGCGGGAACCAGCACCTTGAAATCGGCGCGATTGGAGCCGATAACTTCTCCTCGACTATGAAAAATGATGACCAAAAGTAAACTATGAAATGATGGACAAAGACAGAAGACCATGAAAGTGTATATAATTTTCCTGAATGTGAGATGAAAAATTCGACATTATTTGCTTGATCAGATGTCTTTATATATGGCTCTACAAATGATACCTACCTTTTGTTGATCGAACTCTTACTGCGGTGGGTAACTACCTTTTATAAATCTTAAATTTTATAGTTTTTCACTTAATTGAACAAGCATTTTCATTTGAATGCAGCGTGCATCACCCATGACGAAGGTTCTATTTCATTTCAATTTACACGAGGCTAGAAAAGCGGAATCGTTTCAAGCATTTCTTGCAAAAAGAATATGATTAGATGGTAACTTTCTCATTCACCGAGTAATCCGTTGGTGCTTTGAGTTTTCATCCATCTGCTATTATAAGCTTGTGTTTGGAATATTTCCAGCTTTCCTCAAGCGTTAAAATAGATATATTTGCAACAAAATCAGTTCAGAATTATAAATATACACGATTTGCTGAATTAACAATAGTGACTTGGGGGATCACTCATGGCATAGACATGGAAAAGTCTTCGAAGACTTTTTCTTATGCCATTCTTAAACAGTAGCTTATAGTAGCCGATGGATGGAAATTCAGAGCATCAACGGATTACTCGTCGAATGAGAAAGTTACTATCTAATCATATTCTTTTTGCAAGCCATGCGTTCCACGATTCCGTTTTTCTAGCCTCGTGTACATTGAAATGAAATAGAACCTTCGTCATGGGTGATGCACGCTACATTCAACTAAGTGAAAAGCAGCAAAAATCGCCAGCGTCAAATTGAAAAACAGGCGAGGTGAACATTTCCCGAGGATCTCCCATCAAATTGCGCGTCTAGATGCTCGCCGTAACCTTTACGGACAAATTGTTTATTAAATGGATTATTGAAAACTAATTTTGGTTACAACTTAAGAGTACCGCTTGCTTATGTCTGAGAAATTCATGGTGTATAGCCATGTTTATTTTTCCTCGTATTCACTTCATAAATATCTTTTCGCAACTATGCTAGATCGTGCAGCGAAACGAAAACTGCGGTATGTTTATGCCAATTTTCTTTGTGACACCGAAACTGCCTATTGTAGGTATTCACCATTTTATTGAGAAGCATATTTTTATTCTCTTGAAGCAGCGACTTCACGGTGCGGTCAGAGAGCAGGGCGAAGCCATTATCTACGGCACCTCGCGTTTCACAAATTTTTTTTTTAAATAAGTCATAAAATTAATCTTGCCTTTAAATCAATAGCTGTACAAAGCAAAGGAAGTGGGAACGATGAATGCTATCCTCACAGTACTCAGCAACTGGCGGAATATGTTATCTATATGAGTTTTCACATAGGATAAATAGTGTATGCCTTCGCTTAGAGATTAGGAGCCACTTAATTTTTATCTTGAGAGTCAATTGAAGTACTTTAAACGCAGTGATGGCCTGAGTTTATCCGCAGTCCGGTCTAAAATTTAATGTTGGCTGCGAAACGCTCTCACGGAGGTTACTGGAAAGAGTCACTCTGTATTTGAAAGGCCTGAGAAAAAACTGCGACATAATATCAGGTGTAAGAATTTGAACGGATTAGATATTTTAGCAAGCTCATGTTTTTTACGGCATTGCAGATAAGGATTCATACATAGAAGGAGATATTAACTACATATTAAAACCATTCGAACTAATGCCACATATAACGTGCGTTATTCTTAAGATTTCAGCGAAGCATTGTAATTGTGATGAAAACTTGCTGGTTTTGTCCAATGGTCCAAGTCTCGCAATTGCATAGACAATTGTCAAGCCTAAAAGCTAAAAGCGTTCAAGAGCTAACTGGCGATATTGTTTTTGTTTTATTTGTCCAAGGGCTCATCACGCACGTCGAGTTTATGCTTGCGTGAACGTAATGTTAACCAGCACTTGCTGCTGAATGAGATTGCATCGAGTGAGAAATTGGATTGTAATTACCAGCGGATGGCAAATTTACATTGAAAATGAATTGGTGCGCTGTTGTGAATTTTGCACATTGAAGTGGATTGCCGTTAGCGACACGATACTGTCCATTTCATTGTTCTGAAATTTTTCCGTGCGCAGAGGGTATAGGTAGTCCGTGTGATACTTTTTAGGTCTTTTTTTCCTTTTTTAAAGTGAGTTTCCTATTTTGTAATCCGTTTGCTCCGTTTATCCTGTAAAAATCAATTGTATGTAACTGGAACACCTGAGTTGAGCCTATATATTTTTTGAAGTTAATTACAAAGATATGCTATTACAAATACTCTAGGGCCACTACCAGGGCCAAAAGACTCTAAAAACTGGATAATGAGACAGGATTTAAGTTTTACAGTCAAAGACCTTAGTCACATCAAACTAATGAGTGTATTTTTTTACTAATTTTTATTTTGGGGTTCTAAGAGCAGGTACTTAAATAAGGAAGAGTGCCATTTCTAAAAATTGGAGGTATGTAAATGGGGATAATTAATATAAATGTTTTCTCAGAGAACTTTCTCACTGCTGTAGTTTTATTCTCAAAATAAATTAATCGAGAAATTGCTTAATAATTGATGTAAGTACTTATTTTTTCAAGCCATTAATAAAAAAATACAGCAGGAAAATCGTAGGAGAATGTCTAAATTTGGACAGGTATCTTGGTAAAAATGCGGACTCAATGTGCATTTTTCTGTCGTTGATAATTATTTTTGCATTTTTCCTACATTTTTTAAGTAGTTTACCATTAATTTACCGACAGCCTTTCCATAAAAAGTCTTCACCGGAAGAGAAAAGTGAACTCGCCTCCCCAATCAAGCGTAACCCTTCGTGCACTACGATCACCGAAATTAGTGCATGTTTCAGCTCTGGCGCGGCCGTTCGGATGCGGCAAAGTCGTTCCACCGTGAACGGGCCATTAGGGATGACGCGAGAGGCACAAACCGCGATTGCTCTCCCAGCATCACGTTGGGGCGCGTTCGACGCATTCTGATCGTGGCGTTCGACCTGAAGCTATTAGCGGGCCATTGATGTTTAATCCGCTGCGACCGAGCGACGCCATTGGACCGCGGGAGGGAGGTACTGTCCTGCAACTAGGCAGAGACGACGCTACGGGGGCGAACGGTGACCGTGAAGGTGCGGGCCGTGGAAATGAAGGGCCGGTTGAGGGCTTATTTTTTATCGGCCCTGAGGGGTGAAGACATAAGAGAGTTTAAAAACTTTCGCGGAGATATCGGGAGGGGTCGGATGGAGACTCCAGGAGACGAAATGTTTGAGATTGTGGCTGGTTGTGCTGTCTGCGAGGGTCAGGGTGGTGGGCAGCCGTGCAGGTACCTTGGCGTGATATGGTTGACGGATTTCGAGAGGGCTGATGAATGCACGATCGGTTGGGACGATAGTAGGGAGTGACGAGGCGAGGAGGTTACCCTCAGCAAATAGACTAGGTAATCCAGACACGATTGGGAAATTTTCCCTAAGGTCTGAAAATTAATTTAACTGCCAAATTCCACGGAGAAAATTCCATTCACTGTGATGAGGATTTGAACCCAGATCCCTCGATATCGCGCCGAGTGTTTTTACCAATTTAACTATCGCGTCGTTCGTTTCCCCTGTGCCACGATACCGAGAGATTCGGGTTTGAGTTCCGTTGTAGGGAAACGATATTTCCTCTGTGGAATTTCGCCCGTATGAGCAATTGTGAGTGAGTCCATAAAGTTATTACCGTAGCTAGGCCCAGTATTGTAATAAAATCTTGTCTTATTAGATCCTGAAATAAAGAAAGACGGGAAGATGATATTTATGTATATTACTATTAATATCAACCAGTATATCATTTGTGACAACCCTCGAAAGCCGGAAGTGAAGTAATGACTTATGCTTTGATGTGATCAGCTGGATCGTATTGTCCTTTAAAATCAGCGATAATTGGTCCACAGGATGAGTAATGAAAATGGTTGTATGGGGTAAGGTTGAGTGTTTGCTGATATTCCATGGCATCATTACGCGTTCGAGAATCAGCTCTAACTGACTAGTTGACAGTGAGAATGTGAATTCATATGACTTTCAAATGCAAAAGATCCAATTGGCTCAATTGACAATTATGTATTGCTTTATAATTATTATGAAATCGTATGATTACTATATGAATAGAACTAAAGAATGAGAACACTTTTGAATTTTCAAGTTTTGTAATGAAATTGATCTTGATCAACCTTAATTTTTCAGCTACGACGGAATCTCATGAAAACTGTAATTATATCCTCGTGGAAGCTGTAAGATGGCAGAGAGTGACGCTGTAATATATAGTTGTATTTTAAGAATTCTATCATATGAAAACTGTAATTCTATGTTCATCGAAGACATGTATACACTTTTCACCGCGCAACGCTGTTCAGAATTTTACTTTAGAAATACTCTTTTGCTTTATTTTCTCATCTCGGCGTCATTTTTCACTCGACAATGATAATTGATATTTGCTGAACTGAGGTTGTGTTAACTTTACTACTTTTTTCTCGGTTTTAGACGATAAGAAGGATCGTTACTACTACTATCGCCTTTCTGTAAAACCCTAGGCAATATTTGAGTTAATTATATTTCCAACGAAATAGGAAGCTTAATCATTTCAAATCAATTTACTCCTAAATTGTTGTAAATATTGACAGTAAGATTGCGTTAATGTGAATTTCCAGGGGACGACAACGTAGGAAAGCGAGAGAAAGGTCCATCATGTCATCTCTGAAGATTGCAACTTATTTAATTGCCGAAATTCTCGAAAGACCATGGCTGTTGTCTATATAGGTGTCTAGATTTGATGCCACATATTTATTGTGATATGTACAATGCACATAGTACATCATTACGTGTCATGCCTGCGTGAAAATTGAATCAAAAATGCCCAATTGAGGGTGAGAGTAATTTTTAGTGAAATAGTTATTATATTTATTTAATTTGTATCGTTGCTTGATATTTAGACGTCAGTTTTTACTGCGTCAATTGTTGAGGAAGATAAATTGATTAATGACATTTTGAAGAGTGAAATATTAAAATTAGGCTCAGAATCAATAAGCCTGACTATGATCACCCAGAAAATTATACAGACTCAGGCTGAGACAAGATGTAAAGGAAGGGTTTTTAGACTGTCTACGCATACTCAGTAGGTAAAAAGGTGAAAGAATGGAGTCATATCCAATTGTTCGAGTCACGGAGCCCTGTTCATCAACCATTACAGGCCAAGGTATGGGTTGGTTGAGTCGCTGTGAGGTAACTTACTAGAGAGAAAGAGTCATTATCAAATCAATGAGCAAACTTTTTTTTAGACATTCACTATTTTCTATTATTCTGAATTATTTTATGAAGGCTGTAACAGAACCATTAGGTCTGTACATTTTTCGAAGGACTAAAGGGGTGTTTATCGTTTAGTTGCACGAGCATTCTGGTGATCTCACTCATATTTTACCTCTTTTTAATTATATCTTATGCAGATCCTCAATGCATTGGTTTTGTAAGAGTGCGAATGGATTTCAAACATGAATGGTAATCCCATGGGTTACGAAAATTAAACACAATGGAGAAAATCTCAAACCATTTCCAACGATCCATAATTTATCTTGTTTTATTTCTATAAATCAAACACTTTGTATTATCCATTTCAGAACGCATTTTTTTTCCGTGGAACTTCGACGGCATTTACCTCGAATGGTGTTTTTAAGTGCTACGTCTCCAGCTCAGTATTTTAGAACCGGTAGAGAAGAGTTATGTCAGTAGAACGGGAATCCAGCCTCCATCGTATTTTCAGGTAGTCTTTCCATTATTTTTACGACGACGGATTATTTCTATTCAAACTAAAATCCGAAACAAAGGGTTTTGCATGAGTTTTCACATGGCCCTGCTGGATTTAGAAAATGTCTTCTCCTCATGGAACTGTGGGCCGTTGAAACATTCCGCAAAAAAAATAAGAGGTTATAATATTTTATCTTGGATTTTGTCTCGCTACTCCTAGAGTGAATTTGACACGTTAGGATCAGATTTCCGTTATTGCATCGTGAATGCACGTTCGGTGTACGTAAAGAGATTTGGATGCAAATATTAGGTTATATTCATAGGGGGCAAAGGCTTGAGTTAGCGCGCACTATAAATTGCGAAGTAACACTCTAAAGAGAGAAAATTGTATCATGCATCGAATTACATATTTACACATGAGGACAAAATGTAATTATGCAGAGTAGCATGAGGGGTTTTTGCAAAATTGACTCACTCATTAATATGTTTGTTAATTACCCGCTAAAATTACTATTTCTATAAATAGTTTCATAGAACTTCCAGCCGACTCACCAAGTAAATGATTTGCCTTCCATTCTCATTTCTAAGTCCTCACGTGTCTTTCAGTTGTACCTCCTGAGGTCTTGCACTGCACTTAGTCTTTTTTGAACTTCGTATGGGAACTATTTTGCGTTACCTCAAACTCATAGTTTTGCCCTTTTATTCTTGCCGAATACTTTCTTATATAATGATCTTTTCCAACTGCTTCTTCAGTAAAACACGATTTTACTGCAGAAGCATTTCACATTTCGAAATTTGCAATAATTTGGAGAGTGTCAAGGGAGACTTCTGCTAGGATGGATAGTTGCTTCAGCTTCTTAGTAATATCTGTGAACTCTCCATACGCATGATAGGTACGTTAAAAAGAATTGGTTACTCCTGGAGGGCGCCTGACATTATTACAGGTGACATTACGTAGTATAGCCGTAGATGAACGGAGACCATTGAGTTGCTTTGCTGAAGAAAGTGCTATCTCATCAGGTTACCTAAGGCTCCCTATATTCATTGCATATCCAAATTAAAATTTTATGGAATGTAAAAATGTATTCATTGAAAATCAGTCTTGAGCGTTGGCCCAACTAATGAGGTTGTTCTTCCTCCAGGAAAAAATAATGCCCAACTTATTTAGAAATAAAATGAAAGTGTCGTCATGTGTTGCTGATCGAAAGTTATCATATATGTGGTAAAGGTGAGCCATTGATTTTGAAAACGTGTGGGTTAGAGATTTTTCCCTTATTGAATCAAGGTCTCTGGGTTGGGATGATCTAAATTCGTGCATATTTAATCACGGAATTTTGAGCATGAAGAGGAGTTTTGCTCGCTGTAAGTTGGCCCCAACATACCCAGCTGAGAGATTCCCTCTGAGTAAAGAAAGTGGAGGCATATGGGTGAACCGTCGGCCCATTTTTGAAAAAAGACCCGACTAATTGCTCTCTCTTCCCCCTTCGCCGTCGACTCTGGCTAATGAAAATGCAGAGTGAAAGAGAGAGAGAGAAAGCGTGGGTGTCGCCCGCTCTACTCTCAAATCCTCGGCCTTAACGTCCGAATGAAGGGTTCATTCCTCCCTCGCCCCAGAAGCAAGCTGCACGACGTCGCTACTTCCCCCACCCCTCGATTCCCTCCGTCTCTTAACCATCTGTTTAGCACGCCACCCTCTTCCCCCCCATCCTGCGCCCTCTATTTACGCAATCCATTGAGGATCTCGGCCGTTATGCAGTTTGGGAGCGTTTCACATCTGCGTGGATGTGTGTGGGCCCTGCTTGCGTAACGCGCCCTCGCATACATTCTCCATCCCCGTACGAGAGGGATGCTTATGTGTGTGCTCCTCGTTCCTCGTCGGTCGCCGCGACACAAAGTACACACTTTTTCCCTTTCCCGCGCCATCCCTCCCCGCCCCCGCACCCACCCCCGCCTTTGTCAACCCTAGGATAACCACCCAACCACTCTCTCTCTCTCTCCTTCTCTCTCTGGCCAGCCTCTGTGAAACCCCTTTTGGAGTCACCTAACCCATCAGACCCACACTAACGACCCCTCCCGACTTCTCCCCATGAAAATAATTCGGGTAGACAACCAGCTAGCAGGTCTTGACTCCCTCTCTCTTACTCCTTTGGCCACACCGCCACCTCCCCCTCCATTCCACCCACCTTCAACTTCTCCCTTTTTTTATGTATATAGTATTTTGCTTTCCATTCCCTAAATCCTCCTCTCTCCTTCCTCCCATTTTACGCCCTTGTTCCCACCTCCTCCTCTTCTTCCCCCCCTCCCTTTCTCACTGTGACCTTACCGATCTTTTCTCCCTTTTGCCCTTAAACTCTCTCTCTCCTTCCTCCCTTCGTTCCCTCCTCCCGGCTTACACTCTCGGTTGTCCCTCCCCCATTCCTCCCCCCCCGTCGGAAAACCTTCCACCCCGCCCCCTCCCTCACTCACTCCATATGCACAGACAAACAGCTCACCGATGCCTCTCGCCAACTTCATGAGCCCTTTTCTTCCCTTCTCATTCCCTCCTCGTTTCCTTCTCCCTCTCAAACAAACCCTGTCCCACCCCCGCACCGCCCCCCTCCCCCTCATTGCCTCTCCGCTCCCTTCAATCGCATTGCCAATCTCCCTCCCTCCCCTCTCTCTCGCCGAGGAATACATTCACCCTTTTGCCGAAATCCTCCTTACCTCCCTCCCTTTCCATTTCTCCTCCTCCTCTTCCTCCTCCCTCCCTCTCTCTGTCTCTCTCCTTACTCCTACCTCCCCACCTTCCTCCCTCGGCCGCATCCACTTCGCCGACCTTCACTCCTCACTTCAATCCCTCTCGCCCCCCCCCCCATTCCCCGCTCTTCTATTCCATTCTCGTGTGTTTGTGTGCATGGCCCCATTGTAGAACTGAGTTAAATGTGTTGGTACCTGCCTATGTGGTGGGCATGTATGTGAAATGTATGTAAGGTACGCCAGGAAAAATCCTCGCACTCTCTCGCGCTTTGGTAAGTACGTATGTACTCAGCTCTCCTCTGGAGCCCTATATAGTTTCCCAATTCCTGCCCTACCTTTTTTCGGTGAGAAAAAAAAAGTTCCGTCCTTCCCATCTCTCGTCCTTCTCTCTCTCTCTGCCTACCCCATTCTACTGTTCCCATCTCACAGCCTCGAAACTCGCCCTCCCCCTCAGAATCCCCCCCCGCCTCGTTCACCCCCTCCCTCCCTCTCGGTTAACCCCTTCCCCTCCTCCCCCAGGCATACTCCTTTCTTAACCTCCCTCCCTCATCCTCCTTCCTCCCCTACTAACCCCCTCCCCGCCCCACCCCTCTCGCCCCAACACGTGTACGCACGCTCCCGCGCACGCCTCGACTCTGGGTTCGGTATTGAGCGGCAGCTGGGAGAGAAAGATTCCCCCCTCTCTCCCCTCCCCCACACTTTCCTCCTCCCCCACCACGCCCCCTCTCGGTCCCTGTGTTCGTCGCCATGCCATCTCTTCTCAATCCCCCTCCCGCCCCACCTCCGCCCCCCTCCGCCCCCTCCTCTGCCCCCGAAAAGCCCGCGACCGGGGCCGCCCCCATTTTATGTGGCGGTGTGTGTGTGTGTGTGTGTTTTCGGCCACCCTTTTCGCATCCCCCGCCGCGAGATGGCAGGAGAGTCCTCCGCGGTGGGGTAGCCGGTGGCTCCATCTCCCCTCCCCTTCTCTCCTGGAAACCAGGGTGCGCACACCCCTACGTCCCCTCCCCCCCCTCTCCGATGACACATCTCGTTGGCTCTCCTTCCCCCTGTCCTCCCTCAGTCTGACTCTTCGTTTCGTACGTGTGTTTGTGTGTATGCCTGTCCCGTCGAAGAGGAAAACCGTGTTGAAAAATTTTATCGTTCCTCCTTTTTGAGGGGGGGGAGGAAGACATAATGCAACGGCAAGGACGGTTTTGAACGCGCTCGTGAGTCACGCGTCGCCAATTGAGGCTTGCGGGGAAACCAAGGAAAATTTAAAAAAAAAGTTGAAACAAAATATATAATTGTGAAGTGACCAACGCGGGGCTTTACGTTCAAGGAAAGAGTTTTGTCGCACCCAGGAGGAGAATACGAGCCGAAAAACCCGATTGTTTTGTTATTATCTTCCTCGTGTTGGCGGAGCCAGGAGTCGTCCCTCTCGACAACCACGGAATACCCATCATCTTCTTCTCACAACGGCGACGATTCCTTCTGGAGAGAGCGGCTCTTGCTTCATCGTCTCCCGTTCCGTCGTCCAACGTCCCCGAGGTCACCCGCGCAAGGCTTTCCTAACGCAACGCAAACGCATTTCTGTGTAAATAATAATACTAGTAATATTACGCCATATTGCAAACGTCGAGAATCAAATCTGTGTACCGTATTCGATTGCGTGTGTGTTCGTGCGAGTGTGCCGTTTCTATCACATTGTGTCGCTCGAAGAGTTTAAGCGATAAAAGTAAAAGTATATATATCTATGTATACACATATATATAAAAGTATATATATTATTACTATAATGAAAATATAATAATATATAATCGTTTACCCCAATGATCGGTGGATTATCGCTGGATGAAATAAACGTCTATTTGTATTCATTAATCAATTAACCCTCCCAAGTCGGCCCCCGAGGTGCAGGCGAAGATTGTCTCTCTGCAGACGAGGAATAAGAAGCGATCGCGGGCAGCCGAGTACCATTCGATCAGCAAGCAGCGCCCACCATTCCATCCGGACTGTTTTGGCCGCTTCGGGTGACTTTCGTGTGTCGTGGTGACGTGAACGTTTTTTTTAACACCAGGAACTTTACTTGAGGAATCGGCCGTAAACGAAAGGGGGCGGCTAGTTTGTGATAAGAAGTGAGGGAAAAATAAAAAAACCTGCTACTAAATTACTCACACAACACAGGCGCACGTATCATACGAACGGCGCCATCACAACCGTCGCATCGGCAGTCAGCGGGGAGTCATTTGGCTGTGAGCTCTTTACCTTGGCCGTAGACCGTCAGGACTAGTTCGGTGTGGACTTCCGAGAAAAAGGAACTGTATGGGCACACTGTTTTCGCTTGTGCTGGAAGTAACGGGGAGCGGATAAGTTTCCATCTCGACGGAAGGAAGAGAGCAAGGGAGGATAAGAAGGAAGCGAAGGCTGTCGCCAAACGTACGAAATATTTATAAGAAGTAATTCCGTGGTAGCTGTAGTGTTTGTGTGCCATCTGTATACACGTATGTATTGTGTGTTTATGTGTGTGAGGGAGAGAGTGTGAGGAGGAGTGGGAATACGAACCGTGAAGTGTGACAGCCATATTGAAAGCTGCTGTGGAGGGATATCGTCGCCCTCTTCCCCAAAGCCGAACAACGTAACCAAATTCTTGAGTTCCACCCAAGTTTCCACCTACAAGTGATAGTTACAAAAGTATAACCCCCTACAAATCAAGTATCGGTCCAACTCTGACCCAATAAATACCCTCCCAAACCGCTCTCAAGTGACGAGATTGGATTACGAATCGTGTACCCATGCTTTGGTTCCACTCCGCCCTGGAGACAGCATTTTATTCATAAACATCAATATTCTTTACATCGCCCCATCCATAAGCGGTGTGCCCATCTGTGGTATACGTGTGTAGTACACCACCCTTTCCCCCCTTGATCACCGACACCCCGACTAAGGAGGAGGGAGCAGGTAGCGAGTGTTGGCGGTGGTTTTGGTGCTCCCTTTGGTAGTGATTTGTGCATCGTTCGTCCTCTCCTGCCGCCGCTGCTACTACCAACTCACCCCCAGTTCACCGTCAATAAAAACCCAACATCGACGACACAAGACCGATCGGCCGCAGAGATTTCCAGTGGCACTCGGATATCGATTGCAATTTTCGAAAAAATAAAGGGAGAGGGAGAACTGATAAATCTGCTCCCAGTCCAAATTGCCTGCGTGTCAGCCTGGAAACCGACAAGGGGATTTGAAATGAAAGGATAACTTTTTTTCGCACCGCGCAAAATTTTTTCTCTAATCCCATCCGACCCCTCACTTTGGATACAACATCTCGAGGAGCGTCGGATCTCTTATCCTCTCTCTCTCTTGTGATATCTTCCCCCTTTTGCATGCAGAGTGAGAGAGTGGGAAGTGGGTCACAACAAGGCTTTCGTTTTCGCGAGGATCACTTCGTTGCAGACGCGGATTTAAGGAATTACTGGTCCGTGTCCGCCGCCCACCACGAACACGCAGATCTATAAAACCCTGAGGGAACTTCGTCCCTCTTTTTCCGCACTCTTCCATTTGCTACGGATGTAAAAGTCTGCGTGTAACTTCTCTCAACCCTCTTTTTACTCTTCCATTCCACCCCGAGGAGCAACACCAGCCTCACCCGCAACAAAGGAATACGTTGCGAGGAATTGATTTCATTTTTTTGACATATACATGTATATACCCCATTGTCTAGTTCTATCTGTGATTTAGTGCAAAGTGGTTTGGAATTCTACGCCCTTTAATTTGGAGATACAATAACATCAACTGAACGAAAAACCACCAGCAGTGTCCTCCCGTTATATCCTTTGCCCGTTGCACGTGAGATATTGTCGAAGCGAGCTAGTGACGAAGAGGAAAAACCAAGAGGAGGCCTAAAGATCAAGAGGTGTGTTGATAAAGTGCCTTATTTCTTTATATATGGTATACGCTTCTTGAAAAATGTGGATGTGCTTCGGAGTAATGTTAGATGCTCCAGATAAATCATATTCGCTGTATAAGTGGAGTGCTTTCGGATATCCCGGGGGACAACAATATATGTTCTTTTGTTACTTGATGATTGGTTTCGATCCACAGTGCGCCATTAGCACCTTATACTGGTGCTGGATAATGCATTTGTTTTTGTTGACACCTTCTGCAGGAATGACTTTAGGATTTGTATTTAGTTAGGCTGTCATAAAAAGGACATGATTATAAAGCGATTATATTTAATACTTTCCTGCGTTAGGGTGCGTTTGCCAGCGATTGGCAACAATGGATGAACAAGTGTTTAGTGTTGAAGAGTTCGAAGGAACGCAGGAGCTAGCAGCTGTCTAGTGGACGTCGCACATTAACATTCGGATATACTTTACCGCGGCTAGGAAATTGGGTGTTGTTCGACCTCTCGAAGTGAGGTCATCTTAAGTTCGAGTTTCGGAAATTTCTTAGGTTACCCACCTCTGCCCCTCCTCTCCCGAGCACAAATATGTCGTCCGACTCACGGGTGCCGCGGCCGCGCAGGAAGGAGCAGACGGGAAGCATAAATATCTGTGATTATGTACAAGTATATTTTTGGATGAAGGTAGTCTGGTCGAAGAGTTTTGGACGCCAGGCGGAAACTTCTCATGAAATCGATGATCTCTCCCTCTCTCGGTAAAGAGGCGTTGGATATATTCGATGGTTATTTCTTTACTCTGCGTTTTGTTGTAACTAGTCATGAATTCTGTTTCTACACTATTTTTGTCGTTGCAGATCAATCAATTCACACCCGAATCTATGGTGGCAGTAGTGGGGGTCATATAAATATGTGGAAAAGCATTATGAGGAGTCTGAAATCTGACAATTTTGTTATGCATTAAGTATAGAAACGCGTGAATATCGCAATTGAATATGGCTTGAATGCCTAACTGGGATGGATATTCAATATATTTTATCCAATAAATCAATTTTTAGCATTGGTCCCAAGTCATCAAATTACTACCTGAGCAAAGGAAGCTGTTAGAAAATGTAAATATCTCTATTAGCAGCTGTCTGAATATTCTACTTTCCTTCATGGGTTTATTGACTATTAATAGAATTCTTCGTTACTGTGAATTAAGCGTCGTTGAATCCTGTTGGTATTTCGATATCTTAGTCACCCACAAGTCTCTCCGGTTTCGCGAGACCTCCATGTCATGTTCTTAACTTAAGTTGTGACATCGATCAACATTTACACTTAGGGGAGACGTTACGCTTCTATAATGTGATTCTAGAAATGAGAGCTGATTTAATGTAGGAAGAATACGTAAAATCTTCACTTAGGTTGTCCCATCACACCTAAAAATGGTAACCTTACGCTATGTCGTTTAACTTTCCCATTATCGCAAACGAACGCTTGATCGTCTCGGTGAATGATCAGCGGCAGAAATTAGCTGGAGAAATTAAAAGGGAGCGAAGGCAAGAAACTTAAATGCAGTTTTGTACTTCATGCAACAATGTCCAAAACTCCGAATTCCACGGAAGTGAATATGCAATATCGTTATACGTGATCGCTATTGGGAACACAAGAAGTAGGAGGATCGAGTTGGTCTGGTGGCTAGAGTACTGGCTAACCATGCGGGCGACCAGGGTTCAAATCCCTGCAGATGAAGATGTTTTCCAGAGGAAACTCGATCCCTACTTGAATGTCTTGTAGAGGGCACTTCAAGTACAGTACTCCGTCTGTCGGATGAGACGTTAAACCGCGGTCCCCTTGGCGGCTTTCGTTAAGAGCAGGCTAATGCTGACGCCGGGTTTCTATCCACCCTTCCTCCCTCACCTGTCCCCTATGGCGCAAATCACCATAGCTGTTGGTCGCCTGCCCATACATCCAATCCCATTCCACGAGAAGTAGAAGCTTGAACTTTGTCAAGAGTTTTTTTTCCAAGATGTGCGGTAGTGATTGCCCATGAAACCTCCAAATTTCGCCTCAACAGTCCGTTACGATCTCCTTCCTCTTTGGACCTTACATCTTCAAACCTCATTTGGTTGACTGGCGCAGTCTTTTTTCCTCCTTTACATAATGGCATATGACCACCGCGCGACTGAACCCGTCCCCTCCCTCAAACTCCCGAGAATCGCGCAATTCAATTTGTGTATGTATCAATGTGTTCGGTTGGCGTACATATACATACGCACATGCACTGCCTCCTTAACCATTCGCCGCCCATTCCGCGGGGCTGTTTTTGCTCGGAGGCGGAGCGGGCGCCCCCTCGAGTGGAGTTTGGGTTTTCGGTGGGTGAGAGAGAGGGTGCGAGGGCCCGGAGGGGAGGGTTTTTAGAGGAGGGGGGGAAGTGGGGGGTGGGTGTGTTGCCGAGCCGGCCATGCTGTGTGTCTCCCTCCCCTCCACCCTCATTTCCCCTCCCCTATCTCTTTCCTCTCTCTCGGCGCGGAGGGCTCACGGATCGATGTGAGACCCTGCTCGACGGAGGAAAGCGGGGAGGGTCGAGAGAAGTTGGGGGGGGGGGGGCGTGGGGTTTGGGGCGGGGGAGAGGATAGGGGGAGGCCCTTTACGTGTTTGTGTGTGTATGTGTGTTTGGGAAAGGGGGGGATAGGAGAACGAGGGGGAGGCGGGATGGGAGAAGAGGGGAGGGAGGAGAGGCGACGGCTGTAGTTGGGTCGATCAATTGAAGGCTGCTGCTGCCGCTGCTGCCACCGTGGTTTTCGTGTTAATTTGTCCCACGGTAAAATGTGGCGAGTTACGGTGCAAGGGAGGGATTTGGGGAGGGGGGGGGTTAGAGTGAAGAGGGGTCTTTCCCCCTCTCCCCCCCTCGTGGGCCGTGCGAAGTGGAGAGGCTGTGTTATGGGCGAACGGAAGTTGAATTCGATGGGCGGGATTGTTTGAGTGTGTGCGCGGAGGGAGTTGTTTTGTGTGGAGGAGGGTTTAAAAATATATGCTCCAAGTGAAGCAATTGATGTGATAAAAGCTGTTTGAAGACTCGGGGGTGAGGGGGGAGGAATTCGAGTACATTCATTTGCTCGGAGCATGTTTCTTTTATGTTGTTTTTAATGGCGGGGATAGGTCTAATGGGAAAACTATTCGGGAGGGGGTGACTGTTGCTAAAATAAAACTGCTAATAGCTGTCACGTTTCGGCATTGATGAATGTCGGGGACAGTTTCCGTGGAGCGGGGGATGGTGTTGAGTGGGGGTTGGGGAATAGGATTGTGAGGGTATAATTGAAATGCGGACCAACACAGGAGGGTGACAGGTTACCACCAAGGGGAAGAGGGTGTCGGGGTTGCAATCCCGAACCCCTCCCACGAATTTCCATCAGGCCGAACAAAAGAGCTCGCGTGGAGAGTCATCACGTAAATTCCATACATTTATCATGCATTTACTTATGGTGTGCCTTCCCGAAAGAATCTCTCAGGGACGGGCAACGGTTCACTTTGCCTGCCGTAAGCGAGGCTGGCCTGTTATTTATTTTCCCTTCAATTCTGGTTTGAAAAATTGGCATTCTCACAACGTTGTCTTCCAAGATTTTAGTTCCCCATCTTACGATCCCAGACCCAATCCTGTCCTCCACTAGACGTATCTTCCGCCTTAAAAGTGTATCACATTGGTTCTTATTCGTGAATGAGACTAAGATATCTTGATTTATTTGATAAAAAAATGTGCGGTGTCACAGTTCATTGATCTTTTAAACGCTGACAGCATCTCACTCTAACCGAAGTTAGTTTTTTCATTGTCACAAAAGCAGAAATTCCATTCATTTTTGGGGCACTCGGAAGAGATATACGCATTAGTTTCGTACTTAATTATCACAATTAAAAGAGGAGGGGTATTTGGTTGTCCAGAATATTGCTCAAGATTCGTCGCCCTTGCAAGTTAATATTTGTGGCCTCTGTATTTAGTTTAATATATTCACTCTCCACCTTTCTTCCAATGGGTGTAGCTGACCACTCTTATATCACATAAAGGTATCATGAGATACCGTCGGCTGTTCAATGTTTTGTTGTTATTGCCGTTTCCAATCGATTATTTTGAATTGAGTACCCCTATAGTTTCATATGACGTGGCCATAAGTATTTATTTCTAGACGCTTCTCGGAGTCGGTATTGATTCTTTGTCGGGCGCCAGTTCTCCATACGAAGGAAAATAAATGGAATTTCTTTAACTCGAATGGTATGTCTTTTAGATTGTTGATATATTTTCCCAAGATTCCTGTGGTCATAATGCAATAAAATTCTTTTCCGTTCAATTTATTTTATCATATACTTACTTATTTCATATAAAATAACCTTCTTTTAATGTCAGTTTGGGTTTAAGTTCTGGTAAGTTAATCTCTAATTGACGACAAAATACATTGTTAAAAACCTCCTACGCTAAAAGCCGTCATTAAAGTGACTTAGATGAATTTTATTTTTATTGATTAGAAATTGTCTACGTGGATCAGAAATACAGCGAGTGACGTGAAGTCTTACAATCAAATAACTCGAAACGAAATCTATGTACTCACTGTACTCACAATACTGACTACATATTTGCCCCAAATTTCTCATATTTAGAGTTTTGAGGTCGATTTATGAGTCTATTTTTGTAGAATGCTATTTAAAATTTCTTTCAACGACCTCCAGTGCTTAGTATGTATTGTCTTCTTGGATAAGCAAGTCTTCTTGGCAGCAGATCGTACACGGTTAAATGAAAGCAACTTTTCTAAATTTAATAAGTTTTCAAATTTGCAGCTCACTACAGTACTTACATGTCATCATATAAATCCATGGTGTGGCTGCGTACGGCTTACGGGAAGCATAACCAATGTGAATCAGTACAACTTCTTTTCCGCGTAATTATTTTGGAGTGTTAAACTTTCTCGCTATATACTGCTACAACTTTAAAAATTCTGTTTTATAAATATACTCATATTGTTGCGTAATCACTCAGCGTTTTTTTAAAACCCTCACCAAAAATACTGCTGTGCGTATTACATTTTCGTTCTTTGAAAAAAAAGATGCCTGCCATCCCTTTCTTATTTGGTAATTTTTTAATGGTAGTGCGTGATCTAGCTTCATTCGTACTGAAAGCAAGTGAATTTTAGTGAATGGCTTTCTTCATGGATTTCTCTGGTAATTGTCAAGGAGATACTGGTGATATTTTAAAAACGCTGATGCCTTTCAAAAGTGCCAGGTTTAAATTAATTAACCACTCAGTTTTTCCATTGTTTTTGTGCTGATTACGAACAGAGACAAAGACCGACTCCGATAATTTCATTTTTAATATGAGCATTTTAATTTGAAAATATAGCAATTAGCCGCGATTAATGGGTGATGAAATTCCCATCGATCATTGATACATACATTCTCACCAGCTACCTTTTTTGAATGTCAATTTTCCTAAAGTATCAGAGTTGGATGCGAAATAGAATAAAATCTTTAATACATAGGCACTGTTCGGATGACAGGTTCAAACGGTTAATACCTATTATGGAATATACCTTTTGCAAGCTTCAATATATTATTATTATTACTTCTACAAATGGTACCTTAATTTCGATAAGAGCGCACATTCATTTCCTTTAACTACTGTGTCCTTAAACGTTGATTCACGATTGAATAGAGGATAACTAGCATTAATCCAACTGGATCCAAGCCCGGATGTTATGAGGCAGCGGACGACAGGGAATGCATGTTTTGTCCAAAGTCAGCTTGACCAAAACTGAATCTAGGTAACCAAATTGTTTTTCGTAACATATCTAATAAACTTACAACCATGTTTCGATCCATAATAAAGAGACAGCTTTTGTGTCGAGCTCGAGGACTGAAATTGAAATAAGTGGCAGTACATGAATTCACGTGTGCAATGTATGATTCGATCTTTTATAACGTATTGAGGCTTTATTAAACTGTAGTAGAGCGGACGGATACATGTGGTACTAAGTCTTGTAGGAGTTTCATCAACACCACGACAGTTCCCTGCAACATGCTGATAGGTAGTGTGGCCAAGCGTGGGAGGTGCCAAGTCTTTAGAAAAGGATGAGCTAAGAACAAGTAAATAAGGACGAAAAATAATGTGAGGTGGGGTATATACTATGGCGAATCAGATTTTCGTTGTTTGCCTATTATTCCTGAATGAATCTAGCGGAAAATATTTTTCTGGAGGAATGACGTGACGTTCCTCTGATATTTAACAATCGCTACTTTTGTATCGTCTGGGGTATTACGAACTATTGTCTATTGCATTGAACGATGCATTGTTTTCCTAATGAAATATTTCTGCGCTGCCTCGCTGCTCACTACCATCCGCAATTGCGGAGAGATGAAGGAGATTGTGTATTTATCCTTGTATCTGTTACACATAAATTTAGGCTGGTGAGATAGTGCCCAGAAGTAGTTCGTTAGCAGTGATTGTTTATTGATGGGTCAGATTGTGTTGTAAAGAAAGCTTACAATACATCATGCCAGCCTTTGCTCAGATGGCTGGAGCTCTAGGTGGTAAAAGGAATCAGAGGAAGGTAATCGGAGGTTCGTTATAGTTCTCGGCGTCGCCTTCTTCTTCTCGGTTAGGATTGGGTAGGCGCGCTACAAAGGTATATATTCAGAGTAAAGTCTCACCCAAAAGGGTTCTGGGCACTTTCGATTTTAACTGTAGAGACCATTCTCACCACTCCCGTATGTCTATCATTTGAATTTTAACATCTGGGCCGACGAAAAAGAATTATATTTATTATGGTTTCAAAAATCTAAACGCACTATGAATTAAGCTTAAAAGTGGATGATCGCTCAACGGAGACACTCTTGTGGTTCGAGGTGAACTCGAGGCATGTGCACTGTGTCCGAAGACGCTGAGTGAAATTCCTTGGATTTTTGTCATCATAAAGAAGTGCTTCCTCTTGTGGGAATATCCGTGGTTTGGTGAAATATTAATAGTTAATATATCAAATGTTTGTGGTATTATTTATGTACTCGAGAATTCTCTTCCATTTTTCTAACTTTAATAATAATTATGCAATGAAAAAAATCTAACTTAAAGTTGTACAGTGGGACTAATAAGAGGGTTGACTTATCAAAATTATTAACCGCATTACTATAGGACATGAAATTGTTAATGAGCCAGTGGATGGGTTTACATTCAAGCGTGTGTATTTGTCTCCTAAGACTCTTGGTGACGGATGTTGATCGCCTTATTTACAGCATTATGAAATTTCACTGGAGCATATGCTGGTAAATAATCGATTTTGCGGATGAATTTACTTTTCCAAGCAGAAAACATATATACATCATTTTATGTATCGCATTAAACCTAGTTCTACTACTTATCTAGCGCGAGTATTATTTTTTCTTTATCTAGGAAATCAAAATGTAGTTTCCATAATTTATTTAGGAAATTTATCTCAGCTGTAGGGATTGAATTTAACGGAATAGTTATGCTCTCTCGCAGTCTGTAATTTTGTTTTAACTGAGGGATTTTAAAATCTATTCAGCTTAATAACTATTTTATACTTGCCTCACAACAATTTCCACAATTCAGGTAATGTGCTCTGGAATTCGCCAATAAAGCCTCTCGTGACTACCTCATCGAATATTGGAAATGACATTCAATGTCTAAATGTTCATAGTACTGTGGTCTGAAAGATATGACGAATAAAATACGACGGCACGATTTTCAATTATTACTGTAGGGTTTGTCGGGACCGTAATGCCACTGCCTTGTTTTTTGTGGAAATCAAATTTAAACAAATTTACGTTTTTACCTCTCCTAGAGAAACTGAGATTCCTTGACTGAGCACATAAAATAGCAAATTTTTATTTCTATGTGTGATGAAGATAAGGTTGCAATCACAAAAGCGGTCCTTGAATAGTGGATGGCGTTTTGTGTCTTTCGTTTAGTGAAAAGTTAAATAATACTATCCAATGATCTATCTATACGCTGATGACTGCATTTCTATTTCCTTGTGGTGCGCCGAATAAATCATGCCTTCGGGTTTTCGATTAGACAATCAATCTCTGTATTGTAAAGATAATGGTTGACTGTGTTGTGATAGCGGAGCTGCCATTTATTAAAAAAGATAATTGGAAATTAGGTAGACTTCAAATTGATCTGGTTGAATAAAAAATAACGTACCTGCGCTTTTCAATTGTTTACCAATAAGAGCATCCTTGTTCTGAATATAAAAATAATTGATTGCAGGATAAAGGTTCATTTCCCTATTTTGCAAATTAGATTGCTGAGATTAAGGTAGCTCTTCCATCTCCTTAGATGCGATCTAATGATCATTATTTATTGACTTTCCAGTAGATTAAGGTGTCCGATGATCTCAGTTGAGTATCAGCCTAATAGAGTGTGGCGAATATATTTTTCACACGTTAATCTCACATTGTACAATAAGTGGCAACCCTGAAACGCGAGGATCATTTCGTCTTCATTTATTGGGCGTGGCGATTGAGCTATTTAATACATATGTACCTACTTACAACATGCCAAAGGCGTCGTTAACTCATTATTCGTTAAATTTTTAACACTTGCAAAGTTTTCTCACTGTAGTGTCTCTTTGGTGAGTAAATTCTGAGATAAAATATAAACTAGGAGCATCGGTGAGAATCGGCTACTCTAAGTTACTTGTTGTGAATTTGAGGGTATGTTATGATAACTTGAGAAACGTTTTAGGTGTAACTTCAACCACGTATTACCGTGTATGCGGATTTTATTGGTGTAGTAGAATATGTTTACGGATATACCAAAAAAGTTCTCAAAAAATCACCGGCTGAATTGGAGAAGTTTTGCAGAAGGTGTATCGACGCAGTGCTGCACAAATACCCCGACGCTTGAACGCTCGAGGAAACACCCTAAGATAGACGGAGGTTAAGTCATCTTGGTTTTCTCATCGATCCATTATGATCGCGTGGAAGTGCAAACTATTGGGCGGCGGCTGTGTAACCCTTCACGCGCCTGCCCCCAGAGTGTTTGTGGCCGCCGGGTGAATGTGCCGCGAATTCCATCGACTCCATAGCTGCTGTTCATGGTTATCGCAACTATCCGCCTATCATACTTTTATGAAACTCATTGTGTGTAAATCTCCACTTAGCGCTGGACTTTTATGCTTATGCTACTGAGATTGTTATCATTGCTTTATCTATTCTAATTAGAAGTAATTATTCTAGAAATTTTATTCAGTGTGTTAAATCAATTATTTTTTTGAAGTGAAGACCAGTTGATATTTATGATCGCTTGCTCTGCAATAACTTTAGGAATTGGATGTGGAATGCAGTATTGTTGTTATAAATCAGTCATATACCGATGGTTAAATTCCTTGAAGTATCTGTGTAATCGTTTATTTTTAAAATTGACCAGTGTTATTTTGTGGGCCACAAAAGGGTTTGGTGATATATGCTGTGTGCTGTCAAATTGAGGAGTTTTTACAAGGAAGTGAACAGTCCGAGTTAGGAAGCAATGTGGAAAGGCAAGGCGGCTGCGGATAATCGGCCGTCCGATTGAATGGGTTCACGGAATGACTTCTGTGTCAATAGTTGCCCTTTTCAGGGGGACATGATATCTATGCAAGAGAACGTAGGCATCTGAGAAAAATTGCGATCGTCGCCCCATGAAGACCAAGGTTAATAAACTCATTCAAGTAAAAGATTGATCACCTTTGCCGAAAACTAAAAATAACCAACCATTAATATCAAAGTGATTTCATTACTGCAAATCATGGTGGATTGAACTTCTCAGCGCCGTTATGATAAGAAAGTCAATACAAATTACTCGTGACGATTTTCGTCTTGGAAAACATTAATCAGAGTTTCTCGACATCCGTGCAACTAATTTATAACCGCAAATCGTGCTTATACTCCAAAATCAGACGGCAGAAACTTTGCTCCAATCAAATATATAGACAATTAGCGAAATTCAATATAAATCCGATCTTGTGGAAATCATCAGGTGACTGACCTCTACTGAAAATTCTAGACTTGTGATTTATGGTATGGATAGGGTAATTTTTGGAGAAAAATATGGGCTGTAAAGATCTTCGTATACCACGATGAAATTAGTAAGATTATAGCCCATGCTCCTACTTAATTTAAAATAATGATCATTAAGATGTATAACCAGAGAAAATTCTTCTAATTTTGCTTTCTTAACTTTTTGGAAATACGACTTAGGTACTTTCATAATTAATTCCTGATTCAGATCTTATATACCTTCCTTTTTAATTTTAAAATTGATTGTGAATAGAGCTTTTTTTCCAATCAAAAAGATTACTAGAGGAAAATGAAAATTTCTCTGTGAAAATATTTTTTATTATTGTTTTAAAGTTTTCTTTCATGTGGCCAAGAAATTGTTGGCATTACCCTTCTGTAATTCATTACCGAAATCTTGAAGCGTGGACTCAGTATTTGGTCATAAAAGACTCATCAAGGGCCTTCAATTATGGCTCGACTAAACCAAAATTAAAATAAATATTACGATAGTGATTTTAGATCATAATTTCTGAAGGACCGAAGGCTTGTACTCTAAAAGTGATAATGAGATTAATTTAATTTTTTCATAGGTGGAGCAATCAGTAAGGTATTTTAGGATTTGTGAATACTAGAAATCATTTAGATGATCCTTATGGCAACGAAGCTTTTTTCTCGACTGTTCCTCGGTTACGAAAAATCTCTAGGTAAGCTAAGACAAACTGCTATGACCCTTGCCGTTGGGAAACCGGAACCCCTAATCTTCCGGGAAAAGCGGGCGCTCATTCTGCTGTACAGGAAGCCGACCTTAGTGTCCAATCCTATATGGGCTTTGAAACAGGGGTTCTTCATAATTGGGGAACTCCTAATTTAGAATGGTTAAGATTTTTTTGGGAAGGTTGGGGTGAGTTCGGACCGATATTCAGCGGATGTGATGTGACGTTTGTCTAATTTTATTCTGTGACGTTCCTTAAGTTTCTTAAATTCCCAAGACTGAAATTGATCCATAAAAATGCGCATTATTTCTGGGTGTAGTGAGTCATTCTTATTTAACAAGTTATATTGAGAAGGGAGGATGATATGATGGGAAGTATAGCAATAAAGTGTGAGAACTATACTCTATGCGATACGATTTAAGAAATCGTTATTTGAGTGAATCGGCGCAATAAACGTTATAATTCTATTTAGATAATGCTTTTGATATTGTAATGATCCTGGATGATTTGCTATTGCTTTCTTTGCATGGTTTCTTACTGCAATTGTTTCAACCTCTCCGACATCCTTTCCTATCCCTTGGCAACCCATTTCCCTTGTTGTATGCAAATATTATTACCACATTTCTGGCTATCCTTTGACCACCAGGATCGTATCTTAGGCTGGAACTTCAGTCATTGGCAATAATAGTGTTTTTATTGCGTTGGATCGTGATGGGATCCTTTCGTCGTGGGGGTTCCGATGATCATTGTTCAGATAGCTCAAGGGAAACCTGCTGCCTACCGAAATAAACGTGCCCTGTTGGCTGACATTGGAGGTGCGCCTGCTTCGGGTGCGTCCAGAGATAATCCCGAGGGTGTAGTCTTTTCACCGGGTCTACAACTCAACGGTCACCGGCGTATCGAAATGTAACTCGTTCATCGTCCTCCAGAATTCTGAGATGTGACAGGCCAGGATAGCCGTGAGGATGACTTGCGAGTGTTACCGGGAGTAACGGAAATTTTCGGTCTTCGATCCCAACTTAGGTACTCTGTGGAGGCACTTCAAGCGTAGGCTTTAGCAATTGAGATGGTTGGTTAAATTGTGGACTCCTATGCGTCCTTCGCTTGGAGCATTCTAACATCAAAGATGGATTTCTCTCCATCCTCGCTCATGTTACCAGTTGGCTCTTTCCCAATCCAAGCGTATCCACCCAAATTCAATTATTTTGTTTGATTCTCCAAATTTTAATATGAGACTTTGTATTATTATACACTTGATTGCTATAGCCTACACAGGATTTGGTACATTATGCCATTTTAAAGATACTTATTTCAGTATGTAGAAATTTAAGGATTTCCACTGGGTGACGCAGGAGGCAGTGTAGTATATTCCTAGTTAAAATTTCACAATCTGAACACATTTTCACGTTCCCGTGGTGCCAATGACCTCATTTGTCTGTTTTCCTCCTCAATATCCAACCGAAGGGTGCTTTTCAATTGCTCTGATGCGCCAATGACTATGTAACCCAACGGCACACTCACCTTCTATTCGTTTTACGGACCCTGCGGAATGGGCAGCGTGCTTCTTAACACATCACGAGCAATTTTGAATGACGATAAACAACAAAAAAGTGTCGATAATGGCATACGTATTTGTTATCAAGTTTGTTGATTTTCAGATTTGAAAGCGTCATTTTAGCATATTTTGAGGTTTTACTTACTCTTTACATAAATGCATACATTTGTAGGTACACATGTATTTAGAACGAATACGATCACACAAAACATGCGTCCAAGGCTGTTCTTCGCTCACAAAATCGGCAGTTTCCCGGCCCCGGTAGGTTGTCAAATATTATGCCCGCGCACATCGCTCCATTCACGTCATTCGTGTTTGCGAAAGCACGCTGATGTGTTCTGATCTGATCTTACTTCTTGCAACTTGTTTGGAACGCTCCCAAATGTTAACTTCGAACCTTCGGCGAGAACTAGTTAATAATTTATACATCCGATGCACCGAGGAAGCACCAGATCTTTATTCATAGCCCGGGGGCGGGGAGGGGGGATGGGAATATCTTCCTGCATTTTGGTGCGCCCCAAGGGTGAGTAAAGTGAGCCATTTTACTCTCACGTTGGGTGCGTCCACCACAGCTTACGGGGACCGCAGAGGGAGGCAGTCGCAGGGACCGATTTTATTTCTCTCTCTTCCACCGGTGCGACGGACTGCGCGGGAGGCGCGCCCCCACTCACCCCTCCCCGCGCTTCCTGTCTCTCTCTCTCCCTCTCATCCCCTCTCAATCGATGCCTTTGCAAAACAGCAGCTCCGCCCCCGAAGGAATAATTGGATTGATTGGGCGTGGGGCGGAGAGGGAACGAGAGGGGGGGCGGAAAAGAGGAATAAGGGGGGAGATCTGAAGGGGGAGGCGGTGGGAGAATGGAGACCGGTAGAGCGTGCGTTTTGGAAGGGGGCGAAGCGAAGGGGGATGAGAGTATGGAAGAGCACTTGTACACATTCGGGGGTTGGTTCCGCAAGAAAGGGTTTTCGTCGATGAGTCGGTGGGTGCGGATGAGAGCGGCGGAGAGAGAGAGGTAGGATTGTTTGAGGGTGCAGGGGATGGGTGGAGGGAATTGGGGGTAGATTTTGAGGAGGAGAGTGAATGGGAGGGCGGGGGGGGGGAGGGGAGGTTGAGTAGGCAGGGTGTAAGGGGAGGCAGAAAACACTCTCGCGGGATCCAATTTTGGCGAATGAAATTACTCGCGCCGAAGCCGACCGGCCGGTAAGTGAGTGTGTATATGGATGGGTGGTTGGGAAGGAAGGATAGGGGATGAGGGTGGAGATAGAGGAGGAGGTTTAAGAGTGGTTTCGTTAAGCATGGAATGACATCGAATCTATCTACTGTAAAAAGGCTACCCGCACGCATGTATGACTCAGTTGCTGGGTGTGGAAACTTGGTTGTGCGTCAATAGATGGAGAGCAAGCTACCACTATTCACAATCAGCTGACACATTACGCGGGTGTACGCATTCTTTAAAGTACCCATATAATTAAAAAAATAAAATAAAATAAAATGATTTTAAACAATTCCAACGAACTTTCAAGTAGATGTTTAAGTATTTTTTTAGAAATTTAAGCCAAACATTAACTTTTTTGGTTATTTGTAAGAGCTCGACCTGCTTCACCGTAAATGTTATAATGAAAGAAATCTTTGTCGTCTGGATAGTTCATTCATATTGTTCACCGTACTACATTTTTGATTTAAATAAATAACTTTAAATTTTTTTATATTTTTTACATACTTTATTCATTACTTTTTGTATTTTCCGCGAATATTAAGCATGTTTCAGCGGGCTATTCAACGAGTATATGTATATAAATTTGTATGTTTGTACATATGTTTTTGTGCGTATGCGTGCACGGCAATCCGCACTTCGCTTCCTTCCCGAGTAATTAGGATGAATTTTTATTTCTTTTTTTTTCGCGCGCTCGCATCGCCCGAAGTTAATTAGCAAAACGACTTTTAGTCCCGCCCGTTTGCCGCCGAAGGGAGAGAATGAGAGCGAGCTTTTCCGGGTTCGCAAAATACTCGCCGCCTCGTGTTTATGACGGCATTTTGGTGTGTGGAGGATGTGTGTTTTTGTGTGTTTGTGTGTGTGTGTGCAATGTGTGTGTTGGTGGAGGGTCGCATTGTTCATCCACGCTCGAAAAATATTATCCATGTTTAAACATTATTCGTCAGTTACTCATTTACTTGAAAGTAGACCTGGAGTTAACCAAGAGTAATGGACGGACGTAAAAAGAAAAATCTTCGTTTCGCTCATTTTTCGGCCGAAATTAAATTCCCTGGAGTTATTGTACCGAAACGCTTGGAGTTATTGCCGTCTCGCGCCTTTTACTGCGGGCTTGCATAAAAACAAAAGTTGTCGAGAGGATGGCGTGATATGTTGCGATGCCTATTAATTAGCAGACGGAGGGAGCGTGAGAATTACAATAATTATCATTTCGTCTGTGGATAAGGTTCTCAGTGAAAATGTATTAAGGTTTACTACGTGGTGATAGTTTTGTCTAGATCCATTCTATGAGAATTCACCACGTGTTTTAATATTTTCAGAAAAAAGGAGGAACTAGAAGTACACAATAGCCGAAGAAAAACTCTTTAAATCTTAAGCAGTCTTGTCTTAGCTTAGAATCTGAATAGATGATTCGATAGCATAAAGGTACCATACTATATTAATGAATTTATTCATCTACTGAGGGTTTCCACCTGATCTCATGAATTTTCAAACCCATGTTCAAAGGCAAGCAAACAAATGCTATTAAAACAAATAAGCACATGTGCACCAATTTTATGTGTCTTGTGAAACTCGTAGAAAAATGTCGAATTTTAACAATTGACAATAAACGCTTTGAGTTGGTATCAGTTCGTATCAGGTAATTTTAATGAAACGTTGTAATCGGTCCTGTGGTCCTTATGAAGTGAAGTTTGAGGATAATGGATATTTATAATGATTAAACATATGGTTATGACTGTATGTTGCATAACCAATGAGTTACTTACACTAATTGTTCGAAATTTGTTAGACTTTAGGCGTTTGTTTATTCTGAAAAGGCTTTTAATGCATTACTTCTGAAGAGTGCATTGTGGCATAACGGTTTTTTGTAGTACAATGTGAATACACGCATTCTAAGGATTCAACCTAAGATAATATGCCATACATTCCTAAAATATCAATGTAGAATTTTCAGGTGACATCAGGGATTTACATTTTTTTTAGATATAATAATGTTTATTGTATTTGAAATATTAGAGTACAAAAAAAAGTACAAAAAATAACAAAATTGCTACTTGCGACAAATAATAATTATAACTATTGGCAATGTTGGCAATGATAACAGAAAAAAAATACAAGTAAAAAAGTTGCAATGTGTTTTTTTTTTAATTTTTAATACATTTTATTTTCAAATCTTGGTCCTGCTAAGCCAATGGCTTGTCAGCAGGTGCCATTGTTATAGTGATCGGATATTTCAAATATGTGTTTTAATGTTACAAAGAGACATAGTTATTCATTTTCCAACCATTCCTTTATCCTTATTTTTACTTCTTTTTGTACTTACTGTTATTAACTCTTCTGGTATTTTATTAAAAAGTTTAGGTACAATTACCGCAAAGGTATCATTACCCGATCTAGTATTTTTCAGTGGTACCATATACTTTCTAAAAGTTCTTAACCTTTCAGAGTTCTGTATGGGACGGATGTTTTTATATGTATTGCAAAAATAATGCGGATCATAAAGAAAATAATGTTGTCCTTGAACTGCTATTGTGAAATATCAATAGTAAAACAAGGCTGCATTGTAATTATTTGTAGATCTCATGAATCATTTTGATATAAATAACTGCCAAGAGTGATTAATATTTTAATCGACAGGGAGTATCCCTTTGAGTTCATTGACGTCATACGTCGCATTCGTGCCAAACATACGGTCACCTGTGGAACAAATAATGTAGGTAATCACCGGTACTTTTAATATCATTAATTACAAGCAATTTTCCAAGTTAATTCATATTCTACTCGCTATCGATGAAATATTAATTAACTATTGCTAACCTAAAATGAACACTTATATAGGAACATAATTAAGCTGAAATCCCGTATTCCGTGGCAATTGCGGTACAGATGGATGATAATAAGAATGGCTTTTCATTGGAATCGATGTGAGATCAATAAAACAAAACCCATTGCCTCTTGTAAGTTCATTGTTGAAATCATCATATTTGCTTTCTGGGACTACCTAGTGAAAAACATATTTGAGCGAGAATTTGATTGATTCAAGAGCGTTTATCCAAAAAGGTTCCCATAAACCTGTACATGGCAATTGAATAAGATATTTTGTCAACTATATATCTAATCATTCCAGTAATATGTACCCTTCCATTTGCATCTAATGTTTTTAAATCTCAATGTTTTCGCATATTTTACTATATTTGTGGCTAAGTAGACTGGATTGCAGAATTTAATTTCCTCCAGTATTGTGCTTTAGTGTGTTGTGTGCTTCAATGTCATACCATACTAGGAAAATTTAGGAGAGACTAGAGTCGGTTCACATGCTAATAGTGTTGCTTTTTCACAACTGTTCTATCATACTTGTTTCTTCAAGGTCTTTTACTACACCGATAGTTGGAGGAATGACTGTATTGATCAAACAACCATTCCTGTGTGGGTGTCTACATTGGTAATGGGGTAGTTAACGGTGTTGTCGCTCATTATAAACTTAATGTATAAAATATAATTCACAATTTAGCAACCGGTTCCTGACTTAAATTCAAGCAATGCACCTTTTAAATCCCTCTTGCGTTCATGTTTCCGGGAATGCCTACACTTCAACAAAGAGTGAGAATTTGGGTGGAAATTGCGACGACCACTAGCTTTGTTTCCATTTGTGATTGATGATTGCAAGTCATTGCAATTGTACCTGAGTAGTCTTCCAGTTGTTGGGTACCAGAATTTGAGTGTATCAGTAACAACATGTTCTTGTTAGAGTACCTGAGGAAATTCTTGTTTTAATTTTAAGTGTCAAATGACGTTCTGTGTTGGTAGCTTTTTTACGGAATCTTCAGGAGGGTTTTTTTGTGGCAACGGCTTTACCCAAAGTTAATAGCGCAAAGGATTTTGAATTGCAAATTTTTGTTTGGCCATAACTTATTTTAGAGATACTTCATGGCAATGAAAATGAAGATTTTTATTGCAGTAATATTACTAATACGAAGCCTTGTAGTAAATTTGAAATTGGTGAATTTTATTCGTGAAAAAGAGATATAAGTTATGTATTCATCTTCTCCTACGCTATGCATTAACTTAAAAGTTTCATCCAGGAAAAGAAAAAAACTATGAGAACTTATTCAGTTAATGAGCTGTTATGAGAACAAAAACTAAGAGAAAATTGGAAATGGATGGGAAGTTTTTAACGTCATATATTTTTATAAAATGACTCGACAGCATTGACCTAAAACAGTAAAATAGCGGTAATGTACTAATTTTATAGTGGATACATGCTATTTGAGTGCTCTCCGGTTGAAATTCTTTTTTTACTTCTTCCCCTATTTATGCACAAAATATTATTCTTGGGACTGAAAAGTATTCTAGTGTGTGGGTGCCATCTGGTTTCAAGTTGTCTCCGCCAGAGCAAGTTTTCGTCGCTACCATCGAAAGCGATTGTAGGTTGCTCTTCGCCTTTGTTGTCTTGTTGTAAAGATCGCTATAATTTATCAAACACTTGACAAATATTCTGTGCCCTTAGAACGAGGCTGATGAATATGATTGCGCTTTATAATTTTATCAAGTTACATGCATATTGTTGAGAGGAATTTATAACTGTAATCATATGACTCAATCCTTGTTTATTGAAAAAATATTAGTACATTATTCTGCGTTCATAGAAAAGCTCTAAACATTTTTTAAGGGCAAAACTAATAAAATCAGTGCTTAAATCTACACTTTTGATTATCTCTGCCATATATGAGCATATTTATCGATTAAAATAGCCTTTAAAGTTCCTAATCAGAGATTTTTCATTTTTTTGAGACTCTCTCGGCCGTAATCGTTACATCCCCGAAAGGGTTTGGTTGTTTCTTTACAGCGTCTTTCGCGGAGGCTTTTCTTCTTTCTTTCGGTCTTTTCGCGGAGGGATTTCTGGGTCGATAGCTGATTAGGGTTTTGCAAATAGCTGATCGATTTTATAACATAACCCTTTATTACAGGCGTGGGAACGAATTGTATACTCCATTTATATGCCCAGCCTCATCTATACTCTTTAATTTTCCATTATTCTTAATTATCAAACTGTCCAGGGTGACGCAAATGCTTCGGATATCGCGTGACTCCATCAATAAATATCAGTATTTCGTGCGGCTTAAGGGTCATTCGCCTTTAGGAGTTCTTCTGTTGGAAAACACATGGGAAACATCGGAGATAATGCTAAAGTGTTTGCTCTTGGAGAGGTGGAGATGCAATATAAAGTCTGGTGGGTTTTATTTAGCAAAATTTATTCTCTGGCCGTAATCAGCTGGTAATAGCATCAGAAGTACTTACTCCATGGTAATAGATATATTTACCGATTCTTTTCAAATAAATTTGAACACAAACGTTATTTCTGATGTCTTCCTTCATTTTTGCCTTCTTTCAACTCTGTGCTCTCTCAAGCAAATATTACAATTGGTACTTATTGTGGCCTTTACAGGCTGTTTATGGGATAAAAGTGAGGGAGCAAAAACCACCTAGCATTTTACAGAATCAACTGAGATAGCTTTTCCAGTATCCGGAGAACAAGACTGACTTCCTAAGACTCTTTCGTCATTTCCCGTTGGCTTTGTTCGGAGGGAATAGTTACTAAATACGATGTAAGGTTTTTTTCTGATCAAACGTTTTGAGCTAATTCTTTTTATAATTTTACCTTTTGTTATTATTTGGTTTTCTTTGAATTTCTGCCAACTGATAAAAATGCTCTCGTAACCGCATTTATCGCGTTATTTCTGTACGTCTATTGAAAACCACGGCATTATGAAGATTACAGTGCGACATAAAATCATTTATTGAGTTCGTTTTGCGAGCGTGGGCAACGTGGGATTGCGGTCTGATGCCAATTTTCCACATGCTGATTCAGTTTGGAAAATAATTCAATGTGTTTGGGTTCTGAATATTCAACTTGGACACGCATCGATTTCTTTATTTGAAAAAATACATTCATGAAAGCTTACTATGGAGTCCAGCTTTAAGTCTGACGAAGTTTATTTTTTTAGTATGCAAAATTTCCCATTTTAATAAAAATCGTTTGAGAGCAATAAAAATAACTTAGCTGTGCCCAATTAATAATCAGATGAATTGGGAGGAAAGAGCGGTTTTTTATATTATATTATACCATACTTTCCCGTCTCTTTCTCACTTGCGGTTAATTCCAATCGGGGGAATGAACACGATATATTTTTTTTAATCCTCTAAAACCACTTTCCGAAACTGGAGCAAAGTGTGCTAAAACTTTTTTCGTTGTTGAGATTCTTCGCTGTGGTATTTTGATTTGTTGGGACTTCATTTTTTTTAATTTTAGTAATTTTCATAGAATTATTCACAAACTTCATAAGTCATATTTTATATTCCCAGAAAACTTGCACACGATTGGTATACATGTTTACATCCTATGTTGACGCGTCCTGTAGGACTAATTCAATCCACCTACTCATGTTAAGAGATAAATAAATGTTAAAATCAACTGATTAATCATTCATTCCTTAAAACTTGGGTATATTTGTCATTTTAGGCATTCTTTGTAACTTTATTTATGGATAATATGTTGTGGATGAGTTAGTCTGCGCCCAGCACGGGCCTAACTTCTCAGAAAAATAGTTGAAATTAATATAAATTTCATCTAATAATGAGAGCAAATTTGTAGAAATCATTGATACAATTTGATGATTTGGTTATTGTGATAAATTACCGCGGCACTAAGTTTCAAAATTCAATTTTCTAGAAACTAGACTCTGTACTGAACATATGATAAGTTTTTTTCTTTTAAATATACAGTTATTCCAAATAATACGAGCACTTCTTCAGGAAAAAATATTTTTTTTTCTCTGCCAAATTAATCGTTTTTTTTCGAATTTCAACCTATAGTTTATGATTTAAGGTGTTTCAAATGAAACCCGAAACGACCAATCATGATTAAATATTTTGAACCTATGTAAATTATTAGGTGGAAACAGAGCTGTTGTCTGATTTATCTGCCTCTATTTCTTCTTCATTTTTTGACATTCTTTGTAACTACATTTATGAATGAAATGTTTAGGATGAGTTGGTTCACGCCCGCCACGGGCCTATCTTCCCAAAAGAAGTGTTTAAAGTAATATATTGATCATCAAATCGAGATAATGTGTTGTATCTTCATATTAATTAACCAAGTGCCATCCGAGCATCACAAAAGCAACTTACAGTGTTCATTAGAGGCAATTTTTTAACACTATGATGAGAGAGTCGTAGGTGTCTCTTGCGTGGTGCCTCTTGGTACCAGTTTATCTGAGTAAACCCCTGAAGAATAATCTGCAAACTATGTCTTTAGTCTACCGTCAACAATGCGATTCCTTTACACTGGTACGTTTTAAGAAAATATATCCACAGGAATGGGTCATTATTTCTACTTGAATGGAAGGTGTATCTAGTGTTCACATTTTAATTTGCTTGAGAGAGTTATTGACTGTTTTTAATTGTACTTTTGACATCCATGTTGGAATTGGTTTTCCTCATATTTCCTGGAGTCGATGATACAGAATAATCATACTGTTTCAACTCTGATTTAACTTTTTTACATGTGTTATGTTTACACCTACACATTTTATGCCATATCTAAGACAGTAATCCCAACTACCACGCTGCAGTTGAAATCGTGCAAATAATTGTCTTCTTGGTTTTTATAATAATTGTCAACTCTGGTTGTTGTGAATATATTTGTAACTATATTTTCAATATATTGCTATAAAACCATATAAATCGGCAAATTGATGCCGTAACATTGTTTATAACTTATCGGTTAGCTAAACTTTATGTTGTCTTTTTTTAATTTGCCAGCATGTGCGTAATCGGGAAAACTTGAGAACAAAATTATTAATGACCAAAGGTATGAGTTTCAAAAGGTTTACAATGGCGGTGCGACGTTATTTGTTTTATAAACCTAATTTATTTTTTGGTATTTTCCCTTATTCTATTTTGATGAATTATTTTTGTTTTTTATTGTAAATTTCGTCCTGATCGTAATTACTCTTTTTTATGATCGTCATTCTTTTTTCGCAGTCTTTTGTTTGGTGTCTCTGGTGTGAAAAAACCTCAACCCTGCGTCCCAGCATGTTATGAAAGAGATTACATTTCCTGAGCGTTGAAACTAAAGAGTTCGATCTATGCATTCGATCTTCACGTGTCTGCTGTGATGTTGCCCGTCTAAACACCTTCCCTATACCTACCAAGGATCAACCCATCCCCGTCCCTGTACTGAGCGAAAGACACCTCACCCCTCACAATGAGTCCTTTCATCGCTGTCCTTATTTCCGCCAGTGATTAGTTCCTTTGAACTTTCTCCCTTTGATTTTTTTCCAATTCCTCCCCCCCCCCCGCTCTATCTCGAGCCTCCTTGAGAGCCTTCATCCTTTGTCTGCGCGCAATCCCAAAATTCGGCAAACCCGCCCTCCCCCCCTTCTGATGTGCCCCTCCCCCCTCTTCACCCTCTCGACCTCTCCCTCCGTTTCCACCCCCAAACAATTCCAAGAGCCTCAGTAATCCGCTCTCTCCCCTGCCGTACCTCGAGAGAGCTTTCGGGCGCGCCACCTCTGTCAGCGATGCGGCCTCGTTGAGACGTCTCAAACGAGCCTCCCTTCCGTTGTTTTCCAAGTTTTCCTCCTTACTGAGCTGAAAGGAGATTGTGCACTTCTTTGTCACTTCCCCTTGCCAATATGGTATCAGCTGCCTTAGTTTAGCAGGAGTAGCGCTAAGAACTGTGAAGAAATATACTTGGTTATTTGCAAGTTTGTTTGGCTGCCTTTAGGCTAAATATATCTAAAGATTATATCAATCGTAATGGATTGCGTTTGGCTAACTTTGATCATGTGTCAATTTTTAAATATCTGTTCAATTAATATGCCTGATTAATCAATCTTGTCTGTGCCTTCGTTATGGAAGGATCTCTTTCGTTTGCATCCATTGATTTTGGAGGAACCAGAAGTGGTTCACCAGCCATGTTGGTATATGGAGAAGAAAAAAGAAGCACATATTAGCCGTGATATTGTAAGAAGGCATACGGTATTTATGTTCCCTTAGGTTAGAAAATATGGAGATGAACTTCTAGTATTGATATATCTCTCCATGTGCTCTATATTATATGAGAGATTAAGTTTAAGATGTAACGCGATATAAATCGTGATTGCACCAAAAGCTAATAGCCAATATCGAATACGCATTTGACTGTGTTGATTAAAACATGACTGCGGTTAAGGTGACTGGAGCGCTAATCGTAAGTCATTGAGTACACTTTATAATAACTTTTCGAGTCCGAAAAAAACTCCTGAGCAAATTTTCGCTTAAATACATATGTTTTTGCGATAGAAATCATCACGCATGTAGTAATAAAATTGACGCAAGTCATGTTTAAAAAATTTTGTTTTAATTGAAGTATAGTTATAACTTGGTTTTTACGGCATGGAATACCAAATTCAAGCAAAATCTTACGTGTCAAAAAGTTTATTACGTTCTCCTTACTCGGCATAACACCTTGGCATTAGTAAGTCACCATTATGATATGGAACGTATTATTTCGCACTTAGGAGAAAGCACTATCGGCGACGGACGAAACCCGTTGGCGACGTAATGAAGTCCTCACCTGCTTTTCCGAGGGTCGCGGGTTCAAGTCCCGCCTGAGTGAGTTTTTCACCTCTCTGGCCCTTGGGTGTGAGTTCGTCCATTGTTGATACACCCGATGTAAGAGGTCAATCGTGCTGTTTTCGGGGTAGTGAAAATAAAATAAATATTTAAATATCTACTAGACTTATTTCGAAATGCATGTGAAGTGCCATAAGAATACGCGTAAAAATAGCGTTACATCGCCAGGAAACCAAATCGGTAATATGAATTTTTTTCACTTTTATAAATATATAATTCGGTTATGTACACTTACGCATAATTTCACATATATCTGTGCATGAACAAAACCGCTCCAACCGTTTTATTACGCCAATAAAAAGGAAATGGTTATTTTTCTTGTACACATCCTTCTTTTCGCCTCAGTAAGTTATGATTTTCCATTGATTTGCGGATGAAGTCACTCTGCCCTAGCGTTACAACTTACCGAGAATTTATTTAATGCAAAGAAAATTCTCAATTATTTGAAACTGATGAGTCTTTTGGGTTTTCCATATTTACGGTTATGCTATTTCATTCGCTCTCCACGATCACTTCAATCCTACGTTCATTTTGCTGTGATATATCCTTTGATGGTCGTTCCGCCTGTTAAACCTATCTTTCGTTTCAGAAATATTTTATGAGAATACCTAACTCTTATGTCCCTCTAATGAAGCTGTTATTTGTTCCTTTACTGGGACTACTTTTGAATTTTTTCGCCAAATTGTGGTCCTAACTTTCCAGTTTTACTCGGGAAGGGGCGTTGTAGTCTTCAGAGCGTAGAGCGTGATAGTGATTAGCGTTACGAGCAAATGTTTTCATTGTCATTTATTTTCAGGATCTTTCAGCCTTCTAAGACGATAATAGTTCACCTCATTGCCCATAAGTATTATTCATTACGTTTTTAGTTTCGTGAACTGGGGTATATGTTATTGGTATTCATCTTCTGTGAACAAGTGTTTTTACTTGTTTGTGTCCAATGACAATTTGATTGGTTTTTGACTACATATGGGCGGGTCTCAGTGTGGGACAAACTCAGGATATTATCTGCCCATTTGTCTTGGTGCTATTTGTAATTGAAAGAAAGCGGAGATTTAAAGAAAGAAACCCTTCCCTGGCTTGATGGTATGACTTTTCACGGCTTAAGGTGTGTACTCTATTTCCCTCCCATTTTTATCTTAAAATTTAAGACTCTTTTACTCTTAGGGTATCCAAAAACACGCCTGTTTTGCTAATATATGAGTTGTGTACAGCCTCTTTTGCTGCTATGAGATTTGTATCCACGTTAACGTAAAATTTCGCGACATTAAATCCTAGTACTTGTTTTATTGTCGAAAAGGGTATTTTATGTCGGTGACTTTTCCTGAAGTGTCGATTTAGACTAAAAGGGAATACATCAATATGTTTATGCCATCGTAAGTTTTTAATTCTCAATGGATAAACAATATTCTATGTTCAAACCACCACCAGGGTGTAAGGTAGGGGTGAGTTTTCCTCAAAATCATCATGAATACAGTCTCTGACTGGAGACGGTTTCGTTATTGATACTATTTAACTGTTAAATTACTTAGATGAGGTAAATCTATCAAAGTCGGATATGTATTGAATACTCTTTAAATAAATTGTATTGCTTACGGAATCAAGTGACAGGAAGCGAGTCAAAGGTCACATAAAATATCGCTCTAGTATGGATTACCCCATTGAGAGCCTGATATCAAGACTATGAAATGTTTTCCATGCCATATTTTTCATTATTCTTTGAGCCACCGTTCAAGTTCTTTGCAGTAATTATAAGTAAATTTATATCAGATTGTTTTGCACGATAGAGTTATGTTCTAATTTCTATTTTTTAAAGATGAAAATAAGGGTACTATTCTATTGAATTAGTCACATATGATGATCATTTTATATGAATTTTACTGTTACTTTATAACAGAAACAACAATTGCACTCTGTTTCTGTCATTGTTTCTGTTATAATACGACGAACCTCCACGATATTTCGCCTGAATCTGTTGAAATTCACTGTTTCTTTTTGAATACCCTGTGATACTATAATTTTTTATAATAGACAAATATAGATAGTGGAGAAATGTGTAATTGGAAATATCCTTTCGTGATAGTTTTCCTTTTTTCACTTTTAATTGCTGACAAATTGTCAGATGTGTTGATGCATTTGGGCTAGGGTCGAGGATATAAGTTGATATGAGGGTAACACCAGTTATTTAACATATGCCTTTGATGGTGGACCTCAAATATGAGAAAAAGCAAGATTTTTATAATAGTGTTACCCATAAAAAATTTAGTGGACCAGTTTTTGGAATAGTTATCTGACTAGATTTTAGGCCGTAAAAATTAAAATTTGAAAGACTATGACGTTGAATTAATCATCACAATTTGTGCAATTATGATTGCTGAAAATGAATACTTTTTCATAACTGCTATCTTAAAACCGATTCAATGTTGATAATGAAAATACAACCCTTAATACTGTATACAGGATTCATTTTCACCTCCTCTTTTGATATGCTGGGGACTTACTTAACTTCGGTATCTTACGATTCAAACATCGGCCTTATCACACCGAGCAAAACTCCATGGCTCATTTAGTATCATCCTTTTAGTTTTACTGGAACAGCAATATAAGTGGAAAATAAGCTACTTATAGACTGTGCTTTGCAATACCATTTATATGTTTATGAACGGTTGTATTTTTGCTTAATTTATTGACTCAAATTTTCGATTCAACATTTGATTAAATTGAGAACGGATGATAGAAGCATCTTTCAGAATATCAGTTAGTGAAATGTGACTTTTTTACCGCCCTGTCATTTTTAATGAAATTAAAACACAAGGTGTAATTCAATCATAATCACTTCAGCTACTTTCAGTTCCAACCCATAGTCGTCATCATCAAAAACCATTTTCCAAAAAAACTTTCTTTTTTCTTGAACCAAAATTCAACGCTCTGTCGAGTTTTGCGCAGTCTTAAACACCACAATCGACGCAGGTAAATATGAAAACAAAAAAATCAGATGGCATTTGATTGCCCAAAATGAGTTTTAACCTCAGATTTAAGGATCTCCTTCTATCTCAAACATAAACATTAAATTAGGTCCCACATTCTTTTGGTAGCTCCAAAGAAATGCCTCCGTCGCTACATCTCTATAAATCCAGCGAATTTATTTAATTTGAGAGGACTTTGCTTGTTGTCACGTCTAATAAGGCAGCCCGGTGACTTTTGGTAGGCAAATTCCGTGAATTTAATTATATTCCGTCTAAAGAGTTAGTCCAGAAAAAAGATATTTGACGGAAAGTGTTGAAATAGAGCGCCGTTATAAATATGTGCTCCAGCATCCACGCAAAGCCTTGTGTTCTGCGTCTTGGATTTCCATCCAAGCGATATATGCAGAGAGGAAGCGTTCGACCAAAGAATGAATGCATGCATCGCGCTAAACTCTCGGCGAGTGGGCGCCCGACAGCGGCCTGGTTGTTGTTGTAGAGATTAATTCCGGCCTCCAATCCCCAGTGTTCCCTCCCTCGCCTGCGGAGTAATAACTCTGCCGTCGCTCCGGAAATCAAGCGCATTTGAAACGCGTGGGCGCAGCCCCTGCCAATCGCTCTAGAAGAAGGGACCGCTCCAAATGGGAATCCCAGTCCTCGTCGTCTGTGGCGCAGCGCATCCTCCTCCTTCTCCTTCCGCTAATGGCAAACCCATTACCGCCTCTCTCTCTCTCTCCCTCTCGTTCGCTTAATCCGCTTGGAGTGCCGTCGCCTTCCCTCCTCACGCCCCTCCTCCACAAACTGGGCTCCCACTTTTCTTCCTTGGATCTTCTTTCCCTCGCACGCCCACTCTTTGGGTGTTGACTACTGGTTACCAACTCTCCAGGAATCCCTCGGAGCTTCCCAGAATCGAAAATAAGGAATTTTTATGAAATCTTCCTACTCCTGCATTGAGGCACAATCATCCCGTATTAAATTTGAGTTTAAATTCATGAGATATTCTTCCAGTTATCTTAAATTTTTTTTTAGTTACTTAATTATTTAACTCCCGAAGGTAACTAACATCGGAGAGTATGTAGTTATATATCAACATTGCGTGATTTAAATAATTTCTACACAATGGGAAGTGGTTGACAATTTTGTCCCAGCAAAACCAATTTTAAATATTGCGATGTTGCTGCCGAAAATGTGCTGCGCATTAACAGTGAATTAACATACAACCGTAGCAATGATTATGGCTTTACCCTTATCTCTTGAACTATACCAGAATTTTCCACACTTTGAACAAACTTCTCCTGGAACCTTCAGGACCATCTCATCACAAGATGGTAGCCCTAGTTCCGACCGGTTTATTTCCTCTCTCCACTTGTTATTTTGCTCACCGCCATCCACTTGGTGACAGTGTTTGTGTGGTGACGCTCTTGAGCTCCTATTTGCCTCATCCGATCCCAAGCCGTGAAACAGTGCTTGGGAACCCACCCCTCCCCAGGCAGCCATCGCCAGGGATAGTTGCTGGGGACAAGGACAGCGGTCCGAGATTTATTCGTAGGAATTTCTCGGTTCATCAATATTGAAACGCAATCAGCTTAGACCTCTCTCCCAAGGAACATTGCAGCATATTTGTTTTGCGTTTTTTGTCTATCATATTTCAATTATGTTTAGGAGAATCTCATCAGAAAGCACCGTTGCGCAAAATACAAAGAGATGGATTTTCTAGGATGGACGCGGGAGTTCATTTGTATATATCATCTAATTAACTGATATTGTATGTGACCCATTTTTGTCAGTCGTTCGGCTCACTCCAGTTATTGATAAAAAATGGAGGTCTAGTAATTCTGCTTGGGAGAATTTATATAAATAAAAAATTCAGTGTACTTAATTTCCCTCCTGAAAGTTGAAAGAATTCAAATGGCCAGGGAATAGATTTTCAATTTTTGTCTCTCTCTCTCGATGCCGTGCAATATATGTTCAAACATTTTTGGATTGCTCTATTATCATTTTGACCAATGGACGAGTGGTTGTGACTATATCTTTCGTTTTTTCAGTAATTTATGCTGTATAGATAAATATTTCATCATGTTATGAAATTACATATTTTAGTAACGGAGGATAGATGTCATTTGACGAACCCACGAGAGTTGTTTTAAATACTTTTAGGGAAAAATTACAATGCTGGAGAAAGAAATCTTGGTGATGAACTTCTTAAAAGACAAAATGCGCTTTTCATCACTGAATTGTTGAAATAGTTCTGAATTTATGATTTATTGGAGCCATTTATTGTGTATATAGCTGTATCAAAAACATCTTTTGTTGAAAGGTACTACACTTTGTAACCTTCTCTCATTTAATTCCGATCGACCTAAACTTCGATACAAGATATAATTATTAATGTATTTTAGTCGTTATGTGGATATGATTGGATTTATGTATCCATTTTTATATACAAATGAGTTGAAAGAATATGAGTATCTCTATAATGAGAACTCAATGAATTTTATTGAAAAAATCTGCACGAAGGATTAACTTTAGGGAAGTCTGAGAAGATATACGACATATTTTACTAAGAATTTTCTTTGGATCAGTATTGTGGTTTCCTGACTGGATTCTAATTTCACACAAGTGCCAACCTGATGGAACGAAACCATACATAAATACCAACGAGAATGCAATGCCTTCTTGGTGTATCAATGTCAAAGAATTTGGTTTACGCCGTTATCCGCAAAAAATGGCTCCCTTTTGATGATTTCCTCCATAATGGTTTATCCTTGCACACCACTTTCGCTTCTACTACTCTCATACTTTATATACGCTCTCTAATTTTGGAGGTTCCTATTATTCTTTCTCTTTAGTCTCGTCTACCACATTCACACTTGAAGTTTGCTGTGAACCTCTTCCTCTCACAGCATTGTACTGTCGTACATCTGTGTCATCATTCGACTCTCTCACATTCTTTCGAAATGGCCACACCAACGGAGCACTCGCCTTTGATTAGCGTCCATTACTAGATTATACTACTCACGTTATTATATCACTCATACATTCTAAATGCTGTGGGTATGAGTTATCTGAGGAGTGTTTGCGGCAAAAGTAGGTTGGATAGGGTCAGGAATGTGTGGGTAACAAATAAATGTGGATTAGATGCTCCAGTAATGGACGTATATGAAAAGAGTGTGCTTCGATGGTTTGGCCATGTTGAGAGAATGGATGAGAGTCGAATGACGAAACAGATATATAAGAGTGAAATGAATGGTGCGAAAGGTAGAGGTAGGCCGAGAAAGTTGTGATTGAATGTGGTTGAGGAAATTCTTAGGAGTATTAGGAGTCTTAAATACAGGAGGGCGTATATGAAGCAGTGTATGGGGGTAAATGAAGCAAAAGAGGTTTGAAAGGATAGGTCAGTATGAAGGAAATTATTGAAGCAGAGTTAGGTGTACAAATATGTATTAATGACTGAAACTTTGTGACTGTGCCTACTCCGGAAGGTAACGGCGTGATTGGTATGTATTTATGTATGTATGCATTCCGAACCCTATTTATCTTTAATTTCCCGTACACTCTTCTCAACTACTCCGATCCTACTAGTCATGATCTACTGTTATGATTTCCCTGATATATTCAGGTTTCGATTCCCTAAATAATTTCGAGAGAAGAACTCTATATACTGCGACTTTTGCTTCCTTAGACAAACTACTATTCCTAGAAATGCTATACATACTACCGACGTTTGCACGTTTTTTATTCCATAATACATCAACCAAAAGTCACACAGAATGTATTTTTATTTTGTGCTTTAATTGGGTTCTACTTAGGTTCTTACTTATGCGTCCCCTATCAAATAATTTAGAGGCTATCATACTAAAAGAAGCTTAATTATGCGCTTAAAGTACAGATCAATACATTGCGACATATATAATCGAGAAATAAATAATTATTTGCCCTCGGAATTTAATGTATGTCCCTCTTCTATTTGATTTACCGTTCATATAATGATTTATTTTCATGTAGCCCGTTAAATTTAGAAATTGAGTCACATAATTACTTGAAAATACAGTTGGTGTTATGATGTTATTGTCGCAATATATCTCGATGCCAGAAGGTTTCCTCAACTAATTTCATTTCCAGAAGCAAAAACTTAAGCAGATCCTGATCCTAAACTTAGTTTAGCATCAAAATTATATATGGCAGCAATAATATAATAGCATTATAGGAATATATTAAAACATGAAATACCTACATATATTTTTGTATTTAATATCTGACATTTGCTACTTTCGTTACAGCTTATACCGCTATTATAGAGAATCCGTTTTGGAACGGTGCCCACCCAATGCGAGCGTAGTTTGCTGAAGTGGTGTCACCACGGAATATTATTTTCTCTATAAATACATTTGGTGTTTCCACAGGGACGAGATTTTTCATGCGGTAGCTTACGTACTGAACAGATGACCAAATTACTCTTTTTATAACCGTGGCGGTTTAATTTGTCACTGAGGTGGCCTGCCAGTTTTTCAGTTTTTACCGTGAGGCAGTAGCTGAAGAAGTGAAAATACGCACTATCCCTCCTAAAGAATTGAGTTTTAGAGAAAATTACTAAGCGGTAGCTTAGGCTGACAAGGGCTCAGTAATGTAAGATGGAGAGAATAGAAAATACACGTGAAGGACGACAGGAGTAGAGGAGAGTATTCCGATATAAAGAAGAGGTAAGGTTGTAGGCTCGTAGTTCTTCAATGCTTCCAAAGTTAGGATAAGAAGCGTTGAAGGAGGGGGGATGGCCGGTAATGTGTAGGTAGTTCTTACGCTTGAATTCCTCTATTTGAATTCTTCATCAAATTCTAGACAATGTCTCAGAAGATGAAACAATGTATGTAGGCCGGAATTAAATGACATGAATATTCCATTGCCAATATAGAGATGATTAGGATTGTTTGAACTCCCAGAGAGATTTTAGATTTGCCATGAGTAGAGAGGATGATGTAGTAGAGTGAGGAGTAAATGTGGTAGGATTAGACTCCATCATGCAATTTCTCCTAATAGTTGATGTTGGAAACCTTTTTTAAAAATAACTTAGCGGAGGACTCGTTTGAACTCTAGAAATTGAATGAAACAACTTGCCCCTATATTTGTCGTAGTCGTCGGTCGAGAATTTTCAGCCAGTTGAGGAACAAATGAAGCTATCTTACTCTAAAGATAACCGTGCGCATTGAAAAACAACGGGGACGTTTGGAGTCTTAATATGGCCTTTGGAGTTTTTGAAGTCTCGGTGTGAGAATTCAAAGTATAAAATGCTAAACCTATATCCAGGATAATTTGTATGTGTAACTAGCAGAAGGGCCGGATTTTGCGTAGTTTGAAATAATTACACAGATCCATGCTTTAAGAACCAGTCAAAATTAAATTATTTTGCATTTTTTTCGGCTAAATAATTATGGCTACAGCCCTAAATATTGAGTGAAAGTAAATAAAGGATAAGACTAAATTATTCTTCTCTTAGAAAGAATATTTAAAATTAGTCTTCTCAAATGACAACGCTCTTCTTTTGGGAGTAAAATATATGGAATCTGAAGTAAAAGTACCCAAATGAATTGTATTTTGTCAACCAACTTGTAGAGCCCACTTTTAATCCATGAGGCCCTTAGGCCTTTCACATATGTCCTATGCCCTTCCTATACCTATTATTTTCTTGCGTTTGGTATTTAATGATAATTTTGTCATCATTTCACCCATAAAAGAGGCAAACGTGAAACGTTCACCGGAAACATTGATTTTTGATTTGATTTTGATTGAGAACTTTGATTTGAGGGCCTTAGGGTCCTTTATATTCTCAATAATTCAGCCGAGCTTTACCACAATATTACGGTTCAATGAGTGCTACGTATGTTTGTAACAGTGTGCAAAACTCTAGTTTATCGATATTCTACAACATCCGAAGGCCCCATTTTATACCATTTGGGGCCCCTGGGCCTGTGCCAACAGTTCTCTAGCAAGTTCAAATATATACGCCATAATGAATCAAAATTTCTGCTCAATCGGCTCACTGGTTTTTGAGAAGAAGTGTAAAATACATGCCGACAGACACCACTAAATTTTTACGTATTGGTGTAGATGTAACGATTACAAGTACCACTTTTCAAAAATGGCGACGGGTTGTTTTGATGCTCTATATGTGGAGGTATAGTTACAATGTGATATTGTACCTTCAAATTAAAATAGAAAATTAAATACTCAAGAATCGTGGCTATGGACTTGAAAATTTCAAACATTTTTCATTTCTTTCCCAGGGTAAATAAAAGAATGTATAAAAATATGTTGCAGCAAGTTCCTGATCCATATTGAAATTTTAGAGAAAAACTTTAGCACTGAAATCATTTTACGATTCAGTAATCGATGTCAATCGCATCTTATTTCATACTTGCTCTATGGGGTGCATACATTTTCTCCCTATTGGATATATTTAATAGAAATTGATCATTTTTCTTCGTACTATTAAATTCAATGAGATATATTTCTTCCTTGATGATTGTGAGATTTGAGAGAATGAGATTTTTTCTCCCTTGAATTTACTTTCCTGTCAATAAAATATGAAAATATTTTCACCAAAGACAATAAAACCGAGCATTTGCATTGTTTTTGTTTCAGTCACCTTGCGCAATTTTTCACATTAATCGAAGAACAACATTTTATGGGGATGTACTTGAGGTTTGCGAATAAATCTGAGACTTCTTTGGGTAGCGAACTTAAAAAAAATGCCTTAAAATTGTGATGACTGATACGCCGATATTTTTCGGATCTTTTAATTTTTAATTCATATTCAAGAGGAAATGCAACATTGCCATAGCCGAGGAATAAGACGTCTGAGGTTCGGTAGGTTCCCTTAAATGAAAGTCATTTTCTTCAGCTGTGCAAATGCCAGAAGTTTGTCGTAACATTAAGAGAAGTATCCTTTCTGTCAGTAATAATCAAAGGTGTAGCTGTTCATTTGGGCGTGAGTAAACCGAAGCAGTGCACTGAATTTATGACTTTATTCTTATGCAAATGAATAACGTAGTGAACTGGCCCAGTTATTATTAATCCGGTAACTGGAAGGACGTGGGCCTTAGCGAATGCTGCCAAAGCTTTCAACTCGAGTGAATTCATAAAATCCTCCATTAATTGCAAATGGAAGCCAATTCCAGTTCTGGCCTATGGTGTCACGATACTTCGTGATCATGATAGCGTGAGGAATGACCATTTTGGCGCAGGAGAGACCCGAATACGGACATATGACGCATCAAGGCCATCTTTATGACGCAATTGCTGTTGAGTGACGCAAAGTAAAAACACATGCGCCGCCCACAGATGTTAGTCAGACGAAGGCACGACCTTGGAAGTTTGGACTGACTTTGAGAAGCATTTCGCTCCCTAATACCGCGGGTGCTGATCTTCGAGAACCTTAAAGAATAGGTCAGGATATGGCAGGTGGCCGCGACAACGCTTTCATCCCAAGTGTGTGAATTCAGTAACTGTGTAGTCAGCAGGATGACGACGGTATTATAACATCCTCGAGAAATACCGGCAATGGCAATCACTGAATAACATTACTTGAAGCAATACTGATTACTTTTTCCGTAAGCCTCCCTATATTTTGTCCATGGCTGGGCTTGAGCCAGGAAACCACTAAAGCGGATGAAATCAGGTTGATGTGGTAGGTTCTAGGCTTTCCATCTCGAGGTTTTGAGTATATCTCCCGGCCGTGAAAGATTGTTCATTAGAATCCCGATCCTAATGCCCTGTTTACACTACGCTAGTTAGGCTTGACGTCAGTTACATTTGGAAACGCAAGTTAGCGCCAACTGTGGTGGGATTTCTAACCACGGTAGGCTGGCAGCAGTTAGCCGGTAACGCGGGTCAGAAACCTTAATGGAAACGCTGATTTCGTATATCAACAAGTGACCAGTGCATTCCACGCAAGGATTGGGCTGAGATAACACAAGGGAGTTTCGAATGGAAAGTAACGCTATCGGTCCCCATTAGACCATACGTAACGTGGGTCACTGCTTCATACCTGGAACGCTCGCCAGTTACACAGAAATTCTCTTACCTCCGTGAGGAGAGCGAGGTGGAAATGAGCAGTTTTTGGGTACTGAGTGGAGCACTCAAAGTGAGGTACTCCCACCGTCCGATTGGACGTTAATCTGTAGTATTAACAGTGTTATCAACTGAGAATAGACTAATTATGATGCCAGGTTTCTCTCTACCTTACCAGCAAGGCAAAAGTTACACCTCTCTTACAAAGGTAATTATCTGCACTTCATGGTGCATTTAGCGGCAGTTGTAGATAGCAGATACAGCAAATCTTAGATTAAAGATGGAAGTACATGGCGTCTTGATGCACTGCATTGAAGCCAAGTTTTTTTTGAAAGCTGATACACCTAACATGGGTACCGCGCATAATTTGGCCATCAACATTCATGAATAATGCCGTCATTTTTTGGAAATTTATTCCATTTCGCATTTTACTGTACAAGTTAATTACAATGGTACTGTTGCAATATAGCTACTTGTATCAATATCTTCGGAGTTTTAACTGCACAATCGATCCATTCAACACGGCCAAATTCGCATTTTTATAGCTTCAATATTCCCCCGTGTCTTCGTACCATGTGGTTCCATCCCTTCTTTAATCTGTGCAACCAAGTAATGTGGGCGCTTACAAGATACATGACCAAATGAATGGAATGCAGATTTGCTACGACAAGCTCAGTGCGGTTATAAGGCATCGTTGGTAACTGCTCGTGCTTAAACCCTCGGGACGTGGTAAACTCATCGTTAAGATGTTGCGTCACGATGTTTATCTCAGCTGTTTGTGTGGGGGGAGGAGGCATTTAAGCGCAACCAACTAGTCGTGAACGGATTCGAGCTCGGCGCGATTTATTTTCAACGCTGCAGCATCCCAGGGAAGGAGATGGAGCAGTGCGTGCTTGTTTCATTGGGGTGGGGGGATTAGAGAAGGAAGGGGTGGGGAGGGATCGCTCTTTTTCTAGCCTCGTCGCGAGAAGGAATTGGTGTGGGGGCGTTCGCCTGGGAAGACGGGCGGGAGACTCTTTGGGGATTGAGGGGAGGGATGGGATGGGATGCGGGGGAATGGGTGGGAGGGGAGTGCGAGGGTGGCATTCCGAATGCGTGGGAGGAGACTCTAGGGAGGAGTAGTGGGGTGAGGATGTCTCGCCGACGGATTCCTGCGGGGTGGGTGCGGGGTGCGGTTGCTGGCAGAGCAGAGCGGAGTCGACGGGAGCGTGGTGCCAGAGGAGACAGAGTGGCTGCGTGTTGAACATTGCTGCGACCATTTCGACCATGTGGCCACGGAAGAGTGGGAGTCATTCATAGGAACCATGATTGCTTTTATCTATGCCAAATGGATGCCATGTTTTGTCAATGATGAAAAACCTTAGTATTGCCGGCAAAATGTTCTCAGTTTTCCATTGAAATATGTTTTATATTTTTCCAGCTTAGATTTCCAACATCATCAACAATCTTATATACATATATGTATCATATCAATCGCATTTAAATTTTCTCAGGGGAGAACAGCGAACAGTTCTACCGGCATGTGCGCCGTCATGAGTTCTGACACTACACCATTACTCCTGAGGATTAATAAACTATGTTATTTCTGGTTTATATTTGTGAAAATTTACGGTGGCTAATTACATTAACCGTGTATTTTCCAAAGATTAATGCTCAGCCACTTAAAATTTACGGCGAAGGCCACATCCAAGAGAGGATAAACACTTTTCCGTCAATGTAGAGCTACTAAATATTGAAGCCACCTTTATTTGTCTCTTCCACTCATGTGCGGGACTAAATACCCCATAATTATTGTAATTTTCTTATTGAAAATACATCTGCAGTAATGCTTCGTTTTCTTACCGTTGAAATAATTGATGCAGAAATTTTGAGACTATCATAGTGGAACCAAAAGTGAAAGCACGGGAAGAAGACCAGTACCAAATCGTGAATGCTCAAGAGCGGCGGATTCTTTCAGGCAAACCAATATGCCTCGGTTCGTTACAGTGCTCCTGAAAATAAAATGTGTCGGCGAACGATGCAATTCTATTTCATGTGCGTGCTTGGCTAAAGCATATAACCTGTAGAAAGTTTCGAGGGACTGAAGAGTAAATGTACAATTATTGAATGCTATGAAGGCGATGCATGATAGTTGTAAGGCTAGTGTGAGAGTCACTGGGGTCTAAAGTGACTGACTTGAAATAAAACAGGGTGTAAAACATGGGTGCACAATTACACCGCGGCTGTTCAAAAGTTTAAGGATGAATGTGTGAGAGACATGTGTAGGGATAACATCGGTGCAAAGGCGGGAGATATAAACCTGCGAATTCCTATTGTACGCAGGAGATGCTGTGTTGTCGTTCTTGAGCTCACAGGAATTACAAAGGCTCCTGGATTACCTCTGTGAGGCAACAAGGGGATGGGAAGTAGGGATAAATCTAAGCATCTTAGATAAAAGTAATAGTTTTTGATGGGGATGATAGTAAGAATGATTGTATGATGTGGGTAAACAGTAAAATATTGGAAAAAGTAGACTATTAAGTGTCTCTTGCCCTAAAAAGTGGAAGGGTCGACGAAGAGATTATAAGACATGCGATTCCCTGTAGGAAAGTCGTAGGTACGTGGAGTTTATCTTGGGATGAGAGTTTGTTTAGGGAAGGAAAAATCGCAGTGTACAGAAGTGTTCTCCTTCACATGTTATTAAATGGCCTCGGAATATAGGATTTAGCATAATAATAGGCTTAATGAAGTGGGAATAGGTAAATTGAGAAGTGATTACGGTAAAAAGAGGATAGATAGGGTTCTACATCTACATTTACATACTACCCTGCTAGCCGCCGCATGGGCATGTGGCGGGGAATGTTAGGTCACCAGCTGCGTAAAGATGTAAGGTTTTGGGAGGTGAAATGGTGACAAGTATTATTGACGTGAATTATTGGAGCTGTTTTTATTATGGTCGCATATTATGCGCGGAAACTACGAGTTTATGTACCAATCTGTTCGGCAAAATATCTCTCTTATTTTATCGCTTCTGTCAGACCGACAGATGTAGTGAGGCGTCATGATAATATTCTCTATGTCGTTCTGAAACACACCAGTTCTGAATTTCTCAATCAACCTAAGGCTTGCGTGCAGCCACTGAGTCTAGGGGCACCCAAATTAATCCTTTTTAAAGTTGTGAGACACTATATGTTTGCTCGTTGTAGTTCTAAGCGAAGCATGCTGCTCTTCTTTGTATTTTATTAATTTTTTTAGTTAGGGTTAGGAATGAATGGGTTTTGGACGCTTCAGTAGTGGACATATATGTAAGAAGGGTACTTTGGTGGTTTGGCCATGTGGAGGAAGAGGCCCAGAGCGAATTACGAAACAGATATTCGATGGCTGAGGTAAAGGTGTGAGAAGAAGGGGTAGACCGCGAAAGGCATGGGGGTAGACTGGATAATAGGAATACATATTAAGCGTCTTAAGAATCGGAGAGTGTATATGAAGCAATGCTCACGTGCAAAAGAAGAGAAAGAGGTTATGCAAAGACAGGGCATTATGGGAGATATAATCAATTGGGGGCCAGTTTTCGTAACCTATCATCAAGTACTAAATTATTTAACCTTACCTACCCCGAAAGGGAATCGTGTCGCAGTGATTTATTTTTTTTCTTGAGTATCGGACGTGAGCGCGAAACCGCGGCGCGCGGCACAGAAAAAGTATCTACAATATCCCGGAGCAAACGTTGTATGCTTTCATTACCTTCATTAAAAACTACCGAAGGATGTTGGTGAAAGATGAGGGTATTTTAATCATTCAAGATAATGAGAAATAGTTTCAAGAAAGTGACTGCTTGATCATTGGGTAAAGTTCCAACCAATGGTTTCATCGAGGCTCGGCGATAGTCACATCCGATAAAACTATCTTTTCATTTTCAGCGGAATAAAAATCTTTAAATCTGCTTAAGGCATTACAATTTTCGCATTTTGGACTTCAGTTGGTGCCTTGCCAAGAAATCATCATGCCAAATAGATGGTTGTGGCTGATGTTTTCGTGTTTATATTCCAGTATATATTGTTTTGTGTATTGTGAAAAATTTTGGTACACCAAAAAATAATTATGCTTTACTATTTTTACTCGAATTAAAATTTTGAATGTCCTAAGCCACGTTTAAATATTTACCGAAAAGCCCGTATCGAAATGAAATACGCTTCATCAACCAAGATGACTTGTATTTCCCAAGAACCAGCTAGTGACTTATAAGAAATAGAATTTATGAAATATGAAGTTAGAATAAGGAGTAATGGTGATAGAATTAATTTCAGTCGGGTAAGAAACTCGGGTTGTGTACTTAAGTGCCACTCATTTTCTCTGATCTCGTAATCGTATATTTCATGTTAATGCTCTACATTACTCTTGTCATGATGTAGAGAACTTGGGTGTACTGGCCACGAGACAAAAGCCGCAAAATTCTACACAGTAGGATTTTCTACAGAATTAGCAGCTAAATATTCTGGGGGAGATTTTCAAATCTGATTTATTTTTTCTCATGCCATCTTCGGCGTATAGTCAGTACAGATTGCCAAAGTTCGGGTTGAACTATCGAGACTTCTCTTTTTCTATAAAATTGACTACTAACTTGTATAGTTTTTGACTGATTGCTAAAGGTATGCATGAGAGCTGAGAGAAGCCGGAATAATCTCTTTAGAATATTACGCTGTTGAATTTAAAGGATGAGACAGCCTTTAGAAAATGAGAGTTCAATGACAGGAATTGATAATTCCTGTCGGCTATCAGGATTATTGTCTGTTAAGTAAAAATTTGCTTTATTGTGTTTGCTGAAGATTGTTGGTCATCTTTTGAATCTGATTAATGCTGAACCACTGTTGGTGCTAACGCTTAAACCATGGAGAACATAATTCGACCGTTCCATTTATCTAAGCAGCAGTAAGACATAGTGACAGCAGAACCTCCCAAATTATATTATCTTGGAATTTACAAACTTTTACTGTGAAGGGCTAGTTTGTTTAAAACTGGATCTGATGTGAGTGTTCTTAACATGATTTTCCAAATGATAAGCTTCTCATTTATGAATCCTCCCGAAGGTTTGAAGTATGTCGCAATAGAGGCTTTGCATGGCGCCTGTTACCAGTTCCCACTATTTGAGGGAAGAGGTAAAACCTAGAAGATTCTCTCGAGCTGAAGGAGAAATTCGAAGCGGTTGGCGATGATTAGGAAACATGACATTGAGCTAACTCGAATTAAATTATAATCGGGTATGTGTATAAATAAAACCCAAATGGCAGCAAACGTTGACCTGCGTCAGGAATCTCGCAGAGAAACACTGTAACTGCATGGTATATGTTCCAAGTATTATTTATGTTAAGAAACTAGAGAAATATACTGAAACAAGTGGCACCTGATGATTGATATTTTTTCAACCCTAGTATTATTTCTTCTTCATAAGATAGAAGATTATTCAGATACTACTAAGATATTCATATACTATTAAGGTAGAAGATTCATTAATATAGAAGGGTATTATTTTTTGTGCGTGGGATTTAAGTACAATTACAAGGAAACTTGGATATTTTGGCGCATTCAGTATTAAGTTATTCTAGCCGCTGCTTTATTTGTCGTGAGAGCTAAAACGGAATTTCTACAATGCACTCGAGACACAAGTCATATAGACAACTATTGAATACGCTTTAAATTTTAGGATTTGGATTTAGAGTTTCGGCGTCCTTCTTGACATTAAAATTAATAATTTGTCACTTTACTTGAAAACACTTGCTAGCATAAATACAAAATAGTCTCGGCTTCTCTTCTTTGCAACCTGGGCAGCGAAGCATTACTTCTCTGAGCCTGCTAATTCTGGGGAAGTAATTACATCCCATTAGTCAAAATAATGTGACAACCTAACCGAGACTGGGGAGTTTATTTATTTACTTTTTTAAAAGAAAAGGAAAAAACATGGGCGATCTATCTCATTCCTCGCCGCCTTGAGTCGGCCGTTTGTGTGTGAGTGCGGGCGGATAGAGTGAGTCATTTTGGCACCGCGGCGGCGGCGGTTGCGCGACGGCTATTTGCGTCGCCGCCGCCGTCGTCCTGCCGAGGAGGCGTCGCTGTAGCTCGCGAATCCTTTTCGTCCGCTTTCTCGCGAATTTCGGGCCGTGGGTGGGACATTGACGTAGAAGGCACTTCCGGCGGCCGCTCGGGGCGACGCGGGTGCTTAAAAAGCGGTGACTAAGATAACTAATGACGTTGAAAAAAAAGACACTCGTTGACTCACGCTTCAAAATGTGGATTGAACCTCGAATGTATGTACTGCTGGCCTCTTGGTGAGTGCGTAACCATACTCCTCTCTTGTCTAAGGGTCAGATTTCCATTCCATTTTCGGAATTTGCTGTGGGAGGTGGCGACTCTGGTCATTGATTAACACGGGGTTAAATGAAACAAAAGCGGTGATGAGAATGGAAATTCTACGAACGATAGGATATGGATTTTGCGGCTTTTATTAATGAATTAGTTAAGTATGGCATATGGCTATGACAGCTGACAGAGCGAGTCTGGTTGGTCGAATGTGGAATATTGATGAATATTTCTCTTTCGTTTCCAAGGTCTCTCATTTATAATATTTTATACCGTATTTTGATATGATGTTATTTCTGGCGATAATAAAATTGACCGACGAGTAAAAGATTATTTCCAGTGAAAAATTAGTATTGGATTTTGATGAATTCTAGAATTATTTTCGATTTTCAGCAATTACATGTTTGTTATAACAAACTCAAAATTTAATTACATCTCAAGAGTAGAAGTTTGAAATGTACCTCTTTCGAAGAACTTGACAGGGTTGATGGCATCATAGATTAGGGTAGTCGCCATCTAAAATATTTATCAGATTATTAATTACAATATAGGATGGCTTTTATGACTTTCGCTATTGTTTCGTACTTGGACACTTTGCGTGCTCGTGGCCGCAAAAAAAGTAAGGTAAAGTTTATGTTTTTATTCTAAGTGGCTCATTTGAGGAAGAACTTTTTTACAAGGGCATTAAATTAAGGAGTCCATAATTTCATTGCTTTTCCTTTTTTCTCGCGTGCGAACGCGTATCTAGTTTGGCAATATTTATTGTCTTTTTCGTCCCTGAAATTATTTCAACTGCCATAATATGCATATTTTTTCACCAATACCGGGAATAAACCTACAATTTTTAGTTTGGCATCTAAATTTATTAATAGGTGCTACAGGCGTTATGGAGTGAAGATGTGCGAAACATATAGTGCACGTGGTTCATTGAGAGTCGCTGGATTTGTCTACAAGGTTTTAGTGAATGGTAATTCTCAATTTTATTTTTAAGTTGAAATTAAATAAAGTCAGTGGAATCTTCTCAATGAATCGTATTTTAGTCATTACTGCTAGTTGCGCTATAATGAGAAAATTTCCGTCGATAATTTCGGGAAAATAGTGCCATAAACCATAGTGCGTTGAAGTTTTGTCTACCCTCTTTCTTTATAATCAAGCAAACCTAAAATATGTTTGCTAATGAAGCTAGAAGAGATGAATTTGCTCTTAACTATAGACTGATAGCAGTGACTGACCATAAACGAATTATTTCAAACTGAATAAATGACATCGAATGTATTCAATTCTCTTTAAATTTTATGAAACTCGGATGTCTAACAGGGAGCTAATCAGTTCTATTCTTTATGTAATTTTAGGGCTTGAACTATTTTCAATAATATGCTATTTATGAGTTTTTCGTTGTGAAATTACGCTATTGAGTAACTAATGAATCGCTCGGGAAGACTATGTTGTATAAAAGGAAGGCTATTTTCAGGCTGCCAGCAAATTTATTGATAATGACCGAATTTATCGCATGTGTATTTTGGACCTTATTTGAAGTGCATACAAAGTCAACAATTATTGGTCGAGTGTAGTTTAACAGCTGACTCTTTTGTAGATTTTTTTACTGCTTTAAAACACCTAGATATTTTTAAATGTTTGAATTTCTGTGTCAAAAACTGGTACGGCAACAATTACGATATTTTCTACACTTTTTCATGACATTGTTGAGTTTCAATCATTTTATTCTCCACTGGTGTGGCTGAGGCCGTTGCTTTTCCTAAAATATAGATTAAATATAACAAAATCTCAGCAATAAATTTACATTTAACAATTGAATAACATAAATTTGAGAAGGGAAGAGACCTGCACATCTCTTCGCATCAATAGAAGGAAATATTTGTATGGAGGGCAAAAATTAGTATGAAATTGTATTCTTAACACCTTTAGTTTGGTGGATTGAACTCTCTCTTAGTCATACCTGGAAAAGAGAAAAAAAACAATGAATTCGCAGTTTCTAGAGGCATTACTGCTGTAATTGTGAGCGTTAATTTTGTGAGTTTTGCTGAACTCCGTCCGTATTTTTGTTAGGGAGTAACGAGGGTGATTCATGACTTCCTTTCTAGTGCTGTCAAAGTTGTTGTATGCACAAAATGTGTAATGAGAGACCACATATCCATGAATGAATTAGATCTCATCTGGAAATGATTTTAATGTCTATCGCCCCCCCTCGGATCAGTTGCGTAAATTTTGGAGTTTTACATAATTTTTATGCTAATTTATGTAATTAGTAGGTTATTAGTTAATTAATACATGTTGTGGACTCAATCAAATGGTATTTATACAAGTCATATTTAATGCAAATGAAATATCGAATAATGATGTTACTCAAAATACAGATGTCTTTATAATTTCTATCAATTGTATTGCATTACTCTGCCATCTCCACAAATGGAATCAATAAGAGTTTGTAAGTTATTTCCCCAACTTTTAGCTGCTAATTTTGATCGATGATGGAATGAACTAACGAATGTTTTATCTCGATGGTTTATCTATAATATTAAGTGAAACGACATGTTTTATTATTGATGTTCTTATTTTTTTCAACACTTGGGAGAGAAATTTAGTGGTAAATGAAATCATTTCGCTTCTTAGTGGTAAATCAAACGTAAATGCTCATATTTAATTACTATAGTGATAGTGCTTGAGATGAAATAACTTGTGGAACAATTTTGTGCTCTTGAAAAACTCACTTTTTCTCCTTTCCAGGTCCCCGTAAGTGGGTCTCAATTCCTTGGAGAGAGAGAGAGAGAGTGGAGGGGCGATAGCATCGGTCCCCTTCGCGACACTTTCTCGCCGCCTTGCAAAGCTCTTCTCCTTGACGAACCGGCTTTGCATTCGCCCAAGTATTCGCCGCTGCTGCTCAGGCCACGGGGATCCCTCCGGGCCGACCTCCTCCAGCCCGGACGCGCGCGCGGCATGTCCCCGGCAATCGTCGGGCCCTGCGTCGCCGCTGCCGCAGTCGCCTCCCCGCGACGCCCCCCCTCCGGCGCCCGCTTCCAGCGCGAGACACGGCGCTGCACACCGACGCGCTCCGAGTCGAGGCGATGGCATCTTGAGGCGTCGCGCGCCTTCGAGTGAGCGGCAAAAAGGGCTTTTTGAGTGCTGCCACCCGGAGAGTCGGACCGCGTGTAGGAAATCCGTGGTCGCATCGTACGAACGAACAATATCGCATTCCTGTGTGAACGAGTCTTTTTAAGACTACGCGTGTGTCTGTTTATCATTCCGAGGACGACAACCCACTGCGTTTAGAAAAAAATTGTGACTTTTTTCTGTCCGAATCGTAAAGGAATTAGTGAGTGGATCTTCGGGTCGTTTTATATCGTATTATTGTAATTGACGCATTTACAAAAAGTGGACTTGGACTGTCCAACACAAATCATAAAGAAGTAAAATCGAATCGGTCCGAGTAAGAACGAGATCGAATCTTGTTTGCTATTCTGTTAACGGATCAACGGAGAATTCTGCGATTGTAAACTTTCCCGGTTCCTGTCGTCAGATCAGGCAATTGGTGAGTGCCATTCCACTTTTTTTCTGTGAAATAAAAGGCATTGTTTAAAATAACTAAGATATAGAAATATTTTTGGTTATTGTGGTTACGTTTGACTGGTATGATTACAGCTTTCATAAGCAGAGAAATCTTCATTCTTTGGGGAGCGCAATAAGGCTTAGAAATGATGATGATTCCGTATTCCTTTTAAATTTAGGCATACCAGAATTGAGAGAGGACTCTAATATAAATATATAATTATAAGCAATTAATTGGATTAGCAATTGGAATAGCAAAGACCTATTAATTTGGAATATTTTCAAGATAAAAATTCTCTTTTTGTAGAATAGAATGTATTTTTTTTGTAGAATTTTGTAGAATAGAATCGAATAGAATGTATCATATTTATTTCCCTATGATGCAAGCTTTATGGTGATTCACGGTTTGTTTTTGAAAATATAAGCTATCATCAAATTAGCTTATCTCCGCAAATATATTGGACTTACTCGGCTTACGGAAGTCTACAAAGTTTTTTAAAGGCATTAGAAGTTTATTTAATGGAACACTTTGAAATATAATAGAGAATGGCTCCCAGTTTCATATGACTTACTGCTATTACGTTTTAGTTTTAATGAAATTTGATCGTTCGTAGAAGTATACCCTGTTAGACATACAGTAACCCGCTGCGCCTAAATATAATTTATATCTAACGTTGGTGAATATTTGGTGATATTGGATGCCGGAGTAGTTAATAGTTAAAAATATATCTTTATCATACGTGCTGAGAAAATGCCATAGAGCGTGGGATTTTTTCTTCTGATAAATGGTCAATTATGTACTGCGTACATTTTATTTATTGCCGCACGCTGTTGCGTGCACTAAGGAATAATATTTTTTACCGAACTTCCTATTATTCTTCTTATTTTCTTACCTTGCTTCTTATTTCATTGCCGAACCGTTTATCCTGAGATTCGGTAGTGAAGGTATGTATAATACGAGAAATATATTGGAGTCTTAGGATCACTAGTGCCCCTGAACGTCCAAAATGGGTGCCTATTTTACTCCCATAATAAAAGCATGTGAATCACTGCAGATCATTCTTTTTCATTTTTATATTGGTTGCAATTACGAAATAGGATTCTGTTTTGCACTTCAAAATTATCAATTTTTCCCAAATATCAACAATAGCATATTTCCTTGGCCACATGTGCAAGAGGATCGTTCTACATCACATAATCCAATAAAAGTTTTATTGATTGCATGATCTTTTTTTTAGAAAATCCATTTTTGTACACGTACTTTCGCACGTGTTGGCAGTTAAATACCGTTAAATTAAAAAGTTAGGAAACAAACGCGCAATGCTTAGTGCTCTTGCATGTTTCCTTTCAGTAGGAGGAAAAAGATTCAATGGAGACAGAAAAAATTCTAGCAAATTTAAAAATTTAGTGCGTGTAAAGTTGACGTTAGCATTTAATTTAATTTATTTCATCACGGATAATTTACTTGGAAGCTGTCATTGCTAGGCATCATATGAAATATAGTTCTTCCGATACTTGCAGCGAAGCTAGTACTTCCTACACACAAAGATGCATTCTCTAGCTACTCATTGTGCCGATGAAACGCCAAAGTCTGAGTTTATCTCAGGTATGCGCTGCTTAGATGTCATCTTTGTGGTCTGGTCCTTGCGATTAGAGTTGCTCGCATTTATTCCTGAGTGTTTTGCATTTAAAGATAATGTGAAACACCTGAGTGATATGGGTTTAACGAGCAGGGACGTGTGTTCCGCTGAAGTAAGAGACGCCCAATTAGGGCGAGGGGAGTTATCCGATCGAACGATGACGGTCTCCCGACATCGCATTAGGAGTGGAACCGTTTATTGGGGCGTTATTTTGAAGGGGGAGGATAAGACCGGACACGGTGCTGAGGGGACCGGCCAGAGTCATTTCTTCCGAAAACACGTTAAGGACACTCTAAACCTGGCGAGGAGGGTGATGAGAATGCGTGGGTGGAGAGATGCGGAGAATGGGGTGGAAAGAGCGGGAATTTAGGGCTGGGGTTGATGGGGAAGGAGGAGAAAGTGAAAAGGTGGTGGGGTTGAGTCAGGAAGAAGGTTGGGTTGATGGGGAGTGGCCCGTCTTTGATCTCACCAATCACTTACTATTTTTAGCAAATAATATATGCTTGCAAATAATTTTTCAATTCTTGAAGTAACTGCCTCAGGGATAAATTTTCCTCCTGCATGATAAGGCCTTTAGAAAACACTAGAGGAGAACATTAGAGAAAAACACTATCATTATCCAGAGTAATTTTTGACGAACCATCCACTTTTCTATACATATTTTCATGCTTAATAACGAAACTTAAGCCGTTAACTAATAATTGTTATGGTTGGTTGTGGTATTTCTATTACCTATTAATTGATCTTGTAGATGTTATCAACATTATTTAAGGTCATGCTTCATTCCTGAGATTCATCCATTCGTTTCAACTCAACAAAATATATATGCGTCTTGCCTAATGAATCCCTCAATTTTTCGTCCAAACGTACTATTTTCTCACGAGAAATACCTAATATATGTTTACAAATTTGGATACATGTGCGTCCATATCTTCGAGCAGATTCCACTTTAGGAAAAAACAGAGTCGGAACTGTGTGTTTATCGGCAAATCTCTAATCTTCCTGCACTTCGATATTTCCTCATTCTGTTAATCCTACTTTCTATTCCTCTCTATTTCGTCCGATGTATATTTATACTCACCCTCATCTCCTCTAAATCCATTTTATTTCTATTTTGCCTTTTTTAGCCGGCCCATAGTAATGCTATCATGATTAATGATAGAGACTCCGTTAGCCATGATTTGCACGTTGGATTGCATAATTATTGATAAACATTTGCCTGTGCTACCACATAGATAAATTTATTGTTTCATATATTTATAAATTATGTTATATAAAAGTCAATTAAGATTTCGTTTGCATTAATATTTGGTAAGATTCTTACGGTAATCTTCTAGTCATCTATCTTTTTAAAAATCGATAATACCCCTAATGATTCTTATAAATGCTTATTTTAGAGGTTCTCGGACATTTTAATGGTCTCAAAATATATTTTTCCTCATAGAACGCAATATCTAGATTGAGAAGGATTGGGCTCTCAGAAATTGTTAAAATATCAGTTCTGTTTGAAAGTTTGAAGTTTTGACTTCCAATTTTATTTTAGATTAAGGATGTATTTTAAAAGAAAATAATTGAAGGCTTATCATAAAGAATCATATGTCCAGAATTCACGAAATTGCTTCAAGATATTAATATTTTTTTTGGATTTTTACTTTTACTTGAATAACACCTTCATGCTAGTTGGATAAACAACACGAAATATTTGGATGATGAAATAATCCTAGGCTGGTTAAAATTTGTTGAAAATTATATTAACTACCAATGAATAAATTTATCCTTACGGTTTTACTTGTTCAATATATATCTTATTAAATTTTGATTACTGTTTAAAGAATTTTATTCACGCGATACGCAATAAAACTTTCTCTCCATTTATGTACCTCAATAAAGAGTAAAGAATACATGTATCTATATCTATATGTATACGTAATTTAAGAATTTATTACTACACTTGCTTTGATGCTCTTACAATTAGCGATGGAGGCTAATTACATGAAATACCGGTCCTCTTATTCATCTGTACCGGTCCTCTTGTAGGGGGAGTGGTGAATATGCCAAAATCCAATGGCTGCTAGATCCCGGAAGTTCTGGAAGCGGTAACCTTTTCGTGGAGATTTTTTCTGGGTCTCATTCATAAACTGTCCTAAAATACTTCCTGGGTTGCATTTTATCTTTTGGAATGATCGCTAAAATAATGGAATTTTTGCTCAGGCCGGTGTGTCCTGCCTCAGCACCGACTCCTTCGTGGGTCTCCTGGGAGGTTGCGGTGTTCGGCCTGGAAATTGCTCTCAGGAAACACAAAACAGTGATATCCTCGGCTACGGAGGAGTTTCATGATCATGGTGTTTACCTTTGGAGATTGCATGGGCTTCCTCTGCTCTCCGTCTCAGTCACCAAGCACCAGCCTTCCTCCTCTCCTCTCGCCTTCGGCTCTTTCAGCTTCACACACAGGGCTTCCTGAGCACGCAAACAAGCTTTAAGCCCGACACAGTTAGGTTTATTCAGCATGATTTAAGAGTCCTCATTTCCAGGTCGTAAAATCGCAGTTTTTTGTGGTGCCGTAGTCATTCTGGCACACTTCTTCGGTTTATGGGGATAACCAACCGGTGCTTTGTTTACTGCTCATTTGTCTTTACTCCAGCGGAAAGGGATGCCTTAGAACTGACGAGATTCATTGTTTTGCTACCTACTGTAGCTAACTGAAACTTTGTTCACCGAAGTGATACTCTATTGATCCGCGATGGCGTGGAATAGACTTTTTCCCCAGTTGGCTTTTAAGAAGTTTTCTGATAGTGTATTAATTAGAATTATACCATGTTCATATAATTTAATCATACAAATTAAATCATTTCAAGCCTTATATTTTTCAGGAGCATATGTTTTATTTGCGGGAAAACATTATCTAAGACATTAAAAAGTCATTGAATTCGAGCTTTTTTCGAATTTAATTTATTTTCGAATTCGACTTAATTTCTAACTCGAATTTAAAAAAACTTAGCATTAAAATTTATCAATGTGAGTAACTAAATCATACGGGAGAATCATTACTATGGCTTTCGATCTTTTACACCATTCTTTCTTAGACTTATATTTTGTAAGGGTAAGGCTTGAATTGGTGATCAAAGAGCTGATATAAAGGGAGTAAAAGCACCGGCTGCTATCCATTTCGCCAGTAAAATATACAGCAGTGTTTGACGCATTCATTTATTATACGTTCTATCCGATCAATTTCTATCATCAAGTGACATTTTATGGTTAAATTGCAGAGTTTCCCTGACTCTTTATCTTCCAAATAAAAAGTATCCTTTTCTAGACAACCATCGCTTCCACCCCACTAATTTTTAATATAGAATTACTATATCTCCTGTTTATACCACTGCATAGCTTTATGTTTTATGAACATGAAGATTAGAGTTCAGCTGACTGATTTTTATTTACCTAGGGTATGCTTCTTAAGCGCTTTATTCTCTGAAAAAGAATGAAAAATGTTTAGTGTAGCGAACCATAATTTAGTGTGCTTCTATTTTCTACAACTAACCCAACCGTATCAGAATCTATTTTTGCTAGATTTATGTTTTTAAAGATTGCGGTACTTTTTCTAGGAATGAAAGGGCATTCGTGAATATAAACCTCAAGGGGACCTATCTACCTCAAAGAAACGTACCTCAAGAGGACGTACCTCAAGGGGAGCGGAAAACCACCCACGAAAAGGCGTATAAGACCCTGATCAGACTAATTTTAGAATATGCGTCACTACTGTCTGCTGTTTAGAATATGCTGTCACTACGTCACTACTACTGAGACCCACATGAAGAGGAGTAAAAGAAATCAATCGAGAAGGTACTACAAAGAAAGGCAGAAAGGTATGTTCCTTTCATAGGTTGTGGGAATGCATAAGAGGACAGAGAAAGTCACAAAATTACTGCGAGTGCTAGGATGGGACTCTCTAGAACGGAGAAGAAAATTAATAGACTTAGTACACTGTGCCTCACATTTGAGGGGAACTACGATAGAAGTTTGAATACCCGAGATATATTGGTATGAATGATCACTAATACAAGATGAAACGTCGGTCACAAAGGACCAATGTAAAAAGGAAATTGTAATAGTCTTCCTGAAGAACTGCTTGAGCCCTTTCCTGGCAATATGAATGTTTTTTAAGAATAGGCGCAGAAAATTTATTTTGGACGATTGATTCATTGTTAATCTCAATTTTTTCTATTAATGTATAATTTTATATTTTATTTTTGGTGATTAGTTAAACGTCCACTTTACACTATTTTACTTTTACTTAAGGACCTGGCAAATAGCCAACTTGTAACTCTTTTGGTTAATATAATAAAAATTGTATAGTTAAATAACTCATAACTCATAACAAGGTGAACAAGTTAAACTCATAACAAGGTGAATAGATTATAGATTATTATGATGTAAATCATGCATGATATCCTGCTTTTTATTCCAGAAGCTTTAGTAAAATTTTCATTATTTATTTCGTGACTTTGATGCGTGTATTCCCTTTTCAAGGACCACCTTCAAAATGACAAGTCCGGCCATGGTGTCCAGAAATAAACGATGGTACCGTTCTAAAAATATAGTGAGGACAATTAACCAGTCTTTAAAGTCCAACACGATAGTATTTTACCCACAAACACCTCAGAAATCTTCCGACTTATTTATTCTATGCCGTTGAAAAGGGGAAAACAAAATATGTAAAACAGAAATGGTACGATTTAATGCCAAAATTAAAAAAAACTGTAAAAAACGAAACAACTGTCAATCATCGCTGAATGTTTCCACTAGATGGAAGGCTTGATGCAGAGATTTTAAGGAATACGAATGCTAGTAGGGAATTCATTGTTGTGGAGAATATCTAGGTATGAGTGCTTGATTTGAGAAGTCAACTTCGCATCGTACAAATAAATGTGTTTTGTCCTCTCGCCAGTTTGGTTGGGATAACGGCAGTGAACAACTCTATGACTTTGTCTATTCCGGAATAAAATGGCGTGATGTGTACTTTTGTACGTATTTAGGTGAAATACAACGGTAAATGAGTGTAATGCATAGGAATCGATAGAAATGAGAGATTGTCCCTTCGTTTCCAATACGGCCAATCGCATTTTTTCACGTTGCAGGAGAGAGTGCGGGTCGGGAGAAAAAAATCGCTGAGTTGAAAAAAAATAAAGACGAAAAAGTGGAAAGGTTGGTGCAGCGAAAGTGATCGGGTGGGGCGAATAGAGTGAGGGTTGGGGAGGGAGGGGTGGAGAGGAAATGAAGGAAGGGGGTGAGGGAGTAGACAGGCGAGCACGCGGGGCCATCAAACGCCGTGGCTTTGTCGTCGTAAAAAAAACACGGAGTGGGTACTCGCTTCACTTTTTTTTTATGCTGGCGTGTTGTGTGTTGATATGAGTGTAGGTGTGTGTATGTGTGTCTGGTGTCTCTCTCTCGCCTTTCCCTGAGGCCTCAATCCTGCGAGGTAGGCAGACGTCACGGCGCATAAAAGGGCGCCTTTTTGAACTCTCTCCCTCTTGCGTGAGAGGAGATGACGCCGCTGTTCCTCTTGCTCTTCTCTGTGTCGTCCTCCTCCCTCCTCCCAGCCCTTCACCCCCCGCCCCCCGCGTGACAACGGCGAGCGAAGCCTCTCGCGCACTCACGCTCATAAACAAACAGACAGGCACGCGTCGTGAGTGACGCCGACGGCAGGTTCCTCCGCTCAACTCACTTTCCCTCTCACATTTTATTTTTCGGATAGATATGCACCCTGAGCTATGTGCTCACTGGTTCCCATTTCCGTCTGTTAGTTCCTCGGAGTAGCTTCCGCATTTGAAAATTTTATCTAATTATCCCGTCGATTCTGTGTTCTCGAGTTGTCTCGAGTTAATTATTGGATGATGCATATCGTGTAGGTGTTTTGCATGTGACGTGAACTATGAATTTATCTGTAAATTTTTCCTGCAATAGTTGACATGGCACTTGTAAACTTTACGCATATTCTCAGCAGCGTTTGACGGGTATATCAGATTACCTGTCGTCATGGGGATATGAGGTGGGAGATATATCTAGTTGCTTTCGCGTGGTATGAAATGGACAGGATTGTAAGTTTCAAATATTAAGCATTATCACTTTCGTAAATAGTTCATATAAATCCAAAAATTGGTTCGTATTATATTTAGGTTTTATTTTCCTATTAATTTGTGGTTTTAATCATTATATATATTACTATCTTTCAAGCAGTTTTTGATGTTTTCTACTCTCCCTTCCATGACTAAACTTTCCGTTTAATTTTTCTTCCATGCATGCTTTCATAAGAATATCATATTTCAGCTTGATGTAATATGCCTGTCTCCTTTTTCTAATGCTTCTGTTGTCTTAATATTGTCGTAATGAGAACAACAATCTATCTTTGCTACATTTTTATATTACCAGTACTACGCGTTTCGACTCACAGAGTGGTCATCAGGTCTTGTACTTGTGGAAAAGTGCGATTGCTGTTCGCAGTTTGACGAACTTCCTCTCCATTACGCCTGAATCAGTGAAACTTAAAAGTTGTCTTCTCGTAAAATTTATAATGGTTATTCTATCCAACTTCTTCACAGTCATCTTTCGTCATACGCCTAATTTACTTTTATATTACAATGAATAAAATTTTCTGGGGAAGTTCTTCACATTTATTGCCTCTATTAAAATTTTAATATCGAATTTTACTCTCTGTCATTACGTAGGGTATTTTATACTTCATATGGCCTAGTTTTGTACATTCTGTTAAACTTCAACCATTTGTTTGCGTGAAGGTGGAGGTCAATTGGATTCAGCTGTTTCCTAGTGAAAGATAAATTTTTTTCCTAAACGCCACTTTCAGTCGGTAGGATCATATGTGCTCTGCAATTTTAATTGCACTTGATGCTTACAGTTTTCTAAGGAAGCGGAGTTTCTGAATTTTTAAACTATTATTTTAAAATATTCCGAAAAAATAACCTTTAAAACTTGGATCCATCAACAGAATACAAAAACAAAAAATAGATGTGCTGGAAATTATGTCTCCGTTGTAAAATGGGCTAATTACGTACATTTTTTTGTGTTGTGTCACAGGACGCATCTCATGCAGCATGCAAAGACTAGATCTCATTTCACGGATGAGGTTTTTTTTATAACACGTGAAAAGTTGTAGCGTTTCTTAAAAGCATATATATTTCTCGACTGAAGTGGCACTGGTGTTTTTCGTGTTCTGACAGCAATAATTTTTTCATCGCTCTGAATTTTAGTTCCATGAACACGAAAATGCCCTTTATTGAAATGGCACCTCCGTTTCAGACCATTCTTGTTTTCTCCCCGAACACTTTTCGCATGCAGCTCTTCTTTTTTTCTTCCCACTTCTCTCTCCCCCAACAACAAATATCGATTCTTCCAGCCCACCCGCCCGCCAGCCACCCTCTCTAAAATTTCTCCCCGTCCCACCCACCCGCCCGCCCACTCTCTGCTGACTCACGTCATCCCCCGCACCTTTCCCTTCACTCACCGCTCCCTCCGCACCTCCCCCCTCGACTCCACCCTCAAACCCTCACCTCGACAGTCGTTCCACGTCCTCTCCTTTTATGCCCGCCATTTCTTATATATGTGCACCCTTAAACGGGTCGAAACTCGCATAATGGCCCGAGTAACGGCGCTGTAATCGCCATTGCGGGCCGAGGAGCGAAGCCGGACACAATAAACCAGAAAGAGATAAACATCCCCCGTGTGATTCCGCACCCTTCCCCTGCACCCAGCCCTCCAGACTGCGATGCCGCACCACCCTACCCTCATGCCCGACTCTCCATTCCACCACCCCGCCCCACCCCCAGGGATCCCGCAGGAATGGGTTTTGTGTAAGTATGTTTCAGTGTTGTGTGAGGAAGTCGGAGGTGGGAAGGGCATCGGTTTGTTGGGAGATGGGGAATATAGCCTGGAGGCGTGAGCCATTGGGGGGTGGGTGGGCGAAGGGTGGAGGAAGGGGAAATTGCGTGGAGGGAGAAGGCATTCGTCGGGTGGGGTGGGCGGGGAATGGAGTCGCAATAGGGATTCGGAGAGAAAATGGGAAGTGACGGGAGAGAAACATTGCCTCAGCGGCGTTGGAAATATGAAGGGAGGAGACGGGAGCTGTTTTTGAGAACGCCATACTTTCTTCCGTGCGACCGACACACTCGTTCATGGAGCGCCGCTTTTTGTCCACACTTTCATTATTTTCCTCCTTTTTCTCTTCTCGAATGTAATACTTTTTAATATCGTCCTTTCATGTCTAGAGATCTCCGGCATTTACGTTATTGCCTTCATGGAGTCTACCGGCATGACACTCATCATTATCAGTAGTCGTCAATCTGGAGATTAGTTTGCTGCAGCTCTCTTCCCAACATTCCTATTAGCCAGCTGCCTCATTCTTACATGATTTCTCTCTTAGATGTCATTTATCATTTGGCTAGCGTATTTTATTCTTGGTCTTTCTCAGTAATTCTTCCCATGTATTCGTCTTTTTACGATTGTTTTCGATGTGCTATTGGGTCGTAGAATATAACCACTATATTTGTCCCTTCTTCAGAATTTTCATCATTTTTTCTTCCTCACCAACTTATTCGTAAGATATAATCTTTGGAGGTTGTCTCCGTCCATTTAATCTTCATTATTCTCATATAGCACCTCTTATCAATTGCTCCTTGCCTCTTTTGCTCCGCATCTGTTATTGTCTAGTTTCACCTCCATGTAAAAGAGCGTTTTAGCGAAAAGTGCGAACATTCTACAGAGGAGAAGTTATCCGTCTCGACTTGAGCGTGGACCCCTCGACATCGCGCTGAGTGTCTTGTCCAGTCAATCGGCTGATTCATCCTTGTATTAGACTAAACTGGCTAAGGCATAGAGCATGATATCGAGAGCCCTGGGTACGTGGACTGGTCTTAACGGACGATTTTACCCCTGCAAAATTTCAAATGTTCCATTTCATCGGGCAGTAAATGTTTCAGTTTCACGAAGCTAGCACTCTCTTTTTATTTCATTTTTTGTTCAAGATCAAAGTCTGCTTGACAGAATTAAAACCGACTCTCTAAATTACTGAATTACTAAGGCCCGTAAGGGTGGATATTTGCAACCTGGAGTGCTCGTAATTTACGCTGGAGTTGAAGCCTTGCATGAAGAGGGGAGTGCTACTCGCTGTATATCAGTCTCGCTAAGCCCACTTTAATTGAAAGATGGGTGAATTACAGACATCCCTCGTGATTCTAATTACGAGATATAATTCTCCTCTGAATTCAGGTGTGCTCCCTAACTAGAGAGTGCACTTGCAAATTGTTTGGTTAACTTGATGCTGGAATTATGCATTGATTAAAAGACCAAGTAAAATAAGTGATAATTTATTTAACTTTTTATGGAAATGAACAGTATATATTCAAAGGATTAGATGAAAAAATCATGGCGCTTCTCGATTCGATTCTAATGGTGCAAATGCAATTCGAACCCAGCCTAGATAGTCCTTGTGAAGCTAAAAACTAGATTTTTGGATAGTAATTGCAGATTTATCTTTTATTTGGGTATCCTTTTCGATAGAAGTCTATGATTTGTTTACCTGCAGTTCTCACCTTTACATTTAATTCAGAAGACGTTTGGATGGCATTTCCTTTTGGTTATTATGACGTCTTTATTTAAATTTTAGGTCATGTAATTTATTGAAACCATGCTTTATTTACCGCATAATTAAGAGCAACAATTTTATATGAAGTCTTTATTGCTTCTACTTCTTTCAGAATCCAATTTTCCATTTTTCTTCCCTCAAACGTCAATTACAAATTGAGATGGTCACCAAGTATGAATAAAATAGGCAACTTTCATACTTACTTCCTTCTTTTTCATACTTAGTTATGTTCCGAATCCACTCCATCAAGCCTGAAACCACAGAGTATATTTGAGATTGTCATTAAAACCATCTGATCTTAGCTATCAGAAATATAGGCATATATCTATCGCGTTATTATTAGTTATGAAATTATTTGACCATCTTAGATTAGTTCAAAGCATGAACATGAATAGACAGCTGGAAAAGCAGACCATGGGAAAGATTAAATCTGTTTTTTTCATTTCCCCATAGGATTTGCAGTTTATGATTGACATCATACTGTGAAGTAAAGATATTCTAGAACGTCCTCTCCTATTCTTCCCCAGCACTTTTCCTTCACTTATGTTCTTGATGAATCCGTTATGTCTTACTAAGTGGCCAACAAGTTTAATTTTCCTGGAGTAAATTGCTTGGAGAAGCGTTCTTTTTTCGCCAACTTCCTTCAAGACTTGCTCATTTGTTTTTCTCATGGCCCAACTTGTTTTAGTCATTCTCTTCCAGAACCACATTTTGGCTGCCTGGAGTCTGTCTTGTTCTTGCCTATTTAATGTCCATGCTTCACAACCATGGGTGAGTATACTCCACACGAACGTCTTTGCAAATCTCTTCCTCGTTTCAATTGACAGGTGATTGTTTACCAAGAGGTTAAGCTTCCTTTGGAAACTTTGTTTGGCCAGGGTGATCCTTCTCTTAACATCTGTTAAGCTTGTATTTTCATTTGTTAATTGACTTCCTAAGTAACATTATACAGTCCTAAGTAAGAAACATTATACAGGAAGAAAGAATCCTATGGATTGGGTACCTCCTGATGCATAATGGGTTCCTGGTGATATAGTTGAATGTAAAAAAGAGGGAAACGTCCCAAAAAGTAGGGTAGGGGATAAATACATTGACCAAATGAAGAAGAAAGCAAATTAGAAGAATTTCGAGGGAGTTAGAGCACTATAGAGCGTTCTACGTTTACCCGACAGTATTGGAATAATGGAGAATACTGTAGAAGACTATAGCGTTAGATAAGACTATAGCATTAGAGAAGACTATAGCATTAGATTGGGAAGGATGTAGATCTGTCCCCAACCAATCTTAGGATTGAACAGCCATTGATGATGATGAAAATTCCCTCCTCAGGATTACCAGTCGGTGTTATTGTTCCAGAGGAAACTGGTGCCTTTACGACTGGGGTATCTAGCTTTTGCTTATTTTATACTTACAAAAGAGACAATTTATTATCATGCACACCAAGTAGGCTTGTTTAACCCGGCACCCACCGTAGGACATTGCCTTTGTCAAGAGGGTGGGCGTCGTCTCTCCCCTCTCGTCTGTCCTCCCGAAATAAACGAAGAAAAATTTCCGGCTCCGGAAACGGCTCTCCCCACAAAGTGTTTGTCGCTCGCAGGGAGAGAGAGTGTGTGGAGACCGGGACAAGGCATTTCGGCCGAAACCGCGCGGAGCGGGGGTGCAAGGGGTGATGAACGGGGGAGGCGGGGTTGAGGAGGGGGGGTCCGTGCGCTTACCTCCCCCGTTCCATTCGTCCATTACACTTTGACCACGCCCTTCGGGATAACGCCGACGCTGTGCACTATTCCCTCTCCGTTTATCTCCCGCCGACCCTTCTCTCTTCGTCTCACTTGGAATTCTCGTTGCTCACTCTCTCATCATAGTAGTCGCCAATATTTACTGTTCATTTATCCACCCCTGGAACTCTGGTGGTATTTGGAGGTGACTCTTGTTCGAGCTCTTTGTCGTTGGCATCGTAGAAAAATACTTTCTTCGGTCTCTTAAGATTTGTTTGATGTAAGTTTTTGGCTAGATTTTGGCCTGAAACATTTTCCTAAACCCTCTCAAAGACAATTGCAAAGATGTCAGAAATGCTGACAATCTGTAAACTCGTTCAATACCGACCAACGATGGAGCCACGTGACGGAAAAACCTTCAATCCTAGCTTAGGATTCAAACCTAGCCTTTGTTTAAATCGATGGTCTTGAAAAAATGTTACTTTTGATTTTTTTATCAATATAATAAGTATATTTCAACTACGCCATTATGTAGCATAATATTTCGTATCTTGTATCAATTTTAAAGTTTTTTGAGTTTGTTTCATACTTGATTATTAGCTTGAAGTCAACCGCTTCTGGCGAGATAGTGTGGAACTGCGTTATCAAAAATGAAAAATACGTGATGTGGTACTGTCTAATTTCTTTTATTCTCAACTTTACGGCGCGTGTTTTGACACTTTATGAGGCCATCTTCAGGTACAGCGTGTACTTGTCGAAACACATGTCGTAAAGTTGAGGATTAAAAAAAGTGGACAGTACCACATCGAGTATTTTTCATCCTTGATAATTGGCTTGTTTTACTTTTAACATTATAATATTTTATTCTCTGAGAAAATTAAAGGAAACACGAAAAAATGGATGAATATTCATATCTGCAATATATTTTATAGTTGCCACTTATTTATTCTTGCCGTAGAGGAAATATTTCTAAAATTATGACGCGTTTGAGCTGTTATATTGTTTCAAAATCTTGTAATCGTTATCCACTCCTTCCTTCTTTAATAGTTTTGTTATAATGGTGGTGGTGAACAGATAATGAATTTGTAGATTTGTATCTAGGGCTGTTGACAACTATGCTGTAGCAAAGAAGAATACCTGACCATATTATTTTCCCTTAAATATTTATTCTGGATGTGGGCTATTTTGTGCTATTGTGAGCTAATTTTTGCCATTCCTGGTCAAGTTTGATTTTATAACTATCGTTTTATTTGTTACAAGAAAAACTTCATGTATCAACTCAGTGTTGCTTCAACTGCCTGAAAAATGAGCTTCATGCATGAAAAATTTCCGAGAAAAATATGAAAAATGCGTGGGACATACGCCTGCGTTGTGGGGACTCAAAAGAGGGAGAGAGAGATTGAAGCTCCAAATGAAGGCAGTTAACAGTTCCTCTTGTCCGCCCACTCCACCCTCATCCGTCCTCGCCAAAGTCATTGCATCGCCCTCTCCGATTGGTGGGAGGCTGCGCGGACACGCCACAAGCCCCTCTCACCCCCTCCCCCACCTCGTGGTGCCTCGTGCACAGAAAGGGAGAGGGAAGCACCGCGTCGGTTACCATGCAAGCCTCCACCCCCTCATCTCCACATCAGTCTGCTCCCTCCGAGTACCCCTCCTCTGCCCCCCGTAAAATGGCCCATTATGGCTGAAATCCCTTTCCCTGTCACCCACCACCTCCCCTTGCACCAGGGGTCCATTTCCGGAAGCGTCTTCACGTGTTTTCCGCTTGCTGTTGTTCCTTCTCTTACTTCCTCCTCCCAATCTAGCTCCTCTTCTCTCCCCTACGTGGATATCTCGCCCTGGTCTTCTCGTTTTTCAATCACGGCTCTTCCCCCTGCCCTGACAATCATTGCTCTTCATGATGGTCCTCTGCCACCCTCCGCCGCCCTTCATGATCCTCGACCCACCCCCCACGAACCCATCCCCTCTTCACATGATGATGCCAGACGCACTCTGCCCCCCTCCCCTTTCCCGTCTCCTCCCGTGTCTCCTCCTCCTCCCCACGCCGTCTTAGGTGTCTGAAAAAAGGAATTGGGATGAATGGACTCGATTCGAAGTCTCATTGATCTCAATTTCACGGAATCGATGGCCACTCACTTCGTTGGAAATGGGATGAGGTTAGTTTATGGCGGGGTTGCAAGGGCAGGGCGTTCGGTATGAGGCTGCCTTCGCTGAATTTTGGCTCTCGAAGAACCGTTGGGACAGATACCGACTGCAATCATTACATTCAAACGGTAGCGTTGCTTATGTTTTGTTTATGACTATGATTTAGAAATTTGATTTTGCAATCTAGGTATGAGGATCTTCAGAAAAATCAAGAATTGGTTTTATAAGGTCATATCAATTCTCTATTAGTAGTTTTACAGCTACTTGTCCTTCTCACAGGAAAGAAAACTTTGTGTATTGCTCTTAGTGTTAACTGAAAAACACCTCAATACAATGGCCAATCTTGGTTTTTAGTGTTTTTAAAAATCTCCATTTACAAACTGTAAGAATCATAACAAAAACATTGAATTATTGAAATTCACTATTTAAATACATGAAGTTTTAAAATACTTACATCATTTGGGTTTTGTGAGCAATCCCCTCGATGGTTACAAATTTTGAAAAAAAAATATAGCACTCCTTAGTGTGTGCGCAAAAATCATGCAATATTTAATTGCAATCTTGGTTCTTTAGTATCAAGGGGATAGGTAACTAACATACTTATGGCCAGTCATGCCCGTTTTTCGTATTTTAGTATAGATAAAATTAAAGTATTAGGTGTTTTCCTGGCGATCATGACTGATGAAGTCCTCATTCTCCCGACTGAATAACCGAGTGGACTTGAACAGGATGGATGAAAGTATTCGTTATTAATTTCATATTTGGAGGGTTTTTGGGTTTTTTTACCAATTTGACGATTTGATTTTCACATATCTAGACATTTTACACCTTGATCAGTTATTGCACTTGTAGAGTTTTGTTTTCTATTTGTTCCTTATCTACGCATATTCATGAGCAGAATGATAATTCAAATTTATTCATTATTTTGTCCCTCCTCAAAACTGATTTCATTTTAGCTATTAGGATTTCAATGGTCTATAAAATCCTTTTTGAATCCTCAACAAGGCAATGTTTATCGCCATAAAGTCAAATTTCGTCATGTTTGGCCTGGAGGTCCTTGATAGATTAGATAAATGAGCAGTCTTCCAGTTTTTAACTGTAAAATTGCATCATCTAGAGCTGCCTTTCTTCCGTCTAGTAATTCCAGTGTATCTTTAGTTCTTTTCTATCATAGATTTAGCCGTCACTATCTGTAAATTTCTTTGGATTATTCTTGTGGATTTGCTCCCTTATAACTCTTTCTCTTGCTGAAGCCACAAACAAATATTTGTCTTCTTTAACCAATCGAAGTAGATCACTTGTCATCAAAACTTCTAGCCTTGTAAATTTTCACCACTATATGTAGCAGTAAATGCTTCTTCTTTAGCTATGAGGAAGAGAAATGGAGTAAAACTAAGTATGTATATAAATAAAAAAAATATATATAAAAAAATGTGTAAAACTAAGGAAAAAAATTGGAGACTTGTCTGATTTTTTACTTGGCATTTTGGAGAGGACTCCTTAGTGTGTCTTTTCGATATGCTTAAAAACAAAATTATAACTTTAGCCTCTACTATGAGTTTATCAGCCTGTTTCCTAATTGGAAACACTTCGTTTGGGCCGCCCTGCAAAATAATTTCCTTGATCTATTCATTTTAGTGATTAGGTTGCTTAAAGGAAAGATGTATACAGTTACTCAAGAATGCCTTTTCATGGTAACACTGTTTTATTTGTACTTTAATTTACGATTGTGCTTTTTCTTTTTTTTTATTTGCGTCTTGCGAATTTAATTATATCGTTGCTCGAAGTAATGTTTTATGAAACTCTATGCATCTTACAGCCCTCAGCCTCACATTATATATCGTGTTTAATACTAATCAATTAGGAGTACTATTTTAAATAAGTAGAAGTAGTTTTTGTTTCACTTGGATCACTTAAAATACTCTGTTTTACTATTTTAACAATAGTATGATGAAATTTATTATATATTAAATGGTGAAAAATCTGCCTCATTGAAGAGCATCTGTTCGTTATTTTACTGTACAAGCTCCAAGAAGAGGTAAGAGTTCAGTTATAAGTATAGTGCTTGGGCTTACAACTCTCGACGTTCCTTCACTATTCGAACGAGTATCGTAGATTAAACCAAAGTTTTAAGTTATTAAATATAAAATGAAGCTGATTTCTATTACTTTTATGGAGTACTTTCCCTGAGTACAGTAATTATGTGCTTTTAATCAACCTAAAACAGCATATGCTTAAAAAAATAAACGTGAAGAACCAATGTTGGAATATACCTGGAGGATTGGATTTTTTTTGGATTGGCGGAGGAGGAGGATGTTCAAGGGAATGACCATATCCTGTTAAGAGAAAGAAATTGCTATAGAAAAAAGTAATTAGCACTTTGTCTAGTTAATTCTACCCTTTCGTGACAGCAGCCACATCTGCGTGTAGATTTTAATGAAATGATCATATTCGCCTGTAAATAGATTTTCATTAGCTGAGAGTAAGCAATCGCTGTTCCACCCAGTCGTGAGAGCATCGTTATCTAAGGCGGAATAGATGGCGGGATAGGTTGGGGAGAGAGGTGCGGGCGTCTGTCTTTTGTCTCGTGCTTGAAAAAAAAGGCGGTCACGTGATTTCCAATTTGTTCCCTGCGGCTGGACAAAGAGAACCCTTTGGCTCCGAGGACAAGGGCCTACTGCTCCTTCACTCGTGCGGTTTTTGATGAAGGCGTGGCAGAAGAAAATGGAACGAAATAATAAAAGCCTTTCTCTCGGCTTCAGTCGGACGACAAGCGGTCTTCTACTCGAAATTTCCTCGTCCCTTCCTGTCGAGTGAGCCAGGTATTAAAATGGTAATAACATCGTTCGCTCCGCCTTTCCTCTTCTCTCTGGAACACAAAAGAATCCCTTGGTTCCCGACCTTAAATTGGAGAACAGCATGTTTCGTTCCATTTCCACGCAGGGATGAGCAGGGAAACGTTTTGATCGCCTGTTTTCTTCCGCTTCAATTACATGCGTATTAAGGGAATTTTTAGCGTTTACGTCCCTTCGGAAGACTTGTGGTAAGAATTTTCTTTTCAACCGATGCACAAGAAATATTATGAATAGTGACAAATTATTTTCCATTAATAATTTGGACGAATTTTATATTTACCAATTGAAATTGGAAGCTAAATTTGAAATATAAATAATGAACTAAAAATAGACAGCTCCCCTTGCAAAGCTCTCGTTGTACAGAGGACATATGGAACTAAAATTATCACATTTTGTCTCATTCCACAGTGGGTAAGAAGCTGATCTTCAAAGAGAAAAATTGGTCTATGGATAATGTAGAACTACCAGTTTGAACATGGAAGATTAAGAAAGGGTCTAGCCACTATGCCTTTCTCTTTTCGTGTTGGCAGATGTAATTTGATATCATTTGTCAGTATTCTGCCTTGTTTTTTGACCACTAGTCTCTAGTATGGAAGTTGGAGTATGTATTTCCCAACTCATATTAAGTTTGGGCGTTAGTTGTGGTAGCTGCGATCTGTGAAATAGGGCATTAAAGTTTTTCGGACTTATATAGTCTCTATTTTAAAACTAAAACTACTTTAAGACTAAAACAGCGTCGTTTATACCATGTTATTCTGCTTATTTACAAAATTTTATCCACTCGCAATCCCCGTTACCTATCTGCTAGATTTACCTGGAAAAAAGATCTACATACAGTACCCACTAGGAATCATCCCGTAGACCTTCACATCCCTCAACATAGCACACTTCACGTTACTAAATCCTTCACCGTAACCGCTTCTAGAGTATGGAACTCTCTACCCTCTAAAGTTAGAAATATTAAATCCATCCATGCTTTCAAGTCCAAGGTGTATGATATCCTAATAAATAATCCGAAAATGTTGATTGTATAAAATTGAAACGAAGTAAAATTAAACAAATGTTAAATTGGATGCCTTATACATATTGAAGAAGAAATAATCTATTGAACATGAATGTATTCAACTTTATACTTGTAATTATTACTGTTATCATTAATTACCTTTTTCCTCAGGTTTATATGCTTAATCATGTATTTAAATGTTATCCTAGTAGTGCTCTCTGCAGTAATATGTACGGCTGTATTACGAATTCCAAGCTTACAATGAGTTTTTTTAAATTTTTTGTTTTGCCTGTCATCATTGTATAATTAATTCGATTTTGTATATTAAGTTTCATCACTGTATTATTAATCTAATTTTTGAATTTCTAAACTGTATTAATTTGAAAAAATGTACTTCATTATCTCAGGGGCTAAGAGTAGCCCACGATAATAAACGTTGTTATTATTATCATTATTATTTTCCCCGCAAATTCACTCGGATGCGCTCTCAATGGGTGCTATTTTCTTCTTCGTTAAAATCCCCTTCCAAGCACTGAAAATTTTGTAGCCATCTTATCTGTAAATGTTTTCGGTTGTTTTCACAATTTCGATTGCCTCTCTGACTGGTCTGGGAAAGTAGCAGTCCTCTTTAAAATTTAATTTTGCCTCTTCAAAATTCATGTTGTGGCAACGTCCACTCCTGGTATGTTCGCCCAGAGCTGATTTACGCAGCTGCCTGTTTTTTATCTCCCTTTGGTGTTCTCTCAATCTGCATTCTTGAGCTCTTGACGTCTGTCCGATGTAAGATTTCCCACATCCGAACGTTAACTGGTAGACACCTTCTTGAATGTTCCCTGGCAAGCAATCCTTGCCTTGCAGAAGAGGTTTGAGATCCTTTGGACACAGTTGAATCTGGTGGTGACAAAACTGTCGTCTACACCAATGATAATGCGTGGAAGAAACCCGAAAAGCCTTCACTGCCGTCTCAACATCTTCCGTGGAAGCCTTCGAGTTCATATCTGTGAAATTCTTTCAAAATTTCTACTAGACATAGCGAAGAGAGAGAATTAACAAAATTTCCCTGCCAGCATGAGTATGACAAGATGGTAGCCAGATCTTAAGAGACTTTGGTCATTCAAGCAAACGGTCTAAGAACCGTTTCCTATCATGCCCAAAAGTTACTTCTAACGTTTTAGCATTTACTCGAATTTTCCGACGTTTCACATCTCTGAACCACCTTTTGTTCTTTGTCTCAGAATGGTTTTAATTATTAGTTAGAGATTCCGTACCTGGTATTTGGGATAACAGCTTATCTTTAAGACATCATAAGAGAAAATGAGATTATGAATACGATAACGTCCATGGACATTACGCTTAAATTCTAAGCTTTCCTCGTTTCCGTCTTCTCTCCATGTTTCCTCTAACCCCGACCAAATTCTTTTCACTTCTCTCGTAATTCCAAACCAAAGCCCCTTCCTCTCCCCTTCTCCTTTCTGTCCGCAGCTTCCTCTCCTCCCTCATCCGCTCTCATCCGACCACCTCCTCCCCAACCGCCCGTCTCATCCCTCTTTCCCCCCTTCTCCATTCCCAAAGAGAGCGGGCGCGCTCGCTATAGCCGCCAATTTATGCCCGACCAGGTGTCGGGGAGAGGAGGGAAGGGAAAGGGGGGGGACGAGCGGCGAATGGGGTAAGTTTTGGAGAGATGGGATGGAGTTATCTCCCGGAAGGTGCGTCGACGGCGAGGCCGACCCCTCCCTCGGAGTTCAGGAGGGGTTGATGGCCGCCGCCGTCTCCGTCGTGGGGTAGCGAGGTGCGGAATGCCAGCCGTCGCAAGCACTAGTTGGTGGGTACGCACTATCTTCGCAACATCTGGAGTTGAAGCGGGCGAGAGGGTGGCGGGGCGTCGTGAAGGGGGGGTGGGGGATGGAATGTGTTTTGTATACCGTGGGCGGAGGGGTGGGTGGGGGGAGAATTTTGGGCGATGCGCCTTTGCACGCCTCTTCCATCCCCTTCCCCGCTGGAGTCCCCCTCCCATCCCCTCTCCCAGCCCATCTCCCGTCTTCGCCGGCGCCTGCGGTCGCCTTATCGACGCATGTCTTCCACACTGGCTGCCTCTGGCCCCTTCTCCCCACGCCATTAGCGTCGCCAACCTCCCAAGATCCGAATTTTCTTGGAACGCGGGCATAATGCAGAAATGGCTGTCGGGAACGTTTGCTTTGTAACGAATTTACATATTTTACCTTTAGGTGCTATTAGAATTAGAATTGGTGTGAACTTATTGAAGCTTAGCTGCCTAAGGTGACCGGGGAGTATTTGCGTTGACTGCTCGTACCATAGGTCCGATAATCATTCCGCAAGCTGAAACCTATCTTCTGGTATGATATTACATCAGTTAAAGCTCGTCCGGCAGAAATCGTACTCTCAGTTAGTTTAATCATTTCGATTTTTTAATGGCTGAGGATTTACTCCCTCTGTCTACGCAGAAACTATTTTTAACTGTGTAGCCATGCTCTCATGTGAATGTTGTATTTAAACCGTCTGTACTCTTAACAGTTTTAAGTCTGAACTCATAACAGTTTTAAGTAGTGGGAAATTTGCGAAATTCACCATTGTGTGTGTCATTACATGTGCATTAGTCAATTTTTCAACGATCGTTTGTTACACGTATGGATTTAAACTAATGCGATCTCAGTGGATTATTTGGTTATGCGATTCCCTCCCCCAAACTGGATTCATGGTCAGTAAATAGCTCGTTAGTTTGATGAAACACTGTTAACAAGTGTTTATCTTTACCTATCGTAATATCCTTGCTTTCGCATTAAGGTCCTAGCAGAGATATTTACGAATTAAGTCCACGATTACTTCTGTTATCAAAATAGAGCCGTTAACATTGCGACAACTGTTGTGATTATTTTGATTGATAACGTTCACTAGCTCTGAAAACTGGTTTATTCTTAGGGTTAGTCCCATTGTATCACATATATTGGCAGGTGCCACTTGTCATCAAACAGCTTCTCTTCACGCCACTTGTCTTTTTACCGGTTGATAAATGGTTGATGTGACCGTGAACGATAAAGACAACATTGAAGTGATTGGAAACGGGATACTTCACCTGAAGGGCATGCGATGGTGTAATGATTGCATTTTGTCTACCTTGATAAAAACATTTGAAACCTATTAATTTCTGAAACGGGCGATAAATTAATATTAGGATGCATTAATTATAAAACTTGAATTGATGAAAATCTGCATCCTCAATGTAAAGGAACTCTCTATTTGTCTATGCTGTCAAATAATTCAACATAGTATTGGAAATTTGTACTCAGGCTTTACTTAGATTTGAAAATTAAAACAAAGGTACGCATAGACATAGTGATTTTGAAAAGGTTGTTATTTAAGAAGTATTAATCTGATCAATTGCGTCACTTACGCAGGATTGAATATACCTACATTTATTTTTTTGCTAACATTCTATAGTCCGAGACGAGCAGCATTGAGTATGTTTTATGCCATTACGTGTCTTTTTATTTCTTAGGTTACCAATTTTCCAGTGAAGCTAGAAAAAAGTTGGATTATCTTTTTTTGTTTAACTTTTATTATTTTTCTATTTGAAGCTTACTAATTTATGCAGATTATTAGTATTTTTTGGACATTTATTTTTAGCCATTAATTTACCTACTTCATCATTTACATCGATGTTTTTGTCCCCATCAGCTATATAATCTAGTAGACTACAGTAAATATTGCTATTTTCCTCTTGCTATGTAATGAACTAACATATTTTGTCTCCTCTGCTCTTTCTGCCTCATTAGCGGTTTATTTAGTCTCTTGGATAAGTATATTATGAATGTGCGCGGGAGTTCTCGGAAAACTTTTGCCCAACGTCCATCCCGGCGCCCGAGGGAGTTTTTGTTATGTCTAGCCGCTGGGCACGGTGAGTCTGGGAGTATTTTTATGCTGGCTCTTGGGATGAATGAATGCCAGATTAATTTGGGAGCGGCGGAGCGGATTGCTTTATTTTCAGTTTGCGCTCTCTCCTTGTGATAGTTTTGGGAAGGGGGAACCGTGTTTTGTTTTTATCCTTGTGATTTATGTTCCTTTGGGGTTGCCTTGGAATAAGCGAAGAGGCTCCTGCGGAAAGTAAGATTGAAATATTTATGGGTATTTGCTAAATATAACCACAAAAGAGCCTCCTTCAACTTTTTAGACATGTTTTCTGTTGAAAATCCCTTGGCACTGTTGCTACATCTAATGTAACAATTTAATTATTATATATTTTGATTCCTAGGTGAGTTACTGTCAGGGAATGAATGCGGTAAAGAACAAAAGTGGAGAGATCATGTGTGACGAGAGCAATATCAGGGACTGCTGGAGGGAGTATTCTGAAGAATTGTACAATAATATTGCAGGCGTTGAGGATGAGCCTTGTGAAGTGGTATGTAAGAATTTGATGATGGAAAAGGATATCAGTGAGAAGGAGGTCACAATGGATGCGAGAATGTTGAAAAGTGGGAAGACTGCCGGCATAGATGGGAAATCCAGTGAAATGTTGAAGTGTGGGTGTAAATTACTAATTTGTAGGCTACGTGAACTATACAATTTATGCTTACAGGTTTCTGTTGTTCCAGCGGATTGGAAGAATGCTATCATCGTTCCGTTGTACAAAGGGAAGGGAGGAAAGACCGAATGTAATAATTATCGAGCCATTAGTTTATTGAGTATCCCGGGAAAAATTTTCAGTAAAATATTAATCGAAAGAGTGAGGAATATTACTTCCGACAGAATATGGGGTGTGCATGGTGGGTTTATGCCTGGGAGAGGATGTAGTGACCAGCTTTTTGCACTTCAGTAAGTGATAGAAAAATGTATGGATGTCTGAAAGAAAGCGTATTGTGCGTTTGTCGATTTAGAGAAGGCATATGACAGAGTAAATAGAAAGAAGTGTGGAAGGTTTTGAGAGACTATGGAGTGGATGGGCAGTTATTGAATGTTATGATGGCGATGTATGACAGTAGTAAGGCAAGTGTAAGAGTTAACGGGGTTCTGAGTGATTGGTTTGAAATAAAGCAGGGCGTAAAGAAACGATGCGTAATGTCTCTAGAGCTGTTTAATGTATTTATGGGTAAATCTGTTAGAGACGCATGTAGTGAAAACGATGGTGTTTTGATTGGAAATGTAAACGTGCGAGTTCCTCTATATGCGGATGATACTGTTTTGATCTCAGAGAGCCAAGAGGGATTACAGAAGCTCCTAGATAAGTTTTGTGAATCAACGGAGAGAATGGAATTGAAGGTAAATGCGTGTAAGATTAAAGTAGTAGTTTTTGATAAGGAGAATGGGGAGAATAACTGTATGATGAGGGCAAATGGTGAAGTAATTGAACAGGTGGATGATTTGGTGTACTTAGGTAAGATGTATGCGAAAGATGGAAGAATAGATGAGGAGATAAAGAGACGTGCGAATGCTGGAAGGAAAGTGGTAGGTAGCATGTGGAGCATATCAAGGAATGAATGCCTGTCTAAGGAAGCGAAAATTGCCGTGTACAAAAGTGTACTTCTTCCCACTTGGCTATATGGTAGTGAAACATTGGTATGTCAGGGTATATAAGAGTAGACTAAAAGCCGTGGGTATGAGTTATCTGAGGAGTATTTGCGGAAAAAGTAGGTGGATAGGGTCAGGAATGAGTGGGTCATTAATGAATGTGGGTTAAGTGCTCCCGTAATGGACGTGTGTGAAAGGATTGTGCTTCGTTGGTTTGGCCATGTTGAGAGAATGGATGAGAGTCGAATAACGAAACAGGTATATGAGAGTAGAATGAATGGTGTGAGAGGTAGAGGTAGGCCGAGAAAGTGGTGGTTGAATGTGGTTGAGGAAATTCTTAGGAGGAGGAATATTAGGAGTCTTAAAAACAAGAGGCGTGTATGAAACCGTGTATGGGGTAAATGAGGCAAAAGAGGTTTGCAAGGATAGGTCAGAATGGAGGAAATTATTGAAGCAGAGTTAGGTGAACAATTATGTATAAATCAGTGAAAAATTTTCACTGTGCCTACCCCGGAAGGGAACGGCGTGATGGGTATGTATGTATGTATAATCTTTTTGATACTGTCTTCGAGTTTTTTAAAAAGAAAGATGCCCTTTTCAGTGACAAACTTAAAAATATCAGACATGTTATTGTGTATTTATCAGAAATATGCGCAAAGTTCAATGAACTAAATTTACAGCTGCAGGGAAATGAGATTAATATAAATAAGGCAAAGTCTCTGATATCTGCTTTAATTTCAAAACTAATAATATTCAAACGCAATAGAGGCCGCATTATGCTACACCAATTTCCCTCCCTGCATGAGCTAGAAGAGAAAGCTGGTATAGGTGATGAAGATCTGATATAATGTTGTGATCTTTTAGACACAATGCATCAAGATATGTCTGAATATTTAAAGATCTTCTTTTGATGGAAGTTTCAGATTGGGTAAGTAATCCATTCTTAGATACTGAGGAACCTGGGGTCCATGAGGAAGAATTGAATGAATTACAACATGATATTGAACTGAAATCAAAATTTAGGAAAAGCTATCGAGAATTTTTGTTACAGAAGGAAATTTCCGATCGCTATCCCTGACTATGGACGGTGGTTAAAAACTCCTAATTACTTTCCCAACTTCCTATTTGGTGGAACGCGGTTTTAATGCAGTCATACAACTTATTTCGAAGCAAAGAAATTTTGCGTATAGTTTGTGTAAAGCAAAGAAAAGTTTGTGAACGAGGCGATATAAGACTCTTGCTAAGCAACTTCAAACCGGATGTTGAGAAATTAGCCTCTCTCTCATTTTTTAGAAAAAATCTCATCAAGCCTATCCATCACCTTCAAACTATATTTGACTAGAACTTGTCGTTAAATTCCATTCCAAAACTTTTCAAAAATGGTTTTAAGAACTTGAAAACTATAATGAATAGTCGCTTAAATTGTTAAACTAATTTGAATAAAACATTTATTGGCGACTCTAGTTCCACAAATTGCATATATTCATAGGACCATGGTAAGATAAAGTTTAATTAAAGAGAGAAAGTGTAATGTCAACTTTTTGAATTATGTATATAAGTAATTTTTTGGATAGTTGTTGTATATTCCATGTATAAAATCGCAATTCCTTTATTTGTACATAAATACCACCTTGTCTATCTGTGTGCATACAAGTCTAAAATAAATTTCAGATTAATCATTATTTTATTTAAATGACTCCCTAATTTTTTCATGCAGTCTTTAATTTTTATTACACTCTTTAGGATTACAGATAGTTGATAATATAATTTGTGTAAGACACCATGTTTCATATTCGATAAAACAACGTCAGCACCACTTATTACTCGCTACTCGCTAGTTGGGCATAGATTTGTGGGGCGGTGGCTCGAAAAAGTTTGGGAAACACTGGTCTAGATGGTATTTTTGTTTAGTTAAGTCGTGAATAAATATTAATAGACAGAAGAATTTTGGAAAAATTGCCTCACGAATGAAGAAGTAACGAGTAATAAGTGGTGCTGACGTTGTTTTATCGAATATGAAACATGGTGTCTTACACAAATTATATTATCATATACCAATACCTAATGCCGACTCTTAGGATAGATTTGTGATGATATAGTTTCCTATGCAGCGTCCCAAAGCAATACAACCTATTTTCCGCTAAGCCATCCATCTAAATCAGTGTTTATCCATGGTTTCCGTTACGCGTATACCAGAGGCCAGGATGTTCCCGATGGGTTAATCCCCGATGTCCCTGTGTTCCGGAAATGGAGTTTCCAGGATACCATTACCCATATCCTAGAAGCCAGGATGTCCTCAAAGGGTAAATAGCTGACATCCCTGAGTTCCGCAAAGGGAGTTCCCATTTTACGATTTCAAGTCCTAGTGATTGCCAGGCAACAGAAATCGTTACCTGGCAACCCGGATGGGTTATTTTTTCTTCATCCTCCTCTGCATCATCTGCTACTCGGAGTATCTTCGGTTCCTTTATGTGGCCATCCCTGTGTAGGTGATCGCGCATGGATCAATGATCAATCAATCAATCACGCCTCTGGTGACTGAACGGGCTCCGGCTTCTGGCTCTGTGCTAAGGGGCGTAAAGAGATACTCCCCCAATGGGTTTGTCAGATCGCTCCTTGACTCATCAAACTCCAGGTTTTGCAAGCGTGTCCGACCGCTGTAATTTGCAGTTGGGTGCCAGAACTTCTTTTCTGTGGCCCGGTCCTAACCTTATCCTTCCCCCGCAGCAGGATTAAAAGGGTTAAGTTCATACAGGAACCTGCCTGCTGGTCTCCCAGGCGAGGTAGACGCCTTTCTTTCTTTTTCTATACGTGATGTTTCTTCTCTTAGCAGGAACTATTTTTAAGAATTACCATTGCTCTCAATTCTTTTCTGTCTAATGCAATTCTGTAACTCAATCATTACCGTTACATGGCACATGTGGTTTATTTTAACTGAAATAAAATTTTATGTGTATTCATTGGCTAAAACAGGAGAGAATTGAGGACGAGGAAATGTGTGATCACAGTTCATGTGAGTATGATTTCGTGAATGAATTGCGTAACCTAGTAAGTTGAGCCATAAATTACGTAACCTAGGAAGATGACAGTTCACGTTAAATTAGAGGATAAAATTCACTACCTCATGCTTGAGCCATTTATCTGATATCCGCTTGAGTAAAACATCGCATGATAAGGCAGGCAGGTGTATCAATTTACGTATATTTTGACAAAGGATGCAACATAGTTGTGGAGGGCAAAATTAGAATCACTTTCACGAGAGGAGAGACGTTTTGGAGTCATTATTTATTATGTGTTCGGAAGACTACATTCAATCTACGTCGTAAGAAAGCACCCAATATTCACACAAAAGAGTGGTTGTGTCTGTTTTTGCCGAAGGATTGCCATAAACCTCTTTGGTCTCCTCCATTTTTTTGCGTTAATACGGGGACGTTTGAGGTTGGCATGTCCAGGGGATGACGGTTTAGGGGGTTACGATTTTTAGCATTATTTCATAATGGTTTATGCTCTTGAACCCAAAGGATGACTATGAAAATTAAGTCGTAGTTTCCGCTGCAAGACTTATATTTTTTTTTAAAACGTTATGACTGAAGACTCACTTGATTTCGTATTCAAAGTGCTACCAGTTTCTCATTAAGATGTAAAGTCGCTCGAGCAGATACTTAAAAAAGGATGGGAGGGAGTTTGGTGTATGTTTGTGTTTGTCCGAGATCGTAATTGCATTTCGCTATATCAGGTTTAATCTCCCTTCCCCTTCTACTCTTCGAATCCCTCCCTGTCACCTCCAAGCCCTCATTTCTCTCTCCCGAACTCTCTCCATTACAACGCCGTGTCCCTCTCTCCAAATCTCCCTCGGATACACGAAGGGGAGGAGAATTTGGCCTTTGATCTCTCATCCCTCTTTCAATTCCATTCGTCAGGTGTATTCCTTCTTCTTCCCCTCGTCCTCCTCTGCACTCTGACAACTCCTCTCTCTCCCTCTTCATACTCCTTTTCCGTTTGCTCTCGTCTCTCCCCTCCTTTCGGGCGATGTCGATGTCGAAGTGTGTTGCCGGGCTCTGCACGTTTGAGAGGGTGAAGGCATCAACGTGCCGAAGGATGAGGGCAAGAGACAGATCAAAATGGTTTTCTGATCAATGGGATTTCTGAAAAACCGTAATGGGGAATTGTGGATGGCAATATGTGAGAGGCAAGGGATCGGTATGTACACTACCTGTGCGTAACAATCAGGAACAGATTATCTCTTCATTCCTTCCGATTGGGGTTTTCATTGTAACAGCTGGCACTGGTGTAAATTTTCAGTTAGTATTTATGGGTTGTAAAGTTCAATTGCGATGGTAACTTAGAAGTTATTCCATAATTATTTGTGCATTTGGAATAAGGAATGATTCATTAGCAATTAAACTAACTAAAATCTTGGATGTATCATACGAGAAGGGGGTTTTAATTGAAGCGATGAATTTCCGATCTCTCGAAAACGAATGACGTTATTCATAATTGCTGGACGTATCTACATGTACGAAGTACCATTCTAACCACCTATACGGTGTGTGGGTAATTCCACACCGGGCTCCGGGTAATTCCACACCGGGCGTAAGCGCTCGCCCCAAGATTTATCAGAGCCTCGAACGTTCCCTCAGACGCTAGGCGAAGATAAAAAATCAGCCAAGAAAACAATGTGCGGTCAAAACGGGAACTAAGAGAGTGCCACGTAGGTGAACATAATAATATGGGGTGCTCTAATTAAGATAAAACTACTGGTTTGTATTGTTAATGCTACTGATGAATAATGCTACATGATAATAAATAATGCAGAAACAATATCATGCCAAATATTTTAAGCGGGATGAATCGTTAATAGTGATGGTATGATATATAACACAAGTACAAAGTCTATATAGTGAGGGTGGAATTAGTTAATCACAACTATTATGGTCCGCTATTGTACGAGAAAATATGAAATTTTAAATCTATGGGTTCTGCAGTCTGTTTCCTTCATCATAAGTATGATCGCGTCTACTGTATTAGGTTGACTCTTATAAAGTATTTTGAACGCCTGGCGTCTGCTTTATACTTGCGCAATAGGTTTAAACTATATTTTTCCCTTCAGTTACAGGTTCCCTTGCCTCATTCTTCAAAAATTCGGTTCCACTGCTAAGTTTATCGTGACTACTGTAAAAAATCTTTCTGTTCTCCACTGCATTCGATCCCTTTTTTAGACAAGTCCCTCTTTGCAATCGTCCCATATGCTGGAGGCACACTTGTAGTGAGATCTCACGAGAGGAAAATTATTTTGCTCCATAACTTATCTACACATTTTCCTATAAACCCCAATTTACGTTTGGCTTGACCGCAAATTTCATGGACACAGTTTGCATTACCTCTTAACTTCATAGAGTTGATACCATCGAGTATTTCACGCCTAATAGGTTGAATTGGTCGAACGAGGAATACAAAATCTGCAAACATTTGTGCCATGAAATCCAGGATTACTAGGCAAAATAAAGCCCAAATCGTCAACTTTGCCTCCGCTGAGGCACACCCTCCTCTGCCTCATCCACCCATTTAATTCCTCTCCTTCTTGTACAATATGATTTACAATATTTTTTAACCCCGTTTGGTGAGTAGTGAGTATGCACCACAGTTAGCTTTTGGATACAACTATTAGTTTTCCAAATTTCTCCCAGACCAAACTGATGCCTGATGATTTTGAGTGGCTCGCTTCTTCCCTATTCTATTTGTCAATTTTTAACAGCATAATATGGTTTCTTAATGACGCTAGAGTATTTTATTTGCAATTCTCCCGGGATGAGCTTATTTGGACTAGTTTCCAGTAGGTGTTCTAATATGAAAGGTCGTCTATAACTCTAGGGCACTTCTCGAGAGGAAAAGGATGCATTAGCGGGCCTGCCGACTTTCCTCATGTTCTCTAGATCGATGATTGCCTCGAGCTTCACATTGCCACAGCCTTTACCTTGTTGATTAGCACTTATCATGCAAACGCTTACCAATATCTGTGGCCAGAGATAAATTACTAAATGGATAGGAATCATCCGCGTTATCAAATATTAGCGCCGCCAAGCGTTTGAACTTACCAAGAAAGCCAAGATGACTTCGGAAAGGAGATCGAATGAGACTCGTTACAAAGAATGGAAATCGTTCTGAAGAGATACAATGTGGCACTACTAGTGCAGAGAGGGCCTCGAAACTGGAAATTTTCATTAAGATCTACAGAAGATGATTTTAAATTGCAATGAGAAGAGTGGAATGTGTGGAATCGTAATAGTGGAATGAAATCAGTCTGACGACTTTCCACAATGAGGAAGAAAAATCAGAGATGCCTGTCGAAATAATTAGTAAAACGAAGATTTTGTAGGATACAGGATAAAGAGAAATGAACTGATGGGATAGAAACGGAAAGTAAATTAAAACGTTGGAGGGGAAACTAAACGTACCTGGTTGTAGCTTCTGAAGGTTAATTACTGCGTGCTATTAATTTCCAGTCACTCTCATTTCATGATTGCTGTTTATCGAAATAATGGGCTAAGGACATATGCAGATAATTAGTTTTCGTTCTAATGAGATTGTTATTAATTAAATATTTTATTTTATATTGTCTTTAATAAATTCATATAAGAAGTAAATAATGAGCATATATGGTTAAATGACTTGTGAATAGCTATTCTTTCAAATGACCAGTTGGATTACCGTTATGACTTCTTTCACTATCTAGCCAAAGTATGTGGACAGGTGAAAATACAGACATTGAACAGGTGAAAGTACTGACATTAGATCTGAAAGTTCTTAAATCAACCATCGCACGAATTGAGGTGTGTAGACGATATATTATTTTTAAGTACATCTTAGATATTTCTGTGTTCATTTCGACGGACGTGTGCTAAACACGTGCTCATATGCTGGCGAGTCTTTGACTGCGGCCTTTTTTTTGATAAAACATGACTTTCTCATGATTGCTTTCATTAATGCAAAATTCAGTGGCAAAGAGTAATGCTGCAATTTCGGTGTCCCGCTTCTTAAAGGGGTTTGTTCCATTCTTTTGAATGCAGTGTGGTTACTGTATCTATTTTCGTAAAGGTCAATCTTGATAAGGCGTGTCATAAAGCACATTCATTGCTCTTCCGAAGTTTCTTCACTGATACTCTTAGTCAAGGTGACTTATCAACTCCATTTACTAACGCTTAAATTTTCTCCGACAACAGCTTAGAGGAATGAGGAGAGGAATGGACTTGGATTTGTTTTTTTTGTTAAGGTGTAGTGGAGGAGATAAGTAGTACGTCTCACTTTTATTGTCATCACACTCTTCTTCTCTGCATAGCCTCTACTTTCCTCGACTGCACTACCACTCGGCTCTCGGGAGACGTTCGCGATATAAATTCGGAGTATTTGGGAGGAATAGAGGATTGGGGGAGCGGGAGGAATATGTGTGAGTGTGGGTAAAAGCAGCGGAATCCTATTTTTTCCCCCGCCTAACAACCCCTTCTTTGCCTCCTAAGAGGGCAATTGGAAAAAAAACGATTGCGGTGCACTCTGGTGGATTGACACTGAGTCTGTGATAGCGTGTTCGAGGAGCTGGGAGGGAAGAAGTGCGAGTCAATCACCGTGTAGGGGGGGAGGAGGAATGGATAGACGACGGTGCTGCCCCTATTCCATCCCCGTGGGAGGAGGAGGAAGACGCAGGCGGAAGGCGGGCGAGAGGAGACCCACTGGATGGAGGAGAACAAGTACTTTCGCCGCGACAGGCGCGTTCTCCTTCTTCTCTTGTTTTTTTTTTCGCTTCGGTTTCTTTTCCCCGACTGAATGGAGGAAGGATTTTTAGGAAAGGCTTACATTGGGAGAGTGAGAGGGTGGGAGGACAGCGGGGATTGGTGGAGGCGACGGCAGAAAGAGAGGTAGTCGTCTTTTCGCAAAGTCGGACGTTTCTGAATAGGTGTAGTGGGATCCGGTGCGAAAAGGGGATAGACGTGCACTGAGCTTCCACCGTCGCTGAAAGGAGACGCTCGCCGCATCTGTCTGCGGGGGACGATATTTTTCGCATAACCTCGCGGCTTATGGATGTTTTCCTCCTCTCTTCTTTGCCAATGTAGCTTGTATAACCACGTGGATACCAAATTTAGCATCGTTTTTTACCTCTCTTGTTGAGTGCCATAACCCATGTTCCTAGAATTCTACACTGAAGCTTTGGATACCTAAATACTCACGGCCAATGGAAAATATTCGTGATTTACTGATTCGTTTTTTCGATTTGCTAACGTTGTCCAACAGTCACCAAAGGAATTCAATCCTGAGATGCTGCTATGTTATGACTTTTACGTTGAGAGAGGCAGTGCTGGCATATACTGATAATTGTCTGATGTTTTTCTTTTGAAGCTGATCCGTTACCATATTTTGATTTTTCTCATTTGAATTTATTTCAAACTCTACTAGGAAATTGACGTAATTTTAATGTATCTATTTAGAATAACATTTTGGTACGCAAACTGCTTTCATTCGCGGGTTACAATCTACTGGTATAGCCCAAAAAACTTGCATTTTTGCGGTACTCAAATTACTCACTTTCTCAAATTATGATAAAGGGTTTCTATAAAAATCTCACACTAACGTGTCCTCTCAAGTTTAATAATATTTCTATCAGGTAAATATATGCTAATTATCTGAAACATTTTGAAAAAATTATTAAAAAAAATCTAGTTCACGCTTCTACGCTTTGGAATAATAGAGTGATAGTGTAATGAAAAACATGGTTTATCGTAGTCTATGACTTACTGAAAGAAGCGTCACTGGCTAGAAAAAATGCAGGGATTCAAAGAGGGCTTTTCATAGTATTCTATGCTGACATGCATTGTGGGTTTGTTCATAACCTGTAAAATATGGATGTATTATTTGAAAATACCAAATTTTTTGCGTCATAATTTAAACAGGTGTAAAACCAAAAAAATCCCAACAGATTTCTGAATTAACTATATTAAATGAAGACCCTACGTTCTATGCCGTATTGTAGATAGATAAGTCAGATTCCTCACTACTAAAGCGTAGGAGACACTATCGATCATATATTTAATTGTCCACTCCAGTATTGTGTTTGTCGTTATTTACCAATGCAATATTGGTCTCTGGGGGCATTTGATATGCATTAAGACGTGTCTTGAACAGCGTTCAGTTATGAAACGGCGTTGGAAGGGATTTAAGTTTCTAGCGAGCCAAATATGTGTTTATAGCTGATTGAAAAGGAATAGAATCATCTCTTAAGTATCCAAATGTAAAAAATTCTGAGAAATGAATTGAAAACTGCCAAAATTTAGCAGAATTCACAAATTGACTGCTTTTAATCTACAAAACATCAGCGCTTGTTTTCCAATATTTTCATGGCCCATAAATTCTCTGTACAGTTCAAGGATGATTCTATTGACGCAGAATACAATATCTGAGCGCTATATTTCCATTTCGATGAAATGATATACCTCTTTGAAAAAGTTTGAAGGCAATACGGAAAAGGTAAGTAGATTTTGTTGGTATAAAAACGAACATCTATGGAAAATATGAAGTTTCGCGATCAAATTAAAATTATTTGATGAAAGAACCTGTTTTTTATTACCTGCAAGAGAATGTTAAGAACACTTGTAATGTTTCTATTCTTCTATGGAAATTATAGGCAAAGAATACGCTGGTTTTTCGCATTTGAAAGTTGGTTTATCTGATAATGAAATAACCGATCCCTTGTGTTTACAAGAATATAATTCCTTCTTAAAAATTCTCTTACTAATAATCCTTCCATATCGGAAGAAAATATAAATGCGTGGTGAAACTGATTTAGGGAAAATTTACTACCGTATAGTGCCAAAAACCCTCGTCTCTTAAATATATTTATGTCATATTATTATCCGCTTCAAAATCGAGGACTGCTATCAGAGAGGACAGAAATTAAGAGGAAAAATAATTTTTCCAAAAAGAACCTATAATAACATCAAGAGTTCTATCAAAGGTCCGGATTAAGACAAGAAGAAACATTGGTTCATGCATTTGTATTATTATAAATGAATGTCGAAATCCTGTTACACTTAATTTCTTATTTTACCCTTTTTATTTCAATATTTTATGCTTTTACCTCTCTGTATTTGAAGAAGCATGCTTAAAAATGCCTTCTGTAACATGCTCACGGTATTTTTAACTCAATCAATTCATATTACATTCATACTACCCAAATATACGTACCTTCATTTTATTTTTTCATTTATATTTTCCACGTACCAGTTCTTGAGAGTGAATTTTTAAGTGTACTAAAGAAATTCTTTGATATACTAATGCAAATTCAATGGTATATTCCAAACTAAAATCACTAATAGGAGGGTAGCTGCGGAGTTTACCTTTTTTCAATGGGCAAGGAAACAAGAAATTGCTAAACTGATAAAATTGAACTCGAGTATTTTAAGACACAGTTGTTGAAACTTGATGGATTTAACCTCATTACTATATTTCCATCACCTGAAGGTAAAAGTGGAGTGCGTTCTATGATTGTTAGTTACACGATCGGTGGATATACCACAGATTTATATATTTGAGATTGGTGAGAGAATTTCAGTGAACAACGGTAAATCATGGAAAAACTAATGAGACAAAAAATTCAACATGGCAGGTGGTGGAGGAAGAGAACTGAAATATTCTAGCGGAGATGATGGGTAGAAGAATGGGATTTACTCAGGAGTCAGTAAGTTGTTTATTTAGACCATTCAGGTCCGCGGGGTAGATTGATATTCCCAAAAGCGCATTTTTTTGCATTAACGGATATCGTAATGGCGAGGTATTTCTATGTTAGAGGAACCGTCTCGCAAATGGCAAAGCTCAATCCAATAGGCCCTAATGAATACATCAAATTTCCACTTCACTCCCGATTATTATATAATGACCACTTTTATAATTACCGATCTTTTCTCGTGCTTGTCTCCTGAGAAAGTGATCAGGTATTTAGGCCTGGGAAGCAAGTAAACTTGTTTTAAGGGTTCGCACTGTTTATTGCTTATGATGGGTACAGTTGGGCTAGTAAAAGGAGACCATTAAAAGGGAACCCGCTCCGAGATTTTGGTGCCACTATGCTGTGTCATATATCAAAGGAAAAAATTGTATCGTCATGACGCCTGCTCATTCTCGTCCTTAATATGTTACTCCGACTACGTCCTCTTCTCGGAGAATCCTCCGGAAGAGGTCTTCTCTCAGTTCCTCATGCTTTTCCTTCTCCGAAACTAATTTCTCATCCTTAGGCTTACGGTTTTTGCTCCCTCTCACTCTCTGCCGCCTCTCTATTTCCTTCCCCTGTCCATCAATCATGGCTTAAACGTTCCTTTTACCTCGAAAAATGCCCCACATTCCCTCTCCCTTCTCTCTCTTTCTCCTCGCCATATTGGCAAGGGCCATCCTCACTCTCCGCGTGCGTGCACCTGCTTGTCCGCAGGCATCAATTACCTTCTTCCTCCCCCGCTTCCCTCCTTCATAAGCTATCCACTCCCGCACACCCCTTCTTGCTCCGCCGGTCTCTGCCTCCCCTCTGCTTCTGCTCTAATCTCCGCACTTTATAGAGCTCATCAGTCGTCCACTTTTAAAGTGCGTATTCGGACGGAATTATGCTTACCTCTCATCCTTTCCGATTGGATTTTTGCTGCTGAACGTGTAAGTTTTATCACGAGAGCTTCAAAACTCGGCAAAAAATAATTTTGGCCAGTTACCTGTAAATAGATACGAGTAGAAATGTTAGCGTTATTCACAAAACGATCTTAATATTGCATCACTATTTCTCGCCGTTTGCTGCATCGCCGATTTTCTCCAATGCATCCCTGTTTGTCTTATAATCAAGCCTTGACGATTGAATTTTTGACATTCCAGATCCAACATTCCTTACCTTGTCCATTTTTATGGCCGTGTTTTCAGATGTCCAAAAATTTATTTTCTCTGATCATCAATAGTATTCAACAATCCAACAGTGGTTTGTTCCAGCTCTCCGATCCACTTGTTATACTTTTCATACAACCTTTTCCAATAATCTTTCAGCAATGAATATATAATTTGGATAATTGAAGGTAGACCAGGATACCCACGTGTGGTGTATTCTCCATATTCGTATTCTCTCTGGTCGTCCTTTCTGCCGCGGGCACTGCGACTTATTTCTCGCGGCGAGCGGCGCTCTCCTCCGCCGCAGCCTTACCTTCCTCTCGCGCATCCACCTCCCTCCTCTCTCTCTCTCTCTCTCCGTCTCTATTATTCTCCTTCCCCACTTTTCGATTTTCCAATATATCTCTCTCACATTCTCCTTTTCTTTTCCTTCCCTGCCTGGCCGCCCATATAACAGCACTCGCCCGTCCTCGTTCCCCGCCTCCAATATAATATCCTTTCTCCCTCTCTTACCCGAGCTCCTCCTACCCTAATATCTTTTCTTTCCTCCCTCTGTCCTCTCTCTCTCTCCCTCCCCTCTCCATCTCCTCTTCCACTGCTATCCTTCTCCTCCTCCTCCTTATTCCACCTCCCGAGGTGGGAAGAGCGGGAGGGGGGTTAAGGGTGGGGGGCGGGGGTGAGTTGTCGGTCGATATTGCCTCGAGGTCGTCCGGCGGCGGGGGATCGCTCCCCCGGCGCCCGAGCGCCCTCGCCTCTCTGCCTCTCCCTTCTTTCTTTCCTACGCACCAAGCAGCCGGCATGCAGCGGCCCACCCGCCCGCCCAGGGCTCGCCTCCACGACTCGCTTCCAGCATCGCCCTCGATCCACGCGGAATCCGTCTTGGGCGTACCAATCCTGTGATCGATCGACTGCACCTCTCCGTCCTTCACACTTTAATTCCCAAGTCTATATTATATCCGACAAAAGTGGAGCTATCACTCTAGCATAAAGAAGTCTGCTTGCTGTGAAGCAGTAAAACTACCAAAAGCACATAAAGATTTTAAGGGACACTGTCAGAGGAAGATAAAAAAGATGATTATTCTACTTGAACCTTTCTATGTGTTTACTCTACAAATTATTTATCCCGGTGTAGCTCTTTTAAGTAATTAGCTGCATGGCTGCTCGTACGTTTAACTTGACTCATTTAAAATTTATTGAGATTTTTTAATGGATATGATTTGAATGACATACATATTTTCAATTCAAATTTGTTAATTAAATATGGAGGTATATGATAAATTATTTACTGTTTTTAGCTGATGGAATGTGTTTATTTCCCCAGTAATTTTATTATTGCCATTTCTCTGTCTTTCTTTGCTCTTTGATTGACATATGTTTAACTCCTGTGGTTTATCTTGCGATATCTCCCTTCCGTTCTCTTTTTCTTGTTTTGAGTTAACGTACCTCGATAGCTTTGGTAATGTCGCACTTTCAATGTAAGCCACTTACAGACGGGGGTGTAGAGAACTGGAGATGAATCCCAGGTTCGTCCCTCGGAATTCAAGCCGAACCTAACGACGCTTGACTTCCTCAAGGGATAAGTCATTCCCAACATATCCCACTGATTCATTTTTTTTAATATTATGGTCCAAATACTTTCATCATCGGCGGTGGTGACCGTTTTGGTGACTAATCGGCTCGACAAGCAAATGGTTCGGATTCAATACCCACATCAGGCTAAGGTGAACATGGAAGACGTGTTCCGGATTTGTCCGCTTTTCCGGATTGAGGAATGTTCTTAGGATTTAGCTCTTCCTTTAGATCTTATGGTATAATTTTTGCAGCCGGATTTCTCTAGCCTTTGACATATTGGATGTAACGGTGTGCACAATCCATATACTCTTTCTTCGACGTGTTACGATTTATGTGTCTTATTTCCTTCCGTTCTTCTCTATTACTTTTTTCCATCTACAGAGATATTCCTAGGCCTTAGATGCCGTATACCTACTGCTCGGACGCGACACTGGATGTTCTGCCAGCCAGCTGTATGGATGGGATAGACATGAGTGTCCAGTGAGCAGTAGTTTCCTGCAGGTACTTACTATTGGAGAACACCCCTTAAAGATTGTTGATTGGAAGAAAATTCTAAACGTTTGAGGGCCACCTTGCAGGAAATGGGATTTGCTTAGAGAGACCATGAGTAAAGTAAAATCTGAGCTAATTTTTTCCTAAATATGAAACACATAATATGATTTTCCCGTTGAACTAAAAACTCGCCGTGCTAAAAGAGATCGGTTTTTAGCGAGAAATAGTTTGGAATGAAGTCAGAACGTAGTGGTAGGTTTTGAAGTTTGGAGATAACGACTGTTTTATGCTTCCAGGTATCCAGTGTTGTGTAGATGTTATGGAGTGGATGGGGAAGTCAAATTTTGCTTTCGGAGTTTACCGAGGGAATCAGATATTGCTGAGAGATACGAAGTATCCGGCCGGGTTCGTTAGGTGAGTAAAGTGAGGCTCACGGAAAGGTCACGAGGACAGATTAGACTAAAGGTGTGGCTGTGATCTTGCCATGAGGCTCTAAAACATACGTCCGCTGTGTCGCATTTACGTTGACTAATGAACTCGGATATTTTCTGCATATCTCTTCTTGCACGAGAGTGGAGTACCCTTTGGATTGGAGTAAACATCATGAATAGTCACTGCAGCTGCTTGCGCTTGCACATGAATAGGACGCTTAAAGTCGTGGTTTGTACATTAGGTGTTCAGGTGTGATCGAAATGGCTTGCCTTACGTGAAATGTTTCCAGGAAGCATGACGCATTCCTGGGGGAAAAAGTGCCGTGTCACTGCATTGATTTTTACTCATAGGTAAGAGCTAAATGGCTCACGTATATTTATTAACTCATGCACTATGTCAGGAGATGAAGGTAGTGGTTACACGTAGAGGTACTGTGCAATATGGCTAATGTGTATTGGAAGTCTATTATTCCGTATTCCCTAAACTACTTCACCATAAGTATCCTTGGTAGACGCAAAAACCACCCTAATCGGGAAAACTTTCCTGATTCATGGACATTAGGTTAATAAAACTTGTTTTTTTCATAAGCTGCGCCTTTGTGGGAAATTGAAGAAAATTAGTATGTTGTTCATCATGTTTTGATTGACTGTGCTACATCTCGGGATTTTTTATTATCGCTTTGTATTTCCCTTTCTTGGCTTCGGATTATTTTGATCACAATTATCTCTTATCTAAATTAGTTGTCTTTTGTATGCAATATTAGCCACACCTAATCCTCTAATCCCTTGAATAAGAAGGAATAAAGATTGATAAAGGAATCTTGAGAGCCCATGAAACGATGTGGATCAAAGGACAGTAACCACGTAAGCTCATTGATTAATTGTAAAAAAGTACTCTTCACTGTGCATTGCAGTTCATTTAAAAATAATGCAAATAACTGCTAGTAACATCCTGGAGTCCTTTCGTATCTCGGTTTGTAATCCCTCGGGAAGCGCCAGGAGGGATTTTATAATGATGATACATTGTTTCCTCATTTCACGGTGCTGCCCAAAGCCTTGATCACCATAATCCCACCCGACAGCGAATGCTCTAGGAGAAAAAAATGTCGTGGTGCTCCTTTCGTTTTTGGTCTCTCATCTCGGCGCTGGCTAGATTATGTTTTCTCGTCTTTTTTCTCACTAAGCCTGAAATGAGGTACGGAGCGTCGTATTCAGTACCTATTACTTTTGTTAATATATTTTTCCGTGTGAGTGGTTGAATTTTTTAATAAGAGATGAAACATGGCATTTCCTGGAATTTCCAATGAAATTTTCAAGACTTCCAAACAGGATCTGTATTGAAAAGTTAAAGAAAAACTACTTAATTAGTTCAAACTCGTCTTATAGAATAGATGCGCTGGTATATCTTTTCAGTAATAAAATCCTATCATAAAATCTGTTCTCATAATTTTGTAAATGATTAGAGATAATATGAACAAAACATTATAATTTTCAGCCTTCTCTGAGGCTGCGAGGTTAATTGCCTCTCGAACTGAGTCAGGTCATTGGTCGTCCATAGGATGGTTTCTCGTTGATGTTAATGCTGGAGTAGATTTAAGGACTAAAACTATGACTCGGGAGTGGCCAATATATTTTACTGAAGTTCATATTCCTACCTGGCATCCGTTTTGAGGGAAGTAATTCGGCCGAAAGATTGGATCTCTTAGCGCTTTTCATTGTGAGTAGGATTATCTCCGTCTATTCTTCTCACTCCCTCTAAATCGTCCTGTCCCCAGAAGTCATATTATCAAGTCACTTCAGCATCTGATCCCTTCTTCTTCTTCTCTCAACTATGGCCGTAAATAAACCATGTGAAATAACTTCATTTACTTATTTTTGATTTTATAATACGCCGTTTCCATTGATCTCCAATCATTAGTAATCCTATCGCTTTGCTTTATCCTCCTTTCTTTAGTCTAGGTGTTATTTCCTTCCTTCTGTTCCTTCTTCGGGAAACAATTAACATTTCTATCTGTTGATCTTAATATTTCTGATTTTGCCATCAATTTTTTTAAAATCACCTTTATCCGAGACTGTATGTTTCACATGTAATTCCCTGAATACTAACCTTTTTTCAGGATCTTTCAGGCTCAGTAATTTTACAAACTATCTGGCCAAAATTTTGCAATTTCCCGTATTATTAGGTTCATATTTCTTCTTTTCATATTTAAAAAACATATTCGGTGTCTTACATCAAGCTTACTTCCTTGAAAATTTTACAAAAATGTCTTTTATTGGTTTTGGTAAAATTATCTTCGATTTGGATCAGTCGTTTTTTGATGGACTAACTCCAAGGGCTCCTCGTAGTCATGGAAGTTTTCTTGCGGATCATTTGAGTAAATGGAAGTCATTGGTTTTAGTGGTGTCTTCCATACCTTCCAGCTCTCTGTGATGGCTTCTTCATATCCTTGAATCCACCATCTATATATTATTCATTTTAAAGGGCTAAGTCTCTGGGCTTCATTGGCCATTTTCCATTTCAATTCTTCTCAGCTCCCCGTTTTGTTATTTTTCTAGATTTTCCTTGAATTTTTGTTTTCCTCTACACTGTTACTTGTTTTTTCACCAATGGTTCTACTTTTCATTTGGTGAGTATGATTTGCTGGATAAATATTTTTGTGATTTTCGTGTGCTAATGGCCAGTCGCAATATTGGCTCTCTTCTTCACCTTTGCATTTTAGATCTCTTCCCTGTTCCGACAAGAGAGAGGACAGATGGTCAGTACGGAAAACCCCTAAGTTTGGATTTTGGGATTCCCAAGTTTTATATTCACTGCTCAGTTTTCTAAGAAGATGAATTTTAATTTGAAACACATTGCACAGTTTAATTGGTAATATACCATCTTTATTAGTACTGGGAAACTATTTTCTTATGAATCCTTTCTTTCCCAATTTGAGATTTGGAGTCACCTAGAGGCACCTTGATGTGATCTTTGGTAATTCTTTGTAACTTGTGTATTAGAATTTCACGATATTTTCCCACTTAATCCGGGTTTTATAATCCTCATCAATTCGAGCAAGAACATAAATTAGGGAGTAGCTTTTATCCCCACATCTGACTGTCAGGATTCACAATCTGCCGAACAGAAAATAAAATCTTCTAACTAATTCCTATGTTTTTGTAGATCTTGAAGGCAGTTCCAAGGTGAGGGACTTATTCATTTCCCTTTCCAAAGTATTTCCTTTGGACCTGAAGTTGTGTCAGTCTGCTTTTACTATATCTGTAAATCCAGTTTCCTATAATGCAAGTATTTAGATTTTTCTGATCGTTTGAGATTTTGGTTGGTTGTTTCAGCTACCGAAATTTTAAGAGTGCGTTAGTGTCCAGAGTATCATAGCTGAATTTGCGTTTTATTTTAGTCTAGGGATTCCACGAGAGGGCTTTGACACCTCCTCCTAGCCTACTGTTCTGGACTCTCCAGAATTGTCAGACCCAATGGCGCGGCTTGTGCCGTAGTGGATTCTCGAAAAGGTAGCCTTTCCGTAAATTTCTAACATGCATATAGATGAGTTGAATGCTTTGAAAAGTGGCTTTTGGGTCATTAAAAGGTTAGAACTACGGTTGCGAGCCATAGAGTTTCAATTTCTCAGCGGCATCGCAACTGTTGTGCGGACGTGCGAGAGTTTAGGTTTACGAGACAGGTCATCTACCTTCTCTAACGTTGTAACTTGAGTTTCTATCGGTTGTTGACCATCTTGGTGATTTTTCTACCCTTAATTGGCTCACAGACCATGCTTTAACCTTGGATTGGTTACTGAAACTTTGGCTGTGGGCTTCTTGGCTTAACAGGGGCACCTCTAGTATGCTACGTACTCCAGTTGGAGTAAAAGTCTATTCGGATTCGCAAGTGGAGTCCAACATTCTATGGTTTCTGATGACTGAAAGCAACGTGTTTCACTTTCATTTACCAGAGCCTCTGAGACCTTCCCTAGCCTTATTCCTGGGAACCAATTTCGTATTCTAGTTAAAATAAGACAACACGTTTTCCGGACTGAGAGTGTAAATAAAAAAATATGTGAAAAATAATTTTGACGCATTGAATTTCTTTCTGGCGGCTATATTTACTATTTGTTCAATTCTGGTGGAACTCAGCCGATTTGAACAAACCTGGTGTTATGTGAAGTCCGAACCCGTCAATCCTGCAGCTTTCAGTTCAGACAAAGAATGGAAAAAATAAAAATAGGCTTAGTTCACTATGAAACTTTTTTTATATTTCCTTTTATGCTTGACTTTGGATGGAAGATAAATAATCATAAAACGAGACGCTTTAACCCATCAAGATCAAAAGTAGGGCTAGTAAGATGATAGGGCAGGGCTAATGTGCATGAATCTGTGCGTGGTAGTTCAATGCTCTCCTAACTGACATGGCCAAAATCGATTAAAAACGAGGTTTTTTTTGCAATAAGTAGATCATGCTTTAATTAGGAGCGTGTATTAGTATATCATGCATTTGCCCGCTCAAATTTTTCCTCACATTGCATCTTCATTTGTACATAGCAATATTTGAGAAAATTTTGTGAGTTACCGCGTAATCAACTAATATAATTAATGTAGCGCCATCTTCCGCTGCTGATAATTTCCACTGAGGCTACACAACGTAGAATTGGATACAGTTATTTAAACTTTACAACAACATATCGCGTCAGCGGCGAGAGAATTAAAGGATGCTTTAGGTACGTTTCCATGCATCCGGTTTTCCTTCGCCGTAGGCCACTCGGATAATTAGACGCCAGATCGCCAGCGCAGGCTGCTTCGCCGCAGGAGTTGCCCAACTCTCAACTTTCACCACAGACCGAGCCGCCGCAGTTGCGGCGCGAGTTAGAACCGACGCTCTCTATCAGTCATTTGTTCATCTTGCTCTGAAATCCAAGGGTAAGGGTCGCTTTCTATTCCTAACCAGCACTCCCTCAGGCACAGCGCAGAGGTCTGCGGTTGACGCATTCCTCGTAGGCTACGCTTCGCAGAATTCGATGCATATAAACCATGTTACGTTGTATCACGTCAATCTCTCACTGATGGTGGTTTGGATTTTTTCTGATGTTTCTTTTTTGATCTGGATAACTTTCCCCTCTCTCGGGATGTATCAGATCGGAGTTCTCGTGAGCCCCAATTGAATTGCTTGAGCGCATGGGGGAGCACGGAATCAATCGTCGATGGTCGGGGCGAGAGTTAATAAGCAGCCGCCCCTATTACGGCGGCGGCAGTGACGCAATATGCCTCCCGATTACCAACTGAGGTATAAACTTGAGAGGGGAACTTTAACCCCGTGGGGGTTGATGGTGAATGGGGAAGGAAATCATGGAGTCGCGTCCCGGAGGAGTCTCTTGAGGAGTATCCGCCTGAGAGGTTCGGGAAACCATGAGTAGTTTAAGGAATGTTGAGATAGAGAGAGAGAGAAAGAAGACGAGCGGGGAGTGGGAGGGCCTGGGAGAGGAGTTGCGTGGTTCCTTTTCGTCGTTGTCAGGGGGTTTGGTCGATGCTCCGTTTACATTTCGAGGGTTGAGTGATCGTTAAAACTAGGAAAATCCACGCAAAATTTGCGCGTATGCAATTTAATAAACGCAATAATTGTTCATAACGGGACCCATTTCGTAATTAAGTGCAATGGCTATGGAGTTTAAAATCTTAATGGAAGGTCCATTCGGGATATTATTTTAGTTCATTGTACTGTTATTTTCCTGAGATACACTACTTTTCACCTGTGATTCTCATAATGCGAACGTTTAAAAGACATGCCGAATTGAATGGGTCGCCCAAACAGCTGTATCCATCGAGTTAGGCTACGATAATTACGTACCTTGTGAATTAGATATTTGGGGAGACGATCTACAGCTAAGGTCATTTTCGCCATAGGGGATAGGTAAGGAAGGAAGGGTGGATACAGGCGTCGGCATTAGCCTGCTCTTAGCAAAAGGCGCCAAGGGGACCACAGTTTAACATCTCATCCGACAGACGGAACACTGTACTAGAAGTGCCCTCCACAAGACACTCAAGTAGGGATCGGGTTTCCTCCCTTGAATGATGACAAACATCCTCCCTAGCAGGGATTTGTACCCTGGCCGTCCGTATGGTTAACCAGTGCTCAAGCCACCACACCAACCCAATTCCCACGTACTTTGTGAGTTAATCGTGTGAACATACAATAATTGAGTTGCCTACATTCAAATGATGGTTGGTCTACAATAGGCCAACGTTTGGGTTTTCGGGGGATCTGAGGCCCTTTTTGTAGAGCCTATTGCAGTTCACGAGTTTGCAAATACCAGAGTACAAAATTTCAAAATAATCCATTTACCGGTTTTCCCATGAAAAGTAGACAAAGGAGATCGTGAGACAGAAGTGCTATAATTTTATAAATATTGATGACGGCTCTTACTTACTTGCTTTCTAAGTCCCTTAATATCGATTTTATTCTTACTGAGGATATATCGAATTGAACGACCCTGACTTACATTCTCTCGATTTCTAGTCTACTATGGTATGGAGCCATCTACAGGCCGCCACATTAATAGTTGCTGCACAACAAAAATAAAGGCTATTGACCTCTGATGGAGAGTAAGGAATCACTAAAACACGCACCTGCGTCATTACTGAGTAGGATTTTCATTTCAAATCTGCCGAGAGTGATCATTTAATCCTCCTTAACAACCTCCTTTGAATGGACTGGTGGAATATTAGTCTAGTGTATTCTCAGCTCCTCTTTCAGTATAGTACTGCCATCTTTCTGTTTGTACCTCTATTTTCTACAATCGTATTCCAACCACGATGCCTACCATTTTCCGTTCACACACATTTCAAATATTGGTTACCACCGCCAACCCTATTAACTTAGCTCGGAAAACTAATTTTGCGATGACAGGGTTGGTGCTAACTAGCGTTTACACAACGAAATTCTTCTAGCATTCAAGTAACAATTGAGGAAAGTTTGTTACGTGAATGGAGCATGAGTGGGGGTGAGTTGAATTAGGCTCTTCCCGTCTCCCGAGTTGGATGGAATTGAGACTGCTCTGCAGAGTTGGTTGAGGTGGAGATACGTAAGCTCACATGGTGTGGGTGTGGGGTTGAAGTCGTAGCTTTTACTCCTTGGTCGCGGGGAGAGTGGTTGTTGGCTTGTGAAGGACAAGGGGTTGGAAGGGAGGGTGGTTTGGGTGGATTACTTCGAGGGTGGAGGTGGAGGGAGGTGGGGCGTGGCTACCCGAGATAAGTTTCCCTCCATATTTATGGTGACTTGGATTTTCTCTCCTATTAGGAGCGGGAGAGGAGGGGATTTGACTCCTGGACGGGGGAAAAAACCTTCGCTGCTTTATTCAGGCGGTCTCCCAGCCCTCCCCTGACCCGACCGACCTCCCTCTCTTAAATTCCCTGGGAAAATGGCTGCGTGCGGGTGGGTTGTCGGCGTCTCTGCTTTTGGGAAAGGAGGAGTGAGAGCGAATCACGGCCAGGGAAAACTTTGAAGGGTAAGAGTGGGCATATTTTTCCACCTCCTTCATTTAATGCCATGTCCTCATGATCTTTTATTTCTCGTTCATGGCTCATGCGAGTTCCTACATATGCCATCGCTTCCCTTCGAATAGCCGGGGAATTTTCATGTCTCACGTACTGGTGTGCATCACTCAAAGGATTTTCGGCATATATAAAGAGGTTGCAGCCCTCCTGTGACTTGCATCAGATTTGGCGATTAAATCCTTACTTCACGTTGAAAAAACTTGTGCATATGTGTCTATCTTTTAAGAGGACTTGATTGCTGTATGAAACTTTGTTCATAATATTTTCCCAGGGCTCTCGGTGAGGATATGAACTTTTTTGGAACTTCTATTGAAAAGGAGTACGACTGTTCCCATCGGAAGATTTGCTTTGACAATATTTGATTCCTTGTAATTGGCTGGTTATGGCTGAGCTAATTGACTTTACATTGATTACTTTACCACTAATCATACTACTCTGCTTTTGATAAAATGTTTTTATTTATGTATCAAAGATGGAAGAAAGGTAGGACTGAAAATGGTGTGCTACTTGGTGTCTACAATGGCGGAGAAGGGACTGAATGGTGAGATTGTGAATTTGTGGCGGAAACTGTCTGAGTAATGAATCCACAATAAATTGCGAGTCCTTTCTGGATTTTTTCCCGTATTTTGATACGGTAAAAACATCACGTGAAATCTCATTCGAGTCATCGAGTCATCATCGAGTTTGTCACGAAATTAGCAAGTAGATGGACACGCAATAATTACTAACCCGCGAATTCACTTTTTCACCTATAATGTCATAGACTCACGCATAAATTTTGCTAGATATCACTAAAAAATGATTTCCGTCACACAGCAATTAGTGCGGTTACCAGTTAGTCCTATTAAGGAAGCGGAATCGACACACTCGCTGAAATGCCTGGCTGTTTTTTATTTTAATATGAAAAATCTCACCCCCCATGCTTGAAAAAACCAATTTGATATTTATTCAGAGCTACATGTCTTAAGAGTGATCTTTAATTTTCCTTAAATTAATTGAACTCTCTAGTAAGTTTTGGCGTCCGCAATCATTTCGAAGTGAATGCTTTTTGGAGAGATTTGTGGTGGAACTGTTTCGTAACTACCTAACTCTGTGATAGAAAGTAGTTTCAAATTTAATAAAAATATTTTTTCCTAATACATTGTCAGTAAAATTAATAGATTTTTCTACATTTTTTCACAATTCATGGTTTCGCCTGAACCTTAACGAAGACAGGATGATGTTACATATCTTACCTTTTTGCACCGAGAAAAAAAAACTACAAGTGAAGATCGTCGTTCTTTTTATTGGAAATGGGAATTTCTTTTCTTCGCTTGGATTGCGCTTCCAGCACAAGACTTTCATCATCGTATCCTTACAATTTTTTATTTTAATAACCTCTACTATTATTTTTCACCTGAAAATGACACAAAGTATCAAACTTCTGGTCGTGTCAATAAAACGGTGCAAGTGGAGTTAACAAATTTATTATAATTTTTCCTTTACCTTTTTCCATTATGCTTTTAATGGAAAGGACAGTCAATCGCGAGATGTGCGCTGTGTTCCAAACAGAATGCGCAATGATTGGCAGTGTCCAAAATTTCCATAAACCCTGGAGATTCGCTCGAATTTTCCATGCATGAATAAAACATCTCAAACCAAATTTGTTCTGCCTGGACCGGGAAGGACCAATCACACCTACTAATGGAAATTTAATGTCTCAGAATTTTGTCTCATCATTTATTTATTTTTTTTATTCAATACCCTCATTCTATCCCTCTGCTTTTCTCAGCCATGCAGGTTTTCTCCACTCAACCCGCGTTTCCCACCCCATGTCACAGACTGGACTTTTAGTGAAACTTTTCGACGGTCGTTAGAAAGTTGGGGCACTTGGATTTTATGTTAACAATGAATTTTCGTAATGAGTGATAAAATTGGACAATTTAAATTACATTAAATCATAGAAAGCACTATATTTTGAGGTAAATTATTGTTGATGTATTTTCAAAGTAAGGAACTTAATCTAACTGTATGATATACGTTTTGCATGAATAAGTACGTGAGCTCTACCAATTTATGTGAAAAAAATTTTTCATTAAATTTGTCTTGGGAAAATTTTGTGAGCCTTGTCCTCTTTCGAGGAGTGCCCTCAAGTTCAAAAATGTTCTCTGGCCTCCACTTTGCATGAGATAAAACCTGTAGGAACCACGGTCTGCGTGACTGGAAATTCATTTCAATTTTATTGCCCTTAGTATTGACATTCTACCTTCCCTATCGCGACTTCTATCTTTTCCTAGCTAACCTTGGTGGGCCTAAGGCCTCCTTCCTCCCTTTTAACTCCCGCATGCTCGAGTGGGCCTTATTCATTCGGTGACGCGGTGTTTCAAGGTACTATCCTTAGAAGTTTTGAGATCTGTTCTATAAAATAACTTCATGAGTGACGGAGACTCTCCTTTCTTCATTTTCTTCTTTCTTTGATTGTAATTTTTTGTTCCAAAGGAAAGAAAAAATGTAATACCTGTGCCGAGGTTTGATATCAGGGATTGATTGATCATCTTTTAGACATAAAAGAATATTTATTAGGGCTTTAACATTTTAAATGCGTAAACTCGTGGAAAATATTTTCCACGAATCAATTATTTAGAGTAAATAAACTGTAGATAAAATGATTAAGAGCGAGTCATCAGCCCCGCGTTGTTTGACGTAACTCTAATGTTCTACGGTACAATTACGCGATAATTGTTTTGCAATAGTTCTCAGCTACTATTTGTTTGATTTCTCTCTAAACATTTGTGACTGCCTGAGATGTATAAAAATAAAGTTGAACGGCATGCTTTTCTCAGTGATGTAAGGTGAGCAGAATTTAAAACTATTCGCTAACGGCATTCAAACATTGGTTACTTCATAAAAGCCATGCGAAGATGTTTCTTAAAAATATTGTGCTTTCGAAGGCACTTTTTATATTTGTACATGTTTTGATGACAAAAATTGTAAAAAAAAAACAAATTTTGAGTATGATCGTAGCATTGAATGTATCGTTCATCTAAACCACTTAATTTCCCCGTTTTCGACTAGTAGCGCTTGAGGTAGGCCTCACTACGCAGACATTGTTCTATGCCAGAATTAATATGAGGCAGAATTAACTGAGGAACCTCTATTAATATTTGCAAGTATTTTTGTGGAAAATAGTTTGAATTCTAGAGAAAAACATATATTCTTAAACTGTGATAGATATGAAAATAATGACTTGTCCTCAGGGGCATACATATAATTATGATAGGCTACCTTGTGAAATGCCACACTTACGCTGGTTCCGATTTGTAGCATCGATATATTGATATTGCTTACCTATACTAGCGAATATTGCGGCCAATTATAAATCGTTTAGGGGAGAAAAACGTTTGATGCCGAATTTTTGCAGAATAGAGTGGTTACTGAGGCGTTTTGATGTCACTCAAATTTGCGCTTCTCTGTTTCAGTCTGCATTTTGTTTTGGTATACTTAACGTTAATAGTCCCGTGCTGCTAAGCTTCATGTCTTAATTTCATGTGGATGTGTTTCGCGGAGAAAAATAGGATAACTGGGTCAAGGTCTTAAGTCAACCGTATGAGGGGCACGGCGTCAGGGAGCGTGCCTCATCCGTGCTCCCCGGGGATAATATTCTTGCGCATGGATGCGACGGAGGCCGTTCGATACCGCTGTGAGCACGCTGCTGGCACACGCGGGAAAATGCCGTGTCATTCGAGCGAAACCCGACGATGGGAGATAAACAAGAGCTCTCTCATCCCTTCCCTCCCGTTCGAATTCCCTCACTTTCTTCCCCGTCTATCTCTCGCGCTCGCGTCCTTTCCCTTTTCGTTCTCCACTGCTCCTCTCCCATCTCGCTTCTCTCTCCCTCGTCTCGGAGTTCAGTCCTCGCCTCTCCCTCCAATGTGTCTTTCTTCTCCTCTCCATCCTCCCTTTCCAAAGGGAAACCCTTTTTCTCCGCGAACCCTTGCTCTACGCTCTCTCTCTCTCTCTCAAAGCCTCACCGCTCGATTTGGCCGCCGCTCGAACTCAATTTTATGGGAGGAGGAGGCGGAGGAGGTGGAGGAGGCGGAGAGGGAAGGGGGCGTGTGCCGAGGTAAATCAAGTTGACGACGGTGCCGAAGTGCGCCATTTCCCCTCTCCTCCCCTTTCCACCTTTCCACCTCGCCCTTAAACTCTCTTCTCTCTCTCTTACCCACCCACCACCCCTTCCTCCTCCTCCCCTTCTTACCTCCCACCCTCATAGAGGCCCTCACAAGCTCCCCTTATCGTTCCATTTTTAGGTCTTTATTATGGCCAAGTAAATTATGCATTGCTCGAGCTGATTGAGCTACACCTGCTGCAATTTGCACCGGCACTCGCCCTTAAGGGGAGCATAGACTCGAGTAGCTTTGGAACCAGGGGAGAAAGGGTATCCTCAGAATTTCGTAGGATAATTTGAAATTGATTTTTTTCCCGAAGAGGTCATTTTGGTTGTCAAAGAGGTATTTTCCCAATTTAGACCTCATAAGTTTGCAAATTATCCTAAGGGATCGTTTCTGAGTAACTCTCGTAGAACAGGAACTCCTTTACCACAGATAACATGAGCTGGAATGAAATTTGACCGAAGCTAAAAATCTGCAACATGCTTGATTAGTGTTTTGGGCAGAAATGCCAATGTGATTTATTTTAATATTACATTAATGCGGTTTACTCTGCCATTTATTACCTGCATTCATCGTTCTTGCAGTGATTACTTGTGTCCGACTTCATCATTTGTCCCCAATGCCTCGTAGTGTCATTTGTTTATTTATTTATTGCAGCTGATTAAACGTCTCAATTGATAAAATAGTCAATATTCCACTTTCAAACTTCTCTTCCAATGCGTGTGTTGATTTCTACTTCATAGTGTTTCAATTAGGATTCTAGTGTACCGAGTGATAAACATTTTCTACGACCCGTTTCAGCCTAAAATTTATTTTACTCGTCTATTTTTTCCTGCGATTTTTTGTAAATATCGTATCTAAAGATGGAAATCGTGTTCTTCCTTTTAGTGCAAGTTGTAAGGACTAATAATGACAGACATAAATTAGCTATTTTACAGAACTCATACACGTTCTAGTTCATATATGTTCTCTCCATATTTAATTTACGTCAATTCTTGCTTAGCACACCGAACGATTAAGATATTTGGCGACTCATTTCAACTTCATTTATCTGGCTGAAGATTTTTCTTAACGATGTTTCGCCCATAATATTTTGTGGTTAGTTACTTCATGTAGCTTTTTAGTCGAAGTCAAAAGGTATGGGAAAGAAAGTGAAGCTGAATTCATATGTAAGTGAATGGGGTAAACCAATTTTGACTACTCATGTTGACCTATGTCTAATCTCGAAATTTAACAAACCAGCCGAATATCTCGCTTTCGATTTTGTTTCTCTAAGAAAAATTACGTAGTACCTTATCAGTTGCCTATAAATCTCTTTATCTGTCCACTTTCATTGCTCCCTTGCTGGCTGTGGCGATTGCGTCACTAGCCGGGGGCGGTGACGGACTTCTTCGCCTGGAGGGCTCGTGATTGCCCGAGAGGTTTGACAGCGCCCTCCGGCTCTTCCTCTCCCTCAGCCCAGCCATCCCATCTCAGCCCGACCCCATCGATAAAGAGGGATTGGGTGCATGAATGGGGCCGAACGTTCCCCGCTGCCTTCGTGGGGACGAAGAAAGCCCGATCCCTCGTTCTATCCGCTCGTCCTTAGTGGCGGCTGCCATGAGGATAAGGGCGTCATTCGGGCCGCTCCCGCCATTCCCTACCCTCGATCGAATCCCCCGTCCTAATGAGGGCAATCACGATATCCACCATCCGAACGCACACATCATCATAAGAGGCCAGCCCTCTCGTCCCCCTCGTTCCTTCCTTCCGCTCTCTCGCAAACTATTCCTCTTTCCAACCCTCCTCTCTGTCCGGGGCTCAATTTACTGGGCTCGAGGTTGGTATTGAGTGTGCTGGGGGGAATAAGAAGAGGCAGGGAGAGCGAAATTAGGATAGGGTTGGGGTGTAATGGCAAAGGATAGGTTGTATACTCCCGGAAAGACGCGTAGTTGTGTGACGCGTTGTGAGGGGAGAAGCTTGAAAAACAATATAAAGCGCCGAAATGATATACATCGGGCAGCAACATTCTGTTCGTGTTTGATAAGGACCTTTCAAAACTTCCGGAAAACACACGGTTCCTGGGGCCGCTTTCGAAATATCTTCTATAGGGCGTGTAGCGAAAAAGGGCACAGGGTTATTTTCCTCCAGCCCTCATAAAGGAAGTGGACGTGTTTATAGCAATTCTACCCTGGGGCACATTGTTTAGCATGCTATTGCCAGGTGTGTGTTTGAAACATTTTGGGTTTTTTATCGCATCATCAAATTTGGAACATTAAAAACGCTTTATGACTCTAATAGAGGTCAGGCGTATCTTGAGATACGTGATATTTCGTAAAAGGAGATGACTGTCGTGTTTTGCCTGCATTACATCCATATCTATATACATAGGAAGGAAATCAACGATAGCGTCTTATGAATAACTATTCTAGCCACGTGTCCATCTATTTTAATAGTCAAACGTAGTAATAGACTGATGCATTCAAAATGTAATTTAGCCTAAGAATTCTAATTATTCGTATTTTCGAAACAATTCGATGAAGTTTTTCGATGTAAATGGTTTTTTTATCATCTTTTGTGAGCAGATAAGAGCTCTTACCAGTTTTAAGAAGTTTTTATGTTTATTAGAAAGAGTTTTTTACAATTGATACAGAAATATTCCGTCGTATTCAAATTATTTTTTGTAGTTCATAACGCGTTATTAAAGGAACTATATTGCCTTCAGAATTCTTATTTTCATTTCTCCAAACGGACGCAAGTGAAACCAAATTTTCAACTAGATAAGGGTCAATAATGTATTGTCAGCTGTTGATTTTTTCTGTTTTCGGTTTTGATGCGCTTATGTTGAGAATAAAAGGGGCCTTATCAAATACAGCAAGTCCTCTCTTAATTTAATTTGGCATTTGTTTGAAACTCATAACGGGTCAGTTTCACTCTTTGCTCTCATTAAGATTGAGACGGATGAATATAAACGCTTGATTTCCAAAAGAGTGGACATCTGTTTCTCACACGACTTAGAATAAATCTAAGAAATCTGTAATTCGGTTCAAACTCCATTCACGTCCTGGAGACCGATGAACACTCGTATTTTCTCAGGTACTGTCTTAGCCTCGGAGTTTCAAAACCCTCAAAAATGTATTCTTCCCTCTCAATACCCATCAACGGTAACTCTGACATTCCTCGGGAAAATAATATAATAATTTTACAGAAAGCGAGAGAGAAGTAGAAGAGTCGTTGCGCTGGACGCCATCTTATCTCTGGGGGCGAACGTCCTCCTTCGCTTGCCTTTCATTCTTCCGCTCCGCTCTGCCGTTGCCATGGTGACGCTAAAAACGGTCTCATCGTTGGAGAGGGGACAGGGTGAAGGGAAAGGGAGGATAGAGGGGCGGGGGCGTGGGGTTGGTTGGTTTTCTTTCGGGAGACAGTGGGAAGAAGGTGACTGAGGGTTGGAAAGATGCGGGATTCAAAAATCGTGGAAGGGGAATAATATGAATTCTCGCGTGCGAGGATGAAATATATATTGCCTCTTTCTCTTTCACTCTCGTTCCTGAGGGTAGTAACCCTTGAAAATGAAAAGACCCGAAACTCGAAAATCTTCCTTAAGGTGTTTGTCCGCCATATGTATCCCCATCTTCTCCTAAAGTCCGCCCCTCCCTTCTTCCCTCCTCTCCCTTCCCCCCCGACCTTCCCCACACAAACCCGCGCATACTCAGACTCCCTACCCCGAACGACAATGCACTTTCCGAGTCCTCTCCTTTCCCTCTCCACCCTTCTTCGACGTAATGCACTTCGGAATAAAGTGTGCAGCTCTCGGAAGTGGAAGGGATCCCCCGGTCCGTTCCATTTTCATTTTTTCTCCTCAACCCTCTTGCAGCGCCTTCTTTTTCGTCTCTTCTGGTGTTTCCCTCCTCCCCCTCCGCCCCCCATCGTCATTTTTGCTGTCAACCACGTGTGCGATGTGGGTGCCATAAAGGAGACTGAGGGGGTTGGTGGGTAGGTAGGATGGAGGAAGCTAGTGTGCGTCTCTCTTCTTTTGAATGGTGTACGGCTCGCCCGGAGCTGAAGGGATTTCAGCGAGTGGCTCACGGCGCACCCGGACGACGTTCGGGCCCGAAGGGAGAAGGAAAACCTCTAGGAAAAGGAGTCGAGATGTACTGAGAAAAAGTTTCACTCGCATTGAATTGCTTGTTATGGATGCGAGCATGATACTTCCGTATTGTCGGTGGCTCTTTGGTATGAATACTAAAGTTATGCGGATTGTTACGAAAATTATTTAATGTCGACAATGTTTCGTCTCTTCTATCGCAATGGAAAACTTACTTGATGTTTCCATTGAAATGATTACATAGTTTAGATGACAATCGCACCGATTATGATCTCCGAGGTCGGAAAGTGTCCCTTAAATTTTTAAAGAACTCGATTTTTCTTCCCTTCTCTGTTCATCTTGGGTGACATCGCGACCGCGGCTTGAGTTAAATGTACTCTACTCATTGTAGTTGTGCGGCAAATTTTTATGGTAGAAAAACGCATGCTTGTTCATTTACCAGATAATGGTATGGTTTAGTTATTATTAAGGCTTAAATTTAAAACACCCCTCTTTTGCTTGGAAAAACAAAAAAAAACGGGCCTTCCACATTTATCTATCAGTATGAAACTCATGGAGAACAGTGTTGCCAAACTTGCGCTCTAAGAGCTTGCCTTCTGGCCTTGTAGGTGACCGTCACCAACACAGCATTTATTTCAATTTAGTTACTTCGGGATTAAGATTTGCACATTGGATGACTCCTAGACTACTACAAAGATATATTTTCGACTGCTATTGGCAACACCGCACCTTTGGCCTTATTTAGACAGGCAACGAATCTCCATGAGAGCCCATGTTATTAGCGACATGTGGAGCGGGCGGGATTATTTTTGTGATGCCAGTAACTGATCATCCTAAGTCATACCATGGCAAAAATATGAATATGGTTTCTCAAATTGCATTCATGGAGAAGTGACATCCAAGTCTTTTTACGAATAAATCAATTCTACGGGTATACTTGGTTAGGAAAAAAGGACCCATAATTAATCAAACGCTTTTTATAACGAATCGATAAATGTCTGATTGGTTTCGTCCTTCGGGCCGAGCTCAGAGGGCGATACTGCTCGGAGTCTTTCCGTCTTTCAAACAGGAGATGGCGACTTGAAATCTTCCTTTTCCACCCTCCAGGACTATCGGCTACCTTCTCAATTTCTCGGAAAGTTGTCAAACGTGTCTTATCCTTTTATTGTCTTTCCTTCCCTCATGGACCTTCCCTCACCCTTGAGGGATGGATGGGGTTGATTGGACGAATTCGAAAAGTACGGGTTGCGTGGGAACTGAATGAACGACATGGATGCTAGGGAGTGTTTGTGATCAGTTGGTGTATGTGAAGAAAAAATGGGTAGAGCAAAAGAGGATGATGTGATTATCAAATAGTATTAGAAGATATGATCAGCGCACAACTGCGTCACATTTTTTTTTAGAAATGTGATGAATATTGAGCGTCCATTGCTCATTTGTTGTCTTATTGGCTCATAAAATAAATCCTCAATGAGTATTTACCAATTTTATATTCGCAGGAGATATTGCTTTAACAATAAGTATTACTCTTTTTTTACCAATGTTTCAATATTTAATATAATTGGTCAGGGACATATAAGGATTAATATCAAAACGAGGTTTACTGTCTATAGTTTATAAAGCTTGATACGTCAGTTCATTAAAATGTTTTAATGATATATTAAAAATGGACATCTGGATATCAAAATTACTTTATTATTCTAATATCACGTCAATTATTCCAATAATACCTTTATTATGGTATGGTACCTGCATTACTGCTTTTAAAAAATGTGGCAGCGCTTCAGTTTTTTCTGTGCCCCTCTAGTGAAATCCTCGCATGGTGATATCTCGAGGCCGGGCAGAAAGGCCTCTCGCTTGGGGGGAATAAACGTTAAGAAAGATGACGCAGGGAACAAGAGGACGGAATGTATAAAACGGGAATCCAAGAGGAAAAGCGCTGGTGAGGGAGGCAGGCGTAAGAGAATGAAGGTGGGGATTTTGTGGGGAGTGACAGGGAGTGCGGCACTCGGATGGCCGAAGATGGGGACCCTGGGTGTCCAGAGGAGAGGAAAAAGGAATTCCTGGAGTTTAAGGGGGACAAAATTGAATCCTGTTAGGCTGGACAGGACGGGGGAGACACACTGGGAAGTAAGGACACCACCATTCCGTCGATAAACATATTTTCCTCCCATGCCACTCACGCCGCTCTGTGCGTCCAGCCGGAAACCCAAGGGAGAGAGAGGGTCTCCGGAGAGAGATTGGACCGAAACATTTCGTTCCGCACTCCCCCTTTCTCTTCAAGCTGTCGCGGAGGACACGGGAGTGTTTTTTTTTTGCAGGCAAGGGATTGAGTTGCAGACGACGGTAGTTGGACAGGAGGGGTGGAAATATCGTTGAGAAGAGCACAGTGAAGAGCTACGAAAGGAAACAGGGGTTGGTCAGGAATACAAAGGCAAAACAAGTTTTATGATAAGGGAATTTGATGCTAAGAAAAAGCGTGTAATGTACTTAGGAATTCAGGTCGAATATGAATATGTAAGACCTAATTAGTGGGGAAATCTATTGGGGAATTAGGTACAAATGAAGCCCATATCACCCATAACTTTAGCTATATCGTCGGGAAACACTTTTGGAACATTTTCATCACAACTTTAAAGGGATTGGAATTCATCGACCTAATATTTGTAAAATTCTGGGATACGTATAAGGTTGTTACTTTTCTCTCCTTATCACGTATCGGGTACATTTTGAACCCATAAAAGGATGACCTAACCCACAAATTATACAAAATAAAATGGATTGATGCACAGCTTTGTTAAAACTTGGTACAAGAAAACTGCTTGAAGTACTTTGTTGGTGGCTGTTTGGCCAGCAAAGGTTGCTAATGAAACGTTGGACGATGGTAACTCTCAATTTCATCTATCACTTGTTTCAGATTGACTCCGCGGATATTATTTTACTCCTTCAGTACTTATATCTGTAGTGGAGTCAATAGCCATTAAATAACAGAAGCTCAATTTAGAGAATCATTCCCTCTTTCCGCATACTATTCTTGACAATGGCTGAGGGAAATCAAGACAAATGCGAAAATTGTGAATTACAACAATACTTTCTTTCGTACCCAAGTTCCCTCATATGAAACCACTCCTATATTTCGGGTTTTGTTCCAACTATGAGCCTTATGGGTTGAAGTGTTTAGATCCGTCGTATAAGATACTTTTTTTAATTTTAAAAATTTTTAAATTAATCTCTAAAAAAAACGCGCCGACTTTATCAACATATGACGATGATGATATCAGCGCTGTCACCGATCACGTTTTTTTCATCAATTCATTAATGCCCACTCTTAGTAGGAGTGAACGCGAGCTTGAGACGGGGATTCCTTCATAGTTAAGCAGATACCGACAACGTGAAGGATTAAAATATAGTTGATTATTTTTATTAGTGAGGTAGATGGAGAGGGCGCTTGCTATGGTAGCCAATGCTATAAGCTGTTACTTGGGAGAGATCTGATCGCCACTTTTACCAGCCTCAATTTTCCTTATTTTTACGGACTGAAGCCCAAATTTTCCAATTTTTTTTCGATATTTTCCATTGATACCTCACTAGAAATGAGCTTGAATTTGCGTCTATAACACGGATTCTCCGGGCATATATTTAAATTAATAATAATCCAAATTCCCGGAGAAACTATTGGTACGATGGTGTTGAATCCATAGCACTAAGTAACCAATAAGTTTCTTTACAGTTACTTGCCTTAAAATTTCAAACATATGATGGATATTCTTGCTTTACATTCGCTTATCCGTTCATTCAGTCAAGTTAGCCAAGAAAAATTAGGGAAAAGTAGGGATAACCAATTTGGTTGTTATTTCGATCATAATGCTACAGTTTGATATTGTAATGCTCTCTCTACATCCCCCAAGGTTCAGTATCGATATGTCAGAATGGCGGCGCAAAAATCGGCAAGGTTCGCCATTTTTGATGCGTGCAAAACGCTTGGCAGCAATTCATTGAGATGAGATAAATCTCCGTTATATATATATTCATGGTTCCTTTGCTCCTTCGAGGTAGTACATATATGTAGAAAGGTAATGCTGAGAAGGAGGAGCGTAGAATTGAGGCGCTTATGGCCAGTTGCAGGAACAATACATACGTATTCTATAAAGTTATGGGACCCATAAGCCATTGAAACTATACAATAAATGTTGAAGAAACATTAGATAAGTTTATTGGTTACATAACTTGTGGCATAGAATAATGAGTTCCTTAAGTAGGCGAGATGGCGGATGCGCAATGAACCGCTTGGAGACATTTGGTAGATTAATAATTGAAGCTATTAACTATTGGTAAATTAGTTTTGTCGCTAGTTGGTGTGTCCCTGCAACCCAAATATTATTCTGAGATCTATAACTTCATGGGTCTCATAAATATTGATTACGTAACTTAATGCTCTAGCAACCGGCCATCAGTCGAGTGGGTGGAGGGATGGTGTCTGATTGGAGTTGCAGTGGTTGAAGAGATAAATGAGAGAAATTTGCTGTCAAATGGATAGCTTCAAGAATGATTTCTTCGGAAAAATGGGATTTTCTAGAGCAGCGAATTCCCTTTTTCTGCGATGGAGCCCTTTTCGAAGAAAACGTTTCTCGGGGGTCCCCGAGAAGTATTTAACGTTGAATTCCATGTATGCTCTATGCGGAATTTTACTCACTATGCACATTCAAAAATAACGGTAATGGAGTGTATACATTACTTAAGAAAGCAATAGTAAACAACTGTCGATGGAAGCTGCAATAAAATTTTTGTCATCTTTATAACTTCCGCGGACAGAGCTCCTGAGAATCCCTCACGAACCTTCAAGGGCTTCGCGGGACACCCTTTGAGAAATGCTGCTCGGATGGAAATCGGCGGATAGCTCAATGGTATGCGGAAAAATTCCCAAGTTTGCTTCGAAACGGGCACCTTAAGAGGAGCGTCCGGGGAAATGAAGTAAGTGGGAAGGGATTCTCACAGGTCATTTTATTCGCCAGAATTTTTTATCCTTCGCCGTAATTTTCTCGCCTCATGGCTTACCATTCATGGAAATTAAGACGAATGATTACTGCCCGGAGGGGAATAATGGGGAAAACTACCAGTTAATCTACTGAGAGCATCTTTTGGCCTTAATTGTCCTCATAAAACCGCTGCACTATTTGCAGTTTTTCGGTGCGGAAAGCTTTTCCTTTCGAGTTTGAAGTATGAATGCTCATGAGACCAAGAAAGTATGGTGGTTAAAATTTTAATACTTAACCTGCTGTAATAAGTACACCAAGGTTTAATGAAAATGCTGAATTATTACCATTGGAAGCATGAGTCTTGAAAACATCTTCGTGGTTCGATTAGATCAATTTGTCTATTCATTGGCATCGTTTGAACTGAGGTGAAGTTATAATTTTCAAGTGGCATATATCTAAAAAAATCCGAAACTTTTGATGGAAATCAAGGAGCTAATTTCAGTATCTTTCTATTGTTATAAAAAGTAGATGTGGTTGGTTCATAGTCCATGGAATGTAGATAATTTATGCCTTTAAGGTCATTTGGAATTTATCTGAAATTTTATGAAATATATTTTTAAATTTCGCTTTAGACTACTGTGATAAAAAATACGTCACCGTAAAATTAGCGCATATGATTCGTTTCCTCATCTACATTGTGTATTCATATAAATATGCACGTGAGGTTGAATTTAAAATCAGCAATATACATGAAAAATTCATTGTCTCTCAAATAATATTTCGTTTATGAGGCAACAATGAGGCCGTTTAAAAGCAGTTTATAAAACATCCCTTTCCCTCGAGTCATTTTATAGCTTCATGGTCGTTATGATGGAGAAACGTTTAAAATCTCTGCTGGCTCTCGGTTGATTGTCAAAATTGTTCTCTCTTCTGGGTTAAATTGTATGTAAATGGTGTCCACAGACCCATATCATTAATGAAATATGTCATTCGACTTTTAATTCATATATTCAGGAATGCTTTTTTGGAATTTTCATAACTCGCCTAAAAAAGTGGAATTTGCAAAAAAAATGCGCAAATGACGCACAATTGGTAGTTTCCTGGCAGAAATCCTGTTGCCTGTGGTGCTATCTTGTGGGACGTTTTCGTAAATTTTGAGTATGCCATTTACTTTCTGCCATATCATTCGTCAATTATTGTTTCTGCTTTTGTCCGTAACATTTTTCAATTGCACTGAACGTTAAATTTTTGCTGCAAAATTATGTCATTGATGACTTAGTTGAAAATGAAATTATCTAGGAAGCTCATGGCAGCCTTTTTAAATGAACATATCTGTTGTTATAGGCCGTATGACAGGTTTGTTTGGGATTATGTGGGACAAAAAGTATAAACAGAAGTCAATAATCGAAACATTAACTTGCTGCAACTCCTTAACATTTCTCTCTGATCACCCTTAATGTATCACATCTACATTGGAGTTCACTTCAACATCCTTCGTTATTCATCTAATGCTTCTTTGATAATAGTTTTACCAGCAGTTGAGCGCATGTTACAACTGTACGTCGCTGGGAGTATAAATTAGCATTATTTTATCATCGAGCTCCCAAAAACCGATGCTATAATTTCGGTTGAATAATATCAACTTTGAAATTAAGAACGTTCATTTCCTTAAGGCTGACAATCCTTAACAGCTAATTTGCTGTGGAATAGTATAATAAAATAAGGAATATCGTTTTGCTTTACCATTTTAATTTTAACTACTTGTTATACGTAATGTGTCTGTGCCCTGAAAAATAATTGAATTTGGAGTTGCATGGTTTTAATCCTCTCATTTATGATGTAAGAATTATAAACTTTCTTTACCGCGTTTTCAGCGTGCCTTTCTTAATTGACCACGTTTGAAATATTGCGAGTAAATGATTACTTTCATCCAATAGATTGAAGATACTGTGCCTTTCCTTTCGTTTCATAAAAATGTAGGAAGAGGTGAAAACATGATGCCTTGTCGTAAAATAGGAAATTTATTAAATAGACTAGCTGAGGAATGTTTTTGCCAATAATACGATTTTAAGGACACATTTCGATACTTGTAAAATTCACCATGCTTATCTCCTTATTAATCGTACTTATCCTTCTGAAGTCTCCGCCGCTTTACTAATTTTTAATTTGGAGTAATACACTTGGCTGTTTGTAGACTGTACCAATTTGTTTAGACTAATCAACTTTCTTGCAGTTTTAGTCCCATGCTTTATCAAAGTTTGCTCTATGGATGGTTATAATGCCGAGAAAGAGTATTAGAAAAATGTTTAGGATGAAATCTGGGAGGGAATTAAAATCTGCCAGGGATTAAGGGAGGCGCACCGTTGAGTCAACCTGGTATGAATAGCCACTCGCTCAATAAATCATCTGCTCATGCGAAAGGGGCGTGGGAGAAACTCAAGATGGATGACCCTCAGGAACAACAAAACGTTTTCACTAAATCCTTCTCTCCTTTCCCGTTTAAGGGCCTTCGGCCATTAACGCAAAATTTGGTCTGGACAACCCATTCCTCGAGCTGGGCTGAAATTAGTTTTTCGTTGCTTGATGGTAAGCTCGTACATGTATTTGGTATCCGCAGGTACTAATGCCTCATAAATACACCAGATGGATAATTTACGTAAAGATTAAATGTATAATTACGTTTTAAGGGGCCGAATTTCCATTTTCATTATAGGATCTTCAAAGAGAAGTGTAGTCACTTGACCTCAGTTGGAAATATCGCTGATGAATTGATATGTTAAATTTCGCTGTTGTATGGATGGTTCGGCAACCCATGTTCTCGAGTACTTGCGCACGCACGCACGTTTGGTATGTTACTTCGTAGTGCATTGATCCGCAATATTTAAAGTCAAGATAACGATATAGGAGGAGATACGAAGTTTAAACGGAGTCTTAAACGTGATGCCATCTTAATGGGAGTATGTTTTATATTAGTCTTCATGCGATGTGCACTTTTTAGTTATTTTTTACGAGAAATGAAGTTAACTGTCACCGCAGGTGTTTTTCCCTGGAGCATTCAACTCTACATCGAGACCAACGTATCAAAAAAACATTCACCAGAGCGTTCCAAAATTATCTTTTCCGCGAGTAAGACTGCCTATGGTAAGTGTAGTGAAAATATAATTTATCAATTAAATATCACCTTAAATTTCAAATTCATGCCAATGACAGTTTTATCTCCATTATTAGGAAAAAGATTGTTTTCCTATCACCATTTCGTTTTGTAATCCAATCTATATCAACCCATCACTTATCACGTTCTATGGTCATCTTTATTATGAATATTATCAAAAAACTTTTTTTCTGCCTTCTTTTCTATTTCCGTTTGGAAAAATCCATTGGGTCTAACATACACGGGTCATAAATATTATTCTGTTTGCTGGAGCTAAGTTATTTCCTAAGAAGTACAAATTGTATAGCGGACGTTAAGCATGAAGAGATTTATTGAAAAATTTAAATTCTTCGACTGATATGCTCTACAATTTTGGAAGATTGTAGGCATAATGTGTACTGTGAAGTAAAGACGCTAAACCTCATAGTATACAACGAGTAAACCAAAGACGAAGAATATTGGTGGTGGTAGAGTTCTAATAACAATAGACTAACCATTATGGTATTCATCCATGAATGGGGAGTAGGTCCTCAAGCAAAGAAAGGCATGCCATCCAATTAACAGGTATAACTTGGCGAGTCCGTGGAGATTCCACTGGCTTTGAACCTGAGAATCCCCGGTCAATAGCCCCAAGTCTCCGCCCCCTGGCCGTCCATCCCATAAACTGCCGAGAATTAAGGGAATGATATAGGGCTAATAAAGAGCAGCTGTGTATTAACATACTGGCGAAATGAAGATGGCGTTGGAGAGGTAATGCTCTTACTTAAACGTGTCGCGTAAAAGGGAAGCTCCTTGAGAGTTAATAAGGAGTGGGTTGAAAAACCCATTTGTCCCGGGGTTTGGAGGGAGGGAGTCGAGGTAAGGGGGGGAGGAGGCTGAGTGGAGGCGGATGCGACGAGAGGCTAATCCGCGGATTCATGTGTTCGTCGGAGTGTGTGTGTGTGTGTGTCTCCGACTGCCCGTCGCGATAAATACGTCCCCACCACGCCCGCCTCAATACATTTCGGGAAGTTGAACCCTCGGCGGTCCCTCCTACCTTTCGGCTCCAGCAATGACGCGGTCGTCGTCGGCAGCAACCCTCCGCCCTCCGCCTCCTCTGGCTATATTTTCTGTCCCCTTCTCTTTCTCCTCCACCTCGGAAGAGGGCATGTTCGCCGGCCCTGCGAGGATGACGCCCACCCGAGTCACTGACCAGTTATCCGACCGAACCACACCGTCCCCTCCCTCTTCTCCCCCTCATTATCCTCTCCTATTCTCAACTCCACGACTGAACTCCTACGCTCTGTGCCTCTGTTGCCCTTACTTTTAGTGCGGATTTGTGATAGAATTAAAAACGTAGGGTTGATGATAGAATGTAACGAGCAAAGAAAGAACGTAGGTAAAGACAAGAATTGGTTTCTCAGTTATCGTTGTCATAGAACTGACATCTGACAGAAGATATAATGGAAAAAGTAATAAAATACAAAATATGTGAGTTTGATTCAGTTTCAACTCAACTTTTCCCACATGTCATTTTCTTTTTCCCGACTTTCCATGGTTTTGTTGCAGTGAAATCTTCAGGTCCATCTAAATTCCTTAGTATGTACTATATACAGGTAATGGAAGGTTAGTTGCGAAGCTTTTTAAATTGAATAGTAAATCTTCCAAAAGCAAGTTCACCATCATCATTTTTAAGAGCTGTTGACTAATTGTAAGTTTAAGTCTGTCTTATTTATGGGTCAAGTGAGATCACTCATGAATACAATCAATTCGTTAATTTTTGTATAGTTTTTATCGGAAAATTTCAATACTTGTGATGCAATAAACATGAAAGTAGAGGATATTGTAACAAATACACCCACAAGCACAAGGAATAAAAAAATAAAGGATGTTGTTTGAAATCTATGACCAGATCTGAGGGCAAAACCGTAACTCCACCGCGTTTGCGGTCAGCCGATTTTTATATTTTATTTCTGTGGCTGCATAGATAGTATTTGAAAATATGAGCAATTAATAGCAGTTCGTATAGAATTACCCATTTTATTATTTTCCAGAACAGGTCATGGGAAGTACACTACAAATGAAAGCAAAAGAACCTTCCCCCTTTTGCGGTTAGATAGCATTCAGCCTTTTCACTATTGGAATTAGGAATAGCAATTTCAAAGCTCGATGTTGGCCTGTTAACTAAAATATCTCTCTTTATTTTCGTAATCTGTGGGGAAAATTGTTTCCAGGAGGGGAAAAGGTCGCATAGGAAACTTTAAAAATGTCTGAGTGATGATGAAATGGACAATGGGTAAATCAAAATGAATGGAACTCGGTCATATATGAATATCAATCATAAAGCAAGCACTGAACTTGTGATGTGAGGGTAATTTTTTTTTTAATTGTTGGTGGTTATATTATGTTCTCATTCTTTTATTGTCCATGTTTATTCATCAATACACCGAACGTTAGGCATTCATTGCTCTGCAGATGAGTCGAATAAGGAATGGTGTTCGCAGGATTAATAATTATGATAGTCAAGCTCACGTTTTTTTTGTTCTTGTGAGCTGCCCTTTTTTCGTCTGTGGATTAACATATTCACCCTTTCGTATGGAAACATTGCGAAATAAACCCCTCAATGGTCGTTGATAAGATTTTAGACTAATTATTTAGTATTTTAATAAGGAGATTTTTAATTTTTTCTTAAATTCGGGAGAAAAATTCCGAGCAATGCATTCGACTATTAAAAGTCCAAGATTACACTTCAGGTAGAGAGTTACCTCAGCTAATTATTTTGAAGTCTAGAAATTAAACACTTTGACGGAGAAAGTTTGTAAGTTATAGATGTCTTTATACATGTTAAAAGATTTACCTGGGCTATTTAATTTTATAGCTTAGAGTATGGCCTATTGGTGAGGCGGACCGGAAATGAATAGATATGTCTGGTATTTTGAAGAAGGAGGAAAGTGGTGAGTGAATGATTGAGAGGAATACTAAAGATTGAATCGGGACGAATGAAGTAAGGATCGAGGAAACGTGTGAAAAATTCCAAAGAATAAGAGGCTCCTTAGAAAAAATATTGTAAAAGAACAACGCATGTGGGTTTGGCACTGTTTTGCTCTTAGAATTAAGGCCAAATGAATGTTTTACGAACACAAAGAAATGCTTACGACCAATAAATGAGGAAGCTGGGAAATAAAAGTTACGGGAAGCATAAGGGTCAGCAATAGAGGAGGAAATATAGAGCGCTACTGTTAACACTAGGATTGAACAGACTGATGATCTATGAATATTTTTTATTAATTATTTTATTTTCTGGTAAATCTTCCCCACTTTCTATTTCCCTTCAGTATTTCGTCTTGGAAGATTTTTTGATAAGGTCGGTCGACGAGCGGATTTAACTACATTTGAGACCTATCGGCGTCCGCTGAACTACCCAATCCCTTTACTGCAAACCCTTTGCCTCTCATCGCACTTTCCTCTCTCTCTCCCTCCCTGGCCTTTAACGTTCTTTTCTCCTTTCCCTTTCCATATTACGTAGTTGAGTTCGCTCCGCTCTCTCCCTTTCCTCTGCTCTCCAAATCCAATTTGCCGGATCCGCGTCCGTCTTTCTCTGCCGCAATGAGTGTCTATATTTCTGGCGTCCCAGTGGAGTACTTATGCCATAACTGTCCGTTTACAAAAGCGGCAGAAAAACATTAATTTTATTCCTGATTCCCTTGGTATCAAAATCCATTCGCCGACTTTCGTCCACCCACACACACCCTCCTCTGCAGATCATCTGTAATTAGCTGTATGCTCCTGTTTGTTCAGGAAGAAGATTGTGACGTCAAGGTGGGTGGTCCTTTAGGGCAGAATGTAGACGACAGGGGGTGGGGAAGTAGAGAAGTAGCACCAGGGTGGGGTCGAGTGCGGAAGGACACATATGGAAAAGATATTCTGACGAAGCGGGGGATGTGTTTGGGAGGAACCTATAATGGATTGCGGAGACTGAAGGGCTAAAGAGCTGTTTTCGTATGTGCCTATGTGTTCCGGCGTATGGTATTGTGGGTTTTCGGGTGTGGGCGGATGCCGCTGGGGGAGGGGGGCGGGAGGAGGAGCTGGGCTAGTTGCGAGGGAATGCGATTCGTATGGGCTTGGGGGGAGAGGGGAGGGGAGGAGTGTGGTGGAATGCCGCCCCCACTACCGTCTGCTTGGCGATTGATCGTTTGTTTGTGTGTGGGTGTGAGCACGCGGCTGTGGTCGAATGGATCACGAATGTATTTGTGTGTGCATTGGCGTGGGGGGGTGAGAGGAGGGCAGTGGTTTGGAAAGGGGGTTTGAAACACAGGGTGGGAAGGGGATGAAAAGGTAGGTTTGCGGATCTGTGAGAGAGCACGCACTCAAAGGGCTTTTACGCGAACGAAATTATATGAGATCATTTGATCCGCAGTTAACAGTCAGTAAGTTCATTTCCATATATGCACGGCATGGGCTTAGATTGCAATGTGTTTCGACTTGGTGGATGGAATTGTGATTTGAGCGTGGTCGGTCAGAATTTCAGTCCCGATTGTGTGCATTAGGCAAACATAAGTATACAGTAATCCTCCAGATGGGCAGTGTGCTTCGGAAAGTGGTTTCGTTTGCCACGCGTATTTGTTTTCAGTCAGAGGAAAGCATACAAAATGAAGGAAATCCGGAAGGAAATTTTCATCAACCATGCTGATCATGTATTCGTTTTATTCCTAAAGTTGTAACCCGTTTCACTAGGGACTCGATCTTGGATTAGTTCGAGAGTATTCACTAGAAATATTTTTCAAGTATCGTGTGTTATAGAACTAGCATGCTAGCCAACAAGAATTATTCCTATCCTACTGGCTGAACTACCAGACTTCATAATCGATGAGGTACTACTAGCTCTCATTGAAACCTAGTAGTTTCCAACCAATCATGCTAGCTTACACAGATTCTATTACTTCGTTACCATCTAAATCTAGTGCCATATACCTATATCAGCAAATTTTAAGTTGCAAAATTATTAGTACATATAAATGTCGCAGCAGCTGTTTTGGTCACCTGCTGCAATGGTGAGGTGCTCATTGAGGTGTAATGTGAACCTGTCCAACGAAATCGTTTACATGTTTTTTTATTTACTTTTGTGGAAAAGTACCAAATTTTGTAAAAGTTCTCGATTTAGAAGTGACTTTAGAAGCACATAAAATCAAGTGGCAAATGAAAGTTTTTATTGACCCCTTTCTAATTTTGTCCTTTTGCTGCTAACCTTAGACTTACTTAAATATTTTTACTGCTTTGGTATATGTTAGCCTTTTTACCGACATAGCTTTATAAATAGAATATTATTACTTTTTCATGATTATAATATTGCTAAAATTTACAAGATAATCTATGGAGCTGGTTATAAAATTTGAAGAAATAGTATCCTAATAGGGATAACACGTAGTAGCCCGTACCTATTTGGGATAACACGACCGAACTTATGAAATATTCTGGTCAGATGGAGCCACGAATGGGCTAGGCGCTTGTGTAACTTTTTCTCAGCTAGGGTTGATATATTCAAGTCATAGAAATAGATAGAACCCTTCAGTGCTCATAATAAATTATTTTGCCAATTCTTTCAGGAAGGATTTTCATTATAAGCATTATATTTCTATGGATCCTATTCCCTCGAAATATGTGGAGGCGTGAATATTCACTATTTATATACATCTCTCGGGCTACTCCAAGGTTGTTAGTCATATCAAAATTAGAAATCTGACGGTATATGACTGTTGAAGGTTGTTAATTTTGTCTTCTGGTAAACTTTTTATGACCTGGAAACCATATTGGTAACTCGTGTCCATATGTTGGGAAGACCCGTGATAATATCCTCCCCAGCTACTCTAACAAGAAGAGTACCATAGAATCTCAGTTCACGTGGTGAGATACCCGATTATGGCAACAAATTTTCCTTAGAAGGATGTGTTTACTAACGAATTGTTTAAAATAAACAAAAATCAAGATGATCAACAAGTTAATGTCATCACCAGTTCTTTTTTATATCCTATTGATGAAAAGATCATCTGATATTTTTGAATATTGAGACATTTTGAAATCTATGTAATAAAAAAGTAGAAATATCCTCCCTTAGTGGCTTTGAGTTTCTTATGTTATGACATAATTTTTAACTTCAGCTCAAGTGATTGAATGTCAGATTAGCGGTTTAGATGCAGTGCATTTTACTTTGTAAATGTATTTAACGAAACGCCTGGGCACTGAAAATATATGTTGAGCAAGAAGAGTTTTCATATTTAAACTAAGGGATACCTTCAATTACTTCCTTTTCGTTTTTGTCTCATCATTCTGGTTCTCTTTTTGTGAAATGCCCATGTGCTTGAAGTTGATGGCCGTAGCAGGCCTGGGTGACGATGTGATGCACTCTGCTGGTCGAATCAGAAGTCCGATTTGAAGCCTTCTCTGCCTGTGTATTTGCTCGCATTTCATTTTATGGCAGAGATAAATTACCTTGACCACCCGCCATTGCAGATGACAGGCGAAAACCAACTCTGGTATGTAGCTCTTGAATCGGGATCCTCAATTCCAGAAAACAAGTGTTTCACTGCCGATTTTAATGGCTACCCGCCTTTCCTCCCTTCACTGCGGTGATCACTGCCCACCACTCTTCCGCTCCGGGGTCATCGCCAGGCTCAACACGCCGGACTAACCGGGCTTTTAGGATCCGCATAGCAATTCCCAACGAACTCTAACTTGTTTGCCTCTTACCTTTGCTTTGCTTTTACATTTGATTGTGTGTCGCATGTTCATGCTATTGTTCATCATTAATTACTTTTTACGCCAATGAGAGGAATATGACAGCGCCAATAGCATATGTTAATGGCAAAAAAATCGGCAAAATGTTTCATATTTTTGCTGTATCATTTGTTTTACCTGCTTTTCAGATGTAGTGTGGCATTTCCCTCTAAATGAGTCGCATCTATGGATGTGGAAGGGATAATGACGTCTTAATTAGTAGGAGAGTAATTGTATTCCTCTCTAAATCTGTATATTTGAGTATTTGAATATCGTAAGAGACTTTAATGACCCTGCCGACAGGTTTGAAGGAACCAAGAAAGAGTTTTAGGCGCAGTTTTGGGAGCAGTATAATTTTAAGCAGAAGCAATTCTCCGGTTCCTTTCTTTTCATGCAACTTTTCGCAAAACGAGTACCTAATATCCTAGGCTCATGTATTTCATGGCTGCTAACATGTAAAAATACTCCATGTGCTCTCATGCTAGCTCGATGGGTGTTTCCTGTCGTTACGTATTAACCTCTGAGCGAGTAGGTTGAGACCTTTTGAAGCTTCTCGAGAAAGCCAAACATAGGAGGATAAGTTTCTCGTGGCCTTAAAGACCAAATAAAAATTCTGAAGCTTTTCAAGTACTTAAGCTACATCTACTCTCGTAAACTTCCTCTCTGAGTTTTTTATACACAAGATTTGGACTCGCGAAAACTTTGAAAATTACAACAGCTTCTCTCCATCATAACTCTGCCGCTGGTTCTTAGGGACGACTATTTGTGTTTGAAAACTCAATCCAAGGATGGTGGAGGATGTAAGTATCGACGAGCCCTGTGGGAAAAGTGTGAATTGGAAACTTTTCGTTTCGCCCATCCAGAGATCACTTTAGATCCTTCGTCTTCTTTCGCGTGAATCTAGGGCGCAAACAAGTATTCCGGATATTCCTCGCTTCAAGTCGTCCAGTTTGCCCGTTTCTGAAGCGAGCGCCAGGCTGTTTGCGCGCCTCCGGAGTAGGCATCTCGGCTGCACGCCTCTCGCAGCGCGGAGCGCGTGACGCCATCATCCCACCTCCATCGATCCCTTCCCAACATTTCCATTCTTCTTCCTTTCGCCTACATTTCACGCCGGCGACCGCACCACATTCACCCCACGACGAGAGAGAATTTCCCTGCAGCACTTCCAGCTACTGCTCCCTCTAGTCTAACTTCCCATTCTCTAAGTAGAGCGAATTGCATCAGTTAGTTCAGCGAATTGAGCAGAATTTCGGCGAAACGTGGTGGCAGTTCATCCGTTCATGAATTTGGAAGGAAAATGCTTTGGAATTTGGCGACGAGGCTCTTAAAGTGAATTTTCCCCCTGAAAATGATTCTGCCCATCAGTTATCTGTAGGAATTTGGCTGATATAGGGTGAAAAAATATGCTATAATATATATTTTTATGAACACGACGTTAATGTAGAATACTAGGAACTTATTAGTGAAGATTATATATAACCTTCATTCAGCTACACGAATACGGAGAATTATATTTGGATAAAAAATAAGTTTCCCAATGTTGATATATTTGGTCTATATATGATTAAATAGTTCCATAGTTACAGAGTAAGTGTTTCAGTAAGTAAGGTGTTTTCAGATAAGGAGAACATTGGTGTTCATTGCACCCGACATAGTAAAACTTACGAAAGCTAGAATAATTTGAACGGTTGCTCGCAGGCTTGGTAAGTCGAAAGTAGCCTGAAAGTTGACGTCTGATGTTAAGGTGTGCTCAGAGATAAAAAGGAGAAAGTGGAAGGGATGGAAGAGATGTCTAGTTAAAAGCCACTATGTTTTATCAATGTGGAGCTCACTCATACCCTTCCGCCGCTGTGGCCTAAGCTGGGTATTGAATATGGTTTGCTATGTTTGAAGTGAATAAACTATCTAGGCCCCCCTATTTAATTGCCAGTGCAATGATTGAGTTTTGATGGATATTAATTTCTCATATCTAAGATATAAGATCATAAAAGTCGATTTAGTCCCAACTGAGTGATGTAGAAATAGCCAGAGAAAGTTTTTATTCCTGTCTGGAAAATTTGAAACTTAGTATACCCTGCAAATACAGCAGTGAAAAAAAAGAATCTCGACTTTGGACTCAGCTCGAAAATCATCTCCGCTTCCGAATTAAAAAGGTTGCATTCATCCCTGCACCTTGGAAAAGTATCTCTCGGCTTGCATATGACGGTTTCACAGAACTTGGTGGAGGGAAGCAGGCCTTGAAAAGGAGTCTAGTGGAGAGCTGGATGGGAAATACGCGACAAGAAGGAATGCGGGGATGAACTGGAGAAATTGATGGACAGCAAAATTTAGTTGGCGTCCTTTCGAGTCGGTTTAACACAAATCGGGTCTTTTGGCTTTGAGCAAAATCTAGGAGAATGGTAATAGAAATCGAGAATCGATGGTAACCATTGGGATTTCCTGGAACTGAACTTTCAAGTACCTACCTAAGTCTTGATTAAGCCTTAAGAAAGGGAGAAGTGGAGTTGGTTAAGGGATGGAAAGGAAAGATGCGAAATGGATATTAAGGAGTCCACATTCTCACGATATAATTTCTTCTCCCGTTACGGTAGATAATAACCTCCTGATGCAACATGGTACATTTTTATGTCGGCAGTAATAGTAATACTTTGGAATCACTGGAAATAAAGACTCAATATTGCTTCCCCATTTTCCAGCCAAAATCGCATTTGAAAAGTATAAGTTCCCACATATAGAGTCGTCTACTTCGTCGTGCCGGAAGTTTTGAGCAGGTAATAGCGGCCATTAGAGTTGCTGTACTCCTTCACTGTGATTTTTCCAAGTGAGCGCTACAGCCAATGAGAAGTATGAAGAGCTGAAAACGGGCGTTTAGTGCAAGAAAACGGCTGTTTCACATGAATTTGAGCGTGCATCTGCACATAACGTCAATACTAATGCCGGTGCCGTGTAATAAGCGCACGGCTCCGCGGTCGTGGCATGCGAGCCTGATGCAGGCAATAGAGAAAGGGTAACTTCTTCAAGTCGCGCGCCACCTCGCTCGGCCTTCCCCGATTCCGTCTGGGCGATCGATGCGATGGTTCTGTGCAACATCCGCATTTCAACTCGCTCCTCTAGCCAGGGGCGGCAGGGGCGGCGGAGCGAGCGGCCCCGACCCCATAGAAACGTCCCCTCCCGCCTTATCCATGTGGCCTACATTAGCGCGGCACCGAATTCCAAGTGAATCTCCGCGTCATTAATTCTCAACGCCCGGCTTTACTTAGTTGACAATTTCATCGCCAGAGGTCAGGATGATGCCGCCTGGCGTGTGGCGCACGGGGAGCAGCACTTGAGGGGGTCGGTGAGGTGGGAGGGGGAATAGGGGAGAGTGAGTGGTGCGCGGGAGGAGAAGGGTAACGAGTGAAACGAAGATCCTGGGAGTCTTTCGTTGATAACCACGTTGAGGTCGGCGCCAGATATATTTATCATATGTCCTATACGTCCATGTGAGTTCTTTGGAGATGCGGCCGGAAACTAATTTTATTTGCTCCCGCAAGGACAGGTGGGTTAGTTTGTTGGACAAGGATTCTCCATCTATATATGTATTACCCTCAAAGCCTCCAAAAGGGTCAATGGCAGGGGGGTGAGTTAGCGCCAACATGCTCTATTATGCAAATATCTCTCACCAACATGATCTACACTTAACACCCCTACATATTCCGAAGCGTTTTATGAATCATTCCACATCGTGACCCTTTTATTGAGGCAACAGCGTAGCACGCATATTTCCAATTTCATATCAAAATTTGAGCTTGAGGGCGGGATTTTGAATGACCTATTCAACATGAAATGGAGTGCAGATAACTTCTGTGATAAGCTTTGCCTTGAGTCGAAGGAGATGACATGGTCCGTGGTCCTTTATTGAATAATATTAAAGTCAAGGCGTCTTCTAATTTTGAAAATAGTGATATCTTGGGAGTTGAGGTTTCCGCTGTGTTCTTTCACGCACGTGAATTTTATATTCTGACGCCTTATATTCCACTTGTCCCCCTCCATATTACAAAAATATCAAACTCTAAACGAAGCCAACAGTGATTGTTTGCCTTAAACTCTGGGTCGCACAACTACATTTTATCCTCAAAGTCATCTATAAATCAATCAGCTTAGAGAGGTGATATGGGGGATTCCATCGCTAGGTCTTATATTTGCCTGTAATAATCTCCATAAAACTGGAAGTAGTTCTCTTCCACTCAAAATTTTGATTAAGCGTCGAAGTTCTCTGGGAAGGCAGGCTCCACCCTTGTACTGGTGAGAACTGTTAAGGCACTTCCATAGTTTCTAAGACGGGGACGCTTGTGAAGAGGATAGACTCACTAGAAGAAACTTGGTTATAGATGGAGGGTGGACGTAGTTTGAGAATAGTTTACAGAATTTACTTGAATTATTAACGCCATATGTCAGTTGGAAGTCTGTCAAATCTCTGCTTGTCAATTTAAGAAGGGAAGACATTTTTCTAGATAAAACAGCAATGCTGGAAACTACTGGTTTTATGAGGCCTTGTTCCTCATGTAGTTTCGGAAGGCCGAAGAATCTAGGAATCCTCGGATTTATCACCGTGTATCTGAACGCTTCGTTCTTCTTGATCAGATTTGGGGTGGAATTCAGATATTCGTGATTGATTTTTGGAAATTCTGGGTCACTGGAAAGTTTTGTACTTTTTTGCCATTCGTTAAATAAATTGTCATATAGTTATGCCAGTGGAAAATTAAATGAACCTGTGAAAAATAGCAAGAGTTCTTTTTCATAACTAGGCAATAAGTTCTTCGCAATAGGTTTCTCTCTAGCAATTATAAATCCCATTTCCAAGTCAACACATTCTTGTTGATATTTATCGACAAAAATTTGCCACGAGCGAAAAGCGAAGCCACACTTAACCGGGGAGCCCTCATCAAATAGTTCTTCCTAGTTTTGCAATGCATAATCTATTATATTTATTTTATTCTTCGAGAAACCTTCTAATAAATAATTGTCTTGATATTTTCCGAACCAGTAAATGTTTATCACACTTTTAAATTAAATTAATACGCTGTGAACTAATCGAGTGGAATTATCTCGCAAATGATCATTATTTAGGTTTTAATGCTTACTTTGTGATACAGATGTGATACACTCGTCCATTAACACAGTGTTCTAGAGGATCATCGTTATAATGTTAATTATTCATATTTTTGCTAACACCTTCATTTTGAGAGTAAAAGTAGATAGCTGCGTAATTGTCCATTAACACTGCTTGCACTAAATTTAGATTTTGTAACTCCTTTTATCTTCAGTAATAGATTAACGAGTATGATGAATTAAATTATTAATGAATCGAAAGAATTTATTCAGTTTGAATCCATTTAACCACTTTCCTAATCGATATTAACCTCCCCTTCAGTCCTCGCATTATCCATCATGTAGCACTTAATAGGCGGTTCTCGAAAAGAGCGAGTCTTTTTTTTAAAAAAGATTGTTGTCACATCTTCCATTCATAAGTATTCTTGCATTTGTCAACCTCCTGAGCTCCAATGCTTCGTTTATCTCGATCTTGAGGTACACTTGGAGGTTTTTAAATTTATGATAAACAAAATGATGGTCAGTGTGGGACACATAGTAGCCAGTATGAAAAGTAACTGTTGAAATAATGATAAGTGTCACTTCAAAGTTGACCATCAATAACCATATCTAACAAAGGCCAGGTTAATGGATTAATCGTGTAACTATGATCATTTTATGTAATTTTAGCAAAAGAATTGGCTTACGATTACGGATTCGACTCTGAATCTGTTTCCCTATCAACCAAGAGACTGACTTTACATGACTTTTGAACTCTGATTCGTAAGAGCCTCATGTTAAATGGTTATGTAAGGGTTGAGATTCAATGGCAGTCTGCCAGAAATATCAACATGTGTTGCTGTTCTGGTGACCATTTTTGGCGTGCTGTTCTTTAAATCCTCTAATGTTATTATGCTTGGCCTCCTTAGCTTCCTTGGAAAGCTGAACTCTTTTATCGGAAAAAATACTCTTTTACAAATCTTGCTCCATTAATTAGCACTGTGTGCTGAAATGTGGGCAAAAAACCTTTTGTGAGATCCTATATTGATCATTAAAGAAAATGTTGTGAATTTTAGCTGTAGGAGCGTCATTTATAGACACGTCCACCTACGTATCATGGCCACTCAAGCGTAAGTTTACTAGTGCCTCAATTTGTACTCAAGTGCGAGTAATTTTTTTATTGCTTCCTAACTCGGGAAGTTCCATGATTATTACTATTCAACTCTGGAATTTTTTACGCAGCAATTAAGCAAAGGTTAATATCTGTAATGACAGCATGCCGAAATATGCAAAAAAAACTCTCAGCCAAAATTTGTGGTTTCAGAGAGACATTCTCTTGTGCCTAAATTTTTCTTAATTTCTTTACCTAGTAACACATTAACGTTCTTTTTAGAGTAACTTACCCGTATGTTTTTTGGATACACATAGTCTTTCTGCATACATTTTTCAAACAAGTCCAAAAAGCGTTTTTACAGTTCCAAATTAGGATACTTTACTGTTTATAGCGATTTTGTGTAAGTTTAACGACCGAGGTGAATTAAAACTCTCTATTATTTGGTAATAAAAATGCAAAGATTGTTGCTAATTTAACCGTTAAATGACTCCTATTATCAACTCCCGGAAACCCACGGTTGTACTAGAAGGCACTGAACTCCAACGATTTCGACCTCCATGGCACTTATACCTGGTATACGGTCGCCATTGTTTGACGGTGTACGTTTTGGATTATATTTTTTGTTCTACGTCTAAAGATGAATATGGCGAAAGCTGATTTATAAGCTTTAAAGTTACTGGTTGCAATAAGATTCGAACAATCCTCGGCTCCGCTCAAACGAGAATGGGTGGGTTCATTGAACTCAAGTCATATCTTACCCAGGTGGAACTAAAATGCTAAAAACATCACTATCCCTTCTATTTTAGTCTTTCAGAGGCCATGGAATGTATATGATGAAGAAAGAACCAGAGGTGAATCAACAGAACCATACTCAGTGATCGATTTTAATTAAATTAGCCTCAATACAGATAAGCCCTTTCAATCCCTCCGATTATACTCGTTTTTTATTGCATTTGTTTGATTTTATTGCTAATTTCTCCAGTTTATCTCGATTACATGTGGTGGAGCATCAATTTTACTCACGAATTTATTTCGCTTTTGGGTTTTCTACAGCATTATTTTTTACTCATCACGATTTTGATGAATCCGATGAGTGTGCTAGATGGTTAGAAAATAATCTAATTAAAGGTTTGATGATACTTTTCGGAAAGCATTTTCTCTTTTGCATGTCAATTATTGAGCCCTGTGTTTAGTGCACGTCATTTTTATCAGTTTAGGTTTGTAATTAATTTGAATGGAGTGATCCTCACTATTTATTCACCGTTTACCAAAATTGTATGATGCGCGCAGAAAAAAATATTCAGGTTTTGTGAGAGTGGGTTATTAAGTGAGGAACTACTGTTTTTAAATGTAAATGAATTTATACTCAAAGAAGCAAATAATTACATAATTTCTACGCTTTCCTGTGCAGTTAATTCACCAATGAAATGAAAACGAAACGCTATTTGGTGCTTGATAATAATTTATTCGTGGGTGAAAAATAGGAAGTATTTCTGCGTAGCCGCTAATTCCACTTTCAAAATATGATGTCGATTCCTATGATATATAATTTCAGCTGGTATGTCGGGAGAGATTTGATAAAATACAACCAAAGCTCAACATGAAACAAATGATATTTCACAACTCGTACGTGATAAAAGCCCGGGTTTGTTTTCATCTGCACATTCAGGGTACTTGGAAGGCCACGGCAAGGATTTTTTTTACAGGAGGTGCTGATTCAAAAAGCATGCAGTGCGCCACGTTGAAAGTATGAAATTATGGAAAAACTCGATTGAATCAGCCATGTAACAGTATACTTGTAACACACATTTGAAATTAGAATAAACACCAGGATTTTAGTTGTGGAGTAAGTTGTGGTATGCGGTGTAGTAAAATGGTACTACGCTGAGGAATGAAAAGATTCTCTTGAGCTACCTTTCTCAGGTTCACATAATTTCATGCACTTTTTGTCGCGATAGATGGTGTTCTGTCTCCACTACGGTCACTATATCTTCTTTATATGCTTTGGAGGAATTAAGAATCGTTGTCCATACATATTTATATTTCCTGTGCTCCCTCAGTACAAAATAGGTGGTCCATACATACAGTACAAAATAGGTGGTCAGGGATTTTATTCTAAGGTTAGGAATCCTCAGGGCCCATCGGTATTCGAGTATGTGATCCTCGAGGTTTGAAGACAAAGACCTCATTTAATTTTGACCGAATTTTACCAAATGCGTGAAATTCACAGTGGAAAAATCATTTCCCTGGACTGGGAATCGAACCTAGATCCCTCGATTCCGCGTCGAGTGATCTAACCAATTCAGCTACCCAGGCGTCATCTTCCACTTTGAATATCATGGTGGCTTTAAGGAGCAAGTTGTCCTCACAGGTACCGTGCATATGATGCCAAAGGTTTCCGTATGCGAGCGCAAACCACCTTAGTACACCATACCGCGGAGTAAAGCCAAACTTTAAACACAAAGGTGTTTAATTTGGACATTTTCAAAGAACTGCAAAACGAGCCGCACAACTACTTCAGCGGAATCACCCGCTAGTGATCACACAACATTCAACTGTGAATCTCATGGGGAATTTAAGGAGCAAGTTGTCCTCACAGGTACCGTGCATATGATAAAATCGGGCTTTACCCCGTCGACTGTGGTGCTTAGCGCTTGCATATGAGGACCTTTGGCATCATATACGCGGTACCTGTGAGGCCAACTTTCTCCTGAAAACCACCATGAGATTCACAGTGGAATAGGACGCCTGGGTAGTTTATTTGGTGAGAGCACTCGGAGCGAAATCGAGGGATCTGAGTTCGATTCCCAGTCCATGGGAATATTTTTTCCACTATGACTTCCAAACAATTGTGTGATCACTAGCGGGTGACTCCGTTGAAGTAGCTGTGCAGCTAGTTCCGTGGTTCTTTGAAAAACTATTACCAATCATAATTTAGTAGTGCAGGTGTGTGTGTAAGATATGTAGGGACGCTCTATTGCGTTTATTAGATGAATAAGTTTTGCTCCCTGAAAATCGATTTCACGTGCGATGAAGCGGTAGATTGTGGAACCAACCGGTCAACGTTCTTGCTCCCAATCCCTCCCCTATCCCATCGTATCGTGGGTGCATCGGCTTTTGGTCCGATGCGGTGTCTTCCCCGAGAGCCGCCTCGCTCTGCATCGATAATGCTGGTGATAGATGGCAGAGATGTTAGCTGCTGGGGAGGGTCGCCGAGGGGTAGTGAAGGGAGGCGTACGGGGAATCGAGGAGGAGGCCGACCGTCGGAAGATTAAGGGCGGGGACGGCGGTGGGAGACGCCGTCGCCGGGGGAGTGTGGGAGTCGGACTGGGGTACGAGGATTGATGTGTTTGGAGGGGATATTTGGAGCCCTTTGGAGGTCCTGGCGAGGAACAGCCAAGGCGACCCGGAAGAATTTGTAAGAAGGGCCGAAGGGAACGATGAGGACGGTTTGACGGTGAGAAAAACGCATCTTCTTCAGAGGAAATGTACACCGATAGATTCGCTGAGAGTTCTGGGGAAAGAAGTGGGTACTAGATACGTACAAAATGACTAACCAGTGCACTAGATCATATGCATAACTAGTCCTTCCAAGATAATAGCACAGTTGACGGAAATAAATACAGCCGATAAGGAAACTCATCCATTGTTGCTCCGGAAAGGGAATCACGTTACCGAAGAATCCATGATGGATACCCTAGTATAAATCATACTTTTGTGAAAAAATTTAATTGTAATTTTTAAGTTGTTTAAAACTTTTGAAAATTGTTTTGATTTTTTAAATTAATTGTGAAAAAAATATTATAGGCTAAATTATTGTATTTTATTGTTTTGTGTGTATTTTAACTGTTTCTATTCACTAGAACGGGGTTTAAATCATGCAAGGTTTCAATCTGACTCAGAAATGATACTTAAAAATTATCATTGATTAGAAACCTGCAAACTATGTTTTGCTGGGAAATACGACTTGCTGTAACTCATAATAAAAAGCATCGTTAAACATTTTGTACTACAGCCATGAGTCCAACCCCGATATTTGTTTGGGAATCGGGATCTGTAGCTGTTCTTTCTACCAATGCAGCTCTGTATTTAGTTCGGGTAGAGTTTATTTTTCCTTTGTCAGGTAAGAATTTAGAATGTAGTTTGCCCCAGTAGCTGCATCGTTGTGTAAATATTTAAAATACTTTTTTATCTGAGTCAGTATTCAATGACTAATGTGAACCTGCTTTCGAAAAACGATTTTAAGATTGTTAGAATCAGTAGAGTAAAAACGTGTGTTAAGGGATCACCAATGGTTCCTCTAAAAAATGGTCGTTAAGAGGGGTGGGTGGTGGTCCGACAGAAGTTCAATTTCTTGGAGTAGATATTGTGCAAATGAATGGGCAGCTGATTAGCAAAAAATGGAAAAAATCTTGAATCGACACTTTTTTTAAACCTATACAGATGGCGTTTATTTCCTCATAATTTAGTTGCTCTTGGGAGATTTTAAAACATATTTATTTAATGTACACATACAGTGAAACATGAATTAATAGACCACCGATGGCTCCGCTGTACAATGGTCGCTGAGAGGGGTGGTCGTTTGATAGGAGTGGTCACCAGGAGGGGTTTTACTGTTTTCGAGAATACCACTCCGGAAACGTTTAATTCTTCTGATAAAAAAAACTAGCGTGACTAAAACCCTTTTCGAAATGATATATCTAAGGAATAATTAAATTATTGGCCAATTTCTTTCGGATTAATATCGGAGATTACATGCAGAAAAAATAGTTTAGGATTTAAATGGATTTTTGGAGTTTTAGGAACTAAATGTAATACAATAGTTCATGGCATAAACTGGTTATTTTCCTTGTGTTATATCCATGGTAGCAGCTAATTCAACTATAAAAATACTAAAAGTTTTAATACTATGTTACAGGGCATTAACGCATGTTAAGGGTTATTAATGTGAAAAATTGGTAACAGTTATAACCCATTATTATATAAAAACTAGCGAACCGGACGTTGTCCTGCCCAAACTTTGGCTAGCCTGCTATTAGCGGGTTCAACAAAAATGTTTTCCATATTTCAATCTTCGATGAACTATTTATAAAGTGACATTTGACATTGAGTCCATGAACACAATGTATGTGTTTATGTACTCTTCATGTATAATTTAACTCGTTATTTCAATATGTTTTGTTGATGAATAATGCACTAAATATACACTCAATTGTGATACATGGAATATCGAAACACAATGAACATAGATTGAAATGTCAAAACACTACCATGCTACGACGCAAGTGCCACTACTTGCGCATGTATTGATACGTACGTCTAATACCACAGAATTCGACATCTGCGCCACCTATGATACACAAACATAACTAAAAATTATTCTCGGGTGGGAAATTATACATGAACTTCTCAGAAGGTTTTAACGATCAATTATTCATGAACTTATGATTTTTTCATTTGAAAAAATATTGAGGGGTGGTGGGGAGGGTGAAATTTTGGGGTCATATGTTCTGATATGCGAAAAATCATTAAAAATTTCGTCAAAAAATTTTCCTAGAACCCGATCGCAGCGCCACCTACCGGGCTCAATTGTAAATATAAACCATTCAGGGACCCACTCAAACATACACAAAACATTTCATGAAAATCGGTCCAGCCGTTTAGGAGTAGTTCAGTGACACACACGTACAGAAGAATTATGTATATAAAGATTTGTAAAAATGTGTAGTAATACAATTGCATATATCATCCTGCAGATGAATTTCAGTGGCAAAAATTTGTTTTTCTTAGTTGATATGGATTTTTGGTAAAGGGCATATGCTTTAGTACTAAAAGACCCGTGCAGTTAATGATAGAAGTATAACTCGCATTTGCATTTGAAATGGGCTTACTTAAATGGAACGGTTTTAACACAGTGATTACTGGTCACATACCTGACTTACTTGATAGAACCTTAGCAATCCAATTGAAGTGGAATGCATGGCTTTTTCAAAGAAAATACTTCTAACTAATTACCGTGGCTAAGAAATGAAATTCCAACATAAATAGTGGAAGAAAGATGTTTACATAATTTATTCCTTCAGTCTCGATGCATGCTAATCCAAATGAGCAGAAAGTAGGAACGTGAAAGAGGATATTAACTGCGTGAGAGTTTTTCATGCAGTAAACATTTGCATAGAAACGTTCTCGTATTATTGTTCATTCAGTCAAATTGCCCTTGCGATTTGGATGACGGCGTAACACCTGGGTTAAGTATCCTAGGGAATAGGGTTTAATCGGGGGCTTTGGTCGCGCAGAGAGGACCTTTCATGCTCTGTGGGCGCATTGTGGGCCAATGGCGTTGTAGGGTTCCCCCGTCGCAGAGCCGTTGAGATAAAAGAAGTCTTATTCTCCCGCTGCGGTGATTAGGGCGTGGCGGTGAGAGAGGAGGACGGTGTGGTGCGGTGGAGAGTCGGCAACGATATGAAGGCGAAAGGCAAACACGCCGCAGGGCTCCCATATCTCCATCCTCTCTCTCATTCACTCGCTCTCATTCCCAAAGGTGGAACGGGTCCCTCCTTCCATCCACATTTGCCGAATCCTCCATTTATACGTTTCTCCCTTTACTCCGCTGTTATCGTCTCTTTTCTGTTTATTTCGCATTTATACTCGCCTGTATTTCCTGCTCTAAGTCCCTTGGTCAGAGGTTTCGTCACTATTCATCGTACGAACTCCACCTCGGTACTGTAACTACACTATGTAATAAATATTTTGAAGTTAACAAAAAATAAAAATAAAAGGTAATCGCATAGGCAAAATCTGTTCAACCAAGGTGATTAAATCGCTGTAAACCAAAGGGAACACACGTGCTTGTAGTGGCCCTGGAACGCAAATATTTTGGGTGATTAAAGGAGCAGTTGTTTGTTCGATCTAGCAGGGATTACGAAGCAAGCATTTTCTCTACCATAACTTTAGCGTAAATATTTTCAATCCATCTCAAAATCAGAAACATATTTGTGTGGAATAAAACCATAATATATGTAATATTCAGAAATGAAGATATAATGATATAGAATGTTATGCGTCGTACGTATTTAATTACGAATCATGAGGACATGAATATTTTTAGTTTAGTATTTATGTTTCTTTGCTATAGTAAAATCTTTTCATTTTATGGATAAGATTTAGGCTCACGTCAAAATGATGAAATAATATTAACTAAACTTTCATATAGACTTGTTTTAGATTTTTTTTAGTTATTAAAAATTCTCAATTTGAGAGAGTGGATGGTTTTTCACTTTTTTCTTTTTTACAATGAATTAGCTCTGCCACTACCAGAGGAATGCCTAAATTGCGAATTTTGAATATGTTTAAACATTCATCTCTAAGTAATGAAATTATTAACAACTGAGCTGATTAATATTCGAGTTTTGGAGAGCAAAGATGACAGGCAAGAACATTTCAAGGGCACTCCAAACATTTCAAAAGAACGAGACAAGTGTAGGGCAAAGCCCCCTTGTTCATTCAGAACATCATTTTCGTTGCAAGTGACAGACAACCTAAGTATAAAAAAGTTATCCTCATACTTTTTACTGATTTTGAAATTTTCGTCTTTGAGGAAATATGAACACAAGATTTCAGAAATTGAGATTTTCCATCATATTTCTCTTAAAAATATTACAGAAATGATGAAAAAATTAAAAATTTTGAAAATAAAATAAAAAACTAAAAGAGTATTCATCTATATGTTCTTGTGTATCATTAAGAGAGGTTTTCTAAAAAAATATATTTCTGCATTGAAACATTCTGTAATCCTTGCATTTATAGTGAAATTTATGCAAAAATATTGATAAATATTTTTCACCAAAACAAGTTGGTACATTTATCATGTGGGCAATGACAATTTGTCTGATGGAAATCTTCCCATGACGTTTCTTGGACTGTAACAATTAGTCTGGGGAATGGCTCTCATCGGGTTACATGAAGGATATATATGAGAATTATAGTTGTATGCAACTTATCAAATACAAAAAAGCCGTAAGAATTATAAAGTAACAATATATCGTTGAGAAATAAGGTCAAAAGCCATAATTTTATTAATTTTTTGAAGTAAACATAATGATTTCGCTGATAACTTCAACTGTGACGCAGTATTATCCCAAAATAATATCATTTTTGTTGTTTATGCCTCTCCTGATTGTTTTATTTACTGGCTGGATATGACTGGACGGTTATTTCGAATGCAGAGGGAATGGATGAAGATATGCGTTTAATTTCGCGGGAAATGGTAATGAAAGCGTTTTGAGACAAATTGAAATATAAGATATCGGGTTTATTGCGATATTGCAGAAAATGAGGCTTCGAGGTAATGACATTTTATATCCCCCATTCCCGCGGTCTCTCCTCCCAAGATCGACTGACGTGAACTGTGACCTGGTAAGTTGTAAACCGTAGAAGTTTCGCACACCTGTATCCTACGTTTATAGGCAACATATTTTCATTTACGACTCGAGGGTTGCGTATACGATAAGGAAGAAGTTTGTATGCTTACATGTCTACCCTGAAATATCTCATAAAAGCAAAGTCAAGTCTCTTGCTTCATTAAAAACTTAATGTAGTGACTATGTTGCATCAGCGTACGTGGACTCAGGGAAAGAGTAGCGTTACATACCGCATCTAGTAAGATGTATACTAGTAAGCATGAACCAGGCGAGCCAGGAACATGAACAAAATTGTAATCACAAAAAAGAGAGTAGATCGTGTTACCACAGGATTCTGAGTAATTAACTGACTCACTAATTCGTGTACCGTGTTCACATCCGCCATAGATCAGAGATCTTCTCTCACCTCTAATGGACCATGTTTTTAGATATTTGGTGATGTTGAGTAGCCAAAGTTGCCATTTATTTAGGTCAATTAGTTGCGCTTGTATCTGCGGAAACAAGCTGTTATTTCCATCCCTGCAAAGGGCTGTAACTCTCTCCTCCCTTTTGTAGCTCATCCAGCTTCTCCATTGTGTGAGTAATTGTCGAGGCTCTTCGACATAAAATGTTATCTCTCGGCTTTCACGAGCTTGAAGATGCGGAAGAGGTGGAAAGGAAATGGACCAGAATATTTTTGCTGTAATGGCTGCTTAAAGTTTTCATGAGATCGAATTTACCTTATCTTTTTCCGGTAAACTTATCCCGCTACCTCTGTATTTTTCCACTTTTTGCCAATGTTTCCTCATCCATTCTGTTTTTGCACCTTTAAACGAATCCCTTAATTTCTTGTTTGGTAAACATAATCATTACCATTTGGAGAGCACACAGTATCCACGGTTATTCATTGGTTCCAGTTTTTCAACTTAGTTACATGGGTTGACATGGTTATGCTACTAATTTTGTTTAACGGATCTTAGAGAGGCCATTTAACGATTATGTTAAATCAGTATTAGATTCAATTTTGTTATTAGTCAGGGCAGCTGTAATATGGAGAATGATGAATACATATCGTGCTGGCTTCTCGGTGAGTTTATTTTCTCAGCGGAGTCGAATGCAAATATTTAGTTACATTTGAGTTCTCTCTTAGATCAAAGCTATATAAAATTCTCTGATCGCGTGTTCCCATTGAAATTTAAGAATATTTCTGCCGGTGCTCTCTAATGATTATCTACAGCTTGCATCACTAGCTTCGATACTGGATATCCCCTCCTGTTCTCTATTCGTGTGGGATTCGCTGTGTTACTTGCCTCATCATCCAGTCGTCCGATATAACAACCATAAATCACTCAATCCTTGCAAATTTAACTATCAATAAAATTTGTTGTAAAATTTAAATTCCTTCTCATGTAAAACGCACTTACTCCTTTCTCGATGGTTTAATTATTTCAGTCTTTGCAAAACCTCTCTTTCAAAATCCGTAGCTGTATCATTATTACTGTAAATACTCTTTTCCTTCTCTAGGGCTTCATTTTCAATTTCTTTAACTCTGAAATAGTAATGAGACATTACCAATCCTGTGCCTGACCCGGGATTAATTGGACAAGGATCGACTTTTCGCATGAAAACTGAATTCTTCATCGTAGTACTAGCTGGGAATTGGTTATGTAAAATGGCGCATACATGTTTTGGTACCTATGATGCCAGAAATCATGCTAATGGAAGATTGACAGAAAAATGGAAGAAAAAATTAGGCTCTAAAGGGGTAATTCTCTGGAATGGATATCGAAAATCTGCCAATAATAAATTAAAAAATTGGTGAACCAGACTTTAATTTACTGAGACATTATTGACGCTCCAAAGTAGTAACTTTAATCATATTTCCGGAATTTTTTTCTAACTTCTGAAACGACTAAATTAATAATATACGCAAAAAAGTTACGCATACCCTAGTAAATATGAAATTTCCTCTTAAGGCTTTGTTACGCTATTAACTGGTGCTTAAATATTATATTGGCTTGGGAAGTGATATAGGAAAGACATTCTTGGTTTGCAGTGGCTCTCCTTCATAATTCTTGGCCTAGAGCAATATGGCTTTTCGTATTCATAGAAATGAAGTTTCTAGCATGTAAAAGTTTTGATTCTTCCCTTGGGTGCGATGAAATTTGCGACCTTTTGAGGGAGACGATGACTTCTCACACTGCGGAACGTCTGAAAGAGGGGAAGGGGAGACGGAGGAGATGGAGGTTGGGCACTGGAGGGAGGACTAGGGGAGGGAGGAGAATGGCCCAACCGCCCCTCGGGGGCTGCAGCGAGAGGGAGTGAAGTTATGGAAAGAAAGTTCCATATTGGATGCCATGACTTATGGACAACCTTTTAATAGGTTAAGGCGGTGAAAGTAGAGGTAGTGGATGGCAGGAAGAGAGAATGGGAGAGGAAATTTGACTCTAAATTCTTCATCGTCACAAAATAACGGAATTGGCACTCATGCGCAAGCTATGGAGGAAAGTAAACGTTCATTATGCTCACATTATCCACCGTTCCATTCCATATCGATCTTCAAATTTTATATACAATTTTACTTGTATTTATGATTTTCCTCATGAAATGGTTACTTTCAAGGTACCTAGTTTTTAGTATTTTGTTGCTTATCTTAGTTTCTTCAAGAATGTTCGATACTGCATGCACAATTGTCGATTACTATACCAATGTTAGTCCAGAAATGTAAAGTTTAGGATATGAGGAAAATATAATTCCAGCCATTGCTAAATTTTTACTGCTGCTAAATACTTTCTTCATTTGTACCAACGTTGCCATGAATTCTGATGTCGGATCGACATTAGATTTTTAGGACTATAATTTTTTTATAATTTTGGGGAATAATTGTTTTGCGTTTTAATCATAATAAGTAATCCTTTAGGAGATTAATCTTTAATTTTACAACCAATTTATTAGTAGCTCGCAATGATGACACCCATTGATTCAGCGCTCAGTGCAAACGCAGCGCAGCGCAGAGACTATGCTTTGCTGCCTCATTTCGTTTCCTAGTTTCTAATCCCATTCTTGTCCAACGTTTCGCGCCTCATGGAAAGGAAAACGTTTGATTTTATTCAGCTATTGCATTGGTAATGTTATGTTTTCGAGAGCGAGGATGCGAGAGACTGGTGGTGTTGAAATTGAGGGAAATTGAGGGAAGGCGGAGGAGCATGATGGGGCGTGCCGGGTATGGATGGCCAGGCGCCGGGCAGTGAGCTAAAAGGGAGAAACCTTGAAACGGCGGCGACGAATGGGGGGAAGGTTAAATCTACATGGAGGATGCTATTATGTCCGGCAGAGTTCTGGGAATTGCTCGGGTCCGGAGTAATAGCTTATGCGGGAGCAGGTGTTCTTCTCGACTCGCGCGCGGGTGGTTGGATGTGTGGGCTGGGGAGTGACGAAGAGGGTGGGGGGAGGGGTGGTGTCCCGTATGTGGGAGCGAGGATTTGGGGAGGTTGGGGGGGGGTGGAGGAAGGCTGAGAAAGGAGCGAGGGAAAGAGGGGGAGAGTACGACGGGATAGTAATGGCGTCGAGGGCGCGGTACAAGCGAGATGGATCGATCCTAGTGGCTGGAAGCATCGCGTGCATTATTCATGACTGCTAAAGATCTAATATTACTCTTCACCGACAGTGCAGTGGGGCTGTGGATGGGGGTTTAGGAGGAGGCCTCCGCTTTGCGGGGGGAAGGAGAGTGGGACGGAAATGATATTAACGATTCAGGGAAAGGAATCGAAACGACGTCCTTCCGCTCATCCCGCTCATTTGATGCCCTCCACTAATTATGATCGTGCTACCCTCACGGAGTTGCGAAAGGAAATTCATCCATCTCTCTCTCTCTCTCTCTCTCTCTCCCTCTCACTCAAGTACTTCATTGTTGGGAGGATGAGGAATGATCTTTGATTGCAGGATATAATTTGAACGCTGCTTTCTGCCATACATATCTCTGATTTCGTTTCAATGAGTGTTTTACATTAATCCATATTGGAATTGAGTCATTTTTTCCTCTTTGTATGTTTGTTATTGAATGGCCAAATAATTAAAAAAATATGTTAACTAGAGTCTTGATTTCATATGAAAAATTTCAGTTTGAGGATTATAAAATTGCAGTTTATTGGCCTTCTTTAGTTTATGTGTTTTAATGGGGACTGTACAATTGATACTAGGATGTTTTATATTGTTCATACTTTTACCGCACTTCTGCAAAATGAATTTTACTAAATTGCCGTGATTTTACGAGGGCTCACAATTTTAATATCATATAAAGGTTCCTGCAGCAGTTAACTGAGTTAAAGCCTGTAGAATAGACCACGGAATTGATTAATTCATCAAAGAGACGTAATTTGTGCTATTAACTGTGAATATGCTTCATAAATAATTGGACGGTCATAATTGAACGGCAGATGAAGATATTTGAAATCCTCCCTATTACATTTAAAGTGTTCAAAATTTACTACCCAAAATAACATAGAATAGAACACATCTTTGTCACTCTGTCTCTCCTTTCTGCACGGTAATAAATATGGTAGTTTACTTAAAAATTAAAATTAATGTTTAGATACTTTCGTTTGAAGTCAGTCGTTATGGGTGAGGAAACATGCAATTTTCATCAAGTTGTTTTGCGCCCGAATTTTGCATGCCCTAATGTTTAGGCTTTAATTTGGGAATAAGTGATTTGGCAAATAAATTTAGAAAAATGAGTAATTAGAAGAGCGCTGAAATATAAAAATAAAAAAAGGCAAGCTTTGGATTTTCTTTCATTTAATTTTGCGAACTAATGTAGTATAAAGTAATGTACCATTTGCAATTCAAGACAAATAATTAACTCACTTCCTGGCTTAAAATATGTAGAGTAATTTAGGAATGATAGGGGATTAGAGATGTGGATTCAATATCAGTTTTGGAGAAAAAAAGTAAAATGCTTATTTGACTTTAAGACTAAGAAGAGTTGAATGTTTCTGGCATTCCGACATATGGATTGCATTATTTTTCCCCATAAATAATACTCAATTCTGCCGAATTGCCATTGCATTTTCTGTAGGCATAGTTTTATTTTTACTTGATACGTTCTAGACAGTCAACGCGTTCAATCTTTTGAATTAATCAATAAAATACATATTCTTCGTATTGAATCTCTAATAATGTTCCTAAAGAAATTTTAATATGTCATCATTAATGATAACTAATAATGATGTGAAAAATAGAATTACTGCTAAAAAATGAAAAGTGAATAGATGCACATAATGTCTGCTCCCCTCTTTGGGCGTTAAAACTTCATGACACATTTTGATCGGATGGAAATAATTTATGTGATAGGGATAATATACCATTATTTATGAACCTGGTACCAACGTCTTTATACCCCAGCTAATATGTCGTTAGCAATAATAAATGTTCCCTTTTTACTTCTGATTAACCCAATATCCATTATCTGATTCAAAAACACTGCAGTTTAGACGAATTTTTAACTATTTTTCCAATAAGCAAATATATAAAACAGCTGAAGCTTCCTTTTTCCTTCTCGTAGAAATGCAATTTCCAAGCAAATCGCCCATACTGTTTGTGCCTCTGTAAAGAAAGGAGTAACAAAGGCGACGAGTAAAGCGTTAATTTTTTCTGGAACTACAAGACCGTACATTTTTTTCATAGAATAATGCAAAAGAGCCACGGATGACTAGGGAGAGAATTGGAAGGAAACATGACGTGTATGTTCGCTACCCGAAATGGGGATAACCTTTATAGTGCTTTAAAACGCTGGTTTATGCCCTTATTGTGCGAGCCATCCATTTTGTATTTTGGACTGAAAATCCTTCGGTTGAAGCCTCGCTGAGTACAGTTGCGGCGGGTGCACACTCGAGCCCCTTGGACCCCTTAAGAGATGGCAGAGCGCGATGTCCGGGAGTCATTATTCCGTTTTTGCGAAGGATAGCGGCGTATAGGTTCCAGTGGGGTATACATGGATGGGATAGATGGGCGTACGGTCGGTAAAGGATCGGCCGGAGTGGCGTAGGTGCGCGGGATGAAGGATGCGAAGTGCGGGAAATGGCCCGCGGGAAGGGTCCTCGAAGGACGAGCGGATGAGGGGGAGGTGGGCCAAGGAAGGCAGGTTATCGCGGTGGGCGTGGTGGGTTTTGGGTTCGGGCGGGCGAGTGGGGAAGGAGATGTTGGGAAGCAACGTGTTGGAGAGGAAGGCGAAATGGGAGGGATTCCCTCGACAACGAGGCAAAGTTTCGTCAGGGATTAATGAGGGAGATGGAGAGAAGGTTATTTATCAAGGCCCCAACCTTCCTTCCTCCCTCCCCCTCATAAAATCCTCTCCTCCACCTCACCTGTGAGTCTCTCTCTCTCCTCCTTCCTCTTGCTCCTTTCCCTGACCGACGTTGCCTCCTCCCACTCCCTTCTCCCCCCCGCACCCCCGATTTTCCTCCCTCTCCACTTCTCCTCACCTATCCCCCTCATTTCTAGACGCCCCCCCTAGCCCTCCCTCCCTCTCCCTCTCTCTCTTGCTCAAAAACTTCGCTGCGCCGGGGCCTTTCCCTCACCACCGCCACAACCACCACCACCGTCTGCCCTCACCCCTCCCCACGAACGACGTTTGACCTCCATCCTCCCTCCCCCTTCCCACTTCCCTCATCCCCCTCTCCTTTTCACCCCCTCCCTCTGCATTCTTCCCCCGTGCAATTGTGAGCTGAGTAAATAGTCCAGAAACCGCAAAGCGGAAGGAAGCATAAAAAAACTCTTCCTCTCCTCTCTCTCTCACTTCCTTTTTCTTTTCTCCCCCACGTTTGTGCTCATTTCGCCTTCTTTCCCTCTCTTTCTTTTTCATTTCGCAAACTCCTGTTTTTTTCCCTCCTCCCCTTTAGTTCTTTCCGGCGGCCGTGGTTTCTCTCCCGCGTTTATTCCTTATCTTGCTCATTAGGGTATCCATTTTTTTGCCGACCCTCATGTGCCTCGCTTCTTTTCCCTTTTCGTACACTGGAGCAGTGTTTTTTGTCACCTTGCGACCTCTTCCTCATATCTAGGTCTCTGGATCTTGCCTCCTCCTCCTCGAGGTTTTCACTATACCTCCCATTTCTCATGGTGTTCTTACATTAGGCTCTATTTAGAGTGTCGTCTGACTCCTGGGTTCCCTAGCAATAATAAATGTCGGAATCCAGAAATTTTGCCAAAATAAAAATGTATTCATCTTTAAGAGCATAAGCTCTTTAAATGCTATTCCATCTGGTATCCATATCTCAGAACTCCGTTATACTGTATGACTTTTATCAGGAGTCAAGGTATGTGTATAAGCCTCCTCTGCGATATATTTTTTATCTTGTCTACCCAAGTATTTGAAATTCATGAAACTTATATCGTGGACATAATTGTAAAATTAATGACAGAAATTGGACAAACAATGGGTTAAGAAAAAAGTAGAGAGAGTTTTCGATGTTGATGCGAATGCACTAGAACATTTTTCATAGTTACTGGCAAAAATGGACTTTTCAACCATCACTGGGCATGCGATTGATCCTTTTCTTCTTTATTGTTTTGATCTGTTGTTGAAGCATATCGTTGAAGTGGAATTTTCATTCGTTTTTGAAAAGTCACCCAAAATATTCATTTAGCTGAATATATATGTCTTACATTAGGAACATTTGTGTTTATACTTTATTAGAAAAAATCAAGATTCAAAGTAACATCACTTATCGCCTTGGATAGCATACCACGGTGTCCTCCTTCATTTAAATTTATTTATGTATGGTATTTTTTCCGTGCTCTGTACACTTTAAGCTCTAGTATAATGTAAATACTAATTTAAGATTCTAGTAAAGTTATTTGTAGGTACTGTCTTCTTTTCTACTTTCAATATTAGAGTTTAAATGTTATAGCGTTAATTAGATTCAAATGGCCATTAGGTTAAAAAGTTTAAGTGGACCTAACAATGGTTATTTTCCTAACCTAGTTATTCATTGACTCATAGCTAAGTTATAGGCATACTAGATCAAACTACCAGTGCTTACCGCCTCTGTATTGGTTTGAGGAGATTGAATTAATTATTGGCATTTTTAGAACGCCGAAAGTAAATCTACCAAAATGATTGCGAAAGTTAATCATTGAATATCTCATTAGGGTAACTTTGCGTGTATGACAATAAAGCATAATTCATTTTTGTTAAATATTTTTATCATATTTAATTTTTGCGTCAATTCAGTTTAGTAGCTTGTAGCTTGAAATGAAGGGGCAAATTGTAATATCGATCTTTATATGCTCAGAATTCTGAGCGATGATCCTTAATTATTTGGTTTGGTTATTTTATGCTCTCTTTTAGTATTCTATCATAGTAAGTACTTTTATGACATTTTCATTATTTTTAAAAATGTACTTTGAACTTATGTAATCCCATATTTTGTTCTTCGAGCATCCATGTCAAACGCCCGAGACAAATCATAAGCGCAATTAAGTCAAATGAAGAGTATAAAATGTCTTAATATCATTAACCCTTTTAATTGAAACTTAGTTTCATTACATTTAGCTTACGTAGTACGAAAATGTCCTTGTCTTGGCTAATGTATCATTTTCTCAATTTTTGATGAAAAATACTTTTTAGAGTCAGCTCTAATATCACTTACAAAGTGCATTGTTTGTTACCAAGGGAACAGGCTTTCCACTTCAGTATGTTTAAGACAAGTTATCATGTCCACGCAAAGGGATAAAGTAAGTGCTACTCATATTGATTTTTCGCGAGTATTTCAATCCCAGATTTTTCCTCCTATTTTTGTGTGCCCCATTCCCATATTCGTTTCCGCCAAATACTTCCTGGGAACCGCTTCCTTGGTTCATTCACCATTTCTCGTCATTCTTCTTCCTTTGACCCTCATATTTGAAGATATTCGGGGAAATTGCTCTCGTTTTTGGCAATCAAAAGGTATTCTTCGCGCGTGACTCGGGTTTGTAACGTGATGAGCGGCGAGGTTCTTGCGTCGGGGTGAAGAGGAACAGCCTGCCGATGCTTTCTCGAATGAAAGGAAAGAAAAGAGAGGTGGCTGGATGAATCTCTGGATATGGAGTTCTCTTCCGGATCCCTCATTCCTCCTTCGCACCTACGTCCACGTATCCCTCCCTCTGGCTCTATTCTTTGCAAATCACTTCCTTTTCCGGGATCATTGGCACTCAGACGACCACATCAACAGCTGGAGGAGATGTTATAAAACGATACGCATACGGTTGTCTAGCATTTTCACTTAACTTTTTCTTATTTCATAGATAGCTCTCTTATCTTTTTCTTTTCTGGATAGCTCTCTTATCTTGTTTTTACACTACGACATGGGAATATCTTGCAGTAGATTTTATAATTTCCCTCACATTGATCTGCGAACTTTTAAGAAAGACAGCTCTACCATTCCTTATATTTTTTTTATTTTGTAGTACATAATTGTTATATGATTCGATGACTACGGTCGTTTTGCACATAATACCTGCCACTTGTATACGGGGACAACAACGCATAGACGAATCGTTGAATCACCCCTCCAAATTCGGATCTAACCTGACGATGCTTAACTTCGACGGCTAATTGAGAGCCGATGTTTCAGTTGAGGCAGGTCCTCTATGGCTCCATTCAACTGGAAGAATTATCCAATGAAATATCTTCATGGCCAAATCGAGGGGTGCTAATATTTTCCTACCAACTAGCACAAAATTAAGTCCGTTTGGGAGGGCTTTGTTCTCGTAGGACATATGTATACTCACAGGGGAGCAACTACACTCAATATGAGCGGCAGGATCACCAAACGAGTAAATGGGGGTAGAAGAAGAAAAAAAAGTAGGTAGGTACAACTTATTAAAACAGAAATACTTTTGAGGCAAAGCATAAGTAAAGATGAAGTGTTCTTGGGGAGAGCTGAATACTAGGAGGGGTTTGTCAAGAGTCATGGAAACTGAGGAGTTACTTCAGTTAATCGTGATACGGGCTAAGCGTCTCGGATTTGGATTTCATCAAGCTTGCGTGACTCTTGCACGTTTTTGCTGGCATATATGGTTCTACTCCCATAGAAGTTATCGCAGCTTTCACGTTTGAATTTGAATTCAAATGTAAAAACCAAAGGTAATACCATGTGAAAGTGAGCAGTTTAAAGGAAACTTAATCATAATAAACTTATCAAATAATTTACATGTCATGTTTCATGCCTTTATCACCAATAGTGTTGCTGGATCGATTGTGTGACTTTAATCTCGAAATAGGTGAACAAACTGTGGAGTAGAGAAAGCTGTCGGAGTGCTTCTGCTGGCGAAGTATGGACGGTACAAGGCAGGAATGGAAATGAAGCATTTTGTAACTATTCTATAGTAAGAGCCAGTGCTCTCACAACTCTATAAGCGTTTGCAATAGGTATAGATATTAATCATCTTCCGTCAGTTATCGTCGAGTTTGGCACTTTGGTATGTCACCGTATGTCTAAACTATTTATCAACTTCGAGGATCTCTATTTTATGCATTTTAATTTTTCATAAGAAAAATAAAAGTACAACCTGGTGATACACCCAAGAGTCCATAAGGCGGGGTTTGATTGATGATTCAGCGTAACATACTTGCATATACCTGATTTGTTATATTTACTTCTCCTTTAATAAAACATACGATGACGAAATTCCTTTGCTACCAAAAGCCCTCGGAATTTTCGTTCAGTTTAGGTTAATCTCATCATTTTATATTTACGGCTAATAAAAATGCGTCCGTGTCTTTCGCAAATGACAACCACTGTTTTAGCTACGTTTTTAAGAACAGAATGTGATAATGACCAAAAGGGTAGTGCTGATAGTAATGTTAGAGAAAGATGTTCGCGAAAGAGTTACAAGGATCACAGGGAAAATGCATGTTGACGTTTGCTAGGTCTTATGTAAGTACGTATTATTGGTTGAATTGTCACCAGTTAAGTGTACCTGCGGAATTACTACAGCGTTAACGATGATTAACTATGGAAAAATATGAGAGAATTACATTTAGATGGAATTCGAGGGATATAGGGATCTGAAAACTTAAGTTATAAATAGTAAAGAGAATCGCCTACAGATGGTATTTGTGGATAGAGATTTCACTGGCATATGTCATTAGCTTTCGTGTTTGAAGCCACAACGTTTTGACAGAATTATGATAGGAGTATAGAGAGGAGCATGACTGTTTATCGGAAGAGATTATGCTTATCAGCAAAGGACCAAGCTGCCTACACTGGCTGCGACGTCACCCGTCTCCAGGTCTGACCATATACGATTTGCCAATCAATAAAGCGTAGTTAGTGCGGTGCACCATTCGGGATGCGTTTGCAGGAGTCCGTATTTGCGAGCATCCGAATGCATGTGGCTTTGTCGCTTGCTGTGCCATTACTCGCCAAATCAAACACGTCTAGAAATATAAGGTTTAAAGTCGTGAATATCTATTTAAAGTACTGAATTTGCACAATTCGATGCGCAAGAGTCAGTTTTATAAATGCTTCTCTCTATGAAGTAATAGCAGTTTAACATTTATCCGAAAGAAAATTTTGCGGAGGCCATGGAAATTTTCCAAGGCTATTTCTAATCTTACTAATACTGATTTTTTCACGAAAGGCACTTCTTATTTCCATTTATCCCCCCTGTTGGTGCATTGTTGCATAATTTTAACCCTTTTCAGTATCATTCACAATGAAACATCCTCGAATTCTCAAAGTAGTTTGGCTTTCACTTCATGGCTCTTCGTTAACCCTTGGTGCAGTATGAATTTTCAAAATTCTCCCGAAATGAAATGAAATCAATGTACGGGAGCCATTCACGCAGCTCTTTCTGCAATCTATATTGCTAGTATTCTATTACGAATAAAACCATCTAAGTCTACGTGGGCTGATCCTTTACCATCCTCTTCTCTACTATAGGTCTCTGGACCAAAATAGGGTTTTATTTCAACAACTTTTTCTAAAACCAAATTGGTCCTCATCCATACATTTTTCAACCTTACCTTCTGATGATTCTGGTCTGTATTGCCGCATATTCAGTAGGCCTAACATTTTTAAATCTTCACATCTGTTGATTCTTTTCGTTTTGGAATATTTCTTTTAGAGTCCATTGGCCATTGGCCAGCTACATAAGTGCCGCACATTAGTATCTTCAATTTGCTCATGAGTAGTGCTGCGGCATATTTATTAATTCTGAGGAAAATTTAATTGGCACCAATTTTGTAGGTCATTGATTGTAGCGTCTGTATCATCCAAAACTCTACCTTTCAATGCTTTCTTCCCTGAGTATTCTCTCAAAAAACATCATTTGTGACCAACATTTCTGCTGTTGGTTGATTTTCGATTTGAACTGTTTAAACTGAAGTTGGAAAGGATCTAATAATGACAATATATTATGAGCTAAATATTTTCTTTTGCTCGATCATGTGTTAGAATCGGATTGAAGTAAAATATTGAGATTAACCCATAGCTATCTAAATTCTTTTCGGAAACGAATCGGTACTAGTTCTCATATGCTTTCATACTTGCTTTTTTGGACCATTTAAATACCCACTTTTTTTTACTGGTAATTGTGGTTACTGGATTTTTGCTCAATGATAAGTTTTCCTACATAACTGGGAATATAATCTTTATGAAGTAAGCAAATTAACACATAAACAATTTAACTCGGAGGATTTTATAAGATAAAATATAAAAGGAAACGATGAAATATGTAGTCGGCATGTTATCTGTTGAAATGAGTAATATATATCGATACATAAAATGATATAGACCTTTGAGATGAAATAAAATCAACGTTTGATAACATATGAAGACGAATTATTTTTGATAGTTTTATGTGATTTGTTCCTTTGTCAGTGGCTGATTTTCTAGCGGAATATATTTTGGTGATGACAATTTTTTGTTGTTCGGTGTCCCTAAATCCCATGGATCTCATTAGATTTCGCTTCTTTCGTCTGTCGGGCCAACTTTCCTCATTCTCCTTTTCTGCTCAATTGTACATCGCTTTGCAGCCTTCTTCCTGCTCAACCTCTTTTCTCCTTCCCGCACCTTGTCTCAACTCCCCTGTTTTTGCACGACGGCAGTAGTAAACCCAACTGAGAGTCTGGGCTCACGAGGATGGTCGAGTGAATGCAACGTCAAGGGGTGGGTGATAGAAAGAAAGGGGAGTTAGCATCCGAGACTTGCCGTTACTTTTCTTTAGACGGGAGGAAAAAAACATTAATGAAAGGTGAAGGGAGAAAAGAGGAGACACGGGAGAAAATAACGCTGTAACTGAGAGGGCGTAGGGGAGAAGCAGGAGGGACGGACCTCCGCGAAGGTAAGGGTTGAAGCCAATTGCATTTTGTTTGCACTTGTCGTGCGGATCCTCTCCTAATTGCCCATCTCCATCCATCTTCACTGTCCCCTCATATTGTGCAATCCTCACAAGGCTACTTCTCCTCTTATAACCATGGTACGTTCATGTTTGCGATCGTATACCACATTAGATTCCTTATTGCATGCTGCCTTTCATCAAGTGTTGAACGGTTGACTATTCTAATTTAATCCTTTTTTAGAAATTAGATGGTAAAGTTTATTATAGTTTCCTCTCTCCATAACATTTGTAATGTAATAATTTTATCCAAAACAAATGTAATGCAGTAATAACTACTTAATAGATAAGTTTTTTTGCATAAGATATTATACAGATGTGCGGAACAATATAATGTTTTCTAACATTTACGTTTTATTTTAGCAATATGTTAAGGAAGAAGTTTTTCTGATTTTGCAAAAGAAAATTGTGTTACAAATTTCTCCTCTCAAGTTTTATTTTTTACTGTGCACCCACCTCAAGTGTTCCAAACAGCAATAATTATTACGGGGTCCATTGATCGAGACTTAAATCGAGAGCCATTCGCAGTATCCCACAATATAGTGTGCCATGCATCTCATTTCCTCGTGTTTGTTCGTCGCTACTTCTCGATGCGCTCGCAGGAAGCGAAGTCGATATTCCTCTAGCTTTTCTCCCTAGTCAGGAGACTTTAATTAAAGTTCTTAGCAATATCTCCACTTTGAACACGCTTCTGTTTGCTTTGCGAGCTCTCTTTTCCTTAATTTTAGCCTCACCATGAGCCTTCGATTACCCCATCAAGCAGTTAAATTGTCTTCGGTGGAATGTATGTTAAATTTTAGCTCTGGGATGCCGGTAAATGGAGAAATATTTCAAGGAGTCCATGTTTCTCCTTGTGCAATACAGTTGTATCGCTGCAAGGCTTTGCATCATGGTGTAATGCGTGCGCGTATCCATTTACTTACGAAGGCTCGTTCTCCTATCTAGTTCTGTGAACACGTTAATTCGAAATGTCAAGAAGATGCATCCGAGTATTAATCGTCGATTTTTAAAAGATGAGTAACAAAATAAATACAGATATATTGTATCAGTTTTGATATTGCTGAGCTTTAGCTTATAAATTTGATGAAAGATGCAAAAAATAGGCAAATAATTCCAGCTGATCACCATCTAGTTTCGCCGTTAATTTGATGGGCTAAAGAATCTTATATGTTATTCATAAATAAGCCCTAAAATATTTTCTATTTCGCGTGTTTACTTTGATCAAAGTGGCACATTTCCGGTGTTCTATTTCTTTCGATATCAACCGGAAGTCAGAGTATTATTCTCTCACCAGCCGGTAAATCTTCTCTTCCTGATCGCGTCATTGCCTATTTTTGGTCCAAGAGGTCAAACGCTTTTTAATTAATTTTCTGCGGAATTTCCCATTTTCATGCTTCCTCTCATTTAGTCGCGGTTACGATTTGCCTTTCATGTTTTACCCTCATTCTGTCCGCCTTTTGTGACAAAATGCGTTAAAAAAATACATGACAAAATAATGACTATTACTTAATACTTGATTGCCGTAATCACTCCCGGAATATTTGCACGATTGTTCAAGTGAAAGATAATAAATGTTTTTTAGATGCTATCCATACTCAATTAAAATTTATGCTATGATAGAGCTTGAATAACTTTTCGTTGATTTTTATGATCACTAATAGTTCACCGGAAAAGATAAAATGGAATAGGTGGAAATTGTAGATGGCTACTCATCGTGAACTTAAATGGTCCTACATTTTTCCATTTGAAAATTTTCCATTTTTGTTTTTGTATTTGTTTCAGTGTGATCATAGTGCCTAATTTTTCTTATTTTTTATCGTGATAACTGTTTTGGGGATTATTATTTAAGTCAACCCTTCAGACCTCCTTATATGATGTTCATTCATTGAATAAAAGTAACCAGTGTATGCCTGGCGAATCAAACTTTATTCAAATTATTTGAACTATGACACTTATTATTTTCGATCAGCTGTTAAAAAAGCATAGGAGACTAAGGGCTACGGTATCCTGAGAAATTTTATTTGGTGCAATATAATTGCTATGAGATAATGTGTGAATGTGATTATCACTTCCTCTTGCGTATTATTTTAGGCGAAAATTTATTCAGCGTCATTTTTGTTGTATTCTGAGGGGTATCAAGTTAACTCTCATGCTCCTTGTTTCGAGTTTGGAAGTGGTCTCTCTGTGGTATGGTGGTATGTCAACTCTAACTTCAAACGGCACCTTAGAGTCTTTAATTCTACGGACAGAGTCAAATTTGAGTAATGAGTGACAGAAATGACAGTTGCATTTAAATCTAATGCGCTTCGACGACTTAGGTCATTTTGTACATACTCTCTACCACTAGCTATCGGGAGCAATAGAATTCGAACCGAGCCTAACAATACTATGGTAACGAATCGAGAGCGAGAGTTTCCATCATGAAAGGTCGTTGGACTAGAGTAATAAATTTTAGCGCTCAATTATTTATAAAATCGGAAAAATTACCAGAAAACTTTCGTGATTATATTTTCCACCAGAGTGACATGCAATACTTAGTGCTAAGAGGGATACGTGTATCGCATACTGTAGACCGATTACGGACGAATTTATGCGCTAATCTTGCGGTGGCCGCGGATTCTCACGTGAGGTCGGTGAGCTTGGGGATTTGCGCCGCCGATCAAAGATACAGCTCACAATGGCGCGGGAAGAAGATGAGAGAACACGGAGGGAGGGAGTGCGAGAGGAAACATAACGCACTCACATACGAGGAGAGGAGATTTAGAGAGACTGAGAGTCAGGAAGAGGAAGAGATAGAGAAGGGAAGTTGGCGAGGAGGAAGAGGAAATGAAAAAGGTCAGGAGGGGACGGTTTGTCCCGGGTCCTGCGATGCAAATAATGAAACGGAGGGGTCGTCCCCGGGTGTGGCACTTCCGCCGGCCGTGAGTGGGCAATAGAAAATGGGGGGGAACCTGAGGGGATAACAGGGGGAGTGCGTTTTTGAGGAGAGTGGGCTGGAGTGGGGTTGAAATGAAAGAAGGGGAAGGCAGGATGTGTGTGTGTGTACGTGAAAGTAGGGGGAGGAGATGGAGGAAGGAGGTTGCGCGGAAAGCTGAACATGCAGACGGTTGAGGGGAAATGGAAGAGAGATAGCGTGAGGTGGAAGGTCTGTAATTGCAGGAGATGGTAGGGAGGATTTGAGTGTGTGTCTGAAGGGAGAGAGGGTGGATACGGGAGGAGGAGGAGAGGAAGAGGATTGGAAGACCGGTATTTGCGAGAGGGGAGTTTGGAGGAGAGATTTGAGGAGGGAGGGATGGAACTGGCGGGTCAAGGGCAGTAGTTTGACGTCACGGGAGAGGTGGGCAGAGAGAGAGAGAGGTAGAAGAGGCGAGGCGGGGAAGAGGGGGAAGGGCGGTTTGAGGAAGTAGAAGAAGAAGAGAAAGATAGATGGAGGGAGGGCGAGAAGGAGTGGTGGCTCGGCCGTGTTGCGGGAGGGTAGAGGAATCGAGGAGAGAGGCGTTTGAAAAGATTGCGCGAGGCGGGACTGGAGGGGAAAGGAAAGGAGGGGAAAGGATGAAGACGGCGGGGAGGAGAGGCGAGCGAGCGTGCATGCATGCATGCATACGTGTACACGTGTGAATGTGAACTCGTGGACGTGTGAGTGTGGCAGCACCCACCTATGCACACATTTCGAGGAGGGATGTGAGAGAGGGCGGGGGAGGAAGGCTGCTCTCTGACTGCTGGCTGTTTTGCAGAGCGACCGGAGTGGTGTCGTTTCTCTCTCCCACCCTCACATGCCACTGGGGTCAAAGGGGGGAGGAGCGAGAAGAGTCCGTGCCCTCTTATCTCGTGAGGCGCACTCTCCAGCTCTCGACTACACCTCCTTACGTTTCTCTCCTCATCTCCCCATCTCTCTTCCCCGTCGCTTTTTCCTTTTGGAAAATCACGCTCTCCGTCCTCTCATTTTTTACATTTCTCTCCCATGCTATTTTCCTCCTCATCTCTCCAATACTACCGATTAATTCGATTGTAAAATTTTGTTAGCCCTCAATGGAAGGGAGTTGTGGTTAGAAGGCTTAGAATTGGCCACACTGCCATAACTCAAGATTTTCCTTCTGGATGAAGATCGTATGGTTTCTTTTGTGTTGCTTGATATGGTGATGGCCTTTTGCGTTTCAGGAAATTTTCATTTTCTACACCATTTCGCGAAGTATCTCTCTCTGAAGTTCATTTCTCTTCTGAGACTGCAACTACTAAACTAGATTTCCGTAAAAGGCCCCTGAACACGCTTACACTCCAGTCAGACGGTCTGGCATTCTTCGTCAAGTATCAGGCGTGTCTCGACTGCTTCAAAACTTCTTAAGGAAATAGGCAAGGGTTTGGTTGATAATATAAAGAACTTTGGTTTTGAATTAATGTTCCCCAAAATGCAGAATTTTATCATATGCTTTATAGTGTAATGTATGATGATAAATTGTGACTGATTTTCCATTAAGTAAGCAAATCAGCTAAAAGATATTGCTAAAAGCAAAATATCAGCTGTGCCTTTCTCTCTCGTGTTCCTTCATTTTTCATTAAACCCATTGACATTAACGCCACTCCAAACCCCGCCTGGCTGCACCACATCTATTCCCACTGATTCTCTTGCTTCAATCAGCTTATTACAAATTTTCCACAATTTGAGTCCCATGAGGCACGAACTCCCTTTTATGAGTATGAATCGCAGTTGTGACTCGAACGGTGTATCTTTAACTCCAACGTCAGTTAGGTATTCCATAAGCATTTGTTGGGAGAAACTATAGGCCTTGGAACTTTGAACCTTACCAAAAAGATTGAATTGAAAAAGGTGACGAAGACGAAGTTTTCAGTCGGAGGTCCTCATCATTTTTGGTTGTTTAATTCTAAGATTAATTACTGCAGCCCTTCACCCTTTCCTATCTAATTCTAGGTCCATTACTTCCTGGTATCTCTTTCTATGTACTTTCCTCTTCATTTGTTCCATAAAATTATTTCTGGGTCTTCCTCTGGGCACTTTCCCCTGTATTGCACCTTCAATCATGATCTTCACAAACCCATTGTCTCTCAGGATGAGTTCAATCCATTTGGTTTTTCCTTTCTGTATCATGGTTTAAATAGTCCTTTCCTCTCCTACTCTTCTGTAAACTTCGAAATTTCTTATTTTTTCCGCCTATTTTATCGTATCATCCTCCAGCACCAGTCTTAGAGGGCCTCTATTATATTCTGCTCTGCTTTTCCAGTGGTCTGTGCTTTCGATCCATAGAGTGCCATGCTTCACACAAATTTATTCACATATTGTTCCTTGATTTTTAATCTCTTTCTTTTGAAAACAGAAGTTGTATTTTTCTTGTTGTTTCTTATGGTTATAGCGACGGTGCCACGGAGTTTCTGCAAAAAACTGTATTCTTGTAATTGCCTGTTTCGTAAAATTAATCTTGTCACCTATGCCTCTAGAATTCTTAGTCATGATAATCCATTCCACTTTGTCCAAAGTTTCCAAAAAGGTTGACTGCGAAGTACCATGTTTTATCTTTTTACATCAGGCCTATTTACTATAGACCAATCATGCACCAATCACCAAGTACACTTGAATTTTCTTCTATTTTGATTGAGACTTTTTGTATGAAGGCACTAAATAAGATATTTGAGACTTAATGATTTGCTCTATACCCTTATGTGTTTAAGACATATTTGTTTTTAAATAAGCGTCATCAGCTTTTACATTGGTCACAACATTAACTTTTACTCCGATTGGTAACATAATTGATCATTCATGAGGATATTAGCTCTCTTTATCTTATCTTATCTAATACAACTTTATCGTATTTTGCTCACTTCATGATTCTTCTCTTGACTCTTCATGATTGACAAAGTATAGTTTAGCTTTGGAGGGTGCAAATTCTCAGAAATGATTTTAAATCTGAAAGACGAAAGTTTTTCTGCCAGTGTTTTCCCCATGTTACTGGTGCAGAAATTCTCTCGGTAATCAACACGGGATTAATAAATGCGCTCGTTTGTCTCCTGCCCCTCCTTCTATGTGGAGTTGAATCAAATTTAGATACTTATGAAGTCTATTTTCCTGAAATTACCTGAGCAGGCTGACGACACTAACTGAAGCAATGAGTATAGAGATTGTGAACGGATTTTAGTAGAGATTGGGCTCGCGGGGTGAAAAATATAATTGTGGGTAGGTGTAAGGGACAATATTTGAAAGAAAGGGAGTGAGGGAGAATTTGCAGAGGCCTGGGAAAAGGGATAGAAGAAGAAGAGGTATCCACTGCGTCAGGAAAACCAGCAGGCCGGCTCCTGATCAATTTTTCCCAGTTTTCCTGCTGAGGGGATGGGAATGGGAATAGCGGGAAGTGGGAAAGGTCGCAGTGAAGCTATCGGCGCCCGACTCCAAAGCACAGCAGCCGGGTTAGTTTACTCAAGTCGTAATCCGACAAAGGCATTTCAGTATCTTTTTATGCGCCTTGGAGCCCGATGCCATAGCCTTTTTTGTCACCAGAAGGCGACACACCAATTTAAGCACCTACCCTCGTACCGGAGGGTGGTGACGGTGCACCGTCAGTCCATATGGGCTGAAGATTCTACACCACGGCAAGACAGAGGCTGGCGGTTGGTGAGCGCTTAAATCGCCAGCCTCCACCCGACTGCTATACACCATAATCTTCGCCGGAAAGGGAAAAGGGGAGAGAGGTTGGCGGGAGGGTCGAAGTGGCGTCGATGATTAAGAGCTTTCTAAATTTCATACCATTCGGCGGCGTCGGTGGCATAATTACGCGTGAGTGAGATATCAATCCGGCTTCGACGTAATCGAGGCGGTGGCGGCAAGCAGGTTGGTGGTGTGGGAGGGAGAAGGGTTGATTATCGCGATGGAAATTTATTCCTCCTCCCACAGCGCACACCCTCCGACTCCTCCTCCTAATCTACTTCCTCCCCTCGCCCTCCATCCCACTCCCCTCCCATGCCCTCTCACCTCGTGCGTGCCCTCGCTTTCAAGGGACGCCCGAAGAAATCTATTGCTCCTGACTCCAGGGATGGCCGCCGCTGGCCTTTTTCCGCACTCTACCGTCGCCGAATCCTTCGTCGGCTGGTGTGGAGGCCTGAGACATCATGACGGCCGCCAATGATATTTAGGCACTTGAACGACTGGGCTTTGTCTCCCCTTAAAACGCCCATGGGGCGTCATTGCTACTCCACCTAAAAGAAAGTAATTTTTTTCTAATGAAAAACAGTCTGATCTGACTTGGAGCATTTGATGCACATCTTTGCTTATTTTGTATGATATCGCACAGTTGTCCAGCCATTAAATACAAGCAGCAAAAATTAAATCTCTAGAGAATGACCAATCGACTACTTCCTTGATCGCCAGCCGCCTTCATCGTGCTCGAGTATATATCGGAATATAAAATTGATGGGCTAAAATTGTGGGTAATCGGCTTCTTGAACTCTAGAGAGTGCAGATATGTTCTTGACAGGCTGACTGTCCATCTCTTAGCAGTATGATTTCCACACCTCTCCTATTTTAGCCCCTAGTATAGTGTTTTAACTCACGATAGGGAGTCGATGCAGTAGTGGGCGGAGGAAGGAGGAGGAAGGAAAATGTGGACTAAGGATAAGGCAGTGAGTCTTCCGAATGATGAGCATACATTTAAGATTACTCCTTCAAAAAAAATGTTGCAGTAAATTATGGCACTCAGGCGTGGCAATCGCTTTCATTTAAGCTATCTGTATGTCGTAGTCGATTTGACATCTCTCGTGGGTTTTCGGCAAATTTGTAATTAACTTGAATGTTTTAAAGCTTAGTCGTCTCAGCTTTATACACAATGTTTAATTGTGGAATTTAGAAATATGTATTGAGAGTAAACGGTTTAGACAATGAAATATCAAAAATAGTAGTTATTTAACTGTGCGGAGGAGTTGAAATGACGCCTGCGGGCATTCTAGTGTTTAAATGAGCTATTCGATAGATAGTCAGTTGATATACTCCCTAATGCTTCTACCCTTATCCTGTTTTACAATGCGTTTGTCCATAATAACTGATGTCTCCAACCGGATTGTCTCCAACCGGAAATCCGATTGAAGGATTGTATTGCCTCCCAAATATTTAACAGGGAGGAATGCCATCCTGTCATGTATAATTCAAATGCAATGCTGCAGTTTCTAAGGAGGCAAAAATGGTGGATTTCCGTTGCCTAACAATCGCCAATTCTAGGAAATTTATTCTCATTCGAAGCTGCGGCGGCTGATATCAGAATGATATCCCTGGACTCCGCTATCTATGCATACTGCTGAGACTGCTGCCTCTCATTAGTGGGTTGGCCAGCTTTAGCCCCAAACAAATTAAAATTGTTACATATTTAACTTTGTAAATGGGACTTGCCATGCTCTGAAGAAGAATTAGAATTTAATCAAGACGTAGGCACAGGCAACTGATGTAATTAATCGGCTTAAAACCTCGTAAAGGGGATGAGTCATGGAATTTGACGTGGTCGGGAGCAAGTGTGTAAACCTTACTATCAGTTACTCCAAATTATTCCGCGTTCTCCACTGCCGTTTGATATTTAAAATCCCATAAGAAAAATGCAATGCCTACCATTAATTCTTGCTACCATTTCTTATGAAATATTAACCTCTCAAAAATTTCTGCTTCTACATAATATTATCATTCATACTTCAGGATAGTATAATTGCCAACAAAAATTAAATACACAGTAAAACCTGTGTAGTCGATTCTTTGATGTGCCATTTGTTGAATTATTCTATCTCTGCTGGATTACACCCGCAATTTTTTTTAAGCGGAAAGAAATTCAATGACTTTTAAAAACTTAAAAATTAGTATGGCATGCAGAGTAACGTTAACCAAAGTGTTCGAATTTTAATTATTTTGTCTATAAGTGATTTTAAGTGGTCGGAGCGGAATATGAGAAGTAATAATTAATATAACTAGCGAAAGGTACCCGTTGAAACTCAATGGGTGTGAAAACACTGAATTTATTATATACGAAAGCCACAAAACCTGAAGAATACTGAGTGGTCTTCTTTGAGTCATGTTCTGAGTGAATGAACTTAATCTCTTCCCTTGTGTACATACATATATTTGCATCCAATGACTTATTTCAGTGGCGATATTCATTTTTGCTATGGGTGTTGAGTATCTTCAAACAGGATTTGAAGGTAGGGGTACAATTCAGCGGTTGAAAATGTCAAACGGACCATTTGCAGCAGCAGCTATGTTTGTTTGACCAATTAATCCTCTGTTACCTGGACTGCGTCTTAGGCGTAAAGAGTAGCCATAATCATTGGTTTTGTTTTTTAAATCAAAAATATACGTTGATTCTTAGGGCAATTGTTGATTTGCATGCATGGATGGCGTTCATTGAGCAGAATAACTCGTTCTTCTTTCGGGTAAAAAGAATGTAGTGACGTTATTATAATTTCCGCCATATTAAAACAGATTGAAGTTTCGAAAGAGACCGGTCAATTTTTGAACCAGATTTATAGCTGGGTATCCTTCCGTGGTTGGGTTAGGTTGAGATTTGTACGGTTCTTAGTGTAACCCGAGAAACACCACGGGAAGGTGACCGACTTAGTTTCCCATTTTTCTTGATATTGGTATCCTTTTTGGTATTTTTGTGTTAGATTTTATATTAATTTTTTTGTTTAATGCTTATAAACACTAGTCATCATTAAAGCATTGGAATCAGCTCATTAGAAAATAAACATATTATATTGACGGTTTTCAGGTATTCTCGTCGCGTGTTTAGTTTTTCTGACTACAGTTTCTCCCCTCTTCCTGGGAGCGTCTTCAGGTCCGTTGGACATTTTGTAACCTGAATACCTGAAAACAGCAAAATTAACAAATATATGAGTCGCGGAAGCCTTCAAATAAATTATATTTACGGCTTTCCCTCAGGAGTTTTGAATGTATACTTATTGTAAATATTCATTGAATTTATCTATTACCCACCTAAGCAATCCATCATTGGGCCCTTAGGACTCTGGGCCGATTGGAGCCCATGGGACTATAGGCCCTTCTTCTACAGATATTCCCTCAACATGAAATCAAGGGCCGGAAGGAAAAAATGTTATTTAAAGAAACGTGAATATCTTTTGTAAATTAAATCTTTGGTTGCCAAGGAAATGTGACATTGTTGATTTCAGAGAAAATGTGAGATTTTTCTGCTAAAAAAATGACTTTCACACGAATACGAAATGTAATAGAAAATCGATTGAAAGAATTAGAATTTTCATTTATTCAGCCATCCGATAAAAAAATTCCAGCCCTCTATATTGAGTGAAAGTACTTTTGAAGAGAAAAAAATAAAAGCACTGCACCGAACCCAATGATTAGCATGGACCGTCAGAGGGGCCTTTGGGGGACCTTAGGAATCCATGAGGGCTTTTTAATATAGCCTATATTACCCACAGATATATTTTCTATCTACATACCTAATTTTAGCTCAATCAGTCCATTAGTTTTTGCATGATTGAGTAACAAACATCCAAACATACAAACTTTCACATTTATAATATTAGTAGGATAGTCGGGGATCAAAATTGCAACAGCTCATTTTTTACATATTTAATTTTGACGCTCCCAAAGATAAAATTTCATGACTCTAAAAGCGTGATAATAATTGCTTTTCATTATGATCTATGACTAAACTCATGTCAGAGATGCTGAGGACATGTGACTATTTTAAATTTCTATTGGTTATGGTTTTAAAAATAAAATTAATTGTACGAAGTGTGAGTTTGTTGCACTCAAAAGGGGTTGACATACTTAAAGACAAATTGAATCACTTGAGTAAAAACTAACTTTTCATTTAACTCTCTGTATCGTGTTTATGATAGTTGAAATGTCTAGTCTCTGATTAAGGCCATGAATTCGTTTAGTAGGCTTGATTACAGCAAATTGCCTATTTTATCCCTAATGACCCAGAATCATGCAAAGACCAAATTTTCCATAATCTCCCGCCCACAGAAATAAATTTACCCGCCTTTGGACGGTATATTACACCACAAGTTAAGAGCCACAAAGACTGCCTCATTAATTGGAGGCGCCTTCCTTTAAGAACTGATAAAATGCATTAAGGTTGAAAGGTACTGCATAATCTATCTTGCCCAAATTCTTCCTCGTTTGTTTCCTTGTTTTCTTTTCCTTTTTCGTCAGCACCCACTTAACCATTTTCCCCAGTCTCTTGAGAGTATGTTCTTGTGTCCCCAGTCTTTTCTTCACCTCTAACGACCGCCACCTTCCCTCTGTTCCGACAAAAACCCTATCAAACCGTAAACTTTAGGTGTTTTGAGCGATTTCCGTTTATGCGCATATTTTCGTTTAGCTTTGCAAATGTGTACACACCAGTAATATGTACAGATGTAAGTGGAAGAATATCATCTATTTGCTTTCTTGGCAATTTAATGTTATTTTAACATTCAGACGTGTGGCACTTGTCTCATATATTACGATATTATTCGATTCTACATACACACATTTTACTGTGAACGCGAAGAAATACGTTTGGTATTATGAAAATGTTTTCCAACAAATATTTAGGGAGTATTAACCGAGTAAAAAAATACGTATTCAATAATAAATGTCGCTTAAATTGCCGTAAAAATACATATTTACAAATAAATTTCGCTAAAATTTCCAATTCAGCCGTATAAATCCAAGTCATAAAAGTACTTTAATTAATACGAAATTGTTGAAACATAATTCTTGCGTTATCATAATGCTACATGTATGTGTTTCTTCCACACTATAAATATTTGTACTTCAACGAGGTGCAGCCAAGAATTTGACTTCATCTTACTTGAAAAGTTATAAAAATGTGCCCGCGGTGACTCAAGATTACCGCTCCAGCCACTTTAATCCCCTCTTAGTGGGGTACAACTGTCACATGCACACGCGGTTGCCTGGAAATGTGGGACGGGTGTTCTTGGGAACGGACGGTTGTACCCACGTATATAACTCACCCCCAGCACCTCTGGTTCTTTCTCCCTTCACTCCCCTTGATGGCAGTGCCGCCTTCTTCAGCCGTTTCTTCATTACACCGGAACCCACCCACCCCTTGTTCTCATCCCCTAGCCATACACACACCCGCCTCCTTTGCCTGCTCGGCTGCAATCATCCGGCCCGCGAACTCTCCATATATCTTCCTTCCCGCACTCCCTCCCTCCCCCCCCGTGCCACCCTGTCTCCAACTCACGCTAACTAAGAGTGCTCGTAATTTTCTCCGCAATCTTCTTGCACTTGCTATGTACTGGTTCTATTTCCCCACCAAACGAGATTTTCATGAAATTCGAGCGTCAAGTCTTAATTTATGCATTCTCAAGCCGCGAGAAACTTTGTAAATATGAAGTAATGTGAGTTATAACGTGGAAAAAAATCAAGTACATGTATTTATCTATTCGTAATTCTCTCCCTCTTAGTTTTTTGTGCTTTAAAGCTTCCTTTATTTATCTTAGTCGATGTTTTAGGTATTTTTCAATGAAAATGTAACCCTTTATTGAAGGTATTTTAAGCAATCCTTTTACAGACATAATAATGTGAAAATTTTCTCCAAAATAAATGCAGGTACTGAATACTTATTGTGTAGGCAGTTTATTTTTTTAATTGAAATTATTTTAATTAGACGAGTTTGTGATAGGTTTAAATGTTATAGTGAAAAGAATAAGAAGATGTTAAAATAAATCTTTTCAATAGATTTCTAGAGTGTAACTTCACCATTTTATTATTGAACACTCACTGTTCGTTCCAACGATGATGCCTCTAAATGAAAGACTCTACCAGTTCCATTCGATGGATTTTGAGAATGATTAATGAAGTGGGTGTTGGAATTTGCACACATATCTCAATAAGGCACATTCGATTTCCGTCGTATTTATTCGTAATTAAAGATTTTAATGTTCTCTTCTTGGTTCTAACTTAAGATATTTAGACTATTCGAGTTCTTCCCTGATTTCCGGAGCAAGTGAAAGAGAACAGCTGAGATAGCAATACTTCAACTTTTCCGCTCATGTATTTGTTTTTTCTCTGAGCATTACCAATGCTAAATCGCTTTTTTTACTTCCACCTTAGAAAATCCTTGGCTAATTATTCTCATATTGTTTGTAAATCTCAAGAAAATTCTTTCTAGAGTTCGTGTTTCGTACCAATAGTTTTATGTAAGTGAAAAGTTTTAAATAATAAAACCATAATGTTGTATAATAATGACACTATTAGAACTTTAAAATGTTATGCGACTATTTTTATTACTTTTCGCGAGTGTGAGATGTACTAATTGTTGTCTTTCCTTCTTTTCAGGTACGTGCTAGGGTGTCTTAATTGAAAATTCTTGCTTTATGACTGCAGAGTGTATCGGTAAGTTTTTATGCGTATGTAATGTTAATTAAGGCGTATGTGTTTGGATTGGTGAATATAATTACCATTCCGAAAAACTCGGGCTTAAATACAGGCAATAAAAAATAGTTTTCCATGAAATCTTAGCCTTAGATTTGGAACTTGGATTAAAATTTTTATTTCAAAGACAACTTAAAGAGTTTGCTGTAGGAAAGGACGAATCCTTTAGCTTACTGGGCTAAAATATATCATTAATACTTTGAAGTTTTTCATTAGAATATTGATCAAAATTCTGGATGACTAATTGCAAAATTGTTTATAAGGTGATACTGTTACTACCAACGCTTATTATGCAAATGAATTTTCAGAGAGTAAAAATTAAGAGAGATAAAAATTTGGAATACAGTAGAGTTTTAAACTGTTAATCCATAAGAGGGCTATAATTTGTCAATAGGAATTATGTGTTTTATTTTTGAGATTTTTAAGCATCACCACGTAATAAAGTCTGATTTTTATATCTTATTTACGAGAATTATCTCTGGGAAGCGTATTAATCGTCTAAAAATGAAAGTTCTTCTCAATAGCGCCATCGTCGTGAGGATGACTTGGAGTCTTGCTACCCTCGGCTATTTAGTTTTGCAGAGAAGTTTACCTTCTGCAGTATCTGTTTTTCATTGACCAATGTAAAATCACTCTTTGACGCTCCAATTTAAATGGGAACTTTACATGGATCAATCACCATCATTTACGTCCCTGTTATGCATTGAAATGCTTGGTTTTTTAAATTTTTTTTTAAATTTAAATTTAAATTTTTTTTAATTTTTTATATTTTATTATATAAAAAAATTATTTTAATATTTTGCCTTTCATATGGAGTTAACCTTTATCTCTTATTATGTTGAATAACAATTCGAGTTTTATTGCATTAATTTCTTATCAGTGCGCATATTCCTTGCTCGATGCGTCAATTTTTTACAATAATTGGAATCATTTCGTTGACATATCCCCACATCAGTGATTGTATCCCGTAAATGATAGATTTTCTCCCCTTTTTACTTACAATAATACGCGGAGATAAAGGCACAGAAATTACATTGAAAAACTTCCTCTGTAGATTGAGCTTCAGTGGAATCAATTTAAATGTTTTTTCTCCATCATTTCCATTTTTATTAGAGTCTATCAGGACTGTAGCCCGGTCCACTTGTGTAATTAAGCTTACTAGAAACATCATTTATCCCCCATATTTCTCCGTATCCATAAAAATTATAATTTCCTCCTCTTATTTTGTTAGTTTTGCCCTAAATTTTGTTAGTTTATCCCCATAAATTTCAACGATAGAAAGTCAAGAAAAAGTAAGCGAGAATGTTTCAAACCTTAAATCACGGATCTGTGAAATCGATATCACTTGTTACGTTGATTGGACGGACCAGGGATAAATTTTCGACAAATTCTGAAGCTTCATTTGACTTACGCTTATCTCTCTTCTATTTCATTTGTCTCTTTTTACTCCCTAAACCGTTCGAAAAGAGATTAGAACCCATCGGCTTGATACCATTCATCCTGAAACCATATTTGTTCATTTGCCTAATATAGCAGATACAGAATCAGCTATTCACGTGTAGTTCGAGGGATTATAGAGCACGAAGAAATATTATTTCGGCAGCATATCTGTCGGAAATGGATATTCAGTCTGAGATTAGCTCTGGATGGTATTCACAAGATTTTATTTTGTTAATTTGGCCCATTCATTCGCTCAGACGTCACACAGGTCTCCTTTATTTCATTATGTCACCAGGAGACGACTTTATGAGGCATATTCCAGCTCAAATATCATCTTTTTATAATATTTATCTTAAACCTAGACAGTGAATGAAAAAGCCTGCGCTCTCAAAGTATTTATTTTCAAAGAAAGAACCAAACTCACCTTTTCAGTCATTGATGGGTTTCACATACGCTCTTCTCGAAGGAAATTCCTGCATTTCATCTTTATTATTTGCTATATGACGTCCATTACACAACTTGATACAACTTATTCTGCCCAGTTTTATCTTTGGAATTGTAGTACCACCGTTTGCTATCCATTCCTTAAAAAATATGATATTTTTTTTGGTAAAAACTTGTTCCATTTCCATGAACTCTTCTTACCCGGAGTTGGTTGCGGTTGAACATATAACTATTCTGAGCCGATCCATCGGGCTAACTATTTAAATTACTCCTCAAAAATATTTTTCATGTAAAACGTTATATGACATAGATGAAGGCGGATACTGAAAAAGAAACGATGAAATGAACTATTTTTATAGTTGTAAGAATCCAAATCACTTTCTTAACTGAATTGGTAAATTTGTATAAGATGATGCGAGGCATACTTCATGATCCAGGGGCGGATCCAGGTATAAATTTTGGGGGGGGGGAAACTTCCCGGGACGGCCGTAGCAAGTGGGGGGGGGGTTAAGGGGTGCAACCCCTTGACCCCCCGCACTTATAAGTAAAATTACTTATAAAACATATTTTCAATCACTACTGCTAAAACTTACCACTAAAAAATAATAAAAAATTGCAATTTAGGAAAATAAATTTTCAATAAGAAAAGCGGTAAAAAAACGTATTTGTTAATATCAAAATTACTACGAAAGGATATCTATGACGAAATATTTATGACGGTTGACTGGCTATAAACTAGAACTTTCCTTGCAAAATTAACTGAAATTTCCAGTTCGCAGGGAAAAAAGTGGAGGTCGTAGCCGAATCCAACGCGTACTCTCAGCTGTCTAATGCAACTTTAAAATGAACTTTAGCTTCAGTCGTTCGAGGGACAAGGGGATAAGAAAAAGTTGAATCAACGCACCCTTTGAGTACAAAGCAGTCGCCGATTTCAAACATTGTCAGTTTCTTCCTTACAACGAGGCAATACAATGTAGTCTCACGGTCGGCATCGCCACTGCATGCGACTTAGTGGCGGCTACGGCCGCGTCCAGTGGCGCGTCTAATTTAGTGCCCGCTACTTGTGTGAACTCCTCAATTCAGAATTCAGAAGAATACGGAAGCACCACAGAGTGGCCTCGTGTGAGGGACACCAAGAGCATGCGGCAACATTAACTCCGGCAACCGTCACGCGTCATCTATAGATGACGCTCGGTTTATAAGTATTAAAATATTGGCCTCGGAAAAAAAATATTCTCTGGGATTTGGGGGAGAAAATTTTCCCTTTCCCCCCTGGATCCGCTACTGTCATAATCAATATATAAGATATTCTGCAGGGAATAAAGTTATTATCATTATTTTTTGCAGAGCAATGAGGTGACACGCACGGCTTTGTGCCTAAAAAATTAAAACAAATTCGTCACTTTTCATTTCATATCTCAATTGCAGCAGATGAGAGTGAACTTTTGAACAGTTTTTCATATTCACTTTAAACCATGAACTGATTTTCCATTTTTCTGAATGCGCGCTATGAAATAAAATCCCAACAGTAATGCACGTAGACTGTCCGTATGTTGCGAGAGAAATGGTGCGAGCGTTTTGTGTTATAATAGTTTTTGTTGATATACTAACTTTAAATACGGATTTTCGTGCTGTGTTTGTCGCCTTAGTTCTGGATGAGAAATCAAATTAATCAATTTCATCACATATGTCTTTCACACATATCTTTCATAAAGATAATTGCACCCAAAAATGACCTACTGAAGTGTACTTTCCGACAAATTCTGGCAATCTAAAGTTATACGTGTCTTACATCTGGCATAAACATGTGCTACCTATCTACGAAACTTCTCTCACAAGTTGAAATTGAAGCTTGATATTGCTAAATCAGAGAATGAGAGGAACACGGAGGAAAATAATATATTTATTTGAATGGAATTTTCAATAAAATGTGTTTTATTAAGGAAGTACTTGCGAAAATAAATAAAAATAAATTATAGAAATCTTTCCACCGTTTCTTAATTAGCTTCGTTCGTTTGTTCGTTTTGGCGAATAATTACTGTAATTGATGTTTAAATGCGGTAATACAATGCAAATGGCGCTGAGGTCGTCCTCAATGACTGGAAAAAACTTTAACTGAAAGCATTAGCATGGAATTATCTGAATCGCTTCTACCTTAATTATACTTTTCAATATTTAATTCTTTGCATCTGTGAAACAGAATTTTTTAAAAAAATATATATAATAGTGGATTTTAGTGTTTATTTTGACTTGCTTTTTCGCGTTAAAGCCTCCTTAAAGATCGTGATGTGCTCCCTTACAGCTCCCTTGACGACAAATCAAGCCAATAATTAATGCTCGTCCAAATTATTCTATAATTTAAAAAAAAATTAGTTAACTGCAGCCGCAGGAGGAGCATCGTGAACTCAAAATGAGCGTGAGTTTCAAATTTACTCTCGTTTGTGCATAGGAAAAATATCAAGCTAAAGTGCAGGACACTATTCATTCATCAAGAACAGTCTCACCATTGCTGCCGATTTTCCAGTGTGGAATTCACCTCTCCCTGTCCTCCCCACTCCACTTCCAACCACCATCAAACCGTTCATAAAATCGGACCCCACTCCCTCCTCGCCCGCGTGAGGGACTACTGGCGGAGCAGAGATGGTGGAGTTTAAAATATACGAATTTCCTCTCTTCGTTGTCAATCCACCTTCTGCGTCGTCTCCGAATAAAAAAAATAATTGGATCCGACGATTCATTTCGGAACGGAATAATAAAAAAGCGAGTGCGGAATTTCGCCGTTCTTTCCGTTATCCGATAAAAAAAATACACGCCGTCATTTACAGGCGCACGCAGATACACATGTATCCAACAGGCCTTTGCCCTCAGGTGGGAGAGTGTTTATTTTTTTTAATCCCCCACGAAAGTGCACGATCCTGGAAGATCACGGGGTCGTTCGGCGTGGAAGTGAGGGAGGGAGGCTAGGGTGTGGGTGGATGGGGGAGGGTATGAGGGCAATGTACTTGAGAGAGAGGTGGGAGAGAGAATGGGGAGGGGGTGGGGGTTCATGGGGAATTGGTGGCTCAGAATGGGGATGATGGGGTTGGGGAGGAAAGAAGGGATGGGACGGGGGAGCGAGGGAAGCCTTAGGCGGGTTGCTGGAGAATGCGAGAGATGTGGGATGGGCGGGTGGAAGGGCGCGAGGGTTAGTCGGTACGCGCTCGGTTTTTGCGTTTCCCTGAGTCGCTCACCCGTCAGAGGGTCTGATCCACTTGAGTCCCTCGGATGCCTTCCGCTCTCCTCTGCTCACGAATACATTCAAGAAAAAAAGAGCGCGGTGCGACAGTGGCGAAAGCCTCGAAAGAGAGAGAGGCACTCACTCAAACAATTCCTCGGTCTTCTTCTTCTCATTCGCTACTTAGTCGTCTTCTTCTCTTTTTCTTCTTGATCGCCCTCAGCCTAGGCTCATTCTCTTCTTACGCTGAATATATGATGCTCGCTAATTGATTCGATGATGCACATTATTTCAACACTAGTTGAAAAACCTGCACAAGCTGGCTAATATGTTGGCGAAACAGCCTAAATGTAGTGAATTACATAAATGATTAATTGTATTTTGATTGATTATGAAAGCAATATATGTAAAAATGGCAAAAAATATTTAATATCTAAGTATCAAATATTTTCACCTCCAGGTGAGGAGGAGAAACGCGGTCGGAAAATAAACGACGTGGCCGAATTTTGTAAGAAGAAACGGAAAGAATAGCTTCTCGCCGCGGAAACCCTAAACAGAACTATAAAAAATTTTGTGCGAAATACGTTTTTGGTGAAACAGGCAATTTTGTTAATCAGAAGTTTCCCTTTTGATGCAAGTATTTAATTAAAATGCATACACCAGCGCCAATTTGCCAATTAGTAGAAAACTAATGTAGGAGCTGGCTTGCCATATTTTAGCGCACATCTGAATATCTACGCCTAGCAACTGAATCATACGTTCGTACACGAAGCCTTATAAATTGTGGATTATTTTTATGGTATTCACTTTTCCGACTGCGAATTTATCCCGTATAATGAGTGATGTAATTCTGATTTTGGTTTACTGCGGTTCTCAATTCTTATCTGTTGTCAAAAAATCCTGTTAAGTCTCGCCAACTATTGTGTTTCGTGTTTCATTTTGTCTACCCCTTGTACTTCCTCTTAAATTTAGAATACCAACTGTTCTCCTGTTAATCCAAATTTCGAATATCTCTATTCCATATCTGTTTGGTCGAGAGGACGTAATAGTAGGAATGCCGAAAACCAGAAGCTTTTAGATTTAGGAGGGAATACATAGGTGCTGTGAGATGAGATAAGTAGAAAAGGTGAAATGATTATAAAAAATGTAGGGCGCTGTGTGATTGGGATGTGTAATGTGTAATATTGACTTATTTAGATTTTCTTGGATAATGAGTGGAGAACTAGATTGAAGAACATGATACACTTTTTTTAATTTATAGAATTCTGAGAATATAGGGAATCGGTGTGAAGTAATCTGTATTGACTGTGGGAGTACATGGCTGACGTATTGATGGATGGAGCCTTTGAGGCCTTGTAGGCCTCGATCATGAGAATCATTTTGAGAAGCGCTAAATCTGAAGAGGATAGTTGAGATGAGATAATTTTTTCCAGAGCTACAGCGAATAAATAATGCTTAAAAATTATTAAATTTGATTTCAAATCCTATTCCAAAATCAAAAGGACTGAAATATCCTTTGCCATGCTCCATGGGTTAAGCGGAAAAAGCTAAATATGAATTTCCTGGAAGATAACTCGCTGTGGTTTTTCCATTCTTTGAAATAATCAATAATTCCCCTAAATTACTTTTTTGATTAAATGTAAATCGTGGAAAAACAGTTTGCATGATAAATTCCTCCTTTATTACCATGTAAATGGAAAATGTTGTGTTTATTGAAATTTTTTTGTAGGAATTTTAATTTGAGGACTACTGCTAGGCTTTTAGCATCTGTTTTGTTCATTCACTACGTTGCACTTGATATCATTGTTTGAACTCTTGTTTCTGTCAAAATAAAATAAACAATTCGGCCTCTATTAATTTAAAAGTCCGTTACGTCTAAGTTGAAGCGAATCAGAACTGTGTTATTCTAGTCGGGGATACAATTCACAAATAAATAAACCAAAAATTTTAATTACTAGTAGTTTTTGATCGGCAAAAATTCCGAATTCTAGATCAAACGCACACAAATAGGCATCAACGTGAATACCAACTAAACCCCACCCCCTGCTCCTCCACCCCACGACTGCGCGATCGGAATTTTCTGTCCCGGAATACGCAAACCCACCCTCATCCACCCCTTCCGCGTGCTGCCCTCCTCTTCTCCCTTTTCCCTCTCTCTCACCCCCGTCGATATTTTATTAAAGCCGGTTTATATACATATTCAATATACTGTCGATCTGTCGGAGTTTAAAAAAGAGGAATGTTAGCAAGAAATTATTTTCTTCATATGATCGTCAAGCGCGGTTCCTCCCGTTTACAAATGGCAAATGCCGCTCTCCTGTATGTATGTACCCCCTGGGGGGGAGGAGTCTCCCCATTCTGGAATTCCTCCCTTTCCGCGCCATTCTCAGCGAAGCTACATCCCCATCGGCAGGGACATTCCTCGCATATCCATTCCCCCCACAACTACCCCCGTCCTTCTCTTCCCAACCCTTCTCTTTGACCCCCGCTTCACCATCTGTCTCTCTCTCGTTACCGGCTCTCACTCCATTCCCTCCTCCCCCAACTCTGTTAAAAAAATTGCCCCCCTCAACCCCCCGAATGCTCGCTAAGTCAAAAAAGCAAAAAGAAAAAAAAGCGGGAATTCATACATATTTACGAATCTGAATAAAGGGGTTTAGGGCCGTCGGGTTCCCATCCATCAAACCTTTAAATAAAATCAAGGACCCCGATGTAATCGATTAATTATCCCAGAACTGGCGCATTACCTCGATCCCGCCATCCGCCTCTTCCCCATTTTCGTATTCCACGTGAATCTCGCGGCACCAGTACCTGACTACCAGCCCTTTTGATACCCAATCAGCGTCAGCCTACCGTACGTCAATCCTCAATCCTCAATCTCCCTTACTCACCCGTCAACGCTACTACTCTGGCTGTGGGGCTGCCGCGTATTATTGTTTTTTTTTTTTTTAATATTCTGACTTTATTTCTTCGGGCAGCCGCCGTCCGGTTTATGCCGCCGCATCTGAGGGCCACAAATTCAAACCATAAATTTATATTCATCTTTACGATATTTTGTCCATCTTAGCGCAGTTAGGTTCATAGTTAAATGAAATAGCTCAACTTGTTTGTGTGATAAATATGTTCAATCCTGTTAATTAAACCTCAAGTAAGGCCCTGCTTACAATATAGCAGTGGAGTAGGATAGGGGTTAATATACGTAAATGATGAAGTGATAAATGTATTTGCATCCTTGTGGTAGGATGCGGCAGGTGAGGATATTTTTCAGAGATGATTCGTTTGGCTGAAGGATTACAGCACTAAAGCGCTATTCACTCGACGATCAATCGGATTTTTTGTCATCACTGTAGAAATTAAAAATATCTTTGAAACTCTTGGCGCTTTAAGTATTGATGTAGCCAATATAGCGTCAGACTGGTACTTCTTATGTCGGTGTTTGTTTGTCTTAGGTTCGTCTTTCGTTTTGGCAGTTGTGGGTGGAAGCAATAAGTTAGATGAACTGCGCCTGCAGCAATCTCAACATACTCCTTTCCTATCTTGTAATTTACATTATAGGAAGTTGGCAATAGCATTAAAGTTACACAGCTGTCATTTTATCACCCTCTGGAATTTTTATTGTATCCTCTTTTTTTTCTTATTTATGGCTATGAAACATATGCTGTAATGAGAATTACTAAAAAATTTACTTAAGTTAATTTTTGGAATTAAATGTTTATTTTAGTAGAATTAGCATTACATTACTATTTTTTGGTAAAATATTTCACATGTATCATTGAAAAAGATATGTAGCAAATCAGCACAGCATTAGGTTAGTGAAGTGGTGATCTAACAGCAATCTACTCAACTTAGATGATTTACGCTTTCGGCCCTTTCTTTGTTGTGGCATGAACGACAAGCTACTTCGACGTGCTGATCGAGCAAGTTGAATATAGCTTAAAATTTTCTAATTTTATTTCATATATTTTATAGCTTCAAAAAGCCACTATAGACACTTTCCTAGTGTCTTCTTGCAGCCTGTTGACCTATGAATGGTTATTAGAGTGTATATATTAAGAGGCTCTATATTGAGTAATTTATATATGATATATAATATCAATCAATGACCGATAAATGATAGTTGAAGACCTATTTTTAAGAAATATAGTAATAATATACGTTTTTCATGAAAAAGAAATCTCTTTAATAAATAAACTCGAATTTATGCATACATTTGAGGGAAATGTCTTAGGAGAGAAAACCTTATGACCTTCCGCAAAACTGAAGATATTCTCTTCCTAGTATCGCCTACTAATTAGGAATCTTTGTATTATTCAAAGAAAACGTTTCAGTTTTTTAAATATTATTTTTTCTTCAAGCTGCTGGTAAAATGAGGCTGATAGTTAACTGATAGGATTCTAGCCATTAGCAGTGACGTCTCATTCCGAATATAAAATCGTACCAAGCACCAAATATAAAACATCGGTTAAATTTGAGAATTAAAATCAGCCGTAAGTAAAATATTTCATTGGAAGTGATGATTGTTTTGTGTAACTAGCATGCTTCTTATCTTTGAAAAGAGCATTTTGGCCACCCTTCACAGGTTACGATTACATAAATTAGGGAAAATGTAAAAATGAATCCAAGATGCTGAGAGTTTCTGATTGTGAGGAATTTATCATGAAGGTATTATTTTACGACAGAGAAAAAATTATCATTCTGAATAAATTATTATGCACCTTAAATGTAATATTGTCTTTGTTTGATTTTTTTATAAATAATGAAAAATGTGTCTGATTGAGGGATTTTTTTAAATAGTAAAACTACTCCCAATACAGTTGTGAGCGTACACACCATGTTGCAAATAGAACAGTTTGCGACAGCCAAATAGAAATAATGGGTCGGAAATTCCTTTGAAAATTAACCGCAATTATTAGTTTTCGAGTAGCCATTTATGCAATTAAATCAGTAAAAACAAATTCCTGCTTCCGGTCTGGTGCTTTGTACACCATCTTGCTTTTGTGACTCCTGTATATAGTTGTCTGAAAATCGTGATAGGCGAATATTTACCGTGGAGCGCGGAAAGGCGGAGATGCGTGGGCGCATTATCGGAAAGTGATGGCTCGCAGATGGACGTTTATGCATTTTGAATGTGGATTCTCTTACAGATACTCGATTATGACGGCCTAGGGTTGCTAAAATTAATTGGAGTTCATCGTCGGCTCCTCGTCTCGCGTTCCCGCCGCGGTGCGCCCGTCATTTGCGTCTCCATTTAGCCGTCGCGACGCCAGCCGTCGTGGCGCCCGCGGACTCTCCATGGCAACAGCAGCGGTCGCGTCTCAACGGTTGAGGGTGTGGCCACAAGTCGCAATGTTCGTGGAGTGCGATTCGTTTGCGTGGCTAATTGCATAACGCGGGGCGATGAGCGATTGTGACGTGTTGGCGCGTCGGACTTCGCGAACTGGACGGTCGAAGGTGGGCGTTCGCGCCTCCCAGCAACCGACGGACGATTGACCATACTTGGTTCGCCTGACTAGGGGGTGCCATCATACTTGAATCGAATTCGGCCGAGGAATATGAATTTCAATCGAATAGAAATTCCGATTTGTAGATACTAGGAAGGTTCTGGAATGGCTGTGTTTGTTATTACAACTGTGTCATATGTGTTAACTCACGTTTCCCATCTGCTCACTAGAATTAGTTGCCAATCTGATTGCCAACACTTGAAGCTAAGTAAACGACGAATCTCACGATCAAAAGATGAAGGTGTAAGTCTCTAATGAAACCGTTGTATCTTTTTTTGTAATTATACTGTGAAATTGTTTTGGTTCAATTATGAAAAAATGCATCATGTACAGCCTGAGACTGTGCCAATAGAACAAGAGGACATTTAGGGTTTAAAAATATAAATAATTTTGCGTTCAGTGAAAACCTCTCGTGACAAAACCGGTGCAAGGTTGTGCTTTTAATATATACATTCTGAGCTGGGAACGTATTTAATTTCATATTTAATTTAAAGAACTTGAATTTTGTCTTGAAGTTTCAGCTGAGGCTTATTGTGCATTTAGAAATGCCTCCCATTAAGGAAAATATGGATGAGACTCTCAATAAATTATGGCCCTATAAGGTTTTGAGATTTATTTCAAGGTTGCATGAGCTCAGCGTTATTGTTTTTGTTAATTGCAGAGTAGTGCATTTATTTACTTCATTAATTAGTAGGGGCCGTGGGAATTTGGCCAAATGATATACATGTAATAACGTCAACACCGCATGTTTTGACTTCTGGCCACAAAGGTAGCTCAAAAAGCGAGAACGCTTATTAAGCGGAGACATAGCTCCTCGTTGAAAGTCAACTTATTTCGAGCCAAGATAGATATGGTCCAAGGGATGAATTTGGAGTAGAATGGTCCTTCTCAAATATGCCCCTGCGTATTTTGGAGGAGGGAACATAAGTTCAGAAAACGTAATAACCTGATGAACCTCTCCGAGGAATATTATTGAATGCATGTCTACACATGGAAATGTTGTTGTAAAGGATGAAATATCTGAAGTTGAAAGATATTCGAAGTACGAAAGGAGAGCCATGAAAGAGACTTATAATACATGAGTCCAGTTGGAAACAATGAAAGAGGCAATAAAAAGCAATGATAGGGCCTCAAGTTGTCTCTCTGCACATGTCAATTCAATCTAGACATTGCATCGCTGCGAGCATTTGTAAAGGAATCATGTTTGGTTTTCAGCTGTTCGAAGAAACAGAATGATAGGAGCTCATGTGCTTGTGCCATCACGATTTTGAGTTCTCTGGACTTGAGAGGATTCGATTCTTCAAACACGACTGCGGGGCATTCTATTGCTCTGGGGACTGAAGATGAATGATACCAACGAAACATTGGCAGAAGATAATATGTACGGAAAAAAATATCCTCCACAATAATCAAAAATGTATTTTTTATGATTTTTACCACATTGAGGCAGTAAGTAAGGCGGAATCAAGTTTATAAATTTGAATAAGTTTTGTAATGACGGAATAAAATGGATGATATTATCTTTAGTTGCATCTTTGCTGCCTTAACGCAAGTTTTGGTGCTTAGCTCAAAGTATGTATGGAAAGCAAGCTTATTGCTAAGAGAGACAGATATCAAATACTATTTTAGTGGGCCTTTGGACATTACCCTTCTATTTTAGGTTTGGACCATCAGTTTAAAAAGGTTTATTACCTGATCGCCCTTACTATTGAAAATTTCTTGATTGGATATCTTCTCGTGGCAGTATTCTTGAAATTGATTCATCGTCTCTTGGGCTATGCTGCCATCAGTTACACTCTAGCATCTTTCGCGTAATAAATGGTACACATGCTTAGCTCAAAATATGCTTTCGGCTTGAAAAGACAACCATCAAAGACTAATTTATTGGTCAATCAGTGAGTTCAAATGACGGTACATGAACGACACTGGAAATGAATGTGAGTTTCTAGCCTTCGTATCACTATGTGTGTCAAACAGCGAATCCGAACGCACAAAGAGAGCGGTTGAGGGGTTGATTTGTTGCGGAGTCATCACCGAGTCACAAAAAAATAAGTGGAGGGCGTGTCACATCCGATCGTGACTTTTCTCGATGGATAGTGCTCTTGCGAGCGCCAGAAAAAATAAAATTGAAAAAAATAAGAAAGCAATCGAGACACACCAATTTAAAACCATGGCATCTGCGTCTAATATCCTCGGAAATTCCAGCTGGGTTTTGGATTTGGATGGGATGGAAGAGGTGAGGTTTGGACGGGCGCGGAGCTTTTGATTTTTTTTTTCGGAGGATCCGCCGGCGAGAGAGCGGAAAGGTATTAAACGGGCGTCAGTCCGTGGGAACGGGCGACATCCAGAAAAAGGGACGGAGTCGCCGAGGCGAGACGAGTGCACCGGGAAAAGTCCACACACGGAAACACTCCACGAAATCCCCGGGAGTCGTTCGCAGGCGGAGATTTTTGGGGACACCCAAATAGTTTGCACACGTTCAGCGTTTGCACATCAGTGGGAAGGGTTGGGCAAGGGGGGGAAGTGTAAGGGTATGTATCTGTATACCTCGAATACTTCATACACCGTCACACGTCGCATTTCCTTTCATGTTTAGCCCACTTTCGGGGCGTGCGAAAATGAAAAAAAATGGAGGCGACGCGGGTGGGTTTGGTGGGTGGAAAAATGGTGATGATGGAGAGATGAGGATAGGGGGAGTGGGGGGAGTTGGGAGGAGGGAGGAAGGGGCGGCGGGGGGCGCCCGACTCCAGATACGGGATCGATGCCCTGGCCTGCTTCGCCTCCACCGCCGCCGTCATCATCGTCATCAGCGCTCCCTGCCGGCTCCGCGCGAAATTAATCCGCTCTCGGGTTTCCCCCGTCCGAGCCGTGCGCGCGCGCGCAGGGACGTCGTTCAAAGAGTTTGCGAGTGCACGTTCACTTCCCGCGCTCTTTTGTGGGCCTGCGGCGGACCCGGGGCTCCGGCCCCTCTTATATGGAGAATGAATGCCAGAGTATTAAAAATAAAACAAAATATATTCCAAGTCATTTTGCCTTGCTTTCGTTTAGAAGTCAAAATACAAGTCGAGGACAAATGAAATATTTGCACTCATTTTCATAGTAATGCGTTGGGTGGAATTAAAGAAATTCCAAAAGGAAACCTAATGTGCTTGCGTACTGCGCTCGAAAGGGAAGGTGAATGTGAATTCTACGGTTTTTAATTTGTACTTAATAATTTTTTTGTGGGCAAACAATTATGCTTAGGTAATTTATTGTGCCTGAAGTACTCCAAAGTATTCTTTAATGCACAACAATGGATGTGGTAGTACTTATCTCTCAGGAGGATGAATACGGTGAATAACCATCTCCCTGGGGGCTATATTTCTTCAATGTGTGAATGTTTGAGCATCTCTGTGTATCATCGGTTCTTTCTTAGTTGCTTTTAATGATTTCAGTAGCCAATTGTTATTTCAAAAGTTAGTCTATGTAAATCAGAGCCAAGCCTAATTTACAAAGCTTTTCTCTTTGAGGGAGATTCGATGTTAGGAATTGCATCATCAAAAATCTTATTGATACCTACAGAGTGCCTAAAAATAAATAAAATTATCACTCTCCTTAGTTTCTAGCTTCTTGCTAGCTTAAAATTTTTTACTGTTTGGCTAGTGCCTTAGAGTAAATTCATCATTTTTATCGATTTAACTCGTATTCTTGAAACAATTTATGAGGATTGTGGAATTGATAGAAGTACCCAATAGAAGAAAATGATATGTAAATTTTCTTTTTTAACAGAAAACTTGGCCATTATGGATATATTGTCAAAATCGTAAAAAGATCAAACTACCTACGGAATTATTGTACTGATTATATAAATCTTCGTCATGGTTTACATCTTAAATCATCCAAAATCATCAAGACAATTTGTCTCTGCATCAGGGTGTTATCGATTTTGGCTAATGTCCATTTTCTGGGCTAGAATAATGGCCATAAAAAATTCTTCTTTTGCGATTTGTTTTAAAGACATTTTTGGTTTGAGAATATATTGTATGATATTCTTCTCACGTTGTTGGTGCCCTTTAATAAAACCAATGTTTTTTGTTTCCCTTGTTTTAGAAAAATATTTTATCAGAGAGTGGCGATAAAAGTGCGATATTGCGACCAAACTATCCTCATTATTTCTGCTTCCAATGAAAGATGATAAGAGTAATGCAACTATTTGTTTCAATAACGGATACTAAGCCTTCTCTATTTGAATTTGGATGAGCAGTTTACTGGCTTGTTGAACAAAATGCATTTCGTAACACCACAGATCAGTAGAAGTCAGTTTATTATTGCATCGAGTAACATTTTGGTCATTTCATGGCTAAGTTATTGTACCACTAGATGTTGTGGTCTTTCCATCAGTGAACGAGAGAGGTAAATATTATTTCACGATATTAGTACCGATATAAGTACCGGAAATATTTATTGAAGGAATATTGCCCGTGCGTGTGGAATTATTAATGCTCATATACCTGAGGTGTGATGAATAACACACCAGACCGGAAATAGAGAGTACTCATTCCGTCTAGTCAAATTTTTTCCATTGAAAATTTCATCCCTTTGCGTCTATATATTTGCACCCATGCACGTGCAAGTTGCATAATTTGATTATTAGTTTATTTTTTCGTTAATATTTTCTCACATCTCTGATGGTGTGTTTACAATCCCCAATTTGTAGCATAAGTTGCATTAATCAAGCGAATTTGATGTGAATTAGGGTGGTTAGCGGCCAAGAAAGTCCGTCGGCAAGTCACTTGCAGAAGCATAATGTTGACTGCATGAACGACAACTAAACTGGCTATGCAGTAACATGAGAAAGAAATTTCGTCAAAGTAAAATCCCCTGGAAGCTCTTGCCGAAGAAACTTGAGAAAGTAACTCAACGAAGGGAACCTATCCTACTTCTGGCTCGTCAAGCTTCCGTTTTTTAATATGCTCTTTCATTGTATCGGAATGATTCTATGAATTCAAACAACTATTATTAGAAAATTTTGCGTTTTAGAACGACCCTGAGTCTGGTCATGTGTTTCTAGGAGATAATGGGATATTTTGCTCATTATATTAGTGCTTTATCTCATCTAATCAACCTGATTAAAATAGATTATTGCTCAACTGCTACCCTTATACTTTAATGTGTCTAAAGCTATACATTGTCTTGAGTATACATTATCTGATGAGAATATATTATATACATTTTCGCAAGATTATAGATAAATTTCGGAGCTCTTTTTATAGAAAACTTTCTTTTACTGGCATCCGATTCAGATTCAGAATTTAATCCCCTTCATTTTCACGAAAAACACTCGAGAATATGATTGTAAAATTATATTTGGGCCCATATGCCTGAATGAATGCTTATTAAGTCTGGGCCAGAGTTGTTATTGAAATATTATTAATATATTGAATTATATATATATATGAATAATATATTGAATTGAGATATATTGAATTGAGAGTTATTGTTGAAATTCAGCCGTAAGTTATTATGATAATTGTAATATTCAAATCATTATAATTCCTTCAATTGCATTAAACTAAGGTTTAATTAGAAGTGGTGAAGACTGACCGAATTTAGGCCCTAACAGTCTTTTCGACAAGGTTTAAAATTTCACGAGATGCACTCACTGAAACCAATTTTCAACTATTTCCTGGATGTTTTGAGTTTGGTCTCTGGATCACAAATCCATAATACATGATAGTCTAGGGAGAAAAGGGGTCCGTGCTTCTTCTACGAAATGTTTTCCCGGTATTTTCTGTCCTTATTCATCCCGTAGAACCTCCTCGTTAGTGATTCGCCTCGCCCGCGCTCCGTTCTCCAGCGCTCCCCATTAGCGCTGTTTCGTTGCCATTGTGTCCAATTTTCTCTCTCCCGCCATCGCTGGTCACGTTGAAGTCCCACGGGAACTAGTGCACGTTTCATGTGTGTGCACTCGCAGGCGAATAAATAAATGCATATAACTACACGCGCGCATTACGATGAATTACTGAGGGACTCACAAACTTGGATTACTTGTTTTCATTAACCGCGTCTCGCAGTAGATGGGCCTCATTTGCTCAGTGAATAATTGTTGTTCATGGTTTTATTTGCTTGAGACATTCCGTCCACCGGATCTCTTTTGTTGTTTGCATCGCTAGTTACCCTCAGTGGCGTTTCCAGAAAAAAAGTAGAATAGAGAAGGAGGGGGGAGTGGAAGGGCATGTTGGGCTGCAAAGCCGGAGGGAGTGAATACTTATCGCGGGCAGAATGCTGGTAAACTCCATCACAGGATCCTTAGTTTGTTTATGAAACGCGTAATCCAGTTTGGCGCGGTCGGTTCATGGACTCTAATTTTTCTGAAAAGCAATACTGCAGAATTCGTTAGCATGAGTCGTCTAATTTGCGTTCCCTCGTAATGATGATTTTCATGTTTCATCATTTTAAAGAGGAGTTAAATAAATGAATTCGTAAATAAAATATATTTCATTTAGCTGTCACCATATTGTTCCAGTTCGTTTGTAATCCAATAATAATTACCGAATTCAGATATCATCTTCTGTACACTGCTGTGTGTGACTATCTTCTTTGATGTCTGTAGTTATAACAACCGGTACTAAATGGGACATTTTTCGTGAAAATCTTCGCATTTTTTAGGAGCCACTAGAGGCTCGGAGACTGCAATCTGGGCGAAGATTATTTTCGAAATTCAAATCATGCAAATTTCAGTGTTTGCTAGGTTACTCTTCCTAGCCCTCTCTTCAACTCCGTAAATGATAGAAGCGGCAAAATAAGAAAATACTCTGTCGAATTAGTGATTATAAAAATTCCTTTCCACACAAAAACTAAAACCAATGACTCCAACCATGACAGAGCGAGACACTTCATTAGCATTCAGTTCACTTTCTATCTCTACCTTCCAATCGCTTTTTACTTTATAATTCCTGGTATCCTAGAACCCTTTAAAACACTGCGGTAGCACTCGGGTTATGTAGAGTGCACTGTATTTTTTGTAACTTGCGCACGCTGTGACATTATATTTAATAATCTTCTCTCACTCACGCATTTTTTCTCGTCGCCGGTTGACCTTTTTTATCCCGAGTGGCATACTCATTCATCCCATTCCATTCTCTCTTTCAATCGCGTCGTCTTGATATTTGCTTTTGTTCTCCTTCCCCTCTATTCTACCCCCGCTCTCTCCAACCGACCCACCCCTGCGCTTAGTCTCGCTCTGTTTTCTACGTCCCCATCACCTTCCCCCACCCGACCTCTCTGCCTCAGGCCCCGTCCTAAACGATGCAAGGGTTGTATTTTAAACTCTCTACTTTAGTTGAGGAATTTTTAATACGGGATTATGGCGCGGTAGGAAAAATTTTAGCGAACACTGCATGGAAATACGTGTTTTTTAATTGGCATGGTATGTACCTTGATATTTTTTAGCAACTCCTCATTATTGGTCATTCGATCCTAAGATTGTTTGACGGCGGCCCTCCACCCTTCCCTGTCTAATCCTAGTTCCCTTACCTTCCGGTATCTCTTCCTATGTACCTACTTTCCTATTTATTTGGTCCATGAACTTATTCCTGGGTCTTCCTCTGGGGATATTTCCCTCTATTTTATCTTCAACTTTGTTCTTCACTAACCCATTTCGTCTTAGGGTGTGTCCAATCCATCTGGTTCTTCTTTTCTCTATGGTGTTCCATATGGTCCTTTAGCATTCCCTATAACGTTATAAAACCAATTATTTCGCGCATTTAGAAAATCTGCACGTATGAATTCGAATTATTTCTGAATATATGTCATATGTTATATGTTTAAATAGTATTGAATTGCCAAAAAACCAAATCGGTAATATGCAATCCATATCACTGTAATCTATGCCAATTAATAATAAGTTCGCGCATGCAATGTTTCACGCCAATCTGTTCATAAGCTAAAAATCGCTCCGACCACTTCAACCTCCCCTTTCGAGAGCCACCTCTGCGACCTCTCCCCGCTCTCTCGATGCATGTATGTCCTACACGCACTCCTCCTCGGCTCCAATCTCCTCGCGACTCCATTCATTCCGACGGGCGCGCGTTCGTGCATGTCTCCTCTCGGCACGCGGCGGCTCCCTTCCCTTTTATTCTCTCCTCCTCGTGCTCCACTACGGTTCGATGACCCCGTGACCCGTTCCCACGGGAGCTTTTTTTATCTCTCCCTCTCTCTCGCTTATATCTCTGGATCCCTCAACGTAAACCGTTTCACCCATCCCCCCATTCCACTCCCCAGGAAACCGCTTTCAAATCCCACCGGGTTGTTGGGGGGAAGGGTTTGAGCGTGAGGAGAAGGCGCCGGTGTAAAGGTTACAGGGGGCGGTCGGCTGCGAGGGTGAGGGAAGGTGGGGGTGGCGTGGTCGTGGAAAGTGCACGTCGAGGGGTCGAGGAAAAAAAATGTCAACGAGCAATGTAGCGCGGGAAGCCCTCGTTTCATTTCATTCATTTGTTCATATTTTATTGTGCTCTTCCCTATTTACTCATCAGCGTCTTCTCACTCGGAGAGGCGAGCCGCTGGGATGGGATTGGTTTTTATATGCGAGATGAGGACGAGGGAGGGAAGAGGAGATTGAAGAGGCATTTGAAAGGGTGGAGTTAGGTGCCAAGTCGGGAGGTATTCTTTCACGGCTCGGCGCGGGAGGGCTGAAGTAACAAAAGTAACGCGCCGCCTCGCGACGACTATAGTGTTCGTCTGTGTAATCGACTCGGGTGCTGTCTCCGTCCGCGCATGGCGACGTTCTGGAGTTATTTCCTTCTTCCCGTCAGGAGGCGAGAGAGACTTGACTTGCGTCACCCCTTTTGCCCGGGCATCGCCTCCACACCCGCTGGCCAATGGCCTTCCTCCGTCCCCGGACGACTCCTTAAAAGACTCCGCAAACTCCGAATGAGACCTGAGTTCTTTCACCCAGGGTCCGTAACTTTAGTTCTTAAGTAGTTACTCACTCCATTCTTTGCTCACACATAGTTCTCGGTGCCAGTTGCTTTAAAACTCTTTGGGCTGACGAGCGTGCGGGCAGGATTGAGTTAGCGCAGAAGTGCATGTCTGTTGCGTGTGATAGTTGAATCGCTTCTTGACGGACATTTTGAAGGATTAAATTCCGCTTTCTAATCTATTGAATAGCAGGGTTTTTGCTAAATATTTCTCAGAAGCACTTCTAATTAAAGAACCGATGTTGTGTCATTTTCTCTATTTCTTCCCGTAGTTTAATTAATAATATTTGCAATGCTTCCGTTTTTTCTACCGTCCGTCTATCGGTTGAAACTGTTGAGCTCTTAAAACTCTCTCATGAATATAGATACTAGTATTTATAATCAATTTTTTAATACTCGTATAGCATGAATATAATACTTTTTTCAAATTAGTGTCCTTCAAAAACGGGTAATTTCTCTAATGTGCGGTAGTTTAATGTATTCTATCCAACTTTTACGGCCAACACAATTGATGTAAAAGAGAAACGTAAAGCCAAGCAGCCCACTCTATAATTTATGTATTCAGCTCTTTTCCTGATTTTATGGCCTATTGAGTTAGTAAGACCAGTGATTTCATTTGAAATCATAGGTAACTCGTGTTTCTTTTGCTAAGTGTGTCACATAATGAAATAATTGGCGTAACATATTGGGAAAACTTAATTTAATTTTATTAACGCCAAGATGACTAAAAAGAAGACTTAGTAAGTAAAGGTGCACCACAGACCATAAGTAGGACTTGAGATGATCTTTTGTTCAAACCATTGTTGGACACTATGCCATACCTGTGGAATGCTTTCTGTGTGGAATGGAATAATAAAACCCAGATCATCAATGAGAGAACTCCACAGAGGTCTTCGTAGGCACAAAGTTTGCTAAAACCGACTAGCACTAAAAAGAACTTAATATTTATTGGAGTAACCATTTCATACGAAAAAAAAGTTATAGTGAGAGCCCGAAAAGAATTGAATGTTTGACGTTAATACTTTTATTTTCGATTTTTTAAGTCCGTGATTAGGCATTTTACGCTGCTTATTTGATGACAAAACATGATGCACCAAAAAAGTTCATTTCATTTACTTTTCTCATGGTTTTTCTCATTGATGAGATGAATAATTCTATATAAATACTGCCCAGATTTGGAGAAATGAATTCAAAAGTTCCCCAGTTCAAAAGATTCTTTAAATAGATGAAACTGTCAAGGCTTTGGTCAATTTTTTAGAAAAATCAATCATCAAAGAAAAGTGATATAAGACAAATCGATATTTTGTGAGATCAATCTTAGGTCTATTAACTTTAAGTGCAAATATGTAAATTCGTCTAATCTTCTACCATGTGGTTCTTTTGGAAATCATGTATTATATGACCAAAGAAATGGCGCAATCCATGCGATACATTTGTGGCTCTGCATCAAGGAAACGTGAATTTATCAAGAGACAGGTATGAAGCTTTTCTGTTGAAACAGTGTTGGAGAGAGAGTCTTTGCCCTGGTTAGGCCGCATCTCATGTACACCTTGAGTATTTGGGACCCTATACTAGAAGATTTAATTCTCTAAGTAAATAAAATGCAAAGAAAAGTCTCAAATTAAGTTCAAAAATAACACGAGAAAATAGAAAGTGTTTTTCATCAAATGAATGGACTAGATTGGGAGTCGTTAGACTCCAAGACTGAATGCTTAGCTTGCGTCTCTTGAAAATTCAAATGCATCCATTTTCAATAAGACACATACAATATTACGCATGTTCACTGTATGATATTTATCTTGAGCTGACCGAAGTGACAAAATAAGATACATTGCCGAAATTATTGAAACAAAACTCTCCTTTCCGCGCACCATTGATGATTACGACAACAACACGTAAGAGATATAATGTAATTCATCTCTGACCTCTGCGGTGGTTCGGAGGGAAGCATGTTGATGTAAAAGTCAAAAGTGTATTATTTTTACCTTTGCTTCTCGATAATATTTATTTCCCTACTAATTAGAAGAGTCTCCAAATTAATACATTTGAGCTAAAACGATTGGTCAAGACATAATGTTCCTCATTCCTAATTATTCTTAGCTGTTCTATTCTACGTGAGTGACCCACGGACCATTAGGATAAATTATAGTAATTGACTGCGTTCTATTCAAGTTTGCGTTTATTATATTTTTTTCAACCAGGGTGATTGCTTAAATATTTCTCAACAATAAGGAAAAATCTCTTGCATGAATTCCAGTGTATGTAAGGAATAATCATGCAAAAATCGCATGTTTATTTTTGTTCCAAGGAAATACAAGTCATACCTCATATCTACATGTAACATCCTGTATTTTTTGCTGTTTTTTAATGCCATATAAGATTTCAAGAACCTCTTTTAAAAGGATCCTTAACAGTCATACTTATAAAAACCTTTTTCCTATCGCATCGTGAACTTGTTAAACTTATCTTAAGAGAAAATAAGGCCAAATTCAAATGTTTTCTTGTATTCCTATTTGATTGTAAGTAAAATTGTTTTATTTTCAGAAGATTGTCATAAATGATTAAATTTCGCGGGGCATACAAAATATCAGTTATATGCGCTCTTTAGTAGCAAGATTGAAAAGAATGCATTCAAATTTTTGGCATTCCATAGAATAAAATGATCTCAAATTAAATTTCTTTGTAAACTTATAATTCAAATGAAGTTGAATACTTATTAAGAAATGCTGCCTAGTTTTCTCGACATTTAAGACTTCATAAATTCGAGTATTTTTTTACCTCTTTATGCATTCACTAACATTAATTATCCTTGATACTGATTCTCTCCATAGGAGTTTTTCTCATTTAATTGATACTCCAGCTTCCCTTCGTGAGCAAAATACCTGGCAAATAATGCATTTTATTATTCAGAACTCAATCTTTTGCCGACTTTGAATATTAATAATAATAATAAGGCGTATTTACTGGGACAAAATTGAGACCAAGGCAGTCCCTTCTTCCATCTAACCCCTCGACAGATAAATACATGAAATAAGTGTGAAGAAAGATGTATACATTGGTGGGAAAAACGTAAGGAAGTAAGGAAGAGATATCCTTGACGAAAAAACCCACTGCAGGAAAACACCCACACATGAAGGGAAGTGTGAAAAACCTGCGAAAACGTACACACAGATTAAACTAATGTAGCACAAAAAAATGCGATAACGTGAATGATAATAATAATAAAAAGGGTAGTTCATACATAACTGCAAAGTTAAAAATAACTAAATTAATAACGAGAGAATAATAATAAATAATAAGAGAGTAAAAATAAATAAAAAATATATAAATGAGCAAATAAAATAAATATCAATAAATAAATAAAACAAACTCAAGAAATTAAAACAAATAATAATAAATGGATCGTATACAGTAAATTGACAATTAAAAAGAGATTCTTAATAAACGGAATAAAATTAGGAAAAGTTACATACATTTGACAGAAAAAAAGATAAATCAAAATTAAAAGTATATTTATAAAAAGAAATTAATAAAATAAATTGAGTTTATGAAAATATTTATTCTTGATAGAAAATGAAGTAAGAAAACAACATGTCAATACTTTATTACTAAAAAACAATATTAGACTCGTCCCATTGTGAAAGAAATAAGAAAGGAATTTTATGAATAAACTTAAAGAGTAATTGTAGAAGGAGAATGTAGTGCCAATAGGGTAGAACATTAGATCTTGAAGTGTCTTTCTGTTGTGCTTTTCGGAGTGCCTTATGTAACGTCCTTTTAAAAGATGCGATAGATGGAGTTTCCCGCAAGGACTAACTGACTGGGGTTATTTCACTCACGGCAGGCCGTCACAGTGAACGATTCATTGTAAATAACTGTTCGATGGGTATAACTAATTTATTGTTCCCTCGCGGATTTATTTTGTGGACTTGATTCAGTGCTTTGAAATCGTCCATTAGGTAGTGAGGAGTAATTGAGTTTAAAAGTTTATATATACAATAGGGATAGTGTATGAAGTTTACGTCTGTCGCTAAGCTTTTGCCAAGATAGTTTATGCAGTATGTGATGTGATCTGATTTTTGTAAATTAAATATGGATCTGACACATGCATTTAACGAGCCCTGGAGCTTCAATTATGATTCTTGAGACAAATCTAGATAAACTTTATCAACGTAATTAAAGTGAGGCATTTTTAGCGTGGATACAAATTGTTCTTTAAGGATGAAGAAATGACGTATTTCAATTTAAGTAGAGGAAATATGTAGTGACTTATGAACAGTTTTGCGAAGCTTATTCACATGAGAAGACCACTACAAATTTTGGTCAGTCAATATCTTTAGATTTTATATAGTTTAGGGTCACCGTTAATACTTACAGGCGGAAATTAATTTGCATGAGTGAGAGCAAGAACCCTTGGGTATCCAATTACATTGGCTTGTGACTTGTTTGGATTTATGTTTAAAATATTTGTTTTTCTCCAAGTGTTAAGTCATGCCAGATCATCAGTTGATGCACTTTATGTTGTCACGCAAACAATCAACAGTTAATGTAAATAACAGTTAATGTTAACAATAATGTAACTAGACCTGCAGATTGTCAGCATATAGATGATACTTTCAGTTTTTTTAGTTCTGATGGGCAATTGTTGATATAAAGAGAGAATAACAGAGGACCGAGTATAGAACCTTGAGGGACACCGCATGATACTTCGGCCCATACGGAGGATGTTTCATTGGTAACGATTTTCTGTTTCCGATCTGAAAGGTAGGACACAACCCATTAGATCGCGGACAAGGAAAAACCCATACCCCGTATTTTTGCTGCGAGGATATCTTTGTCTATTGAATCAAAGGCTTTGCTGAATTCAAGTAAAACGAGCACTGACTACTCTTTTCTGTCCATTGATTTTCTAATATCATCGTTTATTTTTTACTAGTGCGGTAGTTGTACTGTGTCTATGGCGAAAACCCAATTAATAATGGTCGAGAATACTATTTAACTTTATGAAATCCTTTACCTTAGCATGTACAAGTTTTTCGAATGCTATTGAAAGAATTGGTAGAAAAGAAATTGGGTGGAATCCTTTCTCTTCGGAGGAAGCAGTTTTCTTTAGGATAGGCTTGACCAGAGAACCCTTCCATTGATTGGGAAAATGTTCTTGGGACAGTGATAACTTATAAATGTTGATGATGAAAGACAAGATCGTAGGGAGCAATTTTTTGACAAAATCTATAGGGATTCCGTTAGAGCCTTGAACTTTGGACTTGCTTCGTTTAAACGAAGATTAGACTTGCAGCTGGGATGTCGGGGAGAATTTTAGTTTTCTGATATTGTTTTTACAAGGATCTGTTGATGAGTAATAAGTTTGTAATGTTCGGTCTTTTGTATCTTTTGAGGTATGATTCGGTGGCGGTGAGAATTTAATATTTAAGTCATCAAGAGAGATGTTAGGTGGTAGCGTATAGTCTTTAGTTTTCCCTATGTCAATCGAGTGGAGTTTGTTCCAAAGAGCCGAGGATGAGCCTTTAGATGCAGCAGCAGAGTGATTTTTTTGAAGAATTTGATTTTTGCATTTCTAATGAGCTGTTTCGTTTAATTCCTGAGATATTTATATTTTCTAAAGGTAGTGTTGTCATTGAATTTTTAAACGACCAAAAGACTGAGTCATGCTCAGCCATTGATTGTTTGATGTCATTATTTAACGATAGTGTATTTGTCTTTGATACACGAACTACTTTTTCCGGAGCAAATTTGTCGAAGAGGTAAATCATTAGGGTATTAAAGATTTAAATTTTATCGCCTACTTTTTCTATGAATTCAATCGAGGTCCACGGTGGTGTTTTTGCTTTGTTTGTTAATTTTTCATCGTTTATCCCGCTAATGTTACGTCGGTGAATAAACTTCTGCTGGAAATTAGGAGTTTTAGCTGAATATACAAGGTAGATCAAGTCATGAGACGAGATACCAAGTACTGATATTTGACCGTGTGAGATTATTTTTGCTTTTTTGGATGTAATGGCTTAATCAATCCTCGTTAAGGAAGCCAGGGTGGTAAGAGTTGATGATAATTGGGGAATTTTAAGATTAATTACAGGGAATATTTGCTGGAGAAAGTTTGTGTCGTACGAAGCTGCGTTGAAATTAGTATTAAAGTCTCGTGTTAGAATTGTATGTTCGTATTCTGTTGTATAATACGAGATAACATCATCGAAATCGGATAAGTTACCTATTTTCGGAGGTCTGCATCTTTTAATGATGACAGTTTTTAAATCGAGTTAATTTTAACTTCAACGAGGAGATATTCTGACTTTTTTTCTGTACACAGAATCACTTTTAGCAATTACTTTGCTACTAAAATCACTTCGTATGTACACGCCGACACCTCCGCCGCCTTTTTCGATGCGGTCATAGCAATAAAGACGATAATCTGGAATATCAACGATTTCAGAGAGTGAAGAGGGCTTAAGCCATGTTTCAACCAGGGATTTGATATGGATATTGTCGTAATTAAGCAAGCAACGCAACTCGTTCAAGTGGGCAGGTTAACTTTGAATGTTGAGGTGGGTCATTTTTAATGTCCTTGGAAAGCCAAACTACTTTTCCTTCATATTCATATGAATGCCAAACCTCGGAAGACCTCTGTAATAATTTATCCGAAACACTTTCATATCTTTCTTTCTCTGGTACCTTAATTAGATGGGGATCTCGTTAAAATGTTCATTTCTAAAGCAGCCTGAAAGCAAACGCACTGTAAGAGGCAACCTTATGTAAATGTTTTGAATAAACAGGCACTCAATTATTTTTACTTGTGGATTTCGATAGCTAAAAACTAAGAAACACTCTGTCCTGAGTTGTAATCTATAACTTTTTTACTTCTGTAACCTGAAAATATTTCCAAGAATGACTGATGTATCTTAAAAGCTCATATTTTGGAGTTGTCGAAGCTCCTGAATAGCCTAAACATTGTTTCATCAAAAACAAAACTTTTCTTCTTCTTCTTCTTCCGCCTTTCTTTCTAGGCTTGTGCCTGTTTCCTTTAGTACATTTCCACATCCCACATCCAAGTTATCCTTCCACCTTTTTCTTGGCCGATCCACACTTATTTTTCACTTTGGAGTATTGTCTCTTGCCACTTTCACTATTCTCTGTTCATCCATTCTCTCTATGTGTTCATTCCACTCCACATTCCCTCGACGAACCCACTGGTTTAGATCTTCCACGCCCCACTCTCTTCTTATCGACTCACTCCTTTCTCTGTCAAATAATGTTTTGTCAGCAATCCTCTGCAAAATTTTCATCTCCATGGTTTCAAGTAACCTTCTGGTTTTGGAAATATCTGGTCTTGTCTCTCCTACATATGTAAAGATTCGTCTCACTATAGCCTTGTATATACTGCCCTTTGTTTCTTTCCTTATGTGCTTGTTATGCCAAATTGTGGCATTAAGGCAGCCAGAAATTCTGTTTGCTTTTGTGATTTGCTCTCCTGCTTCCTTCTCAATATCCCCAGAGTTTAAAAGCTTAATTTACAAATATTTAAAGCACATTTCTTAATGAATGACTCTCCCATTGGATTGGAGGAATTAATAAATTGGGGTTGTTTTGAAAAAAGAGAAAGAATTTTATTTAGAATAACTCTTAGCTCTTCTTTCAGTTATTTTTTTCTGCTTCGTGTGTGCATCGAGAATTAGTAGTCATGCAAACACCTCTGAGTTAACCTTTGTGGGTCTTAAATTTTCTAACCGGAAGGAAAAGGTCGATGGTTTATTTTCTCTTGCTAACAGCTCTCCACCGCGGATGTTTGAATTCTGCGCTCCCTATCCAACTTTCCTCAGTCGGTGTAAATAGTTTCGAGGAGTTAGGCGATGCTTCACAGGTGGATGGCCACGCCAAATATTTAGCGAGAAGGTATCGGGCGAATGGGAAGGAAGGCCATGAGAACAGCGGCCTAACACTTTTCTACTAACGCACGCAAACCAGGCCGGCCTTTTATCAGTCTTGCAGCGTCGACAAACTAAACTATGTTTACGGGAAAGCGGGCTAAGGCCGCCTTCTCATCCTTTACTTCCCTTTCCCTCTGGCTAACGGCTGCGCCTTCTTATGCCTTCGCATGCCTGCAGCTTTTCCCGGAGCTTTCAATTCTCAAGGGCGAGGTAGAGAACATCTTTACGGCCCCCCTCCTCTTCCTCCGCCTCCTCCCACCCGCGATCCCTCCGCCATTCATATATGTTCCCCTCATTCTGCCCCCACCTCCTTCATGACCATAATACTCCACTTTTCCTCCCTCCTCCTCCTCCTCTCTCTCTCTCCACAGGGGCCTACATCTTCCTCAAAGTCTTCCCCCTCCAACATCTCCAACCTTCCTCACTTGCTACTCTATCCGTTCCATTGAATTTAGAACTTCTCCCATCGCTTTCCCCTCTCATACCAGTCTATGCACTCCACCCCCAGCTATCTCCGTTTTATCCCTCCTCCCTCAAGACGAATTCTCCCCCCCCCCTCACTTTACCAACGCTCAATAGCATCAGCAAGCAAGCAGCATTGGCGCGTTACTCCGAAAGGAAGAGAGAGGGAGTTATTGGGGGAAAGGAGAACCCCGTGAAGGAGGGATTCGCGATCTCCAGTGCCTTTCGTCACGGCGCGAGCGCAGTTTTTAGTACCACTAGGGGTTTGAGGCACCGGGGTGGGGGAGGAGGCTGAGTGGTGGGGCTGAAAGATAGTAAGCAGGGGAAAGTAAGTAAGTGGGGCGTTGAGGTTTGAAAGGCAGGAAGGTGGAAGAAAATTGTTGTCCATTCGTTCCAGCAATTACTTTCGGTCACAATTTGAAAAACCTGCAGTAACTGACTATAAGCATTGGCAAAATAGGCGAAAAGTAATGAATGAATAAAAAAATTATTTAGAAATTAATATTTTTATATTTTTAATGAAAATAATGTAGATTAATTAGGTAAACTGTATCAAACTATAAGATCTAAACGCCTAAGATTTCTTTTATACAATATTATTGGTGAGGCAGACATAGCTGTAGCTAAGCAGTTTCCATTGTGATACTTGCATTTGAAAAATGCACCCGCGCCTTGTGTCGGTATGTGGAAAATTTAGGTACACATGGTAGTTCTCTTGCAATCTTTTGGCTTTTATTTAAGTCACTACGCTTGGCAATTGAATGATAAAAACGCATGCTAGCCTTTTTAAATAGTAGATTATATCATCGTTGTGCTATGTATGTATGAGGATATTCCTTCATATTGACCAGTTAAGTATGTACACCTACTTTACAGGAACATGTAAATAGAGTTTTGGTTATCATCGCTAACATGGCTACACAATGACTACTTGGCCCTCGAAATGGGCAATATTTATTAGCGCATAGACTGAGGCAATGTATATTAAAGTTGACTCTGGAAGGCTTCATCTGGTAAAATTTAATAGCGTTTGCAATCAAGCACTTTAAATACCTTTACAGTTAGCTATTATTTCCGCTCTTCACACCTATACTTTTCGAAATAAATTTTTTTGTGTTACCCTTGACTTTTTGACTAAAGAGCTGGCATATTACTTGTTGCGGGCCGGAGGAAATGCCCTATTTATGAGAGAATTACCGTCACAATGGTATACCCTCCAAAATTGCATCAATTTTTTTCTATTGAGGGTTGATATTTAAAATAGTATATGACAAAACCTGATTTATACAGAAACGGGGAGTTTGAGTTTTGGGATGGGTGTAGTAGGGGTTAATTTTGGAAATCGCCGGGGCAGAGGGGGTTAGAAGGAGCGGGAAGGGATGGAGGCAATTGAGCGACACAGGGAGGGAGTGTGGGAAAAGAGAAAGGAACGATAGACGGAGAGTAAAGAAGTGTAGCAGCGCAGGAATAGCTACTTATTGATGGGTGTATTTTGTGAGTGTAGAGTTCTCGCCCACTCACTCACTCCCCTCCTCTCAGGTAAGAATTTACGTGGAAATCGAATGAATCTGAGGACATGAAAATATTATGGAATTCAGAGAGAAAACGCAAAATATGGTGCACCTTTGGCAGGATTTGATTTCAAACCTCGATTATCCATATATTTATGACAATCACAGACGGAATCTGTTTATTGGGACTCCACATTGATAAATGTTGGTGAATATTTTCATAAATTGAAAATTTCATACAGAATGATCGATAAATTTTATTTCTACTAATCAATTCTTGCACAAAATTTAAACATTAGGTGAAAAAGAGAGGTATTTATACCTTCTTAAGAATATGAGGCTTAGCTTGCGTAAATCTTCGTTATCTTGTGAGGGAGTGTGAAACAGTTTTTTTGCAATTGAAGACAAGTTTGATGACATATAGCATAAATTTAAAGGTGCAAACAGAGAAATATCATGTCTGCGATGAGTTTACAGAGATATTACATCACTATTTGAATCAATGAGTCTTTAACTTGGAAAAATACGTACCTGTTTAATCGTCTTCAGTTGTGTAGCTCCCTGTCATCCCAATACATTTGCGCCTATGATGAAAAGGGATGATTTTGGGCATAAATAAGAGGGTTATTACACATGCAAAGTTATGTTGAAACAAAAGCTTGTTTACAATGAAACACACCACAAAATGATACATACATGCTGCATTATTGCTGCAGAGGTTAAAATAACTAATTCCTTCCCGGCTTGTATTAAATATAAACTCATCCAAGGTTAAACAGCTGGTCTTTGGCGGAAATGGAATACCTGACTTGAACCAGTGTGCTACCCGGGAAGAATTATCATTCATACCGGTTTTATTTCCGGCATGATGAGATTTGTAGGCTATGTGCCTCACATTATTGTGAAACACACGTTTACCGGCTTGTCTAGTCTTAGAAAGCCTAAACAAATCGGCTTGCCGTGTCTAGGGTATTAGGCTATGAACGTCACCAAAATATTTACCATGTCTATCAAAAAGTAAAGATAGCGGATGACAGCATACAAACTTATTCTTCACCTCGCACGCGTTAGCTTTGCCCAAATGTTTTCGTTCCCACCCCATCCGGCCAGGCCAAATCCCTCGTCGCCTCTATTCGTTTCGCTTTTCCAACTTCTCCGCCATCGCCTTCGGCAGCAGTTGGGATTTTTTTTACATCTTATCGACGAAGGAGAATAAATAAGGAGATATTGAGAACTGAACTTCCCTCAAGATTTCTTTGGCTTTAACACTCGAGGCATAGAAGTAAACACCATATATTGGAGATATTTTTATCGCAAAAATATACAATGGAGGTGGAGGAGGAGGAAATGGCCAAAGTGACGAAGTTGTGGGACGAAGTAGTTAGGTTCGGTGAAATGTTATCATTGGATTATTTGGAAATATTTCTTTGGAAAGAAAGATCTAGGCGATGAAATATTGGTTTCTTCGGGAAATCCTCGTTGTCGTTATATAAACAACCACTTCTGGGTGCTTCACTTTGCTAGGATTTCGCAAACGTGGATGAATATTGGTTTGTATTGACCAACTTGTAGATAGAAATGGTAAAAAATGTGTTTACCTATGTAATTAATTATTCTCATTTTTTATTTGAATAAATATCCTCTTTATGGTGTGCGGTCGAGAAAATATTTACGCCCCTTTAATTTTTACCTCTCATTTGCCTCACAATATTTTTAATATTGTGAGGCAAATGCAAGCAGTGCATCTTTTTTGAAAACTGATAAGATGGTGTAAATTAGAAATTATTATGCTTAGAGACCTATATACTTCGAATCTCCCTGCTAATGATGATGATGCTTTCAGCTGAAATTATGGTAAACATTTTTTTGATTGACTAAAACTGATAAATATCCACAGGATAGTATACAATTTGAATCGCGCTAGACCCGTCGTCGAAAATCAGTGGATTCCGGAGACAGTCAATATATTCATGATCTCCTTATCCCTCCTTAACTCTTTAAATATAAGATAGAAACGCCCTATAATATTTCCTATTTCTTTCACAAGGCCTAATCGCCCTTTACTTTCTATTTATTTACATTTGTATTAACATCACTTTGGGTAAACCAAAGGCAAAGAAACTGATATTGGGGTCATGAGTGAGGCAGCTATCAGAGTCTCAAACACTTTAAATTCCTGGGAATGCTTTAGTAAAAGCAAACGGGCTTCTTTGGCTTTGGTTATAAGTGAAAATCGTACCTTTTTCTTGCTCTAAATCTATAAAAAATATGACTTCGGAACTGGTTAATGTAGCAAACAAGCATGTAGCCATTATTCTACTTCCTGTCCTTTGCTCCTGGAAGTGAAGGTAAGCGTGACTGTTTGGCGTCAAGTTACGACACTCATAATTCACGTCTTTTTGAATAATAGAAGATGACTTTGTTTGTGAAGTTCAGACACGACGCGGTGTTGGTTATAGCTTAGGCAGTTCCAAGAATGTGTAGGAAGACTGTCTTTATAAGATCCCCCGAATGGTCCTATGCAAACCATTTTTCTCTAAACTCACGTGATACAAAGACGTATTTAGTCACAATATGGTTCATGATCTGAATCAGAATAATAAGAAATGCTTAGCAATGTTATTGGTCATGCTCTGCGTTAATCTAAGGAATAATCGGAAATGCGGATACCAAGGTGATCAAGTTCAGGAAGGAACTTATTGAAATATTCTCTAGTTGTACCATATTTCTATGATTAATTTCTGTAGGCAACATGGCCTTTGATGACAATAATTATCACCGTCTGTTGTTCTCTCTACTTTGGTTTAATTAGTCCATTTACATCTTAGCCAACTTTATGCGGTCCGAGTGAATGTTTAATTGTCTCTCATTAATGTACAGTGGTTTCTCTCCTTTCAATTTTCATTTCCTCATCGCTTCCCTCGAGTCCTCTCGTATTTTTATTCAAAACTTCTGTGATTCTTCGTCTCGCCGCCCAATTTATCTTCTGCTTCGGTAATAGGTGGTTTAATTCCATTTCCTCGACAAAGTTTTCATGGGGTTTTAACTTATATGAAATAACGCTGCGGATTGAAAGTGAATGTAGGGACAGAACGCGATTAATTCCTTCTTCCACTTTTAAAAATCTCCCTTGCAACTGACTTTCCCTCCCACACACTTTTGTTCCCACGATTCTCCTTCCGCGTCTCTTAAAATTATGGAAATCTTCCGCGAATTTTCCTCTCCGTCTCTCCATCTTCCTAATTTACGCACCCTCCCTCATTCATTCGTCCACCGCTCCTTCGCCGAAAGTAGCCGACATTTCCTCGGGAGAATATTAATCGTGTCTTTTTGATGCATATTTATGAGAGTTGGAACTATATTAAAGATATTCTGCATTAATAATAAAATGTTCTCCGGGGAGCATGAACGTGGGAAGACTGAAAGTTTATTTTGCCTCACAAATATTATCGACTCTCATCGTTCGAGAGGTAGGATTTTAAATGGAGGGTGAAAAAAGATGAAGATGGGGGTTGAGGAGGAGGAAAAAGGGTCGACCTGATTAGGATGCGATGCGGAAGCAGCACTCTGAAAAATCATCGTCTTTCTTCCCATATGCCACGTGACTGATTGCTTTACTTATTTATTTAGCATGTGAAAGGAACAAGACCATCGTGTCATTTCTTTCCATCATTTGTAGCTCTTAGTTCATGCACAGTTTACGAAAGAGCCGACGCTTGTGATTTCTCTGGAAGAAGATGAAGTCACAAAAGCCGTAATTATTTGACGATACACAAGATTAACCTGCCATAACTGCTGGTCCAGAGGTTTCTCAGGGCTAAGTCAGTTGGGGTGTTGTACTTTGCTATAAATCAATATCTCATCCCTCACGCAAGAGTATAGATAAATGTACATATTATTTGTATCCCATGGTGACGGAAAATAGTACAACTTTCATCATTTTCACATCAACCCCATTAATGGAGATGTGATTTGTGTAAAAGGGGCGCAACAGAAATGAACCTGTTGAGAAATTAACAAGCAATGCGATATCTCATCGGTACAAGCTACGTATACATATTTAGAGATAATAATCGCTAGAATGCGAATGGGAATCATTCATACTGTGTAATTTAACACAAGGCTAAAGTTATTTATGAAATTATTATTATTATTATACTCCTTGTTTATGATGATATTTTTTTTCCTAGTACCCTACAATTTGGTCAAAAAATTAAGATTTATTCACTCTTGCTGAAGGAATATCGACTTCTGGATTACTAGGATTTCCGTTTGATTATGGCTTTGGGAAACAATAAGATAAACACGAAAATACATTGCTCTTTACTCTGAATCAGACCAAATTGTTCCCAAAAATAAGTAGATAGTGAGTAAACATTAGGTTAAATGTGAGTAGATTTTAACCACTTTCAAATACATACTCAATTCTTCTGAAGGATTGGTCTTAGATAGTGAATTTAATCACCTCATGCCAACGTTTTTCAGTTTCGTTTTTGCATCATCAGGACTATAACGTGCAATAAGAGTAATGGAAATAACTTTTTATAAACTCATGAGAAACTTAAAACACTGTTTTTATCTATAGAATAACTATTGACATGAGATAATGGTCAGAACTAGCAGGAGGTGATTTAATTCACTTCCCCAAGGCCAATCTTCCAGAATAACTGCGTTAAAATTGAGGCAATTGACAATAACTATATGTGTTGAGAGAGGCTAAGGAGATCAACGGTGCACAAGAAAATTAGACCTTTAGGGACGTCCTTGTCCTGAATAAGATGATCTGCTCCGGGAAGTTCCATTAGTTGACGCGACCTCGACCTGAGTGCAGTCTCTCGAGACGAGAGAGAGGCACTAGGGAGCAAGTCCTTGGCAGCACTGGCCGAAGTGAGTGGAGACCGCGGGGGATGGGGGAGGGGCGCACTCCTCAGGGGCGGGTCAGCAGACTGGTTTGCCGACGCTGCGATGCGATCCCCCGCGGATTCATACAAGTGACGACCGTGGTGGGCACGCGAAAAGCCTCCTCCATCTCGACTGCCCCTTGCACATCAGTGCCACCAGCGGTGGCGACGGTATAAAACGCGCACCTACTGATGAGTGGGTCGTGGGTTCGAGTCCCGCCCGGGTGGATATTCCCCCTCTCAGGATATGGATTTTTTGTGTCCATCTTTTGATGATGCTATCTCACTCGTCGGAGAAGGCCTGCAATATGCCGTTTTCTGGGTGGTGGAAAATAAATAAATCATCATCGGCTTCCGATCCATCGGCACCATCCGGCACCATTCATCTTTATGTCACTTTCCTATTTCTCTCTTCATCCGTTCATCACTACCATCATGCGCTCCCACTCCACAATCTGCCTTTCTGTCTTCAGCGACGAGGGGTGTCGTCGGGTTTATTTTTGAAGAGTCCGCGGGGAGGAGCCACTGGCAGCATCTCTCGAACGCCATCCCCGCTCCCTAACCTCCTCCGCCATTTTTCCTCCGCTCCCCTGCTTTATCGCCGACTTCTTTAGATCCTGTCCGCGTTCATTTCCTCCTTCCCCCACCTTCTTCCGCTCTTCTTAGTACGCCCTCCCCCTCCCACCTTGAAACTCACTCTCTTCCCTTCTTCTTTTATCCCCCCTTTCTAATCCTTAACATGAACCTCTAACCGCCTCCCTCCCAAAACTTCTTTGCTCTAAACTCTCCAGTTTATTACGCGAGTATAGACTTTTTTAATCGAGTGGTTTCACTCGGTTTTTTCTTTTGCATTCAATGTCTCCGTCGTGTAGTTGTCCCTCCTCGGTCCCTAACCCCGGTCCTTAAAGACCTCGCGAGATCTTTAAAATATATGCGTGTATATTCCTTTACTTTAAAAACGCGTTTATTCTCGGAAATAAAAGAATGAAATCACTTTTAGCCCTGATAGCCCAGTATTCAAATTTCATAGACGTCATAGCTACTGTTTCTGTGATGAAGAGTCATGCCTGCAAATAATCATGTCATAGGCGTAATAGCTATGTGACCATAGTGTATGACGCTCGAAAAACTCAATCACAGTGGTGATTAGGTCAAGGATAGAAGTATATTCGTTGATCAAGGGTGATATTAAGCAAATCACCGTCCATTTTCCGTTAATGCCGTTATTTTTACCCTGACTTAAGTGGAAGAATAAAAAAAACTGCGTCAATTATATCGTACTAAATTTGAGTTCTCACGTTATATTTTGCATTACTGCCAAATAATGCCCATTTTTTAATTGTTGGAATGAAAGCGGAACTAGCTCAGGATAATCGGAATATCATGCTCTTCGTGAGTAGTAATTTAACACTAAATTTTGACTAACATGATGAAGCTCATACCCACTTTAAAATCTTGGATATTTGTTTTTTTTATCATTTGTCGGATTTCTCACCTTTTTTTAAAGCATGGGAATCACTGTATTTTACTGCTGGGCTGCGTATTTCTGGTGGACGGTTAGCAAAAACTTGTAAATATGTATTTATGGACACGGAATGGTACTACTCCCATGAACTATATTCATATGTTCATGAACATTTCTCTCATTATTTTCCTACAAAATATTTAAAATAAGATTGACATTTACACAAAAATACTTATAAAAGTGTGACTTTTCAAGGGGTTTTGTACTATGGACACCTTGTGTACCCCCTAAACTTACCTCATCTGCTCAGATTCAAATATCAAAGATATAGATACTCATAAAAAACTTTTGCCCTCGCTTACAAATTAAATCAATATCCCAAATAAATATCGCTCATAATTCTCATAAATATTCATTAATAATAACCATTAGCAAGTTATCAATTTTAAAGCTGGGATATCTCATACACATGTAATTATCTTTCCATTATTTATGACTTTTTATTCCATAAATGATATCCCTTTGTTTACATTAAATAATAATTGTTTATTGACAAATATACATCAGGCTATTTCCCTTATGTTGATGTGGTAGGAGTTGCTCTTCTGATAAATGGTCTCCAGTTTCATCCACTCCGCCAAATGTTGACGTATTGTGTGCCGCTCTCCTGACGATCGATCCCGGTCCATGGCTTCTCAGTCTCTACTCGTGCTCTCCCTTCGGATTTCAGCAATTAAGCTCCTCGTCGCTATTGTCCGTCGTCCTCAAAAAAGATTCCTGGCAACGATTTACTGCATTGACTCCCCAAATCCCGATCTCTGATTCTCGATCTCCACCGGCCAATATTTTAACTGTACTCAACTGAGCTAGCCTTTACTGAGCTGCTGCTTGAATGTATGTCCTCTTCTCTGGTTTTCAGTATTTATGTGTAAAATTTTTGTTTACTCTATTGTTGGTTTTATTTATGCTTTGATCCTCAATTCTTACTCTTCCGCGTTCGCTTCCTGTTCAATAATACTTATTCCGTGAATAGATTCCTTTGGTCAACGACCTCTCTGGCCTTGGTGGAGCTTTCGTTGTTAAATAGGTGTTGCCAAATTCGCTAAAATTTGTAAAATAGCTACTAACACAAAATGTATAGAGTAATTACCATATGAAAGTTTATTTATCTTCAAAATATTTTCATAATTTTACACAAGAACACTGCATAAGGACGGGACTCGTGATGCGCTTTCGATCGTCTTTTGCTAAAATTTCTGTCACAGGTTAATAGCGTTCCGGAAATTGACGATAGGTGGCACTAATACAATATTTTAGCCTTGTTTACCATTGTTTACGACGAGATTTGTATTGTTGTGAAGGCAGTTTGGAGTGTGAATGTGCAGTTAAACGAGACAAATTTGGTTAAAAATGGGTTTGCGAAGTTTTTTTTGTGTCAGATGCTTTACTGAGTACTTGAATACCTAAATGGGGAACAAGATTCTCGGCGGAAAGAACAAAAGCTTGTTTAAGGTTAATGTAAGTACACGTGGGTGACGATCGTTGCCCTTACGGCAAGGTAGACATTACGCGAGAGACGGCGTTCAGTGAATATATTTCCTTGTGCGTAGGCGACAGTGTGTTTCCTTTGTTTTGACATTCCCAGCGTATGCTATTTCTTCATTTGCTGGCGAGAGAGAAAGCGTTCGGTGCACGTATGAATTTCCTAGTGCCTCCAACAGTGCGTACATGACAGTATGATTCCTATGTTTTGACATTCCCAGCGTATGCTATTCCTACATTTTCCGTCATTCCTTCATTTGTTTCCGTTACTTTTCTGAGCTTAAGTTGTTCATTTTCATTTCAGCTGTTGACCTTCATCTGCTACAGGCTATTTTATATTTGACCGTTTGTTTATAACGGGCAAGTTATTGATACTTGTTTCTTGTTTCTTTTTAAACTCATATTGGAATACTTTGCTCGCTTTACCGCCCGCCCACTCGTGTATTCTTGTTTTTTCAATGTCCATTTTACTTTTCTACGCCCTACGAATTATAAAGGGGAAATGCTTTCGAATCATTGTACTTGTCATGGCATCAATAACATCAGCTTATTTTGCCAGCGGCGTATTTAATTTACGTGAATTGGCATCGAATAACCGGAAATGATCTAGCATTCGAATTAATTGCATTAAATATTATTTAAATGCACTCTTTTCCCTTTTCTTACATCGTAAATTAGGGTGGAATTCGGAATACGAATCCACCGATCACATCACCTAATTCTGTACGCTTTCGGTGTCATTTTTTTATTTCGCGACGCTCTCGAGAGTTTTCTCGTCGATGGCTCGGTACCGTAGGTACGTAAATCTATTGTCCAATGCCTTAAAGTATTACTTGCAGTATAAATCATCGTACTAGCGGAGAAAAAGGAGACGTAAGAACACGTATAGTTTGCCCAGAGACGTCTGCTGTAAGACTTGATAACTTAAACAGCGCAGCCTGGAACGGGAACTTCAATTCTTTCACTTCCATTGGCAACAGTGTCAATATGGGAGTTTTCCGTCCTTATGCAGTGTTCTTGATTTTAACAAATATTGGCGTACTAATTATTACGAGTGTTGTACAAATTCAGCTCCATTATGTGATATTTGTCAAAATATTATCATTTCATCATAAATTCTGACAATATAGTGTTATTTTGCATAGTTTATTTCATAAACATAAAATAGATAAACTACTAATGAACAAAGTGTTTATGTTTGTTTTCATGCTTGATACCACTTGGAATACATTTGTTTACGGTGTTTGCTGTTATTGTTGGCTTCCGTGGTACCCGGTTGTCGGTTTTCGTCATCGTATTTAGGTTTGTGCCGGTGATTTCTATTGGTTTTCTTCGTGTACGAAGGGCTACTGATCAACCAATTACTATTTTAGTTTCCCTTCACTCCGTAACGTCACAAGCCTCATTACAGGGACCTACATTATCACTCGAAAGTCTTGAGACTCCCGTTGTAACTGTGACTCTTATGAAGTCTACGACATTTAAATAACCAACCCGCCTGGATACAAAAAAGCCAGTTATAATTATATCTTATCAAGTGCCATAATTTGTTCTCTGACTAGATTAAAAATTGTCACAACGCTTAACACCCTACAACACCCAATACGACATCGCCAAGAATTCATTTTTAGTATTATCTGTTTAAAACTTTTCACTTTTGGAAATTTACGCACTTTATCTGTATAATTCATTTATTCATGCTTTTTAGATGTGTCTAAATAGTTGAATAAAAGCATTGTGAATTTAGGGGAGCGGGAACGTGATAACCAATTATAAAATGAAGGTACCCATCAGTGGTATGTAAAGAGATTTTAGCAAAGTTATTTTCATTAATTTCGTTTTATTAAGTAACTTTTTTATGCCAAAGATGATGATTACTACTGCGGTGATTTCTCTTTATCAAAATTAATGAAATACCAATCTAATTGACTGCATTAGTACTTCGTTGTGCTGTGCTACTTCAATCGTCAGCAGTCTGTCATTTGGGATTGTATATACTGGTATGTAAGTAGTAATCTTTAATAATATTTTTCAGAATGTTTAGTGGTTAGAAAACACTATGAAATCTGTCTATTACGCAACATTTCTGAGCAATAGAAAACTTAAACAACATTCCTGCTATCTTATTCTATACTTACCTCATCTAACTCCACCTCGTCTTTACATCTCCAAATTTTATCATATCTAAGGATGGCCACTCATCTGACCATACTTCCTTACGACGTCCTTGGCATAAAATTAGAGTTTATACGAAGGAGATATACTAATTAAATGGATATAAGAAATTGCGTGGTCCTCTGGATGCGCCTTAAATGTGAGCAACTAAGCTTTATATGCCGGAAAACTATGAAATCTTGCTGCCGTTCCTCTAGCGGTTCGACGCGTGAAAAGAGCATGGGTTTCGACTTGCAGTATTTTCCTCTCTGTACATTTGAAGCGTTGTCAGGATACAACTGGCGTGAGTAACTTTGCTCTTTTTTAAATGTTTTTACTGATATTTTAAAATAAAAAACGACTGAATTCTGGCGCTCTTTACATGGGAAATTCCAATACTTATCCTTTAGCATGAGATTGTTTATCACGAAATTACTTCTTTTAAAGGGCTATCATTAAAATTATGACTCCAAATAGACTTCACGCTGGCAAACGTATATGGTAAATAAGGCCTCGTTTTCCTAAACAAACGGCAACGCAGTCAGTAAAAGTACTTCTCTTTCCTACAGTCACTGGAATCAACGCAATAATGTCCCTCTTCTATATGTCATACGTCACAAAATTACCGTCTGCATCCTTTTGTAACCTATCTATAATTCTTGATCCAGGAAGCAAGTAAAAGAAACATAATTAAAAATTCTATCCGAGTATTTGAAGGTTTACTGTGACGATGAAGTAAAGAAGAGCATATCAGTAGATTAAGAAACTTTACGAGTTTGTATGCATTTTTAATAAGCGGCATCACGTACTTGCAGCTTTAGCTACTAAGTTGTGATAGTATCAACACAGAATACTCATAGGTGGTCACAATGGTTCTTTCGTCTTAGAAGTCGCTAATCGTGAGTCACTTGTGAGAGTGTAACTAAGACTGTGAACAAAATATTGAACAGAAGCGCTCGAAAAGCTGGCATATTACATGCATATTACAACAAATGAAAGCATATAGGATTTGATTCCTTCCCGACGTATAATTTTGGTGAAGTATTCACATATTTTCCATCAGGTTTAATAATTGTATCCTTTTGATGGCAACCTACATTGTCGTCTTTGAGACATGTCAGTTGATAACTCTGCGTCCTTAGACATACCCACTGTTCAGGTAAGGGCTGACTGTTGTAAACCATAAGTTACGTCAGTAACAATTTATCCCTTCATCAGCCTCGTAATGAGATAAGTAATTGTAGGACTATTAATTTGCTAAATTTTGGCCCAAATGCCTCTTGGAGGCACCAAAAATACAATGGTGCGGCATTCATAAGATAAAGTATCCGAAACAATTGGAGCAATAATCTACACGATAGTTATTTGAATAATGGAAAGCCAGCATCATTTAAAAATAATATGGTAACATGGAATAATAATGTGTCTTCTAAAATATACACGGCCTCCTCCAATCCATTGGTAAAGATGAAATTTTGTCTTTTGGTGTGTAATGAAAGCTTTACTTTTGTTTTTGGTAGAGGATTTAAGCTACTTTGACGAATATTGAAATAAATATGAAGAGATGAAATTTAATTTGATTTTTTAAGGATTGCCTAAGATTATTTTAGATCTTGGTGAGAAGTTATGGTTTTAACCGCTAATAATTTTCGCCAGAATGGCTTAGTGATTAGGTGGGTTAATTGCTGAAGTGGATGCTTACGCAAAATCTTTCTGGTACTAAAAGATTTCTGCGTCTTTACACATCTGATAAAATGAAACTTTATGTGAACGTAACTGTACCGATCGTTAGGAACATTTATTTTAACCCGTACTGCCTTTTCAAATGTTACCTCATCTGTGGATTTTGAAGAAATGTCTTACAGAGGTACGTTTCCAGAGACCTTAATCTTTTCAACAGAGACCATAGAAGGATGGTGGGGGATGATATCATTGAATGAAGTAGGTACCTTGGGGGTAGATATACCCCAGTGATTTTCTCTTTCCCTCTGGCTCATAAAAATAGAAGCGGAGGAACTGCCGATTCACTTGTTCGCTGCCCACGCAGCCCTCTTTTTCCCTCGTTACTTTTATGTCTTCCTTCCTCTCTCTCCCTAAGGAGTAGACCCCCTATACCTCGGTACTTATAGCGCTTGCCTATTTTAGTTTCTTTTTCTTGTTCACGTTGGAGTCTCTAGTTTTTTTGTATTCAGAAGCCCTCACGTGGAAATCCTCAACGATCTCAAGCCTTCTTCTGGAATGAAAGGGAATCAAATCCTTCCATGAAATAGGTTATGCAAGAAGTCGGTTCTCGTGAGTTTATCGCTCCAAGTAATTCCTTCCAATTGGACTTCTTCCCAGCGAAAATGTTTTCAGAATGCTTCTCTCCTTTCTCGAGGGAGTCATGTCAAAAAGCGTGGAAGAATTATACATGGATCACATGCATCTCTTGTAATTGGAAATTTAAATTAATTAAACGCTTTAATCTTAATAGGGGTACTCGAGGCACGGGGAACTAAATGGCAATAAAAGTCAAGAATATGTAGTTATATTTTTCCTTAAAATAGTGTTCTACACGCACAACTAGGTATTAAGTTCTTATTTTCCGACCATTTTATTTAATCGTAGCGTGACTAGGATAATGGAGATCAGAAGGAAACTCTTTGGTAGTAAAATCTAATGTAAGCTCTCTTTCGCGGGTGGGTGTCATTGGTTTTCATGGTAAAAAAGGAGATTGGAGAGCGGTTAAAGTTTGTCTTATACTCCTCATAACTCCATAATCTCGCATAGTCTATCGGCACGTAAGAGACCTTTTTAATCAGTTAATTTCCAAAGACGTACATGAATCTATTTTTTAAGTTTCAGGATGAATTTTTGCCCATTAATTGCATTTTTGGGCCTTTATTAAATGGTCACATCACTCTTCATGACATGATATGCTTTTTTGAGTAATGAAAGCCCATTTGATCCGAGTGCTAACTGAAGAGATGCATTACATTTCCTTCTTCTGTCATGGAAATAGTTTTCCTCGTTCCGTTTCACGCACCTTAAAATCTTCAGTAGGACCACATGAGTTGGATATTTTCCCAAAGTTAGGTCTCCTATGGTAGTGAAACACAAGAATTTTACCCGGTCGATAGCGCGTATTTTAATGTTACAAACTGTACTGCGGAAGATATGGTTGATGTGATATGGACCATCCATCCCGAGAAGCGTACTATTGTCAAATGTGGTGCTCAGTTCTTCATGGTATTCAATGGATGGTACTTATACCACTAGCGGATGGTATCGCCGGCTTAAAATATTCTGCAGCACGTGTCTTCCTAGTCCTTCAATTAGAATGCAATCAGGAGGAGTACGTTCTTATGGGTAACAATCATATACATCTGCATCAAGAACTAATAACGGAGATAATACGCTTTCCACGGGGACTCCTGTTACTTCTATCGTATGTTTGGAGTCCAAGTTGCCTATGACTGTTTTCATTTGTGCCCCGTTCGTAAAACTAGAGATTTTTATGTTGTTGAGAGTGACATATAAATGAGAGTTGTTATGATGGAACAATAAATCACGATAACGTGTTTCTTTTCTTACTCCATACATGATCCAAAATGTTAATTAATTGCCTCATAATTCTAAATTTTATGGATAAAAGTATCAGATTAATCGTAAATCTATATGGGAAATGAGAGATTATTGCTTTAAGGCAGTGTAATCTTCATTATCTCACCGTATTCGAAAAAAGTACTTCAGGGCTCTCCGGAGACCAAAAAAAACTCATTTTATCGTGCTTTATCGCTGAGGGTGCAAGCATTATGAGAATTCAATATCACGCGACGAATACTATTCATTTTATGGACTTTTCATGTTCAAGGAAAACGGATTTACTGTTTTTTATTCATAGCACTTATTATTTATTTCCCTTTCACTGGGTACACTTACAGTATCAAATACCTGCATCTGGTATTTGGTAGACGTGTCTCAAACATAAAAGTTTAAGTTGCTAAAGGCGCTAATTTTTGCTTACGGACGAGGACATATTTCTACTGCCAAGCCCTGGTTTCGAAGGCTTTAAATCATGAAACACACCAGATAAATATTTCTGCAAATGGCTCTACCCTCTTCCCCTTCGTACGAATAAAGCTTTAACTCCGCCGCTCCATAAATGTCATCGTTAGCCATCCAATTATAGATAAAGCGACCCCTCGAAGTCCTGGATTTCAGAGATCTCTCATTTGGCAATGTTATTGGCCTTAGGCGCTCGTATGAGAGTGGGGTCGGGTGCGTTTTTTTTGTCTCGTTCATTCCCTGTATGAGACTCTCTGTCTCTTACAGTCTTGTGCTGCCTCATTCCTTCCGTCCATTCATTTCTTCTTTCCTCTCCCCCGCTCTCCGCATTTGGTGTCTAGTGCTTTGCCTCACCTACGTTCTCCCGGCTGTAAGCCGTCGTGGCCTCCCCTCCCCACCCGGAAAACTCCAGTCCTACGTATGCACCTCCGATGGCATCGCTCCAGAGCAGCACTGCTCATACATACGGACGCCCATGCCCTCTCGGCGTCATCCGATCAAGTCAACTTAAGATTTTACTCCACGCACTTCCCCCTCCGCTTTCAATTCCTCTTTCCCCTCTTTCCCCTCTTTCCGGAACTCCCTCTAAGGCCCTTCTTTCACCCTCGTTTCCCTCACCCATTATTTCCTCTCAAACGCTCCGATTCGGCTCCACTTTCCGTGGCGTCCTCTCTAAGAGGATGGGAGTTGATCGCTTGTCGTTGTCCTCTCCTTATATTCTATTTGACGTTGTAAGTCCCTCACCGCCGGCCAATTTTTTTTCTGCAGAACATTTGGATGCGAGAAAATCCATAATCGTGTTATATTCACTAAATTTATCCTCTAAAATACACGTGTCTGACTTTTTTTAATGCCAGACTCTCAGTTGCTTTGTAAATCTATTGTTTTACTGGCCCTTGGTATATGTTTTTATATCTGAGGACTGGGAGAAGGAAAGTAGATCGACGTGTTGGATATATGAAGAAGTGAGGTTTCTGGCTTTCTGTCATTAATGATTAAAACATAGTTATTCAAAGCACGACAACAGTTATAGGTTTATACAGATGAATAGTGTTACTTAGAAATGCAACTGGACGAGCAAATTAGCTTCATTACATACTTACGTTAATAAGGTTATACGTTAAAGTATCTTTGATGTGGTTGATGTAAAGTCAGAAAGGACTGTCCGAAAATTGCTTCCTAGTTTTTCTGTTGAAATTAGTTAGCTGTGGGATTTTGAATTTTTTATAAATTTTTTTTGCAAAGGTAATCCGCATACCTGGGCTTCCAGAAAAAAGGACGCTTTTACGTGCGGTAGAGTGAGGAGAAGAATTTCCAAATCACTGCAGTATCTCTGAAGTCAGTCACTGAAGTGACACGATATATTCTTAGCGGATTGTATTCTCTTTAAAAGAAGATAAAAATATCAGAGGACATCTTTTCTGACTGGGTGGGAATGCAATGACATTCCATTGGTTATTTTTCCAACTAGGCATTTTCCAGAATTTCCGTGTTGAGAACAGTTATGAGGGGAATCAATTCCACAAAATGATATTGATCATCAGATTTACATTTAATTCCTCAGATGCCCATCTAAACTGCATGTTTTTGGCCTTAGAAGGTACTTCAAAAGGAACACTCAAAAAACCCATTTTCTGGAAGTCAAAAGATTAGAGAGAATTCAGAAAGCAAGCAGAGAATATTTTAGTGATGTCCTAATGATTTTATATCTACTTATTCATTAATAAAGTAGCCACACTTCACCAATATATTTTATTCGTTTTATTATATCTAGTTTAATATTTTTTTGATATTAAAATTGATGCTTAAACATGCTATCTTAATGAATAGTTCTCATATTAGCTAACCTAGAATATAATCCTAACCCTCAGCTGACATTGAGTCAATGTAAAGGCTACATCATCTTGACGGGGATGTTTATCGGGATCTAAAAAGCTGTTACTAAAAGTGGAAAATCCTCTTTACCAGAGGAGATACACGAAGGTGCTCTAGGAATCAGCTTTGATATCACCTTTTCTAGAAACTATATTCATTAAATAATTGACGGAGGGGTAGTACCTCTATAGTGGAAATAATGTATTTCAGTGCAATGATGAAAAGTGTCGTCAAAAAAATTTCAAGTAAACACATACGTTATTTCGTTGAATACTCTTTCCTGCGGAATTAGATATTTCTTGTTCATTTGTCCGATACATATTACCATACAGTGGAATCTTCTTCGAGAACAGTTAACATGGTTCAAGGATATCATATTATCCCAATGAGGAGATTTGAAAAACAAATTGGACGCGATATTATTTAATTAAATATAGCAATTGACAAAGTATCTTTGAATAATTAGTTATTCAAACTGTAGTCGTGTGATAATGATTGATTGGCAAATTGGATCTGAGACATTCTCTGTGATTTGAACTAACATTACAATCGATGAAAGTAGTCTAACAGGGTATGGATGACATCTGGTGCCTTACAAGAAAGTGTTATAGTTCCCCTAACGTCTAATTAACATTAACTGCTATTGGCATGAAAACTTGCCAAGAGTTTTTGTACTCTTCCTTAAGTAAACTGCAGTGAAACCTGCTTCCACAGCCACCTCCCTCTACCGGTCACTTCCTTAAGCGGTATTTTTCTTAAGCGACCATCATATCGAAATCACCAACGTTCCATCCGGACCATCGGTCCGAAAGTGGCTGATTAATACAGGGTTCACTATATATTATTATATTCTATGGTAGAATGTCAATTGGACCAATTTTATTTTAATTTGTATCAGTTTTACTTGTTCTTGAAATTCAAATTACCATTAATCTTTCACTGTTAATAAATGATGTAAGAGCGCTCTGAGTATGAAAAATCCAAAAAACACCAAGTCTAAGAATTATGTGGAACACCCATGCATAAATAGGATGCACCGATTTAATATCATGGAAATTCGCCTGGGGTAGCCGAATTTGATATTCTCTAAAATTTCCATCTCTAATGTGGTCAGTTAACTAATGATCATTAACTTTTGTCACCGAACATTCCCTATCTGGGACTTACGCTTGTAAATAAAGCCGTGATAATTTAGTTGGCGATTCCATATCCACCGGTAGCTTAATTTTATTCCCAAATCGATGGTCACTTACTCAGTGTAATTACTATTCCGTCTCTCGTGTCGTTAAAGCATGTCATTTGAGTTTGATAAACAAAGTGCAGCTCAGTTCAGTTAGGGTCGCTCGTATCTGTAGTTTGATTGCTTTATGGGGGATAATTTCGGGGAAGAGTAATTGCAATGCAATTTATATTGGATTAGTTGATTACTCGTAATTGAAGAGATAAATGCTGAGTAATAGCCCGTCATCAGGCTTTTTTGTGATATGTACATTAATGAGTGCCATATAGAATATTGTATCCCGCGTATGATGTTTTTCCCAAGCTTTTACATCTACAGAAGCACCACTCAATAATTTTTGGTCAAATTAAGTTTTGATTCGTAGTTGAAAGTTGACAAATATCCAATAAGACCGACCACTTAAAAGAACAGAATAGCTATTCATTATATTTTCAAAAAATGGTGAAATACAGTGAGCGCTCTTACATCATTTATTAACAGTGAAAGATTAATGGTACTTTGAATTTCAAGAACGAGTAAAACTGATACAAATTAAAATAAAATTGGTAGCCTTGAGAATGGGTAACGAGTCGGAACCCGAAACGTCGGCTGCCTATGACTATCTTACCCGGTGGCGAGCCTGAGAAATGTACACTAATGTTATTCGCCGGGAAAGTGTTAAATCATACAATTTTGTGGTGGAAATTTCTGTTATTTCTTTGGTGTTTATAAATCTGTTACTTATTAAAAGTAATCTCAAATATTGACATTAAAGCATTACAAATTGAAATTGGCTGGATTTATCTACATCTACTCTATAATTTGCCCTTTGATGCCGAATCATCATGAAAAATCAAGATTAAATTTGGACTGTATGTAGGTAAATTATACACAAAATATCCTCTAAAATATCTCGCCACTGTTTTAACGACTCATTCGGGCGTGGATTGTGGGGGAAATTACTTCGTAACTGAAGAAAACGCGTGAAACAGCCGGTAGGATTAGATGAAGACTCATAATAGTAATTAGTACGTCCTTGTATATATAATGTACTTAAGATCTTTTAAACCCTGTAGCAGCGCCATAATAAAAAATGGAAAAATCAGTCATTGGAACATTGTTCAGCGACCTACTTACCTTCGGTAATACCGCATGACCTTTGTCAGCAGCGTTAGCTCTGAAAAACCAATATTCTTCGCAGATTTTATCTCCCAATCACTGAGAAATGCGTTCATGCCAAGTTCATGGATGTCATTTAAAAGAAGACAATGCATTTTCAGATTTATAAGATTACTGATGAAGATCTTAGAGTTCTCAAAATTATGAGCTTTTACATCGGAAAATATTGATTTTCCGTCTTCCATATAAAAAAACAGTTTTCGTGAGCTACTAATAACATAAATATTCTTCTTTTTCTTCACTCCATAGTTATAGACTAAGCCTGCTCCAACATAACTTTCAACCATATGGCCATGTATTTTCCAACGTATCCCTTTCCTGTTCTGTTTTTAATTTATAGCTTTCATTTGATTTCCTCTCCAGCGATACGCATTAAAAGTTCCAATGCGGGAATAGTGTCCAATCAAGTTTATGATGATAGGCGTTACTTCATGGAGAATAGCGTGTGATTAAGGCCAGGATAGGGGTGGTGTACATTTTTTTGGTGTAGATCTTTCTGAATCAATCTATTTATTACGTTGCTGGCGGTCGCAGGGAAATGTTGCAAGTTTTGCTTTGATTACAACCATTACATGGGATGGAAAAGGCTAGTGGTATTGGAAGAAGAGTCAGTCGTATGTAAACTGTGAGGTTTTTGGTGCCTCGTGTTCCAGTCATTTATGGTGCGTAGAAACATGTAGCTTTTGTCTCCATCACTTTCGTAGTAATAATCTCTAGTGTCTCGCTGTATTTTATTATATTGTCGTTGATAGTACGTGGAAAGAGCTTTTGTTTAAATCAGCTAGCAGTATCTCTCTCTTATTTGGTCGCTTCCCTTAGTTCAAGAGATATAATGTGGCGATAAGTATATATATATATATATATATATATATATATATATATATATATATATATATATATATATATATATATATATATATATATATATAATATATATATATATATATATTAGCATGGTGTACTGCCCGTGAGAGAATGTTGAACGAATATTTTAAATGATTTTCTCCTAAAAAAGGGTTTGCTTTCTTGTTTACCCCTGACCTGGTAATGGCATGACTCGCAACATCAGGAAGTCTGCTTTTACCGAAGCTACGTATGCGTCGTGAGAGCGAAGAGAAATATTCTGTTCACCACATGTAACAGCTGTGCAGAGAACATAATTTGAAGTAGTACTCGGATACCAAATGGAACTTAAGTGCATTTAAGCATGTGAAGTATATAATGAAAATACAGGAAGAAAATATTGGAAACATTGAGTAGACATTTAAAAAATTAAAGGAAATCAAATGCGGAAGAAAGTGGGGTAGCCTTTCTTGTAATCGATATTTAAGCTGTAGGGTTATTTCAGGCTCAAATTAGAATGGCAAGAAGGATGTAATAGCATCCATTTACAAATGCCTATCCAATCCACAGTGAAAAGTATTAAAGAAGGATGTATATATTTTCAACCACTTGAATTATGCCCTACCGTTTCACACAACCTCTAACCGTTGTTGCTTTCTCTCTCTCCTTGCAGGAAGCGGTCGCGAAGAGGAGAGGAGGTACGGATTCCAGATAATCACATAATTGGGTCGTGTCCGCCTTCGCACGGCCGCGGCCCTTTGTATAGTGCCTGAACTCTGACATGCCCTCGGCGGTGGCGGCGCCGACGGTGACTCGAGGAAGCGCAGACTCGCCGGTGTCGTGGTCTTGGTTGGCGGTCCGCGCTGGAGGCGAACCTTGAGGCTTCTTGCGCCAGGGGCGGCGGCGGACGGGTCGGCGACCCTCTGGGGGACGTGTCGGGGTCGACCACGGTGCGCCACCAGCGCAGGGCCGGCACCGGGAGCAGGGGCGTCGTAGTCGGCGCGGGCGGCAGCCGGAACAGCGCCGTCCGCGACCTCGTGGTCGTACCGTCGTGCTGCGAGGACCATGCGTGCGGGGGCGAAGCTCCCGGGGGCGGCGGAGGCGGAAGCGGCGGCGGCGGCGGCGGGTGCCTTCCTGAGGCGGAGCGTGCTTGCGTGACGTCACTCTGACGTGCGGTGACGCCATCGGAGGGAGCGGGGGTCGGGGCCTGGATCCGCGGCGGGGGCGGCGGGGGGGCCGGAGAACTGCTCCTCGCGCGCTGCCCCCCGCCCCCGCAGGCCCCCTCCGCCCCTGGGCACCACCACCACCACTTACAGGGCAGCAGCAACAGCGGAAGCAACAACAACAGTTGCAGCAACAGCGCCGCCGTCGCGCAAGACTCAAACAACTCAAACACGGCGACGGGCCATCACCCCAAGTCACGTTACAGGTGAGCGAATGCAAGCCCTTCATCTCTGGCGGTTGGAGACAGGAAAATTTGTGGACAATTCTCAATTTAAAATGAAAACGAAATGGAATGTGCTTCATTGTAGTGTCGCTCAAAGATGGAGAAAACTCCTTTTCAGACTTACGGTTTTTGAAAAAAAATTTCTCCCGGATTTTTATCAAACCAAGTCTTTAATTTAATAAGGCGTCAATTATAGAATGGTGGAAACCTAGGTGAATAATTTTTCTCAAAAACACGTGTTAATTAATTAAAAAAGCTGATGATTGAAGAAATTTTTCCTCCGGGAAAAATTAATGACCATAATGTAAAATCTTGTAGCTAAAAGTAAATTTTAAATCATCGTGAATTATTTGCTAATGACCGCAATAATTGAAGTACAAGTCCTCGTACTTTAGTTCATATAAATCCGCATTCCAGTCGAATTATCAAGAGAGAAAAGTATTATTTCATAAGTCGACTTATCTGTGTATTTGATAACCTGCTTTTAATTTTTACCACTTGTCATAACATAAGTGAAAGAAGTGTCATATGTAAATAGTCACATATTGAAATTATGTAGAATCTCGTGTGCACTCACTCCTACAGTCCCGATGGAATCTCCTGTACATTCAAAATTAAAACCGGTTTAAAAGGAAAGTAATGAAGTTATCTGCCTTGAGTGCGCAAAGGGTAAGGAATAGTGTTAATGAAACACTCAAATGAATGAATGAAGGAATCACTCTAATGAAAATTTTTCAATTAACTCTGAAATTAACTTTTAGCTTCTTCCTTGACGTGGGTAAATTTTTTTAGATAATTGAGTTCTGACGAAGTGTAGGCATTATAATAATTCTGTTTGTTTTCCAACATTCTTACGCTCCCTTCGTTTCCCTTTCATTTAATGACTTGGTTGAAATGATTTTTTTCCACCCATCGTATTTTCTATAAAATATGAAGCCAAGCATCGAATATAATAATATATTGGTATTCAATAAATATATATAATGTAATTAATACTTTGTGAATGAAATCTTAAACGCCTAAAGGTGTCTCTCTCAATTCTAGTAGTAAGTGGGACTTATTGTGGCGTAACAAGGGTGTCAACGGAAATTCTAAGCTCATTTCAATATTTATATTACAAAAAATAATAATAATAAAGTAATTTTCTACAATTATTTAAATTAAATATTTATTAAATACTTGTAGATATGTACCAAAAGTTTTTTGCAATATGAATATTAATATTACGTTCTTCTACAAAGTTACGTCTGAAGTCGTCAAGTTTATTCTAGGACTATGGTGAGCCTTCTATTGCCGAATAAATTATATCAATGCATGGCACATTACGCTCGTATTTTGGAGGTCCGTTTTGAGACAAAGGCTAAAAAAATTACCAATACGATAAATGAAAGAATTTGAAAGCTTAGACCTGACTGAATCTCATTATCGTTACTTCTCCTATATTCAATTTTAATTTTAAAAATGATCCACCCAGAAGTAATCCGACAAAAGCAATCATTTGGTGAGCACTGCCGCCTGCGTGCGCCATTTTAAATGAATTTCTTTGGAACCATCCTCCGCAGGGGTTGGGCTTGTCCTTTTTTTTATTCCCTTAGACGATATTTTGCTCAGCCATTCGGCGACCACCCTCGGTGCGTTCCAGTGATTGAGCCCTCCTCCTCCCCCACCACGCCCACCAACGCATTCTCTCCTCCTCCGCCCTTGCATTTAAATTCCTTTGAAGTGAAGAAGCAACCAGAGTTCTCCAACAACCCCTCGCTCAACCCACACCCCACGCCCCTCGCTTGCTTTGCTGTGACTCCTTCCGCTCCTCGGAGTCGATCTCCTCTTGGTTCGACGTATAAAAAAAGAAGGGAGCAAGCCGCCGCTATTCCTTGGCGCCAGTCTCAACTCGCCTCAAGAACTCACCCCCGATTGCACTCTCCCACTCTCTTTCGGCTCTTCTTCTCCCTCCCCATCTTCCTCTTCCTCCCTCCTCCTCCTCCGTTCTATTTCCACCCGCATTTTCGCCTTCTCCCCTGCTCCGCGCTCTTCGTTTAACCCCCTTCCCCCATCACTCCCGCTCCCTCTCCCCAACAAACTTTCTCGTTCATTGCCCTCACTTAAGTAGCAATCCGAGAGCGGGGTGGCGTTTTTGTAGTTCTTAAGTCGCTGTTATTTTTTTTTAACCGGCAGGCTATTTGCCACAATTTCTCGCAAGACTTGGGAGAATCTTAATTAGTTTCGTGGAGGGAGCTTCTTCGGTCCTGCCGAGACTCCAGTCCTGCCGAGAGAATGTAGAGTTCATGGTTTACCGAGCTGGAATATATAGTATGTTTAGAAAAATAATTCCAGAGTATCCAAGGCGTACGTTGGTACGAAAGCACGACTAAGAATAGAGAAATGTGTTTCATATGAGTTGAATAAGGGCATGTATTTCATTAATGATGTGACCTATGGACAACATACTTTAGCATCAATAATTTAAAAGATTTTTAACAACCTGTAATATTATTTAAAGTGATCATATATCAGCGAACAGAAATTGGGAAACATATGTTAGAATAAAAAGGTGATTTCAAGTGCAGATAAAACTTTTATTTGAAAGCTCCCGAGCGTAACCTGCTGCTGGTCCTGCACCCCTCCGAGTCAAAACCAATGGCTGGCCCACGTCGTCCGTCTCACGTGGTATATGCGTAACCGGCCGATAAGGCCGAAGCAAATTTACTCCGCGGGCACGGCGGCCCGTTGGTAAAGTAGGCGCACAGTGGCACTACTTTTGGCAGTACATTTTTAACGGCCATTAAAATGTCAACAAATGCAGGGTGCAAACGGAAAGCACACAGTTACCTTACTTGAAAATTTACAAGACAGCCTGGTTATCTAAAGACACATTAACTTTTACACAGAGTAAATTTGAATTATTGAATAAGAGTATCGTCTTCAATAATTCTTAGAATGCTGCATACAATTTTATGCCAGTCTTCCAAAATGAGAAAAATCCGTTCTAGGTGCCACAATAGAATGACGACGGCACCTTGGTAAACGTATCATCAGTATATACATCTATGTATTTCTTCGGACTGGGGAAAACTCACACGTGTCAAACTCACTGGTGAGCAGGAGTTAGTACCATCAATGATTCTCTCATTGATATACTCTCTTGATGTTGATTGATGATTGATATTGATTGATGATGATGAGATCTCATTGAATTGTAAGGAATGAAGGTATTCTGAGTACCCTGTCCACCCAGGCTAAATAGGCTGCAGCTTTCAGAATATCAGATTTCTTAATTGCATCATGATGGAAATGAAGGAATTCATTTGTGTCACTAATTTACTGGTTGATCGGAGGGATTAGTTAACAGTGTCAATGTGGACTCCAAGGTAGTTGACTTTCTGTTTGGGAATAAGCACTGACCTTGAAAAGTTAGCAGTGATGCTGGTTTTCTCGGCTAAATAACGTGATATCTCATGGAATATATACTATACACACTAATTATGTAGGAGATAGAAAACAAATAGTCCAAGCAACGTCACTAGTCCACCTTTCTTGAACGAATGGAGACTAGTTTTATGAACTAGTGGTTAAGCGTGTTGAACAAACCAAGGCGCCATTAGCCTTTTCAGAGCGTTTATAGGTTGATTTTTACAATAAGTATTTTGATGTATCCTCATCGGCAATTTTGTTAATGGCAGTAACTTTAGCTAAAATACAATTAACTAAAAAGAAAATTTGATGAATTATGCTACACCATCTGTTCGTCATGTATTTCACAAAGGTTTGTAAATAAATATTATGAACCAAGCAGCGGCGCTTACTACGCAAAATTTATATTCGCTGAATTTTGTTGCTCTAAATTAATTATTAATAGCAGAGGAATTTGTGATTTCAATGATTGCTTCTAGGAAACCAAATGGAAATGCTGGCCTCTATAATCTCGACTGACTTTGTACAATGCCGGTCCAAATTATATCTCACAGTCGTTAATTTTTGTTGCACCTGTCTATTAAATTTATTTTTCTCTTGCGCCGAGTGGTTTAGTCTGCATGCTCACTCATTGGCAGTATTAGTTCTATTAGCAAAGGAATATGATTAATAACTATCCCACATTCCATATACAATCCCAGCTTTTCCTCGCTTTGTTTTTTATTTCACGAGGAGCACGTAGGACATGGTACACGGAGAGAAGTAGATGTTTGAAACGTGGTATGAGACAGGGATTGGGAAAGAAAAAACACAAGATTCTTCCTCGACGAAATGCGGTCTTTTATATGAGATCCTCTGGTCCACTCTTCCTTTTCTTTGCGGATGAAAAGAAGAATGCCACGGATACTTTAGGGTTGTCCCCGTTTCCTTTGTCCCTTAATGAGACTCGAAATGAAATGGCCTGAAAACAGGATTTCGAGAAATTTAATGATGAAATACCAGAACCTTTGGAAGGCTGGTACATCGAGTACCGTGTGTAGTGTATATTTTGGAATGCTTTGTCTTCAGTCAATTTAAGGTGAATCGCAAGCCACCTTTCATTCGGTTGCATACCCATTCTCCGAGCACAGAGTCGGAACATTTTCTAGTCAAGTCAGTGTCTTGGTTGTTGAAATATTATGCAATACCGCCGAACATGTCCTCTGGGTTTGCAATTCTTCCTCAAATTTGATTAAATTATTAGTCATTGCATTGCGTTAATGTTATGTGGGACCTTTATTGTTCTTTAATGTACTTTCATTTTCTGCTCTTCATATTGCATAATGAGCCTGATGGTATATGATAAAGTTATACCTTAAAGCTATGAGTTTACATACGAAAATAAAAATGACCTAGTATAACTGCACGGGTTTACTTCTTCGAGATGCAAGCCTGTAATTTTTTATAAGGAGAGGTATTTATTGCTAATAATGACCGGCAAAGAATTAGCGTGCATTCTGTGATACATGTAACTAAACTAGCATAGTTTATAAGTGGTGGCACTACCATTATTACAAGTGGTGGCATATTAGAGACATGAAACTGCAATTAAAAAAATTAGGAAAAATGTCGGGGTCATCCAGGATACTCATAATCTATTCCGAAATCATTTCCATTAGTTAAAGTGATGAGTATTTAAGCTAGAATTCATAGTAAGTCTCATTTGATTTGAGAGAAATCGAAATAAAGAAAGAAATCGTTAAAGAAAATGATGATGATTTACGTATCCTGGAGCTAAACTTATTTTTTTTCATTTCAGCATTTTTTCGATCGTTAAAATGTTTAGATTTTTCCAACTTGAAAAATCAAAAGTGTTTACCGGAAGTATTCACGGTAAATCAAAGCTGAAAATGTTAAGGGATATTTTCCTGCGGTGAAAATTTTAAGGACAAGGACACAGACTTTTACGAATGAAGTCCCTCAGATTTTCTCGAATTATTTTCTCTAATGTGAACATTAGGTGCATGTAATTTCCCATGCCTCAGGTATTTACTTGCATGCCACATTTCATCATAGATTTATCTTAAAAAGTACAATACCTCTCAGAAAGTCTTTCATCTTGATAACAAATCCATTAAACTGGTCTCATTAGAGTCTTCCGAAACATGGATGATCTTTTTAATTAATTCAACCGTGTCATTTCAATAAGTACACTCTTAAGATAGCGTCTAAGCAAAGGGACATCACTTTCATCAAAATTAAGCTTGACAGGGGTAATATGATGGAGGGACTTGACTCGGGATAATTCGGGATAAGAAAACGCGGGGTGATGATGAGCACTTTTCAAGGAGGTTAGAGCAATTTTTTATACACAGATTTTCGTGAAAGCATGCGTGTTCTCATTAGAGAAATACATTGAAATTTCCACGAGAAACATTCGCCGTAGACCGGGAATCGAACCTGGATCTTTGGTTTGCCGGAACAATGCGCAGACTTCTACGGCATCTAGTATTCCTTATTCTCGTGGTAATTTTGGCGGATACAAGGGAACTAGATCTTCGGACCTTACGGTCCATCCTAGATGGCAACACAGGGGAGAATAGAACTCAAAGAAGCCTCACATAAGCGGCAGTATTCTTAACCAGAACTTATACGGTGCTTGGTCAAGTGAAACTATTCAAACCATAGTAGGTAAAATACCTTTCTAATATGCAGGTGGATTTTTCTCGTGGAAATTCATACATATTTTGCAAAAATGTTTTTTGAAAAAAAATGCACCTGACAAAATTGACTTTTTGGCTAGTCAGTGCTATTTTAACACGTGACTTTAAGGCTTCAAAACATATATTAAGTCATAAATGAAATATGTACATATATTCTTTCAAACGCAAAAAAAAACATTTCATATGAATATTAGGGACCATAAAAATGAAAGCGTCACGCCAATTCGATAAACAAAACACATATTTACGCAAAATATAGGGCTAAATTTCTTATAGTGGGCCGAAAACTGGAGTCAAAGCCTTTTTTAATTTATGGGAAAAACGCAAACCATAATTCGTGAATCATTTTCATTATTGCATGTATGGTGAGGTGGAGCAAAGAGTCGGACTCACTTTAATAATATGAGGGCGTGAACATTTTTTGTTTAATATACTAGGAACATTTTAAAAATATTTACGCAATTACCATTCAAACTATCTTAAGGCCGCTCTATAATTATTGAGAATTTGAGGATTTTTTTAAAAGAGCTCTATTATTTATCGAATGCGGAGGTCGGGAGTGTGGATAAAGCGCATCCGGGGCACCCACGGTCGAACGGTTAAAGCTCCCACCCTTTCTGTTTCGACTGCCGTAAGTTGTTGAGGGCAGAGCTGCGCGACAATCGAGAGGGACGGGTTGGGGGGGTGGGAGGGGTTCTCTGTGTGTGATCAGCCTTCCGTAACGAAGGGACACCCCTCTCTCGGAGGGCAAAGGGCTGAACGGTGCGTTTGAGTGCATGGGTGTGGGAGTTTGGAAGAGGAAGGGGGAGAGAAGAGGGGTGGGGAGAATCGAAGGCATTGAGGTTGTAGTGAAAGACCTGGCGTGCCATTTAGGAAGGGGGTGGAATAAGAAACACGCCGAAAAAAAAATATATATCATATGATTCAGAGCTGACCTTAGAACCGGAAGAGTCTATGCATTTTGGGGGGGGGGTCTTTGGAGGGGTTTAATGGGCAAAGATGGGGAAGGGGAGGAGCCATAAGGGTGTGTCCAAATGTGTGGTGTTCATGTGTTAGGAGGGGGGGGTATGCGGGTGGCTGACGCGAAGGTGGGGAAGTGTTAGGTTGGGACATGGATACGGGTCAATGGTGCCCAGAAGTCGCCGTAAATTGTGGACGACCAGGCTTCCGTAAGATGGATGAACAATGCGATGCGCCGAAGCCGCCGCTAAAACAAATGTTCCGCATTATGGGCGTGTGTTTGGATTCCACTCGTTCGGCTGGGAATCGATGGACGGACGCGGGTTTCAAGGATCTTGCGCCGCTGCACAACGAATTAGCCCGTGGTATTTCTGCACGATTGAGTACCTATTCTATAAACAAGACGTACATTAAATTCGAGAGTGGAATACCTACGTCTCCATTCCCGGTACTTTAGTTCGAGATATAAATTCCAATTCTATGGCTTGTTAACTTCATTAGGCGCTTTTAAGAGACAGCACTTGCCACATTATTCGAAAGCATTTGGAGAAAATAGTGCTGGGTATTGAAAGAATAAACCTCTAATATACATTACTTATGCAGCATATTTGTTTATTATGGACTATAAGTAGTAAATTTTAAGACATATTAATGCTTATCGATAACTGGGGTAAAATTTGCTGCCTTCATTTAGCTCTATTGCTTTTACAAGCCTTTCTGAAAATCCGAAGTCCATGATTTTCCTTCATCGGCTATAAAATGTTATTTACTACGTAGTTATCTAGAAATGTGTTCACTGACTATATTATTTTTATGACTATAAATTGGGTGTTATTAATATAATAAGTCGAAATACCAGTAGAATTCATGTATTTCTGTTCCCCAAAATCTCCCTTTGGCACCACGGGATCAATAAGTTGAAAGGCTGAAATACATTGCGTGTTTAAATTTAGATATTGCGACTTAATACTTTCTATCCTAGCATTATTTACAGAAAAATAATATAAATTTCAACCAGCAAAGATATCCTAAACAATGGCTCACAAAGTTTAACCTCAAGATCGAAATATTGGATATTATGAGAGTTGAGGGAGGAGACTACATGAGGAACTACTTTATCTCGAACATCCTTGAGTCAAAGCCTCGTGTCCGTTCTTCTCCCGCCTCATGTTGGAATCAGAATCTGGTGATTTGGGTGATAAGAAGTGCAGGAAGAGGGAAAAAAGTCGATCTCAACATCTAGACGTGGTGTTCAATATGCAAACAGGGGATGTTGGGTTGGGGCTGAGTATTTTTTCTGCTAAGACGTCGTTGTATCGGCTCGGAGGAAAAAAAATCCAGTGGCTGGAGAGAGGTTATTTTGTGTGGGGAGTGGACGTGGGGAGCAGCGGAGGGCAGTTCCGTGACCCGGCCAGGACATGAAAGCGGGAGAAGGAATGTGAGACAGGTCTCGCAAACATAATAAATAAAGGATGCCTGTACCCCTGGAATTCGGAAAAAGCCTCCCCATCACGTTATTTTGAAAGGCGGTGTCCTCTCGTAAAAATTTCAGGCGATTGGCCATTGTTCGCCACTCCCTCATGCGATGTCTCCTTCGCAGCTGACGCCCTTCTCCTTCCACTTCTTCCCTCCTCCACACTCTTCTCCTTCTCCCCCTTAACCTACTCCTCTCCCCTCCTCCTCACAATCCTCCCTCTCTTCCCTTCGTCCCTTGGTCCACAATATTTCCAAAGGCACGACGCCCATCTGCCCACTATGGTTCTCTCTTGGTGATCGTGTTAAAAATATAAAAAGGATTATCAACGAAAAATTGAATTTTTCTGTCGTTTCCCTTGGTATCAGTCGATAAAAATAACCCTTGACCCATATTTTTTCCACAAGCCGTTTTAGATTTGTAATTTTAAACTGATTTTGATGGAGCAATGGTGTATCACTAACTATTCTTAAAACTATTTTCAATTACTGTTAGTTTGCCTTACCTTGAGGTACATGCCTTTTGGATGTGCGAGTCCTCGGGCTCGTATTGAGATAAAATAAGAACACTTTGTATAATCCACACAAAACTTTAATGGTATGAGCCCTAGATTTGTGTGGATTATACAGTGTTCTTATTTCATCTCAATATGCACTCTAGATTCCACAAAATTAGCACGCAAACCATTGAAGATACTTGGGCTCGTGATTGGAATTGAAATGTAGGATAAGCCATTGATGCATGAAACGTCAAATTTAGGTAAATCAAGTGTCCAACATTCCTCGTGTTCTGATAAATGTTGTTTCTTTTTTTAAATTTGGTTTTTATTACTTGGAATACTTTAAGCTTTTATTAGCATCAATGCTGTTGGAGATAGTTCATCTTGAAAATGGGTTCTCTTGTGCTTTTACTTCAATCACTTTTTCACCTGAATTTCATTTAAAATCACATTTTCGGCGTGCCGTTGCGGCACTCGATTGCTGTGAAGTAAAATTTGGCCGTTTGGTCTGATAGTGTCTATTTCTCATCCAGCTGAAGGATTGACAAGTAAATGATCTCATGTGGTATTTCGTTTGCCCCAATATAAGGACTGCAAACTTCCTGTACTGTTCTTTCTCCTAAATTTTGAAGTGCTCTTGCCCCGTTAATTTAACCCAAATACAGAATTCCTTCCAGAGGATACACCGTGGAAGAATTGTTTGACCTAATAATCTCCATTCCGTTCTTTCCTAGCTTTGATAGACTATATTTCCGAACAGAACTACGGCCTATGTAGCCAACAAACTGCCCATTGGCAGAGATGCACACACTAGAGGGACAAAAAATTGCCAAATTTAAATTTATAGCATTCCGAATGTATTGAGTGGCATATCAGACTTCCTTTCTGACCTAGAATTTTTATCATCTATCCAAAAATACCTACAAATATTTTTGAAGCAAATTTCTCACGTCATTGTTCTGTAAATAATACGTACAAATGACTCCAAAGCCGAGGTACACCTATTTGGAGGAAAATTAAACGTCCAGCTGCTAACAGGAGCCCAACAAACGCTTCAGTTTCGACGGTTCCTCGAATCCAAGTGATATCAAACGCAAGTAGTGCAACCTCTAGGCTTTTCTTATTTTTGAGGTGAACATTTCCATCAAGATATTTCCTGCCAATGGAGCCAGGAATCGATCGGTCCCTCGATTTTTATACCTTCAGTAAGTACCACCTTATTCGCTGCACCTTTCATATTATAATAGGCGGGCATTTTGCCGAAAAACTGAGGATCAGCGCCACAAAATCATTTCCCAAATTATATAATTCCTTACGAAATGAGGAGTTGCGTGCTAGCGATAAACTTTATCGTGGTGTGCAGCATTTAAATATATTTGCTAACGTAAACTCTTGAAAACATTTCTCATTTAAATCAATAATTGACTGTTATACCGACTTGAAATTGTGATAAGCTCTGATTAATTCAACGTTAGTATTCTTAAATGATATCTTTAGGAGCAACTTTTCTCTCTTTAATGTTTCAATATGTGATTGTTTTGACTATTAGCTGTTTCTTTGCAATATTAGGAGAAGGAGAGCATAGGGGGAGGGAAGGGTGGGGAAGACGAGCGGCGGTTTTATGGGGGGAGGGGAGGAAAATAAATTCGGTGATGCCATTTGTAATTTTGGTACTGGTGTGCTGGGTGAGGGGATCAGGATTGATTTCCCCTGATTGACAGGTAGAGACAAATACATGTGAGAGGAGAACCGTTACAGTTATTTCATTCTTGAAATTTTACACTGCATTGAGAAGGAGAGAAAGACAGAATTATGGGATGAATTGAAGGCCAAGAAGAACCTGAAAGATGGGCTCCTGGTAAACTAAATCCTCCCTAGTGCCACCTCCAAATTTTTGCAGCCGCTCCGAGAGTCTTAAAGAGACATTATCAAAATTTTAGCAATTAGAACCTTCAGAAAGGTCTAGATTTTGCCATTTATAGCAGTTTGCTGATACAGTACCTCAAAGGTGTCTCGGTGATTAAGCAAAAATGAAGAGGCCCATTGAATTTGCTGTCTCTTTAGTAATTCGAGTGGAAGTAGAATATATAGAGTGACTTTTGCATAGTTTTTTTTTGCAAACGTTTACCTTTAGTATTTCACCAAAAATAATCACCGCTTGGATTAAGTAAGTAAGCAGTAGCCCTTACCCAGGAAATTGTTTGCTCTGGAGGAATGTTTTCCTACGAATTTTTATTTTTTCTTAGGGTTGCACATGATCTAAACGACATAAATACGGGTTCTAAGCGACGATGAAATGGCTGGTTGCAGAATGCAGGGATGACGAAGAGCTGAATTGTAAATATATATTACATTAAATTCGTAAGTATGATTTGTAAACCTATCGATATAATGACAAAAACGCTTGAATGTTTACAAAAATTATTTTTATCAAAGTCTAATAGAAAACTTTTTAAATCATTTTAAAATGATCCATTATGCAGTTTAAGACACCCAGAAGTATCACAAACTCCTTTCGAATATTCGACGCCAATGTGTCGCTAGGTATCACATTGAGTAAATTTTCTGAGTTATACTTCCAATAAAAAGAAAGGGCAATTATCGGTGTTTCCTTTAAGCAATATATATATACATTATTATAAAAAAATAATAGAATGCCGATGGTTTCAAAACCTTACAAAAATCATTATTTTAAAGAAATCATAACTCTCAAAGAGCCGCGGCGCCAGGGAGTCATGAATCTGTATGAGAACTAAGAAGAAACTCTATTCAAATTATTCGGGGTATCCCGCTCTGTATTGAGCATTTTAAAATTGACTCAACGTTTCGTTGAAAACCTTCAAGCTAAGAAGAAACTCCCTTACATTTCTTCTCATTTAGTCATCGTCTTTCCTGCTAATGTAATCAATGCTTTTAATCTGCCGTAAAATCTATTTAAGTTGGAAATCAAAGCATTCAAAAAATGGTCCACTAATATTTTTATTATTTACGACCCGGGTTTCGTCACATAATGACATTTCAGGTTTAAGTTGTCTTATTGCATTGTAACCGCCATGTTTTAATTGATTTTACTTGGACTATCTTAGTGCTAGAAGACTCTCCCTACATTTTGATAGCGGCATTGCGAAATATATTGGATACCCAAATATGAGATCTGCATTTGATCCCCATTATTCGACTAAAATCTCCCTTGAAAATGTGCCAATTTATTAGACAAATGTAACAAAAATTTTAGGCCCAAACCCTTTGTTCCATATCCGTATTGTGAAGGAAGTATTTCTTAACTGGCTAGGAGATAAATAAAATGTAAAAAATTGTTTTTGCCTGAGAGAATTAATCTTATGCTCTTAATTCCACTGAGACATAACACTTTACGGAAGCACAATTCATGAAATGTAATGAGAAGCGAATATTTAATTCTTCCCTTGATATTTCTTATCCATGTGTCGACCCTCCACGAGATGATGGTTTCTCTCCCTTTCGCAACAACCTCCCAAGCCCTTGGACTTCCCTCCTGCCACTCACAGGCTTCCGCCCTGCTCCCCCTTCTCCCTCCTCGGGCCCTTGTCGCGCCCGGCGCCCGGACACCGGACCCTCTCCTTCCGCCTTCCCTTATGCCCCCCGCCATTCCGCCCCCGATGACTCGCCGTATTCTCATCGTGCGTCCGTCTTCACCACTTCCACCTCCTCCTCTTCTCTTTTGTTGTTGCCGACCCTCTCTCACTCCTTACTTCATTCTCTCCCCCATCCCCCCAGTACTCCCCCCCCGCCCGTATCGTCCCACCTCCTCCCCACCCCATCAACGTCTCTCCCGCTCCACCGCACACGGCCGCCAGTCTCCATATTTCATGGCTTTTGTGACCCGTTTGCGGTCCTTGCGTAAGCGATCATTGCGGTCAAAGGGACCTGCTCAGCGGGGCGGGAGACGTTAGGATTTCTGGGGCGCAGAGGGGCGACGGATACCACCAAAAGGGACTGGGCTTTGGAGGAGGCGGAGAGAAAGGAAGAGAGGAGAAGGAGGTTGGAGAAATGAGGAGGAGGGGGGTGAGGATTTTAAAGGAAGGTAGAGGAAAGGCTCTAAGGGGTGTGTGGAAGGGGGTGGAGGTTGAGAGGGGTCGAAGGCCGATGGGAAGTGGGAGGGGGTGGGATAGAGAGGCGGTGTGGATGGCGGCTAGGGTGAATGTAAGTGCAGCCTGGCGGTACCCTGCGGTGTTGTGAAGAGCGGAAGGGATCGGTGATCGAGGAGACTAGGATTTACATCACCCGTTACATTGACCGAACAAAATTTGAAGACATAAAGTCAAATAGGAAGGTCGAGCAAAGGAAAGTTTAATGAAATAAAAAAATGGCAGTAAATAAAAGTTTGACCAAGGGGTAACCATTTAAAAATGTACGTTTTTTGTCTTCACATTTAAACTTGGAGGAATAATTCACGATAGAAAAATGATCGAGTAAAATATTAAATGCATATAAATGAATATCATATAGCAAGTAATGGGAATTATTTCCATAAAATTGTGTTAAATCAAGTATTCCATGAGACTAAAGTCTCTTCTTTGGGGAACGTAAATGGTTATTAAATGAAAAATTTGATGAAAATTTTCTGAAAGTTATGTAATGCCCTTTAATAAATTGTCAATATAATCCACCTCTGTGTACTTTCCACGCATTTACTCTTTTCCTTCTTCTAACAAGGTTGGCTTCCTGAAAGTCTCTGTCCTTAGTCATCTCGGTGGCTTGTAGGGTATTTTGTAGCTGCAGAAAGGTCGCTACTGGACGATGATAAATTTTCAACTATTTAAGTTACAAAAAATGCCGTGTTAATTGTTGAAGGAGGATGTCTTTTAGGTTTTTATTGCCTTCATCCGCTTGTATATACCACAGTTTCAACCAGTATCTTCTGGACAGAAAAGCCAGAATATATTCACTAGGATAAATACCTTCGGTTGCAAATTTTTATTCGGTGCAAGATTTCGAAAGTTTATGTCAGCCTGTCAATCCTCGGCATTTCTGGATTACTCTTTTTAGTCGGGATTTCTAAGTTACTCATCCACGTGGAAGAAAGAATGGAGGAAAATTTATGAGGAGATAGTTATCCATCTTTATTACAAACTTTGACTGCCATATCATAGTTGAAGCATCAGTTCCATTGGTCTCGCGCACTCAAAGACACGAGAAAAGCTGATAATGGTAGAAGCATATTCTCCTATTGAGAGGATCAACTTTTTTGGGTGTTCACGAAAAAATGGCCAAACTATTTTTGCTAAATGTTAAAAAAGTTTAAAGTAATGGCGGGCCTTTGAGCTGCCGACAAAGCGAATAGGTGGAGGAATGTGAAGAAAAATATAAATCTTAAGATTACCTTGGCTATAACCATGATGATTCAATATCGACCGAAAGGCCTTGAGCATGCTTTGCATCGAGTAAATATGGCGAACACCGGTCTTTCATGTTACACTCCATGGCTTTATTTCGAAGGTGTCGCTTTTATTATCTTACTTGCAGAATGAAACAATGATATTTGGTCTCGGGGATTTTTAAAGGAGGAGGTAAGGATTATATGATAAAGTTACGATGGAGAGTGAACAGAATAAAGAAAATAACAATGTGATATCCCGAGGGTTTTAAAAATACCTTTTCTCTCTAAATATAGAAAGTGTATCGTTAAAGCCAGTTATTTAGCATTTGGAAAAAGTAAGAGAGTTTGTATGTCCTCTATTTTCCTCACAAATTAGGGCCATCAAATTGTCAAAATACTTCATAATAACCAGAATATTTGGCTTCATAGCTATTTAATCATCCTAAAATATGCTAAAATATTTACAGTCTTTCACATTATTGGATATACAGTTATGTGGCCACATTTATAATTTGGGTAATGCTTTTGATACCACATTTAAAAAAAATTGAAAATGAAAATCATAAAGGAATGTAGTATTCATGCTGAAGTATCTTGCTTATAAGTTGCTCCAAATTCCGCCTCCGTTATGTTTTCCAGCTGTTGGACAGAGATAAAAGTCTGTCTGACTTTATCGAGCTTTGTAGGTAAAACGGTTTTTGACAAATCTTTCTCATCCTTTCAAACTTCCAGGATATTCTTCTTGCCAAAGTCTCTCCTTTGACTTCTCTGGCTTCAAACGGCGTACGTTGCTCACTCCACTGCCTTTCTAGGTCAGAAGATCTAGTCAAATAGCAAATATTTCAGGCATCCTTCATAATAATTTACTTCTTGCGTGCGATTTTCTGTTCCGTTGGTTAAAGTGGTTTAACTATTTTTAAACCTATTCAAACGTCTTTACGTCATCTTTTACGGTCTCGTAATTTGGACTGCGCGTGTCATCTATATCAACTGAAATTCTTATTATTGCATCTTTTTGGATGTATTTCATCCATTATGTAACGGGAACGAGTTGACTAACGGTGACGTAGGTAATGACGAAATGCTGAACCCATTGCTATTCCATTGAATTCTTTGGAGAACTTCTCTAAATCAATGCAAACAAATGGAAAAAATTTGGGTGTTCAGATCGATTTATATAAGTATATTTTATTTAAGTTTTATTTGTAATCACTTTTCACAAATTTATGACCATTTTTTAGTCTTGATTATCTGCAGGACATGGCTATATTTTTTTATGAGATATAAACTACCCAAAAGATTGATAACTTTAGCATTTTTTTCTTATTCTACCCAACACTTCCATCGAATACATTTTGAATCAATGCAATGATACAAATGTACCTTCTTTGTAATGCTTTGCATGATGGATTTTAATAATAAAAATTTAATATTTTTCTTAAGGTAGACATCTGGAGATAAATGAACGATTTATAGGCAACGGTCATGATGTGCCGGAAACACAAAAGGCTACGAAATTTAAGAATGGCCGAGGTAACTAATTGGCACACAATGAAATTTTATGAAAAATTTTGGAGAAAACAGGAAATTTCCTATTGTCATTGTCCGCATGCCTGATGTTTTTGCACGACGAAACTAATGTTCTAACTACGATCCAGTAGTTTTGCAAGCAACAGAAGATACGTTTAACGACATCTTAAATCCCTAAGTAATGTATTTCAGTTTTTCTACCTATATTTTGAGGGATGGTAATAAGTAGCTCGATGAAAGAAGTTAAAAATAATCTCTTCCATTTTAAAAATGAGCAGCTAGAAGAATCTCCGGAAGAATACGCTTGTTTAAGTTTTTGCTATTGTGAGAAATCTTCCTACTGTAAGCGAGAGATGTTATGGAATAAAGAGGTTAGGAAGATGATTAATATTATCTCCTTCCATAGTTTACTTAACCTTTCAATGTAAAATTCGGGTTCTAGCATGATTTACAAGTTTCTTCATAATATAATTTATTTAACTTTTTATCCAATGGTAGTTAAAGATTAATATAAATACAAATTCGCGTGGATGAGTATCGAGAAATGGGGAAGTGGGCCGAGATAGTAGCGGGGGACGTGGGGGTGGACCATTTTATTTCATTAGGGGATGTATTAAAGCAGCAACAGTCCCTAAAAAGAGAATCGATGTGAATTTGAATTGAGGCTAGGGAGGATATTTTTCTAATATGAGGTTGCTGTAGAAACAAAGAAGACGAATTAAATCGGGGATAGTGATGTTCATTAGAGTAAGAGGTGTGTCTTCAGAGGGTTTAAGGTGTACAACAGCACCGCCGTGTATTTGGTGGCTGACTGGTGAAAAATGCGATTCAAGAGCTCACGAGAATCTTCACTGTGACATTATAACACTCAATTTCCAACTTTTGATAAATCTAAATAGAGAAAAGTGGTTTTTAATGATAAATGAGTGCAATGAGTTTTTAAAATATACGTTGTGCGCAAAAAATAAAATAGTAGTAGCAAGAAAAAGATGAAAAGTTACGACTATCACAAACGCATTTACTTAAATTTAGCAGAGTCATAATATGAAAGCGCATGATCGTCTGCGGAGGCGTTTCCAGTCGTAGCATATAACCACCTCAAGGATGTTGTAGGGGAAGGTCTCATCCGTGGGTGTGATATTGCTTTTATGCTTTGAAAAATATATGGTGAGATGAGTATTATATTGCGCGATCTTAATTGTTTTGACCTTGTATAAGTACATGTTCTAGTGCTTTGACGGAAAATTACCATTTAGATGAGGTAGCAGATATTGCCCCATGTGGGGATTATTTACCATAAATTTTCGCATACACCTAGCTGTATAATGCTACAGCGTGAGTCACCACCCTCTAGTTACGTAATCAATGAATCTAAAACGGAGTTGAGAGATACTTACTTGGAAATTCAGATCACATTTTCTGAGGGAATAAATATATATTGGCCATGTATTATTCGTACTTTTTTTCTCGGCAAATCAACTTCTAAGTTATATTAAGGATTTATTATGTACATTAATGCGCTACATGATCACATATCGACTTCTTGTCAATATTTTACCCGTGCCGGTTATTAAGCCTTTGTTGGAACTGATGGATTTGTCGTAATCCACTCTTGACACATTTGAATTAGTCATCCACTATCAACTAGAAAAGTTATTCATTTAAGTCTGCAGTCGTAGCCATTCAATCCACAGGACTAAATTGCAAGGTGATTTGTTCAGAAATGGACAGGTGTACCAGATGGGACTTTTTCCGCAGATACCGAAAATGATGTTCAAAATTCTGTACCCCGTCAGTTTTTACCACAAAGTACTAAAATGTAAAAAAACGTAATTTTGAATAGAATTGCTATGTTTTAACATTTGCAGCGAATAAAAATATTCTTGGGAGGGACAAAATGAATGTATAAGGAATATATAAACATAAATACATATTTTAAACCACATATAACTGACGTTAACCGCTGGGATATTCTTTGAACTTCCTCTTCTCGGAGTGTCTTCAGTGTTCATCAGTTGTCTATTTTTAATATCCTGCACTATTTGGCAACCCTAAGTGCTGTCTACTTTCCTAGGAATATCATATTCATCAGTTTTTCATCCAGATGGGAGCACTCGCCATATTCTCCCGTAAAATCTTCCAGGTTGTTAGATAAGTAATTTTTATGAGCATAAAGAAAACAAACGTTTACGCTAATGTTGTTACCGAGTGTTTTATAGAATTTCTGATATCTGCTTGACTTATACGGTTTACTTCGCCACCTCACCTTAAATGGTGTAATTCTCACTTATTCATAGCTTTCTCAAATGTGTTGTCGGCGATTATCTTTCGTATTTTTGGGCCAGTATAAATGCCAGCTTTGATTTTTCACATGTAAATGACCGAAACTAAACACTTAGATACTAATTTCATTTATTAGTGCTTCTACAAGTGAAACTACCAAAAATTGCTCCATGGGCTGATGTGTTATTGTGGCATCAGTATTTTAGAGGGAAAATCCAGTGGAATTGAAACAGTTTTTTGCCAGGTGTGAATATACTTCTGACGGGCCAATATTTCCAGATCCAACCTTCCGTTCTTGCTTTGGTGTTCCTTCCACATGAAAAGCAATGCAATTTGGTAATGCCTGCTTGTTGGTCGAGTAATATTCCAATAATCCTCAAAATCCTTGCACTCAGACCATTTATGAAGATAGTATGTACTACACATTTTCTGGAAAAATTTTAAGATTGACGCATGTACCTTTTTAAGTCACAAAATGTGATTGTGGAATGGCTGGATAGATGTTAGAATTGTGTTATAAAACACCTTTGAAACTGAATATACTGGTATCTTTGAACAAACTCTACTTTTCTGCATAGTCATTAATGTTGAAGTATTTCATGACAGTCAGAATGTTGCCACAGAGTACCGATCCATCTTCCTTAGTAAATACGGAACCAATTCAGCTTATCGTTTTCTGTGACCGGAGAATCTCCTATGAGAGCATTGCAAATTCTTTTAATTTTGTTGCGCCCCTAAATCCTCTGCTACGCCTTGAGATAAATGATAAATCGTGAACCTAATCATTCATTTCATGTTTAGTAAATGGCACTGGCATTTTAATCTTCTTACCAGCCGGTTAGAACATTTCATCACTTGTAATCACAGTATGATTCGGTGACTGCATGGGGATTGAGATTGGCAAGGGAGGGCACAGGGATGGATTCAATATGAGGTACTGATCACTTTACAGATGGGACATTGGCATGCAATATGTTACACCTATTGGTCCTGATATTGATCACAATCTTCACTGTGCAAGAGTCGTTGTGGTGATTTGTTGGTTCACGCCATATCACTGGTACACCAACTGGCATCGATTTCCTTTTCCCTCATTTCAGTTCCTCAACCCCTACTCTCATTCACGGCACACTTTGTGAGGGGCCCACGCTTTGCCCTAATCTGCTAATTCAATTCTGATATATGTAAAATGAGCATTATAGTAGAAGGTGTAATATTTTATTCTATTGTTTTCAGTCGTATAACATCCACATGTCTGGTTGATTGACTTAATCACGCGGAGCTACTACACACTCAACCAAGAAGCAACCGAACGTTAACATACACAGGACAGTGCACTTTGGCCTAGCCTCTTAATTACACTGACAGTTTTAGCACGTTTGGACTGGAATGGTGCCGCATTCAACCACTATTTACAGTAACTAGAGAATGGTGGGGAGACCAATGAGTCATTCTGGCGCGTCAAGATAACTTTCACTCATCTTCCTCCTTCTTGAGTGAGGAAAGTTGTGACGCCATACAGAAATAATGTTTCATTTTTGTCATCAGCAACGAAATTATGTATGTTTAATTATGATATACCTATTTTACAAGAATCTTACATTTACAAGAATTTTACAAGGGTTTACAAGAATCTATGTCATTAAAATATTAGGCTGTTTAATTTACACATTTTCATGATTTGTAGAAAAACATGACATGATACAGAATATTAAATACTTTTTCGAAATTTGAAGTAAAGTTGCATTTCAATGCAATATCTTCGTTGAAAAACAAATAGAAAATAAGTTATTAAATTGTTGATAAGTATTGTGATCGATATCCGACGGTTGATAAGTATTGTGATCATAATATTCGACGGTTGATAAGTATTGTAATCGATATATCCGACGGTTTTCGGCACATGGATATGTCGTCACCAGCACCAAGTTTTTATTAATTGGCTTATAGTGAAACTTACTGACTTGACATATTAACTTACAGTGGTGAAGTACATAGGCCAGCAAAGATGTTGTTAAATGATTAGCTTGCATTTAAAATTGGAGGATTTGGAATAGATTCCAAACGCTATGTTTAAAAATGCAACTTAAAAGAGGTTGATTGATTGAATTTTGGGGATACTCTACCTTCTTCCCTCATGTTGAGTGCGCTTGATTGAGAGAGTCTGAGTGTTATCAGGCGAGTGGTTGCATTTTTTCCGAAGGAAAGGGGTGAAATGTGCAAGTGATGGATGCTTGATTAAGAATGGGAGGTAAGAAATTCTTTAGCATGAAAAATAATAAGCGTTAGAGCTAGTAATTTGAATTAATTTAATTCTATGTGAAACCACAAAATGGAACTCAAAAGTAGATGATGGGGTGATTCGTTGAAATGTTGTCAAAAATGAGTTTTGGACAAACCTTATTACAGGTTGACTTTAACGATTTCTCAGCAATCGCCGAAAAAATCGTCATTCTATTTATAGATTAAAAGACAAAAGGAAATGAAGATAGGTAGTGGAATATACATAAGAAGTTGATAGTTACTGTGCTAATTTAATTTTTATTTACCGTCGGAAAAGAGTATTTTTATATGAAGAGAAACTGAATCAATAAAAACTTCTCACGCATGCAATGGTTAGGAGCGTACATTTTTTTAAATAGCCTGTACCTTTATGGCGTGGCTACTGATATGCTATGAATAGGATTTAGCCAGTATTTAATGACCAGTGAAGTAGAAGTATCTCTCCATGTAGGATGGGTTTGATTAACTGTCAAGTTGTACATTCATAGGAAAAATGAAGATTAAGATTCAATTACAAGGATTCCGAAGATTAAGAGTCCTAAGTCCTTATTAAAATTCAGTGCCTATGTTGTAACAGTAAGTAATAGTAAAAGTAAAAAAAAAAAAAAAAAAAAAAAAAATAGTAAAAAAAACAGTAAGTACCGGTAAAAATTGCGTCCTGTAATGTCGGAAGCATATATTTTATCCTTGATCGCAGTAAGAAAATTAAAATTGAGGTCAGAATATCATACTAGTATGAGGATTGTTGGTACTTAGAATTTGCTGAAAACTCGGTGATTTCTGTTGAAATTGTGAACATAAACTGATCTTTTAAGTTTTATTCTAGTCATTTAAGTATTCGGTGCATTTTTCAATCAAGGTACTTCCTCTGTGAATATGTCGTCTGCAAGAAAACTTTAATCTGCCAAACAATAATTTGGTATCCAGTTTTCACTTGCCAGGGTAGATCTCGCCTTTGAAGACGAGGAGAAGTGATGCTAGGATTCGTAAGGTGTGGTAACCGTATGTACCTTCATGCGTCTTCTCCCGAGGAGCTACTTATATGCTGTGTCCAAGATTACGGAATTTATTCTAGAGAGGCAGGAGTGGAACTAATATTTGCTTACTTATAAGTCAAAAGATGGCTAGAAAGAAACGGATCTCTTGTTTGAGTAATGCTCGTGGGGCGTGAGATAAAAAAAGACTTAATGGTATAATTTGCATAAATGTAGTGGAAGAGCTTTTCCGTCTTGAGCTCGTTGGTGATGAAGAACAAACAAATTATGCGTGGTTGATTGGTCATGCCAGAACAATGAAATCATCTGCGCGGTTGAGGATATGTGAGTGGGTGAATTGGGTGCGATTAGGATTATTTGGGGAATCGGGGAAAGGTGTTGGAAAATACGGTGCCGCCATCAGCCTGCTCTTCTCAAATTATATACTTTGGTAGCTCCAGCGAGGTATTTCTTGTAGGGAAAGAGAATAATAGTCAAAGGGCATGGTAAAAGAGGGAAGGGTGGTGAGAGTGAACGTAGATGAGCGTGGCTGATAAATTATTCTAGATCGACCGAGATGCGGAGCAGAAGCAGAATCTCAAATGAGTGAAGAAGACGCGTCCCTCTCGAGGTGGAATAATCGATCTTACATTAAGAAAGTAGACTCTCTGATGAGGTCATGCTCAAGCTGTGGCGGAAAACTGAATGCATTTAAAAAATTATAAACATCAAATGGAAACCAAGGTATAGATGAATCCGCAGATGCTTGTATTCGAGGAATGGTAGCGGATGAAAGGGCTTGCTCTGAACGAGGGGAGGGAAGTTTCGATTGGAAACCGTACGGCGGTTTAAGCGCAAGAATAGAATCAAGGAAAAACTGAAGAGATTGGAAAATAAAAAAAAGAAGATGGAGGTAGGAAAGCAGTATAATCAGCGAGGGGAGTTGAATAATGGGGAGAAAAAGTTAGGAAGAATCTACAGAGGGAAGGTAGGAAAAGAGGGCAAAAAAGTGAGGGAAGAGAGAGAGAGAGAGCTGGAAAAGGGAAATTTCTGGGTGAAAGGGGAACGAGGGAAGGGTGGGGGAGAGATGAGGAGGGAGGGAGAAGGGTTGGGAGGAGGGGAGGAAAAGGGAAAGAGAGGAGAGGAACAAAGGGTGCAGGGTACGGATCGATAAAACGACAAAAGGGCTTCTTTACTTGGGAGCGAATCGCAGCCCGAGAATTCCCTCTTGCGTTTATCTCATACTCATGAATATGTGAGTGGCGCTATGGAACAGGGGAGAAAGAATGTTGAAAGGAGGGAAACGAAAACGGAAGGTTAAAGTTTAAATGAAAGTTGGAGAGTGACCGAGACCGATTTCGGAGAACGAGTGGAACAATAAACGTACGTTTCATACTCTGGCGTTGCTGATGATGAAAAACCCGGTTCGTGGCCCACTGTTAATGGAATAGTAACGGAAGAAATGTGGCTTTGGTTTCCCAAAGAAATGGGAGAAGGAACCGATATTTGCCTCCGTAAAGCTCCATTTAATGGACATGATGGCGTATCCTGTACTCAAAAATTGAAATAAATTTAAGATCCTAACGAATGTGCTGCTGGTTTGCATAAGGGAACATTTTTAACATCCGTCGTGGTAAGTTCTTAAATCAGAGAAAACTTGTTCAGATGGTTTACTGTACTAGCTAAAATTTAGGGAGAAAATTTTGAATTAAATGATATTGGAAAGTAAAGTTTTACTCTTAATTATTCTACACTCGTCCTAAGTCTTGTGTCAAACTGGAAGTATATACTGAAAAATGTATTGTGTCTAGCGTGAAATGTCTGGATAAATATTGTGTGGGCATTAACTCCTAGGTACAATGTGTCATTGTGCACCTTCTGGAGGGAGAGGACGCTGTAGTTCGAGAAAAGATACTCGCATTCTTGGCAAATATTAGGGAAATGAGCGGGGGATGAATTTAATCTCTCTTCGAAGCTCCATCTTATAAATTAAATGACGTAATTTTTTCTCCAAAAATCTACTTATGCACGAGCAGCGCACTCGTCTGTGAGGGCATTGGAATAATGCGCGGACGTGCTTCGGATGGGAAGGCGGCCAGCAAAGAGGCGAAGTCCATTAGATTCCCCATCCAAGAATCTTCAGACCGTGGATGAAGGATTGAGGCCGTTGGAGTTTGAGCAGACAATGACCCGTAAATATCCTGAGTGAGCAAGGGGAGGAAGTCTCCCTTCGACCCCTGGTTCGAACTCACCCTCCTCTTCCTCCCAACGCCCCCCGCCGCAACCTGCTCTCGCCGTGGCCGCTTGGCACTGGGCAAGAGACATCCAGAGGGAGGGAATTGATGCCTCAGGAAGCGGCGAACGACGGTGCCGAGCAGTGGAATAGATTGTAATGATTCTAGAAGCGGGTTGGGAGCTAAGGTTCGCTTCAGTCGCTGAAAATACGAGTCGTGAGGATGAACATAGTTTGGATCCATAAGAATAAGGCAAGAATTCCAATGCGTACTTAGGGTGAGAGCTGATGGATAAAGGTTTGGTAATGGTAGCTATGACATGAATTGGTTGTGCTAAATTTAGATTATGTTTTGTTTAAATGGCTTCATTTGGTTTAAAATATGATATTTGGTGCTTTTTACTTTCAATTTTATTCTAAGTTCACTAATATTCTAATGCATACAATCGTTTTTTGAAACAAAGCTGTTGCAAATCTAGGCAACCAATACAAATATTATATTTTTATTCTTTGATGCCTAGTTATGGTAATTAAAACGTACAACTAGTTTCGACAAAAGACATTATCTTCAGGTGCACAATCATTTTTTTCTCGGCTTCTGGTGCAATATGTAGTTTAAGGAGCCTATTATTTCAACTGTATGGACCAAAATTCCAATTATGCGGATATATGTTTATAACATAAAATAAATACGAAATAATTTTATAATAAATTGACTATCCACTCTATGAGCATATCAGAGAGGCAAAAGTGATATCAGTACAGCGTTGGTGAACGTCGATATGCATATTTTAGAGAAAAAATACTAGTGATGAATGAGTTTAGCGGACTTGAGAAATCTTTAGATTAATCGGACGGTTTGATAGAGATTCTGGATGGATGAACACAATTGAAAGACGAGTCATTGAAAGATAAATGGGCGAAGTATGATAATCCATGCCATCCCTTGGCATTTGAATGGCTATCACGTTTATTTCTTTCTTCGTTTGACTAATAAAGTCTTAGAGTACGCAACAGGAATGACTTTCTGAAAGCATGTGCTTATTTGAGGAAGTGGGAAGAATGCATGCAGCATGGATTTTTTTGAGGAATTCAGATAAGAGAATTAGGTCAAAAATACCATCATCCTCTTTTGTTATTAACTATATTGAACTTTGCGGAGAAGTTAAGCAACTCGAATTAATGAATCATGTTGACTATAAATAACTATTTTTCATAAATCCATTGAGACTACCATGACTTGGTGTGTTGGCGTTACTTTGTGCAAGGAGAAGAATTTTTTCAGTGATTACATTATCTACAGCTTCATGTATTTAAAATAATAATTCGTCTTTGATAATGAGGTGGGAAAATCATTGATGAAGCTATCGGTAATATTCGCGAATGTCGTGAAAAGCTTGCAAAGCACCTCTGAAGAGATGGTAATTTGTTGATACATCAGTGCTAAATATCCTAAGATTTCTTTGCGTAGTTGTTTTAAATTTAGGGCAATGTTATTGAATTGAGTGTTCTGAATTCCTACGAATGGGGAATTTCGAAGTGTTTCAAAAAGAAATGGTGAACTCTATTAGCCTGTAGTGGGCATCACTAACCGTACGTAGAATTTTGGCAGTAATTATACAGTACGATTATATAGTATAAAATTGGTGATTCAATCAATCTGTACTTGTGGCTATTAGATCTGCTCGATGATATCTTGTAAAAATTATTGCTGGCTGTTGAAAGAAAATTGACATTAATCCTCTCGCTGCATCAACAGTCCAAAGTCCTTTTACGACGGGAGGGAATCATCTTCCCTTGAGGATGTCGGTTCAGAGTAGATCCCGTGACCCCGATGCTCTTGCTCGAGCACGAGGAACGGGTAAAGTCGATTGACTTAATTCAGATGCGGTGGCTTCAGTGAGGCGCAGCTAAGGCCGTTCTCCTTCCATGGATCACCACTGTAAGATGTTCATCTGTCTTTGAAGAGCTTAGAATCGTTTTTTATTTGCCTGGTGGCGAGCGGAGAGAGGATATTGTGTCAGTGTAGTACGTATGCCCCCGCGAGGAGAAAAGTGAATTCCAATGGAGAGGATAGGGAGTGATAGTTGCTCCTTCTTGACGGCTACCACTGCGTCATCCACGAAGAGGAACCGAAGGGATAGTTTCACTTCAAGGGACCAATGTCGCTCTTTATCGATCGCTACCGATCGGCTTTGGATATCCCCTCGAATTAATTTGTCTTTTCGCCAATCAATTGGCATCTGATCAATTTGATTCTACAAAAGAGGTCGAGCTTATCGTGTGTTAGCCAATGAATAAATTAATTCCCTATGGCACTTGATCGGAAAATTATAACGATGTTAATGATAGTGGATGTTATGAATGTGCCAAACTTCGCAACAGTTGGGTTTATCCATGAAGTGCCGGGAAAGTAGAAGTGTCTTTTGGAATATTACACTATTCTTGAGCATTTTTTAAGGCCGTATAGGTTTATAAATTTGATACATACGTCTCATTGCGAAATAGATGGCCAATACTGGTAGCATAATCAAGTTATTAGTTTAGCTACGAGATCCTTGGTGGCTTATTTCTTGCTGAAAAACCTGACGACGTCTCACCCAGTTTTTGCCCTGGAAGAGAAGAAACGTTGGCTATGGGAAGCCTAACCCGGTGCCTCACCTGAGAAAACTTCATCTTTCATTTCTTGCTCTCCATTTATCTATCTTAGAATTATCTTTATTGACCTCTAAGGAAAACATAAAACGATAAAAATGGTTAACTCTGGCAATCTCATCATCCCAAAAATACCATGAAGTGTTCAAACCTATTAGATATAAATGAATAATAATTAAAGAATTATTTTCACGATAGCTGCATTTAATAATTATATGTGGTAGAGATTCGTGTTGAAAGAATTTTCTTTTCAGTTCATGCTCTTTATTTCATGCTTGCATCTCTGGCAATCTCATCACCTCACAAATACCATGAAGTGTTCAAACCTATTAGATATAAAAGAATAATAATTAAAGAATTATATTCACGATAGCTGCGCGTTGAATATGAAACGATTTCTTCCACTCTTCTTTTGATAATTTATCTTTTTTATTGTATTTTGCTGTATTGAAGGGACATTATTTTGGTCTTTGAAAAATACCCGCCAAATGGGTCAAGTTGGAAATAATCACACGGTTTATAATATGCTAAAATATTCTCACCAATTCAAAATAATAGGCAATTATTTGGTAGGAGTGGTAATGAGGAAGTTGAATTTATTTATGTAAAAATCGCTGATGCCTTAATTCAGAATATAGGATGAGGTATATAAAACTTATTTCGTTTTGAAAATTATTTAGTACATTTACGAGTGTGACCTTATAATTTTAAAGTGCCCTGATTAACTGTTTGTATTGACATGATTACGCTGCCAGGTAGGTTGCAATAAGCTTGTGGTATTAAACTGCTTTGATAATGACCGATAAATACTACGTTAGGTTTCAATTAGCACAGCTATATATTCCATGTCTGTCAAACAGAATCAATTGAAAACGTTGTCATGCAGGCACGCACTTTGTAGCCGTGGAATATCTGCACTCGATTACGCATTCCGGATTTTCGGAAAAACATGTCGTGCTTTCTAACATGGTGTTTGGATATATTCCTTTTCCCAATCAAAATGGAAATTTTGGTAGGAGGATTGTGCGCACTAAGCACGACAGCCATACGTTAATCACGCTCGAATATGCGGGTTGGGACAGGGAAAGGCGATTGGAATGCTCTCCCTCGCCAAATCCATATTTATGGTTTTGCTCTTGTCCCAGTGAAAAACCTTAATCGTATGATCCCTCATTGCTTAACTAGTAAACTAATAGGACTCACGCCATTGCTGCTGTACCCCAAATTATGAGGTAACTTATTTCACCAATGTGGTGCTCATATTTTCTCCCAAAATTGAAATGGTTCTCTTTTTTATGACTACTTTTATACCTAATGTTCCATTATCTCGATGAGTGAGCTGAGTTTGCAACAAGGAAATACTTGCAAGCTACATTGAGGCAATACCTTTTGATGAATGACGACCAATAAGTATAGCACTGGTTTTTGATTTCCTATTCTGTTTGATTTTATTGTAAATTTATACTTATGAAAGTATCAACTCACTCATAATTTTTATAACTGTGGGTAGGTTTACTTGCTTGTTAAGTAGGGGTAACACTATATGAGACAATCTTCAAGCCATGCCAAATAAATAAATAATAGAAGCAATGGGTAATATTTAAAAGTGTAAGCGAGAATTAAACCTATGTTTAAATTTAGCATTTCATAGGGATGAAAACCATTCCGCCACAATTATCATCGGTTTTGTAAGCAACATCGGATAAAGAGGGTAAGATGAAAGATAAAGATGTAGAAATGTTTATTGTTCTTGGACCACTTGGTCCACTAAGAACATACAAAAAGTATACATTAATATTAGAGCTCGAGTACAGAGAGATATACACAGAAAAAGTGGGTACAAGCAATAAATGAAATAATAATGGCAACAAAGAAAGCAAAAAAAACAAGCATATTGGTGAATTAAATTTTCCCTACAATAGCATTTTGTTAAACAATCTGTTTTGAAAGCCATCAGCGAATTTGAATTTTTTATTGATTCAGGAGTACTTTTCCATATTACTGTCTCTACAACAGAAAAAGATTTATTGAATGTAGTTGTTCGATGAAGTGGGACAAGTAAAAAGTCTGGTGACATTCGGGTTGCTACATTTCGGTTTTTCTCATTAGGATGGAAAAATTGCATAATATATTTAGGCTGTTTACATTTGAAGAGTTTATATAAAAACGAGGCAAGCATGTATTCCCTCCTTGTTTTGACTTTAAGCCATTCTAATCTAGTAAAATAAGGAGATGTATGATCATCTTTTTTTAGATCATAAATGAACCTGACACATATATGAGGACCCCAGAAGGCAAGGGGTCTAAGTAACAAAACCATTGTTTAGAGAAAACTTAAGTCAAAGTTGAAAATGTTTGGTACAACCCACTAAGTAGTTTAGAGGCATTACCCTAGATAGCAGCACCTGTCAAGAAAATCACTTGGATCCCTTTATCACCTAAAAGATTAATATTTTCAGATCCCATTCCTGTACCTAACTTATTTTTTTCAAAAATGTCACTTAGACCCCTTGATTTCTGGGGTCCAAATATTTAATTGCCGTTGAATCATGGTATTAATCTCTTCAGTTCAAAGATACAGTGAGTGGAAAACCAACCGGGTAGGTAGCATATTCCGTCTGAGTTCAGTAGCTCTGTTCCTCAAATTTTATCTCTACTATAGCGTAGCATACTACTTCAGTTTCAGTTTTGTTTTTATTATATGTCTATAATTTTTAGACTCCACGTTAATAGTGAGAACTTGAGGTGTTTTTCCTATTCACACGTATGCAGTTGTACCCTGTCATCGCGGAGGAAAGAATTTATTAAGGTGAACTCAGCACCGAATAGAAGAAAAATATATCCATATATGGTGGTGACGAAGAGTTGAATTAATATCTCTTAAAGTTTTTTGGAGAACCCCTTTCTTCCTCTAACATGCACTCACAATTGTTGAGCTTCAAAGTTGGTGGGGGAATAGAGTTCTGCATAAATGTTTTCACAGTCTCTTCAAAGATGCCGTGCGAATCTTTATTAATGCGCCTTGCTTCTTGTTTTCTCCCTTGCAAACCAAATAACAGCTTTGCGCTTTCCATCATTAAAAAGCATACATTACAGTCGCTGAGCCGCGAAATATTAAAGCGGCTTGAGATATGCAAGTTGTATGTTTTCGGCACTTGTGCCTTTGTGGATCTAAGTCGCCTTGAGAAGAATGAGGCCATGAGGGATATAAGGGGGGAGAGGGGTGGTTGGGCGGGTGGGGGAATTGGGGGAAAAAAGCGTATCCTTAGTCCTCCGCCGCCTTTCTCCGCGACAGAGCCCCGAGTCACGTCTTCTCTGCATGCCCCCATTTTTCCTCGCCCCACTTCTCCTCTCCCCCCCTTCTTCACCCCTTGTGTCCGACCTCTCCTCCTCACTCCCCCTGAAAAAGGTCCCGGCACCCATAGTTTACCGCTCATCCGCCCCGTGCTTCCAAACCCCTGACTCTTTTCATCCCCCCTCCTCACGAGGCACTGGCGGGGCCACCCTGCACCTCCCACACTCCACTCCCTCCCCCAATGGCCTCCATGGATGAGATGGGTGGCTGAGGAGGAGGAGGCGGGGGGGGGAGTGAAATGGGAGACGTGTTTTGAATAAACGACCTTCCTCCCCCTCCTCTCTCTGTCTTTATCTCTCGCCCACCCTCACACATCTCAACCCCTCTCTCGACCGACCACCCCCTCCCCTTTACTCGCTCGTACTCTAAAGTACTCTCCTATTTCTTTCCACCAATCCTTTTGCCTCCTCTCTGTCTTTCTCTCTTGAAGAAAGTCCTGACCCATCCCCCCCACCCGTCTTCCCTCATCCGAATCCTCACCCTAGTGTTCTCGCGATCTCTCTCTCTCTCACGCTGGTCCCTTAGCCTCGGCTTCTCTTTTCTCTCTTGTCCCCTCTCTTATCTTTTCCGCCGTTTCTCTCTCTCCTTTTTCACTGCTTCTTCGTCGCGACCTCCTCCACCCTCCAATCATGGGGAGCGAGTGCGCTTGAGGGGAAAGGGGCCCAAACCGTTTTGACCTCTCTCGTTCCATGGCTCAAGACGGCTTTTCGGGGGCAAGTCCTTTCCCTCCGTCCTTTGCTTTCGCCAACCCTTCAACCACCGCGAGTGAAGAAGAATGACTTGGGACTTTTTAAGGCCCTTCTCGGTCCTCAAAGGCTGCCTCTGGCCACTTTGAGTGGTCTGCTGCTTCATGACGTTGAAGTTTCGTCTCCAGAACAGAGCAGTTTATACCGCTGTTTGAGGCATATTAGTTCAAAATTTCATTTTTATCGAAGGTACATATCTGACCTGTTTTCAAGAAGTTGTCTTTATATTTTCCTTTTTTAAAGCTGTATTTAGATATTATTTTTTTTTGGGTGGGACAGGAATTTGACCTCGAAAATCTAGTGAATAAAGAGTAAAAGAATAAACTTGGTGATTCTCACGAGAGTACCTTTTGACCAATTTTATACCCATACACACTTCTTGTGAATGATTGGTCGTGAGACTATACTCTGCCTCGCCTGACAAGAAACTCAGGTTAATCTCAAGCCTGAGCTAATCTCAACCCAAGTTGATGCAGAAATACTACGAAATGTTGGCAAGAGTTGATTAAATTCGTTATTCCAAGGCCTAATTTCCAGAAGAATTGTGTACATTTGTAATTTTATCTTCTGTTATAAAAATAATGATAGGGCATCTAAATTGGGGCGAGATTGAGACTGAGGCAGTGTCTTCTTCCATCCAACCCCTCATCAGAAAAATAAATAAAATGAGTGTGAAGATATTTATATACATTTGTGGTAAAAACGTAAGGAGATAAGGAGGCGATATCCTTGACGAAAAATCCCACTGCAGGAAAACACCCACAGATGAAGGGGAATGTGAATAACCTACGAAAACGCACGGGCAGATTAATCTAATGTGACGCCAACAAAAAAATACATGAAATACACATTTAAAAATAAATGGTAAAAATAAATTCTGTGGTAATATAAGTGATTAGCTCCAGTGGAATGTACATGTTCAAGTACAGTTGGCTTTATGTGTTGGACAGCATGTGTCAAAAGCGTCTTTTAAAAAAGAGACACGTTCGCCAATGGTCGCCGGGTTATAAAAACGAATGCTTACTGCTACCGTTCTCTTACTGCTAGAGTCGAAACGCTTTACTATTTTAAATCAATTTCATACATTTGTGGCAAAGGTAGTTTTTAGAAAAGTAACTGAAATTTATTCAGCATTCAAAATATGTTACCATTGACTTAGACTGGCGTAGACATCTTGTTCTTCCGGACGCATTGTCCCCCATTTCAATGTCCCCTTATCTTGGGATATTTGGTGTTGTTTTACTCTTTCCACCGAGTACACTGTCCTTGTGCTGAATAACCGGCCTAACCCAAGACCCTTCCCATTCAACCCCTCCCCCATATCCCGCCCTTTTTACTACGCCAACGGTTCTTGGACCTTTAGTCAAAACCTGATGTTGTTACATTGAATCCAGCCTATCATTTTACAATAGAGTGAAAAATTACAAAGAGATGTTTTACTTGACTATCACTATGTGACCATTAAACGTAGTTATTCATCTATCACCACGTTAAAACCAAAGTGCTGTGAGGATTACTATGTTATTGAGGATGACATATTTTGACTTCCTTGGAGTTATACTTGAAAATTAATATACTTAACTCCAATAAAAGTAATGGCTTGATGCCAATTTCAAATAATTGCCTTTAAATTTCATTCTCTCTAGTTTACTGATGGAACGCCATTGACATTTTTGTGCAGATAGCTCTGAAGACAGAAAGGCGCAGAGCTTGACTGAGTGGTACTAGAGGGAATCAATACCCCAAGAAATAAGAGAATTTCAACTCACTGCGTTGCTACAACCTAATGAAATGACTTTGGTTGTAATTATGGTCTTAATCATTGGGCCACGAAACGCATGTGTCAGCGTATGGAGCGTGGAAATTTGAGAGGGTTCCTAATCATTTTCCTGAGTTTTCTGCCGCAACCTATTCCGTGAATATCTACCCCGCTCCATAATTAATTATCCGTTAATTTCCCCTTTTCAATTTTTCCGTGTTCAAATTTCATGAAGAAAATTATCGCCGTCTAGTAATACACCCGCTGAAAAACAACAATTTTTGTTGGAGTAAATTCGCGTTTCAGTCAAAATGAAAAATGGAGAGCTGCTGTGTGCTGTAAAGATCCTTGAACCTAGACAAAAAAATTGGGTGCGTTCTTAAGATCCTACAAGGCTAAATAAAATACTAATTTTAGGCGTGTATGAATTTATGTGCAAAAATGCAATTTATCATGTTAACGTTGGTTATAAATTTCCCTCAGAGAAATCTAAACAATTCAGTATTAGCAAGTAATGAAGCTAGGGAGCCTAAAAAGAAGTTGAAATGGCGTATTAGGAGACTCCATTTCAGTACAGCCTAGCATTTTGTAATTTTTAGTATGAGGTACTGTGCACCAGTATCCATGGAGTACGATACCAATTGGCTATAGAAGTTTGGGATAAAGATGCAGTCGAATTATTAAGTTACCTCCGTTCCTATAACGTAGGTCATACGCGCCGTTTTAGGCGTTTTGTTCCAATACATTTTATTTGTAACTGATTTTGGTCTTTTAAGCAGTAGTAGGTAGTATTTTGGTTTAACGTGCTTTGATGGCTGAGGTTGCTTCGCACGTATTATCTGATGCTTGTACTGGAGCAACTTCTCTCGGACAAATCGGCGGATCATCCCTCCATATTCAAGCTGAGCCCCAAGAATTGGCTAATTAATCTCTGTCTTAGAGAACAATATGGAATGAGGATAAACAAGCAAAAGACTAAAGTAGCAGCTACTTGGGAAGTAAGATAACAGAAGATGGAAGGAGTAAACGAGAAATTGAGAATAGAATACAACTAGCAAAAATTTCTTTCACTGATAAAAAGACTACTGACTTGTAAAAATGTTAGTTTGGAAGTAAGAATGAGGGTTATGAAAGCTTATGTTTGGAGTGTGGCCCTTTACGGGTGTGAAAGTTGGACTATCGGGAAACATGAAAAGAGCAGATTAGAGGCCCTAGAAATGTGGTGCTATCGAAGGATGCAGAAAATCAGCTGGCGAGACAAAATCACCAATGAGGAAGTGCTGAGAAGAGTACAAGAAAATAGAAGTCTCTGGAGACAGATACAAACAAGGAGACTTAAACTAATAGGTCACATTCTACGATGCAATGGTTTTATAAAATTAATAGCTGAAGGTTTTATTGAGGAGACCAATCGTTGAGGACGTCCTAGATTAAGCTATATGAAGCAGATCATCAATGACTCTGGATGCGTCTCATATGGTGAAATGAAGAGGAAAGCTGAGCAAAGAGCGGAATGGCGTGCTATTGCCAACCAACCCATGGGCTGATAACCGAAGAAGAAGAAGAATCTCTGTCTAAGACTATCCCTAGCTACAGGATTTTTTATAAATCCTATGATGTTTTTTGACTGCATTTTCACTAATTTTATTCGCAGCCATAACGTTTGTAACCGCTGTTTCTCTTATGAAAATGTAAGAGAACACGTGTATAAAAAAGGGGGAGATGAGTTTTGAAAGTTGAAAATGCTGTAAAAAGGTCCAGGGAAAATAAAAGTGGGCAGAGATGATACAATCATCTCTTTTATTTCATCAGATAAATTGTCGGAAGATGGAAAAAATGTAGAAGAATATATCTCTTGGGCGAATTTTGAAATCCTTTGTGGCAAAAAACACAAGAAATGAAAGGATCTGGGCGCGCGCACGCAGATATCCATATTACACATAGAAACAAGCAGCGGGTCTCTCATCTCCCAAAATCGAGGAGAAAGAGAGAGAGAGAGAGAAAGAGGCAGCGATAATAATTTATTGACTCCGCGAAACTGGACAAAGGGCCTGACCCCGGTAGTGACCTTCCCCGGCGGTTCTTTGACCCCGCCGCCGGCTCCAGCCGCTTCCTTTTCAGTCAAACTCCGGCAATCCCAGTAGATCATCACCCTCCCTCTCCCCTCAATACGTCCCACTCCCCCGTTGCTATCCTCTCCACCTCACACGCCTCTCTATCTCCTGCATATCCTATTCTCAATTCTCTTTCCCAATACTCCATATAAATGTTAACCCCCTCCCCTCCATTGCCCCACACTCCCCCCTCCCTCCTCGCTCAGACAAGCGCTTCTCGAGGGAGGGAGCGCTTCGGCCAATCTCCGCTCGCCATCTCTTCCTCTTCCCTTTCCTACCTTCATCCCCCCTCCCCCCGACCCATAAATTATGGCTTCTTCCATCCTACTCGTTCCTCTTTCACTCTCGCTTTTCACCTTTTTGTCGTTCCGCATTCTTATCCCTGCCTAAACCCCTTTCCTCCCCTCGACATTTGTCGTTGCAATTTATCCAGTTTATCTTCTTCAAGTGTGTGTATGTGTATTTGTACCTTTTGCGGCCCTTGTTCTGCGTCAAATTTCCCTCTCTCGTCTCTAAATAATTCCACTATTTATTTTTCTGTGGCTCTTCCACTATCCGTGATTTTTTTTATCCTCGAAACTTGGTTAAAATATTAGCTCTAAGGGACAAACACTTTCGGAGCCCACTCATCCACGAATACAGAGGCTCTCGAGAGGCCGGTATCCCTTCATCCCCCTGTCTTTATTTGCCTTCCTCGGATTAAATTCTTTATTTTTCTTAACTAGTGGGAACAATCTCCTCTGCTTTCGTGCGTAATCGTGGGATTGCGTGCCTTTGTTTACACCTGATGCGTGCTTGGATTTGGATATTATAAGTCAATGGGATATCATACCTTTTACATTGAGAAGAAAGATATATAGAGTTTATTTGCGTCAAAGGTTAAAATATAAAGTTCACGCTCAGCGAGTCAATTTGAGTGTTTCCCTTAGCGTTGAGTTTTTACCAGAAGTCTCTATTCTCATAAATTAGGCCCGCCGATGCATGAATACATAATTTCTACGGTGATAAGGCTTCGGTCATGTATAGATGGAGTCTCGATAAAGCTACCATATCCGAGGTAAACGATGACCTCTGACCTTTCAAATTGCCCTTCTGTGTGCTTCGATTACGGGCGCATCCGTATTTTGATATCAGAGGCTAGCGCTTACGTTGAGACTAATGGCGCTTTGCTGTTTGCGATCGTTGATGAAGCACTTCATATTCTTTATCTCTCATTATTTCTCTGTTGCTGTACGTAGTTTTTGGTTTTTGTTACCAATAATTTTGTGAAGTATGAGCACGCCCAAAAAGCTTTAGTACTCTGAACATTCGATATTAGGTATTACTATTTATATTTTTATGAAGCCACACTTAGTATTGTCATTATTCTATATTCTTTGTTCCTTAAATCTTTTAATGTATTTATTATTATACTATGTGTTGCATAATTAAGAAAGAGGCATACAAATTGAGGATTTCTTTAGGAGTATCCTCTTCTCCTCCAGCTAAATTAAATACACTATTGAAAACACTATGATCCACAATTATGGAACAATGCATTTTGACTCTCGAGTAGCAGATATGTTTAATTAAGAAATCTACTCCTTGTGAACTTGATATTATTGCTCCCCCGAGCGTTTTAGTTGGTTGTAAATAGAAAGTGAATAAAAAACATCTGGCATAATTCACTCAGAGATATACATGTGCGCGATAAAAATTATTGATCATTCGTTTTGTGGCATATCCCTCCCTTTTGTTCGGTACTTATGTTTTCCTTTATAATACCAGGGCCGATATGGTTCTTATTTAAGGTTCATACAATATTTGTATGCATCTAGTGTTACCATTTTGCAATTAAGAAAACATTCTTTACAACAGATTTTTTTCTCATCAAACATGGCTGGAATCTTTTATCTCCTCTTGCATATTCTAAAGCAGAAAAAATATTTACTCGTATTATTACATGTAATATGGTTAGCGATGGGGCTCTTGGGAGACTAAATACAAATTTATACATGTCATTTGCTTAATCTCTAGGCTAACAACAGCCATTCAAAATGGGAAAACAAAGCTTGTTTAGAATGTTTGGGCAATTGTTGAATGAAATTATGCATAGGGCCTCACATAAAAGAATTAATGGAAGAAGTAGTGACAGCTTGAAAAAATCGGTCTACCTTAAATAAAATGTTTGGTAGACTTCGCTGAATATATTTTGTGCCATAAAACATATTTATTTACCTTATCATTACCGTTTTACATATGAAGAACTAAAAGACAGTGTTTTTATACCACTAGCGGACAATTTGGTCAATAGCATTAATACTAATTTCATACACAATGCTTTTACACATTTTTACTTTTTGAATCACAGTCGATCAAAATGCCTTAAGGATACTATAAATCAAGTTTCCCTTTAGCACGTAGAAAAAATATCACTGGCTTCTAGGCACAAAAGTCACATAAGTTCCTATAATGACTTTGAAATCGGAAGAAATTAGCGGAATTGGATACATATACTGGTTGAAAATTTTATTTTTTCATTAAAATAATATGTGATAAAGTAATTTAGCATAGCAATGCGTTTTGACTGTGACCACTACAAAGGTTTGGTAGACTTAGATTACATTTCTAAGTTGCCATTTTCTGTCAAATGCTTATTAAGGGATGGGAGTTGAATTTTAATGCAAAGGTGTGACTGTCTTCCATCAACGAGTCCCAGATTTCAGTGACTCGTTAAAATTTTGAGTCTTGTGAGCGTTGTTGATTATGAATCACTTTTTACCCTCCACTTTTTTTATTAGGTACGACTGGTGTCGACATTCGCAATATTCTCGAGTACAATACAGATTCGAATTGAGAATACATACTATAAAATATGTAAATATCATATCCATATTGTACTTTATAATTACTTGAATGTCGATAGCGGTCTATGTTAATAAAAAGTATGGAAACTACGAAGTGCATTTTAATCAACATTCTCATCAATTTCCTCTGAGTGAACTTGCCAACAGAAAACCTTACTTGAGTGCACTTCCCAGCTGATGAACTTTATTACCTCCAAGGGCTGAAAGTAAAATCGGGAAACTGAGATGATCTGGAGAGGAGAGACGGAGAGGAAGGAACACGGATGTTTGCACTTATGCGAATGACTATTTCATTTTTTTAACCGTCGTAATAAAATTTCTATAAACATAAAGCGAGAGCTGCGAGCATGAATTGGGAATAAGCATAACGTTTGTGTACAAATCTCAGGGAGCTGTATAGAAGAGACTGGGTGTCGCCCGTCCTTCCAAGGCCTTATGCGAGTTGCCCGATAGTTTTCCTTAGAAATCAATTAGTGTTCCACAATGGTGACCTTCCTCTAACGCCATCTGCTCTGTATCTTCCATCTGCTTCGTGGCCTTTTCATCAGTCTTGGGGCGGTCATAGGACTCTGTGCAAGCTGACCCCCGCCCCCGGATGGAAGAACGTTAATGGTCTTCTCCTATCCGTTATCTCTCCCTTCCGTTGCTCCATCAGCACCTGACCCATTTCCTCCTCCTTCTCATCGCCCGTGGCCACAGTGTGTTCACCTGCGCGAATACCTCTTCATCCGACCCCTTTCTACTCCCGACCGACCCACAGTACCGCAAACCCGTCCTCTTTCCCCCCACCCCAGTCCCTCCACTCCTGGTGGACCTTGCAGGGTGAGGCGGGAGAGGGGCGGGAGGGCCAGTGCTATTGTCCGTACGTCCCCACAATGCGCGTTAACGGCCCTCAGCAGAAGCAGAAGCCCTTCCCTAGGGCGTCCTCCATTTGATGTTTCGCGACCTCGAAAGCACTGACACGCCTTCTTTTCCCGGAGGGAGCGTCAAGAGGAGGATCGGTGGCAAGGGTACGGCCCGGCCAGTTTTCGATCCCCCAATGTGTACTTGGGTATTTTATTTCCGGCTCTTTTCGAGCTGATGATTCGGAACGTGGGTGACTTTTCAGATGTTATAAGTGACTGAATCAATGGCAACTTTGTAATATTCAAAAGGTTTTATTTGCCAAGTGCCAGTTGCCATAACACAAGCTCTTCGGAAAAATCATTTAGTCATCATTAACCCAGTCGAGATTTTTACCAAGATTAGCCTTAAAATATCGTGTCAGTCATATTGTTAAAATGGTCGTGTAATTAATAGCCGTCATTCCGTTCCTGACTTCAAGAGGCGCTGCAAGGCTGAGTATTTTTAGGGAGTTTTGAAAATTATGAAATTGCGGATGCTATATCAGTGAAAGCATTCTAGGAAGTTTTTATCTTTGTTTAATGCCAATTGTTTTATGCGTTACATTTATCTTATGCCCTTTATCAATAGAATAGAACTATATTCAAGATTTTTTCCTTTATTATGAGTAGTTTAATTTTATTTTATTGTTCAAAGTATAAGAATCACCAGTGTGCAATTTCACTCTATTCAAAGTTCTTCCACCGGGAAGCAAAATATTACCATTTTAAAATTCCACAAGGAGAGGATATTTTGAAATTCTATTAATTAATCTTATGGGAATGTTATACCTAAAAAAACTATACTTCAATTTATAAAATTATCAAATTACCGAGAGAGATCACACACAATTGTCACATTACAGTTGTATGAATTTTTTAAAAACGGCATGATTTTCCTTGCGCTTAGCCTTTTTCGTGTTTTTATGGCTCGTAAACTATAGATGTGGATCCGTTCAGTCACTTTAAACATGCCTCTTTTGATTGAATTGACTCAGGGTATTTTTAGCCAAAATGTTTAGATTGTACGGACCTTTTCTTGCATTTTTTATCAGATGCATATAATTTTTACAGAGAATAACTATGTATTTTCAGTCTTGACTTTCTATCATGCTAACCATGAAAAATCAGCTTTTGGAGTCTTGATTAAGCGTGTGCATGACATCTCAAATGAAAAATCGATTTGATATCATTCGTAAAAGATCAAATCCCATATCTGACGGCGTGACAGGTGAGGTTCTGTTACTCAGTGGCATGTGGATATCTTCCATAATTCTGCGTGAGGAATAGCCGTCGACCGCAACTTCGTGATTGAATTAAAAAATTAGGTCAGCGATTGTCGAGTGCACTAGGTCAGGAAGAGTAACAATTGCTTGCGTCTAACTTACGTCGTCATTTATAGCTTATCAAACTGGAGCTTGAGGAAGGAATTGCCCATTTAAAAAATCCAGGTGATGGCAATAGAGGCTGCGGAGTATAATAGACATTGGATGGATCTGTAACGCTTTCGAGGTAATATGAAACATCTGTGATGGGTGCGTGTATATGTACGTTCTCGCTTTTTTTTCATGACCGACGGTTATCTTATTCCAATGCTGCACAATTCTTCATAAGCGTCGATTTAGATGAGAGAGTTTCGGAACTTACCATGTCCAAAAAATGAAGTGCGGTTTCAGCCACCCCCTTTTTCCTAGAGAGCGTTAGAGATTGACCAAGAGTACTATTTGAAAATGTTTTAATCAGTATCGTTTGCTTCACCTAAAAATATTAGATTATTTTCTGCAAAAATATTTCCCAGTGGTAGTTCCATCTTTAAACCTACGGTCTAAAAAAGCTCTTGTTTTTCAGATGCTATTTACGTTTCAGTTCAACAGAGGTATCACTTGAGCTTTCCTTCTTGCCGAGAGTAACAAACTACCACTCTCTCGGTAAAATTTCTGTGAGCAAGCTCTCCAGGGTTATGATCTTTAGACTCATTAACTGCTGTAATTTGTGGCTTACTAAATGGCTCTGCATATGAGAGATAGGATTGTTGTGATGACGACATTGTTTCTTTTAATGCCATATAGGGGCTTCTGTTAATCTTTTACCTTTTATATTATGAGATTTTCAGTGGCAAATATGAAAGTAGACAATTAATCCCACTCCGAATCATAGGATTCTTTGATAAATTGTCATGCAATTATGGAAAAATATTGTCTTTGGTAGCCCATTTCCTAGTACAGATATGCAAGAATAAATTTGCTCTATGGTTTTTGAATGGCTAAAATCTTCTAAGAGAAATGTATTTTGTCCATTACTTCGGTATCATATGATAAAACTGCTTTGTTTTTTAACTAAAATGAAATGGTAGTAATTTTGTGATATAATTTCATATTTTCTTTGATTTCAAAGCCACCTGAACATCTCACTAACGTATGACAAAGAAGAGCTGAACGTTGTCCTAAAAAGCGAAAAGTATAGGTAGGAGATGAATGGTATGTGGATGAGATATGGTGGTGATGCACATGTATGCATGGAACAAGGCTGAGGTGGTTAGACCAGGGTTTTCTACACCGAAAAGACGATTCGGCTGAGGGATTGGGTGACGGAACAAGTATTTAGAAGAGGGGTTGATGGGGCGAATATCCTTTACATTTGGGTCATCGTCGGGCATGCATGAAATGACCAAAGTTCTTAAGAAAATGTTATTTTTTTAAAGTGTCACTTATATTGACTCTCTGAAATGGCATTTTATTCGTTGGTTGTGTATGACAAGATGATTTGTGAAGGTGGATTATTTATGAAACAGTACTCACTTGGAAAGCCATGACGAAGATGGCGTGAGCTTCTTACGGCTAGACAATGAAATAAAAGAAGAGAGAAAATCTCCAAAAGCCGTAAACAATTGGCACCCTTCGTCAAAAAACACCAACTTTACTGTGTTGGTATGCTGGGAAAACCACAGCAGGGACCAACCACAGCCTCTCAACCAAGAATTTTTTCCTCTGTGTTGGTTTACGGGAATGTTACTTCCTCGCCAGGGACCAAACACAGACGCACACACACAACCAAATAGGATCCTTTGCCAGGGCTAATGGGACCCCGCTAAGGATGTTTGGCTATAACCTGGGATCCTTCACAGGGCTAATGAGACCCCGCTAAGGATGCCCGGTTATTTACGCAAGCAAACTCACAAGCACACAAAATCACTCACTCACACACACAAATGGGCCCAACTTCTGGGAGAATCAGCTCAAAAAGAGCGTGGTCAAAACAACACAACAGGACGAGGGTGGGGGTCGAATACGCGTATTTCGGCTACAAAGTAGCCCTCTTCAGCGAACCGAAGGTAACGCGTCACTTCAACGCAGGGTTGAAGTGAGGAACCTTCACTTGCCTTTTTTGTAATGTCGGTTGCATATATTCTAATGAATTTGAATTAAACTTTCTGAGCCTAGGTTTGTAACAATATTCTCGGTTTCTATAAATAATACTACATTCATTAAATGATTGCTAACAATCTACTTTAAATTCGGACATGTAGCTTAAATGTGTCGCTAGATTTAGTAGGAATAGCGAGTTTATTTATTATAAATTACCATAATAACATTCGAGATCGTACCAACTCCATTTTTTCCAGAGATATGGATGATTTTTTCCTTAAAATTTAGCTCATTTTCAATTCTATTGGAATAATGCTAATTCAGGTAATAAATAGAATTGCCAGCGGTGTATGAGTTGGGGTAAGAATTTTGTAATGTAATCGATGACACAGAATTAAATTACGCCGGATATTGCTATCTGATAGAAATAGTGATTCTACTTTGGAAAATAACTTAATATCCAGTTGATTTTAATGGCGTTCATTTGAAGCTTATGACGACTAAAACGTAGCCCCTGTATTTTCTATTAATTTTAGTGGGATCGATTAATTATAGCAAGAAAGCCGAAAATTGTTAATATTTTTTTCTCTCCCACATCGATCGTTAAGTGATTTATTTAAAGGAGAGAGAGGCAGTTTTTTTTCTTTACCGGTGAACGCGAACTAGGGTCCCAAATGCTCTAGAGGTGCGGTCGTCAGGAACCAGAATCGGGAGAAGGAATGGGAGTAAGGAAGAGGGGTGTAGGACAAGGGTGGAGGGAGGGGGAAGAGTTTGGCGAAGGGGGAATGAGGGGTGGCGTGGGAGGAGAAAGGATGGATTCCCCGGAAATCGGTTGAGTTGGCAAAAAGGGAGGAAGAGGATTGAAGTGTGTGTGGTGGTGGAGTCGCTAGGCGAAGTGGGAGTGGGTGGCATCGGGGAAGTGGGGATGTGGAGTGTGGGGTGAAGGGAACTAACTCCTGGAATACAGATGGGTGGAGAACACCGTGGTGGTGTTGGAGAAGAAGTGGGGTTTGCTGGGAGGAAGAAAACATTTCTGAAAAGATTAGGATGGAGGGCTCAGCAGGTTTGGAGATTCCGTGGGATGAAAGGGGAGTGGAGTGAGTCGGAGGTTTTGAAACGGAGTTTTGGGAGGAGGGAGGCGCGTTGCGTGAGGAGGGGAGGTGGATGGAGGAAGAGGACGGAGGGATGTTTCTCCTCGTGTGGAGGAGGAGGAGGAGGCAACCAAGAAGGCGTGAGTGAGAGGACAGAAAGAGTGGAGTAGATAGGGAAGGGTTGGAGGAAGGTCGGGAAAGGGCGACGCGAAAGGGTTTTCCCCGGGATGAAATGGTCGCCCTGAGTTGCGGGCGAGCCACGAAATGGAAGATAAAGAGCGGGAACAAGGTCAACCAAGTGTCCCAAAGGGGTTAGAATGGCGGAGGTTCTCGGAGGGTAAGTAGGCAGTGTGGATTAAAGGTGGATTATTCCTTAATCCTTTGTGCGGGAGTGGGCGGGAGAAGAGATGATGTTGTTGGGGGTGGAGGGTAAGATAATATGGGGGTGGGCCTCAAGGGGAACGATGTTGAGGATTAGATAAGTCGCGGTGGGTGGGTTTGTGGGTCTGCCAAGAGAGAATGGAGGGATTGAGGAATGAGAGAATGAATGGAGGAAGGGGATAAGAGAATGTATGTGTTTTGTACATGTCGGTCGGTAGCAGCGGAGGCGTGGAATGCTCTTATCAAAGCAGAAATGTTTTTGTTTTGCAGCTCGTGTTTGATCGGCAATTAGTATTTCTCTTGTATTACAAATGCGCATAGTAATACAGGTAGATAAACGATATGAAAATGGACACGTTTGGGGTGCATAGTGATTACAATGTAATCATCGGAGAGACGTTTGTGCAGTCATTAACCTTATGGATCAATTAGAAGTGCGCGCTTCGGAGAGTAAAAAATGAAATATTTATTTGTGGAAGCGATGTGGAAAGTTTGGAGTACGTGGAGAATTGGTTAAACATGGGTGAAAGTTAATAAGTCTAAAAATGTAACTTTATGTGCTAGGTGACTTAGATTTGAAGATGATAAAGTAAGGTAATAAGCAGTGGAAAGGTTTGAAAAATGAATTTCTTAAAAATGTGTAAATCAGGTATTGATTAAAAATCAATTTTAATATCCATTGCTATTTTATGAAATATGATCTGTCGGATTTTGCAGTAATCACAAGGTTTCAGCCATATTAGAGCTTTAGTACTTATTAAACGCACCGATATTTAGCACAAAGTATTAGAGCGATAACAAATAGATGCATTAATACTATATACTCGCCAACCATTCTGCTTTTCACCAAAACATGAGAAACATATATAATATTTGGATTTATGAGACGAAATGAGTTAAAAAGAAACTGGAATTATTCAAGAATCCAATCTTCATGTATTGTAGGGTACAAAAGTGTACTCCATCTTAAAGTTTTTTGTGTGTAGTGGATACAGATAGGTTTGGTTAAAAATAATGAAAAACGGTTAATAAATGAAGTGAGAATATGGTACCTGAGAATTGTAAGCGGTAAAAGTATCGCGGATAGGTTTAGGAATGGTGGAGCAAGTGATGGAAAAATATGGATATGATTTGGTAATGGACCTGTGTAAAAAGAGCGTGCTTCATTGCGTTGAACATGTAGAGAAAATGGATGATAATGAAATATCTCAGTCGATTTTGCTGGAGGACTGTATGAATTGAGAGAGTTAAAGTAGATCGAGGAATTCATGGGTGAATTTCTCAGAAGAGACACCGAAAGAGGGAGTATTGGGAGCCTTAAGAAAAATATTGCATGTCCGGAACTCGGCATAAATTTTGCTGATACGAAGAAAGTAAGCAAGGATAGAGCTTTATGAAGTATATTGATAAAACTGAGCCAGTTTTTTAGGCACAAAACCAAGAATATAGCTTTTTAACTACGCTTACACCAAAGTGAACAGGCTTAATGAGAATGCATGTAGTCTCATTGCTCTTTGCAAGATAGTCATGGAGCTTGTTCTGGGTGACAGTTGAAGTTGATGTATACTATCTCGATTGACACTATCACATGCGATTGCTATATTCTTGCCTCAATGGTGGATGTTATGTTTTACGTATAGATGTCTGCTATTTTTTTAGTGTTGCATTTATGAAAAATTGAAGTTAAACCGATAATGATACGATTGCTAAACTTTGAAAACTGCCCTCGTAAGAAAAGAAAAAATTGGTGAAGGGTAGAGTGTAGCCGTTAAATGATGGACAGTTTCGGTAGTCCAAAGCAAATTAAGTTAACAGGATGAAGGCATTTGAAATCCAGCGGAAATTGTAGAGAAAATACGGTACAAAGACGAAGAGAACAAGTTCAGTTCCAATTTGTAAAGTATCACGTCAATATTTTGCAATGTGATCCGTTTCTTGGTAAATCTACTTGTTGGTGCACTTTTTTAATTTTTTTAGCTTAGCGCTGTAATAAAGTTAATATAACTGAGGTCAGATACAAAAATTCATTAATTAATGGTAATAAGTAATTGCTCTTAAGTTTTCTGGTTCTAAACTCGAAACTTAAAAATGAATTATAATGAAAAAATTTTCACTAGCATGTGAGTCACCTGTGGGTCCTGTCAGATCATACAACCTTTATCAATCCATGTTTAAATTGAACTAAAAACTTAAGATAACATGTTTGCCACGGAAAATTAAGATAAGATAAATTCATTGCTCCTCTTGAAATACAAGTACAAATCTCTTAAGTACTAATAAATTGGAGCTTTAGGCAGCCTCAAAGGTACAAGCACCTGTATCGAGGCTGCCCTCCGTAAATAAATACATGCGATTGCTGGTTAATGTAATACATAAAAAAGAAAACTAAATTTTTCCGATCATATGTACAAATAAGGACCATATCATTTATGCCAATTTGTTAACAAAGAAAAATACACGCTTATTTTTTACAATACACCAAGCTATATTTTATAAACACTTAACATGGTTAGTTACAATTTGGAATATAATACGAATTACCAATCTAATACAAAACTTCGATTTTATTTATGGATAGTATCCATTCCTTAAGCAGCTGTAGATTTTTTATTTTCATTTTTGAAATTTTTAAATACTCTGGTATATCATTTAATAGTTTGGGTCCTAAGTAAACAAAGGACCTCTTAAATAATGTTAAGTTTGGTTTTGGAGTAATTGCACATCGCTTCCTTCTTAAATGGTATTCATCACTACCAGTACTAGTGGGAATATTGCCGCTCTTTAAATAAAATAATTTTAGTACTTTAAAAATATACAGTTGTTTAATTGGCAGAATCCGCAACCATACAAATATGGGATATGTATGTTCGTACATTTTACTTTTGGTAACAATTCTTATTATCTTCTTCTGCAATGATACAACTGGCAGCAAGGAGTTATTATAAGTTGCTCCCCAACAGACTAGCCCATACCCCAATCTAGACCCTACTAGGGCTTTATATAAGGTTATTAGGAAATTTACAGGACACCTGTTTCTAATGTATAATAGTTTTGACGTATAGTATCGGAGAATCTTGAAGAGTCCAGTAATGTGATCATTCCATTTCAAGTATTTATCAATAACAATTCCCAAATATTTTATACTATCAACTTGATGCTATGATAGCTAAATATTTGGGGCCGTTAATTGGATTTTAAATGTGATTGGAAAACAAATTTTATGTGCATATTCCATTGGGCTGTAAATGGGCGGTCAGAAACTATTATTTGTACTAAGCCAAAACTAAAATATGCATTAAATATGTACTTTAAGTATAATGTTCTATGGTGCTTAATTCTTCTTAAAATAATTAGCATTGACTAATTTTCACGATGGTATTTCGTGGGCTTAAAAAAAAACGAGTATTGATAGTGACCGACAGACATGCAAGCGCAAGCGCGTATGTAATGGTTGCCAAATAAGTATATATCCCTTGTGATCTCCACCGCGCCGAACATTTGCGTCCCATAGGGGGGAAATAAAAAGAAGAAAGGAACGGCAAACATCTCTTGGCATCCTGAAGTCTCAATTCGCGCATTCAAATCGATAAGCGGCGGATATTTCCCTCGAAAGGGGAATTGAAAAATCTTCATGGAGCCCCTAGATAAAAAGTATCGCGGTGAGGAAAATAAGGAAGCCATGTTTTTGGGGGGGGGGGAGCGTGGATGGGGGAGGAGGCGGGGAGAGGGTTTAGGGATGATGCGAGGGGAAGGAGGGAAAGGGATCCGGGAGGGGGGGGGTTGATCGAAGCGGAAGATTAAGGGGAAGGCTCGGGGAGTTGAGTGGTGCACGCAATAGGGAAGAAAGCCGCCGAACGCTCGCTCCTCCTTCAACTCCACCCTTATCCCTTTTCCCCCTTCCTCATCCATCCTCTTCCTCTCTTTCTTCTATCTCTCGCCATTCTTTGCAAATTCCACTCCGATGGAGGAGCTCGCTCTTTCATTGTCTCCCACCCCTGCCCTCTATGCATTCACAGATCTCTTCTCGGGCCGAGTAGTCGGCAGAACATGCGAGATCGAGGAATAGCGGAAGGCGGGCTCCTCTGATGGAAGAGCGCCGAGGGCTCTTCCGCTCAGCTTCCGCCGGCCGCAATGTACAGTCCTGCACAAAATTTGCTTTTACGTGCTACCTCGCGAATTGCCTTAAAGACTTGTGGATGGGTGACACCTATCATAAAAGGGGAGAGATGTTGGAGAAAAAAGGAGTTGGAGAGTGGAGGGATGACGATAATGACTACGTAATTTATTGGTAGAATTTTATGCTTTTTTCTGCTTTCGTTGTAGCTTGGAATGATAGGAGGGAAGAAAGAATTCTTGCTGATGTCTTTCTGTTCGATAGCAAGTCTCTCACATGTTGCTTCTCCTGAGTGTCCCATGAGTGTCGCGAGTGGGTACAATTATTTATGCCGTGTTGACTTGAAACTCATCAGGTATGATTTTTTTAGAAGCCATAGCCTAGCACGCTAATTTTCTATTAACCTTGGAATCTCTAGTATCCGTAAACTCACTCCTTTTAATTATTCAGCCACAATTTCTCTATACTTGTGGTGGTACCTAAAAAAACTGGCGGTTTTCTCTACAATTTCATTCATCTCATAGATTTAATCTTTTTGGTAGCGGCTGAAATGTATTTTTGATTCGTCACTGCGGTATCTCATTGATTTGACTCTTGAGGTAATCATTTATGGACAAACTGGGAATATCTCATTTTCGCGAACTCATTACTTCATCACTTCAGCCCCAGCATTAGTTCATGGTCTACATTTTATTGGAAAGCGTGCTTGCAAAATCTTGCTTAATGACACGTCATATGAACAATGTGAGAATTGTATGTTACTTCGCAGGGAAGGAATCTAGAAGCGGAAAATCAGTAAGACGAATTGGGAAGTGGCATAAGGTATCAAGGAAGTTGTAAGAGGTTTCATTGCGAGCAAATCAAGTTAATTGTGGAGGAGTTTTTCCCGTGGGTATGTCGTAGCCGTGAGCTGCGCATGAATGTGTTTGCAGCAGCGGGTAATTGTTAGCGGCCGTTGAGGTGCATGCGTTGTTAGCAGTCTGCCTCGTCTCGAATTCTGGATGCAACATACTGGATACTGTCCAACCTCTTTCACTTCAGAAAGTGTGATACTCATAGATGGACAATCAGACGCTCTACCCTATTAGATGATTTTGGTAGAATTTCTGGGGAAATTTTGGTGAGAAAGGGCGACATCTGATATTTATCGTGTAATTTCATGACTGATTTCGATCTGTCACGGTCAAATATTTTACGAAGTCGGTTTTTATAAATGAACTGGGTATATATAAACTATATTATTCTATTAGCACCAAAAGAACCCAACCAAGTGTCAAAGTATTGAGACACTTCGTGGTCATTACTTACTCCTTAGCCTCCAGTGGCCGCGGGCCTCTCCTTCGCTCCACGTATATCGCCAACTTAAGGGCATGATCGCATAACAGCCATACATCTATCCAAAATTCAATAAATTTACCATTTAAATCGTGTGATTAGTCATCAAGTTTTGTGTTGAAATGGCTCACCCCTAAATAAAGTTACAAACCCATTTTCGCCTATATGCCCTATTGTCGGACAGGTATTATGATGGATGAAGCGATTTTTATGTAAAGGTTTCCGTAAGACTATGAGAATTTGCTCAATTTAGTAATATCTACCGGTACAAGAGTAAAATTGGATTTAACCGAACTGTTTTTTTTTGGCAATTCAATGCAATTTCAACTCTTAAGGTGATGTCATATGACACGATTTTGTAATAATAAGAATGTGTGCATACATGTTTTCTGCTGAGTGCGAAGTGATACATTATTTATTGAAATAATTGGTGCTAAAAATATCAAGTTTCACAGCGAGTCCAATATTTAAAAAAAAGTTTAATATAATTTCGTCTAAATTCCGAAACCGCAGCGAACATTCCAGTCATAACATGTTTTAATTACGAAAAAAAAAGATTAAAAAAATTATTGGATGATTTACATCGATGCATTTATGGTGGGTTTCATCTCACAAACAAATGTACTTAAATTAAATGTGGTCCATTAACTTTTTCGACTTAAAAATATTTGAAATTTTTGGCTCAATGACCCACGATTACCTCTCCAGGGAGTATTCGAGTTATAATCGAGGCTGGGTTGGTGACCCGCTTGAAACCAACCTATCAGGTGCCGGTATAATTAAATTTATTAGTGGTATAGACATTTGAGAAAGCTCATGTGAGGGATTTTGTGAGAACAAGTAAGGCTCGTGCTTTGTCGTCAAGAAATTCATATCGGCTGCGTCGGCTGAAGTGAGGATCTCGACGTGGAAGAGCGATAACCTGGCGCTCCCGCCATTCTCCAGTCATCCCCGTTCTTCGAGTGGGTGTGCGCTGGTGCGTGGGCTAGTCAAGTGTTCACGTGTTGAGCGTTCCATCCAGGGGTGCGTGGAGGAAGAAATGATTGAGGTGTGTGCCAATTAATTAGGTGAAGGAGGGAGGAGTTAATTGAGGAGGAAAAGGGTGAGGTGACTGGTATCGGGAATAGCAGTTCATGTGTTGTTCAATAGCAAGTTGAAGTGCAATGGAGAGGTAGTTGCTTGTTCCTTTGCATTGAACAGAAGCATTATAGGAAAATGAGTGCTTGGGTTAGGGAAACCGTGACTCCTTCAAGCAACACATCATAATCGTAATATGTCTCAAGGCTTTTCAGAGCAATACTAGAGCACTAACTGTGGTAAATTAACGCGAATGAAAGATGCATTAAACTTTTGCCCTGCGTAGTTGTACTTACATCTTAGCGATAGAGTTCATATTCCGTTTCAATCTGCCACACATTAGTGGTGTAGCTCATACCAAAGACAAGGGCTATAACTACCTAGTCTGGAGTGCATCGTCTGCCTCTGCCAGGACGTTTGTTTATCTGTTGTAATGGTTAGAATATTTACTTTGTTACTACTTGTTTTCACTAAATGCCGCTAAATATCGTGGTCTGATGCATAAAGATGAGGATAACAGTTGCTAACCACTGAGATAAAATGATCTTTTGAACATGGAAAAGAGGTTTATATTCGGAAATAATTTATTTCCGAATTTCCTTTGCAATTTGTGTAATCAATGGTTACAGTGCATTTTTTATTTGTTATAATCATGTTTGAAGGATGGACGCCCTCTTCAATTTGATGTGAACTAGCGAATGTGTAAACTTTTGACCACTAGAACATTTCCTAGATAGCGCACCTCCATTGTATTTTAGCCACCTTAGTACCAACTGCGCGATCGGATGAGGTAAAGGGGTTTGGGGTTCGGAAGGGTGGGAAGTGGAAGGGGAGGAACTTCAATGCGGGTGTCGATGCTCTATTGTTCGAAACAGAAAGGGACGGGTGGAGTTAGAATCCATGCGTGTGTGTGTGTGTGTGTGTGTGTAGGTATGTGGGTGCTCTCAACCTGTGAAAGATAAGAAGGGCTTAACGGGAGCGGGAGAATTAATAGCACGCTTGATAAACGGCGACCCGCCTATCCGCGTGGATTAATCGATGTGAAATTAAAGTTGGCTGCTCAGCTGCCGTGTTTGCCGAATTGTGCGTTTTTACGGAAAGTTATCCCTTTGCTCGGGTGTGGCGTGTAAGAGCGACGGAGCTTATCTTCACTGCATCGCTCGGAATTCATGCAAATAGTTGAGTGAAGTTTTTTTGCTGACGGCGTCGATAAAGAAATCAAAGAATTTTCCATTTCGTTTTGAATATCCTTTTTCTGCATCATCACTCGGGACTATTTTATGAACCCTTTTAGCAATAAGCCTTGCAATTTCTTTTTTAACTTTCAATTTTATGTATGTGAATCACGCTATTTGACGATTTCAGCTTTCTGCTATTTAGATAACAGATAATATTTTTGAAGCAGAAGTCCTTGGTATCAGAGTGCAACATTGAAAACTATATTGAGTTATCCATCGATTCGAGCACTCCAACTCTACCGACGTTTCGATGCTCTAGTTGTCCATAGAAATGTAGGCAGGAATGGATATTTGGTCCGGATGGAAAACCCGAGTAGCCTTTGCTAGCATCATACGCCAGGAAAGCATCATGGTGTAGCAGTTGAAGTTTTTCGCCTCGAGAAAAAAAATTTCCCCTGGAGAAAAATTTAAAAGAATTCACTGGAGCATTATATTTTAATGGAATTACTCGCTATATGTCCAAAGGAAATCACTATTTAAAGCAAACAAATTGGAGTGACGAGGCAAGAATGAAAGTTGTGTGCTGAATCTTCATGTTTTTTTTATTTGGAAAAGCCATAGAATTCAGCAATTATTCATTTGTTATTTAATGCCTATGTAAGCTTAATTATTATTTACTGACAATTTGCTTACTTTTCAAGTCGAAAAATATAAAGTAAATGAGATATAAGTTTTATGGAAACGCAAACAGTTTATAAATGGGACTATTTCGACTTATTTAATCAAAATCGTCTTAATATTAAAATAGCTGGGCTGAGCATATTGAGGTAAAATTGTTTGATAGTCTTCTCTTTCCCTCCTATGTTTCAAAGAAAAAAATCATTATTGTTTCAGCTTAGCCTAGCTAGTTTTAAATACTTCGAGTGGAAAATATCAATGGCGATAATAATTTTACGACCTATGAGTTGTATGATTCAGTTCGCACGTATAAAAATGCAAAAGATTATCCTCTCCAGTCAACCGCGATTTGTCTCGTATTGAATTTATTCTCCTTTTGAAGCACGGATGGAGAACACGGATCAGCGGCCTCATCGGTTTTTAAACCCCAAATGCGATTACGAATTCTATGGAAAATAAAAATAAATACAAAGGCGTGAAAACTGCGTGTGAGAGAGAGCGCTGCGTTGGTTGGGTTGTGTGAGGGGGCCGGGAGAGGGAGGAGTATGTGTGCCGTTGTAATTGACGCGGCGCGGCGGCGGCGGTGCCTGCGCTAGAGGATCCCTTGTTCCGATACCAATCCCATAATTCCCTATCTCTTCCTCTTGGATGGCGATCCTTGCCTTCGGCGGCAGCCCCTCCCAGCTTCCCTAACCCCCCCGCCCCCAAAATGTCAAACACGTGTGCGTGCCTTTTGAATATTATCGATCCTTGGATTCGAGTCACTTCTGATAGTGGAGTGCTCCGAGAGGCAAACGCAAGATATTTGGACAGTTAGTTAAACCGAACAGAGCCTGAGCTTAATGTTAGGGCGTAATAAACTGATTTCATATGAAGCATACGTATGGATCCCATCCACACGCTGATTTAAGGGCATGATCTCTTTACTTCAATGTAGAATAATATTATTGTGTTTATTTTAATAAAATTACATGACATATATGCCAGGAGTAATGCATGTGTGTTTCTGAATTTGCAACTGGCTACAATGCTATTTACCATGTTTTCAGTCACATGTGGTAATTACTGCGCTTACATTCTCGTTTTCACTAGAATTCTATGAAGGAGAGATAATTAACTATATATCATTCATAATAAGTTCACTCCACTCGTTACGGTGAAAGTCTAAGACGTGGTAGGACTGTCCGTAAGATTGAGGTTGAAGATGCAGAGTTTTCGGCCATTCTGGGGTGAAATTAACGAAGTACGAATAAATAGGTTGTCTGTACCTTAGTATTTTAACCTCCATGGCAAGAGGGCTTTAGCACATGCAGTCCCAGGGTTGTTAAACAAATTACCTATGTCAGTGCATGATATTAATAATAGCATATCTGTTCTTAAAAAATCACTAGAAGAGTGGCTCATAGGCTAACATTGTTAAGCTCTTAATTGTCCAAAACACTACACAGCAAAAAAATATTTTTTAACTAAAGGCACCTGCTGACAAGCCGCTTTGCCTTAGTAAGACCTCAATTGCACTATTGTTCTTTTTTCATTATTGATAGAATATAATTTTCTTTGTGATTGCACCAAAACATTGTAAACTTGGAACCTGCTGATAAGCTTCAGCTTAGCAGGACCATGCTGGATAAAATCAACCATAATGACCAGAAAATGAAAGTATACTTGTAACTGTGTAATTTGTAATATTTTTTGTAACCCATCCAAAGGGAAACTACGGCATGTAAGCTATTTGTAAAATAAAGTTATTATTATTATAAAAAAAGAACATACAGAGAGCCCAGCAAATGCATTCGTACGTAGTTCCTGCTGTTATGTTAGTTTCAGTATTTTAAAATCATATGAACTTGTTTTTGCAATTTTATTTAAATGAGTGTAAGAATGAAAACGCGGTGTTGACTTGGTATTCTTATTAAAGTCATCCATCATATTTAGAAGAGGTAAAGTGGAGCATGTGTTATGTAATGTGAAAAAAGCATGTCATGCGTGTGATTGTTTTACTAGATGAGTGTACGTGATGAGTCCATGAAATTTAAGGATTGTCTCTTTTTTGTCACGTGGTATATAAGACGTATCACATTTGTTCAAGGATATCTAGTACATATTTTACCTGTCGTCAAGTAAATCCAGCAGCTAATATTTCATAAATTTTCAGTTGAGTGCCCTCAGGATGTCGGCGTTTATCTGAATACTAAGATTAAGTGGAACGGGAGCAGGCAGCAACTTAAAATGATGGATTTAGTTTCTCTCAAACAATTTGGCCTCAGCTTCTCACGTGGCTGACTTCCTATCGTTCCAATTTCAGGTCAATATAAAACTCAATTTGTCAATGTAATTATAAATAAATTCATGTTAATAGCAATATGATACCTAGTGGCTTTCGGGAAAACCTATTAGTAAGTGTATCATAGTACGTGCCAGTTAATCGTTGACTGGGTTTTCCTCCAATATGCCTCAACTGAGACGCAATTTATTATTTCCTAGAATGATAAGAGGAAACGCTTGGAGCAGAGTCATTGGGATAAAAAAACCCTGCTTGTCGCTACCGAAATTATGATGGTGGCATTTAATATAGTGAAATACTGCGTATCTACCTGCTTCCTCTTTATGCATCAGAGGCTGAAGTGTATGTGTCTATATGACAATAGACTTGTGGAAACACAGGCAGGTGTGTTTTTCGATATAATGTTTGAAGTTGAAATTTTGTCACAGTTTGTCACGGAAATTAGTGAGACTGCTAACATTTGCGATAATCAACTGGCCACACAATGTGGGACGTTAGTTCTCGAGATAATGTGACTTTTGAAAATATTTTTAATATCTAGCATCATTTTAAATGTGAAGTTGATACCCATCTTTGTACTTATATTGCCTAGTTTTATCAATTTCAGATTTACGCAACTTTGTTTTTTAGAAATAAATTAAAAGCCCGAGGTTCCTCTTTAAATGCAACGCGTTTTCACATAAATGTAGAAGTAATTCCACTTCATCTTGCCTCATCAAAAATGAGGTTGTTACATTTATTTTACTTTCGCAATTGGTAGTCTTTAAGGAAGTTTGAGCGAAATATCAATTTACTTAGAAATCAATGAATTTTGTCTCATTTTAGAGAAAAATATCTCACCCTTCCAACGACAAGAAAAATTCAACCCCTTACCAAATTACTTTCGGAGATATTTGCCAAAAAATACCAGCCATTTTACAATGGGAAATGGTACGTGCATTCACTACAGAGAGACATTATTTAAAAAATGAGGTATTTTTAACACTTAGATGTCGTAAAAAAACTAACAGCGTGTAGTTTGTATGTTTTCTCAACTATTTTTGAAGATTAATCATGTTTTTACCGTAGTAGATTCTTGGGTATCACAAAAAACCTTCCGTTTTGAAGGAGTTTCAAACACACCGTGCGAATAAATTGAGTCAAGTTTAAGACTTATATAGATATTTTCATTTAATTACTTACAATTTCTGTCATATAAAACTATATTATTGCACCATGAAATATGCAGTATTCTGATATGTCCTACAACTGGTGAAATTAAAACGTATAATTCGAATATGGTCTCTATTATGACTAGGGAAGTATCTCGCTCGGCCTACCTTAAGAAAGTATGTATTCTCTCAACCGAGAACACAATCAGTCATTACGTATGTCAATTTCAGACTTACTTAACTTGGTTTAGATAAAACATTATAAATATATATAATATTAACATACATAATATTAATATGTATAATATTAATATATATAATATCAATATATATATAACTAAGTGAATGATGCCCTAATGACATTTTTCATGTATCAGTACCTCTCATACAACCTCTTCATTACTTATTATCATAAATTTAAGTGAGTGAAAGATGTAGTATAAAACTCTTTACGGAACAGTTCAATTCTGTATCACTCTGTGACTTTGTTATTAGTGCTGTAGCTTATACCAACGGCACATGCAACAACCCTTAGTGCATTCGTTTATGCTCGTTTTTTTGCGTTGTAATTCCATCACGGATTTATCACTCGCTTGAAAAACCGCCAAGTTCCACGGAGTGCCCTCGAGTAACATTCTTGCGTTTTACTTGCTTTGCTTTGCATGAAATGCCACATATCACTCGGAATGACGTACTAGTCCGTGTATGTGCCACGGGCGTTATATCCCCTTAATTGCCTCCTCCGTGTGGGCTGAGAGTAGCATGTCAGTCAAACGCCAAATGCACGTCGCAAAACGTTGAGCCTATGGGGGCTTGCTAAAGTACGTGATAGTTGGATACCACAAGGATAGGCACGTGTGATGCAGCTTCTCTTCTTCCTCGCCGTTGCAAGTCGGCCGATTCATTTGCCGCCAGAAACGACAAGGCTATCGGGAAGAGACGTTTTTCACTCAGAATTTAATAATATTTGCGGTCCATCGGAAGTTCTATTATCGTGGGCCGCAATATTTCAGAGTGGGTTTTCAATGTAATTTCAAATTAATCAAAAATTATTAAAGGCCGCAGTCTGCGTTCATTTTGTGAAAAGTTTTTACCTAATGCATTATTTCTTATTGTCTCGACACGTCTCTCTTCTCTGGGCAATTTTTTGTTCGCATTTAAAGCCATAATTATGAACAATTATAATGATTCGGCTAAATTTTATTGGCGTGCGAGTTTTTTATGTCAACTAATAGATTTCGAGCAATAGAAAGAACTGCTTTTTCTGCAATCCTTTTTCACTTTTCATAGTTCAGTTGAATTATTATAGTATTTCATAGTTCGTGGTTGTGGTAAATTAAGTATTCGATTTAGCCTGCATATGTATCCCTAGTGTTTTTATGCCTCTTTTTGTTTCTAATTATCAATTAAATTAGTGGTTCAGCTAAATTAAGCATATATTTTTAGCCTGCGTTTGTACCTCAAGTGTTTGAATACATTTTTGTTTCTAATCATTAATGATAAATATCTAGTCATTCATCATTTTTGGGGGTAGACAAACCTTCTTAAAATTCTCCAGTGCTGTACCTCTCAGAGCTCATCAGGGACTTTATAATGCGTAAAATTTACAAACTAAAGTGCATTTCACTTCAAGGAAGTAAGCTATCGCCTCCTAACCCGGGACTTGATTATCTTGTAAAATTTCTTGTGAAATCAAAGTTGAAGGTTGTTGTTGAACTAGAAAAAGAAGAAAACTCCTGAAAATTCAACAATTGCAAGACTTTAATGTTGCAAACTTTTGATGAAGTTAAAACTGAATTATGATTAAGATGAAAATATTTTCCGCAATACTGGACTTTAGTCTGACCAATCTTATGAAATAATGATTGCATGCATAAAGCTATGCATCCATTTTAAGTTCTAAGTTGATTTGCCGTTTTATCGTGGATGAAGTGTCATATATGGTGCACACGCGTTAGATTTTGGGCTTTGTAAAACGATAACGATAAATATATTCTTATGTCAGTTGTTCTGATTTATCTTACTTCTTGTATTGCATAAGTTTACAACATCTTAAAAGAATTCAACTTAGGTGCCAGAAAGAGTTCCTGAATGATGCAATTAAGCTATTTTGAGGCATATTACAAGATACCTGTCTATTTTAACTATTTTTCCTTTAAGAAAAAAGGAAAGTGAGATACAAGTGGCATTGATAAACTCTAAATAGCATTTGCTACATTCTTTCCATTACTGAAATTAGACGATATTGAATGGGATTTATATATTTTGGGAAATGGCCGATAAAATAAGTCGTCGAGAAAACTGCTGAAAAAACTCGGTAGTTGAGCGTCTCATCTGACATCGTGGATCGACTCAATAATTGCCGGAGCGGGTTTGATGGGATTTGAATCAACGTTGAGTGATAGCAAGGGAAGTAAGTTTTGAGAAATAGAAATGAAAGAAACTGTGAAATATTGCGATGCTTGGACACTTTTATTATCAAATTGGAATAATTAGCTATGCCTGGTTTTTGCCGCTTTAGGATAATTTATGGAAGTTGCTTTGTTTTAGAAAATGAAATTAATAGGTCAGTACTATATAGAGTTTCAGAATCTGTACTACGAAGGTGGATTACTGCTCAGTGTGGAAATTTTCAATTTTGTTTTTACATGAATAATGCGTGAAGGCTATCAAGGTTTAAATCTCTACTCCGAGTTCCTGAAATTTAAGCATTTTAATAAGTGGTATCAGAGCAAGTATTGATGAAATTATTAGATTTTTGCATGATCTGCAATTATATAACTATCTATCACTGCGCTTCTCTTACTTAATCAGCATAATGTTTTATTTATTCCCAGTTAGACATGCTATTTTTAGTGAATGTGCGATACTAACGAAGGTGTATGCGCAGAGAGATCGAATTTACATTCAAAACAGTGATTTAGTAGATCTCGGAGTGTAGTATCTCTGTAAAGGTAAAGCAGAAACATTCCGGAGTAACATTATTTGCTAAATTACAGTTTTCGGTTCTTTCCAATAAGTATTTTTCACTTGAAGACACTCATTACAAATTGTAATTCATAGGAGTAGCCTAATCCTTTGCTTTAGCCATTTTATGCGACAGGTTAATCGAATTTTGAGTCAAAGACTAGACGTTAGAATCTAAGAGGAGCTCTTGTGGTTGGATTATGGCATGAAACTCAAGTATTCGTAAAAAAAATGCATTTTTCCTCCTCGTCATCTGCGCCCTCGTTTCAATGGTTTTAAGTGAGGAAGGGCGACCTTGAATCTAACTTCTTAAGACTTCGAGAGGCACGTATGCCTTGCCTCCTCGTGTCCTACCTCCCTCTCCGAATCTTGCTTTTCGCGGATTCAGCCGTGGAATCGCGTGCGGAATGGCTATGGGGAAGCTGGCGGGGGTTGGATAGGTCGGGCGGCCGGGGGGAGGGGGGCATAAGGGTTAGATGCGACTCCTGAGAGAGGTCAGGGCGGGAGTCTTGCATACAAAACATCTCATTTGAAGCGGGATGTCGTGTACTCGGAATAGGAATAGCGTCGGACAGTATAGCGTGGATCAAACTGCCTTTGTTCGTCCCTTTATGGCTTGCTTGATGCGAGGCGAAAATTAAATATTTGTGTCAACTCTTAAATGCTTGCGGTCTTGCGCGGTGTTGAGGATAGGATTTTGGATGAGGGTGAGACTGAGCATTTCAATGGCGTCTCCTAACGGCAGCTGCGGTGAAAAATCTTTTATCATCCGTGCAGGGATTTCTTCAGAGGTATCCAATCTTTTTACCGTATTTAATTTGTGTACAACATCTGGAAAAGGCTCGATAGTGTATAGCTTCTTTAAAATATACCAAGTAGTTCACTTCTTTCAATGGAGGTTAACCGAAATGTTTTATAAATTGGGTTGATATTTCAAATTTTGATAAGGTGTCTCTCCCTCAGAGGAGACCTTACTCTAAATTTAGAGCACCTTAAAGTGCAAGTTGTTCTTAATACTGGAATAGTTTCCCCCACATATTTTAGTCATTCTTACATGATGGTTGCCTATTTATAAGCACATATTTTAACTTGAATAGGTACGTTGTCGTTAGTCCTTGAGTTGGCACTTCCTTATGCATATCACATCCCAAATTCAGATATTCAAATTATTCAAATTTGTGTCTCTATCATTCTTTATAATAGCATTATTACCAATAATCTTCCTTCTTCTGTGGCATCTCTAAACAATTTTCTTATTGTGGCAGCCATTGAAAAATTCTCTATAGTTGTTTATATTTGACCATACTTCATTTAACCATATTTCTGTAAATCTTTGTACTCTTATTGCTAAGAATGTTCTCCTTAAAATTTAATGTTTAATCTGAATGGTAAAACTTTTAGAAAATATTTTTCATATTAGTCCAGCTATAAATTGCATTATCAGATATCTTTATGATTATTCTAAAATGACTGCGATTGTGATGTGTCCTGTGTGCTGAATTTAAAGTCATTTTTCTGTATAATTCACGTTAGATTTAATTTTATTTAAATAAGCATCAAACTACTTGGCTTTCTTTCAATTTTAATTGCCTCCCACTTGATCCTTGACTCCTCTCGATTTCGAAATGGATAATCGTAATTTATTTAAAATCACCTATTGAGAATCGGTGACATAATTTTTGGCTCATGTGTAGGATGACGCAGATGGAATGTTAGTCAATCCTGTTGCAATTTTGAGCATTTCATGACAGTTTGGCCTAAAATTAAGATGCGAAATATGTTTTTCGGTGGATTATAGGAGGTAAGCATCGTTTACTACTTCAGAAATGTCTCCCTTTCTATTCTACCCTTTTCACGTGAGCAGGGTTCACTAATGAGTAAAAGCTCTAACCAAATCACGCCTTATGGGAGTAATTTCCATTTGCAAGTAAAACCGGCTGAATAATTTTGGAATCAGTAAAATAATTGGTTGTTTACTTGTCACTTGAGCTTCAGTAACGCTTTAATTAGAACGAGTCACGTTCTCATCAAAACCTTTCGACTTAATTGGTAGTTCACCTTAGTTAATCTCTGAATTTCAGATTTACTTGCCTTCGGGGACACAAAACAGTGCTAGAGTCAGGGAAAATAATTTGTGGCGCCTGGCTACCTCGGGTCAGACGACTCCCTCTCTCTCTCTCTCTCTCGGCAATTTTGACTGTCAATGCGTTCGTGTGGTTTGTTTTACGCCCGAAAGCACGCAATCTTAGAATCACTTGGCGTGGTGCGGAAGTATCATTGAAAGAAATATCAATTTACAGTCCGGACGAGAAGCCCCTGTGGCGGTTGCCCCGCGAGGGGTGAGGAGACGGAGGATGTAGAAATGGGGGGGGATGCAGGGGATGAGGATTACGTGAGAGCGGAGGGACAAGGAGGGGATTGGCTTGAGAAGTGGCAGTCAGTTGGGGGGGTTTTAGCCGTTTATGTGGGCCCATTCCGAATCAAGAACGGCAGCGTCTGCCCCAACCTTCGTCTCTCTCTCTCACACACACCCGGATGTAATTATCCGAGGGTTAGTCCGCTCGCTTCCTCCGCATTCCCTCCCTTTCCGTTCCCTCCCCCGCCCTCGTCTGCAGCGTCCACGCCCCCCTCCTCATATTCCTCCGCCCCCCTCCACCATCCCCTAACCTTCCTCCATCGCCTCCTCCTTGGCTGCGTTCTGCCTCGCGAGCACTGATCCTGCCTTTCATCCCTCTTGCGTCTGCCAAATTCCCACTGACGTCTCAGCGAACAGGGTTTCGGGAAATTCGTCCGTCGCTCGGCAGGGCAGTTGTTTTTGCGGTTTTGCGAGCAAGGAGGGTCATCGGATTGTGACGATGACGATTCCTCTCCGTTAGGTTGCGCCATCTCGCCTGAGGCGAATGTGAGAAAGGTGCAGCTAGTGATCAAGTCAGCTAGATCGAATGAGATGCAGTCCAAGGAGAGGAGAGGAAAAAAGGGACATCATATGATGAGTTTACTTTCTACGTGCTCTTCTTCTTTTGAGCCAATCGAGGATCCTATGAGTGTCCGAAATAAGACTTGTTCTGAAGAAAATAGCGAAGGGATGATAATCTCATCGGTAGATTTGCGCATTTTTGCTCTCCCCAAGCATATATTTTAACATGCTATTGAACCTCGACTGACACTAGTAGCTGCTGAATCATTTTTACATAACTTACGTGAAGCACAGTTACAGCTAAAGATACCCCCAAAATTAATTACTATCTGGAGATCCAGTCACCAACCATTTATGCTAAAACTTACTCCCATAATTTGTATGAAAGCTAAGGTAGTTAAGATGTACTGCAATTCATGCATTATTCGTCAATATAATGCTGTAAAATTTACTTTGATTAGTGACATATCTTGAATATTTAGTTTAGTTCACTTATGGTTAGCATTATGAGCAACTTATATTGGTCACCCAATACAATTACGCCGTTCCCTTGTGTGTGTGGGAGACTTTGAGAAAGAAGGGGCCGAAGTTATTGGAAGTTGTAACAAAGCGTTTTGCCCTAGGAAATAGAAGAAAATACTTCTTAGGATTATTTATGCCGTCATTTCCCCTCCTCCTTAAGAAGCTGCGATTGCATGACCTGGATTCTTTGCTTTGTTCAAAGTAACTGGCTTCTTTGACAAAGAGCATTGTACGCCAGGAAAAATGCTGATGTCGCGAGGCCACCATCTCTTATTTATATGCATGAGGCTCTCAAGGAGTTACGAAAGGACGATGGGGAATCCTATAAGCTCTTAAACCTCGCCCGAGATGGGTGCACTTGTTTACTATCAGCCCTTAGTCTCTCTGTGGTAAACATCAATTTCTGATGAGTTCACATCCAAATAAGTTGAGATATTTTAAATCCTTGCCTCTCTATTTTGTTGTACTATCGGAATGTGTATCAGTGCATTATTTATCACGTGCTCTGGTTTTCCCCTACTACGACCAATTTCATCTTTTATCCACATCTAATCTCTTTATTTCAACTAGTTGACTGCCCTCGTTATTTGTTTCAGAGATCTTACAGCTATTTTGTCACCATTTTTGTTATAATTCCGCCTGATTTAATAGTTTTTATGATTTTCCGTGATAAAACCCCAAGAGAGTTTTAATTTTCGTGCTGTTTGTTCGATTATGATATATTTTCATTTCATTTTACATTAGCAATTTGGCATTGCCCTCGCATGAGAATCTCACCCTATTAACCGTTAAAACTGGTCCTTAAATCCATAAAATATCCTGTGATTTTTTCTATCCCAGTAGGTTTTTGGAAGATGCTTTCATGGAGCTAAACGTTGGATAATGTGCTGCGTAAATTTTTACTGAAAACAGAGATTCTGGGGCTTATTGTACTCTGTTTTGCTACTTGAGAGGAAGATCAGGCTGAAACATGGAACACTAAATTGCCCTCTCTCCATAATCTCTGTCTTTTACATCTCCGTAAGCACTTAATTCTTCGTATGAGTTCGACGAATCTCGATTTTTAGGGTCTCATGAATTTTTCCCTCCCTCTTGTTTAATTGAAACCTTAACTTCGGAATCCCCAAAGTTTTGGCATGGCGTCTTTCACTCATCCTGGTAACATGGGAATTCCGCCAAACGCGAGTGTTTTCGCCGACTGAGTTCCACAGGAAGGGATGTTGTGTCAAAATCCCGTGTCGTGGAACTGCGCGCCGTAAAAGATGCTCGTCTTGTATCGTAAAACGGTTAATTTCCTGCCTGCAACTCCCACTCCCGCGACTACGCATCCGACAATTTCCTTACGTTCTCATTACGTCACGCCTGACAGCAAGACTTTGAAGGGGATTTAGTAGACGGAAATACCTCCCACACTTTGGTAACCAACCGTTGCAGTCCCCATCAGTGCTTTATTATTTGCCCTTTTTGAGCTAGGGAGATTAAGAAGACATGTTAGACAGGATTCTGGATTCTGCTGGGTGAAAATTACTCTGGCTGGGTTAATCCTTCCGGGCAATTTTCCCCCTTTTCCGGTACACGTCTTAAGGATGGAATGCGGCAGAAACCAGAGTGCATTCTTGTTATTTTCCAGCTGAATAATGGCCATGGTAAATAGTACTGCGTGGTAGTTCGTTGGCTTTATCTTTCTCTGTATAGATCAGTGGATCCCAATGTGGAAGCTGCTACCCCTTTTCATTCAGGGGGGTGAAATGAAACAAGGGGGCGGCATGGGGGTTCTGGAGGTAGGGTTCTTACCGAGAGGTACAATTCATGCATTTCCTGGAATGGAAAAACTATCTATTTATCGGATTTGAACTATACGTTAATTTACTAATAACTTTTGAAGGTTCATTCAAACATCCTCATAATCCTGATTTTGCCCATTCAACAATCCTGATTTTGCCATGTTGTTAATGATTTTGAAGCTTACGGAGTTGGGTCCAATTAAGCGACGGCTCGAAAATGTTTGGAAAGCACCAGCATGGATGGTGGACAAATATTCTTTGTGGGGTTTTTCTTATCCCACGTTTCCATTCGTCGCACTTTGATGCCTTCTCCGTCTTCACAAATTATGGTTTAGATGTCTTTAACTTGATATTATGAAGTTTAAAGGAAAGTTCGATGCATATTTTTATCTGGTTCTCATGTTGAGAAATTTGTAGCATGTTTATGATACGTTTCGTTGAAGTTCATAGTGACAGTCATAATGAAGTGTCACTTAATAATAATGAATAGTCACTTAAATCGGCGTCCAGTTAACGATTTTTTTAAGTCTGATAGCTAACTGGCAGAGTTTTTATGTTAAAATTTCAGGTGACCTCAAAATAAGCAGAAAAATCCAAAGGATACAATATTTTCATACGTCGATATTTTTGAAGCGCTAGTTTACGAGTTGTAACTCATATTAGACGTGCATTTTTAGATATATGCTTAGGTATGGGCGTTCGTTGGAAGTTTTTATCTTTTCCTAAAACTCATGACATATCTGATCTATTCAGAGTCCTGTATTTATTTATCTTTATTATACGCCTTTGACTACTGAAGAAAAATTTTATACTTGAAGATGATTATTATTCCACGTTGCCAATATTTATAACAGCATGTTTTGTATGAAATTCAAAGCCATCTCAGAACTTATTCTTTCAAATAGGAGAAAACTGAAGAAGCTCTGGTGAAGGTATTCTTCCTCCGGATCCTTTTTCACGCAGAGCAATTTCGTGTTACGTGATCGGCGCTAGTGACCCATTGGATATCGATGGCTTGAGTCAATCGAGGAAGTTCGTCTTCCCGCCACTCCCCCTCCCTATCTCTCTTATTCTTTCTCTCGCCGTTCTCTTTACAAGATTTTCAGCGAAGAATACTTCGCCTCGCGCGCACACTTGGACTCTTCTTCCCTCTCTGACTCGCGCCGTCGAGATAAAAGCCTCAGTGCCAGTCATCTCCCGAGGGAGAAGAAGGGGAGGATGGTGGGGGGTCTTCCCTGGACCTCCTCCTTGCCGTCGCTGATTACTCTTTTCCTCGTCTCTACATCCCTCCCCCTTATCATTCGATGGGTGGATGGTGACGACGGTGTTTAGCTGGGAAGGCGATAGAGTGAAGTGGCGTCTTGTTGCTGTTCGGGGCAAACCGCCCCCATCGAAGGGGCGCGGGAGGCTTTGGGGGGGGGGGGAATGGCGGGCTCACTTCCTCCCTCCCACCCACTCCATCTCTTCCTTTCGGTGGCGTCCGAGTGGGGGAAGGAAGAGAACGCCGTTGCTCCCTGTCGAGGAGGAGGAAGTGGCCGCCGCCGCTGCTGCCCCCTGTCGCCACTTGAGCGCCCCCTTTGCGCTCGGACGGGAAGAGACCGCTAGCTCGCTCCACTCTTGCGACAGGGGGGGCGTGGCCCCTTCTCTCTCTCCCATTCATTCGTACCTTTTTTCACCACGTTTATTTTTCTTCCCTTCTTTCTCTTATCTTCTCCCCACTCAATTCTTTTTCTTCTCCCACTCTATTTGTCATATTCTTGTATATTTTTGCCTTTCCCAGCTTCTCCCCCTTCCGATATTTTCTTCTTGTCGCACTCCCACATTTATTTCCCCATATATCATCTAAATTGTGCTCTGAAAGCCTCCACAGGAGTGTGAAGAAGGAGGTAGTTGTCATCAACAGGCATTACGATGTAGGCCAATAAAATTAACGATAATACGATAAATATTGATTCATTACCATTAACCTGAAAACACTTGATAGAGTGTCAAATTTACCCGGCACGCACTACACAATAGATTTTAACGAAAATGTAAAAGAAACTATTTGCATTAGCGTATTCTGGACCTATGTAAACGCAAGGAGTTATAAGATTCATGAGAGGAGCATGAAAAACGTGGATTTTGAACTACCTTGCAGATGATGAAACACACATCAGAGAGCAAATAATTTAGTTAGCTACACCACCTATCAACTAACTTTGTTAGGATCTATCTTTTTTATCTAAATAGGATCTAACTAGTTAAGATCAATCAATTATTACCTTTTTTTCTATCCCTTGCTCGGTCTCCCTTACTGCATCTTTATTATTTTCACTCTTTCCTTTTTTCTGTCTTTCACCTTCTTTCATCTCGTCGTCCCTCTGGCTCTTTCATTATTTCCTTTTTCTTTTGTTCTCTCTGCTTTCAACCTCCCTTTTTGCAACTTAGGGTGGAGGGATGACTGGAGGTCGACGACTCATCCCAACTTCTCGAGCAGTCGTCTCTTTTTCCCGACTTCATCCCCTCTTGCCAGCCTCCCACTCACTTCTAAAGGAACGATTGACGGGGAAAAGTGCCCATCGGCGTCACGGCAATCAACATGTTCGGATCGAGTGACGTCCCATCAATCGCTTCTCACTGCTCTACAGCGGGAAGAAGACAGCGAGTGGCTCCCATGAGTCAGGCGACGTTTATAATTTGTGCCTCAACTATGGTCCCTATGGCAAAATCTCGGAAAAAATTAGTGAATTTCGACTTTTATTATTCCTTAATTGCTAAAAGTTTTGAGAATACAAAGATTAATAACGATTTTCAGAGTCCAGTGAACTGAAAAAAATCGGACGTCATTGAAGATCATTGAATATGTAGTGATTAATAGTGAACTTCTTAATAGTTCTGTTGGCCCTCAATTAATAGAATATTGCCATGAAACTCTCCAACAATAGCAATGAGACTAAATTTGTTATATCATCATGAACGTAGTTAAATTAAAAATAATAAATATTTTGGTAATTATTTAGTTAACTCCTGGCTAATTAGCAAATAAGGAAGGAAGTCAGTACGTAGAACATAATTTATTTTTCACAATGGCGTAACTGTTCCCTTAAATTCCTCGGAAAGCCAATTATTTTACTTTCATTAAAACTTTTCCGATTAATTAATGCGCTCTGTCAAAATATAAGCATGTTTGAAAATTTCCATGAGTTTTCTCGGAATTTCGTAATGCTCTCAGAAGTCTGTTAATTCATTGAAGAAATTCTAAATTGAGACCACCTTGACATATAATGAAAAGTTAAATATTTGTTACCTTACCAAAGTCCCTTGGTAATTAATCCCTTGGATTCTATCGATAAATGTCCTTAAATAACTGGTATAGACCAAAGGGAGCCCATTACCCTACCAAATAGGAAAATGCAAACACAATGACCGTAGTGGTTCACGAGGTTAAAGTAGGATCAGGCATTGCTTTGCGTATATAATTGTTCATTCATCGGTCGTGGATTTTCTTCTTTGTACATGCTACTTTCAAATCATAATCTAAATGCAATATATCAAGTTTTCCAGAAATAAAATATAGACGAAAAGTTTTGGTGCAATGAAAATGAGCAATGAAAATGAGCAATGAAAGATTTGCAGTTGTCGGTTATTCATTGCTGCAATGGATGGAAAATTTTTAGCCCAGTCTCATTGATGCCAAATTGGGGTTACGGTTTCCTCATCATGCTTGTTTCTGGATGTTTTGTAAAGCATAAGGGTTTCAAAGTTATGGTCCTTGACCCCTTTTTCTTTGCTCAGGATAGAAATAAGGGGGAGAAAGTTCATTGGAAAACTGTGAAAATGACCTGCAAAACTGAACTTTTTCTTAATTAGGATGTTCACTTCTTTCTGCCTCAGAGTATGAAAAATGGCAACTGTTTACGGAAAACCAAGATGGGAAAAACTCATTGTATTAGAGGTCTGAGTAAAATATGTATTATTTTTGATGTGCATGTCTGATGAACAACAGTCTTACATCTCCGACCATAATATAGCTATATTCGACGCGAGACATTACCTGAATGAGAGTTCCGTGGTAGGTAAATCTAACAGCTCTTCCGGTCACTTCTACCTTTGCGATGCTTTCTAGCAAGAAAAGTAAGGTTATTCAAAAACATTAGCAAATGTCAAAATAGTGGACGCGGGCTTATTAGATATGGTTGGAAGTGCTCGTGAAAAACTTGATTCAAGTTTCATTGTAACGACACTTCTATTTTTAAGACACATTTATTAGAAAAATATTGTTTCCCCTCGGCGTTCATTCCTGCAAAAGTTCAATCATATTTTATGTCTATGTTGGCACTGGAAGCGAATCCCTGTGCAAGGAGACTGTTTTCTTCAGATATTCGATATTTTGAGATTCCGAGGTGGTTGACCTTCAAAAGAGCCTGTCGTTTTTCTGGACGACTCTCCGAGACATTTCCTTCGTCACGCCTTCTCCTTCCATATTCCGTTCTATGCTCCTCAAGTGGAAACGGTGTGGAGTTACGAGAAGGATAAGTAAGGTAGATTTCGTCTGGGCTAGGAACCACATCTCCCCCCTTGCCTTCTCTTCCATCTTCTCCAGCACATCTCCTTTTTTCCATTTCAGCCATCATCTCCTCCGCCACCTATTCTCTCCACGCCGCCTCTTCACTCTCTCCTCATACCTCTCCTTTCAACCCATCTCCAGCCTTTCCCCCTTCCACAGTGCTTCATCCCTCGAAATATCCTCTCTCTGAAGGCTTTACCTACCCTCTCCCCCTATATCCGCGGGAAGAAGAAACAACCGACGTCGCCTCATCCATCAAACGGCGTCTGGTCCACTCATTGGGACAAACTTCAACTCCTTTTAACTCTCCAAACTTTCGCCCTTTCAACTCTTCCCGCCCGTTCACCCAACGGCTATTTATTTTTAAGTTGCGCACCCCGGGGAGTTTTTGCTCCTGACCGGGATTTTTCGCTCCGCTCTTGTTTATCATGGTTTTTACGTCCCTGTGGCGTTAACCTAAAGCCAAGGGATGGGGATTTTCTTTTTATAGAACGCGATGACCTAGTGATGATGATGATGATGTTGATGTGGTGTGAAATATGTTTCCTTCCTTTTGCCATCGTATAGGAAAAAACAGGCTCTTCTTTCTTCTTTTTGGCTATACATTGGGCTTTGGAAGCCTCAATTTTGCGGTAGAGCTGCTCTGAAATGTATGGTCACACATACCTCCTCGTCATCTTTTCACGTATGCTTATATACCCACATGAGTCTTTTTGGGAGATGTCATATATTTTAGATAAAATGTTTATCTGGCCAAAGTTTTTGAGGTATCGGAAGGTTCATCCGAAGGAATTTACGTCTCATGCTACGTTCCCTTGTGTCCTGAGAAGTGGGCTGTAAATATTTTATGGTACTTTTTTCCTGTTGGAAAATTCATCCGTGCCTTTAAAGCTAGCATAAAGAATAAATATTACTATCAATTACCCATGTTTTGTAAAATATATCCAAATAAATGTGTTTTTATCATCAAGTTTTTTTAGACCCCTTATTCTTGCTCTTTCCGAGCAGAGTAATCCCGATGACTCATATTATACTATGAAATAGATCAACCGTGATTTCTCTGTAAAAAGAGAGGGATGTTTTTCTTACCCTCTTCAAATATACTTATGGAACTACTTTTATTTTAATCATTTGACTTTTTAACTGCTCCTCTGATCGGTAGAGTTATGCTCAAAAAGGATGTTATTAACGAAAAAGACGTAAACATCAAAAGGTTTGTTATTTCTCTGTCTATAGGCACAAGGAAAATAAACAGGTAGAGCAGTTTGTAGTATAAAGACTCATTTTGATTATATGTAAACATGACAGTATTTGCATGATTGCATGCATTAACTCTCTGTATTAAGCTAATATAATGTGAGCTATAAATTTAAAATGTCAGTTGTAAAACTGTAATGGTGGTTTAATAGCTATCCTGTCTTTATTTAATACCTGAAAATGCATTAAAACGATTCCAAAATGATAAACTTTGAGTGTTCTTGGGAGAGAAAAAAGCTTGCGTTACAAAGCAATGGCCAAATTTTGCGAGTGTGACCATCGAAAAGGATGCCGTATTGGGTTAATATGCGACGTACGTGAGTTCAGCCCCGACATGTGATCCCGAACGACCCTTGGCGCTGAGAGTCTGATTTGGGATTATGATGGCGTTGCGGTCAACTGGATGTATACTCGTACGTGCGCTGCAGGCAAAGAGACTAGGGTTCAATTTTAAGGGCGGGGTACGAGCTTGTTCACTGAAACAGTGAGCTGTATACCTTTAATGGATACAATGGCGAAATCTGGGAGTCCACGTAGGTCGGGATTCCGCAGGCCACGCCTCTCCTCTTGTCACTAGACCACCCTCTCAATTGCCTGTGTGACATAATGCACTACCGCCCCTGTCATTGTTGACGGTGTATCTTGGAATATTGGACTGCCTTTGACTTTGCTCCCACACGGTTCTCGGTAAACAACAGAAGCGTGTTTGGATATGGCCTTATAGGCTGTGCTAGGCAAATAAAGTGACCCAGTGCCTGGAATAGGGGCTCTAGTATGGGCAGGTTGAACGGAGACCAGAAGAACGTATTGACTGTTGTGAAGCCAGTGATTCGTTTGCACATTGAAATGAGCATACTCGGTTTGATGTGTGCTCTCCATCCTTATCTTTGGCCTATCCATCGTCCTATATAACATTCGAGGAGATGAAGGTTACTACTTTTTCGGATAAGATGCTTTAGTTTTTCCTCTGACTGCCATTGTTGCTATCATACAGTCAAAATATAAGCCTTGGTAAAGAATGAAACGTCTACTTATAAATACGGCGAAAAATTTATTAATAAATAATAAATACAATAATTTGCAATGCTTTAAGCCGTAACGCATTATTATGTATCCATCACTTGGGAATGATTTCCATTGGCTAGGTGAACTGAACTGGCAATGCAGTCTTAGTTCAGTCCAAACCAGGTCAGAAAGACGTCCAGCGTTTTGACGGTAAATCGTGTCTTCGCATTCAGAGCTGGTGATGTAACAGCCACATTATCACCTGAGAAAACTTCAGCTACGACATATTCCCGTTAAACGATAAATCCGAGAATATTTAGTGGTTTTGGTGGTTTTTGTCTTGTCACTTACAGCTGTGATAGAAATGCGATGCGAGGTGATATCGAATGCAAAAATGTTTTCCAGAGTTTGCGTAAACTCATCACGTGATATAATTTCACGAACCTGGGTTTATTTGAATAATTAGCATCCCAAATAAGGAAACCTGGATTACGAAGTGTCATTCATAGTTTTCTGCCGAAAAAAATTAGGTAACTTAAGAGGACTATATAGATCATAATATATTTAAATTAATTGCTATTTTTTTCTCTTAGCTTTATAACAAAGTATGCTCAGAGCTAATATACATATTAAGTTCCATTTTTCTTAGTAAAAGTAGAAAAGTCAAAGCCATTGAAGAAACAATTTTCCGACCTTTCCATTATTTCTAATTGCCTTGATCGATATATTATTATCTATGAAAATTAAAATATTAACTAGTTGATTTATATTATTTTATTTTATGTATTAATTCAAAATATTAACTATAAAGTAATTAAAATAAGTTTATCAGAAAAGGAATAATGGTTTTAGAGATGAGTGAATCACGTTGAAAGACTATGGCTGGTATTACATGAAGTGGGAAAATAACTCTACTACTGATGGTCTTTTTGGAATCGTACGGGAATTTAAAGTGTGACTCAATTTCTTAAATCGTGGCATTAGAAATTGTTTTTTTTATTTTTCGACATTTTGCCGAAGAGATAATTAATAGGTGGTGTTTGTGCTGATGCTTGCCCGTCGTGAATAAATTTCGCTCTCGTGCCCTTTAGAAGTTCCCCGTGAGCCTCTCCCCCCTTCCCTCCCCCTCCCTCCCTCTTCAGTGATCCTTCTCCCCTTTACCGCACTCACAACTCTCCTCCTGCCTTCCTTCCCAAACCGTTTCCTTCTCCCTCACTCTCTCGCTCCTCCAATTCTCTCCTTTATTTCCTCCCCCTCTCACTCTCTCCTCGCCGAACTTCGCTCACTTTCCCCCTCCCCCTCTCGCCCTCCTCGCATTAGCATGGTCGGGCATGATATTCCAAGCCGCGGTTATTTATGCTTTCCACGGCAACTGAGTCCCTTTCACTTTCACGTCGTTCCCATCCCACGCCGAAGGCTTTTGAATGCAGCCAGATTAATCTTCCTGACTTGGGCGCCCACCCCCCCCCCCCCCCACTACCCCTTCCTCCTACAGTTCCCGCTCCCAACAACCAACACCCGTCCCCCTCTTCCGCATCATCCCCACGTCTTTCACCCTCCTCTCCCACCCTCACCCTCCCAACACCACCACTACCACCATATTCCCTTCCTCCCCAGCAGTTCACCACTTTACTCGGTTCCCGCACTCAAAAAGGCCTTTCCTCCTCTTCCTTTTCCTCCCCCAGGACACGGCCAGTGCCAAGTCTGCACACCAAACCGAGCCTGGCTAGCACCTACTCTTCATTTCTCATGCCTTCTTTCTCTCTTCTACCTTCCACTTCTCACCTCCATCCTTTTCCATCCACCCTCTCGCACCCGCCATCTCTTCCTCCCTTCTTCCCACGCTGTCGCTCATTTCCCTGCGAAGATGTCGAGAGGACATCCATTACGCTCTTCCCCCTCCTCCTCGGAACCATTCAATCCCCGCGCCGCCCATGGATAATGCCCTCTTTTTCTGTCCCATGCGACTAATTTTCCCACCTTCCTCTTCCACATCAGCCCCCCCTCATCCTTTTTATCCACCACCTCTTCCCCTCCCACTCATCTTTCCCTCCGACCCAGTGATTTTGGCGTGGCGCGAAGAAGAGCGTAATGAATGGGGAAGGAGAAAGCAGTCGGCGAGAAACCGCGATTGTCGGCGCGGCGATCGGCTGCCAAGCCCCAGTGGTGGCCTCCAGGGGCTCTCTAAAGAACCGTTGGAGGAGATTCGCTCTTGGAAAGTGAGTTGGAGACTTCCCGAACCCAGTAATTGTCGCACTTTCGACTGAGCTCTCAGGAATTCGAGTATAAGTGGGTATAAGAAGCGTTCGTTATTTGTGGTGATTAGCACTAATGCCACAGAACACGCAGCTATGATGGGTGATTAAGTTATTACCTTTGACCGATATGATTTATGAGTTCATAAGATGAGCATTAAGAATTTGCTTCGTTTTGCACGCCGACGCTTGAACCAATTCTCCCATAAAATGATACTCTTACGTCAACTTAAGCATTCAGGGTCGGAAAGGAATGCATATCCATCAAATTATTTGTTTTAAGTCAACGTTGCCTTACCTCCCCTTCCATTATTGACCTGCCATTCTTATGGCAATCAATGAAAACGCAATCTGTTAATGTCTAAGGGGGCCTTAGAAGTAGTTGGCTTCACGATATATTATCAAATTTTTATGGAGGAAGGAACTTGTCACCTTAAAAGTACGGAAAAGAAAATAACGTGTTTGACACTTCCAAAAATGTAACTAAGTCCCAAAAACCTCATCAAATGTGTTTTTACGATTATGCTTAATTCAGATCCAGAAAATGAGTTTTACTATTTTCCAACATAGGAAATTATAAAAAGAACTGCTTTATCAATAATTGGCTATGCATAAATTATGAATATTTCCTGGTAGACGCCTGATATAAAATGTTTTTCTTTCATTTACATTTATATGGACTTCAATCGCTCTGAATACCGCAGCAGTTACTTGACAAATTTAAATTAGATGGGTATTTCACGAAGGTTAAACCCCATATTTTGATAAGATATTTAAAAATGGTGCTGCATAAAGCGGAATTTTCAGCTAAGTTCATTTTTACATAGACGTACAATTTAATATACCATGTTAATTTTTAAATTATAAAATAATTTGGATATTAGATGTATAACCTAACTAAGGTAAGATATCTAATGGTGATTTGACTCATTGATTGATGGCTTTCACGGGAATATATTTTCGCCTAGAGTTTGATTAATTGAATTTGAGCTTTTTATTAGCAGAGAGTATATCTTTAAACATAGTTCTGGAATCAAAGTGCATGGGACGTATCATATTTCTTTTTAAAACTATGAACTGTAATTGACAAGGCTTTTAGTAATACGATTAAGACTTAAAGACTTTATACTCTAGTATAGTATTAATGTTTTCTCCTTATAGAAGCTCAGACACAAGGTAAATATTTTATGATTTCTTCGAAAATTTCTCGGAAAAATTTCTGCAATCGTAGGTGCATTACTTTGTTTTGCCCACAAACGTAGAGATTTTAATCTCATAAAAGTTTGCAATATTTGAATTGAATTGAACGCAAACGACCAATGACTAGTCTTGTTCTTGTGTGCCTCACATTCTCAGCTTACTCACATTTCCCGGTTCGAAATATTTATTCATGTGTGATGTAAAACACAGTGCTTCGAATGCAAATACAATTCGCCGCGTATCCACTTCCCATCCCATCCCATCCCATCGAGTCGGGTCCGCAGACTGTAATAGGATAAACGTATTACTGAGCTTCCCCATATTCCATTCCATTCAGATGATTACGCGACGCGATACGATACCTCCTTCACCTCTCCCTTCCTACCTCACCACACGAACCTGGTCGTGTAGTGTTCGCGGGGGCGAGGGGTGCCGGAGGCGGAGCTTTGATAATGGTGCGAGGATAGGTAGTGTAGGAGTATGGGGGCTGGGGGTTAGGAATTGGGGGAGGCACGGAGGGAAGCAGAAATGGAGCGGGAGGTGGGCGAATATTCTGAGTCCGCCGGAAAGAGAAATTCGGCGCGGAAAATTTATTCTCGCGAGAATGTGAGGGCGATGGAAGGCAGTGGAAGAGAGGTGGGTGGAGTGGGGAACAGTGAGAAGAGAGGAGGTCCCTGGGGGAGGGAGGGTGAGGGGTGGTAGGTGGCGAGGGGGCACTCATTTTCGCTTCATCACATTTCCATGCTTTCTCCTCTTATCCCACCCCTCCCCTTTTCAATGACGCAACCCCTCCTTCCATCCCTCCCTATATTATCCATTCCACCTTCAACGTAATTTCCTTCCCCGCCCCTCCACCACCCCCTGACGACCAGTCGCTTCCTTTCCCTAACCTGCTAAAAGGGGGGAGGGGTGGCACCACCGCCGCCTCTATCATCCACTCCCTCTACCCGTTTTTCCGCCCGCCATCCCCTGCCACACACCACCACCCGCGCATTTCCCTCGGCCAAACCGACCTGAGGGCAACCGCCACACGTCTTCCCCCGCAACCACACACGCACTCACACATCTTCCTCCAATCAGTCACCAGTCAGTCCTCTCTCTGCCTCCGTCCCACCTATTCTCCGAGGGTTCCCGTCTCACCCGGCGGCATCTTGAGAGCGTGGAGGCTGGAGATGAGGTCTTTAGCCCTTAAAAGGTCTCTCCTCCCGGGAGCTCAACCCATCTAATCCATTAGATAACCACTCAATCCTCCAGCGGCCACCCGCATTGCCTAGTATCCCATACCCAATGGAATGCGGCCTACGAAATAATATTCTGTGCAACTTTAATCAATGCTTTCATTTGTCCTATGCTTTCCGTAATAGTGTGTAGATAATGGACAAAAAATATTAAATGAGTTGTCAGCAAGGATATGAATAATGGAAGTTTATCTAAAGCATGAGCAAAAAAATGAGGGTGATTGGTCATCAGGAGTTATCTGGATTGGAAATAGTTGGTAGCCGCAGGGAAAGAGAAACGAATTTTATTGACCAACGATCTGGCAAGTACTTTCAGATATAGTGATATCCCAATTTTTGATAAGCAAGTCATGGAAACAACTTTTAGTCGATACATGCTGCTCATTATCCTTGGTATTTATGTTTAAGACATTAGGGGAATTAAAACTAGGAAACTGTATGAGCTTAGGAGTTTGTAAGCCAATAAAGCCTGAAAAGTGTAGTAATATATTTATGGCGATCATTTCATAATCTTTGAATGACAATACACACTAATATTTACTATTTATAGCACTATGCCCGTTAAAGTTTAATATTCCACTTAAGCATAAAGTTAGCTGTGACGTTACATAAGTGCTCACAATTTTGGGAATTGGACAAATTCTTCATGTTAAATTTATAAGTGACGTTATTGAGCTTAAAGCGCTATTAATTTACATACATTTTTCTGTTTAATGTAAAGATTTTATGTTGGAGATCATATCCTACCAGTAACAGCTTTAACAAGTGCTGGGTTCAACGTTCCGTCATTGAGAAAATGAAACAATATGCCTAAATGAGATTATTAAGAATGATTTTTTTTAGACATCCAGAAAATTTTTGGTGGGAGTATTAAATGAAGAATTGTCCTAAATAGACTCTAAATAGACTGAAATAGACTCAAGTTTTGTATCATCTTCATTTTATTCAACTTTCAAGGATGAACTGGCTCCTATTCTAATGAAATCCGCATTAATAAATTTAGTTTGATCGTTCATGTTCTATAGATGTTGTGCTTGGACGTGGCTTGGACACACATTTTTTGCAAGCGGTCAAGCCAGAGCACACCACAAGCTCCCGTATCTTGTAGGTATAACTTCTGTGCTAAGATAAAATTTATCGTTTATACTGTCTAGAATTCTATGGCACATGCACTGAATCCATCAATTGTAAGTTATTCATTTCGCCATCTCATTATGGATAAGGAACCAACGCAAGCATTTGCCCTCTGAAGCTTTACTTTTCTTACAAGTCCCATTTCGACGTCGTTCGACCTTTCTGTGCCGAGAGAAATCGTTGGAATAAAAACGTTCCGACTTCCAAATGTGCGGAAAGATGCAAGCACCTGAGTCATGGACTTACAAAGCGCATTTCTCTCACACCAATATGTTTCATTCTTTCTTTGCGCCGCGGCAGCATGCCGTCTTGGCGCTCTAAATTACACCTCTGCCGTCGCCGCCGCTGCAATATAACCAAAAGTGGCTTCTTCATGTCATGGGATTTAAAAAGCTCAAAATCTCATTTTTTTATATTTCGAGCCATTCGGATCGGTGATATCATTTGCTTGAGCTCTGATTACAAATCTATCGACATTTTGCGTTTGTATTCTCGAGCATAATGCCTTGTAAAGACCGCTACGAGAGGGAGCATTATCTTTTTCGTGGATCACGAGTCGTGAGATCCGTGTGAGATGATTGCTATACTTCCCACAACTCCCTCTCTTGGATCAGGGGAGTGCCTATTCGTATTTCCATACGGCCGGGTTTTGTCGAAACTCCCTCCCTCCCTACGCCAGCTAGTGGTGCTCGTGTTTTTTTTACGGCGAGCATTTTTTCCCCCTCTTTCCTTTCCGAAGAACGCTCGAAATGGATGCCGTCCTTCGATTTCTAGGCCACCCACCGCCTTTGACAGGTTTGTCGAGATAAATGCGCCCCTTCCTTCCGGAGGGAGTGAAAAAAAAAGAACGCGAGAGCCCGCCCCTAGATGGAGTGAGTGTGTGTGTGTATGTGATTGTGTGTATGTGTGGGAGGAATGTATACGTATGGGAAGGGGAAGCGGAGAGAAGAAGAGAGCAAAGAATGATCGGAGAGGCGGGAGGAGCCAATAATCTCGCAAAATTGTTTTTATTCCAAACTCAAGGTAAAGTACGGCAGCAATCTCCTCCCGAGCCAAATGTTGATTCGTTCTTCGTTTTATTCTGTAATCGATGAAGGGACTTTGTAAGCAAGATTGAACTGGCTACTTCCTCCTTTCATTCTCTCCATTTTAAACTTTTCCCCCTCTCAACTACTCTTGTACCGAGGAATTACTTCCTTCAGTGAGGTAGAATGACTTTTCTACTTACCTAATCTCACTTTGAAATATGTATGTTGTCTGTATCATCATGACTATTGCAGTGATTAATTTTCCCTTCAACTATGCGAAAGTTAATAAATAACTTCATCCTTGATGAACGATTTACTATTATGCTATGGAATGGACTATTATGGAATTTATAAATATGTTCATGGGCTTGTAAATATTACCAAAACTTGGGATAGCAGAATTATTGGATCACTATTTCTTATTCTGATTTCAACTTTAAAAGATATATGTATACCTTATTAAATTTTTAGTTCTGTTGGTCTCACTTTGAGTATGTGAGTTAAAAACAAATTTTTAATCTTGGGGTCTCTGGTCACTTATTGCCTGTATGCGTTCGATCTATAATTATTACTAAGCTTTAGTATTTAGATGAGTATGGGGAAAATTAACGAGAATTTTAAGCTAGCTATCAAGTATATAGATTCGATATTTATCGTGTTTGGCCGGAATGACCTTTAATAGGAAGAATTATAACTTTTATAAAAGACATTTGGTGGGTATATTTTAAGTAAAATAGCATTAGTCAGAATATTATAGCTCTATGCTTTCAATGATTGTAGAAAGTAGCTATAATCTGTATTCATAAATGGTGAAGTAAAATATTTTTTCATTGATAATTCTATTTTTGTGCATTGGCATCGTCATATATAAGTATTTGAAAAAATTATAAATGCTTGTGTCCATAAACAGAAACCCTCGTTTGTGCAAATGATTCTATAGCCATTACCTAATGGTAGAGCTCCATAAACCAAACACTTCCCAAATCTACGCAATCAATATTGTTTCCTTCATTTCCATTCCGGCGGTCCAAAGAAATTTTTTTACGAACCTTGGGATAGTTTTTCTGACATTTCATCAGCCCTCAATACTCACACCCACCGCCCACATTTAATTAAGTGGAAGGTAAACTACGATTCAATTTAGGCGCGTAAAAACGTGGAAAGGCTGTTGAAAGCTCCACCCTACTTTGTGCGATATTACGCTCACTCTTCTCTTCTTGTTGCTTTCTCCCTTTTGGTAATCTTCCTTCTTTTCTGTAGAGTAGTCTGTGGAAGTTTTACGAATGATGCCTTTTTCACATATTTTTGCTCTTCAACCTCCTCTTTTCATCTCTTACCTCATTTAATCTCTAGCTGGCTCTTTATGCCCACAAACTACATTTTTTTCGTGTTTAATGAGTTCTTACCGTCCATCGGCTCTCTCACCCTTTACCTCTTCCTGAGCTCTTTAGCACTACAGCTTTTGTCGCTGATTCTTCGATGTTCTGTATTCCAGTACCCAGTTTTTCTACGAGTATGTCTAATTTGAGTGGGATAGAATTGAGTCTTTTATTTTAGTTTATTCAAAATGACATAGTTTTTGCATGACACTATCTCCGTAATTCTTCCAAAATGTCAGTAAAAACAAATAGTTTGCACTTAGAAACTTTGATACTTAGACCGTTGATACTATAGATATGCAATGGTCATAATTTTGTCAAAATAGCTTTTTTGTTTTACGTATAAAGAGTTATTAACAGGAAATCATATCAAAACTTATAAAATTTCAAATTCGGTGTCATTGTACCATATAATTGGTGAGAAAACATACCATTGTTAGTTGTTAAATAATGGAATACATTAAAAGATTTGAAAAAAAACATCCACTTCTTCATGCCACTCTTATTGGGTTGATTTTTAGCTTCGCGATGATAAATACTTCTTAATTTTGCCTTCAGCAGTTGAAAAATGCGATTCTAATTTGTGCTCTAGAATGCAACAAAAAATAATATACAGATATAACTTGCCAATATTATAGACCATAGACAAATGGCTGAAGATTACATTGCCTTTATAGTTTTAAATCTAAAAATTTCCTTTTTACAGGTTGATGATAACTCAATAAGTCTGCTTAAAAATGTTTCATTTGCTATGGAAAAAACTTTTTTTAAAGAAATGTAAAGCAACTAGGGTTGGAAATAAAATAAAATTCACTCGCATACTATCAACTTTATGTTAATTTAATTTCTTATGTTTAATGTAGTCCTTCGTGTTGAATTTTTATTCATTTCGGGATCAGTACACTTGGTTCAGGTCATTATTGACCGTATGATGACGTAGGCTTTTCTGTGACTTGATGCTGGTTTTGTGCTTTACATTTGACTGCTGGTTAGCTGACGTTTTTTTTCATGTTTCCATGCCAAAAAAAATTATCCAGGGATTTTAAAGCAGGTCCTAGAAGAAAATGAGGTAAATACACTGGAGCCGATGCCCTGATCTAAAATATTAATTGTTTACTATTGGATAAATACCCGATTGATCCCAGATTGATAAGACGTGCATTCGTGGTGTTATCTAACCACCGCCGTTTAATGCTGCTATGTGGTTATAGCATAATTTATGCTGTTTTTAATACTCTCTCTAATTGTATTATCTTATAGAGTCTGGTTTTAGATAATTTGGTGCAAAAATAATATAATTGAAACTAGGTATATGCAGATAATGTCAATCGAAAGATTATAAACTGCATAAAACTTGGTTACGAATGGAAATTTATATAGTTTTTCCAACTTTTATGTTATTCTTCTATTTAAATAAACTTTTTCGGGGAAAGCGTTTTTGGAACTTGTGGTATTCCATGTATATCAACAGATGAATAAGAAAGTAAAAGCCTTACCCTTGATAAGTTTTTATTAAGATAATAATATTATGCTCGCTATAGATTAGTGCTGTAAACTATAACCAGTTCCACTATACAATTTAAATAGAACATATAATGTTGTATATCTCTCTAACTTTGCAAAAATGGTGGTTTTGTATGCCCTACGCTTTTTTCACTTAGAGTTGCTATTATTTTCTTTAACTTTTCTTGACCTTAAACAATGGGTTTCGCTAGCGTCACTTCTTTCTATTCTTAGCCTGGCGAAACAGAATATTCTTGGGATTTTACGGAAGTTAAATTATACAGAAATAGTTTATATTTGAATGCAGTGGACTCATTGCACATTATTATGTAAAATTACCTTCACGCTTGTACAGGAAATAGTTTCTGATCTTACTTACAGTTTCTCTTTCTTCCGACTTACTTGCTTTAGAAATCCCAAGTGCACGTCATTAGCTTTTTCACATCTGGACTCTCCGACTATCTTCTGCTTATCTTATGCTTGCCCATTCATTCTTCATTCATTCTAATTTTCATTCTCTTTTATTGGCCCCAAACCTCTCATTTTGTCCCTCACGTGCACGCCGCAAATACACGCCAATTCTTTGCATATTTATCTCCACGCTAAGGCATCGTCTAACACCTAAGCCATGCTCCCCATGCTTCTCACCTTCATTCTTTATTACAAAGAGGGCAGGTCATAGGGAATGAATGTATTTTAAAGGCATGACCTCGTCTTTGTTATTTTCTTCCAACTCTCTAATTTTCTCTTTTCTTCTCTTGTCCTCCACCCTTATTTTCCATCTTTTCACTCTGACACCCTTTCCTGGCTTTTCCTATTCTTTGACCTCCTTGTGGATACTCCTTCTGCCAAACTTAAGCTATTCGTGAGGTTCACGCTTAATGTGATCACCATATATAGTGGTGCCCTTTGACCTGAGCAAACGGTTCGCCTACCTCGGGTCCTTCACCGCAGGACACCCCAGTCTCGTAATGATCACGGCTGTCATGGTCAGGAAAGCGATGAAAATCAAGTGTACCTCTCAAATAAAAGTTTTGCGGTCAATTATCTCTCAACAGTATTGGGATTACTAGAGATACTCACTAATTTAATTTAATTTATTCATACAAATAATCGCGGCGGTATTCGATTTCCTTTGTCTCCAAATAACTGGACAAAACGATAACGAGGAATGAAAGACGCTGGTCGATTCGGCCATCAAAACGTCGGCAACAATAGAATCTCTTAATCGGTGGAAATGCCAAATAGAACAACTTTACCAAATAATTTTTTCAGTGCTCGTACTATTATATTTGTGTAGAACTAATTAAATAATATTTTATGCAAGTTACTTATATGGAACATTTCTTTTTAGAGCTTGTTTAGTGTATAATAGTGAAAGTAGTGAGGTGATGCCGAAACTCTCTGTGCAAAAACACGTTTTCAAGGCCTATTTTTAAATTTTCTGGACTTGTAAGTAGCTGTTGCTCACGGCAGAGTTAACCTAATAACGTGATATAAATAATAGCTAAAAATACATCTTATTCTTCATAAATTGCATTCAATCAGATTAAAAATCCTTGTGAAGCTGAGTTTAATTGTAAGTTTTAGAAACAGCGATATATCACCGTATTTTAATTTGTGTTTCAATAAGTTCATGCTCTGTGTTTTAGAAAAGTACATTGTTAAAAAAACGACTAGAGTTTGTTATGATCAATGTCTACTTGGTAGTATTGAGGAGTGGTATTTGGTGTGCATATCAACCAAAATCCCTTGATCCCAAAAGTTGTATGCTAATTCTATATTTTTTCTCTTATAGGTAAGTCATGCTGCAACGGTTTGGCAGAATATAAGTATAGAATCCATTCAGAGAAAAATATTCCTCATCGGTAAAGTAACAAACTTTTACTCTTCTTTATTTTAGCTCCTCTCTTTCCTCATTTATTTTTACTTATGCGTAAATATCTCTATTTCTATTTTACTAATCAAATAACATTTATTCAGCTGTAGAGGACTTTATTAGGTAACATTGCAGCAGTGGCAAATGCAACAAAGTTTAACTTTTTTACCGATCGATGTGGGTGAAATTGGTTGTATAACTATGTATGAACTAGACAGGAAATTTATCCTGGAATATCCCAAGTGCCGGTCAATGTGTTAGCCAGGTATTCCACCGAGCCATCTCAATTAAATATTTATCTTCGCACCCATTCGTGAGTCTGGGAACCACAGGGTTTGTACAACCACTATAATTGGAAATTTATACTCTTCCATGCATAATTCACTGGGTAAGTCAGAGGTTATATAGCTTAAAATCGAACCTACCCGGTTGAGATAAACCTTTTTACTTGATGATATTATGTGTGTGCACGTCAAGAATTGCTGAGAAGTCTGATACCATAGAAGACAGCCGATTTTTCAAAATATAAATCACTAAAAGCGAAAATTTTCTTGCAAGGTTTTTTATGAAAAATCTGGGAATAAATTGGCCACATTTAGCTCAATAACAAGAAGTATCATATTAATGAACAATGTATCTCAAAAATGTTTTTACAACTACAGTATTGATGTTATCTGCTTAAAATCATAAACTTCGTGAAAGTATTCAAGTTAAGTAATTACAGGCTTTTATGGCCGAAATACCTTTTACGAGAAAATTAGCATGAGGGAAGTATAGTAAAATGTCTCGGTACCCAAAAAACTCTGTTTTTTAACATAGTGATAATAGTTATTTACTCATCTGAATGTCAGGTAGAATATAGCCTTGTACTTAATATTATCATCCAAAAATTAAGTTGTGAAGTGATATTAGGTAGAACATTTTGCTTACTAATCATACCATTTTTCATTTAATTTATGTATTACGTAAGCTATCATAAATAGATGTCGTCTAAATTAGACGTCGTATTTTACTATTCCTCATTCTTTGATAAATAACTTTTTGCTTAAATAAATTGGTTGCTGTTGACAAGTTTATATATTTATACTTAAACTTAGAATTTTCATCGAGGGGAAGTATTCAATAAAATGTCTAATGTAGGACTCCAAAATAGCCGGTATGTTTCAACTCTTGGGCTGAGACAACAGCATTTAATGCCACCAAAGAAGAAATCATTCCTCTTAAGAACTCTTGATGATCCTCAAGGAGAAGAGATACATTCATAATGAGATGTCATTACTGAAAAACTGGACACTTTCCGATGTTTTTTGCCAAAGCCATGTAAGTGACATTGGATGGGTGTGAGAAGTTGAGGCATTGCGTCTATTTAGTGAAGTTTAGGAAACTCATCAAATACCCGGTTCATTTTTGATGTTACTTTTTAAAAGTAGAATCATCATGCACACATCTTTTAAGTAATATCTTTTGGATTATGATATCCTAGTCTTCTATTCAATCTCACAACTTGCGAACTTATTATGTAGCATTCAAGACAAAAAGATACACATAACAAAATTAAAGAATGCAAAGTTATTTGCCAGCCAATGGTTAAATTGATGATCTAGAATGCAGGAGTGAACGTCATATTGGTGCGTTTTTACTTTGAATTTCTCATTGCCATGTGTATATACTTTTGAAATTAAAAACTCCCTTTTTAAAATTTTTCGATTAAATAATACGCTTTGAACCGTATTTTTGTTGAAATATGTATCGAATGAGATTTTTTTCACCAAATGAGTTTTGAAGGGAGTTTATATGGCTCCAGAATTTTTTCGCAAAATTACTTAATGCGACTAGTTCTTGTAACCAAATAGAGTAGTTTTTTAATAATTATCTTTAGCAAAGAAGTTTTACTTGTAATTGTGCATTGATGCCAATAATAAAAGTTTTCTTATAATGACTCCAACACTTCAGTGAAGAGATCATCATCATAGCCTTCCTAGGCTTTCATTTCATTTGTCTGTTGTACCCCTAAGGCGAGTGTCTTCTCTCTACGTACCAGAAAAATAGTCGACCAGTCTTTCCCAGCGTTTCCTAGAGCTCAAAACCCTATTGGACCTTGGAAGTCTTCTTTTATTAGAAATGTGATTGTTATTTGTTCCATGTTTCGCTTCCCGGCCGCCCGGTCCGGGCACATTCTATTATTTCCTGGCTTCATTCCTTCCCATTCGATCTTGCCCCATTACACTCTGCGCTTCCACACGAACGGGAATCGTTGATTAGCTGGCTGCTCTTCCCTTTTAACCGCCGTCGCCATCTTCCTCCTCCGTCTCCCTTCCAACCAGGAAAAGCCTTTCACTCGTCCCTCCCTCTTCTTCTCAGCCTTTCCATCCACTCCCTTCCCGTCTATCCCTCGAAAAACTCTCCAAACCCGTCCAAAAGATCGATGATTGAGTTTAAGGTCGCGCACCCAACAGCTTCTCTCTCCTCCCCATTTCCACCCTTTCCTTCCCATCCTCTCTCTCCACCGCTCCCCCTCTAACTTCCCTCAAGACTCCCACCCACAGCCCACAAAACCTCCCACCTCCCTACCCTCCTCGAAACCCTACCGTCCTATTTCTCCGAAACCACCCCCTCACCATTCCGACGCCTAGCTCTCTAATCACCCCCACCTCAGCTCTTCACGCTGCTATATTCTCAGCACACACACCCCTCCTAACCACCCTCGCCACCACCCAACTCTTCCAGACCTCCTTCCCACTCTCCACAACCGCCTTCCACCTCTTCCGCCCCTCCCCCAATCGTCCCTCTCACGTCGCATTTCCAAAAAATTCTCCGCCTCCCCCTCCAAAACCCATTCATCCCCCTTTCCCCGCCACCCAAACCCCCGAATCCCGTTCACTCGAAATCCATTACACCTCACCCTCACGTCTCGAGTATTTTCCTTTTCGTCCCTCCACTCTTAGCCTCCGAGGACTTGGAAGCGTAGGAGCGGTTAATATGGAGACTCCGTGCGTCACGAGGCCGGGGTTCAATCCGTTGACATGTTCCTTACTCCTCCCCTCCTCCCCCACCCCCGCAGAAGATTAAGAAACACTGCCGCGCTGTACAGTGACATTACCTTGAATATTAAACTTTTCATATACTAACATCTACACTAGTGTTGAGATTAGAGTAAGGGAGACAATCCTTAGCTGTGTCGAGAGGTTATAATTTATTTAGCTCTAGTAAGGAATATTATTGTGGATGAATGGGTTTATTACGCTATGAATTGGGAATATATCTCTGTTAAAGTTACTTTTCGGTCCACGGACGCTTTTCGCCCTGCGGTTACGTTACATTTAGACAAGTATTGACGACCTTTAGCCATTCGCGCCGTGCAAGCAGTAACTGCAAAAATCAATTTTTTTGGTCTTCTACTACCATTTTTTTACCAGAAACGTGACAAATTGAGGAATTGTCTTGCATTTTCAGTCACTGGAAAATACTTGTATTTACTTATTTTTTTACGTTGGGAGCTTTATCGCAGCCTAAGATGTATGTAGAAGGCATTTGTGATAGTACTTTCCTATCCCATGCAAGTCTCCTACTCGGTGAATTTGTTACTTTTCATTTAGAAATGGTTTTCTTGGCATAAATTATTAAATTTTGACCTTTCTCATGCTTGCATAACTTAAATTAGTTGATCTTTTAAAAAATCTTTACACCACCAACAAAGACATATTTTCAAAACAGAATTCAATATTTTCTTATTCCTTGTTTTGATATAAATTTTACAATTAACGTAATAACTAATCACACAATTTTAAAGATTTATTGCCAACTAATGCCAATATTCCATCAATTGTATATAAAAGAATTGTCGTATATACATTATAAGCTGTTAAAAAAAATGATATCAGTTAAGATCTCACCCCTAGTTCCCCGGCATTCCCCAATGAACTTACACCCTGAGAAAATGTTGGCATAATGTGTAAAAATGCAAAAACTACATTTATAATGGTCGTTTAAGAGCGGAGCGCATGAAACCGTGTTTAAAGCTGAAATAAGTAGGCATATAAAAAAACGTTTTCCACGCTTTTGTGGTTTAAGCATGTGTACTTGCGACACATCATACGATAAATAAGTATTGAGTAGCTTTTTAGAGGTTTTATAATAGTGAGCCCAGTTACTTAAAATATTGATCTTTAGAACTATTATTTTGAGCTAAAATTCATGTAGAAAATATAGAAATTTTCCATTTTGTTAGAACTGTGGTAGAACTTCCTCTATGGCAGAGCGCCTCAACTCTTTATTTTCACAGATCCCAATAATTATCTCCGATCCTAAGATACGAGGCAAGATCGTAATCCACATTACCTTCCTATTTCGTCACCGATAGCACCATCTCTTCCACAATCTCCAGCGCCGCGCCGGCTCAAAAACTCCGCCTCCTCCAGGTCGCTGGCGCCGCACCGCGGTTTGCCTTCCGTCCTATCTTACCTCCGCCTTCCCACTGGCTGCCTCTTCCAAACTCAGAGCCCTCATCCCACCCCCTCCGCAGCGAGCCGATCGGTACTCCACGGGCCCTCGACGCCCATATTCCCCAATTTTCCCAAACAGCTCGCTCGCCTCGTAACATTGGAATTTTTCGCGTCCGACTATTTGCGTAATAGGCATCGATATCGCCTGCGATATAGATCACCCATCTCCATGCGAAGTCCATCTTTTCTTGTAAACTTTACCCATCTCACCCATGCCCTGAGATATCGGAGATGATCTCCGGGCATATTACTTACACTTCCTAAAAGCATTTCTGTCCCTTAGCTTAATTATGTAGTAGAGAAGCTGCAAGCCAATTAGACTTTTATCCTCATGGTTTACTCAATCTAAAATTATTCCTCCTAATCCAGTAAAATTCTTTTGAAGTTCAAAACGTGCAAAGTGAATGAAATTTCTTCGAAAGCATATTTTCACCGCGAATATTTAACTTAACTACTGTAAATGACGTTTTCAATAGTGGACACACGATGTCCTGTTAGAATTATAATTACCGTGTCGTGAGGCTATAACGGCTCTTGTGATTCATTGAATAGAATAGAGCTCGTTTTTAGGCATATCGAGCATAAAATTACAAATTATCTTACTTTTTTTAAGCAGTGAAAGAGTAAAAGCGGTCGTTGCCGTTAAAATATAAATCGCATTTTACGATAGTGGAAATTCCTGAAGTGTTCAATAATGACCTCGAGCGATAGAATCAAGTATGCACACCCGTGGAGCTTATGCTTCCCGTGGAAACTCTCTATTCGGACTGCTTCTGGAGTGCAGTTCATTTGTGTTTCTGCCTTTCCGCCGCTAACATATTTATAATTCATTTTCAAAAAGTTGGTCTTCTCCGAATGTGCCCCTCCTGCACTACTGAATATGGTGACTGCTCGCCTCGGAATGGCTCCCGAGTTCGATATCCGAATGGCTCTTTTCGTACGGAAAAGTTCTCTCGCTCCTCGTCGGCCCCGAATTACTTACTTTTTAGAGGGGGCTTGTACGCCGGGTGCGGGGAAATAATTCGTCGGGTCGTTCCCCCCCCCCTCGCGCTCTCTGCCGCTCTCCTTCTTTGCTCCCATTACCATTACCCTGCTCCCTGCTCCTCTGCACACCCGCCCGCTCGCCTCTCTAAATCGTGACTCGATTACTCTCCCGCGGGGAGTGCCAACCACCCTTGCCGCTCCCTTGCACTCTCCCCCGCTCCCGTTTAAGGGGAACGAGCGAGCAATGCTCTCTCCGCCGGCGTCTGGTCACGCCCTCTCCGTGCTTCGCTCATTAATTACTCCTCTTCCATCGAGGCTTGCACACTCCCGTCCACTCTCTTCCTCCTTCCCTCCATCCCACCCCTTCCCCCCCAAACGCCCATCTCCCGTCCACGTGACGCCTCTCCTTCTCTGGAACCGCCTTTTGGGAATACTACGACTCCCTCTTCATGGCTGCTCATCATCACCATATCTCTCCTTCGCTTCTTTTTGCTCTTCCCATATTTCTCTCGTTTAGCTCCATCGAGTCGTCTCGGGGCGCTTACTGCTCCCATTTCACACCGTGCGTCTCACCTCCAGGGATAAATAAGGCAGTGCGAACACGTACAAAAAGCAGGAGCAAATATTGCAAGTCAAAGTTTTGCAGTATTAGTGGAATTGTTATCAATATTGGAAATATAAATACTAAATATAAAGCAAATTTTTTACATTATTTCGCTAGCATATTTGCTGCACATTTGTAGCAGTAGTATATATATGTAATTATACCGATATTTTATGAGGTAATAAATATGCTGAACCACTTTTTGAAACTTTCATTTGACTAGAATGATATCAATTTCCTGGTTACCTTATGACACCGCATTGAAACTTTATCATATTGTTAAAATTAGTTTCCTATTCTCGGTTTCCCCGAATTCTAGAATTAAAAACGCCAATATTTCTTCTCTTTTGCTGGAGATTTTAGACCTCCTAATGATTAGTGGCCGTAACCAAGCCGTGGAGAATAAAGGGGATTTTAACCCTTAGATGCTCCCGTCAAGGATTTTGAAAGTTAAAATCAAAGAAAAGGTATTTCCAAAAGAATTAAATATTATTTTCTTAGAGATATAATTGTACATGCCTAACTGGAGGAGGAAGTTGAATTATTAAAAGGATATGTTCGGCCTCCGAAGCAATTGTGTTTGATGTGACGTGACCCTCTACAAGTTCAGATGCCGGATCATTACTATTTTCCATGAAGATATGCATTTCAGATAATATATCCACAGGTATAAAAGGAATTATTTGATTATATTGATCAAAAATCAGGTGTCAGGCAGGTTTTGTGCCATGCGGAAAAGCAGTAAAAAATGTGTGAAAGATAAAATCTAAGTGTGGAGATAATTATTGCAAAAAAGGGAAAATGTACAAAGAATAGGGTGAATGAATTATCAGTAATTCAGAAATGAGTACACCTTATTAGATAAAATAGGCAGAGGGTGGTATATTTGTATTGTTGTTGCTCCTTGAAGTGACGCTTCTATTACTGTCATTCAATTTAAATATAGAGGGAAATTCAGCTAGTATGAAAGGTTTTAACTGCATTGTCGAATCATAGTTGGTATGAATATTCGAATAAAAAGGGCCCCATGATCACGTTTATACTCTGAATACTATTATTAATGGAAATTCTTCATTAACATTTTTTTCCATGATATTTTTGTCTATCAATCAGAATATGTATCACCAAACCTGAAATTTTCTCCTGATACTTCCACTCACTGCATTTTTTTATCGCAGATGATAAAATCTCTGAGTTCATTATGCATTCGCAATATCGGCTTTTTTATGTACCAGCAATAGAGTTTTATGATTTTTATGTGATAAAGTTTATATTTCTCGTAACTTAAGGGAAGATGAAATATTCCCAGGGGAATACAAATTTGTGGAAACGTCCTCTTGTGAGTTTTTGAGAGAAAAATATTTCTTCATGCAGTATTAAATGTCCCAGAGAACCGTGGAAATCTTTTATTGGATCCCAGTTGCCCAATAATTCTATTTTGTATATTTACTTCTTGAAATATAACCATCATCTAAGGTTCGTTGCATTGCCGTGTACAGATATCTAGATTTTCATTCCATTATTTCGGATGTATTTAGGTATAGTCGGAAAATAAATTAGCTATTATTCTATTGCTACAATCATTATAAATTGACTCTAATGTAAAAAAATGTCGTACCATCTAATTTTGTTCTGAAAGTTGCTAGGCAACTTAATTACTTCCCATAGGTTTCCCTTGACGTACCATTTAGCCTGTACGCATAATTAAACTTTTTGTGCACCATGTACGACCAAATAAGGAATTTTATTGCAACACTCAAGTAGAACATAGGGGAAAAACAATTTTTAAAAGTGGGTACATCTTGCTGAGAGGAAGATAATTGGAGGAATAACATTCCTTTAACTGTCATAGTAACCTTCAGGCAACTTCTGATGGGTGATCTGAAAAACGTAATTCATAACCATGCAACTGATATTCTTTAGAATTTTAGACACATTTTCTGATTCCATCGAGTCAACTTCTGGAAAATGGGTGTCTATCTTGCCTTAAAGAGCCGATGTTTTAAAGTCTCTGCTCTGATCCAAGGCATTGTTCAGGACTTACGTTGCTACATATTAACATCTCTCTATCTTTCTTTTGAACAAGCAGTAAATAAATTAACTAAGAGGGAGATAGAAAAAAAGGAAGATTAAAATTGAGTGTTTTTTCTTGATATTATTAAACCAATACGTTGAATATTCTTATGATTATGGAGGCTAAACAGAGTCCAATCTTAGAAAATCTTTTTCAAAATATTTTTGGGAATGTGCTCTGTGTCCTGAAACTATTAAAAACTGGGGAAAAGGTTTAATTTAACATAATCCCTTTTGCTAAGACCAGGCGCGAGGGATATTTTTCTGATCACAGAAAAAAAAGCCTCGACTGCGCCATTCGTGGATTTTTTTGCTGTGATTACGTTTCCCAGAACTGATGAACAGCAGTGGACTCTGGAATCACTTGTTTTGCGGCGTGGGTCACATTACGTTGGACCATTACGAAACGGACGTGGTGATATCAGCGGAACAATCGGTACTTAGAATGTGAGGGACGTATGTGGCAAAGAGCAAGAGTTTGTGCATGGCGAGGCGAAAGGATGTTCATTGTGCGTGTGAAACAAAGCGTGTATGATGGGATGTGCAGCAATTGATGGCGGGTTGGCATTATAGCCGTGACCTCTCGACAGCGTGCAGGGCAGTGAAGGCGCAGTATCTATCCTTCCATGAATGAGATAAGTGAGAGTTTTTCCAAGTAATTATTTGGTCTCGCATGGAGGCTGGTAATATAGGAGGCGTAATAACGTTTTAATTCGCATGTGAATAAAGAAACTGAGAGTGATAATTATTTGGTCTGGCTAAATTTAAGAGATATTGAGAGAAGCTGATGAATTTTGAGGCTAGAATTGTAAGAAGCCAAAAGACCTCTTATGAGGTAGTTAGCTACGTTTTTAACTCTGAGGGGAATGAGTGAAATCGCATTGTACGTGCTTAAGAAAGGTTTATTCATTTTGATAGGTGGGTAAACAAAATTAATTTAAAAAATCAATATATAATAAAAAATATTTTCATAGCTATTGAAATAGTTTGACAATAAATTATGATGGAATGAAATTTCAAGAACTTTTAGTAATTATTTGAAGGAGAATTATTTCACAAACTGGCGGAATGTTAGATTCAATTGGTATGATTCCGTTGATTATGGGCCATATAACTCATTAAAAATTCGTATTGCCCTACCAAAAGAGATTGATTACGGTTACATATAATTGTAGCAATTTTTGCATGACTTTATAAATATTTAATGCAAAAAAAATATGGAGGGCCAAGAAGGCGTTATCGGCCTTACATTACAACGGTCGGTAGTTGTTCTAGAAAATACACCTGAGTTATTGTAAAATTCTTTGGATACACTTGATACGTTTGATATAAATTGAGTCTGCAGAATTCCAGTTGATACTTTCGAATCTCATCTCACTTTTCTCTTCTCCATCTCCATCCATATTCTCTCAATCCTTCCATTTTTGTTCGCTTCCGTGGAAGGAGAATGAAACAGAGAGGAAGCAGGGAACGAACGCAAGTGGAGGACATAGAGTTAGATAACTATAATAAGAAAGAAAGGTGAGGCTAGAATGAATAGCGAGGAAGGGAGGGAGGTAAAGAGAGGAATGAGAGAGGTGGAGATAGTGAGGATGGAGAAGGCGATCGGAGAGAGAGAGCCAGCACGTTCCCTCCGCTTAATTCAATTGCGTACTTTTCCCGCAATTTGTCCTCCAGCATCCACACTCCCTTGCGAGGGCGGGGGGGAGATGGTCTCTGTTTCCCCGGCGTTTTACGTGCCACTCCGGATGGGGCGTGCGCCGAACGACCCCTCACACAGACACGCACGCCCTCTACCACCCATTTCCACCCCCTGTCACTTTTTCTGCCCTCACCGCCGACCACACCACGCCGCCCCATCCCCCCCGCGTCCGTGTATGCGTGACACCCGAGAGAGGGCGTCGCGTCCGTTGCCCCGCGACAACACACGTGATTCAAGCATCCACCCTCCCATCTTTCCCTCTATGGGTGATGAGCCACCGCCCGTCAACCCCTCGCCGCCCACGCCGGGTGAAGTGGCATTGGAAGTAACGTTGGCGACTATTAGGGAGAGAGAGAGAACAGGGAACCAGGGAAGTAGCAAGACATGACCGTATCTTCTTTTAACAGCACAGGATACTTTTTCAAGTTGTTCCCCGTCATAAAATTTGCTATCAAAGGAATTCCTAAAAATTAAAGTGTCACTATTTATGAGCATGGGGTGGTCCAGATCACCCACGCCGCGGCCAAATAAAGTTTTTATTGTGTTACGATTGAAACGTGAGTCGTTTAAATATTTAACTAAGGCCGTTGTAGTAAATATATGAAGCGCATACTGCGTGAGCCTGTTATTGATATACTTACAGAAGGCGCTGGTAGAAATTCAACGAACCCAGAGAATGTTGAGAAAAATGCATGGGACAAAAATGAGATCCTTTCATTTTGCTACTGAAAGCGTATGTGCTTGCAATTATTATCCCCCAAGTCAAAATCTAAACTGGGAAGTATTTATGATGTACAATGGATATCGTACTGCGTGAAGTTTTCCACCATCTTGATATTCGAGTTAACCGCTAGTGGTGCAGGTAGCAGGTAATGGAAGTGGACACTATTCCGTAAATACTTTTCCAAGTAGGTAGTTTGAAAGAAATGTTTGTTAAAATCTCTCCATATGGCACCACTCCGTCACACCATATTGGGGTCGGGTTTAAAAAATAAAATATTCTATTTGACACTAGGATGTGTTTAAAACTTTTAAACAATACTAATGTTTTTGGGCTTTGTTTTCAAATTTTAGCTCCACAGCACTTTTTAACGGCGAAATGGCACATAAAATATAATTATGCAACGTTACAGCTCAATCGGCTGAGTAGTTTTTGAGGATAATAACAACAAGCCTACTGGCAGACAGGCACCTCTTCATTTTTATATATAGTTGCACAGCTAACGGAATCAATTCGCACTGTTTGAATTCAATGTGTTTGGGAATGATATCGGTTAATCGAGGATAGCTATGATCTTTCCCTACTTTACCCTAGTGCCTAAGTGTTCATCTTTTATATAAAGCTCCTTTACGCTTTGGGTAATAAAGTGCTTAGCTGCATTGGGAATGAAATTCGTTGCCTTAGATTTTAGCGAAGTAAAACTTTGAATTGAGAGAGCCAACCCAATTCTGCCAAAATAATCGTCAACGCACGAAGTGGAAAAATTTGTTCGCGTTTTATGGCGAAAAACAAGAACACACTTTTTATGAGCAGAGTAGTAACAACTACATCTCCTTGAATTGCGTCGCCTCCAAAAACCCCTCTTTTTCGTGTTTAACTGGCTTTCCTTTTTCCCGAAAAATTATTGCCGTTTGTTTGTTGTCCCACTTTCCGTGTCCCAAGGCACCTCGATTGCATTAAACCCGGATTGTCGCGATACCCGCTCAATTGGCTCGCACGCTCCTCTCCTCCCGTTTATCGATTTGGATCGTGCAGTTAAATGCGCCATATTGTCAGATAGTCACTCCCACCGTCCGCCTCTCGTCGTTCAATTGTTTTTTCAAACTGAAAAGCCAGAAATACCAGAATTCACTCTCCCAGCCATCACTTCGCGTGAAAGAGGAGGACGCCACGGAGGAAAAGCTCTCAGTCCTCTCGCCGCTCTATAGAGATGCTGAAGCATGCGCCCTGATCACCATTTATTCATGAAGTTTTTCAAGGAGGTATTCATTTGAAATTTTTACAACCGCTAATACTGCTCAAAAGGTTATTACCTAACGTTCTCTTGACTACTGTTACTGCCATGCTCTGTATAGATCGATGAATTAGGGATTAGTCCATTAATATTTTCACTATGTTTAGCCAATTTTATCAGTGGATTTTTTCATTCTACGGTTTACGTTTAGAACGTGATTTTTGTGCAATTTTGATTGAGTAACATTCAAAATTATGTTTAGATGTGCCAGAGATAAATGCATGTTGAAATACTTCGAGGGATTTGTTACACCAAGTGTATTCTGTGTTATCATGTTCCCTCTCAATATAACTCTATCTTGCACCTTCCTCTGATAGGACGCTCTATGTTACTTTATGATGGCATTTTTCACCTTTCCTATTGAAACTTGTCCATATTTATAGCATTATAACTCTAGTAATTATTAATTAAAGTCCTTTGAAATCTTAATAGCACTCATTTGTATCTGTATGATGTTTCTTTCTTGAACAGCACAAATTTCATCGTGTGTGAGCCATCAAAAGACTTTCAAGGAATAGTATTCTAGGCTATGCAAAATTTACAAAAAATAACCAAAAAGTTTAAATATTCTTAGAGAAAAATAACGCGGAGAATCTTCATTAGATTTACTCGCTGAATGGAGTTCGAAGACTACCCATAAATAATTCAAACCCATTCATTCGTCACTCCCCTGCATTACTTTTATGCTGCATCGGGTCGAGCGATAAGGGGCTAAAATAATTTTTAAATGTTCGGGGGGTCAGCGCATAAAAGGCTGTATAGAGACACAATAACGAGTATTTTCTCTTGAAAGAAGAAAAGAACTCGAACGATTGTTTATATAGCTAATTTATTAAGAAGCCAAGTATAGAGGGTAAAGAGGAGCCAATAGTATGGAATGAAAAGGAATAATATAAATTGGTGGAGAGTTTGTTTCCAAAGTTGGTGGTGAGATTTAAAGAAAAGTTGGCCTCTTACACCTTACGAATGATGCTTGGATCACATATATTTACCCTCCGTTTGTCGTTTTTTTATGTAGGAGTAGTTGAAGTACTGTAGTAAGTCTTTGCAGTGGTTGAGTTTAGTATGTTTTTTTAGCTATTAGTTTTCATTTTTCCTTGATATATATTATAATTGCTGGGGTATTTTTTGATTCATTATTTAAATGACGAGAATGTGCTTCTAAGAGGTGGTAAATTGGAGTCTTAAAGATAATTTTACCCAAAAAACAGTACTTTCAGTTTTAAAAAGAATGTATTTCAGGTTATATATGGTTACCAAGTCAAACTCTTAATGTTTGACCAATTGTGAATTATTATTTTAGCAGATTATTCCGTATTATTTCACGTCCTTCGTTTTCGTTTTCCCATCTACGAGTTTGAAATCTGGTCAATGGTTTTTTTATGTTTACATAGGGATGCTTTTAATCTCTTACGCTAGGTTTTTCTCTATTTAGATATTATTCTCAGTGTATAATATATGTACAGCCAAATATATGGAAAAATGATGCACGGTCGCAAAATCAGTCGTGATTTAAGGCGGAAGCACATAGATGGTTTATATCACTTACTGCTTATCGTTAACTTATGATTTGAGTCAAATGGGAAATCAATTACCTCTTATTGAATAAGTAATTTCTATCAGATATGAGGTTTTCTAATGAAATAAATCAATTCTGAGAATTTGGTGCCCCTTGATTTCGTATGGAATGGCTTATCTTACTCTAAGATTTGGAGGCTAAAATCATCTTTTCAAATAATTTGTAAACTATGTATGTAAATTTGTAAAAAATATATAAGTGTTAATGGTTGAGGCAGTTTCAAAAAAAATTTTAGGATACTATGCATAAAAAATAATGTGACAGGCTATGTATTACTCTTTAGCTCGTGATAACTTTTACTTAATCTGGGTAAGACTTCAAATTTCCATTCTTTTCCTTTCTCTCTTTTTGCTAGTTTTAGAAACTCGTTTCCACCACGTTCTTCAGTATCCCATTGCCTTTTATTTCATCCTCCACTCAGTTCATTTGCCTCCAGTGATTTTGTTTGTTGTTTTTTTAAGTAATTCTTACGTTGTGCATACTTTTATACTACTGATTTTATTTTTCTGATCTCAGTATGTCTCGTCCGAATCATCAAAAACTTCTGACTATTTCTTGCTTTTTTCATTTTCTCATTTTGCCAAGTCTCATATTGTTTTATTAGTATCCATATTTCAGCACGGTTCAGGTCACTAATGTTTTCTCCTTTTCGTGGACACCATCGAAGGTAAATGAATTATCCAACCTATTATTAGTGATGTCCTCCTAGTTTGTTGACCAGCCTCTCATTAATGACTTTATTACTGTCAATGTGTAATGGTCAATAATTTATCAATATCTTTTGGCTGGTAATAAGCTGCTTGCAAAAAATGCAAAACATTCACCTACTGGTTGGAACTACTGACATGAATGGAATACGCATACTTCACCAATTGATAACTATGCAGCAATAATTGTCATATCTTTCGTAGTGAAAGGAATTTAAAACAGGGAGACCGATTCAGAAATTTATCAGGTAAATTAAAGAGTTAATATAAGTAAAAATTATGTTGGAATGAACAGATTTAGTTAGCTTGCTTGAAGAAAGAGAATTGGAGGGTTATTGGAAATGTCTTAGAATTCATGACTGTGGTTGACAATAAATGTTCATTGCAGTGGTAACGAGGAGGACAAGAGTTATAATTTGTAAAAGGGCGTCGGATCGAGAGTACGGAAGAGATGTATTATCTTTGCTATCGAGTACAAATACCCATTTGTTATGAATTTGATTTTGAGAATGAAGATTCTGATATCGCTCCGTCATCGACCCAGTCGGTATCCGTACTTCTTCCGCTATTGAATAATGATTTGATTTGAAATTGATGAAGGGTTTCATAAATAATGATGATTTGATATTACATTAAATTACTCTTGCAACTGCATTTATTGTTCTCTCGCATCTGAATTATGCGCTAGTTTTCGTTTTTCCTCATTGTGACTGGCTCTTTTCTGATTTCTATTACCTTCGAACAATTACCCATTTTTAAATATTTAATCGTAATTCATGAAGTTTGTACATGGTGTTAGATGATGTGAGTTATAAATGGAATTCGGATGCATTTCAAATCATATATTCAATCCGAAATCCCTCTTCCCTCGGTCCGTATCACCTCATCTTGCCTTCCCATAATCCCTTTCTCTCCCCAAGCGCCATTGCAGGTCGCCATTATTTCGCCCTGGCAGTTTTTTTCTCTCTCTACACTCTCCCGCCTCTTTTATTGCCCAGAGTTGGAGTAAAAAAACAACAGAAGGGCAAAACCCGTTTCACCCCCTCTCTAGCCCTCTATCGTTTTTACGAGTCCGTCGGCATCCCCCTTAAGCTCCGCCTGGCCCTCCCTTTTTAAGCCCACAACCCACCGGGGACAGGATTCCTTTCCTCCCCGCTCTCTGCCTTCATCCCTCTTCATTCTTCTCCTCCTCTCATCTTCGAGTCTGCCTTCTACCTCCATCTTCCGCTTTATTACTGCCTCTTCTTTTGTAGAAAAAAGGAGAGTAGGAAAAGGTTACTCGAATGTGGCGGAATAAGGGAGTCAGGGTCTATCCCTTGGTCATGCATCCAGGGGGCGCTGAGGGCAAGCCGATGACTGCTCCATAAAACGCGGGCCAAAGGTGCCGATCGTTGAGAGAGGCGTGCGTGACGTCCAGATAAATCCCTCCAACATGTCAAGAGGAAGCGGCAGCACTCAACCCACACACTCACGCGTGCCATGATCACGGCGCGGTGAGGTGGACCTCGCGATCGGTGGCCGCGGTGACCTGAGGCGGGCGGAGATCACCGTCTCAGCAGTGACAGACCCCTCACTCGCGGCATCGCACCATCCCCTCGCCTCCCACTCATAAAAATCCTCCACCATGAGAAAAATACCCGTCCCTCGGCTTACTTACCGGAGGAATCTTCGCTCGAATTCCTGTTTGCAGTTGACACTTCGTGGCTTTGTAAATCCGAGAACACGTGCTTCCTCATTGGCCATGAATATTTTAGGTGAGTTCAGTGGAGATTGGCTAATGTTATGATTACACACTTGGGAATTAGGAATCTAGGAGAAGGAATGATTCCTAAAAACTCATGTTTTCTGCGCTCAGCCATTTTCAGTTCGTTTTACATGAGACACTTCATTGCGTGGTCGTATGTAAGCACGGATGTGCACTGAAAATTGCGTCATGAAATGCAGTGACTTGCTAGAATACATGCGCGTATGCATAAGTGCCAGATAAAAAACAGTTCCTGCTCTCATTCCATGACGGCGTTCTTGCCATTTCTGCGAATCAGAATGTGCAATATAGTGCCTCCTGCAAAACGCCCTCAAGTGTAAATTTTCTCACTAGACTCTCATGCGACGGTAAGAGTAATTGTTTGCACCACAGCTGGATATTATTAAAGTGAATCTAAAATGACCCTACTGACTGCAGAGATGTGCCGAGGATGTCTTTGAATTTCGTGCTTCATGATATATTTTAGAGACCCAGAGCTAGAGATTATCTGTTACCATCACAATGCCAACGGTAGCAAAGTAATGGAAATATCTTTGCTTTTCTTCCTGGTAATGTATTTTTATAAACCATGCATTGTGAATTGATAATAAACGAAGAACATTTTTTTAGTTCATTTCTATACAAGAACTGTTTTGTTAATTGATACATGTATATTTGACGGCGTAAGCCTTTTGCGTTCATTGTTTTGCTTAATTTCATCACTAATGTCCCTTTAATAACGGTTATTTATGAACATGTAAAAAAACTCCATTGATGTGGAAAAATAGTTAGTTTTAAATTTTTATCGGACTTTAATGTTCCCTGAAATTTTATAGTCATAATTTTCATGATAAACATAATCCTAAATAGTATACATATGGATTTCATTAGGATCTTTAAGAGTTAGACTAATCATAAAGGAAATATTTGAATCTCAAATATAAAATCTAGAAAAATGTTTGCTCCATGGATGATCCACTGGTCACAGTGATGATTAATCATGGATAAACGACTACATAGAGGTCAAAGGTGTAGTTAAAGGCTAGTTAATTAGTAAGTACCCACGATAGTGTTGGAGGGGATGATTTTTATTATCACCCGTTAAACAGTAGTTGCCGTCGGGAGAATTATCTTCTAGTACTGTCATTTTTATTTGAAGCCTTTATAGGCCGTACCGTCAACTTTTTAATATTTCATATCTTCTTGCGGCCGCTCAGATTTCATAATCTCCATTAATCCTCCTTTGTAGCTTTTTTGTGACTTCTTCCACTGCTCCCCTCAATAAGTCATTGCATTTCAGCGTATCCAATTGGCTCTCCTCTCTTATTAAACCTTAACCTCCAGAATCGGGGTTTATTGGGTTGGGGCTATTTTTTATTTCTTCTTCCGTTAGATATAATTGTTGACTCCAATTGCACAGTTACATCGCTTTCTACCTCCTATTCACTGTAAACTCTGTCGCCCATATTTCACCAACGTTGGAGTATAGTTCCCCTATTATCGCGTTTTATTTTATTGCTTTAATTAAAGGAGCATACTCATTTATGAATTCCGAAATAAGCTCAATATTATCAGGCGTAACCTCGTTTGAATTCAATATGACCGAATCAATGATATATTTGTAACTTTTCACAATGTTATACATATTTGCAGTCAATTGGTTTCATCGTATTGGCTACGCACTCAGTGGAATCCACCTTCCACTTAAGGATTTCGTCTATGTAATGAAACCAGTTGTTTGATAATAAAATATTGTGAAAAATTATAAAATTATAATTAAAGAAATTGAACTTATCATCGATGTATTATGGAATAACTTTAGATTGTCAAATCAAGAAGGATTTGGGAAGGACGCACAATAGTCAGAGTGTAAAGGATTTGCAACTGAACGTGAGTAAAGAAGCGCATTATTCCTCTGATAGAAAAAAATTGATGATGGATGTAACATTTTTACGCCCTCGGTAATGGATCCACCTGCGATACATTTTCACAGCCATCGGTCTCGGGATATATACTCTCCCGACCAGTCCCTTTGGTCTCGCTCGCGTACAGCAGGCGAGGAGAGGATTACCCGTTACTCGGGTCGAAGGGGTCGAGTCTTTTGCCTGGATGATCTGCAGATGTATTCCGTGGGACGCGAGGACTAAGTGTGTTTGCTCCCCTGCACGGCGGCTGCGGCGTCCGGCGAGATTTATTGCTGGTCGCGGCGAGGTTGGCTGGCGGCCGCTGGCGGCGGGCGTCGTAGAAGGAGCGGACGGGGTCCAGCTAAGGAAGGGCCGCAGGGACGGAGGATCAACCCCTTCGCGCCTCGCTGCCGTGCGGCCTGTAGCCGGAGGTCGTGGAAGGTCTTGGAGGAGGACTAAGCCTAGCGACCGTGTGGTAGAATTTATCGATTTGCGGGGATGCTTGAACGGGATATCGGAAGGGACAGACCAGAGTTATTCCGACATAATGAATGGACGGGCGATCCGTTATAGCATAAGCCAGGATCAATGCACCAGGGAAGGGGTTGCTTGAGAAAAATTCAGAAGGGATTCCGCGATAAAAATGCTGGAGGGCACTTAAATTTGAAATAAAGATGGTATTTTGAGTAAAAATATAGATAATACATATATAAAGATGTCGTAAAGATAATAATGAGATATTTTGAGCAGATTTTTTACAGAACTAGTTTGTGATAAACATTTTGCATTAATAAAATTTTATACGCAATGAGTAGACTTTGAAAGATTTTAGCGCCAGAATGCATACATTATATGAGAAAAATATGCACAGAACACGAAGTGAAAGTTCAAATGTATGAAAAATGTCCAGGGCCTATAGAGACAGATATAGGGATAAGACAAGGGGGATCTTTAAGTCTGCTACAAATTAGTGTAGTTTCGGATGAGGTAGTCAAAGACGTGAAAACTGAGCGATGAAACAGTTTGGAAGATGCAGAGATCAACGTAGTTCTATCCTGACGATACGATTTTGATTGTATAAACGGAGGACCAATTACAGAGACTGCTGATGATGTTGACTCATGTATGTAGGAAACGTAATGTCAAAATGTCAACGAAAATGATTACATGTATAACGATAAGTAAAGATCCTATGAGATGCAAGTTGGAAGCTGACAACGATATTACCGACCAAGGATCTGTCTTTGTTTACCTCGGGATAAATATTTATTAGTTATGGCTTGGTTTAAATCAGGTGACATATTACGCATAAAAAACAAATAAAGTGTCAAGTACGCTGACAGGTACAGTTTGGAGAAATAAATATTTTGACTGTTAAATGTATGCATGTATGTACTAGACCAGTGGTTCCCAAAGTGGGCGCTACCGTCCCCTGGAGGGCGGTGCTTTCTTCTAAGGGGGTGGCAAGGAGGCCTTGGAGGCTGGGCTCTTACCGGATATAAGTGTTCGGGGATGAGTAAACTCTCTCTCCATAGGATTTGAAATAATCAAAAGTTTAATCATGATTGTTTTAGCTTTATTTTTATATGCATCATGCTATGATCATGTAGTCCGTAATTTTTAAGCTTATAGTTGGGGGCGCTGCGTAAAGGTTTGTGGAAAAAATGGGGCGGTGGCTCGAAAAAGTTTGGAAAACACTGTACTAGACTATGTATATATAAACAAGAATCTGTGGTGCGACCAATTCTCACATATGCAGCTGAGACGCGGGTAGAATCGAGCAAAACAATACAAATGCTACAAAACCTACTGAGGAAGATGTGTCGGAGGACGTTAAGGAGCAGAGTTCGCATCGGACACATTATAAAAGAACTACAGATACAACCGATTAACGAATAAATGAGGAAAAGACGTCAGGAATGGAGCAATCATGTCACAAGAATGGATGAAAGTATAATTTTAAGAAACGCTAGAGACAAGTGAGCAGTAAAAAAGATATCAGGCCTCAAAATAGGTAAAGAGATGCCTTTGAGCTCGGAATAAACTGGCAGCAGCCTTATATATAGAAAGAAAAAGAAGAAGATGCGGAAGTATCTCGCCAAACTGCCTCTTATATTTTGTAGGCGTAAGTATTCATAGTTTTGTAGTTTTTTAGTCGCCCTTATGGCAAATAATTCGTACAGTTGTCTTCGCTTTCTTAAATCAATTTCTATTCAGACCTGAGCTTGGTTTTACTTGTTTTCTGACACACTTTAAATTAATATGCCAAATTGAAAGCTGAAGATTTATTTTATATGGAAAGTCACCTAAATTTTGTTTAAAAAAACTTTACCAAAATCATGTTACTCTCTAAATTTCTACAAGCAATGTAAAGTTATTGCTAACTTATGTGAAACTTGAACCTACTATCTGATTTTAGGTATCGAAAATATTACGTTCACAAATGATGACTTGTTATAGTTTAGCCAAAATTAGCCTTCCTAAGATCTTCTATAAACCTCCACTGCCATATCGATCTATAGCTGAGGTGACGGGATGAAACCTAAACAGTCTATTTATCTGTGGTAGAATTATATTCGCAGACCAACTGGGAAGAGATATTCGTCTTTGAACGCAATTGAAGCCATGAAGGGATCAATGATTTTTTTCCCTTTCCCTTTTTGTCGTCGTCCATTGCCAATGTCGGAGACGTCGTGGGACTGCCAGCAGGCCTGTGACGTCAGCGGCGAGACCGAACGGCGCCTCGGAGCGTCCGTCTGTCTGAGTGTCCGCCTCGCCATCTTCCCAACGCCGCCGCGGCGTAACGCGCCCTCCTCCCGCCCTGCGGTCACCAAAAAGAAAAACCCGCCTCTCGCCGCCTCCGCCAATCTTTCACTCGCCGACGCCTCGTGATGCCCTCCCTCGTTCATCCCAACGGCCATTTCGGTCTTTCTATCGGTCTCACCGCAGCTCCGCGTTCGATTATATCTGCTGCTTTATTATTTAAGGTAGTACTTAACGTGACTAGGCGAGCAAAAACAAATATTTTACACATTTTTATTTGGTTTAAAAATCATGCCTTTTCAGACAAAATGGATTATCTGTTGCAAACCAAAGTTGAGGCATAAGATATGCTGAATATTCCAAGGATATATTTTTTAGACCTCATTTGTCCAGCTTTACGAGCCAACTGCTGCGCCATATATATGAAATTACCACATTTTGGCTCCCATTACGGCTATATTTTACAAATAACTTAAAGAATTAAATGTCATGATTCCTATATTTTATCTTTATCCAGCATACCGTCTTCTCTAGTTGGCAGCCCAACAGGATTGGTTTGCGACAGTCCACTAACTCTCTCCACCCTCCGCCATCCTCTTCTGAAAATCGTCCACATTCCATGTCCCTTCCATCTGCTTTCCATACTCGTCAAGTTTTCCCTCCCAGTGGTATTGTCTGCGGTTGAGCGTCCCAGGTGGTTGGACTGGGTGTTAGTCACTACAATACGATGAGCTGAGCAGAATTCAACCAGACGATCTCCTCTCTCATTCCTCTTGCCAAGCCCACATCTTTCTACGGCCTTTCTCTCCGCTTTTTTTTTCCACCACTGCATTCCAATTCCATATATATGATCAAAAAATTGTCCTTTGCTTTTACACTAAGCATTAGCTCCTCCAACCCTTCAAAGGTTGCCTCCACTTCTTTCTCTCCTTAGTTAAATGTTGGCTAATAAACCTGTATGATAACAGTATTATTTGGTTATGTTTCTAGCTTGACGAGTTTAATTGTATCACTGAATTACCCTTACTCCATCACTTTTCGTCCCATCTTCTCATCTAGCTTAATGCCTACTCCTCCCTTCCCTGGTCTCTCATCAGCCGTTCCACTGTGAATGAATCTAAACTCTCCACTCCAGGAGTCCTCTCGCTGTAAACATCTCACTTCTGAGACTCCAAGTACATCTAGTTTCTCATTTTTCATGTCTATTTTCAAATTATTACACTTTCCTCCTTGAAGCAGAGTCTATTCATGTTCCTATTCTCTTCTCGTATCTTCCTTTTCTCTTTGCAGAATTACATTCTTTAGTAGTTCCCTCCCGGAGATTTGAGTGGGGAACCTTTATTCCTCCAGATGAATTTCCTAAAGAGTGCATTCCATTGCTGTCGTTCCTCAGCATATCCTTCAAGATCATTACCGCACTGGTTTATAATTGCCTTCTGTCGAGTATGACGTTAACCATTGTAAAATGGTCCTACCACCTTTAGGACTGATTTCTCAATCCTCGCTCTTTCCCTCAGTTAGCCGCATAGGCGTTGCCCATCCTCTACCACTAGAAGGTTTAGGTGAGGATTTTCCTTCATCGAATTTAAGACCTTAAAGGCATTTCCTAAATCCTTCAGTGCGTATAGCCAGAGCAATTCAATTCGACGTTTTTCTTCTATAATCTGAGCAATCTCCGTCAGTGCTCGTTTAAATTCCCTCTTCAAGACTGAATTATAGTAAAAATAGCACCATAGAAACCCCATATTTTAATCTCAGTTCATAAAATGTCACTCAAAGATGCTATATTGAAGTTCAAGAATTTTTGAAATTGTTTTTCCCAGGGCCAAAGCCACATTAAGATCAGTGCAGTAGTCATGGATCGTTGAGGGCCATTTCATTTTTTTTGTTTAATGAAAAAGAATTATCGGAGCCCATTTCACAAAATTATATCTGTTATTTCACTGGAATTCACCATAAAGTCAGTCGGTGATACAAGAATCATATCATTACTTTTTTCCATGCAGTAAGTGTGTTATGGCTGTATGTTTTGGCATGGCTATCGAAATTTAGACGAAATCATGTTAAAATGAGTTTATTTAGGGACCTCTCCAGGGATTCTTATTGAGGGAATTTAATTCGTCGTGACGCCTTTGTATATGTTAGCAGCAATTGTAATATTTGAAAAAAATATTTATTCACCTTCGGCAAAAATCTATAGGTATTAAATCAAATTTTCTCAGAATGTACCTATGACTATGTATTAAAATAGCATTGAAATGACAAAAATCTAAATCGGTATAATCTAATTTTTTCACATAAGTTGTAAATCACTAATGAGAACGCGTTCACAAATCTACGCAAAAATAAAAGTAGTTCCAGCTACCTTAACTCGCCTCAACGATAATTGCCACATGCTTAAATGCTTGAAGTATATAAAGATTAATTATTACTGTATCAATTTGTATGTATTGGTAATAGTCACTGTTATTTATTCGTATTAATGCACTCTAAGAAATAGGTCTTTTCTTCCTATTCTCAGTCCAATCATAGACTGCAATCACTGCAATCACTGCAAGAGAGCAGTTTAAATTAAGTATGATTTTGATGATAAATATTCTTTATTACAGTCAGGATAGACTCTTGTAATGGAGAAGCTTCATTTTCCGCGTATGTCATTCAAGGAGGGTATGGATATTTCCTGCCCCCATACTACCCACCGTAAGTTCTACGATTCATAAAACTAACATGATGACAAAACATTTTCCAATAGAAATGACAGTGAATTCTCCGAAAGTTGATAAATTATTCCACAATTATATTCTATAAGAGAAAGAGGATAAAGACTTTTAGGTCTGCATTTTTAGTCCACCCCGAGGAAATTTACAGAGCCCATCATTTTCAAGAAAATCTTTCCCTCTTTGGTAATAAAAATTAAACGAAACTCTAGCATGAACCACATGTAGTTGCACGCACACATTTATATAAAACTCATCTGCAGTGTTTTTTTCGTCGTCTCCATGTTCCCCATGTCCGAGAATTCACTCACTTTGTTCTGGGTATTCATTCGCTCTGTCTCTTCCTCCCTCTTCGACATGACAGCTCATTGTCCGTGTCCGCCTCGCTCTCTCTCCCTCTGTCACTCGCTCATCCTCTTATTCCATCCTTCCATTCTCTTCTCCCTCTCTTCTTCCCTTCCTTATCATATTCCCACTTCCCTGTTTCCCCATCTCATTTTTCTCCTCCCCCCTGCTCCCCATCCTAGCCCTTCATCCAAGGATACTCCCATATAACACACCCCGCCTTCCTCACCCTCTCTCATCCTCTCCTCAGGACGTCCTGTTCATGTCAATGTCACGGTCCTTCCAGATTCATACGAAATCTTATTTTTCATCCGTATTGTCGTTCTTCTTGGATTTAATCTTCCTGCGCCAAAATCTCTCTCTTCCTCCGCCTTGCCTTCACCTTGGCAGTTCTTAACCACTCAATTCCAAGGCATGTCCTTGAGTTTCTATCTTAACGCTGTGAGCGCTATTTTTTTCGGATATAGTTATCCGATGTGACTGAAAATTTTCGTATCGCAAACGGATCCATGCATTTTATATCTTCGTTGCCTACTCCTAAGAATACGGAAAATTTGTGTGACTGGAATTACGTATCTTGACTTAATGAAAGGACTGCACATCCGTCGAAATGTATCTCCAAATTGTGCTAATAAGCGGAAGTAGCATTTTTTAAATATTTTGTAAGGATATGGAGGCCAAGAATGACACAAATAATAATGTTTATTTCATTCACAACCAATATATATTTCATGGCTTCATTGTGATAATTCTGTATAATCATTATACTGGCACTTAAGCACATATATATTGTGCCAATGGGCACTGAAGTATGCTCTGGAGGCAAAGATGAAATTATTTCTTCAAGTAGACAGTTACTTACTGACAATTAATTTATGAACACCTAGTGTCTAGTTTTGAATCGATTTCGAAGTAGCCTGAAACGCAATTAATGTGTTTCTTAAACTCTTGGACTTGACGCGCTGTTATATGGAGCAATAAATTTGTAAGGATTATCATCTTAAATATAGAATGTGCTACAGTTGTTTGCATCTGCTCTACTGCAATCATCCATATATCATGAATATCATTTGGACATCATTCCATAGAGATAATTTGGAGAAAAAATTGTAGGATGGATTGGATACTTCCAAGACATGTCCTTGAGTACATTCAATTCCAAGGGAGAAAGGTTAGGAAGGAAGGGTGGATAGAAACCCGGCGTCGGCATTAGCCTGCTCCTAACGAAAGGCGCCAAGGGCACCACAGTTTCACGTCTCATCTGACAGGCGGAGTTCTGCACTTGAAGGGCCCTCCCTCCCTATAAGGCAATCAAGTAGGGATCGAGTTTCCTCTGAAAAACATCCTCCTATTCGGGGATTTTAACCCTTGGCAGTCGTATCCAGCCACACCAACTCGCCCCTAATAAAATAAATAAACCCACCCCTTATCAAATAAATAAAAATTGTTGCTGTGACAAAAAACTCTCATTAAGATATTTGTTTACGCTATGAACAACTAAAATGACAGGTAAATTGAAAGGGAGGGACCGTTTAATTTTAACGAAAAAATCTATTTACATTGTTACTTAAAAGAAGTATCAAGTACTTTTCAACCAAGAAAACTGAATATAGGTCTCTCTGGTATTCCACCGGTTGGACCGCTGCATGTCTCCCGACATTTCGAAGGACGACTTCGTCTTCATCCTTAGGGGTTCTGTTTAGATGAGAATAACGAGCAATTCGTTTGGACACGTGGATCCGGTAACCCGGTGGAATACCCTAGAGAGCTTTATTCACCAGATACGCCAGGAAAACCTAAGATCTTTCAAGATAATTGAAGTTTGCACAATCAAGAATGTGCAAAGATTAAATTACAATAGCACAGGTATGCGTTGAAAAATATCCTTATCTTCTACCGAGATCGAGGATTCTTCTACTTTAGGCCACCAACAGCAGGAATACTCTTTGAAGTGCCGTAGATATTATTTAGCGTCACAAAGTAGACATTAACTTGTGACTTCATTTACAAGAATGAAGTTTTTTTCAGACTGACTTAAACTGTCAGAATTTTCATTTTCTAAATGTACTACTCAAGTGTCATTGTGAAGAGTGAAGTAATTACTTGTGCTTCACTAGTGGTGTTTATATGTATTGTATTTCATTTTAGTTTTTATAGATAAAATCTCCTATGTATTTTGTTTTACCAAAGTTCATGAGATTATAATAAGATCTAAAGTTTCTTATAATCTTTTAAGCAATATGGCCATGGCGGTCTTTACACGTCAGTCAAAGCATCTGGTCCCAAATAGTGTTTACCGGCCCTAAGTGTTGGCGCTTATCCCCGAGTAGTGTCACTCGGCATTTGCATTTAGCTACAGGCCCTATATTTTCCAGTTCTACCCGTCGTGAATTTTACCCCCTGTGCGGCCAGCAGCCCATGTCATTGAGGGCTGCCCACTGCCCTAGCCATCCACTCGCTTCAGAACGGTCGGCCTCGGTTCCTTTTTTTCTGGCGATGTTGGGAGCCATATTGCCATGGCATCTAGTGCTTGGATTTGATTGCTCCAATTCTCCGTGCAGTTGGGCTGCTTTCGTCATTTTTAAGCTGCTTTTTCTCACTCTATTTATTCTCTGACCTAATTTTTGTCGACCAGCATTCTTGCAGTGTTCATACTTTTGATGTTTCATTTCCATTAGCCGGGAAAGTGAACTCTAGTCAGTTATATTGTCTAGCTTGGATGCATTTTCCTTTACGAAAATAATATTTTGATCACGTTATAACGAACCTCAGGAATATTTGTTACAATTTATGCAGTGAAGCGCCTAAAGCAATTTGGTAACCTTTGGCATTCAATGATATCCCTACCCCTATTTCTTGCGATCATTGTAATGCGTTATTTGTTAACACGTTAGCTGAGAAGTGAAATAAATCATTAAGCAATTTTTTGTCAAGAAAAAATATACCTAAAAAGGGAATGAAATCTTTGAACCTCTATAGCTAAGTGCTTTTCTGTCATAGAATGATCCCTTTCATCATGTCATAATTAGCATAATATATTAACCTATATATATATTTGAAATAACCGGAAGTCTATTGATTTCGTAGCGATGACTGTTATGCTTATACACTTATTAGTTTTATTTCTGTCGAAATGTAGATCTCATTGCTTTAGCTTTGCCGTTCGAGTAAAGACGTTTTAGATGGACCAGTTCACTTGATGACGATGATTTTATTAGATGGTTCAATGTGATGTCCACATCTTCTGCAATTTCTCTAAGATTTCAGCTAAAATTTTATCATCAGCACTACTAATGATGTTTATTTATAAATAGCGTTTAGATGTTGAATTTATTGATAATTTTGTGTATGCTTGATGAAATATTGTTCATTAATTTATCATTTGAAAATCTGCCCTATTTTTATTTCTTTTATTAATAAGTTCTAAACTACCTTTTTAGTACAAGTTTAGGCGCCGACAGAAAAGTCAATTGAGATTTATAACATGAACTATGGTAGGAAAAATTTGGCGTGCGTTGTTTAGAGGTGGTGAGTGAATTATCGGTAAAGAGAAGTCGGTAGACGGAATGTGGTGATGGTGATGAGGACGTCATTTCCGCCTCGCATCTTGTTTCCTGGGCGTTCGCTAAGTTGACAGCTGTCAACAGAACCTTTGCTTATGGTAGTGTGAGCGAAAAACAGCGGTGTTTTCGGGAGAGAGTCACTGTTCTGCGGAATGTTTTATGTGCGTCAAACACTTTCGTTCATTATGTGGGAGGTCTATTGTCATTTTCAATGTCTTTAGAAATGAGAAATGTGTTTCGTGAATAATCTTGCATGTTTTTAGAAGCTTTACCAGGCTTTGTTTAAGGTTATATGATTGGGAGTAAATTTAGATCAAATTTGAGATGATATTTGTACGACATAAGGTTCATGGAGAATGTTTATGGACATAAAAGTCTTTTATAAATAGCAGTAATAATAGTGAAAGAGCATATTCGAATTCATTTTAAAATTCAAAAATACTCGTTAAAGCTGTTTCTTTTAAATGACATTTTTGGCGTTAAGTCATTCAATAAATAAAACACATCAGTGTTTGCACCGCAGCGCGGTTTCATAAGTCACCACTTGAATGTGGTATTCTTCAAGATTAAGGGTTGGTAATGAAATGTTTTGTCTATGTGTTGTGAGTCTGAATTAGACTTCTATAGTTGTTTTGTCCTGTAAATAGCCGTTCGTGTTTTTATTGCCTATCTTAGACACTTTTGGGACAGTTCACTAATTTTCGAGCAATGGTATTTTAGTAAAATTGGCAGAAAATTTTCTGAAATGGCGCCAAGTTATTGTAAAAATGCGGAGATGAAAAAAATCTATTTTTTTAGTTCATATTTCCCACTTTCGTCTGATCCCCATTGCAACTCAAAACCCCATGGAAGGGCCAATCACCTTGAAAGTTGAAAACTCCCCAGAAAGCTGCTAAGGCCCATCATTCCCAGCCCCATGACGGGGAAGGGAAAGCGGCTTACGGGTATATTTCACGACGTGATTTATGAAACAAATAAAGCGCTCCACGTTACAGTGACTTACCAGTCGCAAAAGACGGATTACACTTTCGCAGAAAACTCAGATCAATACACTCCTGTGGACCCAAACTTTATTCTCGCTGTTATTGATCCCGGACCAACTCATAGTGCCAGAAACTGGCTGAACTTTTAGCATATAGGCATCCGAGAAGTTGGACATGCGAAGATTTACTTTCACTCCGCGAAGGCATGAGAGCGGAATGTATCTTACGAAAATAAATATAACCGGAAGTCGCACTGTAGATGGAAAGAGAGAGAAATTGCTCAAGTCACTTCTAATATACTACTTTTTTGCAAATGTGAATGAAAAAAGCTACTTTTTAAATATATTTTATTTAATAGATTTAGGAACTTAGTATTTTACCAGGATTCTTGTTTTGCTTGCATGGTATTAGATTTCATATTTTAAAATGTTTCCTAAGTGGTATTACATAAATAAACTAAGTCACATAAATAACCATCCATGCATCACTAAATTAATTTTTATCACGAGAAAATATTGATTACAAGTTCTTCTAGGTAAAGTACTCATTAATCACACCTCGGAGCTATGCCATAGCTTGAAGCTCTTTTTACTAATTTTCCCGGATGCATGAATGCAGGAATGTGGGAAATTAAACGGGATTGAAAGATTTCGTGCCTACTCCATTGACTTTCTGTTGTCGTGAGAATCAAGGCTTAAGTGATTCTGCAAGGTTTCATCCTTGTACCCCCAAATGGTAACCAATATATTGGTGATCCCAATGTAAGCAACAAAGTTATATATTTTTTTAGATTAATGTCCCCCAAATGTCAGTTGAATGAAATTACTTTACTAAAATAACAGTACTTATAGGTATCTAGTGTAAAATACAAATAAAGATATGATCAAAGCTAAAATTGGAAAAATTGCCAAAATTTTAATGATTTAATAACTTTACCCTTTGAATTGAAAACCTATAGACATATGCAGTAATTCTTTTTTTGCCAGGCTATAAGGTGCCTCTAGATGTGTTGGCTCAGTAAAATACCAATTGATTCATGAGGAAGCAAATTATTCATCGTATTATTGTCGTAGCTTATGACCATACTATAAACCTATCTATTTCATGTTTATCGATTTATTCCAATTTTAGGTTACGTGATTGCCTAGTCACGGAAGAATCGTATCGTGAGATAGCATTCTTGGTTCAGAATACCTTTTTCCTGAGCTGAATAGTTTTTGGAATCAAGAGAGGCTATTCGTTGGAAATGATGAGGGCTGTTATTTCGATGAGATCCCCAGCACGTACTAGCCTACGCGGGAGTAAATCGAGCGATATCGGACCATATCGAAAATTTATTTTGCGGAAGTGCCCATCAGGTAAAAAAACCTCGCTCTCCACCGCACCATGGCGTGGTGGGAGTTGGGGTCACGGTGGCTGTGAGTGAATGCGTGTCTTACCCGCCTCTCCGCGTCTCGCTCGTGTTTATATCGGCGAGGCAGTGGAGTATGGGATATGTGGCATACTCCTAAAAGAAGAGAGGGAGAGAGAGATAGAAGGAGACGGGTTTTGAAGAGGTTGGAGGAATTTTACGTTCCTCCCTGCTCTCTCTTCCGTCTCCACCCCCTGGAAAAGTTACGAGAGAGGGATGGTGGCAAGGAAGCCTAGCAGGGCCTCAGGGTGTGCTCTGCAGTATGAACTCACCGCGGAGGTAAAGGGCTGGGAGGAATGAAGAGGATGTATGTTGTAAGGGGAATGGATAGGGTGTCGGTGGTGTCGGGGGTCGGTGAAACGTGGAGGCAATATGTGGGATGAGAAGAAAGGGTGTAGGAAGGGTGGGGGAGGATGAGGGATCAGGGGAGCGTGAAATATCGCGGCGTCATCCCTTCAGCCTCCGCATGGGACGTTTTGATGAATCGTGCGCACCGGATTTCAGTTCGGGAAGGGGCGCCCCGATCTGCCCGCGCACATTCACATTCCTTCCCGCTCTCATTCGCTCTTCATTCCCGCGTATCTCCTCCACTCGAGTGACTCGCCGCTCTTCGACTGCTCGTCCCCGCACTCACTCCATCGCACTCTCCGTCCTTTGCCGTTCGCTTCGCCGCGACGATCCCGCGAGCGAGCAAACGGATATCGACTGACTTCCAGGCGCAGACGGTTGAACTATTTCGAGGAATGGGAGAAAACGGCCCTGGCATACGAATGTGCACACGTGCGTTACTTTGGAAATAATTGGGGAACTCGATCTTCTCGGACGACTGTTTATGTTCATCCACGTCCCTATTTCTGTACATGTTTCAAGACAATTTAGTGATAACCCGAAGCCCGTGAAAACATCCTTGGCCTCCCACTTACTGGAATGCGGTTTATGTCTCAATGTAAGGCAAAAATAGAATAAAAAAGCTCCACGCTCCTTTGAATTATCCACCAGTGTACTAAAATCTTATCGAAAGTTTACTTCTTCCAGTGACTTAAAAAATCCTTGATAATTATAATTTTTTAAAAATAATTTACGACAATATATTCATCTGAATCTTAATTAAACAGCTTTTATTTCATTTTTAATATAATTTTTAATCTTTTCTGGAGTAAATAATAAGTCACTCATAAAAAACAGTTCAATTAATTACCTACCAATCAAATTATCTACTTTTAAGGTTATTTGAACATTGTCCATATAAATCAATAATAGTTGTTATAAAACCTCAAGCTACAACTAGGTTATTGATGCTCACATTTATAGCTCCTATAATGGAGTTCCACCTATGCGTATGATATTCTAAAAGAAAATCAGAATAAATCCACATCTGATTACATTTTATTAAAAGTAATCTATAATAGCTTCAAATACAGCTTTGATCTACGAATTCATTTTCTCTCAAGATAAACTTTACTGTGTAAAAAGTAAATATGTAATTTGTGCATTGAAGAATTTTGATATTCTAAAAATGTTCATTTAATTAGTTGAAAAGACGTAAATGAAAGCTCAGAATAAAGCTTTTGCTTGGGAATGAGTAAGTAAAGCAATCAAGATTACTTTTTGTGTAAGCTGCGATTCATTTTTCTACTAGGCTTTCAAAATAAGGTTTAATATTGTTCAGAAATTCAAAAAAGGAGTTTAATTTAGAAATATTTTAATCAAATCAATGACGAGAATGATGAGAATGACATTGAGGTAATGTTTCGTATTCAAAATGACACTGGAAATAAAATTGGTCGCGGCGTAAATGAGACAATACCAAACACATGCAAAAGCCATTGTAACTAAGTTAACGTGGGCTGTACAATACATTTATTAGAAATATCAGTTGGATATTATCTGTGATCATTCTTGTCTGAGAGTCACAAAAAATAATAAAAATGAGATTTTTTAATAGGATCATCATGGTAAATCGAAAACGGTATTGAATACGATAGGAAAACAACATGTACATTGAATGGAAAAACGATATATTTTGGCTAACGCTTCTCTCTTCAAATCAAGTCTCTTTAAGGGGCATAAATGGAAATATAAACTCTATTAGGGTACTTCTTAAAAATTGAGAGTAGACGTCAGTTCTATCAAAATACTGTAAGGAAATACTCAGAAGGTTTGAATAGAAAATTGCAAAAAGAGATAATGGTGATATTAGACACGTGAAAAATCAGATTGATTTGGGAAATAAATGAAATATGAGGATAATCTAGGTTCAAATAAATGTGGCTGGCATTGCTGGAACATGTAGAGAAAATAATGTCTGAAGGACAGCAAGGCACTAAGATAAAGAGTGATCTCCGGAGAAGGTGGAGGTAGTACGTTTGGATATATCTGAGGGCAGTTGAAGCTCCTAGATGGAGATAGAAAGCAATAATTGATTACTCATACTTTAAAATTATTTAATTAAATTATAACTAAAATAAAGTACCAATTATGACTTCCATCACCAGAGCATGCTTTGGACTTCCATAGTTCTTTTTTCTGCATTAAATTTAACATACAACTGTTGCGCTTAAAACGTAACTGTTGTGCAGTCGAGCATATGAGCGTCCATGCAATATTTATATCAGAAATTTACTCAAGTAATTCTTCAAATCAGTAAGGAGATCCAGTGAAGTTATTATAATCCTTCCTTATATAATTAATACAAATATTATCTGAAGGGCAATTTTATTTTCACTCGAGGATTCCTTAATGGTAAAAATAAATATTCATGAAATAAATAAATTTGTCGCATATCGTGCGTTCTGGAAATGCGTTGTTCCAAAAACTGTTATAGATAATAGGAAATGAAATAAAACATCAAATGATCGATACCAAACGGCAACATTTTGGTGAGGCAATTTCTTGTTTTTGCAATGTTAGGAAAACGTGGCGAGAACTCCAACAACTCGAAATTATTTATTAATGTAATGACGTCGTTGTATCCTTTGTAATATTCAAGCAACTCGACGAATACTTATCAGCAATTGTCAGGTTGTGGGAATATGATAATCCATGTTATGTATTGTAACTTCTATCTTGCCACTCAGTGTCCTCTTTGCCACATTTATGCCATTTAATAATTGCAATTTGCACATAAATTTAATGCACCTAAAGTAGGTTAAAACACGTTATTCTTTTCGAAGACTCACTCAGCAGAATTAATTTATTTCATCAGAGATATTCGATCAACATAACCATCGTGTCGTACTTAAGGAATATCACCCCGTCATTCTGCCTCAAAATATTAGTATTTTTTATTTAATGTGCTTCGTTGGCTAAGTTTATTTCGGTCAGAAATATCCAATAAATCTTCATACTTTTCTCAGTGTCCTGATCTATGTCAATCATTGCTGGGTAGACTCATAAATAAGACGAAAAAACACCTACAATAACATCTGATTATAGGCTAATTATTATTCTTAGTATTAACTCTAAATATCTCGAGCGCATTGTTAGTTATCAAACTTGAGCGTTATTTGCCAAAAAATTCTGATGATCCTAAATAAAATCCTGTACATATCAGCATGAGGCTTCGGTAAACCAAGTAACTGATTACATTTACAAGGCTAATGATAGAAAATTGTGACTATTTAAGTCATGCTGGGCATAACGAAAGCACTTTATCGCTCAGATGACCATTTTAATCCAGTGAAAGGGGGTTTTACTTTTTCTCGAGAGTAATGAATTGTTTCCATTCCTATCCACCAGTTCGTAGACAGAAAGGATGTTTATCGCTGGCAATCTGTACCAAGTCGGTTCCCTTCAAGGATCCAGCGTTGGCCCTCTTTGTTGTCCTTGTTTGCGTTGGCTCTCCCTGTGAACCTAAGGATTTGAAAATATTTGCTGAGTGCAGATGATATCCGAATTTTATTTTCACTTGACACTGATTGAATTATATGTATTATATTATTTGAAAAAAGAGAAATGATTTGGGGGAGATAACTTAGTTACACTAATGGAACTTCTTTATTCTCTTTACTAGCAGGACTAATATAATTGAGAACAGTATGCAAAGGTATATTTAAATCTTTGATTGCGGCTTTGTTGAACATCAGAGTGATTTTGTACTCCTCTTTTCATGTTTAACCATCGGGTATTTATTGCTGATGCATCTGGTCCAAACATATTTTAGAATCCGAGCAAATATTTTCACTTATTTAGACATGTTCCTATCTGAATGGACGTAGGACAATAATGTTGCTATATATATTTGACTCCATTGGAATAAATATGATTAAAGCGGTTACTTCCTATAGTTACTTTTGTTTTACTTTAGATCATTTATTTATTTTGCTTATTTCAGAAGCATATATAGTAAGTTTTAAACACCTTTATTGATCCGAAAGATAAAAAAATTATCTACATATCACATCTTCACATCTTTTCTTGTGACATGACATCATGCAGTCTCTTTTCCTTGACGATTTTATAATTCCTTTTTCAAATCTCTATTATTTCTCCAAAACTCGATTTCCAGTCTGCGTAAAAGTATTTTATATTTTGACAATACAAAAGTAAAGGAATTATCTTGAGAAATTTACGTACTTTTTGTTGTGCTCATTGCTTATACTAATTTTCATCAATCAGAAATTGACTTAACATTTGAGTCTTATGTTCCAATGAGTCCAAATGTACATATGCCAGACAAAGAGCTTTTCTGCTTTCTTAGAAAAAATAAATTAAAGGTTTGCTCATCACTTAAGCCGGCCCCGGTGGCGACGGGGCAAAGTCCTTGCCTGCTAAACTGAGGGTCGCAGGCTCGAGTCCCGCCTGGGTGGGTTATCCCCCATCCAGGGCAAAAGTATAACCTTTTATTTCATATATAGAAAGTGCTTTAATTTAGATGTCAAAAGTGATTCCAGTTATCTCAGCATTGGTTACTGATTCCCAAAGTAAATTTAGGAGGTCCATGTCGTATATTGGCTTGAATTGGCTCAATGCTACATGCTTTAGCGGTATAAGCATGTCGTTTTCACATTATTGGTTCCCTTTGAGTTAGATTGGGAACAAACAAGGGTCGAGGAATGACTGTCATTAAAATTTTATCTGGCAGCCATTCCCCTGATCTCTTCTTCTATTTCTTCTTGCCTTGCATTTTACTTGTCACCGCATTTTCCTTCTTCCTATAGATCCCACGCCCCCTCCTGCGTCCTCGAAACGCCACATCGCGAATACTTGCGAGTCGCGTGTTTGCCTCTCCTGTTTACGACGGCTGTCGCCGTAACACTTTTGACTGCTTCTCCACCCCTTCCTCCTCCTTTTTTTTACGTCGCCCGACTTGAGAGAGATTCCTCGATCCTATTTGTTGGCGTGCGGTCGTCCTCCGCAGCTTTGACTTTTATGCACCGTTTTATTTACCCGTCATTGTTTCCAGCTCGACACGCTCATAGAATCCTCGTGTTCTGTTTTCAGAGCGCAGTTGTTGGAAGTAACTTCTTCGTTCAAGTCTTTTTCCGCATTTACGTTTTTCATCGCATTTGGAAACAAAATGTACGGAGGGTAATCTATTTTCATCTTTGTTGGCAGTTCTTCAGCATCATACATTTTCAGTGCGGCTGTCGCCCGATGTCTCATAGTAAATTTGGCTTTTAAACTTTTATATTACGATGGGTTAAGAATGTTTTCCTGAGGAACTTTTCTCATGGAGAACTATTCCTTCCAAAATGGATCAATCTGTAACTTGTGCTGTTATCCTATTCGGCAACTTAGGCAGCTGAAATTTGCTTTATGTCATGCATTGCATTGATGTAGGTCAAGCTTTATTCTTTCCTCTGAAAAAATATCAGTTTTTTTGAAGCGGCTTTTGTTGCCAGTTGACGACTTTAGTGGAACAACACAAATTGATTCCCCCTGGATACACACGACCATTTGTACATACAACTTGAGATGATGCATAATCTGCAGGACTAAAACCTTGCATTCTCCTCAGCGCCGGATGCCGGCTAATATTGGGGCTGTTATTATCTCTGGGCATTAAAAATGTTTTGCTGGGAGCATATCTTTCATATTTAGAACATTCGTGTTTCTATATATCTATATATATATAAATTATCAATCGTTCATTCATTCAGACCGCTCAGCGGCAAATACACACATATAAATGTTTATACAGAAAGGTAGAAAGTGGATAGGAACACATAAAATAAACAAACACAATGGTGGTGTGAAGATGGAAAGATGGCCGATTCCAAGCAGAAAAAAATCGACTGGACCGGGAATCGAACCACGGACCTTTGGATTTCGCGTTTAATGCTCAGACCGCCAAGCTACCCAGTCTACTAAGAACCCAAAGGAATCGGCGCTAGGTTTATACGAACAAACACTCCCCAAGGCATGACCCACAAGAGCGGCCAATAGATGGCGCCAGGGCTGCTTTTCACCCACCGGTAGAGAGAGAATGACACACACAGAAGGCGAAATGAAAGAATAACTCAAGCACACAGACAGTGGTGAAAGATATAGAACAGGCGTTTCAGGGTACGCTATATTTTGATGCACATTCACATGTATTAATTATTTCGATTATTTAGTTGTGTTAGTATATTGTGAATTTGGAACTGTCCCGTAGGTTTCTAGTTAGCTGGTTTATAGACATTTTAACGTTATTGCGTATTTATGTGACTGAACAAACTGAACGTGGTCCTCGTTGGTGCACATGTGATGATTTTATTTTATTATTCCCAGGCGATACTCTACTCCATCATAAATACCTATTTGATGAACGAAAATAATTTTTAAGCGTACATTTTAATAGCATGGAAGTTGTCACTGGGCTTAATGTGTCTCTGTTCCAGCTGGAGCTTGCCCTTATACATTATTGATCTATCATAACTTAATGTTCGATGGGCTATATTATTTGGTGGGGCCAGTGGGACGCATCTGATGTTATCTTATGACACCCTTTATGAATTCCAAATAAGCATTTGATAATTAACATCTATTTGACCATTAACATTGAAATTGTTTTAATACATATCATTGCATATTAAAATGTCAACTCAGTGCTGTGATAATTTTTCTACATATTGTATTTTTCAAGTTAACTATAAGAAAATGATCGAATTTATTTAAAAAGTACAAGTATCATGAGTTAGTTACGGAATATGGGTTAGTCTATTCATCGGTTGTCATGTCTCGGTTTACGCTTATATTTAGAATGACGCTGATTATCTAAGAATTATGGTTTAAAACATTTCTCCAAAAGCCAGTTTGCTGTAGAGTTAGATCCCCATCAACATACGCTGAATTTTCAAGAAATACTAACGATTTTATACTAACTCTATTTAGCGGATGAAATTTGTCAGAATTGACAAGTATGAAAACGTTGAAGGCACCATTTTTTTGTGTCTCCATATAACCTGTCGTTAGGGTACAGAGTCCTAACCTGAAAGTTCTTCATGGAATGCAAAGCTATCCTTAAATAAAAGGCATGAATCTACATTTTGATGTGGGTAAATGCCAGGTTACCGTGTTGCTTATGAATTATTTGTTGGCTCGGTGTAGAGGTAGTTTTATGAAAGTTCAGAATGCTGGGCTTATTATATAATTATCATGTTAATCGTTATTATTACATTTTACAATATTAATATGTAATTATTTGGAAATATTTACATTTATATGGTTGAGTCATCAGCGCATAATATCTTTATTGTCTTCCAGGAACATTTTTGCTGTAGATACTGAGAAAATTTACCTTAAAATTTAGTAGAAACCATCAATGCCAATTCTTTTGCATTTTTGTCGATTGAGAATTATACTTTTGAAGCCTATTGTAACATTTATTCAGGATAAAACTACTCCTAAATGCACTAATAGTATCAGCTAAATGTAAATTCTCCAATATCTCACACCTCACACGTGAAATATTTACAATATATCCTAATTCGCATTTCCAGCGCACATTCACTTTTACGAAATCCTTCACCCACACATTACGATCAATAGTTTCAGTACATTTCATAAAAGAAGCATTTCATAATCGTTATTTTATATATGACCCTATTTTTGATTCCTTTAAACTTGGTGAACATTGAGTTGTATGTTGCAAACTCACATTAAAATTGACTTTTGAGATAAAAAATTGTTCCTAATCTGATTGGACATTATAAGAGGTTTTTAAAACTTTTTGTGTGTAATTTTATGTGAAGTACTAATATTTTACCTAAGTATTTAGCCATAAAACTTTGTGCGGTTATATACATAAATATTATTATGTTGAATTCCAGAGCTTCCCTGAAGTCCATTCATTGCAATAATTTCAATATAAAGTTACCTATATATCATACAGACCTACACCAAAATATTATATCTATCACATTTTAATATCACCCTCGTGTCTCTTGTCTGTGATGCATGAAGTTTTTTCTGTCTATAATGTCGAAAAATGACATGACCCTGTACAATAAGTAAAAACACGTAGTTATTGAGTAGCTAATAACCAATTTAAATAATTATTTATTATCTTTAAAGTTAAAATAATATTATGAGCATAAAGCTTGACGTTTTTGTAATCGTTTTACAGTTGAAGTCAATTTTTTTTTCTTAATAATTATTTCCTGTCAATAATCTCCCCCAAAACCAAAGATTATTTCAACTTTACATAATGATTACCAATGCTAACGTACATTTGGTCATTTTCAACGCTTAAATATTGTGTACATGGGCTAAACGTAATTTATTTGGATATTCCCGCGTCCAATTTCAATTTATTGGCAGTCAACCAGTCACGTAACGAATTTAAATCCACATTTATTAGCCCAATTACTTGTCTAAATTTCTGCGATTTCACATAAATCAATGCATCGTTCGCAAATGACGATGCATCAATGCATCAAATACTGCATCATATTTTTCGTTTATGTATAGGAGGAATAACCGTGGTACCGTCACACGATCTTGTGAAACTCCTACCTCTAATCGTATTTTGGTTGATAGACAGTCTTTCCAGTCACCACCTGTTAACACTCAGTGAGGTAATCGCCAACCCACTAAATAACCCACTCACCCATTTTATGTTTTTTCAGTTTTATTCCTTTTTTTCCGTCAATTATTTTGAATGCTCGTTTAATATCCACAAACAAGGCACTGACTATTTCATTTAAATCCATTCTCTTCTGCCAATTATTTAGCATACATAGCAAATCTGTATCACATCTTTGATTCGTTCTGAATCCTGACCAATACATCAATTGAATCATTATTATTTACGTAACCCAGTATATGCTCTATCAGTACTCTTTCCTCATTCATCACCATTGCACCTAGTAATTTTATCAGGAGAATTCTTTCTACTTATTTAGTTTCCACTACCTTTCTTCGAGAAATAATTGTTGCTATTTTCAGTTACTTTGGAACCACTTCCCATTCCATAGAACAAGAAGTCAAATTATTTGAAACTTTATATACGAAAGGTGAGATTTTCTAAGACAAAATAATAATTTTAGGATCCTCTCCTCGGTCTCTGCGGCTATGGTATAAAACAATTCAATTTGTGTAGGAAAATATTGCTATCCTCTTATATTACCATCTGTGCAACAGAATGATGGTCCACAATTTTTTGCCAGTTAAAGAGTTTTTTTTGCAGGCTGTTGTGCGGTAAAGAGTGGGTTTATGGCCATTCTTTAGTTAATACATTACTCTATTTCTCAACTATGTTTTTGTTTTTTCCTAAGTTTTAGCTTTTAGGTGTTCGAGAAATTAGACCAAATGATTTTTAAAAGTGCTTATTTTGCAAGTAATTCTTGACAATCAAAGCGAATGTTCTGGTTTTCCATTAATTCAATGATCTGCTAACTGCAATTTTATTTATGCTGGAATTCTCTTCATTTTTAAACCTGCATATGGCGAGAGTACCCGTACCTTATAGTCATAATAGTTTTAATTGATGTATTTGACATAAAGATGATGCACTGTAATTTACAAGATAGGTTGATTACAAAGAATAATTCACGAATATCGTAAAATCATGGAACATTTTTATTAACCACTTAGTGTTACGATGTCAGAGCATTAAAGATATATTATTTTTATCAAAAAACATTGGAAGGTATTTTGATTATTCCTCACAACAAATAATCTATGCACCATTGAATGCGTTGATGAAATTGAATGAATCCAACAAACTCATTTAGTAATTTGTTTATTTTAGAAGACATAAGATATCGAAATTTGATTGGTAATTGATACTGATGTAACTCCAAATCTAAATTTGTAACTTCAAAGCCACCATTGATATATTGTTCTTTTTTTTAGGTACGTTTTCCCTCCCTCCTATGGCCAACACCTTGGTTGTGAGTACAACGCTAAATTTAATGACCTACTATATGTTTTATCTGGTGTCATCTCAGAAAATATATCTCAATGATAAATAATTCTTGCTTTTTGGTCCAACGCAACCGTAAGCGTTACATGTCATTTGCAACTTCTACCCAATACGGACTACTTTGTTAAACCTAAGATCAAGTTTTCTGCTGAGTATTACCTCAAAACATTTGTTTGATCATGAGGAGGGATATTATTGGCATTTTGGGATTGATAAATAGTAATATAATCAAAATATAATATTTGTTTTTCCTACAAATTGTTGATAATTACCAATGAAGAGGCCATAGTAGCCGAAGTATTGCGTAAATCATTGGCTCTCCTGGGATCCATGCGCAAACATTAGCAAAGTATTGCAGCAGATTATTGTTCAATAAAGTTCAGAATTTTGTATTCCTTACATCACTTCCCGTGATATGTATTTCGACTTTTCACCGCAACACATAAGGGACTGGTGCATGCACTGAATGGAAAAAAAGTATCGCGATAGAAGCATTTGATCCCTCGCTCATAGAATAGGAATTCTATTTCATCCTCTGCTCTATTAAAACTCAAATTTCTGCCGTGGATGTTGAATCTAAGAAGTTACAATTTTTTATTATATCCTCTGGAAATGGCTTTTATATGTGGACCCCAGAGTTCAAGGGTCTAAGTGACATTTTTGAAGAAAATAAGTTATGTACAGGAATGGGATATGAAAATATTAATCTTTTAGGTAGTAAAGGGATCCAAGTGATTTTCTTGACAGGTGCTGCTATCTAGGGTAATGCCTCTTATCTACTTAGTGGGTTGTACCAAACATTTTCAACTTTGACTTGAGTTTTCTCTCAACAATGGTTTTGTTACTTAGACCCCTTGACTTCTGGGGTCCTCATTTACTATTCAAACCAGCTACCACGTTGGAAACGAGCAAAAGTGCTTTGTTGTAAGAGTTTTTAAAAATGTGGCATTATACTCTTCGAACGCTTACTTTGATAACGTTATAGAAATTGAAACACAATCATATTTGAGAGGAAGATAAAGTGATCTTGAAATACAATTCTAAACAATTTATCTTTGCTGAACAAATCGAAGCATCATCCCCTGGCAAGATGCCAAAAAGGTAAAAGAAAAAGCCTTAATAATGACTTAACTTGAGTCCAAACCTAGGTTGGATTAAAAAAACCACTGTGGAATATTACAAAGTGAATTAATTTACAAACCATCAGATAGGGCTGATTTACTGAAAAAAGAGGGTTAGTGAAAAAAGGTAAATATATTGGTGGCTCTTTACATAAATATTTAAACAGTAGACTAACTTTTTTCCCAAGTATTCTAATTATTCTTTACTAAGATAGTTGAACAGTATTTTGAAGACAAATTTTTATGGGAAGTTTTTTCAGAGTAACTTTAAATGTATGATCATATTTAGTAGTGTTAACGTGTTTTACCATTTACTATTGCCGTCCACGTAATATTTATGCAGTAAAAATTCTTGAAAAGTATTTAGACTACATTGTGTTATATTGACCCCAAGTGATCATTTGTGTATGCATTTCAGTGCGATCAAATAACGGTAAAGTTTTAAAGAGATCTATTTGATTCGGAAATCATTTTCAGTTTAATTTTTATCTATTTAGATCCTTAACTGGGTATGAGCTCTTGTTTACGTGGCTACCAGAAAATTGTTGCCTTCGATATTACTTCCCTTTTAGTTCCCCTTATTCCTCCGCCATAAATTCTTCTCCAATTAAACTGTCTCCTATCTTCCTCCCCGCCCACTCTCTGACCTTGCTCGTCTAGTTCTCCGCGTTGCGGTTTGCTCGTCTATTACGGTAAGCCACCGTGCACTCATATTACATTACCTCCGGATACCTGGGAAGGCTTTTCTACGACGCCTCCACCGCGGGCTGCTCGGAAATCCGCTGTCCTATATCCGTGCTCTGTGCATGCACCACCGTGCCAGGAAAGCGTTCCCTGCCGCTCTTGCATCCCTTCGCTCAAGTAATGGGTCACCCACCTAGTCCGAGCGGTACACATACATAGTTGCTCCGTTGAGGAGCCGACGCGAATAGTGGCTGTTTGCGTCGCGAAAGATCAGGAAAATATGAGACCAAAATTCATCGTCGAATGCTTTTTACAGCCGGGCTGAGTTTAACCGATTATTTATGTGTGTACTGCTAAGCCGGCAAAGTTAGAGATTTCATAGTGCCTTGGAAATAACATATTTTTCAGTGTTAAAATGTCCATTATTTTCGTTATATTTGGAAACTCGTTCCGTAAAGTTAAAACTAATGTAAAATATTAGTTCTGAAAATTTATTTTGACCATTTCAGAACTGTGAGATTGGCGCTTCCTATTATATTGTAACGTTATTTCTCATCATTGGTGTCTACATATTAAGAATTAACAGTGAAAAAAGCATGTATTTTCTTGATAAGGCATTTCGTTTGAATGTAAGATTATTATTTTCATTCCTCTTGAACATTTCAGTGCCTATCACTGCAATGCTATCTCCATGAACTATATTCTTCAGAATTATTAATTTCTACTGCGTGAAATTAACTAAAGACAGTATTTTCCGGATTCACAATTTGATAATTTTATTTCTACTTTCTATTACCTACATAAATAAATAACTCTACTCTTTTGTAATCGAGAATATCGTATTTACCTGAGTTACCAAATGAACGACCTCTCCCGATTATGGGTTAATAAATGAAGGGAAAGTTATTGCACTCATTTTTTTCTTTGCTAATATACAGAATCAAGACAAATTTAATAGTAATCAATGTTCTTGCTAAATGAATTTAGGTAGTAGGAGATTAAATCTAAACTTTTCACTATTATTAAGCATTCCACTCAGCAGCCATACGAGCAAATATCCTTGGACAACCAAAATGTACCGCGTTCAAATTTAGTTTTCGGAGAGGGTACTGAATATCATCGTCGTGTTTCTCTGATTTGTATTTGTGGACTCGGTTATCGGAAAGAAATTATGCCTGTGGTATAGCATTAACAATACACACACTAGGTAAACGTTAACATACTTGACTGGAAAGAAAGTACAGAGTGAAATGCGCCTAGTTCTGGATTCTGGAAGTACCTAATTCATTATGAATCTTCAGCCCATTCATTATGGATCCATGACCCGTGGTCACCCATTACCATTCCTTCATCCGAGCACCTATCTCGCAACCGCAGGCACTGTTCCTATCTCTCACACGCTCCGCTATCCTCCCTCGGAGTGGGTGCTTTTCCGTTTTTTGCGGACTGTTTCCTTACGTTGAAATTGAAGAATAATATTCGGCTCCCACTTCGCAATGTCGTATGATGCCTATTTTGGATATTTGTCCCGTACGATGTGGTGGCATATACAACAGGAAAGTAGTTTACGTTTGTTTTCAATATGATATGCCATTTGATTATACGAACAAGAGGGTATCATTATTTTCCATTTAAATAACACATTATTTTCCCTCATACCTCGTACATATAGAATAAAGATGAGTTTTTATTAACTTTATTATCTATACATTGGTACCTGTATGCGAGGATAATTCAATGATAACTTGTTTTTGTCAAACGTAGTCCAAATAAAATAAGAGAATTTTTACGCCTGCATAAATTCTGATGAAGTAAATTTCTAAACGATAGTTGTCTGTTAAAAAATGGTATCTTGTTTGACTGTTTTGTACCATGTTGTTCTATTTTACCTTAGTCAAACAAAGCCCTCGGGCTATATTGCGTTCATCACCTCGAAACTAGAGTAAGACTATCATGACTATTCTCTTTCATGTTTAATATTCCAGCATTGTAGCTATCGTAATTTTCATCAACAGGCTGAATAAATAGTTCATATTATCATAAAATTCCATTTATTGGTGAGTTAGATGATTTTGAGGCTGTATATTTAGGACATGAAAGTTAGCCGTGTGGAAAGTTGAACACAGTTGTAAGACATTCACTCTTGCGATTTTTTTAGAGTCAGATTAACGAATTTAGTTTACATATGAACGGATCACTAGTCCAATATATTGACAAAGTTTATTTCATAATTCTGTAGAAATTAAGTAGATATTAGTACTATTCCACTCTCTGGCAAGTGAAAGAAGTTATTTGACCATTACTCTGTAAAATTCAGAAATAAATGATGACTGAGCGATATAATTAGTCTAAAAAGTTTCTATATTATGTTATGTCTCAAAACTTTTCCCAAGAGATCATCCGGTGCAGAACATTTGCCAAATTTACACGTGATATTTTTAATTACCCTTATGAGATTCCTAAACATTTTTCAAAATGCCGAGCCCCTTTTTGAGTGGTTAGTTTTTTTCCGGAAAACACGCATGCAGGCTCTTTGTATTATTAGAGCAGTTCGTTTGGAAAAAAAGGATAACTTACATTTCATTTTTTCGTGACAGCTTGCTTCCTACTTTTTCTCTTCTATACACAATAACCCCATCTCGTCATGTACCTTTACCCGCGTTGCCTCCTCATCCGCTCTTGTGAAATATCCTCCTCCCTCTCATGGCAACTCCTTTCCTCCGCGCCTGCAACCATTTTCAAGTCTCTCTTTTGCAGCATCCCTGATCCCAGAAGGAGGTGGTCGTCTTTCCTTTTCCGCGTCCGCACACACCCCCTCTCGTCTTTCATCCCTCCATCTGCTTCAAGCACCCCACTCGGATTCATCATTTCCGCTCCCTTTTATTCCCGTTACCTCCTCCAGTCCCCAATTCCCGTCGACTACGTTTCAAGCGGCCGCGTCTCTTCCCACCCTCTCACTCAACCCGTTTCCCGTCGTGCACTTTCCGTTTGCATATCGTCCTCATCCCCGTCCACCCCTCGCTCTCCTACTTTCGGCGAGCACTCCAGTCACAGCGGCTGCACGCTATGTCATGCCATCGCGTGCACTCCGAACACTCTCAAGCCATCACTTCCAATTTGTCCCCCAGTCTGTTCGTCGTACGTTTTTCCACCCATCTCAAGTATCTCCCTCAAAGATTCTTTAATTGTACATGCAAAACCGTACATTTGAAGGAAATATACACTAACTTTGGGTTATTAAGCATTTCACAAGCAGTACACTCCAGTGTTAAAATACATGTAGTACGCAGTCTACTGGCATGTAAGAAAAGATGGGGATACCAATGAGCTCATTAATGGCCGTAGGAGGATTTGAGAAAAGATTCTTCTCCCAAACCCCTCGTATATACGCAAGTACTCCACTGTTGCATCCCATCCTGCAACCCATGCAATTAACCCATTCTCCTTTATGTGCAGCCTGAACCATTGCGACTCTACCGAGGGAAATTGAGATAAATACATCCAGTAGTTGCATCAAAGATAAGTGGGTTCATTGATTATCTTCATAGTCGGCGATTTAATTTATTTTTATATAAGGTATCGTGTGCTCTCAACTCAGCAGGTTCATGTAAAAGTTACCTCACATAAAAAATTATTGCCTAAAATAAGTTTTGCTCATAAAAACCAAATAAAAATATTTATTCATCATATTGATTAGAATATTTAAACGACACAAGAGGCAAAGATCTTCGTTCATCTTTCAGGAAACATTTTACTTACATTTGCCGCAGAGGGATGGAAATGATTACCACATAACAAGAATTTATCAATTTGTACTTCTTGTCTATTAATGCGACATATATAATTTTTTTTAACGGCTTCAAAATAATTTGACCAATATAGATCCACAAGTCAACAAAGGGATCGAGCAATAAACTATAATTCCGTCTCATGAGTTTACTATTTTGCCGATTTCTTGTACTCCAGTTTTGGATAAGTCATTTTTGACCCATTGTTTTACCGAAACGTCATGCATATTATGCTTCTGAGATTATTTTAAATTTATTTTGGCGTCAGTTTTTTTATTTAAAGAATCATATCTGTTTTCAGTATCTGTGCCAAAAATATAACCATAATGTAGGGATAAGATCTGACTTTATGAAAACACACAGGGAGAAAATTATTTATTGCTTGTTACATTTGGTGAAAGATAAATTTCTTTGAAAATTAGCGCATTTAAACTACGTCCAATGTATTGTTACAGATTTTTTGCCACTTCTGAAAAAGTGTAGCGAGAATTCTTTTTGCTTGGATGATCAGTCATTGAACGCGTTTATGCAGGGTCAGTCTCTTCAGTAAGCTCGTGGGATGGCCTTCGGAGCCGCTGTGCCTGCACTCATGAGATAATTAGTTTGCTGGAGTCCCTTCTCTACTACCCCTTATGTGTCTACTCCCTGTATATATATCTCTTGCTACCTTCCTGTCACTTGAACGCCTTAATCCCCCATTTGGATAAAGCTACTGACACCAAACATATCATTGTTATGGGAAGGCCAATCGAAATATTTTCCGGTGTTTAGCTAGCAAAGGAAGAAAAAACAGAGAAAGTAATATTTAGAAAATTCTGATGGAGGTAGAATTAATTAAGGAACTTTCAAGAGCAATTTAAAAATAGGAGAGCAACTTATCTATTTTTATTCTAGCATGCGGAATAGTGCAAGACCGCCTGAAAAAAAAATAATAACCTGTTGACACATTTCGTCACCTCCTCGAATGTGTATCCTGTAAATATTTTAATGACTATACGGCGTTGGAATGCTTACATGTTTCTAATAAAACAGGCATAAAATAGAAAAAAATATATTCATACATTTATATCTCTCCTAGATTAGTAAGTGAGAAAAGTTTGTTACATCGGGGCAAAGTCAAAGACAGATCAGATCTTTCCAAGCCCAGGTAGTTTTAGTAGGCCTTTAATTGCTGTTATGGATGTTAACTTATTTGATGGATTCGAACACATAATAATGACGTTAACCGCATTGATAAATTGTCAAAGAAGGGATAAAAGTAAAAAAATTGAACCAGATAATACTGGAAGAGAGGTAGGATAATATAAGAACGGAATAAACTGATTATTAAGCACGTTAAAAAGTGGAATGGAGAAGGGGATGAAAATGTATTATCTCACTCTCAAATGTATTATCTACTCTCATCTTCTATAATCATCAGTCTGAAAATTATATTATTTCCATAAACTGCATAATTTCATAGTAATTAATTTTTTTATCGCCTTTTTTTCCGGTATTGCATACTCTATAATGCTCTTTAATTTTACACCTAATTTCTTCTACGTTAATATTATAGACGGGTTTTATACAATTAATTGCACCAAAAGTTTGATCCTTATATGTTAAGTGTTTAAATTTTTTCCCGGACTCTTGGAAGGCTTTTGCCAAGAAGTTTGTAAGTATATCACTCTAATACTGGTAGATGCCCATAATTCTAGGAAATTTATTGTTAATCTCCAAATATTTCGTAGCCATCACTCGGAGAACAGGGCATTTCATTGTTGCATTTCTCGGTTATTGACTTTAAAGTTCAGCATCGCTGAACGGTCGACGATATACGTTAAATGTAGCGAGCCATCATAGGCGTGTGTCAAAGCATTTTGAAGAAGAGATCATCAATTTCACCGGAGCTGTGGGATGTACAGTTGAACGTAAAACCGACAGTCGCAGTGCAAATTGCATCTCCGGCAGGCACCCCCCGACCGCAGATATTATCTACTCTATCTTCACCACCCCACCCTTCCGACCTCCTCCTCTCCCTCCCCCACACTCGATTCCTCCCCCGACCCCGTCCCTCATCCACACATCCATCTCCAAATCCCTCGATGCTCGCACGCACGCATGAACCCATCACTCACAGTACCTTATTGATCGCGGAAGCCCTCCCACTGCACGCTGCCTCTCGCAGCGAGCGGCGGCGACGGCCCAAGCAGATTAGCAGCAGCAGCATCCCAGGCAGCCCCACAGCCAACTCCGCTCCCCCCCTCTCTCCCTCCCACCTCCTCCCCCTTGCTCCACCGCCAACATCTCTCGACGTCCCGAACACTGGCTAATTTCCCAATCCCAAACAAACAAAGGCCACGCCAAAATACGTCCAACTGCAGCAGTCGATACTCGCCCGAATCCCATTATCAAATAAATCACCTGGGTTCACCCGGTTCGCAAAGCGCTTGATTAACAGTCCCCTTTTTTTCATGACGGATGCATTAAATAATTGGCTTGAAAAATAAACATGCCGTGATGATATTAAAATTTAATAAAACTGAAATAAAATAACTTCTCTGTTAGCCAAATTAGTCGGCCGAGGGGGATAGAGATGTTTTGCGGATCTGGCGACTGCTGACCTCCCGCAGCAGTGTGTCCTATTCGGACTTTAGCTCAATGGGAGTGTATATTTATTTGCTCATTTATGGACGGCACCAGGGGCTTTGATTTGCTTTCATTGATAGAGGAAACCTATGTTCTAAACAGCACCAGGCATTGTTGTTTCTTGCGGTCTTAGATCCCTAAAAGTCTAAATTGAATGAGCCTAAGATTGCTGCCGTTAGCTTAGAGTTTCATTCGTTGGAATATCAGCCAACAACTCTCCGTTACATTGCAAGTAGTTGAATATATCGGCTAGATGTATTTGAACTTAATCATTCAGGAACATAAGTTACATGTGATTTGCTTCTTGGTCTCATTTTCAACGTCAAATGCTTGATTGGTCCGCTCCCTTTGCATTTTTGACGTCAAATTCTAGATTGGTTCGCCCCTTTTGCATTTACATCAATTTCACTATTTAAATCATCATAAGTAAAATCTAAATAGCTAACTTAGATCATTAATACGATATTAATCTTAACTGCGGTATTCGTGGCCGAAAAAAATTATATTCTTTTTGAGTTAAATGTACATCTATTTTTTTATCGCGGCTGTTGTGATGTCATGATATTCATTCCCTTATATGGAATTATTAATTTGTTTTATGGAAATCAGTCATAAATCCCTAATGGGAATTGGTCAATAAGTTCCAGATCAAGAAGACTACTAATAGTGAGAAATCAATAAACGGAATCATTTGGTTTATATTTCTTGTTCAATTCTCTCTCAATAATTATTTATAATTCTCTGTCAGTTATTTTATTTAAATTACCTGTTTTCGCCGAGATTATTCTCTTCTTTTTACGGAAGTTAACCAGTACTGTTTAAAAGTTGACATAAAATTGCGTTCAAAATCAAAAGTGCTGGTGTTTCAGAATTGGGGTATGCCAACAGCCTTACTTTTGGAAATTCAATTTTGCTTTCATATCATCACTACTGTGGAATTATTTTGGGAATTATAGAATTCTGTTCACACGCAAAATAGTAATTATATTTAAAAAAGGAAAACAATGTAATAACATCTTAATTGCGTGATTGAGAAGCAAATTCAATGAAATCTTTTTATACTCCGTGAAGTGTACACGGTAATAGACGGGTAAATGAGTGAATACACCAAAAGAAGTTAGTACTATGATTCTTTACGACATATAACGCATTTCAAAGCAAAATATTTTCTTTTTAGAAGTTTAGAAGGATCTTCTAGAAAGATAGGTCATCAGGGCAGCTGTCCAATGTATTGTGGCTATCGCATGCGACATTTGAGCTTCCCAGTTACAATTTTCAGAGATGCGAGAAAATCAATGGGCGTGGTATACTTGTCTCTGGTCTATAAGAACTCACAAAAAAACACTTACTAATCCTATGGAGAACCATTAAAAGTATTTCTAGGGCAAATAAATCGATTTTTTTGTATTTCCTTCGAACTTTTTTTCCACGCATCAGATAGATATGAATAAAATTCTTTGACCGATTTATGGGTTAAGACAATATTTTATGTTACAATAATGACCGAACAATATAGGACCTGAAAAAGCAGTATTTTTCCATCACTACCTCATAGTCACTTCTTCGGGAACACTAATGGTGGAGTCATCACCTCGTCATTCCACGAAAATGAGAAAAAAGTGTCTCTTTTCTCTGGTAAATGCGTATACTGCTCCCATATCATTCACATAATGAGATAGCTGCGTTATAAATTCGCACGCAAACGAAATATCTGTTTCTGAAAGGGCATTTATTGTTTAATATATAATTCATCCAATATTTTATCTATCCCAGGAAGACATTTTTTTATTGAGCGGTGGAAACACCAGAAAATGTGGGAAGAAATCATCGTAGAGGTTTATTGGTGGGAAAGAATATAAATTGACGGGTACCAAGGTGTTTCTCCCCATCCTGAAAATAGCTCCCAATGTGCGTCCTTCTGTTTCACTACCTGAAATGATGGAATACTTCCTTTTCATCAGTATAAAACGAGTTTTGGATCTCAGATTCGTGAAACGAAAGGGTAGAAAAGCGCCATTAATCGCATGTTATATAGGTAACGTTAATCGGGAATGGCTGAGCTCAAACGTTTTGGATAACAGAGACAAGTTGTATGCTTAGAAGCAAAAATTGGCCTGTTTATCGTAAATCTTCTCCTTGATGATATTTTACGTCCAATTTTCGAAATTTAATCAAATAAAAAATATATTTATCTCATAATATTAATTATCTAAAGAAGTGTGTTTACTGGACTCTTTTCTAGATAACGCTCGCAAAATAAAAAAAAAAATGTGTAGGAACTCTGCCTTCACTGCAGCGGAGCAAAAGGTTCTAAAACGCGAACGCACGTAGCTACTCGATTTTATCAAGAAAATGCATATTTTACATATCTGCGAATCCCTCCCCTTCTACACTCGTCTCTTCCTTTCAAGTTCACCTTTTCCGCTTTCGATTCTCAAAAGCGCAACCGACTACATTTTATCGTCGGTCCATCAAATGTATAGAACCGCATTTCCCTTTTAGCATTCCGCGCCTAGCTTCCGCCATCATATTCCGAGGTATCCCGAGGAGAGGGTGGGAAAAAAAAGAGAGTCGAGTGCGAGAGATAGAGACGCAAGAACGAGAGGCGAGGAATCTCTCGCAAATACGCCTCCTGGGGTTTTGAAAAAGGGGTAGGGGGTCTGTTCGTCTCCCTCCCAACCCCCCGTCCTCACTTTCTCTCTCTCGCCACGGCCTGCCCCCGCGATATCTCGGAGGAGAACGTTCCCATCCATTGGCCCTACTCCGCCCCATTCCCCTCCCCTGCCCCGCGGCGACGGCCACCGAGATTCGACATGGCTACAGATTCATCCCGATTTCATAGCCATCGCCCCTCTTTCCCTCATCACCAATCCACCCTCCTTTCCGCAACCTTCCTCTCTTTCCCTCTAAAACTCCTTCACCGCATCCTCCTACGCTACGGATGCAAGAATTTGCCTCCAATTCCACCCCCTCTGTTCTCTCCCCTCCCCGCCGCCCCCCGCGGCACAATTTCCATCTCCCCAATCATCCCCCCACTCCCGCGACTCTCAACCACCTACCTCAATGCCTGTTGCCATGGGAACGCGAGACTCAAGCACAGAAGGTGAACCAGATGGGACTTCCTGCCGCCATCTCTTTCTGCCTATTTCATTTATTCTTCCTTCTCTCTATCTTTGGATTCTCTCTCCTCCTCCGCATTGTCCTCGTCCTGCCCGGAACTGAATTCAGCCATACCTGTGCTTTATTTTTCGTCTCCTCATAATTCAACAGTCTCCAGTTATTATCTTGACGACACAGACATATTTTTCAATATTTATTATTCGTAAATATTTTCTTTTCCCTTAATTGTCCTCTTTTTTGTTGTTATAATTATTTTAACGATTCTGTGTGAGATGAATAATCTTAAATTATATTACGAATGCTCTTTCCAGCGCTTCATATCACTGCTGAATTACGTTCTTTAACTCTTTTCCGAAGTTATTTATCATATCCAATTCATTTATTTGAGTGTTTAATAGTAATTTGACGCTTAAAATGCCCAGTTAAGTGCCGCACCACTACCTTGTCCCGGAGGAAAATCCCTTTCAAAATACTGGATCATGATCTTTTGTTTGTCATTGTTTTTGACAGTATTTTTCATTTAATTATTTTTATATTCATTAATTTTCCTAAATGACGATGGAAAGTTGTATCGCGCATGCAAAGCTAGCGAAAAATAAACTCTCAAGTGCATAAAATGTTATCTGCATTTATACTATGGACATTCTCCACATCCCCAGAGCTATATTAGTATTTCGTAATGACAAGTAAAGCCAAAATACCGTCTACGAAAGCCTTAACTTTTACCCGTGACGTGCGGTGTCGTCAAATATGCAGCGGTGCAAGATTAAATGATTACATCTACTCTGATCAGCTTGAAGCAATTATGTAGTCATTTTTCCCTGGCGCTCGAGTCCTCCCCTCTTCCTCCCATCTATTATCCTCCTTTCGCCCTTTGCCCTCTTTCTTATCCCTCCTGGAACATCAATCCACAACGATCTCCCTCTTATACATCTACATTCTACCCTCCAAGCCTCCGAATGGGCATGTGGCAGGGGGTGTGAGGACCAACCGTATGAAGATGTTAGGTTTTTGCAGGTGAAATGGTGTCGTGTATTATGGAAGTGTATAAAGTGGAGCTTAGTTTTTATTGAGGTCACGTATTGTGCACGGAAGGAACGAGTTTTTGTGCCTATCTGTTCGGCAATGTATTTCTTCAAATGATATTCCAGCCAATCGACCCACCCTCTCGAGCTATGATATCACTAGGGAGAGCGTGAACCCCGAATATTCCCTGTCGCACTATATATAATGGAACCTGGAATTTTGGCTGCAATTACATTGGAATCAATAGCTCTTTTGCAAAACATGATACATAAATATTGTTTTGGTTTTGATTCTTCTTTTGGCTCTGCAATATTCTATTGTGCAGTAAGTGGCAGTGGTTCCTGATTATTAATTTCTGATTAACAGTCTCTAAGCTATCCGAGCTTACTGTTGTGTTTTCAACTTAGGCTAAGAATAAGGCACTTTGGAATAAGGTATAACATTTTTTGACTGAAAATATAGTAAAAAATATATCTGTAGAATTGCTTTACCAACATATGTGCCTAGAAAGGAAAAAAATTAATTACCATAAAAAATCGTTACCCTTGCAATTTTTTTAACTGAGGCTTTCCGACAAGAAGGCAATAACCTGGACTTAAAAAAAAATATCCACCAAAATTAGTTATTTTTCATCTTTATACCAAATTTCTTCTGCAATAAATTGCAGAATAAAGCCAAAAATAGAGGTGTAACTGGTTTTTCACTAAGCTTGTTGCTTCCTTAGAGATGAAAGCCTAAACTGGAGAATGTACAATATAAAATCCGACAGTAATCCCGGAAATGAATGCACGTGCGTGCTCTTTGCCTTCACGTGGTACGCCTCCTCTCAGTCATACTCGGAAATCCCCGCATGCACTTATTCTTCTACTCTAGCGAGCGTTTCTGCCATTGCGGCGCTGGGCTAGTAGACGGCACGCGTGCATTCCGTGCTCCGTGTTTAATAAAACCTGACGTCCGACCCTCTCGAACCTTTTGTTTTATTCCCAACAATCCTTCTTCATCCCTTTGTCCACGGGAGGGCGCGAGTGAATCACAGCCGGCGCCGCACCCTCCACTCCCTCCCCTAGGGGGGAGGCGGGTAAAATTGTCTCGCCCCTCCACCCACTACCCTTCTCCTCCTCCTCCTTCTTGGCGAATACTCCTCCTTCCACTCCTCTTTCGTTTCCTTCCTTCAATGATTATTCATGCCGAGGTGGCGTGTGATGTGGGGAGGAGGTGGTGGGGGTGAAAGGAGTGGCCCGGGGAGGGTGCGTGGATACGAGAGAGAGATGAAGGAGGGACGGGGTTAGGCGGGGCAGGCTAAAGTGAGGGAGTCGACAAATGCCCGTCGTTTGCTTTATGTTTTCTCTCATTCTCCCCCCTCATCGCATATCCTCGCTTCGCACGTGCTAAAAATGTTACCATTTTCCCCCGAACGACCGTTGCGGGGAGGATACATGCGAATCGTGTTCGCATATATGCGTGTGTGTTTGCTCGGTTTCGTGTGTGCTTGTGCTTGTATATATTTATGCTCGCGTCTACTCAGCGAGTGGAGAAAAGAGGAAAAATATATTGAGGAAATTCTACCCGGGACGCGCCCGTTCGCTCTGTATTTTTGCACTCCCCGTTCCCACACCGCAGGAAACCCCGACAAAAACTCTCCAACTCTACCTGGCCTCGCACATTTTCCCATGATAAAGATCATCTCTCTCTTTTGCATGTATTTTGTCCGCGGGAAAAGCGTCCGGGCGGTTATTAATCGATCCTTCATAGCGTGCGTGCTCCAATATTAAATGCTGGCTTTGAGGATTCCCCGTGGCGAATCTAGGATATATTTGCCATAACACCGCAAATGCAGTGGTATTTCAAAGAGAGCCATTTATATGTTTGTTTCTTGGTTAGTTGGATTTGGATTCAGTTTTGATTTTGTCGTTTTATCTCATTTGTCCAGGTAAATAAACTCAATGCCCTGCGAGTAATTTTCCTGCCTATTAAAGTTGGAATAATACGTTTCTTTCCATTTTTAACCTGATTTTTTTAATGCATAACAAATAGTTGAATCACTACTTGAATAGGATTACACATATCTTTTCTGACACTGTTTCTTTTGTTTTGAAATTGGAGAAAATTTATGGTTGATTCAACTTCAATGCACAAATCAATCATGACCTGTGTCATCACAGGGTACTTTCAGAACGTGTTTAATTGGCCAATTAATTGAATTGGTGGAGTTTTCCAAGGACTTTGCTAGCCGCGTTCTGGGTTAAGATAATCATATGCTAGTGAACTTTTCATGTGTGAATTTTCATAAACTCCTCTCTGCTGATTCCAAATTTCAGCGCTGTGAGGTGTTTCCCAGAATGATGAAATATTTCGAGTTACGGTCCATATATTTTTGATGTTTGATGCTTATATTAATGTAGATATGCTTTGTCAAATATTACAAATATTAAAATTTCTAATATTACACATAAAATATGCATTTTATCCCTGTAACAATTGGTATTAAGCTGAGTTGAAAAAAAGTATTTTATTAACTTAGAACGTAATTTAGACGTAATGATCAAATACACTTCGAACGATGATATTTTATGCATTTTTACAATGCGTTGCGTCAAAGAATAATTTTTTAACTTGCTTTATATTTCTTTTAGTGACCAAATTCCCTAAATATACCGAAAAAGTTACATTGCGCCGTTAATGGCTTTCCATAAAGATCTAAGAAAAAAGAAAATTGCTGAAACATAATTAAATTGACCATGTAGAGGCTTTGAACTGGGTTGAAGAAGGATGAACACGGGCTGATGAGGGAAGGATATTTCATAAGGGCGACAAAGGAAGACAGAACATTTGGAAGATCTAAAGAGGCGCTTAGTTTTAAATCGAAAAAGCTTCTGTGATTACCCGAGAGGGAAGTGGAAATCGAATGTCCGAGAACCCTCTCTCCAACACAAGATGATTGTCTCTGACCATGATGATGATGTCAGTGGCCAATGTTATGTTTACCTTCCGCTTCATCACTTAGAGCAATATATTTTGACGACTTAACGTGTCCTGGTGGTTTGAATTTGATTACCATCTGTCGAATCAGCGTATGGTGCGTAGTTACGATGGGAATCAGGCCACGGCCATGACTATAACAATTCCATCAAGCCGACGCGTATCTCTTATGCCTTCGGGCAATTCCCATCGATAATGACGAAGACGACGCGTCTTGCCATCCTGCAACAACCCCCTTCCTCCCTATGGAGGTCTGGGGGGTGAATAAGGGGTGAAAGGGGCGTAATGTGGAGGAGGGTGGGGAGCGAACGCGCCTCGCTTCCGCCTCGGCCCGTGTGATTATGCGCAGCTGAATGATTGCCGGCCGCGCGTCACCATGTTTGTGCGTGGAGTTGGGTCGGTGGCGCGTTCCCCAGCGAAAGGTCTCCATCTCTCATGGTTGTCCATCGCCTGGAAGCGCGCGCACGAGAATATGAAACCCTCTCGGTCACTCCTCTTATGACAGTGCTTGACGTCCCTAACATTATAGCAATCGTACTCCAAGCCACGTGCTGAGGAAATGATTTTATTAAGGAGGGTCCATCGCGACCGTGCGAGTCAAAATAATCACAAAATTCCGCCCTTCTTTTATTCGGTTTAAAAACACGACTATGGCAGAATTTTTGCGTTACCTTTCGAAACAAAAAATGACGAATCAATTATACACATTTTTCTACTATGTTTTTCTTAAATAACGATTTTTCCAACAAATCTGCCGACTGCCGCATTGTCTCAATGAAAGCATTGCATTTTGACTTTAATAATCGCTGTAATTAGCTATTAACAAAAAAAATAGTGGGGTAAGATCCGCATACTTTACTATTTATCCAAAAATTATCAATTTGGGAATTTTTCCTTCTAATAAACTGCAACAATGGTGTATAAATCAAAAGAAAAACACCTGATTTCCTCGTGTATTTCCAATTCTTCTAATATCAATATATAATTCCAAGTTTGATTTCCGAGAACAATAGCGTGGAAATGCGTAATTTTGTTATTCATACGAAATGGTTTACTTTTTACTAAAAGTTACGAGATTGTGAATGAAAAGATGTAAAATCCAATTTACGTATGGACCACATTATTTGATTTTCACGGTATCGATTCGAGAAAAGTAAAGTTGTTGTCGAGGAGAGAGAGGCAGAGGAGCTGCTAGAGAAATGCTTTCTATGAGGCCTAAAACATTATGTGAGTTAGCGTTATTGTGTGTCGTCCTTAGAATTCAAAATGTATTTTAATTAAATTCATGATGCGTGAAAATAATTTGATCTAATATAATATAGCTCTTGTGACTGTTTTAAGACATTTTACATGCTGGTTGAAAATAACAATATTTTTCCCGTTGACAGGTAGATTTCTAGTCGAGCATTGTCTCTTGAATGATAAATTAGAAACTCAGCTAAATCCATGGATTATTTGTGTTCAACATTCACCTTATTCAATCCCTTGGTACACATTTGATTGATAATATTTACAAAATGTGTCGCGATGAGTCTGCACATCTACGTTATTGACATTCATTTTAACATTTCTGTACTTTGCTCTAGCAGTTTTTTACCTCAGGTAAGGAATCGCTTTTGACCGATTAGTGTTATTATAAATCATATCCGGAATCATGACAATTATTGAGCAGTGCTTTAACTGTACAGGGTCACATTAGGTACGTCATCCCTATTAAGAACAGGAAATTATGGCTCTTCTTTTTCTCCATGAAGCTTTTCACATTTTGTGTGACGTTTTGCTGGCGAGAAGGTCTAGCCAAAACAAAGACGTTCCGTAATCGCAATATGTGGACGATCATTTCGAATGTAGAATCTTCTTGTCTATTGTATTTTCCGAAAAAAAATTACCATCCTTCTGGCACAAATCTCTTTTTGAAATAGAATAATTTTTGTTTTTATATATTTTTATGGTTTTTATAAGATAATCTGCGTTTTTTAAACGGATGACTGGATGGTCAAGTGTGTTACATTAGCAGTGGGTTATACAGTGAAAATATGTAAAAAGATTAAATCTAATCCAGTCCTTCGTAGGTCTCTAAATACGATGGCTATATGCCCTTATACTTGTGCAGTTTTTGAGGAAATATGTCTAATGACGTGGGAAGTAGTGCATTATTGCAATTTCTTTGTTTTTTTTTCAATGGTCACTGGTTATGGCTCAAGAAAGAGAACTATTCGTTGAACCGTTTGTGTTACTAATTCCCCTGGACGTTCATGATATAGGGCTTTCAACTTAGGAACGAAAGACATTTTTGTTTAATATATGTGTAATTTGATTCCAATTATTTGTTCTTTGTGTTGGAGAGCGGCACTAGTGCATTTAAATTGACTTTTCCTTTCAAAACACGAGTTGTAAATTTCTGTTGAATCGTTAAGGAATCGGATAATCTTTGCCATTATGATCATTTGCCATTATTTCCATTAAAAGTACGAAATTTAGTTTTATTTCATATAATTTTGCTCCATTAGTTCGGGAATTCAATCTGTCAAGAGCATAAAACAACCATGATAATGTCCGGAAGTCAATTTCCAGTAGGAAAATACCGAGCAATGCGTACTTCTAAAGGTTGAAACCAGATCATTGTGCTTTGCTTTTACTCGCATCTCATTTCATGGGAAAATGTAGTTTTTATGCAAAGTTTTATGATAGCGCATACTCCTTACACTTCAGTTCTTGATTTTCATAGTTTCCTCGAATTAATACTCCCAAAAAGTGTGGGAAAAGTGTGGAAAATTGAACTATTGAAATGCGTCGAAAAGACGTTTCTTATGTTTTTGTCCTCTTTAATTCCAGCGGAACGCAAACCAAAATTTCACGTATTTTACAATTTTAATTACAAGTGACTGGATATTTTATCCTGATTCTTCCGCGTGATCTTTCACAAATTTGTAAAACCCTGAGTCGGATCTCTTTTTTTGCTTGTCAGGCCTAAATATCCACAAGCATTCCAGCATTAAGGGCTGTTGTTGTGTGTCCTTTCGTGACAAATAATTCGAATCCGAAGAAGTGTTTCATTTGAACGTTTCGCTAATGGAATTTCAATCTGTTTTCTCGTAAAGTCTTCGTTGAGAGATGGCAAAATTGAATTTTGCTAGCGTGGAATGCTTTTAGGGATGATATGATGTGATGTAACATAAGAGATGGGAAGAAAGACTCGCCAGATGAAAGCGTCTGAATTTCGAAAAAAAATCCTAACAATAAAATCCATCACGGGCATTCTTTCAATCTGCAGAATTTTTTAATCATACGATTCGGTGAAAACCTAATCCTTTTGATGATAACACTCGATGTTACAAGGGGAATTGGCGAACGGAAGATTTTCCGCTCCATCTGGGCGGAAAATATCTTGCCAATTTTTCTCACGCCGGCCGACGTAAATTGAGCCTTCGGAGGAAGCAATTCGTTGTGAAATCGGAACGGCTAAAAATGTATTGATCTTTTCAATCATCTTTCAAAAACTCAAAACCGCTCTAAAGTGGCGTTGCACCCTATTGGCGATCCTTTTTGATGTTCTCTTCCATTCTTTGATTGGGCTTTTCTAATAATTTCGACTTGCTCTATCTCTCTTTCTCTGTGCTCTCTCGCAAGCAATTTATTTTAAAATGGTCAAGACTTGACGGCAATTGATTTTTTACGCATTTAGCTTGATTGATATTTACGGAATATAATCAAGTAAACAATATGGCAAGGTAGTGTTTATCTCTGTAACTAAACTTTTTTTCTAACTAGAGGGAAGAAAAAGTAAATAACTTGTGAATCAACTTCTACCCTAACCTTTACGAACGATTTTTCCTTTAATCAATGACATAACTAATTGGAATAGAGTTATTTAATCCAATTATTAGTAACTTTTCTTTAGGAATAATTAAATAATATTTGTAACGCTTGTTGTGTATTCCATTTTTGAACATGCTTGACAAGATGGTTTTGGAAAATACATAACACTTCCTAAACCTTTCAGGTGATATTTTTTACAATGCATAACTACAGCCTACCTTTCATCTTAAGCAAATTAATATAATACGTTTAAAAAGAAAATCACTGACCGTAAAGATGATTGGTGCTATCGGTCAGTATATTTTTCCCTTTGCCGTAATCATTGTATGGTTAGGTTTGACTAAATTGTCCCTTTATGTTTATTTCGAAAATTTTCGATAGAGAGGACGAAACAATAGATGATAGAAATGCCATTTAGTATGATGTAGCTTCCACTGAGTTATCCACTGGGTAACTTTTTAGATTACTCAATGATCTCAGTCATAGTTGAAATCTTTGCATTATGACATTATTGCGCTCAGTATGTGAAAAAGGAACTGAGTTTTATCGAGTGTCATCTCCGGCGCAGAACATCATTTGTCTTCTATCAGAATTATAAAAATTCATACATTTTCTCCTCTGATATTACCTCTAATATCTTATAGAATTAAAAAGCATTTCAATCATTTCCTTCTGACTAACTTGATCATTTTCTTTTCGACAGAAGTCTCATAACCGTAGCTTCTAGTGGCAGTATGTTTGGATAAGGACTGCTCATAATAATCGAAGACAGTGCTTTCTTGTTTACTTTCTTCGGTGAAGCTTTCACCCAATAATTTTTTACGCTTATATACCACCTTCATGGTTTCATTTTTGTGTGAAATTTGGTTGAGACTAAACACTTTATAACATACGCCGAATTTGATCTATTATTACAAACTGCATTTCATAATTTTCATTTTTGCTCGAAGTTTTGATGGAAACGCTTGAAGGATTATGATGCAAGGGAATTAATTCTTTTGATATTTCCAAAGAATGTAATTAAAGGCTTCCGCCGCATTAAAAACTGATTGCCCTGTGAAAAAAAAGCATGTTTTCCGCCATGGCAGCGCAGCAGCACATTAGTGCCAGTATGGAAAGTTAATCCCTCTGGGTGGGATACGTAATCTTAAATTCAAACCCGGATGAGGAGTGAGGGGGGGGGGGCGGAGATGGGGAGGGAGAAAGTAAGGTGGAGTGGAGTTCGCATGGCGGCAGCCTGGAGATTTTCCTCCTCTCCCCGTTCTCCGGTCGCCGCAGCCGCGCGGGGCGGAAGAGGGACCCGCCCGCTCGTCCGCTTGCCCAGTTTTCAGCACGATCGCAGCACGGGCGTGCGTGGAGCGGGTTTGTTGGCGTGCGTGTGCGTGCTGGTCGCGAGTGTAGGCGATAGGGCGAGCGTGGTGCCGCCTGTGGCGAGCGGAGAAACTGCGAGTGTTTGCCTTCAGTGTTGCCATTTAATAAAGCGTAGATGTGGTCGGGGGAAGGATTTTTTACTGTACAAATCATTGATTTAATGAGTACCGATAGTGGATACAATCCACTTCGAAGGTGATCGATTATTTGTGATTTCCGAAGAAAATGAATAAGTGAAATTCAAAATTGACCGCGGTCATATTTTTTGCATTATATTACAGTCTACTAATATAGAATGTAAGAGAAAAAAACTGGGACTTCCATAATTTATCATGCAGAATGAAATATTAGAACGAGCCACATCTATTTTGTTTGTTATTATAATTCTTGAAAGCTGTGGGCATTAGGCTGAATGAAAGCGAGATTATATGTGGAGACATGAATGTAGAATAAGGAGAGGAAATTATCCCGTTAGCCACTTAGCCCTCCTGCATATCTACTCCACCGGACAAAATCCTAAATTGAGGGTTTGGAATTAGAATGAGGGTGGAACATAAAGAAAGGATTAGAGAGGGTGAAATAGAGATAGCTTTCTTGAGGTCATTTTAAGAGATTCATATTAAGAGATTAAGAGAGAGGTCATTGGCTGCATTTTAAGAAACACGATGGGTAAAAATGGAGTTAGGAGAGGTATTAACATGTGTAACATAAAGCTAAAATGGATGCATGTCAATGTATCCAACAGCAGCATGATAGCGTGTCATGAGGATTATGGTAAAATATCTAATAGATGTTAGATATCAAATTACTAGATATGTGAAGGAGAGTTGGGGAAGAGAGAATTGTCCTGATATTTTTATATCACACGTTTGTATCAATTCAAAATATGACTAGCTATCTAGCTTTCAATTGCAGCTCAATAGAGCCAAACCTTTTCCCCAAGTTACATGAAATTATTCAATATCTGCCAATAATTCGCTTTTTACGAGTTTCTCATGATTATGGTGATAGGTATCTCTTGGTTTTTAGCATGGTATCATCTGCTCCGCCAGCAAGCATTGATCTCGTGGATGCCGCCTTTATAGTCTTTCAAATTTCTACAAAAATAGTTATTTTGTCCTCAAGTGATATTGAGAAATGAAATGAAACTTTGACTGAACAGTTCATTACTTTTTGAGAACTTTTTTAAATGTTACAATGATACTCGCATTTAGCAGGTTGACATTTTATGAAAACTGAGCCGCATGGTAGGAGGCTTATGGTATGTCAAAAGTGATTTTCACCGCAACAAGGAATGGTAGAAGAAACCTTGATCACTTGCTAAGTTATATTTTCCAATCTCGACAAATGTGCTTGGATATGTCATAAAATAGAGTTTCGCTGATTTGATTAACGTCTGATTTGAGGTTATCTTATGCTAAAGATATTTTTCAGTGCAATAAGGGAATCTTGAAGAAAATTTTAAACAGTGGCTATGTCGTCTTTTCCAACATCTGTGGATGTGCTTTCATATGACATATGACACATCAGGGTTTCACTTGATTGAATGTGGTGATCTTCCACAGAGCACTATTCTAGACACAGTATATAAATATTTCCATTTAATGTTACTGCATATAATCTTGTCATCATTTGTATCATTCATGCAGTTCATAGTTCCTAAAAACTGAATTAAAATTCTATCCTCTCAATACGGAAGCCTACTAGTACACTTCCTATTCTTGCGTGTGCTTTGGCACCTGTTCACAAGTGGCAGGCAATGTATGCGAAGTGATCATAGCCGTGAAAGCACGTTAAACCAAAATACTACTTCTATTATGACCTAATTAATGAAGCAAACGTTGATGGTTTCATTAATTTGATAGGTATAAATAATTGGAGGATCTTAATCTTGTGTATAGAATTTTTTAAATGTTAGTTAGTAATACAACGCTATCCACACTACGATGAAAGAGAGCGTAGAAAGTGATGTTTTTGGAGAGTTGAACGGAACGCGGGCTAAGTGATTCAAAACGTTTAAACCATTTTTCCGTATATAATTGCAAATTTGCAGTTTTGTGATCAGTTTTTGAGACTTAAAATTTCTGCAAGTAAAAATTAATGAAATTTTAAGGATTTCACCACTTACCTTTAAAATTTTACGTAACTACCCGATTTTACGATCAAAGAATATCATTCCGAATAGAAAACTTGACCCACATACTGTATGAATGAAGCAATCGGCACAAGTAATTGATTTTATATTCATTTATGTGGAGCCACTACTCTGCTAAAATGCCGTCTTATTTTAATAAGTGCGTTTTCATTAGTATCCGATGGATTAGTTGGTGCATTTCATCATTATTCGTTAGCGGAGCGTTTTCCTTGTACTAATGAGTTTTTTCCTCCGTTAAGTTACTCTAATGTTTAAAAATTTTGTGGAGGATACATTAATTTTTTACGTAGTTGAAATAGCATCATAGACGTGAGAAGAGAAAGAAGGCGTCAGGTAAAACCAAGCACTTTCATGGGCAGTAAAATGGCGACAGCGGCTCGAGGAAAACGGCCTAGGGTGCTCCGGGATGAGGGGATGGGGTGGGGGGAGGGATAGGAGGAGGGGTCGGGTGAGCGGTCGGGGGGATGGGGAGAGCGGGGGGGAGGGGGAACCGCAGGAATGAGAGGAGCATATTTGAGGAGGAAGGGTGGGGGAGGTGGGAGGGGAGCCTGAAAAGTAAATTGTTGTAATAAATGGAAAAGGACGCGAAACGAGTTTACCACTCACGCAAGATTTATCTCCCTTACGTGACGTTTTCGCTACGTCCCTCCTCTTTTTCTCTATTTCGTCTCTGCATCTCTCTCTGACTTCTTTTTTTCCGCTCCCGTACACACGTATACGATCCTCCCCACCCAACCCCTCCTACACACTTCCACCTCCGTCGTGGGTACCCGGGAGGAGAAACTCAAACGCCTCCCCCACCCCACTCTCGTCTCCTTGCCCCACCCTCCTACCAGCCTCAACCGCGCCTCACAGCATCTCACATCTTCCCTTCCCCCCCTACTCTCTTGCGCCTCCTGTGACTTTGCTACCTTGCTCCGTCTCCAGAAAACCAACCCCACCCTTCTAATTCCGTCGTCAATCCGCCGCCGGGGTATCCATCCAGACCATTGTCACATCTCTCTTCCCTCCCTCTTTCTGTGGGCATACCCACTATAACTTCTTATTCCCTCTCTCCTCTTTTGCCCATCGTCCCCATCCCTTCCCTCCCTCCCTTATTAAATTGAACCTGCCCGAGTCAACTGCTTCCATCCGTCGGTCATCAATCTTCCGTCTCTCTCTCTCTCTCACCGTCACTCTCTCTTTCCGCTTCGCGCCAGACCTCCTTCCCCCTCCCCCCCCCCAGGGCACCAATCCCACCGTTTTCTCGTGTCCTCCTTCCCCCTCCACCCCCTTGACTGCTTTGCCCCTTTCTATATCCGTTTTTATGTCTAATATGTACCATTGCAGTTTCGGGGGTGATGCTGGAAAATACTTGAAGAATTGCAATTTTTATCTTTTTCTTACCTCAGTATTCTCTCAAATCTTTTCCAACCCGAGTACTAATGAAAAATTATGGTAACCCTAATCAGCGTATCTATATTTTAGGAGAAAATTAGACCATGTTGTTGTCTCTTGCATGTTATTCGTTTAACGGACAATCGCACGGGTATGAAACTATATTGAATTATGGTTGAAATTATAAGGCATTGATATTGACGGTAGGTCATCAGATTATAAACGGTATATTATCAAATGCTCGTAGAAGTAAATATTTGAATTTTATAGGATCTTCTAATGTGGGACACAGAAGACTATTCTTAAATAATGTTTCACGGTTCAAAATCAATTTGAACTTATTTTATTTCTTTATTATCGTCAAGGATCTGAGTTCTTGACTTATCTTTGGTTCTAGTATAATACAAAGGGATAATATTTTTCCTTTTCATGTGATATTTCACTAAGATTCCAACTGAGTCTCCTTAGGATAACTTAAATATTACTAATTGATATTATGTGTATCATGCATTCATTTAATTATTCGTTTTCCATCGCCTCATACCTCCCGTCTATATCTTATTACTCAATGTAATACTATCAAATCTATATACTAAAACTCTGTAAAGTCTCTGACACATTTGCTTCTTGACACGGGGCAACTTTCCTCTTTATGTATTTTGTATTATATTATTTTTGTATTATATTATATAGTTTATCAATTTATTTTGACCACTTTATGCTACTATTAGCCGCTCTGAATATATGGTATGATTATAAACGCAGCTAAACATGGAAAAGTAGCACATGGTAACTGCATCGTAGGATTTTAACATCTGTTTTCCTCATCTGGTACTTTAAACTTCTTAAGCCAGAAGTGCAATACAAACTATTTCGTGCTGTTATTATTTTCTTTTTCTTCATCTCTCTCTTCTTCAATGCATTCTAAGTTTCGAAGTTTGCACTATAGTGCAAGCAGGACTCAATGCAACTATTTCAATCAATATTACTGCCATCAGTCAATTTTTGCACGCAAAGTACCAGTTTTAGATGGCCAGTTTTCAGAAGTTACTTCCTGGCTAGAAAATTTTGGTGGGATTTTCGATCGCCTATTGAATTACGCAAAATAAAACTAAATACCTCGAGCATTTTTAGCGTAGGTTTATTTAGCCTGATTGTTAATAAATTAAAATAAAGGTAATTTAAACACACCCTACCTAAGTACTGTGGCGTGTTGTACGATTAAAATGCTCGTGAGCGTATGTTTTTTTAGTCGAACCGTGACACGCACTTTCTTCGTGGTGGCCATTTCTCAGAGTACCCATCTCCCTGTCATTCACTCCCTCCTCCTCTCTCTCTCTCGTGTACTCTCACACGCACAAACTGCTCGCATCACACACAAACGCACACGTCCACACCCTCTCTTGCCTAAAAGCTCTCCGTCTTTCCCCAACTTGCTTCTCCCCTCCTCCTGCTCCGTGGATACGCTTCTCTTTTAATGCCCGCGCCTCGGGGTATCTTAGTGCACCTGCAGCCTCGTCGCCCGGGTAATAATCCTTTCCCTCTTACCCCGCAACCCCGCACTTCTCTCCACCCGCTCTCCGCTTACTCTTTAAGTCCCTCGCCTTTATACTTTTTCCCCCGCTCCCATTAAAACGGAAACTTTCCATGAAGTAGAGAGGGAGAGGAGAGAGGGGGAGACGAGAAGGTGTAGTGAAGCTCTGGATGATTGTGGGCCGATGCAAGATGCGGGCGCGTGGACCATCTTCTCGCGCGGGATTGGAGGCAGCAGAAGGGGGATTGGTCGAGAAAAGCAACGGACGAGACGTAATGCATAGCTGCTGCAAAAGTTCCTGACGCAGACTGGCGCGGATAGGAGAAGCAGTAGAAGTGGAGAGTGTGATGGGAAAGGACAAATGGGAGAGAGGGCGGTAATCAGAGAGAGAGAGTGAGGAGGGAGACGGGAGATCCAAACTGCTTCCCGAAATAAGCTAGAAAGTCAGACAAATAGATTGGTGGTTAAAATCACTCATCACCGTGTAGTGTATTAGGGACCATGCCTTGAGGTCTCATTGTGTAACGGGTCTTAGCGGGATGACAGGTCGTGTGAAATTCACAGTGGAAGAATCATTCGCCTGGACTGGAAATGGAATCCCAGATCCCTCGATTTCGCGCCGAGTGCTCTAACCAGTTATGCTACTCAAGCGTCCTCTTCCACTGTGCATCTCTGGGGGCTTTAAGGAGCAAGTTCTCCTCAAAAGGCAAAATCGAGGGATCTGGGTTCGATTCCCAGCCAAGGCAAATGATTTTTTCACTGTGAATTTCTCATAATTATGTGATCACTAGCGGGTGACTCCGTCAAAGTTACTGCGCGGCTAGTTCCGCAGTTCATTGAAAAAGGCATGACCGGCAGTTCTAAGCTATCCCAATTCTTAAAGCGCTTGAATCAGCGGCAATTAAAACGGCTCCACACTGAACAACCATCCTCTCGCATTAGTGTGGACTCTGAACGTTCAGTAGCTCATGTCTCAAAATTGACCCTTGCAGAACGCTGGGTTTTTTTCTAGTCAGGTACTCGAAGTCTTAGCAATAACGCGCTTATCAACGGCTGTCCTCGTATTTCCTCTCAAACGAATTTACCTCAGACTCCGAGAGAGATTTTTTTCTGATACCGCACTATGTTTTCTGCAATCGATCGCGTAAATAGCTTTGCGAGTACCAATAGCTCCTAAAGGAAGCGATTCTAGCAGCCTTTTATGCGCTAAAGATTGGCGCATAAAACTGCAACAGCGAGAACGGGAGGGTTCTCACATTGTGTTCTAAAAAAATTTCCTTTTCTTCGTGCTTCGAGATCAGCGATTCTCAAAGTTTTTCTATTTATATCCCCCACGGTAGCCAATTTACCCTCACGGTACCCATCAGCATCAATATATATGCTCGAATTGGGAATATTCTTGCCACTTAACCTGCAATTTTTCATTTTTTCCCGTACATGGGTATAAATGAATCGTATGTTGCGAATTGCTGCTCTACATGATCGCTCGCTTTTAAACTTAACATTTCATCGATGTCTCAAAACGACTGGTAGGTTTTATTTTTCTTCGGTGTATTTGTATAGAGTTCTTGCCAAACGTCGTCATGTCTGACTGAAAGGAATGAAATTGAATGCGCAGCTATCTCCAGCTTATCTTTCTTGCATGGAAAGAGAGACAATAATGTAATTGGATTTATACATCATAGGTCCTGGAGTTAATCAGGATGTGAAACAGTGAAAAGACAAAGGTAAAATTCAATTAAATCAAAACAAATAAGGCAGTAAAAGATTGTACTGTTTTATTTGAAAAGGGTATTTTGAAAGGCTGGAGAGAGGTTAGGATTTACTCCTACATCCAGGTCCAATTGTAGATTTTATCATCTACTTCTGTTTTTTTTTCAACTATACGAGTATACGTTAAGATTTGTGGTCATGCATTGTTGCAATATCGTGTTACAGTGGTATTTACCGATTTCGACCGGGGCAAAATGTTTTCCTCGCTGATACAAACATCGGCTATCAATGTAGGTTGTTAAGTTGTTTGAATGTTGAAAATTTTAAAATCACATCTGTTGTATAATTAGATCCATCATATAAATTGTTCACTTTTGTTGTAATTTTAGTGGGTAGCAATTACTCCATTGACTTCATGGAGTCAGATACTGCTTGGACACTAGTTAAATTTGTTGATTAATCTCTTATGAATACTATTTCTTATCAGCCAAGAAAAGTAGAGGGAACAATTAAGTGAGCTTTATGGTAAGAAAATATAGCCCAGTACGTTAGATAAGGAATGGGAAGACGGCATAAGTTGGGATAGTTTTTCATCAGATTTCCTTGGCACTGAGGTTAAAAGAGCACAAGGAGACGTAAAAAGAAATAAGACGATGGAAATAGCGTTACATCAGAATTTCTAATGAGTATGAGGAGAAAAGAAGAGATAAATGTTTTGCTATTTTTCGTTTGACTTATGAGTAGGTAATGTGGCCGGTGGAGCTTTTTTTAAGACAATACTTATTCCAAGTCGAAGAATAGCGAGGTGAAAACAAGCGAAAACAATTAGCTACCACCAATTATAAAACAATTATACCACGCGGCCTTGGTATTTTTTTAAAATTATGAATAAGATGCTTGAGAGCAAGTAATGATACCTACATTGCAATAACGAATTTGGACTTAGGAGATTAGTGGAACGCAGGATGCTACAGAAGTTATGTGGACACGAGCGGAGATGAATCGAATATGTAGGCCAGGATTTCCAAGCTTTATGAATTTCATGGACAATAGAAAAGAGACTTATTGAACAATTGACACTTGATGTGGTGGAGAGTAAGGTGTTGGTGTCTTATATTCGCCACTGTATGTAGAGATTTATTTAGAAGAAATAGTTCGGGGAGCTTGGGGCAAGATAATAGCGGTAATAAAGTGAAAAAGGACCTAATTAATCTTTTTAATATTTGCAAATCACCAAGAGTCGGCGCGACAGTCAGCCATGGGGTTACATTGAGTGATGAACACGTCAGAATCACAGTAAATTAAATACCAGTTGAAAGAAGGTTTCAAAACTTATCTTTCTGAAAAATTAGTAATCTGTAGGCGAGGATTTGATCAGACTTTTGGAATACAGTGGTAAAAGAATTCTCCTATCCACCCGGTATTTTTTCTTACAGATATTTTGTTTCCAGAAGTGCTTATTAAATGGATCATTTGGTATGTAGTTTTACATTGAAGTCGTTCATTAGCACCATTGATTTGTATTTCAGGTAGTTTCTGTGATAATAGACAAAAATATGGCCAAAAATAATGTCAAGACGCTGTACCATTGCTGCAAAAAGAGGCGGAATAGAAACACCTAAGATTTAAAATAAGGATGTTCAATGAATTTAGCTTGGAAATTCAATGACAATATGTTAGCTGTACTTTTTTAGTATACATGCATGATGGGCAAAGAAATATGAAAGCTGCGGCACGGAACCCCACCCAGATTCTTGGCATTGTGTGTCATTTTCGCCCATTTAAAATTGAAAATGAATTTTATGATACTTTCTGAGCCGTTTGTATTGCCTTGAAAGCCAAATTTATGCATATAATACTCGCATTTCCAACCGATTCGTTTTTTTATACCGCCAATCAAGCCTTTTAGAATATTATGCGGCAGGAGTAAAAGGTAATGCCATTTTTCTCGTCGATTGCCGTTTCCCGCGGCTCCAGAAGTTTTTCTTTTATTCATGGCGTAGAGGTTCCATTCGTTCTTGAATAAATATCATCATCCGTCGCTCGTGATCTCCGAAACACCAATTCTCTCCGTCTTTCTCTCTCCTCCGTGTCTTACTCACCGCCCTCCGTCCCTCCCCTCCCCCCGGCCCACCCCCCACACCCCAGCGAAGGATTCCGAGAACGTGGGGTGGGGAGCGGGGTGCGGGGTTGTTCCCTTACCGCTGCCGTGCTGCTTTCCCCGCTCTCCCTTTCTCATCAGCCCCCTCCCCCCACCCTCCCCCTCACACCTTCCCTCTCACATACTCGTGAGCGCACTCTTCTCTCCTCACCCCCGTTCCCCTATCCTCTCCCTTGCCACCCCCAATCCCTCCCTCCGCCTTTCGCTCCTGGGAATAGAGTGAGTTATCTGCGCTGTGTTTTCATCCCAAGAGTGAATAAGGGCTCGAGAGGGCCTGGTTTTACGCTCCTCGGTGAGTTTGCGTTCGCCTTTTGAGTGAGAAGGAAAGGGCTGTGGGAAAGGGAGAGGGATTGCAGAGGACGGGGAGGGGAGGTGGGGAATGTGGGAAAAAGGACGGACGAATGAGATGACTGTAGAAACGAACAATGAAGATAAACGAAGGAAATTGCCCGATTCCTTTTAGAGTGTAGATATGTAGGGGTGTTTGTTGCTTGGAATAAACGTGTTACTGAATGCGTTACCTTTGTGAAAATTATGTCAAAGCGGCAATGATATTATATAATAGCGGCAATGATATATAGCGGAAAATGTTATTATAATGATGACATTTCATGGTATGGACGTTAAAGGAAGAAATTGAGGACATTTCCTTTTTATAAGTAGGCTGCGAAGAGTAAAGAGGCTTGCGAAAGACAAATAACTAGGATCACTTTATAATTGACTACTGAACTCCTATAAGAATAAATTTTGTGCTTCTCTTTCAGGTCACTATGTGTGCCGAAAAGTGTACTCTAACTTGCAATTACCTTCTCCATATTGCCTCACCATAGTACAAAAAGCTCTCTGGCGTGGCCATTTTCGGAGGGAGAATTCCACGACAGTCATTGGCTTTCTATACTGAGGGGCAGATGAAGAAGAACGTCCCAACCAAAGACCCGTCTCCAACTTAAACATAGGCTGTATGGCTTTCGTGGAAACTCTCTTCGTTGAACTAAGGTCGTTGACTCTCGGTGCCTCTAAAGGGGTAGTATTGGCTTCTTGATAAGTCTTTCACCAGAGAACGTTCACGAAATTAGGAATAGATGCCACGTCATCTGCTGAGTGGTGACAGGACCGGAAGTTCACGTATTTATTTTGCACTCAGTAACCTCTTGGGAATCCGAGAATGTCAGCCTAAAATAGTAAGCATCTCAGAAAGTACTCACCAAACTTTCCTCGGCACTGACATAGGCCGCCCTGTTCCTAAAGCCGTTCAGCCTATCAGCACCATTCTGAAATTCTCCATGCGTGTTTCAATGCTGAATGTTCAATGTCTGTATCATAATTGGTTTACACATAAATTGGGCGGAAGTATATTACGTGAGAGAGAGGAAAATAAAGGAAAACTGTGATACCAGCGTCGCGGGAATCGAATCTCCTGGAGAATTAAAAAGAGAACTCTCTTGGAATGAGTGAAACTCTTTTTGGGAATTTCTATTTCAATTTACTTCTATCACTGAGTGCATAAATTGACCAAAAGCCATTCTTAGACTATATTATTCGGATAAAATACTCTTGCGGTGATTTGCACAGCCTTAAATTTTTTCTTCCCTTCCTTGGTTCTATAGCAAAGAATACTGAATGAGTCTCTTTTGCGGACTGAAGTTGTGCACGGGCGGTGTAGGAGAGGAGGTCGCATGGACGGCGGTTTAAAGGGCCATGGGCTGAAAATGAATCTACGGTGGACACACTGTGCGCCCTCTTGTCCCCTCGTTGTCGTCCTTTCCGCCGAGTCCTCTCGAAGGGCATTACTCCTCATTTCGGGGCCCCTGACCTTTCGTTGCCCTCAGTGGAGGAGAGAGGGGTATGGGAATACAACGCCCCCGACGAAACACGAAATCACGGGTCAGGTCTCGGTCGCTGTTGTATGTGTTCCGAGGGAAGGGTCTCACGTAGAGCAGGGGACGTAGAAAAAAATGCGTGTGGGAGGAAAATTCATCACGGATTGTAGTTTTTTCATGGCCTGAGGTCAGATAATGGATGATAGTAGAAATAGTGGAAGAACTGGTCGAATAACGAGGATAAACACATTCTGACGGCATATTATAACGTATAGAGTATAAAATGGGCTTGATAACATGCAGAACTTTCAAATTAATGGGAAAATATGCTATGCCCCAATGGATTTCTTTACATGGTTTGTCGGTGAATCATTTGATTAAGATGAGCAACGTTATTACAAAAAATCATTCATTTATCGTGAATATTTGAAAATCACATTTCACAAATAAAACTTGAAATAAGTATATAATAAATTATTTTTAAGATGTTCTAATGAAAAAATCTGGCAACATATTTCAACTTTTTTGGTAAATTGCAAATCACTATTTACGTCTCTGCTTCAGGTATATAGAATTGTTTTGTTGTTTTTGTGCTCCTGTGTTCACTCCTTGCATTCCTTGAGGTAAATCTATCTAATGGGTTGATTATCTGTGTTCAAAATTTTGGTAGTTCCAGTCTAAATATTTACTTCTCTGGGCTCACAATGTGTAAAGGGATATTATGTCGGTTAATTACTTGCGTTGCGGATAAAAAATCAATTAATTCATTAATTCTATGAATTTTAACGTTGGCCTGGGTTTCATATTCATGGAAGATATAATTTTTCTGGTCTATTAATGGGGTAAAGATTCCACGTTTAAAGCGTATAGTTTAAGCTATAATTGTCTCTTGATTTAACTTTGCAATGCTGTCTCGAAGTCCTTTCCCAAAAATAGTTGCAAACATTTTTCCGTCCTTTCCTGCAGGCATTTGATGTCATCCAGAAAATCCTCGGCTTTCTAATTCGACTTTCACATACATGCGTTTAATTTTACTCGGCCATAATAGTAAATATAATGCTTGCACACTGTTTTGGGCTAATATGTATCCATTTTTATGTCCAAAGATAATTAATTCTGTTAATTCTCGATCCGTAGGTGCATGAATGCAAATTAATAGCTACATATCCATGAGTCTGTGAAGCAGAAATTTGCTTCCTTTATCCTAGACATATCTCTATCCTCAATGTTCCCAAACGCTATCAGTAATCAATGCAATTAAGCTGTTAATTTTTTAAAGTAATTTTAGTTGTTCAGAATAAAAATTACCAGCAATCAAGCTTCGATAATATTGTTTCATTCCAATGCGCTGTTGATTCAAGTAAAATGAAGGCGGGTACGCTAAGCCATGTCAACGTGAAGATTCAGCCACGACCTTTCAAGACACTACATTGCTTTGAAATCATTTAGAACCATTGACGAATACCATTATTGTCATATTTAAAGGGCCCTGGGACCTCTGCTCGCGCGGTAATATTTTACTACCAGAGTACGCAAATCATTTTCTGCCAACTCGGTAATCATGGGCGAAGTCAAAGGACGCGATAAACAGTTTAGATATCGGCTTAGAAGGAGAAATTTTAGTTTTGTTTTCCCAAGTTTTGCCTCCAGCCCTCTGTATCAATCGGCATATTCTATAGCCACCCTCAAAATATCCATTTAAGTTTGCACCACTAGTATTTTTATTATTTGATGCCTACCCTCCGGAATCACATAGTGTAGTTAGATTTACGCAGTCAATTTCGGTTTTGATTGCTTTGATATATACCTATAATTTCTGAATATAATAACCTGATTTTGATCAAATTATTTTATCATATTCACATATAGATAGCTAATATTCTCTGCAGGAGTGTCTTGAAATCGTTATCTACCCGAGTTGAAAATAAAACTAAGATTTAAATATGCTTTCCGAGTTACCAAATGGTCCAAAGAATATAAAATATAAACCAAAAAGTTAGCTAAAAGCTATGTTTATTTTATCATAGTTTGTTTCATCTTTTGACTTGCCAACTTTTTCCATCTGACTCCTGATCTTTGTGGCACACATGTCGTACTGAAGGTAATACTATGGATCTAATTACTAATGTGCGTGGTTTGGATTCTTCGTCCGTGCTCACTCCTTCCTTTAATTAGAGATCTTCGAGCGAGTGACGGCAAAAAATGTTCTTTTCTTTCAACGAGAACCCTCAAAGAATTCCTTTGGTTCGGCATTATTTGTCGTTTCAGTCCATGCTGAAACGAGAAGCAATTTGATGACAAACGACAAGAGGCATTCCAATGGTTTGGAGATCAAAGGTTGGATACGTGTAATTACCAAAGCCCGATGTACGACAGGAAGGCAGTACCTAAAGGAATGTCAGCGTTAGCTGCTACTGCGGTGTCACAGTGCTCGGGAATTGTTTACGCCATGTGGGGTAAAGATGCAGACGGAGCGGCAAGAGGGTGGAATGACTAGGGAGCCAGTAATGAAGACATGCCATTCGTTTGAGCCAAACAATAAGCCATGGACATCGGAGTATTGGGTAATCCCTCTTATTGGTTACGGTGCTTCCGCCTTGATAGATGTGAGGGAAGTTCACGATGGTGCTAATGTAGCACCAGCGTAGAATAATGTAAGGAATTTGGAAAGCCGAGACATAGTTCCAAGGGTACTTTATAGTCTTCTATAACCCTTATTTCTCTAATTTAGAATTAGTGCCGTAATCTTAGAGTACTTAACCATCTGTAACAGACTGTAAATTCCGGCACCTTTCGCGGACATATTTGCTGATCCTTATACACTTATACGCCCTCCTTATTCGCTTGGAAAATTGTGGAGAGTCGTTTTGTTTTTCATCGCAGCCGCAAATTTGGGGATTTCAAGTGGAATTAATCTTTCTCATACAAAAATTATTTTTTTTCTAAAATGACGAAGATATTTTAGAAAATAAACCGAAAAAGTACGATATTATGAATTATTTAAAATTTAGGTTAAATTATTTTACAAATTTAGAAGTAGATGGGATTGATATCACCCTGTCATAAAAGCAACAGTTCTAAGAATTTTCTTGGCAATAATATCGGGCAAAAAAAGTGCTCTTTAGCCTATCTATCATCATCTCGCTATCAATAATCATCTAAGAAGTCGAATAAAACTGTAGTGAGGATTTCTAAACAGAATGAAGTAGAAGAATCTCTAAATTTATATGAATCAATGAGAGTGGGAACAGATCTTGACTAGCGAGCTTGTTTCTTAGTTTGATAATATTAGGCACACAACTGTTAATAGGAAATTGCATCGACATGTTTTCTTACAAAAACAGATTACTGGTAAAAAAATAGTGCAAATCGTTTAAGGAACGAAAGAGAGTTCTAGCTGAAGCCAAAATTAAGGCACTACATTCTAGTAAGTTAACTAAGCCAAAGTTATAGGCTGTATTGTAGTATGGGTAGTAAGTAGGTTGATAAATTAATTAACAACATTTCTCTAGAATTATATTCTAACGACTAAACTACTGTGTACGGCCTAAAAATTGGAGACATTAATGTCGCACGAAATGTGCACTCACATTCCTAAAACTCCTTGTACATGTGGAATAGTCGTTATGAGATAAGTGAAAGCATCATCTTTCTTTATTAAATGTTTTTAACTTAATTTGACAACTAAAATAAATTTATTTAATGTAAATAATTCTCATTATCACTGGTCATTCAATCCTAAGATCCTCAGCAGCCCTCCATCTTCCCTTTATAATGCTAGGCTGTATGCTTCCTGGAAGCTCTTCCTATTTACTTTCCTCTTTGCTTGGTCTATCCGTTTATTTCTAGGTTTTCCTCAGGAAACTTTTCTACATTACCTTCCATTCAGCTCTATGCAAACCCATTGTGCCTTATTATTTATCCAATCCATCTGGTCCTTCTTTTCTGTGTACTTTTCCACATTTTCCTTTCCTACTCTTCTGTAAACTTTATCATTTGTTATTCTTACCGTCCATTTTATCTTCAGCATTCTCCTTTAGCGCCTGAGGATATAAGTCTTCGTGTTATTTTTTGTTGTTCCCTGGAGCTCTTGGTCTTCTGCACTTCTCTACCTTTGAATACCATTGCAATTTCCTGCTGTACATCGACATCTTCCGCAAAGTGGACTGCATGTCAGTTTCTTCTCCCATATTCTTAATTCCGGTCATTTTAATTTAAATTATATGAAAAATTAAAAGAATAATGGGCCTTAATAGGTCAAGTGGAAATATATCGTTCTTCAAGGAATACAAGTGAAACTACAGCATAGCTTCTTTTTTACTAAGTATTCAAATAAGAAGAGTTGTCATGGAAGTAAATAGTTAAAAACTAATTGGATTGAAAATCTAAGGTCACTCAGTTCATGTAATGATTTTTGATCCTGAGATCCATCGGCGCTAAATGAGTGTGTTTGATATTCTCTGTGCTCACGGATATATGAATGCCAATTTCAAATGGTTTCTATCACTTTATTACCTTTAAATTAGCCACCACCTCAAAAGTTAAAAAAAAACTTGTATGGTATTGAGGTTTTATAGACAAAGAAGAGCAAGTTGTGCAAGACAGCACTTGTTTCGTGCGCTAAAATAATTAATCACGGATCTTCGGCATGAGGCGCATTCTTTAGCCAGACTGCAATCGCGGATTTAGTCAGTCTCCTGCTAATCCTGAGGAAAAAGATGGTAAAACTTGGTGAGTGATTTTTCACCACCGCCGTTATGTACACCCCACCGTCCTTCATTAAATGCATCAGTGATTATGAGATTCCCATGTATGTGATGCTGATGAAAAATAGACATAGGGAAGTATGCTTGTGGTGATTAATGTATATTTACTTACCATCAAAATTTATAATTAGTCAATATAATATATTGAGTACAGTTGACCGTCAAAATTGAGGCCTGAAAATCACGTTTGCCTTTGGCTGAAAAATATGAGGTTTCTTTGCTTTTAATTTTAATTTTGGATGTCGAGCATCATCTGAGAGCCAAGCCTCATATACCACTTACTTTGAGCTTTAATTAATGTTTTTACTCAGGAATGACTGTTTCATCCAGAGTAAAATGGTCTCTCATGGCTCTCCCTAAATTACCAAATGAATTCACAAATGTTTTTGACCTTATTTTTTAAACTATACATAGAATGTCGGAAATATTATTTTTTTGTTATGCGTTAAATTTCGTGAAGAGCCCTAGTTTTACGCCTGAATAAAACGTAGAGCCATTATGCCTGGTAAACAGATGAGGAGCAAATGTCGCATTTTCCTTCATGTTTCTTCTTCATCTCAACCCAATGTGTTGCTCAACCAGGAGTCCACGTCATGTTGACACTAGCGCTGGCGAACAATCAAGTTTCTCGCTTCCAACTTGTGGAACGCCTACACCATGATGTTTGTGCTTATTGGCATGGGGAATACGTGAAAAAAAGTTCCGCGATTTTACTAAGTTATGCGCATTAAGAATCAAGCAGAAAAACGTGTTTCTGACTAATGGGGAAGAATGTTTAGAGGTTAATGACTATTGGGTATTGATATTAGAAGAACGGAAACCGAAGCTTTACAGTACCTATCAATGAGGATTAAAAGTACTCTATTATTGCCAATATTTCGTATATTTTCAAAGAATATGACCACAAACTACCCTCTTTTTCTTCAAAACGATCATTTCATATTCGCCAATCTATAACACCCAACTAAAAAATACCCACCTGGCTCTTTGATATGGTTCTCTACACTTACCGAAAACACTCAAAGAATTTTCAATGTCAAATAAACAAATGAAATTCATCATGTCAATATTCATTGCAATAGAGCAATAATACTAATAAGCAACGATTAAATAACAAGTAATTATTCCTAACTAAAATTAATTCAGAAGTATTGAAGGGTTAATCGCAAAATTGCTTGTTTCCTGCCTGGGGCATTCGATATGCATCGCCATTATCAGTGATCGCTCAATTCTGAGATGGATGGACTGCAGCCCTCGATCCTCCCCTGTCTAACACTAGTTCCCGTACTCCCAGGAAGCCCTTTTTATGCAATTTTCTCTTTGTTTCGTCCATGCATTTATTCTTTTGCCTTTCTCTTGGGAATTTTTGCACCATTATTACTTCAATTATATTCATCACAAATCCACTGTGCCTTAGGTTGCGTCCAATCCATCGGGTTCTTTCTTTCTGTATATAGTTTATTATGGTTCTTTCCTCTTCTACTCCACTGCAAACTTTTTCATAATTTTTTTATTTTGTCCATATAACTACCGCATTAGCTTCCCTTGAAGGCTGACCTTTCATTTGAACCATATGTGATAATTGACACGCAATAGTATATTAATTCGGAGGTCCTATTCACGGCAAGCGTAGTACTCCTAATCTTACCATTCGGAGGCTCTTTCTTCTCGGCAAGCGTAGTAATCCTCATCTTACCATTTCTCTCGTTCGCTTTTTTGCTTTCTTTCTTTCCCCTCTCTTTCTCTTCCTCTCTACCATTTGCACTTTATACCGCATTTCCCTCCATGTTTCTTCTTCTTCTCGACCCCATTAGTTTTTTTTTGCATCGTGACCGTCTCCGGGCCCCACGTCATCATTCATTTCATACTCCATTTCCTTTCCTCCGCTTTCTCCATATCTTACTCATTTTTCCTTCTGCCACCCTCTTATTATCGGTTTATCTTTTCCGTTGAACGGCTGCTGTCGCCTTCGTTGTCCCCGCCTTTCTCTCTCTCCCGCCTCTTCAATCCTTCTCTCTCTCTCTTGCCTCTTGCCCCGGCTCGCTCGCCGGGATGGGAGTGGCAGCGTGTAACGATCAAGCGACGGAATTGTTTGCGTCAGCGAGGAAGCGCTTCCACCGTCCTACAGGTCCTCTTTGTATGTGTAACGGGGACGCTCGGGCGCGTTCATCACCCCTTCGCTTGCCATCCTTTTTATCGCTTCGTCCCTTGCCCGTGCGTTTTTTCCTTAGCCCTTTTGTCATCTCCTCTACTTCCATCACGTCACACCTTTTTTTTAAATGCTCATTGGTCGTTAATTGTTGTACGGCTGTCTTGCATAATTTAGGAGGTCTTTGGCCAGTTTCCTATCATTGAAATTCCCTTGAAAAGTTTTCTGAGGTTACTCTAATAATATATGTGAAAGCTGCAAACTTAAGCTTTGAGAAGTGGAAAAAAATACCCAATCACTACACTATTCATATCCATCCTGCATCTTTTCTCTCGGTTATCATGTGTATTCATCATGTTACCATGTATCAACAATTTATGAATAAGTTTTTTGGTGGGGATGACGGCTGGCTAACAAATTTACTATTTGCTAATAAGTCATTGGCATTTCAGTGCTTGCGCAATCATTTTTGTACTGTTAATTGTGAAAATAAATTTTGACCATTGGTCATTATTTCTTTTGCGTTGTATCTGTTGTCAATTTCTTCTTTTTATTTAAGAAATAAATAGAGTCTACCTATCTTCATAGAAACACGTGGCTTATATTGTTCCATGTTTATATACCGAGGAACTCAACTGTAAAATTGATTATATTTTATATTATTAATAATGTTTGAAATTCATAGACGTTAAGATTTATCCGTATCTTCAGTGCGAATGTCACCCCTACCATCTCATTTAAGACGAGTGTTGCAAGAATCCTTCTTTGCGAGAAATTGTACGTATTAGGGACTAAATAGTTGTTTTTCAGTTTTCTTTTTCCCTCAGCCAAAATGTAGTGCATGTAGTCTGTGATATAAATATTTCAAGCCATGCTAAGTAAGATGAGAAATAATTTATGAATCAAATACTCATTTCTTCTGCTTTAATAGGTGAAATTTCGCTTTAAAGTTATGTTTAAAGTTTAAATTAATGGTCAGTTATTTTTTTAAATACATTGAAAAATGCACGCTAATTATTCCAAAACCTTTGAATCGCATTAATTTACATTTTATTAAAAGAACACTTTAATAGATTATAAAATTAATCGAAATTAAACGCACAGTAATTTATTTTATTTATTTGTTTTTTTCCTCTTCATATCTAAACTGTATTTGAAAACGAGATTACAGTTTCTAATTAGTATTTAAGGTGTTGAAGGAAACAAATTGCACTCCAGGCATTGGAAGTTATGTACTATTCGTGCTGAGAGATGAATATCTACAGGCAAAGATTTTCGCCATGCCTTCAACTTCATTTCAATGATAAAATGCGCTGACGATATGATAGAATCGTTCTAAGTCTCATTCAAACGCCTTTGCAAAACGCAATGAAATTGGCCACGGAGCCAGATGTCTCAAATTATTCGCCGTGATTAAACTCCGGGGAAATTTATTATGCAAGCGTTTTACCAAAGCAGTTGATAAAGAATGGCTTCCTCTCTTCTGCATTTACTCTTGCCTCGCGATTTTTTCCCTTAATTCTCCCTTCTTTCCTTCCTCTCGCCTCTCCCTTCTTTTCCCTTTCGTTCTCTCTCTCTCTCTTCACTCCCTCCTCCTCCTCTCCCTCCCTCCATCCTCTCCACGCATGCGCGGTCTGTCGACCACTCCTCCATTGCCGTGCCGCCCCGCTCTCTACCCCTTTAACTCTCCAGGCCCATAGCAACAAGGAAGGAGATGTATGACCGGGGAGGGCGCGGGCTGGAACCTTGTGGTACTTCATTCCTCCCTCTCCATCCCGCAACTACCCACTCTGATGCTCCCTCTGCTGCTCATCGCCCGACTACTCTGTCTTTCTATGTACCGCACCCTATCCTTTCCTTCCCCCGGCTGCTGTTTATTTCCCACCTTTACCCATCATGCACCCTCCTACCCTACGATATGCGCCCTCGTGCACCTGCGTTGAGTGGGCGTTCACCCGTCTATTGCTCCATAGGTCTCTTTCTCTCTCTTTCCTTTCATCAGTTTGTGAGCCCCTTATTTTTTTAGGCCGCGTATTCACGAGATTTGGAGCGTTTTTGGGTTACCCCAGAATCCCTAATAGCCATAGATCCATCTCCCCTAGAAGGGGCCTCAGTGCCCTTAGATTTCCTCCCTCGTTCGTTTTTGCGTCTCCCTCTCCGCGGGCGCCGAGCACTTATCTGTGGATTTAAATCACTGGGGAAAGGGCGTTCCTGCTGATTTGCGGTTTTTTTTATTCTTCAGCTAATTGGACCACGGTCTTGCAGCAGTCGTCGTGAGCTATTGGTAAAGAATTATTGCTGACGCCGGGCTAAACAGGGCTCGTAATATAGTGAGCCTTCTCTCCGTGTGATAAATGGCTTCTGCCGTCGGTATTTTGCTCACGCGTATTTATTACTAGTGTGTGAGACTATGAAAAATAATATGCCGCTTTTGGTTTAATTTTACTCGTTTGAAGATACTTCGCTACATTCGTTATTACAATGTATTTAACAAGGAGGTTACATTACTCCTAGAAAACATTGGCCTTTGATGTAATTGGGTGAATAAAAGACAATTTTTATTTTTAATTGAATTCTATAGTTAAAGTATTTTCATATTGTAAATACTCTAACCAAAGGGGAGAACTATTATCACATAAAATGCTAAGACTACCTAACTGCATAAACATTTATATGTGAATATTTGCCGCTGAGCGGTCTGAGTGAATATCGATCGTTCTGAGTGAATAAATGTTTATAAATGTTATATAGAATACACATATAAATGTTTATACAGAAAGGGAAGAAAGTGGATAGGAACACAGAGAGAAGCGATTGTAACTGAGGAAGGGCTAACACCCGAAACGTTTTCAGTAAGACTTTCTTTTTACTCTCGTCTTTTTACCCCCTGTAAGTTTCCTCTATTATTGTATATACATACATACATACATACATAGATACATATATACATATTAAAATGGTAAAACAATGGTAAATTAAAATAATTTACATGGTCATGAGGAATTTATTTCTTAGGACAAGACCCAAACTCTTGCAATTTTCTCCAAAAATGTTGTGCAAAATTGAAATTTCATTAAGAACTATGGGTCCATCTGTGGAAATGATCATTTAAGTACTTTTTAGGCAAACATTTGGTTTTATGGTGTGAAGTAAATTGCTCTTGCTGCACAACATCGAGTAACGTCTAATAAATGCTGTGAAAAAAAAGTAGAATCAGTGAGACATTTTTGCTTGATGTAACTAGTAATCATGCTTTAAAACTTAAACATTCATATCAACATTTTTCTTAATTTTAGTATTATTAGTGATTAAATGCTGTTTTACCCAATCCTTCGCCTTTTATTCATTCCCATTCCATCCGACAATTAAAAGGAAGAAACAAACCTCTCCGTTTTCTTGGGGAAGTTCCTGGATTTCACTTCATGAATACGGTTAGCCATTAAACCAAAGAACAAATATTGCCGCTGTAGCTTCCCGGGCGATTGAATTAATTTTGCTAGTCTCCCTTCACTCTGCCGCCACGACGCATCGGCAAGCCAATTTCTGGAATGATCCCGTTTCAATTTCTTCCTTCATCCTTCTTCTCTCTCTCTCTCATTCACCCTGTCTCTTCTTTTATGCATTGTCTCCTCCCTCCATATCCTTCCAATTCTCCAAATTTCCTCCTTCTTCTCCCACCCTACTCCCGCCAACCATACCTAAGGTTTTTCTCTTCTCCTCAAGCCCCCGATCTCAATTACGATTCCAAGAGAGATGACTTTCTCCTCTAACCCCCGCCAGGTTTTATTACCCGTAATGAAAAATGACGTCCATTATGTTTGCGAAACACCGCCATTTCGCAACTGCGCGAAACTATGGGGGAAATCCTCCCCCTTAGGCAGCTTTCATGATGACCGTAATGTAATCTGCCATTAGCCCTTTGAATTGTGAGTGCAGCCGTGTCATGGATTATAAACATTCATCTCTCCTTCTCGTCCCACATCTCCGCCGTGCGACATTTATTCCTAAGACCTGTCCAAAGTCACTCTTTCTTGCAAAGTGATAAATTCATATCCGTCGGTACTTCTTTCCTAAATTTTTCTCTCATCGGCTTCACCAAATTATAAGGTTTTCAAATTTAATGGTGAAATGTAATTTTTGTGTAAGTTTAATTATTACTTAGCTGCATAAATTCTGTAATAAAAGCTGTATAAATAGAAGAGGAGAGGACCATATGGAGCACCATGCAGAAAAGAAGAACGGGCTGGATTGGATACATCTTGAGATACAATGGGTTTGTAAAGAACATAACTGAAGGTAAAATCGAGGAAAAAGTCCCGAGAGGAAGGCCCAGGAATAAATTCATCGACCAAAAGAGGAAAGTAAATAGGAAGAGATACTAGGAGGCATAGGAACTAGTATTAGATAGGAAAGGGTAGAGGGCTGCAGTCAATCTAGGATTGAACGACCCTTGATTATGTACAAATTCATTGTGTAACAATGGGAAAATTCATGTTTTACTTCATTTTGACTCTTTTTCTGCTTTTTTCTAAGATCATTTCGTTCGACGTTAACAATCTAAATTTGGATCGACCCGAGAAATGCTTAACTTTGGCAATCAAACATAAGCCAGCTGGAGCGCTGGCGAAATATTGTCCATCAAAAATTGATAAACGCGGAAGGAGACCCAGAAATCCATTCTCTTCATCAAAAAAACTCTGCGGAGGCCTTCACGGAAACTTTAGAAATCGCTTATTTCTTTATTTTATGTTTTTATATTGTAGATGATATATTTATATCGCTATTGGTAATTACCTCGAGTTCATATTTTTTCTCACCCTGTGTTCGTGCCTACGTGAAGATAAATTGGATGTTTATTTACTTATTTTTGTGGAGGAATTTCTAATGAGTGATTATTATTATGGATGGATTATTATCCTTCAGTGCATATTCCATTGATGACTTTGAAGTTTCGTGGTAACACGAAGCTATTTGAAAGATGGCTGTGCAATGAAACTCATAATAGCGATTCAAATGGACTATGTTAGTAGACCAATTTAAGGCGTGTTATATTACTGAAACTAAATATATGCATTGGACTTTATTATGGTAAATATTTAGTGGAATGAATCTGTCTACTTCAGGCAGAAATGTTTGACAGAAATGAAAGCAAAGATAGCGCAAATATGTGATAAGGGTGGAAAATGGGGATTAAAACATTACAAAATTAGTGACAGAAGTTGATGGTGGAGACAACTCCCGATAAAAAAAATAAAAAAGGGCAGAAATACAAAAGAGTACATTTTGTGAATAAATTAATTCAGAAAGAAGACTAATCACGTTCTGACTGGAAAGTCTGATAAAGGAGATGGATGTATATCGATACTTCAGTTGTATGATGTATTTTATTCTACCTTTGGACTCTCACGCGTGGGCTAGCAAAACGCAACGAGGTAATGTACGGATTTTCTCCTTCCCAGTGTAGAACAAGTTCTATCTTCACGTTTCTTTAGTGATCCTCATCTAGCAAATCTATTGAGTCCTTCAAACCACTCGTCTCATTATATTTTGGCTTCTTGCGTTTTGAAGCTCTCAGCATTCTTTTTGCAATCGGCGTAAGATGGGTGATTTGGATAGATGCGGGTGGAAGATCGTTATCACTCTTATTCAGTCATTCACTCCTGCATCCTAGCATCTCTCTCACCGTTGGGCTGGATGCCTCCGGGAAAAATTCTCGCTTTCCCATTATCTGAAAAGCGATCGCAAGAACTTCACCTTCGCCTCTTGATTCCTGGCCGCCGCCCCTCGACATTTCTTGTCATTCCGTTTCCCCGAGCAACCCTGGTCCCTCCGTATCTCCTCTCTTTCCCTTTCTTCTATCTCTCTCCGTTCTCCCGCTGAACTCTTCTCTCCTGCCGCGAACCAATCTTTTCCGCTTACCTATTCTTTTGGTACTTCATGCCACTCTTCTTGATGCAACTTTTCTCCCAAAAATGTCTCGTGCATTTCTTCATTTAATGGCTATTTCCTTTCCATTATACATTTCCTTCATATTCTTCTTTTGATTCTGAAATCATCTTTCAGACTTCCTGATACTCACTAAAAATATAACTTATTCAGGCCTCTGGTACCAGAAACTAAGTCGAGTTTATACATCTTACAGCATGCACTATTTAAATCTTTATTTTTGTGTATCCTTGAAAGTTGTTAGACTATCGATCTCTGGCGGAAAAATGCTTAATTATGTCCTTTTTTGTTGTGCTTTAATAGCACTCTGAATTAGACTGGTGTCATTTAATTAGTATTGAAAACAAAATAAAATTCGAAAAGAATCTCTAGGAATAAAGGATCTTTTTGTTATTTTACTTTCCTTTTTTTGTATGTTGAAGCCTGTATTTAAACATCCTGAAAGGTAATTTATCATTAAAAACAAAGCTAAACGCGCACCTAATGCATAATCTGACAAAGGAGATGGATGTGGATGGATATGATTATATCTTGTCTATTATATTTTGCTTTCCTTTAGGATCCTGAAGTTATATCAATCATTTCTTCGATGATATTAACTTTCCAAAATTTGTACTTTGATCTATTTGGCCTTGGTGCTCGTTTTGGGTCAACTTCTCAACTTTTCTTCTCAAAAAGTTTTAAAACTACACTCAATAATTCGCCTTCAAAATGTAAAAGGATGTATTTGATGGAAAATTTCTAATTATTTCTACAATTTTATTTGGCATGTCTCTCTTTGCTACTCATTGAAAATATATAATTTTATCGATCTGTGCATATTTTTTTCTTTCGCTAACATCTAATTACGTTTCATACGCCACTCTTTAATTCCACACTGCTTTGTTGGAACTTTGAAGCAGTAGAATGGCTTACTTCATCTTTGATTTTTTAGCAATAGTAGCCTTAAAATTTTTCAAACAATTGAGATTCTCAAATTTTCTTAGCTGGCTGTTATCTCGAGCAGATTAAAATTGTGTCCCCAGCCTAGCAAACTCGTATTTGGGTAGAAGACCGACGTCTAGGTCCACTATTGCCCTAAAGAGTGGGCGTGTGCTGTGCCCTTATTGCCCTTAAGAGTGGATTTGTAGGGTGTGCTTTGCCTGAGGGTTTATCTTGGGGGTAATGAATGGTGAAGAAAAAAATGGCGTCGGTAATAATTTAAGATTGACGAAAGGTGTCTTGAGAGCAACCGTTTTACGTCCAAACCAATGATGGACTGGGTACTACTGTTCCTCACGAAGTACCCTAGAAGGGATGGTGGGTTTTAAACCTGTGCCCCCTGGTTAAAAAGCCAGTGCCACTAATTCCACAACTGGAACTTGAACATTGTACAAAAGGCTTACTTCATCTTTGATTTTTTAAAAGCGATGTAACCCCTCCTAGTCACAATCTTGTAGCCAGCTGATTTGTAAATTTGCTTAGTCATTTGCTCTCACACATTCCTATATAGTCTATGTAGACCATTTTCCTTTCTAACACTTGACTACCTGTCCTCCATGACTCTGGAAAATGCATGTAGTAAATAGTTGCAACTCGCAAACGAAGCGATTTCTTTTCCCGAAAGTCAAGCTCAAGTTTTTCCGTTCGCTCTCTCGAGTTTCTGTGTCTCAATGCCTGTCTCTCCTGGAACCCTCGTCTCCGCCCTACACCTCCACTGCTCCCCGATAGCTGCCGAACGCCTTCAAGTTCCTTTTCTTTTTCGCCATTCCATCCCTCTCAATTCCTCTGTTTCCCCCGCCTTGCACCTCCCCCAACCCTCCCCACCCAGCTCTCCCACTTCACCCAGCCGGTCCCTTTCGACTTGGTATACCTCGCTTTCACCACTTGTTTCTCTCAAGCCTTCTCCCCTTTTATGTATTTATGCTTCCCTTTCCTCACCTGGTCGCTGCTTTCCCCACTCTCCGACCTCTTCCTACCTTGACAGAGGCCCTCCATGTTTCCACCATGCAACTCACGCCTCCCTAATCCCTCGGGAATTCTCTCCGTATTTCTTTCCACTCCCTTCGGCACTCCCTCGCATTGTTACGCGATTACAAGATGTGTCTCAGGTGGAGGCGTTTGCCGAGAAAAGTGTTCTTTACTATCCTTTTATTAGGCTATCTCCCCATTCCTGTACTGGTCGAAATGTTTATGGCCTTTGTTTGGAATGAAGTGGGTAGAGGAAATCCCTAAGGAATGGCCATTATTGGATAGCATTTCGTTTCTATAAATAATTTTTTATGGCAACGAAAAGAGCAAAGAATTTATTTCCCACATATTTACTTTGAACAGTTGGTTTTGAAGGTTTTGGCCAACCTTTCAATAGTTTGAATTATAATCAAGAGAGATAAACTCGAGTATTTACTCCCCCCGGGTCCAGTTGCATCAAAGGGTGGTCTTCTAGCAACCGAATCAGTGAGTATGGTAGATTGTAATGAGGAAAGTTAATTCTTTAGATTGAACTGTCTCATTATTTGATGCACTTAAATCTGGAAATATTTATAGGGGAAATAACATAGTTCTGAATTAAATGTCTCTAAACAGATTTGCTGGAGTCTAGTGAAAGATAATTATATTAGACGTGAGATTGAGGGAATAAAAGAAATGCCAAGGAGGATAATTGCAATAAAATACCCTTTAGTGTATTTAGTAAAAGTCAGAATAAGCTAATTTACAAGTAGGAAGCGCAGCTTTAAATCATAGCCGTAAATTTAAAGGATGTGATCAGTAACTTTTATACATGACAAATAGAGAGATTGCGAAAAACTCTGTAAGCAAGCACTGTAAGTGGGCTTCATTATTGCTGAAGACGATCCACGGTATCTTCTGCAATAAAGCAGTAAACAATGTCGTATTTAAGCTCTCAGAAACTAAACAAAGGCTGAGGTACATACCTGTGGTATCTTTTTGGGTGTTATATCGGCTTCAGAAAGATTGCTGACCCAGTAAATACGGTATTTTAAGAAATACGGTCGACGGTATGACCATATAGAGTGTCAATTTCAACATTTCTAGCGAATTTTATCCATTCCTTAAGCATTTGGTATTAATTGTGAAGGTAAATATAATTTTCACCTTTAAAAATTTGTGAAGAAAAGTCCAAATTTTCTTCAAATGATGAAGTGATAGCAAATTTACTGCTTCATGCAACATCTTACTGCTGCTGCATCGTGTTTCAATTGCTGATTTATTCCTTCCACGTCGAAAACTATTGCCATGATAGATAGCAAGCCTCGCTTTATCTGTTGACATATTTGTTGTCAGTGATCACGCCAATTCGGAACCCTTGTAGTCTTTGCTCGCTCATTGAAAGAAATTGAAAGTAAACAACATGATTAGCAATTGTGAAAAGCTAATTTTTATACAGATTCACTTGAGCTTGTCATTTGGTGATATGGCAATGGCAGCGGATTAAATACGTTCAATAAGAAATGTTTGTTTCAGGCTGTTCTGTTGATTATCAAACATTGGGCTTCGATACAAGAGGTAACTACCCAGAGGTTTAATGATCGATTTATTATGTTCTCCGAGAGTTATTAGATCCCTGAAAATTCCTCCCCCGTGCAGCCACGGCAACTGAATACCAGCATTCTCAGCCCTTCCAACGGATTTATTGTCGCATTTCGATTTATTTGGAATCAGAATGAAGCGTGTGGGTTGCTGGACTTATCTTAGCTGACGTGCTTTGTATTGAACTTTTAATCCACGAATAAAATGGAATTTCTCAGTATTTTTACCTTACCTTTTTTACCTCAGAAAAAGCGGGCGCCGAGTCATAAATCGCTACCGCTTCTGTAGATCGATATCAGTTGAGAGTAATTCGATTTCTTCTTTTATCTCGCTCTTGCTTGAAACCTTTTACGAAGTTTCCGGAGAAGTGTCGCTCTTGTTCAATCAAAGAATCCTTTCCCTCCCCTCAAGCCACTCTCCCCTACGCCTAGGGTCTCTTCCCAAGTAACACCCTCCCTCTCTTCCCACCCGCCATCGTCGCGACAAACCCCCCGCCCCATTTCCTCCCTCGTCACCCGCCATCCCCCCGCACCCCTCATCTCTCCCTCCTCCCTACGATCGCTTAGCTCTGAAAGGAGAGAAGTTAGGGCGTAATTTCGAGGGAAAGAAGAAAGGGAATCAGTTCTTCGTCTCCTTCTGATGCTCTTTTGCCAGGGCGGACCCGCGTCGACCCTTTGTGAAATTGAATTCTCTCCTCTAGATACTTCCTCAGCTTTTCACCGTGGCTCCTTCGACTCCTCTCATTCCAACTTGGGTATCGCTCGACTTTTTCAAAGTGCCGAATACTCGATGCATAAGGAGCAAATATTGTCTCCCTCAGAAAAAATAAGAATTCCTCAAAAATATTTTAAGCATCTGCTAAAAAGCAAATCAACCACAATAATACTGATTATCTTCATACGTACAAGAGTTTTTCTTCATTTATTTTTACTCTAGGGGTAAAACACCAAACTTATTCTTTATTTCCTTACTATCTACGAATCGTAAGAGATTAAAATTTTTTTTAAGTGTAACTTGCTTTTCTTTGAAAATTGTTAACTGCTCTGAAACAATGTATGCGGGTTAAACATTAACAATCCGTATATTCTGTTTATGAATAAAATTCCTTCGATATTATACATGATAAAATACAATAACTTATTCAATAACAATTTTAATAACACTGGAGATCTTCATTTTAAGGTTAACGTTATAGATGCTTTGACCCTGCTATTCTGCCATTCACCATCGCTCCCCAAGTCCTATATCTCTGTCTGTTATTCGTGTTACGATGTTTTGATTTTGATTCATTTGTCTCAGACCTGGTGAATGATATTTTCTGCTGTGGCTTAACACTATTGTGAAGTCTCTGCTGGAGTTTAACTGCTGGACACACACAACAAATACTTTTGATTTGACTCTATATCTCTCGTTTTAGCAATTTTGATTGATAAATAAATACTAATGCTCCTTTTATACGTATTTTTGGTGAATTTTTGTCATACAACTTTGTCACTCATATTTATTCATTCTTCGTTTTCGCACAGAATCTCTCATTTTCATTTTGACCCCGGGATTGAAATTATTCATGCTTTAAAGCATGCATCCCTAGGCGTGTTCTCACATCATTTGCAGTCGATTCAGATGGGGAATTTTTTACTCTGATTTTGCAGAGCAAAGTCCAAATATTTTTTCAATTTCATTTCTTATTCGTTCAGCATGCACATAGGTGAAAACTTACACAGAAGGACAGGCGTTTTTCATGGACTTATCTCTCACGCTCTTCACTATTTCATTTTCTGTATATGTGTCATTACATGATGTTAACCGTCAAGTTATCTGCTCCCGGTAGCCATCAATGACCCAGGTAACTTTAGCATTCTCTTCATCAATCTTTTATCTGCTTTGCGATAGCCTTCATAAGATCTTGTTTCATGTTCATTCTTCTCTAGCTCATTATCATTGCAACATCATTAGTAAGTCATTAAAAAAATTTTCCTAGTTTTTGGTGGAACACGATCTTAATTTGAGCATTGCACTATTTACCCACTGTTATCTTTTACCATGTTATCCTTTGTCTCTCTTCATTCTGCACGGAATTTTTCATTCATCTTATAAACTCCTGCAGGTTTCTTTACAAATGGTGGGTCGAATACAAAGTTAATCGAATCCGAATCCCAAACACGAATCTTCAATTTTTATCAATTCCCAATACCGAATCTAGAATACGAATTCTGTTTTTCCTCAATTATATTTCCCAACTCCTCATAACAGGAATACATAAATAAATAATTATATATTAAAAACAAGTTCAAATAATTTTCTAGTTAATTTTTGAGTCTATGAGTTGGTCTAGATTAACTCTTGATTTGCTTTATAAAAAAGCAGTAAAACTGAATAGAAATTTGTTACACAATATGGTCCATTACTTTTTCAATTAGTAATAAAGAAAGAAAGTTAAGTAAAAACAACTGAAATTTTTCAGATATTCTTAATTATTTTTCAATGAGGTGTTTTAAAGCCTTTCCATGTATTTTTTCAGCTAAATTGCTGGATTTTGCTGTTGTTATATTGAACACGTTAATACGTATATCATAGTGCGTTAGTGACTTTGGAGTGACAACCGCGGGATATTGTTTCAAATTTTAGCACAAAATGGTGCGACCAAGTTTAAAACCCTGACCCCAATCAATATCAATTCGTATGTTGAAAATAATGACCATTTCATGGTAAAGAAAGAACTCTCTCTCTTTCTTTTCACTATTTGGTCGTGTCTATTTCCGTATCTGAGCGCATTTTACTTTCACCCATTTTTTATTCAATTCTTGTTTAGAACCTAAATACTCCTCCATTAATCCTAAAGGAGGACCTAGTAAACTTTTTTTTTACCGTTGCGGTGCTGAACGACGGCACGATAGAGTAACAGAGACAATTTCGAGAAAATTTCGCACCTTATTAAAAGTGATGTTTTATTATGAGTTCTATGCCAGGTATATATTTTTATGCAGCACAAAATTTCGTTATTCAGAATCAATAAGAAATATTTTCGGTTTATCGGTTGAAAATACAGTAAAGACGGCAGGCAAGATGATCTGAGTCGCGCACGTCGGCATACAAAAAACTCCGGAAGGTTATGAATACAGTGATGCCCATGCGTCGTGCGGCGATTTTAAGTGAATCTTGATGCGACAGTTAACAACATAAATCTCCATTGATATGCTTGTTTTAAGACATAATGAGCGTTCACTCTAATAACCATACTTTAGAAGTGCAATGTCGGCGAAATGAGTAATTTCAGGGTGAGATTTCGAAAGAATTTACGACGGACGACCATGAGTTTACAGCGACGTAGCTCATATCCCACCCGCAAAACCAGATTCGAATTCGATCAAATATTTTTTGGAAGGATTCGATCAAATCTTAAATCCATGAATTTGGTGAAAAATTCGATCGAATCCTCGAATCCTGACTACAACACTATTCTTTCCCATTCATTGCAGGTACAAATTATGGCACGAGGTCACTCGCAAGGGTGTACGTACGCCAAGTAATTAAAATCTGCCTCGAAAAATAACATCATCTTTGGAGATCCAGGTTCTAAACCTGGCCAAGTCAGATGACTTTTCTCATGGTGACTTTCATTCCTCATGTACATGCACCCTTGCAAGTGACTTTTTACCTTCATTTGTACATGAAATGATTGGGTAATTGTCAAACCAGTGTTATAAAAAGAACAATGGTGGGTATCCACCGTAGAAGTGGATTAGTAAGGACAACCATCGTCTCCTGAGTCAAAATGTGGCCTTGAGACGTGAACATTTAGTTCGTTTAAATCCCCGTCGACGTTCGTTCTGATGAAAGATGATTTGGTCGTGCAAATCGTGGGGGTATTTACCGCACGTGGTCATTTCTAATGACCATATCCATGACGGTGGTTTGGAAATTTATGACCCTCACTACGGTTATAGCGCCTTTAAGTTAAAGTCTTCCTCAATTTTCTGAAAATTTTTACTCTTCTATTCACATAAATGCAGAAATTGTGTGCTTGTTACCGATTCTCTTTTTGATTTTAAGCCTAACCTGATTTCCTCTCTTTCAACTCACATTTGCGGATAATACGCACATGGTACATATATCCCTCATTAATTTGAATTCCTAAGAGCTGAATCTCATGGATGTCAATATTACTTTAAGAAAAACAAATATATCCGAGTGAGGTGTACACTGTACACACAAAATCTTTCAAGACTCTCCACTTGTACAATTGCACATTAGATCCATGGGTTTTGAATTAAAAATTTACCAGTACTATATTTTTCAAAATTTGGGACAATATCGAAAATTTTAATGTAATTGAATTGATTCTCAAGGACTGCGAGGTACTTTCATCATTTAAGTGGTCTTTATCATATCTACATGTGGACTACAGGATCGACTAGCCGTTAAATCTCATTTAAAATTCGTTAGAATGCCAAGGTGTTTTGTTTTCGTGAAAGGAGTACAACAGGGTGTGTCGGTAAAAAATTTTGGTGTTCTTCGCCAAACATATTGAGCTTCAAAAGGCTTAGGCCGTGTTGAACGATGCCTAGTTCTCAAAGAGTCGAACTTTTAGCCGGGTATGTGCTGAGGGACATGATAAAGGTAGTGTGGAGAGATGAAAAGAGGCTAACATCTCTCTTTTGCACCGATTCACGGCATTCTTCGCATTAATTCACAGTGTGCTTCTCTCCGCCATGTTCCGGGAATTCCTCTCGGAGGCAAGGGGGCAATGCCCTTTGACTTTGCCGAACTGACGGCTGATGAGAGGGCCCGACCGCCACCTTCTCTTCACCTGCAGCAACCCCACGCCATCCCGTTCTCTTCCCAGTCTCAATGCCTCCACTTCGTCCCTTTCCCTTCGCACACATGCCTACGTTCCCCTTCCTTTCATCGCAGTTCGCCCTTTGCTCCGACCCACCGTCGAGCAGAAGAGACTCCCGGCCACCTTTTGCCGACTCCCGCGCCGAGCACTTTCTCTCATCCCGCACAGCTTTCACTCTATCTATCCGCTACCTTTTCTTTCTACTCAATTGATTCCCCTCTCACTCACGGCGAGAACTTTACAGTTCGCCATGTTTACTAAGACAAGGAGGGCGTTATTCCATTCCTGACCGGTCAATTCCTCCTTCCTTTTGACTTGATCAAGTTCGTTTGAAAGTTTTGTGCATTTCTAATTCTACACACTTAAATTTAACGTTTATTTTAACGTATTGCTTTCCTTTGATTTCCCGTTTCGCTGCAAATATATGAGAAAGTACTCGTATTCAGAACATCTTCGTAATGGGAGTAAAAACATTTAGCCATGACTGAAAAAACTAAAGAGGTGAGCAGTTGATCCGAGTGTAGAACATTTTAGTTGTTCATAACTTGAATTTTTCTTTCCTTCCACTGTGTACATCCCCTACTGATCTTAGCCAAAAAATGTATTACAAAATGCCGTCAGAAAGTCCCATGTTTTTAAAATGTAGTATATCTGGAAATATCTCTTACATAATCTCTTTTCTATCATTCTTCTATTTTTTATATCCAATTAAATATCAAGTATAGGTCCGAGTTAGTGATTCAAACAATTATCCTTTGCCAACGTTTCGGAATTTAATTATTTCCATCTTCAGGGCTCAGAATTTCTATGTTAGGGTACAAAATGATTAACAATGCTTATTGAGGTAAAACCTACCATGGTCATAACACTCTGGATAAAAATAATAATAAAATTTAAGGAACATCATCCTGATGAGCATAGTCTAAAGTCTAATAAAGTGACCTCCATGTGTGGATATATACAACACTATACTTGATATTTATTTGGATTTATAAAACATGAGTTCGACAGCAGAATACTGTTCTTCTATTTTTTGTAAGTACGCAAATTTCACTTCTGGTCGGCATTTTTTTATGAGCAAATTCACAATAAATATGTATTTATGTTACTTTTAGCTGCAAAATTCAGACATTTAAATGCTTAATTTGCGTTATCACTGGACGAGAGATATTGTCATGTCTATGGGCTGTGCAAAACATTTTTCTCAAATAAGGCTATGTAGTATGTAAAATGATCAAGGCAGTAAAAAGTTATTGTTCTTTATGTAGAGAGATTCGCCCTTTGATTTAATATTTATTTTTCATTTGTAAAGATTCCAGAAACTCGAAAGTGTATGATATATTTTTATTAATCGTTAGTTTATTTTTCATAGGGCCAAATAATAGTAATTTCTTTGGTAAATTATGCACATGAAAACTTTTTTGCCAAATTTTAATTAATAAAGTTAATGCCAGAATAGCAAGAGTACGAATTTTAATGGAAAAAATATTATTATTTAATGAAAAAGGATCGATTAAAGTGAAAATTACCCCTGAAATACCTTGGTGCATTCATGACACAAGGTTAAATCTCAATTTCAAATTCAGCACGTGTTTGTGGCAAAAGTTTGTGTGGAGAGAGAAACATAACAATCTCGCTGAGCACAGTTGCGGTCTGTAGAGAAACAGGACTGATAATTAAAAGACCAGCGAGTTTAAAACGTGGTTGAAAATCTCAGAAATTGAACATATACTTTACTCCCTTGCTCCAGGACACCTTCACCACATCTTCCCGTGTCTCTCTCTTCAAAGTGCCTTTCAACCAAAATTCTTACTCTAATGTAGTTCTTAGGCAAGAAAAAAATCCTCATAGTGTTCCGAGAGTGTATTATCCAAAAGTACATTTTTGCCACGAAAGATTCAGGAAACTTAAGGGACTTGGCAGAGAAAGATTTTATTCGCGGGAAAATCTAATTTAATGAAAAGCCGTGATTTTTGTCTAACAAAGCCACGAAGGAAAAGAAGGCGTGACATACTAAAAGGACATAGATGAGCGCCATTTTAGACTCCGAAGTAATACACCAGGCTATGGTTACAAGAAATATTCAGATACCTTGAGTTATAGGTTGACGCGGACGGTAAGGCTTTACACCCTGCCGCATTCTGTAGACCTTTTATGGACATAATTAGACATTCTTTGCTACAGATATGTATCAGAAAATATTCATTCCTTCCTCGACTGATGGCTTTATCAACAATGGAGCGTAACTCTAATCTATCATCACACATCTCAATTTAATTTCTTCCCTGTTCCGATTCATTTTTCGTATTCGCTTCTGAGTTGCTGTATTACCGCACAGTGAAAAACGCTCAACTAACGACTCCCAGGGAAGTATCTACCTTACTATTGAGTTATCCCGTTGTATTGACCTCAATTTGAAAGAAAATGACATTTAAAACTTTTTATAATGAGTAATTATATGATTAAAAATTAATCAAGTATATTAGTTAGCTAGTTTTTGTTTCATTGGTTCTCATCCCATGGAAGTTATCACATCATTATCTGAATTAACTGAATTACCTAAACGGGAAATGTCATATCCCCTAAACCTATTCTATCCTTCAGTCTAATTACTCCAGAAGAAATGCAAAATTGGTTCTCGTGGCGAACACATGATATGATTGGAGGCAAAAACTGAAATATATCTAGTATACGCTGACCATATGATTAAAAATGACCTTATCGGTATCTCCAATTGCAATTTTTCCTTCTGAAATGAAAACGAAATATGAGTAATTCTCATCGTTGCGTTAAAATTGTTTATTTAATTTTTTTATTTTCAATAAAATACAATATAAGATTTTCTTTCAACGAGATATAGATAAAACTCGAAAATCTTTTTTAATTAAGTGACTCAAAAGAAATGAAATGCATTCCTTCAGTACGTAGAAATGTACTTTCGAGAATATTATTGGAAACATATTGTTGTTGTTTTAATCATGTGAAATATTGCTACCGCCATGCTGCCAAGTTTTGAATTCTTAAAATGTAAGAACCCCTACGTTTCATACCATTTTTCAATTTATAGATTTACTCCTCATTTTTATGGATACCCCATATGGATGGCCCCATATGTATCAATGCCTCGGCGTTACCTATGCTACCTCTCCCTCGACAAGAATTCCTCAGACCAGGTTCACTTTGGAATGGGGACGCCAAAGGGAAACCATCCGCATCACCACTTACTCCTCTTCCCCTATTTCACCGCCGTGCCACCGCATGTTGTCCTCCCTTGCGGCACATCTCCGCCGCCTCCCTCATCCCGGCCACTCCGTGCCTCCTCCGTCTTCCCACCACAAGGGAGATGCACCCACCCCCCAGGGTGGGAATGCAGCCGCGCCGGCACTGTAAGCCATTCGCTGCACCCGGAGCTGGGCGGCGACAATAGTTTCTCAATACGCACGTGTGCTTGGCATTCCAGGGGGATCCACTCCCTCCCACCCTCCCCTTTGCCGCCCCTTCCGCCCCCAAATCCCCGACCCCTGCTCCTTCCCATGCTATGCATGCTTCCGAGGCATAGGCTGTGCTTACTCTGGTGGGAACCTTGCTGCAAAAGTGTCAAGTATGTGTATCTGGTAACGTCTTTGGGTTGTTTTTCCATTCGTATTTGTGTTTGTGTATAAAATTTGGTTGTTTTATTATATATTTTTTAAATATTTTTTGATATGTGAATAGAGAAGTGGAGATATTAAAGACAAATTAGGGGTTCTACGGAGAAAGGAGATGAGCATTCATTTTCTTTGTAAACTTTGCGCTTCCCTGCATGCCATAGCAGTAGCTTGTGGAAGGGGATGCTTATTCAACAACCACGAGGAGAGAAAAAACGAAATATGCTTGGAAAGTAAATGAAAGAGTACGGAAACGGGGAGTAAAGGAAGATATATTATGTTAAATTTGAGTTTCCTTATTTTCTTTTACTATCTCATTTGGGAAAAGAAAATTTTACTTCGAGTCACTTTCCGTTTAGAAGGAGGTTCTTCATTGCCGTGTGCGTTCCTCTTATCACCGAATATGCCATCACACTAAATCTATTTCTTCCTCTCTTTCCATTAACCTTTTCTTACGTTACACCAATCTTCAAACCATTACTCCGCAATATTTGGCGTATCAAATTTGCCATTTTCTTCTTTACTTTTCATTAGCTCCTTTCCAATATTTCTCAGTACCTCCTCGGTTTCAGCCTTGTATGTCCGTTGTATCTTCTCATTTTTCCACCATAGCCACATCTGAAGCCTTAGTAGAACTTTTTCCTCCCTCTTTCTCACTGTCCAGATTTCCGATCCATACAAAGCCATACTCCAGATAAAATACATTAAAATTATTTTCCTTGAATCCTTTTCTACACTCCCAGTTGTAAGAAGATCCCTAAAAAAAGGTTTTAAAGGTTAACCGAAAAATTGATGTACAAGAATTTTACTTCACTAAATTATCTTAAAACACTATTCTTGGAACTTGCTAGGAAGCTCATTTTAAGAAGTGATCAAATTTCAAAGATTTTTACTGAGTTTATGTATAATTTTTATTTCCTCTGAATGCATTTTTAGAAATACATTAGAATCATAAAAGTACGAAATTAAAACCCTAGAAATTCCTACGAGGTGGTATAAGTTGAACAATATTTCCCTTGTATGATGTTTTAGAGGTCTTTATCACGTTTGATAATTTGTCCGCAAATTATTTAAAGAATGTGGATGGTAAAAAATGATACGTAATTTTTCAGTCTATCGTTCAGCTTGGGTCATTTCTCTCCTTAGACCTCTAAAAAAAAGCCATGTCACTGCATCAACGTATCCATGCCCGGAGTGAAATTCCATCCACTAAGATTATCCGTAGAGCGCATTACCCACTAGGGGCTTCCCGCTGATCGTCTCGTTGCTTGGGCTTCTCTATTTCCGCCAGTAGTCTGTAATGATAAAAACTCTACCAGAGCTTAATTAACTCCGTGCAATGTTGCCAAACTCGTAGCAGACTTTGCTCGGCTAATTAATTTCAGGATAAATGAAAAACGAATCTCGGGAGTCTAATTTTCAGCCAGTTTTGGCATTAAATTACGTTTTTGTTGTTGTACTCCCGGTAGAACAATTTAGGGTGATGTCTTTTTGATGACGTTAGACAAAATGATCGCATTGCTTTTGTGTTATTTGGCTGCATTCATTCGTTTGCTAGGCGTGTATGCCTTTTTTCTTTCGTTTGTATTGCCATATCCCTTACAGACTTCACTAAGGTAGTTGGTGTTAGGACAAATTAAAAACCAAGGGAATTTGATTCGCTGAAGCCTGATATAATACCATTTCGTTTTGATAGTTGTACTTCCAGAGGTGCAGTTTATTGTGATGAATAAATGTAAAGTAAATCTAAATGATCGCCCTGCTTCTGTGTTAACTTTCTACATTTATTCATTTGATAGCCCTCAATACCTCTTAGTTTGCCATTTCTGATCGTCTCGTTCGCCTTCCATACTTTTTTCCATGTTCGCTTTCAGGCGCTTTGAAGCTGTTACGGGAGGGTAAGAGGGGGCGCGAAGGGTGGGGGGAGGGGGTTGATGGCGGTGTGGTTCGGAGGGAGGGAGTTTGGGAAGCCGAAAAAGTCGGGAGGTGGTGAGGAGCCGACTCAGTGTCGATAAAAGTGACGCCTTTGGAATGCATTCCGCGCACGTATTTTCCACAAAACGACTCACGCCTCTCTCCCACTCCCTCCCACCCCCTCTTATTCTTCCTTCTCACCCCCCGTGGCCCCCAAAATCCCGTTGTCCCTCCCCCCACCCAAAACTCCTCTCTTTTCCATCCTTTCCCCCTCGTCATTTCACCCAAATAATACGCCGTTGCTACTTCGCCTTTACTTCCACAAGATCGGCCGAGATGCAGTTGGAAAAGAGTAAAGAATTTCCTTCTTCGCCTCTCCATCTCTGATCCAATCTTTCGGAAAGCCATTTCCTCCTCTCCCACTCTTACAGAGTCTTCTCTCTTTCTCCTTTGTTTTTTCTGTAGCAACCCAACGGCCTCAATATAGTCCGGTAGGAAGATAAAATAACTTTTTTATACCTTTCGAGCGCATAGGATAGGTAGTTGTTCTGGTCTGCAGGCCTTGAAGTTCGAGGCTCACATTTTTGTAGATCCGAAGAGGTGTTCCGTGAATAATACTATGGTATGAAGTGACGGTGTCTTCGGAATAAATTGCCTTCCTCGTGGCTGAGATGTGAGAACTCGCGTGCTACAAAGTTTGAGAAGTGGACTGTCAACTCCTTTGTTTTAATTGCTGCCAGTATAGATACTATTTCCTATTTATGTTGAGCTAATACGTACTTATATCAAAATGTCAAAATATGGAAATAATCTCTGTAGTTTTAGTCAGCAGAAGGCATTTTAGACAGCCTGAGAATCAAATTTTATCGCATTCATTGTAATTACTTAACAAAAATTTGACGCATAAATGGGAACTGGTAAAAAACAGAAGTGACAACGGCTGCTCAACCGGTAGCTATAAAATCATCTGGACTTCTAGTCTTTTCTGGTCAGCTTTTCCAATAGCCCATGCTTCCGATCCATAGAGTGTCACACGAAAGTTTTGACGTACTGTTCCCTGGTTTGTTGCCCTATCTTCTTTAAGCACAGCAGTTGTCTCTTTCCAATGAGCGTCGTCTTAGCTTGGGTTATTCTCCGCTTGATATCCATTATACTTCATCTGCTCCACGTGATGGTGATTCCGAGATAGGTGAAGGAATCCATATGCTTTAATTTCTCTCCTCCCATGGCGACTTCTACATTCAGCTTCTCTCTTCCTTATACTAGGATTTAGTCTTCGTCTTATTTATTCCCAGGTTGTTTGCATGGAGAACTTTGTCAGTTACGTTTAGAGATCTTGGGAGATCATCACGATTTCCAGCTATTACTGCAAAGTTATCTGAAAAGCGGAGAATATTAATTTATTCTCCGTTTATCTTTATTCCGCTCAACCCAATTACTTCTGATTCTCTTATGGCCTCCTCCAAGTACATATTGATCAGTCCTGGTGAGAGTTTGTATCCTGGTCTTACTTCTTATTTGTAGCTTCTATCTGACTGCCATCTTTCATTTGCACTGTCAAAACGTCTTTCTTGTATAGTTGGAAGGTTATTCTTCAGTAGTCAGAAGTTATTCCTAGTTTTTCCAGTAGTCTGAATATTTGGTTCCACTCAACATTGTCGAAGGCTTTCTTCAGGTCTACGAATGCGGCATACAATGACTTGTTCACATGTATTGTTCCCTCTAATTTTACTCTCAGGTAGAGTATGGCCTCCCTGGTACCTTTGCTCTTTCTAAATTCAAACTGGTTTTCCGAGACGTTGTCTTCAATTTTCCTTTCCATTCTTCGGCTTATTATTCGTGTGAGTATTTTTGATGCATGTGCCACAAGACTCAAGGTTCTCCTCAAATATATCAGTCTTTGTCTTCTTCGGTATCGCAAACATTAAGCTCGTTTGAAAGTTTCATGTCGTACAGGTTATCCATGGCTTTACTTCCGAGCGCTTTGTTAATTTCTCTTCTGATATTGTTTGCTCCAGGTGCTTTGTTTTTCTTGAGGTCTTTTAATACTCTCTCAAATGTGTGAGTCCCGGTCTTCCTCGTCAACCTCGCTTTCGTTATGTATTAGGTTTTTTCCTGAGGCGTCGGCCCGTGGTAGAGTTCTTCGATGTATTGCTTCCATCTATTCCTAATGACTTCATCCTCCATTAATACTTTTTTTCAATATTATGACGTATATTCAGAGATGGACCTTTGTAATTTTCGGAAATATTGACTTATGCTCCAAACATATTCTTTTAAGCCAAGTCTATGTACATTTCATTTGAGCTTACTTACAAATAAAGGCATATAAAACTCATTCTCGGAATACTTCTACCATATTTTTCTTTTGTAATATTGGTAGGGCCATTTTTTGAATGGTTTGAGTTAAAGTTTCATATTAAAAAAGTCATATTTTGTGTGGCCTGCCATGTTGATATTTCCATTTTCTTTAATTGAAACGTACTGATTTAGCAGTAATAGTGGTTTTTATGCTGTTAATCACCTACTATTACCATAAGCATTCCTATTAAAGTCTTTGTTAACTATGAACTCCTGAATATTGCAAATAAATGACAAATTACGGTAACTTTAAAATTGCTGTGATTTACCATGATGATTTACCCATCTCTACTCAGATAAAGCTTAATTTCTCTCCAAGTGATCATGATATATGCAAATAGATGAGTAAAATGATATAATGAGATATACAGTACTCTCTTATATAGTGCTACAGTCAGATTGATGGAAAAGAAAATTTGAACTAAGAAGGAATTATGAATTCAAAAGTCGAAGGTTTCACTTGGTGGAAGATTGACATTGTACTAAATCAAACTTTGAGTCTTCCACAGTTTTATTATTACATTAAACAAAGAGAGATTGGCCTTCTAAAAGATTTTGGTTTTCATCTGCATGACATAACCTTCCTTTATCCCTCCCCATTGCTTTTCATCAACTTACCCCCCAACTCAAGGTGACACACCGGCTTTCCACAACAGTCCACCCTCTCCCCTTATCTTCCTTCCCACCCTTAACCCACCTCACTTTCACCACCTCCCTTCAGACATACACAGTAGCAACTCGATAATACGAAGCTGGCGGGACCGAGAAATTGGAACTTCGTATTTCCGAACATTGTTAATAAATCGCGAAAAATATTTCCCCTTCCCCCTGACTTCTATGGTCTTTGTAAATGTTTTAAAACGAGTAATGGTCGTTATTCTTGAAATCATTTGAAGTAGTGCCTTTATAAGCTAAACGTCGCAAACGATCGTGAAATAACTACCACCTCTTAGGTCACTATGCAAATGATTTTTACGTGGCGATAATTTTCCTTGCAATATTTTCGCCCAGTTTCCAAGACGAATATAAAGGAAGTTCTGCATTTGTATGACACTCAAGCTTTCTTAATTTGCGCGTAATCAGGACATGCAACTGGTATGGGCGTTTAAAAGAGACATTGATTTCTAACATCTACGCAGTTAAGACAGCAGCTGGCCCGACCGCGCTTCCAACCACCGGTCCGATCTTCTTAATCTACGCCATGGTTTACTCACCCTTATTTTGGATTTTGTATTCCATCATTTCCCACGTATTTTTGGAATATTTTTATTTTATATGCTAGCAATTAAACGCAATGGTACATTAAATTTTATACAGCAGAAATTATACAATCGACTTTATTATGAAATTTCATGTCCAATAAAAGTGGTTTCGAATACAGAATATTGTGATGTTTGATTTGACACATCAGAATACATTTGATGCTTTTACACCTTTTTATTTTCTCTACATCTATTAGCGTCATTAATTTATCTTTGGAAACTATGTTTGACTGTCAAAAATCAAGTTTTCCGCAAGCAAGGTCATTATTGTTTCAAGAAAAATCCCTTTTAATGTGCGTCTATCAATGGTAGCTTTACTTATAGAGAGAAAACACAGCCTCTAAAATCCGCTGATGATCTATATAATATGGAGTAACTTTAGAGTTTGGTTACAAATTTTTTGAGTAAGAGAGAGAGAGAATTTTAGAGATTTTAGAGTAAATGATTCGGAATATTTTTAGAGCCTGGTCAAGAGTAGTTATTACAATTCATTTTGAGACCTTACTAACTCATCATGGTTAACTTCCCTGATGAACGTTTATGAGACAGGAGATAACTCCTACGCCTGCCTAAGCAGGCCTATTTGCTGAGAATCCCGCTATCCCGCTTCAAAAGCTCCATTAGTGGTCTTGATGGAAGGCATGCGTGAACTGCCCGTATTTGGTTTGGAAGGAGTGCATTATCGAAACGGGTGCGCTCTCCGTGTGTTGACATCACTCCGCCTCTGCTAAACCGCTGCACAGACTCTTGAGTGAATGGGTATTCCCTATCAAAGTGGCGGAGCTAGACTAGCCCTACCGTGGAAATCGAAAGCTATCTTGTTTCCGCCAAAAGTTTAGATCTGCTGATCAGGGTCATCTACAAGGTGATGGATTAAATGAACACATTTGTTTTTTTCATCTCTATTATTTTTAGCGTATTCAATGGTTATGCATAAAATATTTATATATATTTGATTTAATCTTGTTTTTATTCAGTATATAATAATATTGATTCAGATAGGTCTGCAAGACATGTCCGAAAAAACTATTGGAAAATTTATATTGATCATGAAATTTTAATAATGTGAGGGACAGTTGTAGGATCACAAAATAATATTTTATCATCTTAAATTGAGCCAAAACTCAGTGAGTTCAAGGTAAAAATAAAGTTATACAAGAAATTGGGATGACGGAAGGATATTACAGGACTAAACTACATTTAGAAAGTTGATAAAAATGCTCATAGTTTCTCAGGCAAGAAAAAGAAGAAATAAAATAGCAACTGGATACAATAGAGCAGTAAAATGGCAAAAAAATAAAGCACTATTGGGTCGCAGCAAAAGAAGGGGGAAAAAGAAACAACAATGATTGTGTTGTATTATTCTACGTGGTCTTGATACGCCCAAAATTTAGAGATGAAGAATGATATTTTCATTCTTTTTACTTCTTTAATTCTTCAGTTACTGTAAATTAATTTGTTTAAGTAAAGAATTATGAACTCGGAGCTATATTTCTTATGTGTTTAGTATAGAATTTGATCGTAGAAAAGGTCGTTCATATCTTTGTCTTTCTGTTATTTGGATGCTTTTTTGAGTTGGAAGAAATAATTGCCTCACACCAACGTGCGAGAGGCTAGGTTGGAGCTGCGGTGGAGAGGAAGTGACGCGACGAATCATTCAGCAATCGGGGAAATTAATTGTCAAAGCCACCGACGGAGGAAGTGTGCAAGGCATTTGCCTCGATCGATATAGCGCCAGGTAAATGCGCCGGCTATGGAGGAATACTATGTTTCACTTCACATTGCTGGATTCACTGTTTCAAACGAGAAATTGTTTACCTTTGGGCTTCTGAAGTCATGAGGAAGAGATACAGTGCACTCAAAAAACTGGTGAGGAGAGTTAACTAACTCATTGCTTAGTATAGCTTATCTAGAGAAAGGTATTTTGCTACCATTTTTATTGGCTTGTTATACACATTAATATATGAAATCAAATGATACCCACCGTGATAGTAAGGCTATCAGAAATTACTAAGACAGCGAGTGGATTATATTTTCCTAAAAATCTTGGATGAAATAACTTAGATATTTGAGATGATTATGCATCGTTTTGAGTTCATGTATCAAGTTTAGTGTTCTGAGAATGACGTGGGTATTATATGCACAGAGTCAAAACCTATTTGAGAAAGACAGAGATACAGAGCAGACTGCCGATATTGATATCAAATATGTCGTTTTGAATATAAAATTCTGCAATGCGATTCAAAAGTTTCCTTATTCCAAAGCCTCTTATGTTTTGTAAATATATATTTTTTTAAATTTTGATTTCAGAACCTCTGTAAGTGGCTAGCCAAAGTCTAGCGTACCATCAAGTTTCAAAAAATTATATTTAAAATTCCGCGAATGAAACTTGAAACAGCACTTTCGCCATTTTCCTCAGCAGAAAAAAAAGAGCCAAACTTCCATTTTAATATATATTCAAAAATCTCTCCGCAGAACCTATAAATACAAATGCATTATAAATGCATTTCGCAATAAACGCAAATAAATGCGTATCCTCAAAATTTGTTAATTTACGGTACAAAATAAGGGATGGTTTCGGTCGACACATGCTGTACGTATTAGCCCATACCATGCTTTCATCTGAGCACATTAATGCATTAATGTTTTCTTAGAAAAACATATTACTGCCCAATCGGGACATCCAAGAGTAGATTGGCGCAAGTAGGCTTTTACTGAAATATTTGGAAGAAGATAACCTCACTCTTCTCGGAATAACTCATTTTCTTTTCTCTAAAATAGGATCTAAAATATGTGAATATCTGAAAGTGCAAATACCTAGGAATATGCGACGTGTATTGAAAGTTGTCATTCCCCTTGAAGTATTTGTTGGTCTTTGATACAATGCGCTTTTGCTGAAAACCGTAAAAATAACCGTAGAAGTTCGTTTAAAATTTCTAAAGGCAGTGCAAAATGAAAGGTATACATTGGTGTACTGACATTCCCTGCAAAATCGACAATTTAAAAAATGTAAATCACCTTAGTAACACTAATCTGACCGCATAAATACACCGCGATGGGCTACCTTCGAGAAAAGGGTCGAGGATTATATCTGGTCAGTTGCCAAGAAAAGGGTCCGGCACCCCGCTAGGCAAGGTCATTAAGCGTAGGAAGCGACTACCTGGACGATTTCTTGCCGCGAGAGAGCTCCGTACAGGGCGAAGAAAGAAATGCTATAAGCATTCGTACAGCCAAAACCATCTTTCCGTGAAGGAGTCCGGCGCGAAAGGGTTAAGATGGTTATTTGATTCATTAAATATTATTCTCTCTTGGAACAAGACTATGTTTGGCAAGAAAAGTCCTTTTGGTCAAATTTATGATTCATAATGCAGTTTTTTTTGTGAAAATGCTTCATCATTAACTATTGTTTGTCTTTATAACGAATAGCAGACGCACAAATATGAAAGATTCGAGTTTACGGCTTAGGGACGACCAGCAAAGATAAGCGAGACACATTTAGCTACGATGGATTGGAGCCTACTTAATTTTGGCGGTTTAGCCAACCCTTTGAGGGGCTGAGCCTAACTTGCCGATTCTTCTACCCCCCCCCCTCTACCCTCGTAATAAACGCATGTACCTTCTTACCCCTACCTTCTAACCCCTTTTTTGAGATCTTCCTCATTTGCGGATGAGTCCCGACGATAGGAGCCATAATGGGTGGGAGGATTGGACCCTGGACGCTTCTTTCGGGAGTAAAGAGCCTTAATTCTTAGCCATTATTCATCTGGAGTCGTTGCTGCGTTTTCCTTTGGAATGAGCGTTGGTAGGAAAGAGTGAGGGGTGTAGAGCGGTGGGAAACGTACTGGGGCACTCCCCAATCCTCCCGTCCATCCTTCGGGCGTTTAATCTTCGCCCTCCATTGAATGTCCCCCCGTGTGACGCCTCCTCGATCCTCACCCCGTCTCCCTAGTCCACTCCCTTTTCCACTCTTATCACTTTCTCATGTTCCTGTCAGCCCTCAGCAAAGGGTGCATCTAGAAGGTCTTTCAACTTTTGTGACTACTCGAAATGAGGAAATGTTTTTATTAGCTAAATACCCGGAGGTCGAATATTTTTACTGATTGGAAAACAAGCTCTAATTAAATATTATCAGAGGATTACATACTTTTTCACATTTATTACTTGCCTTGTTACGGACGTCTAGAAACTCCGCAAATCAGATGTGTCTTCGTATAGCCGCGGATCTTTTCATCAGTTGTGCAATCGGTCCGTAATAGTCTATGGAATGGGAAAAAACTGATGATCACCCAACTCAATCGTTGAGTTTGTGAGGTATACTTTTTACCGAAAACCGGGGAGGAGTGGGTACAGTTTTTGAGATTTTCCTTATATCTCGTTCACAAATCTTTCCTTTTTTCCCAAGACATATTTGCTGAGAAACATAATCCATCAATGAATCATTTCACGTTTGATTGGTAGCAAATCAATCACTATAAGATCGGAAAAAAGTGTTAAATGTGTACCAAATACATCCTTCACATAATGATGAACATAGTACAATAAAAGTTATCATTGTAAACTCTTAAATATTTTCATTATCATATAATCTCTTCAATTTCAACTTCATCCCAAGTCTCATTCAAGTCTCATTCTCGGACACCTTCAACAAATTCGGTGCTTTTGGAAAATACCTAACCAATCCTCTGAAGTTATTAAATTTTCCTTAGCTAAACATTGGTCATTTCTCAAAACCATTGAAATCTTTATTGAAACTTTTGATGGTGATCCCTTGATTGCCTCCTTATGGTTTTTTTGGAAGATAATAGTTTTTTCTCCGGCTATGGGTGTAGTTTGAGCATCTTAAATGAGGAGCAGAGATTACCGGGAGGTTGGAATAAATAGGTGGATTCGAAGCTTTTTGAGAGCAATTTGCGACCATATAATTATTGCTAATATTGTCTATTTTCCTTTAGATTCTCTAATTAATCACTTTAATTTAATAAGTTCATTTGTATACATTCAGTATAGTAACAAACATTGTCCCTGTAAAGTATTGTTTTGCAAGTTTTAGATTTATGAAAATCTTTTCCCTTAAAAATATTGGCAGATGGGAACTACCATCCCATGTCATCCCCGAATCACGTACGCCCAAGCCTGCGGCCTCAACGTTTTCTTGACAAGTCCACGGCATCTAGGAATATAATTACTAGAAGTAGAACGAGGACATGAAATAAGTATATAACTTTTATGGACCATATTAACCCAGCTTACTGCAATTTCAAAACCTTTTGAAGGATGAAAAAGTTGTAATACAAATATTAATGTTTTCCCCACGGATACTCACCCTCAATTTGTTTCTCCAGCAAGGCAAAATACTTATACAACGATGTGATTAACCTGAACAGCACAGCAACTGAGGTTTGGCGATGTTATATGACGATGATGTGATAGAAATGAAGACAAAGATAATGTAACCAATGGGAGGTGAAGCTCGGAATGGTGGTTTTAGCTCTGTCTGCTTTTGCCATATGGTGTATAACACATGAACCAACCACCTTCGTCTACCTCTCTTCCGTTAGTCAGCCAGTTCCTTCCCTATTCGAAATTTTCGTAATTATTCCATCTTCACCCCGGTATAAGGTATGAAGACTTTAATGTTGCTATCTTCATTTATGATTATTCTTGTTTGTTGGAAAAATATCTGTTGATTTGAGCATTTAAGGAAAAAATAGACTAATATTACAATCAATTCTTCGCTTATGTCAAATTTTCTGGTGTTTCGTCTTTGTGAAAAGTATAAAAATTATATTTAGATATTCTATTTATATTTATTCTATTTGCAATACTTAAGCTTTTTCTCCAAGTAGTTTCCCTGCGACCTTTCTTTTGTTTATAAAAGCAGTTTATTTCTCACCTTGCCTCTCATAATGCCTTCTGTTGGCTTTATCCACCGTAATCATGTCTCTATCACAAAAATTGATTTCGTTTCAAAAACTGTTAATGCAAATGTATATTCAAATGGTAGTTATAATTTAGCTTCTACACATTTAATAATATTTTACGTTTTTTTAATGTTTGTTTTTTGCTACCTTTCTCATGAGAAATTTTATCCTTTTTTTTGAGATTTCATTTGCATCGGGTATGGTAAAAGAGTTTGACTGAGTGGATTGCGCATCAATCTGAGCTCTTATATTCAGAATTAGGGACAGTTTCGATGGCACACCATCCTTCTGTTTCTCGATAACTAGCATTTAGCTCTTCATTCTTGAGAGGTGCTCATTTCAGAGGTTAGTAGTAGGCACTTGGTCGGGCCCCAGCGTCCTCGGGATCTCTGCCATGCGGATAGTTTTTGAGTGCAAGCGTCGGTCCTCAGAAATATCATTACCTCATACCTAGGCGGGTCATTGTCCTCGTTTAGTTAAAAAAATCAACTGGCATACCAAGCCCTCCAGAGGAGAGCTGTAAAAAAAAAAGAGCCACGCCTTTGTTCGAAAAACTCAACGAGATACTCATCTAAAAAATAAATGGTTTGGGGGGAAGGGAATATAGAAAGGGATATGTTTCGTATTTATTTTCCCATTTTCCGCAACTTCCTCTCCTTTTGACTCTTTGACAAAGAAAGAAAAGAGGGAATAGTGAAGCCGGTGACTTTCTTTTGTCTCCCTCTCTCTCCTTCTTTCCCGTTCCATCCCCTTCTTTTGCTTTAGAATCCTTCTCTTTTTATTTACCTCTCCTACCCTCACGCCCTCCTCAACCCTTTCGCGAACAAATCCACTCTCCTCTCTCATTATCCCTCCCACCCACCTCCTGCCTCTCTTGCACTTCCCTTTCGTTTTACCTTCGCAATTTTTCCCCGCTCCCCCCAGCGTTCGACCCGCTCGGTCTCTGAGCTTCAAGTGGCCAGGCACTACCATTCTGCCCGGCTGGCGTACATCGCGTAGAGCAGACCAGGCCAGTGTTCGGCGCTCGGCTCTGTCCACTCGGCTCGTGACCCTTTTTGAAAATGCACTCGCGACTCGGAATTCTGCTCATGCACAGCATCGCTCGCTCACTCGGGCGCGCGCGCGTGCAAAACGGCGTATCCGCGGCTCTTATTTCTCTTTTTTTTCGTTCACGAATAGTAAGGGTATTGAGGAAGTGGTTGTGAGGGGAGACACGGACTGCCTTCACGAGCGGTCCGAGAAGATTCGGATGAAAGAGGGTGTTCGGCGGAAACCCGGAACATACATATCTCAACAAGGACTGTCCTCGAACAGTAACTAGTGTCCTTTGACTTTCCATTATATTTGAAATTGAAGAACATACAGGGCTCATATGAGTTTTATTTGTCTGTAAAATGGTGTGATTATCCTATAAAATTAGTACTTTTTCTAAAATAATAGCCTATACTATTAGTACTATTGCTTCATATCATGAAAATTGGGTACGTCAGTCCATTTTTTTGCCCTTCTCCAGAGGATTAATCTTCAAAGAATACTAACATTTGTTTTGTCTAACGGATGGAGGTGATCAAACTATGAAGATGACTTACGAAGTTCATTCAGACCATAATAATTAAACTTTAAGGTGAAATTCGAAACTTCTTCAAACTTATGGCGAACGTATTGTTTATAAAAATGAAAGCAAATACGTAGTATATTATTGGGCGTCATTTTCCTAGAAGCCCCAATTAAGTGGATGGCATTTTTCATTCAGAGCGTAAATTCCCTTTGAAGAGCTCTTATATTGCTTTCAGAGGAAAAAACTTAAAGCACAGGACAATCCTCTTTGTAGCAACAGCAATAACAAAATGAGACACGTCCATCAATAATATCAGTATCAGCACTAACCTGCCAAAATGGAGGCATAGCTTTGGTTGATATTAATACAAAAATCAAAATTATCTCGATAAAATTGTAAAAGTTGATAGCAGAAATCTGTAAAACGTTGAAAGTGAGACATTTCAACTTGAATATTTTGTATGATTTATTTGTGTCACTAAGTGATACAATGGCTGAGACAACTTTGCTTTTAAAAGATCATGGAACCACTCAGCCAGAATATTCAAGTTACTAGGTTAGTCATGTAGATTTTTTGATCATACAAAAACAATGTACAGTAATAATTCTATCAAAGCGGAAGACATTATCCTATTTCCATTCTCTATATTGTTTATAGATATTGACTAATTGAGAACTCCAACGGATATCTTTAAAGGGATGCAATTCCTAATACAATCGTTTACTGATTTCCTAGATTGTAGATTAACAATTACCCTTGCTAATAGTTGATACCAGTAAGATAGGTGAATCCTTAGAACCGGCTTAACGGTTTCAAATTGAATACAACCCTGGCTTGAAACTATTAACTTCTTGCAAAAAATAATATCCCAGTTTTGCTAATGATATTTTTTCTCCTTTCAGGTAAGGTACCGTGGTGTGGATGCTGCACTAATAGATTTGGACTTCTCGTGGTGAGTCGCTGCATTCTGAATCATAAACTCTCCTGTTCTGGAGATAATTCCCAAATATGACGACAAAATATTTTATGCGGCCTTGATTTTGACTTAATGATCCAATGTCTTGATATAAAAATGAATGGAAATATGCTAGAACTATTATAAAATCTGCAACCGCAACTTTTCCGTAACCTCTCAAAACTGACATAGTTTTTCAGCCTAAGCTTTTGGCTTAAAATTTACGCATTTGTCGCAATTGGTTAATAGTGTACTTTTTTCTGCTTGCACGTAGTGAGATAAAAGTTAAAAATTGAAAATATTCTTACTTTGAATTTAATATTGGTATTTATCAATCTCTCCCTTGAAAGTATGCATACTAACGTCATCAGCGTTTGTTTTGTAATACGTTCCACCGATGAGCAAGTGGTAGTCTTGTAGTTAACCTCGGAAATTATCCGGAATGTACACGAAGGAATGAATGATACCAGTTATCAGTTGAACAAGTAACGTGCAGAAACTTGAAACAGTTTAGGTTGTAATGGCGTACAATTGTTGGACAGCAACAATGGAATATTGTTGAGCGATTGTACAATTCGTTAGTTACAGCAAATTCTGCATTTTTCCCAATGGATATCTTCAATTATGCAGGATTTAAAAAATAATCTAGTTGATGCCATTGACTTTGAGTTGTTATGTGTCACTCTTAATTAAAATTGTAATGGAGTATACATGATCCAATCTCTGGACTGAGGTTTGCCCACTCAAGAGAAAATTTCTTGTAATCTAAAACAAGCCCTCATTTCGAACTGGTAACAATGCCACCGCACATTAATTAATTTATGAACTATAGGATTCCATGTCATGTAGTTCATAAATGAATTGACTGATTACAAAATAGCAAAGCAAGCATGAGCGCGTCAATTTCCGCTTCTGAGAAGTGATGAACAGGTTAAAGGTTTCCTCTATTTTCCATTATGCAAAACTATGTGGTGAATGCAAGGTTTTAAGTTTCCTCCTCCAAAATCCAACAATTATTTGTCTCAAACTCTAATATTATTATAAAATTTTTAATGTGTTTTTCTTGTACGTATCCTTATAGAAATACTTAATCAACCCTGATTAATTTCAAATGCTGTATATTTTCAATAGCCTTCAGTAGATAAAATATAATATTGTAAATATCTGTCGGTTAGAAAGGCTAATTCAATTCGTTTTCATCAATAAGCATATTTTTTTGCGATCTCATTAAAAATGAAACAATTATGTATGGCGATTTTGGTAACAGCCCACATATTGTTGTTTGGAATATATTTTAAAAAATCCTATGGCCCCTCTTAAAAAACCCTTAATTGCTTCGGGTATTCGTACAACTCATGGCTTTTGTCGGTCTTTCACTCTATAAAAGTACTCCACTTCGGTAATTACTACTCCACCAAAAACATTATCCAATGAATCTCAGTCATTTACTGACTAAGTTTGAATGCGTTGGATATTAAATGTAATGTTACTGCCTTTGTTAGCCTTTAAATGGAGTAATAACCGTATTTTGAAACTACAATCCTATATTTATGGGAAAATTTAATCCAAAACGAGGATATAGTAACTTCTGAAGAAATCGCTTAAATGTGACGATGAGGAACAAGAATCTGCAATATGCATTCTTCATATTTTAATTTAATAGCTATCTCAAAATTTTATTTCGGTTTCGAAATAATTTAAAAAGTTTTCAAACTACTTAGCAGGGATAAAAAGTGACTTTTACACACCTTAAGCAAAATTTTGTCTCGATACTTTGAAAATTTTGTGAACTTAATTTTTATCTAGATGCTAATATGGCTTTACCTATAAGAAGTCGCCGCGACTTTTGTGCTCGAATAATTTTGTGAACGCCTTTTTGTGTATAGAGAGAGCTAATAAAGATAATTAAAATAAAATAAGTTCAAATAAGTTATTAGTGGAGATGTTTTAATTTGAAACCATTATCTTACTTAATCGAAACACTGTTATTCTTTTAAAAATCTTATTCAAAGAAAATGGAACAGAAATCCATATGCTTTCAGGATAACATGAGAAAATAGACCTCTTTAAGTCTTTTAGTATCATGTTGATGCTGGTTGTCATTGGTTATTATAGGCATCCATAATTAATTGTGCTACAACTTTTACTAAGGTATTTATAAAACCTATGGTGTAATAAGTATCCTTGGATTATTATTTTTTCCTATATCAATTTCATCACTTGACATTTTTGCGAAGTAAAAACGCCGCTCCACCTCGCTAACTAAAAAAATATCGTTGGCAGTTCTTACAGCACGAGGTGCAAACAACTAGCTATCTTGGCCTAATTCTCAGAATTTAGAAAAATATTCAAGGCCTAAACAAGGAAAACTATAATATATTTGGAACCGGATTTAACGCAGTTGATCATATTGTGCTATTCCTTATGGCTCAGGGCTAATCGTTCATATACGTTTACATTTGATCAATATTACAACGAAAAGTGAAAATAAAAGAATTGAACTCAGTCTGTTCAGGCGTAACTAGGTGAAAACACTTTATGACTGAATAAATTATAACTTTGCAATTATTAAAATTTTTTACCTCCTTCATTTTCCCCTAAGTTATGGATATATATTCGGTACCGGAGCATATGGCTACATTATGTGTATTATATTTGCTGTCTCTACCTGAGATCGTATAGACCTGTATCCTCTGAGAAGAAAATGGTCGTCTATATATAAAACCGCAGTGAACTGCGAAGTAATTTTTGATTGTCACAATGGTTAAATGATACATCTACATCTACGAAATTTCGTTCAAGCCACCGCTAGGGTGTGTGGCACGGGGTGATTCCACACCAGGCATGCAGCACTCATCCCAGTTCAAATCAGAACCTCGCACGTTCCTCCGAATGCCAAGAGAAGGCCAAAAGAAATCAGGGCAACGGTAAGCAGTCAGACCACAAACCAGGAGAGTGATACGTAGAAGAACATACTACTATTCAGCACATTACTAATGCTATAACTTCTGGTTAGTATTATTAATGCGACAAATAAATAGCACTACAAGGTACTTAGACATGCAGGAGTATATCATGCCGGATATTGCATACGAAGTTAGTATCTACAATTCATGTTAAGATACTGAGCACTACTGAAAAAACCTATTTAACCAAGTCAGTATCCTAGAACTGATTTATCACAACTATTATGGTCCCTTATTATGCGTGGAAATAATGACATCTTAAATCAATTGGTTCTGTTGTCTATTTTACTATTCTTATTCTTGTGGTCGTTCCTACCATAATAGTTTAGCTCTAACAAGATATTTTGAACGTATGGCAAAAAATAGTATTCATTATACATTTATACTACATAATACCCCGCGAGCCGCCGCTTGGGAGTGTGGCAGGGGGTATTAGGTCACCAGCCGTGTAAAGGTGTACGATTTTTGTAGATGAAATGGTGACATGTATTATAGGAGTGTATTGAGTGGAGCTCAATTTTTATTGTGGTCGCTTATTGTTCGCGGAAAGAACGAACTTTTGTACCTATCTGTTCGACAGAGTATCTCTCTTATTTTATCGCATCTGTCAGACCTAGAGATGTAGTGAGGATTCATGATAATATTTTCTGTGTTGCTCTGAAAAATATCAGTTCTGAATTTATCAAGCAAACTAAGCCTAACGTGTATCCTCTGAGTCCCTAGGGGCTCCCACCTTAATCCCTCTAAAAGTTGTGGACACTATATGTACGCCCGTAGCAGTTTTTACGAAACGCGCTGCTTTCATTTGTATTTTATTAATTTTTTTGGTTAAATCTATTTGACCAGGGCTCCAAATACTCGCGACGTATTCGAGGTGTGGCCTAATCAGAGCGAAGTAGCGTCTCTCTTTGACTTTTTCATCCGAGGACCTTCCTATTATACGTTTAACAAAACCTAGTTTCTTTAATGCTGCACCACATATGTTCTGTGTGTGTATATTATAGTCACCATAGGTACGGGGCAGGCTATATCTATTGTTTTCTTACGCGGGTGGTAGGAATCAAGTAATCAGCAAGGTCTTCTTGGGTCATTTTGAGGAGCATGTGCTGATGCAGCCCGGGAGGTCTGTGTTGTGACTCACCCGGCAACGATGCTTCCATCAAACGCACTCTCTCCTCTTGCCCCCACTCATCTTTCCTTTGCCCTTTCCTCCTCCTCTCTCTCTCTCTCTCCTGGCTGTGAGTGAGCGCGTTCGGGACATCTGGGCGAAGGGCGTAGAGCGCCAGGCGATGAATGATGGGCGGGAAGGAGCTTTGGCAGTTTGCAGAGCCGTGGGGGATAATGGAGGTGACGTCGAGTGGTATAACGAGGGGGTGGGTAGGGGGTGGAGAGGAGGGAGGGAGGGTCTCAACCAACCGGGGCCGTGGAAGAGTGGGTTTCCTTATCCACGGGAGGTGAGAAAGGGTTCTGCGGGCGGATGAGGTGGGCTTGAAAGGGAGGGCGGGTGGTTCGGGAGGAGGCTGGCGGTGTTAGACGAGGACGGGAGACTGAAGGGCTGAAGGCAGGCAGCCCTTCGGCGAGGGATGTTTCGTCGGCGGTGAGAGCTTTGCGTGTTTAGCGCCAGGGAGCAGCCGTTATTCATCATACGCAAATGAACTTCCGCCCCAGCTTTCGCGCAAAAGTACGTTTTCTTTTGTGTCCATTTTTCGCGAAAATTGAAGTGGGTGGTGCGAAAGTCCTTTTCAAGATGCGTTCTTTCGATTAATCAGCAGCTACTGCGTTTACATTAAAAGGTGGTCCTTTTTAACTCAGGTATTTTCGGGTGAAAGGTTGGACTAGTTTCGAAATGACGGTAGGATATCAAGTATCTGTAGTAGTTTGCCGAGAAGGAAGTAAGTTTCTGGAATCGATGCACATTCGTTGATTGATAAAGATAACATATAGATAGAGTGTCTACTCACTGGAACGTCAATATCATATGTATTATGGATATATATAGTATCATTCTAATGATTAACTACTGCTCCAAGAAGTGAATGACCTTCTCGCCCCGTCTCTCTCAGCTAACTTAGGGAAATTGTAGATTGATGAGGTAGGTGCAGGCTAATCTATTTCATGCGGAACTTCCCTGCTTCTCATGTGGTAAGTTAAAAATGTCGGCATTATTTATAGAGAAGCTTTACTGCTTTGTAGGAGACTTTGTCATCCATCATTACTGTCTTCTGGAATTTTTTACTAAAATATTTACTTTTCTCTGTAAAGTAACCCAGGGCCCTGAAGAAAACCTTTAAATTACTGCACAGTATCGCGCTTTAAGTGCAAGCAGTCTTGTATCTCGAAGAGAATCTAGATGGAGTCAATTGCATTTAATTAAGATAAGTAGGTACTACTTGATGCAGATTTCTGCGTTGACTCTGAAGGTAAACTCCAGATTGAAATACGAAAAAAAGTTTTTTGGTGAATCAAAAGGGAAGTGATGTTTACAATCTCTAAATAGAATAAAAGCTTTAAATTTTTATATGCTCATAGGATAAGGAGCAAGCCAAACTGGCCTGGCTTTTGCTTGTATTTACAGCTTATAATGGGTTAAAATAGCGTATTTGTGGAAGAGTTCATAGTTGTTTAATCATGAAGAAAAAAAAATTTTAAAAAGTGATGCATCTTATATTTTCATCCACTGAATAAACGTTGCGACTCCAAATGGGGTTTTTATTATGAAACATATGAAAATATTTTTAAATCCTTCCAGAATAGTTTAAATGTTCATGTTGGAATTAAAATATTCTTCCCATTCTTATTTTATAGTGCCTCATATTCGTTTTTGACTAATCAGATAAAACGTAATTTATGATTGGCTGTGAGAAAATCCATAGCTTAACTTTGAAGTGCTATCCGCTGTCTTATTGTCCTTTTGGTATATCCTGACCTCTCTGAATCACCCAAGAAAGCGATAGTCAGGAAAAGAGGAGAAAAAAATACTTGAAACTAGAGTCGTTGACCCCATATACACACCTCGGATGAACCAAATCCTAACCAAATCCTGTACTATGAAGGCGTCCCTTAAAATTGTTTAGGGCAGAGAACAAAACCTATTGCTTATTCGCTTTCCGAGTATAAAATGAATTTTTTGTTTCAGAAAATTAAATTCTTTGATTTAATTTAATTTTTGTATGTAAATTATTTAATTATTTTGTAATGTTAATAGGCTGCGACTGATTCTTAAGGACGGTGGTATTGAACCAGAGAACTACAGTTGAGAAATCGCCCTTCTGAATAATGGTGCAGGGAGAAATGAGGGTAAAAACAGTAAAAATATTTTTTTCTCACAATTTTTCAATATAATTGTGCTGATTATCAAAATATAAGATGAAATTATGAATTTATGGTAGAAAAGAAACGTATAGAACAATATTAAATGCCGATATGAAGGATAAAAAATTGCTAATTCTATGAACAATGAATTGGGTGAATTGCCTATTTTCGTGCCAGAGAAAATGATTTGCTTTTATCATTTAGTATTTTTCCAGGGTTCCACCTTTTAGTTGAACGGTTCGATGGCGTATATGGCCTACCATGAGACAAAGGAGACTCTTGAAACTCCTATTCCTCCCAGACTTATGCAATAAAAGAAAGAATAATGAATATTCTATCGTTTACTCATTTCATTGCTTATCTATTTATCTAATACACACTAATACTATAGCATGAATTGAATGCCACAGACGTAAAAAAGTAATGAAAGAGTAGCGAAGATTTGTTTACACTTATTAAAAAATTAGATGATAATGCACGAGATATATGAGAAACCGCTCCATCGCCCCAACCGCAATGCGATGATAGTTTTTCAATAGTAATTGGACAAACACCGCGTCCAATTCTCATATTTTGCCCAATCAATTCGTTCGTTTTCTTAGGTTTTGATCCGAGCTTTTGAGCTTCCTTGAAGCATCAGACTCTGGGTATTTGTGATATCCTTATGATTGCATTTCACATATTTTCAAATTCAAGTTGGGTGTGGCGCAATGGTTGGGCAGTATTTATACTGCCAAAAAAAATAGCTTCATGGTATTCCTTGGAATTTCCGTGACGAATGGGTTAGGATAAATCCTAATAATGTGTATTGAAGGCCATAAAATTTTCTAATAAAATGTTCCACAATTCCAAAAACTACATCATTTTAGAGTGATACGTATGTTTTAACCTCAAGTAAAAGGTTTTGTTAAAGTAAATTTTAGTTTACCTCAAATATTGGAAGGAAATTTCATTCATTTTACGCACTTTCTTCATTACTGAAAAAGGTGGCCGGAAAATTGACAAAAGATTTAAGATTTTTAGTTTTCACTCGGAAAAAATTGGTATTATACAAGAATAATTGTTTATGAAACCTTTTAAAAGTTTCCGGACTGATGCCTCGTGAGAGTTTTGCCGAATTTTTTGACGAGCTTATAAGTTGAGTTCTGGTAATTACCAGCATTGCTGGCTCAGTACTTAAAAAACAAAACTATGATTTAATTTTTTTATGCGCCGTGCATTAAATTATTCGCAATAAGTTGTGACGATCACTTACACTATGGTACCCTGAAAACATAGTGCCTTCATCACGCAAAAACGCTCTCCTTAGTCCCCAGATAATTTCATTTAGATGAATATGAAATGTTTGTTTAGGCACTGTTGTAACGAAAAAGGCATTCATATAATACCATTAATTAATATCTATTTATTTGGTTTCCTACTATTTGAGTGAGTTGATTTTAAAAAGCAAATTCAAGGGTGAGCAATAAGCAATGCGCTATAAAACTTTGATTAAATGACCTCGAGATTCTTCGGAGCTGGATTTAAAAAAATTGCGCGAAATGAAGTTCAGTTTCATATATGGGACTAACGGTAAAAATTTGGTAAAGATGGATATTAATATAAGAAAAATTTATAAAACACCATATTTATAAAATTTAAATTTTCGTGCATATCCGATAGCACTTAATTATTAAACGTTACACTTCCTACATAAAATTGGAAACTTGAAGTGGATTAAAAACTCATTTGGTTTTTTTAATTTGGAGTTTTTGCTCATAGAAAAATGGTATGATTACATGCACAGTATTTTCTGTCGCCTAAGCTTAATATTTCCTTCAATGTTTTTGATTTTACGGTATTTTTTTAACTTTTGGGAGGAAACGGTGCACATTATTATTCATTTAGCTGTCGGAAATAGTTATTTTTCTATCTGACAGAAGGAATGGAAATGCTATTTCCACCTGCATATTTTAAAAATGCATTTTTCTCATGAAATTTGTAATGCACCTGTTTTTACCCGAAAAAGAACGCACGTTTCACTAGTGTTAATTTAGGCATATTCTCGTTTAAAATTTCCCAATCCGTGTTTGATGAACGGAGAAATTTTTTTGCCTGGCAGCATGGGGGATGCATTCCTTTTTTTTCCTTTATGGAATGTGGTGAAATATGATGAATCCCCTCCTTCGACCTGAGGATGGAGTCGGGCGCGACCAACGCTTAGCACAGTGTACTACATGTGCTAGGGAAAGGAGGGGTGTGGCCGGGAGTGGAGGCCGAGCTCGGTGATGTGAATCATGCAAGGCGACGAAGCGGCGATGATGCACGCGTGCTCGGTTTATCGCCCTGGGAAATCACGATGCACGCTTGCCCCTGATCGCCCCGCCCACTCACACCGGCAGAAACTAACACACACACGCACACACATGCCGGGCATCCGAGCGCCGATTCTCCTCACATCTGTCGCCGGGAGAACTTCCCGCTCTCCTCTGCCGGGGGCGCCACCACACCGCCGCGGTCAGGTCGATGACTTCGACAATGTCCGCGAGAGGGGTCTCTTTTCCATTGCGTCTCTCTCTCTCTCTCTGCCCCACCCCTATCACCTCCTCCCAACTCGACCGAATCCCTTATCCCAGGGCCCCACTCTCGGATGAACGACCTCCAGGGTCCCTCAAAATCCCTCTCCTGCCCCGTTCCCTCTCTGTAATTTCTCCTTCTCTGTTGCCTTGCACCTCACCTTTCCTGTTCCAACGCACATAATCGCGTGCACCTTTCCTTCGTCTCTTTGAACTGTCAGCGCTTCGAGAAAAAAATTATCACTATTATTATTTCATCTCCAAACAGTACCAGTGGGAATTTTTTCGTGCCGTTTTCTTTAATTCCGAGCCGCGCACATGGTTTCGCCCGGCTTTGTAGCCGTTTGAATCAAGACTTCTTTTGTGGAGCCGTCATTTCGCCCCACTCGGCACTGCCACGAAATTAACGTATTCCAACAGGCAATCGTATAAAGCTTTTTAGCTCTTCCAGATAATATTTTCACCATTGTAGTAATAAATTTTCAACTTTTTTTTCAGAAAATAATTCCTTAATGACTCGCCCGGCTGGGAATGTAATGAGCGAGCGAATAGGAAGCCATGTTATATGTATATTATTCTTTGTATACTCTGACGAAGAAAATGAATAACTTCCTGTTCCATTGTGCATATTATTTTGGCTGTAATTCATTTCATAAATTAACCTATAAGCTCATAATAAAGTCAATTAGTTCGTTGACCCTTGCGAAATCCATCGAAAGAATATTTTTCCCATAACAAATAAAAATTCCACCAATCTTATTAACAAGACTTATTTTCACGAATGCAATATTTTATTGAAATTTTATTCATGATAATACTTTAGCGTAATTAGTCGAATGGATTGCCGTCAATTAACTATGAAAGCAAGAATGAAGTATTCTAGAATACTTTAACAAGTTTTTAGACCTAAATATGGATTTTTATTTATTTTATCGCGTATTTTTTATTCGTGGCAGTTTGTATTTTCGCAACATTTTAGTTTGAAATATTTTATTTTCTAAAGGATACTTTACTTGGTACATTTAATTGTACAAAAGAATGTATGTATTCTTCCACGGTGAATATTGTACCACGTGAAGCGGGAAATTGTACGACTGTCTGAATGAGTGAACGGGAAATAAAACTTGGTCTATTCTATTCATTTTCTTGTACATCATTCTATGATACATTCGTTTGCACAATAAAATGTACCATCCAAAGTGGCTTGTAGAGGCGTTTGATGCATGAAAATAAGATACGTTGGATGCTTGCGGACATTTCCATGAATCAGCCTGAGAATGTACGGGTTCAAGAGATCTCATAAACCTGTGAGTACGCTTAATGCACAACCCTCATCAATCTCTTGTATTCGCTGTTCCAACGCGCGATTCTAGTCGGCCGGCAATAGATCCGTCGTTCCAATATGCCGGAGCAGTTCGCTGCAACGGATGAGGTCATTTAACCCCTTAAATCCCTTTCGGAAATACGAAGTGATATGCAACACCAGCACTCACTGTCTGGCATACAAATTTGTTACATGGAGGTAGACGATGTGAGCCCCCTAGTAGAGCGAGGCGTTAAAAGAATTGCAAGGAATTTTTATAAGTTTATCGATTGAAGGTGATTTTTTTTTCAAACCTTCGTCGACTACATTCATATCACTATGGCAGGAAGAATTTTTAATATTTTATTTTGAATATATTTTCCCGACTGTATGCATGCCTTTATCATTAATAGAACGGAAATGTCAGAGTGAGTGTCCGCAAATTAGATAGGAAATATTTTTTAAATATCTCTTGGTCCAAATCTCGATGTTTTATTGCTGGATGAATTCGATTACTATTCATATAAGCTGGTGACATAATAAATCTGACTCATTTACTAGTCGAATTATTTCGTCCTAACGCCTACTTATGTACTAACAAATTAAGCGAAAGATTCTAAACAACTGCTGCCTTTGCCACAAGGCAAAATTAAATAATGGGAGAAGGACTTATCTTTGATTTAAAATTCATTACACTATCTTTAATCAAAAAATTTCATTATTTATCGTGTTCCTCCTCTAATATAGCCGTCAGAATTATTGTACTGCTTTTACCAAGCACTTAAGATAGTGGTAGTGTGCGGAATGGCATTACATTGGCCTCTCCCTCGTGAAACCTGAATAACGTCCATATTTTATTAAAGGTAAATGAGAGCTAGATTATCCTACTTTGACCCTGATAATAAGGAAGGGATTTAGGAATTGCTGGCTTCTCATTTGACCGTCCGCGCTCTCCGGCTTTTATTTCTTTGCCGGACGCCGCTCTGGTCATGAGCGGACGAGGTCATGAGAAGAATTTGCCGAGTGGTGTGGTCCCTTCACCATGTCCCTTCTCCAAACCTCTTTTTCCCTTCCATACCCCACACCTACACCCACCTTCTCTCTCCTCACTCCCAGCGAGTTGCCCCTGGGGAGTCCCCATGCGCCCTGCTCGGCCTTTGTCCCTCGCGTGATCGCGCACCGAACGATAGCGGATCTCTTAATCCGTCGACTTGCCTGGCGCCCGCCGCCGCAAGGCTGGTCCCACTGGCAAAGGAGGGAAGTGGCGACTTGGAATCTCACCGCTTCCCCTTCCCACCCGTGTCTGCCACCACGTCTTTCCTCAATTACTCTCCCCCGTTCGCCCCTTCTCCTACTGACGAAAGGGACAAAGCGGTCTCTTGCGCGTTGAGATCGATCTTGCGGGAGTCACGGTGACTTCAGGGTGACGCTATCACTCATGTGAATTAAAGTAGATGCGAGAAGTGCATAACGGTTTTCAAAAATTCTTATTATTCCTTGTGCTAGAAGTTCTTAACGTAAGTTGCCTTTGGCCTTCTAGTTAAGAGGCTAGGTCCAGCTCTATGTACTTCATATATGTGGTTCCCAAAACTTGAATACAGTCGCTGTACTCATTTGATTTGCGGAATGGCTATCATGTCAAAGATCATTTTCCATTCTAATGTATAAAAATGGAGTGGTTTTTGTCGGTGAATATCCTTGGCACACTACTCCTAAAAAACTACGGAACCGATTGCGTGGAAAGTGTAGATGATTATAGGACTCAATGGCCTCGAAACGGATCCGTCATACGTAGCAGCATAATGCTAATGTAGAATTTTGCACTCTTTCAGAGACAGAGACGTAAAAATTAAGCGGGCAGTCGTACAGCTCAGAAAAATCCTAAAGATACCAAGGCTCAGCACTTATGTTTTCTCATTGCAGTAGAACTGATGGACCGACTTCCATGAAATAATGTGTATACTTGGTTACATGATTAGAATGAGAAGGATGCAGGCCATCTTTGAACGGCCAAAGGGCCTAAAGGAATGAAGAGTGGGCTCTCCAGGTTTGCTGGCAATTTATAATTCAATTGGGTACTTTTAACCCAGATTTCCTATGGTTTACTTCCATCAGAAGAGTATTTGGATCTATGGAGAGGTCTCTGTTTTTAGCTCATTTAAATCCCCTTTCCTCAAGATTTAGGGTTGAAACCTATAAATATTAAGCGGAAAAATATAAAAATTCTGGTTTCTCTTTGCATGGATCAGAGAAATTATTGATAATTTCCCTTAAACAGCTGAAAGTATGTGCTAGCGATTCTCTTGGAATTTAGCTTCCCCTTTGATTGAGACTAATTTTTGCTAAACTGCTTTACTTGCTTGGACTATTGCCTCTCTGAAAATTTTTTTTCCGTTAAGTTTATCTCTTATTTTTTCTCAAATAATAAAAATTAGACATCTTCTCTTTTCCTATGAAAAAAAGTGGAATTGTTTGAAGACCATAGTACTTATATTGAGAATAAACAATATGACAACCAATCTGTTACATGTTTCTGGTTTGTTCTGCCCTTACTGAGTCTTACTGCAGCCGAAGGTACGATATTGTGGTTGGCGTGGATGGAAACGAGAGGTCGTTTAGATCTTCACCCAATTTCAGGACCAAAACTCTTCAACTGTTCCAGTGAGGAAAAGCATAATTCTTTGAGAACTATTATCCTTTTCAGACAGGGTATGAAAGGAGCACATTAGATTGGAAATATGGCTGATAGAAGCGACGGGCAGGGGTTAAATCCAAAACCCTTCCTTGTCACCGAAACCAAAAATCATGATTGAGGAACGAGCGGCACCAGACCTCAAGTTGAATTATAGGTTGAAAAGTAAAAAGCCTTATAATGATACACGCAGTCCTGAGCTCATAAGCCGTCAATTTTTTTCTCTCCCTAGGATGATGAAGACTTTTTCATGGCTCCAAAGGAAAAAGGTTGGCGTCACATTTGCGTGCATATTCATGTTAGCTGGAGGATGGAGTTTCACGTATATAGTGCAATGCAATGCCTAGGGGAGTTTTAAAAGTTTTTTCACCATTTTCTTGTGGGTGCTACTACGAAAGCAGTCACAAGAAGTTTTATTTGGATATAGCGAAGAAAATTTTGTTGAATTTGGGAAGCATTCGGGCTGTATTTACATAAAATACGTAAATGGTTATAGCGTTTCAATTTAGTACATTCTGTCCCCAGAGTAAAAGTAACGTAATTTAAAATTTAGTATTTCCATAGTCATAATGATAAAATTGGTATGAATAGTACTAAAAAATCTAAAAAATGAGAGTTATTCAACACGAATACTATTTGCCACCTATGAATCCGAAAATTTTATTTGCTAGTTGTAGCATAGATCGTAAAATGTATTTCCATATTCCAAGGTAGTGTTGGTATAAGTATTCTCCTCAAGAGCTAAACCACGAATTCATGAAACGATAACCAATACACCGAGTGATAACTTGGAGATAATCAGTTACATTTAGCCGATACGACCACAGTTATCAAAAACGCTATAAAACCGTAACATAGATCAAATGACGAGTCTGTGGGACCACAAACGTGTTTATGGAGCAGAATGTTTTCAAATGCTAATAACGATAGATTGAATGATCAGCGTTTTAATTAGTTTATACATCATGAGTGTACTTGTCCATGCTAAAATTTTCTTTTTTCCCTTAAATTAATCTCATATTAGCCATTAATGCCTCCCAAACGACCACAAGATAGAGAGGGAGTTTGTTCAAACAGCCCAATTGGCTGGTCATTAATGGTGTCATTTTTCATTGGAAACAAATTCCACGTACGCAAACAATATTCAAATTATTTCTTTTGTCAATGAATTATATCAATGAAATTTCTCTCATCATAATCTAGTGTTCCGCCTGCTGGCAGGTTCCGTACACCACTGCTGTCTCCATCCGCTTCTGTCCCGAGCTTCCTTCTTTGCTTCATCATAGCTGATGTTCTTCACCTGATCCACCAATTGAATTCTTCTCCTTCCTCTCTTTTTCTTTCCTTCAATTGAACCCTCAAGTGCCACAGTTATTATACTTTTCCCTCTCATCACAGTTTCCTTTCCTTTTCTTTATTTCCTTTTGGAGCGATCTTCCTTCTTTTACTTCGCTCAAAACCTCTTCATTTCTCATCTTATCTACCCACCTTATTTTTCCCATTCTTCTCCACACCCACATTTTATAAGCGTCTATTCTATTCCTTTCCCTCTTACCTAATGTCCACGCTTCACATCCATACATGAAAACGCTCCATGAATAACACTTTTCTCTCATTGCTTTAAAGTATTTTATTGATCTCCCAATAGCCATTTCTAAAGAGCGTCAAACAATGAAGCATAAATAATAGCGATTCTCGTTGTTTGAAGTATTTTCGTATAATCATTTCGGCTTGTGGCAATGGTCCAATAATAATCATGTTTTTCGCTGCTCTTTATTATCAAATCGTGCTGAATCCCTGAGCTTCAATTTGTTTTTATGTTTCATCTGTATCACGTTAATTGTTCCTCTACTTCTACATGTTACCCTGCGAGCCGCCGCATGGGCGGATGGCGGGGTGTGTTAGAAAATCAGCCGTGTAAAGATGTAAGCGATAAGGTTTTGGGAGGTGGAATGGTGACATGTATTATGGGAGTGTATTTAGTGGACCTCAGTTTTTATTATGCTCACTTAGGGTGCGCGGGAAGAACGAGTTCATATACCTATCTATACTGCAACGTATCTCTCCTATTTCACCGCCTCTGTCAGACCTAGAAATGTTGTGAGGCGTCGTGATAATATTCTCTATGTCGCTCTGAAACACGCCAGTTCCAAATTTCTCAAGCAAACTAAGCCTAGCGTGCAGTGTCCGAATCTCTAGGGGTTATCGTTATGTTAATATATATCCATATATATCCATATATATCCATAACTTTTTTGAAATATCACGAAATAAGAGTGTTGTCAGGAGGGACCTGAACCAAACTCGTGACTCCAATTACTTTCCTGATTATTTCCTGAATCTCGCTACTTTGCTTACTTGCCGGTCAAGTTCTATTTTTTTCAGATGTTTGAAGTTAACTATTTGAGGGAACAAAATCTTACGAGACAATGTTACATCCATCTGTTGTTAACTAGATCGTTGTAGGTATTGTTTTGCTTTAAAGAATACCTTCTGCTTCTCAGAGTCATTTTCGTGTCATTATTATCATTGAAATTCAACCTCACGGCTCATTAGTTATTCCTGACGTCAAAAATAGCCCGGAATAATTCCTTAAATCATGATAAAAACGCAATTCTAAATTGAAGATAATTTTTCTCCAATGCCTAGATAGATTGCCTGAATAATTTAGTGGCACATCTGCTCACTCCTGAATATGTTTGGAATACTAAACCTCAGATGAGTTAATCTGGAGATGCAGAAGTGTTGACAAGTTGAGTCTTCTCTGCCTTTAAAATTGCTCATTGCTGTGCCATCTGTTCCTACGCCCTCCATTTCTCGTTGCCGACAATATTTCAGGCTGTTAGCCGATCTCAATGGACTGCCAATCGATTTTTATTCTCTCTCTTCTTCTATCTCTCTTTCTATTGCTCCCATACACTCTCTTTCTCCAAAATTAGACTCCAATATTTCACCTGTCCGTATTGCTTTTTTTCTTCGGGTTCATTTTCAAACAGTCAACTGTCAGCGCCCTATACCTATGTATAAAGACAAGTGATCCGTGATATAGAGAATGGGAGCCCGCTGCCTTGCATTGGGATTCATCGGCCAATTAATAATGGTACATAAATATAGATGAATAAAGAAGCTTTGGGCAATATAAAGAGATTAAGTTTCATTTATTTATTTATGTACAAGGGCTGAAAAAGTAAGACATATAGGGCAAGTGCTTGAAGATAGTCTATAACAAGTATGCTGGGCATCTGATGTGGATCCAACTCTAAAATAATGTTGGAAGGTAGTAATTTAATAGATATTTTGAAGGCTTTCATAAAATAGGTAATTATTTTAAACGATGATTAGGACCTTAAATCAAATTGTTCCTCTAGTTCTCTTTCCTTCCTGTCTGAAAGTGCCTCCCATATGGTGAGATAGAATTCTCTATGCTTAGCTGGCCATGAGTAAATGAGTCTTTCATTCGGACGATTTTCCATTAAGAAAATGGTGGAAGGTACCCACATTATTCTGCATATCTTTGACTTATAATGAAATATCACCAGCTATAGTGATTTTATCACAAGATCGAATAGGCCAAGAAAATATTTAGCTTAGAATTCAATGTTTATTTGTGAAAGGGATTGAATCATTGACGTTCATGGCTTTTGCTCGTTATGTCCCTTGTGAAGTACGTCCACTGCTCTGAAGAAATCACCCGTGGCGCTATATCTCAGTAAATATGTTTTCAGAATGCCAGTCAAGTAAAATTCACCAATTTCTTGATTACAAATGAGAAGGGTATACAATAATTAAACCTTTGTAAATCCCTGGGTCGTATCGTTTTAATTCGTGATAAAATTTCTCGCTCGAATGCCTTGTAAATGTAAGGTCATAATAAAGAACTGGATAAAATTAAACGTGCTCCTTAAATCATGTTTTAGTTCAATTTATAGACGCCTAATCTTTGTAACACGAGTATGAAAACATTGTCAGGGTGCTATTGGCGTCTATTCTTTATCATCATACTATCTTATATTTTGTTGTCTAAATGTGTTCTTCATACTCTTACCTTGTAATCAAATTTCCGTCTTCTATCTAATTTAACCATTTTTCCGGATGACTTTCTTTTGTAACACTATTGAGACGTTATTTTTGGGAATGAGAAATACAGGCAGGAAGAATAGCTTTCCTTGCTTACTTAATGGAATCCTGTCCATTTTTATATGCCTGTTGTCGGAAAAAGTTCTTATAATTGCTGTCCATAATATTTGCTTGGGTTGTCCTTCTCAACATACATTTTCAGTTTAATTTCCACTGTCCTTAAGAAGAGAACTACATATGATTGCCGAAATTAGTGTTCTGTAATGAATTGTTGAAAAGAATCCGGATATAGTTCGAGTTGGAGACAAAATAGCAAACAAAATCAAGCATGCATGACATACTTATTTAAAATGCTTGCTAGTAGTGTGTAGTTTTTTACTAATATTATGTATTTTTACCTTTTTATTACAATCTTGAAGCGTGGCTTTGGTGAAATTTATTACCACGTAACAAGAAAGCTTTCATAATAGCTTGGATGAAATATTTTTAAAGGTTGAAATTTATCGCGAATTTTTCATTCTGCAATTTTTAACAACTTTTGTCGGCCTTTGTATTCTATGGACGTAAAATAAAGAATATACAATGATTAAATCAATGATTAGAACGCGATAGTCTTAATAGTATTATTCGAAAACATAAGGCCATTTATTAATTCAAATATGGAAATTTTCTCAATTTAAGCCAATTTAAGCGAGAGGTTACGAATGTGCAGTCGATCTCCGGTGCAATGCATAATATTACATTGGTCTGCGCCACAAAAAGTGTGTTTTGAACTTTCGCCTGGATTCGCTTATGAAGTAAGCGTCGCACAGGAAGGAACATGGGCAAAAATCATGAGTGAAATTAAAATGTAGGCGACGCAAGCAGATTAAAAATAATCGATCGACTGAGAGAAAGTGGGAAGGCACACAAGGTAGCTAGGAAAGGAGGAAAACGACGCGGTGACGAAAAAGGAACGGTCGTAATAAAGTGAAGCAAGAGCCGGTTGGAGTATTTTGTTGAGGGAGAAGTCAAAGCCGGGGAGTGGGATGGCGGAGAAAAGGTGTGGTTGAAATGCGGGAAATTAACAGTCGCACTGGGGATGCCAAGGACGGATTGTTGGGGAGCTGAATGAAGGGGGGGGGAGAGGGACGGGCACATTCCGGGCAGTCACCTCCGTGGGCACTACCACCGCCGCCGCCTGGCTGATGAGATGAAGCGACCAAGGCGGACGAAATATTAAGCGGGATCCGGGGAGGAAATTAGCGGGCGGGTGGCTCACGGTGCGCGGTGAGGGGAAAAGTTATGGTTGCCACCGAACATCCTGTAAGAAGGTCAGAGGTGTGGGCGTTGTTGGTGGACTCGTGGAAATAGTTGAACTGGAGCGGATGGATAAGTGGATGGAGGAGGATGTGGGAAAGAAACGAATTCCACTCCCAGAGGAGGAAGACTGGAAGTAAGAGGGGTAAAAGGGACACGCAAAGGATTGAAGTTGCGAAATGCTACCGCGAGAGCGATGACGAAGGATTAGATTAAAGCGAGAGAGGACGAAAGAAAATTGGGACTAGCGCGGGAAAAGCAAATGGAGAACAAAGAGGTGGAAAGAGAGAACTTCGGGAGCGAATGCGGAAAAAAAGAGGCGGGGATTTTGGGGATGAGAGGCAGTGTGTGTATGCGAGAGGGAAGAAAGCTATGGGAGTGCCGAGCGTGTATAAAAAGCCTTAGGATTCCGAAAGGAGGAAGGCATGCCGGGAAGGGAGGAGGGATTAGATAATGGAGAGGGACTTGAATAAAGCGCCGAGGTTTCGGAGTAAAACAGTGGGAAAAAGGGTGAGTGTTGTGATGGCGTAGGGTGGGGGTGAGGTGGGGGAAGGAGGCTGGTCGAAAGGAGTGAATGAGGGGGGATGGAAGAGGGCGGGGGCATTCTGTGAGGGAGAAGGAGTGAGTTTGGAAAGCGAGAGGGGGTGGTGAAGAAAGCGAAAGGATTAAGGGAAGTGGATATCCGGTGGAACTGAGGAAATTGGGATTGATAGGGGTGGGAGGGAGGATTGGAGAGGGATGATGAGACTGGGAGGGGAGAGGAGAGAAGAAATGGGAGAGAGAATGAGGAGGGGATCAAGGGAAAAGAGGGCGAGAAAGGGAGGAATTGGAAATTGTGGGGGCAGGGAGCGAGTAGGAGGAGGATCTCGTGGAGGGAGGCCTTTGTATGTGTGTGTGTGTGTGGGTGAGTGTTTATAGACGAGGGACCTCTTCCTAATGTTGTCTGGCGTTTCCAGGACGAAGTGAAAGGAAGGGATTGAGAAATGGGAATCGATTGGCGGGCCAGTATACATTGTATTGGGAGAGGAGTGGTGGAAGGGCGGGGAGGAGTGGGAGCATGGAGAAAGAAGAATCATGATAAAGGAATCCATTATTCTAGGCCGCAGAGAGAGATTTATATAATGTATCGGTGCTTGTTCGCTAGCAGAAAAGCGATCTTTTCTCTTTCGTTTTCAATTAGGCTTTAATCGTCGATTTATGTTCTGCCTTTTCAGTTTCCCCCACTCCCCACCTCGTACGCCAAAAAAAATGCACTCTTCTTAACCTCTACTTGTGCACTCGGCGATTCTCATGAAATTACCTCTATACTTTCCTCTCATCTTTGATTAGGGCGTTAAAACCGAGAAACAGGGTATGGCCTCCACACTTTCCTCGTAATTTGAGTGATTTATATTCCCCTACTGAATCTAACTTCGATCTAGTACCTAATTATCCTATTGGAAGACCAAAGGGTCCAACTTGTAATTGTTAATGTTAATTAAATGCTTTGATGCCGGGCCAAAAGTACCAAAACAACGTTGGTGAAATTGTAGAGGGCCTGCTCCTTAAATGATTTAGTCCATTTCAAAAGTTACTTTTGAAGTCAATTTCATCTTGATTTATGATATTTTTTTCAGTGCTTCTGAATCACTTTTGATGGAATGGTCGCTTAGTTTTTGGAAACACTCATCTCGCAGATACTTTAGTTAATAGTTTTTGTGTTAAATTCTATTCACCAGGAACAAATTGAGACTTCTGCAATAATTCACTTCTATAGCCTTTTATGAATGTACAGATTTTAGATTAAGATTTGCCTGAACGTGTTAGCCATGGTTAAACATCCTGACAAAAATATGTATTGATACAAAATTATGATGATTTATAAAACGTGCATATTATTCAAGTTTTAACTAAATAGAATGAAGCTTTAAATAGATATACTGAGGCACTGTGGAAAGTTTTGTGAGCATTAAGAGTTTAATCATACTGAGCGCTTTATGATCTGAATGTGCTTTCTGTGTTTCTGATCTTTAGGTGCAATTTTGGAGTCAATCGTTTTAAAAAAGAGTCATATGATACTTGATCCGACTAGATATATCAGTTGTTTGTTTTGTCGAATGTTAGTCATTGCGGTTCTGAGAATTTATTGACTTGGAGATTGAATCCTAATTTTAAAAAGTGAATTTTTTTAAGATTTTTTTCTTGACAGAACAGCAAAATGACCATTCCTTCGGCGGTGGACCCTACAATTCATATTACTGCTACTGCTTGGTGAGGAGGAGTCAGGATCACATGTTAGATAGTGAAATTTAGTAAATCTTCCTTTATTTCAATGGCGTGGAAATGAAATGATATCCTCATATTAACTCGTTTATTTTTAGCCTCCCACGATCGGCCCTCTTCTGAAAACTCTCATCTTTCACTACATAGAACCAGAGTTATTGTTTCAAGGATTCTGGTACTAGAGAAAGCAAAAAGGTACTGATTTATAAAAAATATTGAGATTTGAGCATGTATTCCTCACGTTGACTGGACAAAGAATCTGCAAAACGGAATGGGCGGGCGGAATAGTGTGAGGTCCGAGAGGGATAAAATGTGTGGTATTATGTTTTTGCGCATGTTATCTGATGTAGGCGGGGCAACGGTGGCATTCGCATCGGAAAATTCGTAGAATTTCATCCAACCGGAATAATTGTGTTGGTATCGGAGAGATGGGACGAATGGGAGTGACGAGGAGGCAGATTGGACGGCCTTTTGTGAAATATTAAAGATTGGACCGGGGAGAAAGGGATGACCTGATATTCCCTTGGACGTCGGGACGGTTGGTTTTGAAGGCTAGGTCTCTCTTTCTCCAGCAGTGAGTGATGTCGCAGGTCTTTGCAGAGAGAATTTTCCGTATATGGTTGGATATATCTTTCTCAGAGGTAATTTAGTGTGGCTATACCCGATTGGTGGATCCAATGAACGAATTACGTCGTTAGAGAATCTTTGGGACAGTTTATTTTAATATTATGCATGCCAACTTTAGCATATGTGATCTACAATAATATAAAAAATTTTAATTAGTACACGTTTGGGATTGTAATAAAGAGACCGAAAGGAAATATAGAGCCTTTACTAAACTTAAACGCAACGGAGTTCAAGAAAGAATAATTTTTTAGTGTTACTTTCATGTCACGATAAATATTTTGTTGCATGTACACTAGGAGTATACATTTCTTTGAATCTGGTTTGAATAGCTAAGAAGGTCAGCATTTAAACTGAGATTAAAGCGGCTTTGATGGCGAAAGAAACAGGATAATTGTTAGATAAAAGAGCGTGAAATAATAACTAAATTTTTTTCACTAAAAATCCATGAAAGTTAATGATAGAACATTATGAAATATAAATACTGCGGTGCGGAAGAAACCTCCATTGGAGGGTGGATTACAAATAAAGATACGTCATTTTTTTCACTTTATTGATCGCATCCTACGCTGGGGCAAGGGGAGATAGAGAAAGTCAAATTCCCCACTGAGTGATAGGTAAATATCATATAAACTCCATTACTTTTTAAAATGGACGCCGGAATATTTTTAGCCTTGTCGCATCACTCCTTTACTCGGTCTTATTTGATACTATCCCGAACTGCTTTGTTTACTGAATACCTCCTCCGTTCAGTTATTACAGTACACATGAAAGGACATCCTCTCGGGACAGTAAAAGCGAAGCAGCTGGTTGTATTCCTTTCTCACTTATTGACTTGAGGCAATACTTTTTAAAATTAGTTTTGACTGAGGCAGGAAAACCATACGAAGTAGTTCGAACATGAAGACGCATTTAATAATCGGTTACGAAATGTAGCATGAATATGGGTCTCTGTATTAAAATGCTTCTTTTCAACGAAAACATTTTAATATCATGGCTTTGATTAGAAGATATCATCTCAATGGAGACATTTATGTTACCAGGTTACCTAAGGGAAATAAAAATGTACCCTTTTCCTATTAAAATAAATAGCGGTTTTCGTTAGATAGTTTCTCACACAGTTTCCATTTATTCAGTCTTCCGCCTCAAAAAGTACAATGCCTACCTCGTCGAAACTCTCCTTCTGAATCTTTATGTATCATACAGCCTCTAATACTGCGCGATGTGTTCCGCTAAGCCTCAAGTTCAATGAATCCTTGTCTATTTAGCATTCATTTTACCTTTTTATTTTTTCTCTATTTATGTACTAACCGCGGTTTTACATTAACCCTTTTCGTCAACAGTTTCTCGTGTCCAAGCAACTCTTAATATTTCTCCAGTTAGGCAGAATTAATCAACCTTGTTCTTTTAGTGTACACCTTTGTTTTCAGTTAGACGTGACGTTGATATCTTTGCCGTTGCTTTTTTTCCCGCATCGTCATTTTTGGCATTGTCCTAAGCTCTTCAGGTTTCAAAATTTACGGACATTTTTTTCACTCAGACATGGCTTAACCTTCGATCTCATATGGCAAAACACATGAACTACCATTTCTCTTGTTTACATTTTGGCCTTACCTTATGTTTGTTATAAAATTTACTTCCATTTTAATGGTACTAAAACCTTCATGTCACAGTTTTGTGCTCTATCCTATTATCATCTTTCTCCGACACGGGTGTTGAAGAGTTCTTACTCTCCATTATTTTTCTGCGTAGAGTTGGAATAATTTTCTTCGTGATTAGCTATTGCCTTTTTGTCTGAGGATTTTTCTTGTTAAAACTCCGTTTACATTCATTATGCTCTGCTATTTTGCCAGTAAATTTAAATCACAGTATGCTGGAGAAATGACGAGAAAGACGATAATTGAGAAAGGGAGAGGAGGAACTACAGATACCTACATATGTTTGACTGTGAGTAGTGGTGTGGAGCGAAAGAGAGGTAGCAGTACGAAAAAGATAGAGAAATATATATATATATATATATGGAGAGAGGAAAGGAAGTGATGTGATCATAGGGAGTGGGAGGCGGAAGGGGTCGAGGCGGGAGGTGAGGGCCTGACATGCCGCTCCCTTACCGCTCCTGGAGCCACCTATCGGCGGCGAAAGCTAATTCTGAGCCGGAAATTGAGTCGCAAGTGAATTGATGCGATGCATTTGAATCGAATGCACGTCCCTCGGCTTCACGGATGGGAACTGAGGTACGGGTAGGGATCGGAGGGAGAGTTCGCTGCGGGGTGGATGAGAAGGGAGAAGGGGGGGAGTGAAGAAGGGGGAAGGAAGCAATGAATCGGTGGGGTGATGGAACTTACTTTTCTTCCAAAAGTAGATTCAAAGTCTATTGGCGTCACGGAGTGGGTTTCTTTTCACCTCTTTGCCGATTGGCCGGTCGAGGAGCGGAATTGTGTGTGCGGAGAGGGTGGAGCAGCGTCACGAGGGCGTTGAGGCGGAGGACGGTCCCTTGGAGTCGCTCCCGTTTTGGAGTCAATTTAATGGATATATTAGGTGCGGCGTTTTGGGCCAAACCATCGGGTGAGCAGGAAGAAGTATGAGATCGGATGGACCACAATTGCTAGCAGCGCTGGAGAGCGCTCTTCCCGTGACGTCACGCAGCATTTCGAATGGGTTTTATTTTCCATCTCTTTTCCCATTTTATGCCGGAGGAAACAATTTTCAGCATTTTAATTCATAACAGCAGTGTGTGTACATTCACCATGAAATATTCATTCGATCAGTCGAAGATTAATTTGATTTATTTGAGTTTATATTTTTCCAAATTACACTCTACACTCATCTATTTTCATAGATTGCTGTATTTTGTTGAAATTTTTTACCACCGAAATTTACTTCCAGTTCTCGAAAAAATATGATTGGCCCTTGGAAATATTGCATAAATGAATTACAGTCGTGACCAGGCTTTGATTCACTTTACTTTAAAATAAGAATAAATGCATTGCAAATTTCTAAGCTTCACTTAATCTTTTTTATTTCCGGTAACAAAATAATTTCGATGGATTTTCTTGAGTCATTTTTTATTAAACATGAATTCTGCTTATTCAAAGTGGCTCTGTCACATACAGATTTTAATACTTTCCAATGGAGCATATCGATGCTATCACGCAGGATTTATGCAGAATTTTCATTATCATATTAACTAATGGGTAGAAAAAACTTCGACATGTTGTAAAATTCTACCGTCGGCTAGTTATTTGATACAAAAATTTTTGGAGGAAAATATACTATTGCAAATCTTACTGGGTATTTTTATATAGGCTTAGTATTTTATTTTAATTTTGAAAAATTATTTTTGGATTATTTCATCAGGAATAAATACACAATCTCTACTTAAAGCTGGTCGATGGTAATTGAAAAATTATTACATCCGAAACAAATTTAGAAATGATACAGGACTTTGAGGAAATTAACTCTCAGGAAGATGGTTTAAATTTAGTAAGATAAAGCAAAATTTTCGCGAATAAATAAAACGCCATGCCTTTTCAAAATGTGCTCTACATATTGGAAGATGAACAGTAAGTCGACCGAGACATTACTCCTTAGCTAATTCCTCAAGAGTTACAATATATCTCATCATTTCAATCATGTCTCCAGTATATTCGCCGCTAGTTTAGATTAGGATAATATTTTTTACATTTAAATTTGATTTATAGGCTATGTGGCATATTATTAATGATAAGCACTTCTGAGCCAAAAATGATATTTAATTGGTATTTAGAAATAAACTTTTTGTGCTCTAAATGTTTGAGAGGCTTAATTTTTGTTGATCAGGGTTTTGATATTACCCATAATAATTTCATAGAGTAGAAGTGTAGAGAATTGGAATGCCTGGTGCATTCCCACAAGCAGATTTTGATTGAGCAGTGTGGAGGAGGCTTTTTAAGACGGAGGGTATCTCTCAAAGATGCTCTGCTTCTCCTCAGAAATGTGCATCGTGCCTTCGTCGTGGGTCGGCAAAGCATCTTCTTCTTGGAAGCCGCGGTTTTCATCGCCACCGTGGAGGAGATCACGGGCGGGCGATAAGAGGAAGAGGAGGACGGGATGAGAAGTTGCATTTCTTCTTCCTGCCACACGAGTGAACTCGTGTCGTCTCTCCTTCGCCTCGATTGCTCTGCGCGCGTCACGTAGCATTCCCTCTGAAGCTTTCCTCCTTTCCGAGAGAAAAGCCTCGGCATCGCCAAAATGTATTCCGGTCGGATTCGACGCAGCCGAAACACACCAGACTCGTGCCTGCCTCGTGATCCCGAGGGAGGGGAAATGAAATTGCCGGGAACGAGCGACTCGGAAAGCGCATCCTCTCTCGGATCGCATGAAATATATATTTATATGCACCTCCGCCTCCTCCACCTCGATCTCATCCTTGCCTTCACCCGGAATCGTATGCACTTGGCTCGCCATTTGTCTTCCTCTTCTAGATGCAGAGTACTTTGTTCGCTTATTCGGGGAGTAGTTGAAGCGGCAGCGCGGGCCGCGATAACCAATTCATTTGATTGATACTGTTGCTAACGTGTGCTTTCCCATTTGCTGCAACTTCTTGTGAAACGCGTAAATTACGAGAGATTCCTTCATCGGCTGCTATTTACTTAGATTCACAACTGAGGCTTTCGAGACATAAGTGGCTTCCAAAGTGGAAGCTATTTCCTCTGGATGAGTCTTAAAAGATTTCGAAAGAAGAAAACATTCCGTTTTTGAGGCACTGAAATCATGAAATTATCTCAATGTAATGTCATATCTCACCGAATAAACGTGAGACCCAGTGTAATAATCAATATAATGTACGATGGAACAAAAATTTCCCTAAATCAAATCCGATACCATCACGTCAGTATAAAAGGAATGTTATTTTTCATTTTAATGTCGCATCCATTTCCTTTATGGTAATTGTGAGGCATTCTGTCAAATATTTTCAAACCAGGAAACCGTGCGGTCTATTTTCCGTTTTCATCCACTTTTCTCATCCTGAAAATGACTGAGTTTGCATGTAGCCATATTAAAAATACATGATTTTGTAGGAGTACTTGGAAAATGTTTAATTTAAATTATTTTTCTGGCCAGTCTATTCGTCTTAAAAGCTTTTTCAAAATTAAAGGAGGCTAAAATTCAGCAGAATAGATAAATAATTGGTCTACTGGCGTTAAAAAAAATCTGTAGTAACAAAATTCTTTTGGAGAGTAAATATTTTGCATCTATTTTTTTTATTCAGAAACTTTTTATGATTTAGTTTAACTTAGTCTTTTCATAAGGAAATATTCTACATTATAGTAGGTAGAGGAGATATATAAGTGGATATTAACGATACAATTACAATAGCTAGGGTTAAGTTGATAATTCGCCTTTTTGAGGCTCTTTTTTACTCTCAGTTATTGTAGCCGTTTTATCCCCGACTTTATCTGATATGTTCACATTCTCCTGTTCTCTTTCCTTTCCATCCGCTCGTCCGCTTCCAAATCGACTTCTTTTTCAACTTGTTCTGACAGAAAAAGTGAGCAGCATTATCACTTTTCCCTCCAAAGGGATGGAAATAAAAAAATTCCCCTTCTTCTCTCTCTCTCTCCCCCATCCGAGATGTAAAGTATATGCGTGTGCGGATTCTGTCCCATCCACGCCAGCGTCTTCCAGCGGGAGAACACTTTGGAGGCGGAACCCCACTCCCAGCGACGCAATCCACCCCAACACTCCCCCGTCAAGATCCGGTTCCCCTCGTCAACCCTCCCCTTCCCCAAACCAACTCTCCTACTCCCTCCAATCCCCCTCCATCTCTCTCTCTCTCTCTCTCCCCACCCTCTGCCTTTCTCTTTCTCTCACGCGTATGGCGCTTCCCTTGTTCCTGCCGAACTAAAAGCCCGAATACGGTTGGGCCGCCGCTGTAACGAGAAAGCCGAGATAGGACGGGGAAGGAGGCGGCGTGGGTAGTTGAGCCAACTCCCAAAGGGCTGGGGGAATGGGAAAAGAAGAAATGTGCTATATTGGAGTTGGGCTAAATTGTGAGGATTTCGGAGAGGGAATATCGCAATCCAAGTTAAGCCCTAGAGATATCTGTAGGTGGAAGTATTGCAAATATCAATTAGTCGTAATGATTCCGATTAACAAACATTAGTGGGGGCTGCGAAACAGCCGGTCGTTACGTTGAAAATGAAAGTGATCTCTGTTTTCCCTCGCTTTCCTGCAGTTGTGTGTTGGCTTCAAACCGACGAACTAATAGTAATGACCAGTCATTTTGCTAATAATGCGTCATATTATGGGTTATTATTTAATGGATACATTCTCGAATATTATCGTATGGTTTATATGCTAATATATGTCACTTTATATATCTCGGTTATCTAAACGACTGATGTTATTTGTATCCTTTGTCGTCCTCTATTGAATGTTATCAGGCTTCCAGGAGTTCTGCACTATTTGCATATCAACGCATAAGTCGGAGAAATAACTTATTGAGTAAGTGATTCAATAGCTGTACCTGTAGCCAAGGCTGTAAATGCTGGAGTTATTGAGAAAATACCTAGGGAAAATCTTAAGCCACTTTGTATCCTCCTTTCCTTTGGAATTTTGTCATTTTTTCTCTGTTTTCGCTAGTTTTTTCTTCGTTCGATTCACCAAGGTTATTATTTGCCATGGAAGTGGAATATTAGCTATCCTTTTCTCAGAAATGACCCCACTTAAGACTTCTCCATCGTGAATTTTCCTCTGTAGTTTTTCCTTTGAAGTTCTGCAGTCCCTCGACTCTCTCGATGTTGTCTGCTTTGCGCTGAATTTTGCCATTCTATTCATAGGTCTCTTTTTTCTATTATCGGCTTTCCGCCATTGCCCCTTGGCCATTGTATCTCCACCATTGAGTCCCCTTCATTTTTACCGTCTTTCCCTCCCCAAATTTTCTCCATTATTTTATCTTATTCGAACTCCTCTCTCACTTCTCCTATCCATACCATTATATTTTATTCCCCATCTCATCTTCCGGGTACTTCGTCCCGTTTCAAGCTCTATTCGTTTCTTCCTCCTCCTGGAGTCATTCCATTGGCAGAAAAAAAATTGCTTTTCTCTATGGTTCAGTACCTGGAAAGTAGTGGAGAATGGATCTGGACGGGATGAGTTCACCTTTTGCAAGTCTTGGAAGAAGAATGTTCGAATGAAATGTGTCAAGAGTCGAGTTCAGATGGAAAAAAAGTCTTGAAGAAAAGATACCTTATTTCCATGTTGCCTTTATGTGTGTAACAACTATGTTTGGGAAGACTCAAAGAAACATTTAGGAAATATTAAATAAAAAGGAAGAAATCTCAGTCAACGATGTTTAATATCTGTCTTTCAGTATCTAAGAAATGTTTCTACTACTGTCCTTCATACTTCATTTTAGTTTACGTGCTTGTCTGTATTTACATGCCGGTACTTTCAGCGGACTCATACACTTGGCACTTGCTTGGATGATGAACAGATGAGGTCCGCTAATAGCTTTAGGTAACGACTTTGGAAACACTTTGATTTTCGCTACGGCATCCCTTTGATTACTCGGTCTGACACCCTTATTTCCTTTCCGTTGTCTCTACCAGTCCCATAACCAGAGTAAGCCTTCCTCGCATGTATAGAATCTGGCATGGAGCAAAATTTAGACACTGGGCCCCAAAAGCGTGAAACCAAGGCTGACAGCATTCCGTTACGCCTGGAAAGACAGAAGTCTGTTTCCGACCCTATTCTTTCGAAAGGCAAGCTTGCATATATTACATAATCCTGGATTACCCACTCCAAATTTCTTCCTTTATGTGTGATTCCTAGAGTTATTGGATGGGTGGTGGGGGGGTAATTCATTAAATTTAGTCATTAATTGGTGGGGAGGGGGGACAAGTCAGAAGGCTTCCTTGTGGGTTAGTACCTTATTAGATAAGTATTTAAAAGAGTGAGCAAAATGGTGATAAACTACAATTCTTTGGCAGTTTTGTCCAACTGCCTTCGTAAATCTAACTTTGTACTGCACTTTTCCCTACATTTTTCAGCAATACTTGGTAATTCCGTCAACCAATCCTGTTTCTTTTCTTACTTCCTCATTTTTTGTTGTGCTCTAATATTGCTCACCAGCAGTACTTTCCGTCAGATACATCTTTCTCCGATAAAACTGTAATACAATAATAATTTTTCTGTAGAATTTTCCGATAGTGTAATAGAATTGTATATTTCTTTGCATATTTTAATGCGTACCTATATCGAATAGGAAAACGTAGTCCTGGCCCATATCAGTTAACAATTACAGTATCAACTAGCTAAAGATACCCATAGCTTATGTTATGTCTTAAAAGAACCATCACATAGTTTTATGCAATGGGGAAGATAATATTTTGGATCCAATTGGAACGTATATCAAATGGAGATATGATTATTTCGGATAACAAGTAAAATAAAGGGGAAAAGGAATGGTTTTTCCGGAAGATGGAGAAAAAGAGATTAGTACGTCGTAAAGTAGTCGTGGAAAGAGGCGAGGCATTAAACTGGAATGTACCTCTGGTGGTGGGCGGATGAGATGATAAAGGAAAAATTATTAAAGAGGGAGGATAAGGACGTGGAGTAGGAATAAGATTGGAGGGAGTGAAAAAGGAGAATTCATTTCGGATGGGAGGATATGGTGGGAGGGTTCGCGTGGAGGAAAAAGGGTAGGAGGGAAGTTCGGGAAGGCAGGGAATAAAACAGAGGGAGGAGGGAAAAGAATTAGGGAATGGAAAGAGATTAGGCGTGCAAATAACACCTCGCGGAGTTGGTAGAATTGTTGGGGGAGGGCGGAAGGAGACAGAGGCGTCTGCTGGGAAAAAAGAGGGCTGCGTTCAGAGGGAGGTAGTGTGAAAGGAGCGGGGTAGGGATTCCATTGTGTGTGTAGCAAAAGTGACGCCGTCGTAAAAGAGATCCAGCGTCAGCCTCCCATTGCGCTTATTCTACGCTCTCTGCCCTCGAAGTGTTGCGTGCGGCAACGAGACCTTTCAGGGACTAAGCAAACAGCTTCCATTGGCACTTGGCGCTGCGAATAGGGGGTGAGTGAGCGGAATTTATGTAAATATTGCTTCCTTACAGGCTTTCACTAAATATTTTCTCTAACTTTTCTATTTGATTGTAAAAGAAGTACCCATTGGAATCTTAAGTGAAGCAATCGATTGAACTACTTTTTTTTTAATTGCCTTCGGCGAAATTGGAAAAGTTCTTAGAGTTCATCATCGAAAGCTAGCTTTTTCGTTGGCTTATTCGCAAGTCTACCGTTCCGGAAAGAAATACAGTCTCATTTATACATGCAAATTATATCGGGCCTAACTCTATCACTCACCCATAGATGCATGTACGTGAAAACGCGACTTGAGAAGTCTCGCAAAGCATAAAGTCTAATTATTCTTCGAGAATTTGCAGATTAGAAGAAGTGCCATTCAGTATATGTCTAATATGCTTTTGTAATCTTTGGTGGACAACGTTTTGGATATAAGTTTTGGGTTTTATCCTCGGCCCTACACATTTTACGTTGATATTTATAAATTACCATGCATTGGGTGTCGCTAGGAAATAATAAAATCCGAGCCAGGAGAACTGATAGAATAATTATAAACAAAGAGCCATTCCTTGTTCTGTAGCTATCGGCTGTGACATGCACAATATTGGAATACAAAATAAAACACGTATCTTGATATTACTTAGTTAATAAAATTTTTTATTCACAATAGTTAGTGAATATTAATTGATTTTTAATGATAATCTGATGTATTTTTTACAAATCTTGATTAAAAAATCTTCGAATATTGGCACTAAGAGTCCATCTGTCCTACAAATACGATTCCCCATGCTAAGATAGACTCGAAGATTTTGTGTAACGCAATTGAATACTGTGGATAAGTACTCCATAGCTGAGTGACAAGAAATTACTAAAGCCTTGAAAGCTCGTTTGGTGCATCATTTTCCATCGAATCCCTCACCTTTGTCTAATTCCGGGTTATGAAAATTATCAAAAAACAGTAGTAACCATTAATGCTTTTTCTGAAAAGAATAGTTCTGTAAGGATTTAGAATATGTTTCAAGAACGAGAATCGTTCTTCAGTTAATTAAAAGTAGGCTAAGTGGTTTAACTTCAGTTATATCATATCATATTTTGCTATGAAGTTTTGCATGACGGCTGTAAAATTAATTATGCAACGGTTAATATTCCTTTATGCTGATAAATAATAAGATTATTGTATAATTAGATCCTATTAGTACTCAGTAAGTCTAAATCACTGGCTATTCCCGCTAGTTTGACCCTTTTCCTATATGTAACAGTTCTTTTAGATCCAGAATTAAATTATAGTTTTAGTTTTCCATAACTCTACCACTTGCATCGCTATTTCGTAACAGTATTTTAGCTTGAAAGTTCTTCACATGTTAAGGGTATGAAAGTTTAAGAACGGATTGTCTTTGAATTATTTGCAAGCAAGCCACTGTAAAATTCAAATAGCCTCCCTCTATAGCTGGGGACAAAAATCATTAATTTTCTCGAGAAATGGCTATTATGTCCTCCTAGATTGAGGGTAGATTCTCATTTCCACATTAAAAGAGCAACCTTGCAGCTCTATAAGTAACGGGATTTCTCGTTTGGTGGTTGTAAGAAGCGTGGTAATGTGTCATTGTATGTTCAGTCGGCTTTGCAAGGTGGCGAATGATTCAGGGGTTGAATGAATAAATGTCAACGATTTATCGCCAGAGAAAGACTCTTTGGTTGGCGTGATTCCTCCAGAGAATAAAGGTAAGGTGAAGACTGTTGCCCGTGCAAATGGAAGAGGAAAGAGCTTTGTCCGGTGTGAGTCACGGCGGTAGGGGAAGAGGGAAATCGGATGACGGTGACGTGAGGGATGAGAGTCGTGTTTTGACCACGCAATCACGGGTTTTCCCACCTGAGTCACGGACGAAACGATTTTTGTGTCCGCGGCCTGCAGGCGTAGATAAGTGTACGGCCGTGCGTGATGAGTGACACCTCCAAGCGTGATAGACTGGTCCACAAGGAGCACCGTTTATCCCACCCAAACTTCGGCTCATGGAAACAAACGCAATGGAAATTACATCCGGGATATGAACAGGTTCTATATAGTTCCTCAGCCACAATCCGATTCATCTTATTTGTACATTATTGAGATTTTTAGCCAATTAACTTTTTCCTAACAAATATTCATCACCTACCTTGTGATTTACCTTTATATCTCCCTTAGCGCATCGTATTAAAGTTCTGACTTGCCATTGTATCCATATTACTCGTAAAAATTCTAGCAGAACGTAAGAAAACAAGAGAATTCACAATTTCAAATTCGATGAACTCACATATCTGTATAAAATAACAAACAAAATAACTATTGTCGTTAGCTTTAAATTTTATAGTTATTTTTAACGGTATTTACCATCCCCTTTCGGGCCCTTTCCGAGGTTTATAAATTTCTTTTCGAAAGCCAAGGCCAGAGTTAAAGCCAGAAAGCCAGAGTTAAAGTGTTGTTTTAATTTATGGGTTTCAAAATGCAGAAAAATCATTATTGCCCTTATTATATACCCAAACTTGCTATTTGCTGATAATTATCATCTTTTCCCATACGAAACTGGAGGAAACAATCTTAGCGAACTGCTAAATCAGCAACAAAAGGTCTTTCATTAAAAAAGTTAAGGAAACTTTACGCTTCACCCTTTTAAGATGGGTGGAATAATATTTTGGAAGACAGTGAATTTTTAAATATATAATTATTTGTGATTCATGCTAACATAGTTACTCTGTTTTTGCAAAAACTTTCATGTAAATGTTCAATTCACCCGATATTTTATCGTATACGATTTTGTTTGGAAAGTAATAGATGTTGACATTGAAGAAACACGTCAATTACGTCTTGTGTCTTGCGAATAATCTTCCCACGTTTTGCGTACTACGAAGGTCGCTATGAAATTTTATAGAAAAATATAATGACATTTCGAAGGGATAAGTACAATGGTGTGGAAGTGACTAAGGAAGAAACTTGAGAATTCGCTAAACTTTAATATGGTAATTGACGTGGAAATGAAGTTAGATTAAAAATGGACCCAAGTTCTTAGAAAGCTAATGAATTTGAATGGAACAGGAGAGCGTAGAACGAAATGAAAGCTAGATTAAATTTCTCAATGGAGCCTGGTAAGGTAAAATCTGGCGGAAAGAAAACCGGATGCCGCAGTCTGAGGGGAAATTGAAACCGATGTCGTATCTCCTTGGTCTGAAATGTCATTGGCGGAACTCTGAGAAAATACCTTGGACCGTGAGATGAAAGGAGCGGTCCATGCGTTCGTGTGTGTGTGATGAAAGTACTGGCTAATTGAAAAGAAGTTGGCTTTCGTGTTTTAAGGTGCGGTAACAGGAGCGCTGACATCGAAGGAGCGTTTAATTAGTCGCAGGGAAAGAACTGACAAACCCTTTCAATTTGAACTCCTTGTTGGATCTTCATGCGTGAGTTGGAGTTGGCTTGGATCTCCCACACTGTACCGTGTTGCGTTGGTGGGGCATTCAATGCAATCATCGTTATAGATGTGATTATGTCTCGCCAGAACCTGTGTGATGAGAGTCTTAGAAGGTAAATCTGTGGGAAAGGAAAGAAACTGATCTTCCCACGTCCATTATAAACCTTTTATTTTACTCACGGAATGAATTGAGTATACATTTTCCTTATATTTTCGATATAATTAAAAGAACCGCAAATGTAAATTCATATAACATTCTTATTTGCTAAGTATTAACTTAGTTAGAATGCGTAAATTTTTATATTCGTCCATTTTTTTCTAGAATGTGATAGATGGGGAGAGAACCGCTGCCAACAGGAGTAATTGTAGGAGCGTTGTTCTAACTAACCTAAACAGTAAAAAACTACTCTAAAGAAAGACGAAGAGAAGTAAATAAAAACGGGAAAAAATAAATAAGGTACAGAATTTAAACGTGCATCATGAAGAATCGTATTCAACACACTGGGAAAGTCAAATTTTATGTTTATACATTTTCAACGAGAGTTATTACTTAGGGCATCTTTGAAATCAGAAAAAATATCCGTGGATACACATGACAATTGGGGTAATTGCGACTCCAAAATTTAGTATTTTAAATTTATGACTTGCACATCATATCATACTCTTCGAAAGTTCATCTAGAGTTATTCTATGATTCAAAGAAATACAAGCAAGGCAAAATTACTTTTATGAAACCTCTGGGTTTTTTTTCTATTCTCGGAGATTCTCAAAAACGAGGAACAAACATTTTGAAACCTCTTTATGAAGCAGAAATTTGTTTCGATTAAAAGTTAAGTTTCTCTATCCTGACCTCGAATACATTTGCTAGTGCCTGCGATATGTAAAGTACGTAAGCATACATTTTCTTATGGTGTATGATGATTCAATTATATGCCATTGACTTAGTTTGATTCACCCTCCAAAATATTTAACATTGATCTAACATAAAAAATTCTTTGATACATTAAGAAAACACAAACCTCCCTTAAACAAAAATATATGTAGGTTGTTCATGAAGATACGACGCGTCAATTTTAAAGAAAAGTTTAGATAAATCAATATTAAAGAATAAGGCATACGAGTTACGTTTTAACAGCGGACAAAAAGCGAAAGTAATTGCATTTAAAATCGCGCATAAAACTTTTGTCGTTCGGATGAGTGGCAAGGGCTCGCGTGAAGATATTTCACTGACTTTTCTGCGACTAATAGAAAATCCATTGTATTCATACCTTTTTGAGGCAAAAGTCCCTATATCTTCGCGTCCTTCTCTTGAAATAAATAACCTCCCTTCAGCCCCCAAGACTTTTGCAACCATTACCTTGGCAGTTTTAAATACGAATACATACTCTTTTCCACTTTTCCACTCATACTCTTTTCCACTGCGAAGAAAATCAGTCAGCGATTGCTATTCTACATGTTTTTGACAAAAGTGATTTTTATTCCAAATTTTCTTCATTTGATCTCTTCCTTGCACAATTTAATGAATTGCAACACGTCCTGTGTGCCATTTTCCATCTCTAGAAATGTATTTACAAAAATGACATTTATTTTCACCAGAAATCAAATTGAGCGGAATTTTTATGAAACATGTTCATCTACCCATGACTTGGGAAATACTCCTTTCATTATGAAAGTGTATTCGGAAGTTCTTTGAATTGTAAACATTAAATATAGTCTATTTAAGATTCAATGACAGTCTTGAGAAATATATTAGTTCACAGAATCCGAAATGAGGTTTACATGGCAGTTTCATTTCATTTCCACGACTTCTCCCTCGTCCTGATGTTTCCCCGCCTCTGGCATTTCTAGGTTAGCGCCTTGCCCTCCCTCCGTGGAGATTTTTTTTCACACTCCAGAGAGAGAGAGAGAAAATAATACCCTGAGTCGCGGATCACGGAGTGAACTCCGGTGAAGAATGTGGGAATTAGCGAGCAGATTTTACTAGGGTGGGATGGATGGGGCGAGATAGTCTTTTCCGCGAATTGTTCAATGTTGAAACTTTTCAGCGACCAATTGAGAATTCATTGTATTTAACTCCTTTTTGTGGAGTGTTCTCGCATCTTTACGTCCACCTTGTAGAATAAATACCTTCCCTTCAGCACCCAAAGACTTTTGCAATCTTTGCCAGATCTTCATGCACGCCCTTGCTACTCATCTGAACGACAAAAGTTTTTAGATGTAACCAGTTCCATTTTTTGCCCAGTGTTCAAACATAATTTGTCCATCTTATACTTTTATATTCGTTTCTCTAACTTTCCCTTAAAATTTGAACGTCGTGTACCTATGAAAAATGTACATCTGTTTTTCGAGTCAGATTGCATCGAATTCTAATAAATAATTATACCTTTAAAGTTTTTGTTTGCCTAATATATCTGATAAAAATTATTTCTTGAATTATTATATTATTCAATCTCTATTAAAAAAATAAAATGTATTGATTTTTCCTTGCTTATTGGCATTTGGAATTTTTAAGCCTTTGAAAAACTAATATAAAATGGTGACAAAAAAGAAGAACCTTAACTTTGGTGGGTAAATTAAATTTTAATATGCGGTTAGTCTGACGAAAGGAATTGAAACAGGTGTACTGATGTGTTTTGGTGTCTCTTAAAATGAAAAATAATATGATTAATAGTTGGAATTTCATCATTCAAGTTATGTGAGTTTTTTTGTATCTCAATGACTAACGACTGTATTATTCTTTATTGCAGGTAAGAGGTCTGAACTGGATATCATTTAGCTGCAAAATTTCTGCCGCGGCGCTCTGGAGATAGAAAAGAGCTTAATGACCGAAGCCGGTCAGTATGTGGGTTTTCTGATAAATTTCCAAGAAATTCTTATTTTTCGTTCAAGGAAATAATATGTAAGTATTCATTTGTTCTGTTGCTAGGAAAATTTTATACATATCATTAAATAAAACACCTCATATTTTTTAAATTTATATATATATATATATATATATATATATATATATATATATATATATATATATATATATATATATATATATATATATATATATATATATATATATATATAAAGTTTGCCAGAGGAAGGCAGACGACAAACACAGAAAACAAAAATATGATGAACACACTTACAAAGTTTCTTGATATTTCGGTGCCACTAGCACCTTGGTCGCAAGAGCGAAGTCTTCGCTCTTGCGACCAAGGTGCTAGTGGCACCGAAATATCAAGAAACTTTGTAAGTGTGTTCATCATTTTTTTGTTTTCTGTGTTTGTCGTCTGCCTTCCTCTGGCAAACTTTTATATATTCGTCACTTAAGTGATCCTAAGTGCAGTTATATATATATATATATATATATATATATATATATATATTCATTGTTCTACGGTAATAACGTATGGAATACAGTTTTTCTCTATGCAAATGTCTGCTTTAATTCAGTTTGTTTGAAAATACACATTTTTTAATATCGAAAGACGGAAAGTCAATAAATAATTAAATTTTTTTGATAAAGTTTAGAGTGCTTAAAACCATCATCGTAATCATGCAAATACTATTGACTTTCATATTTCAAATTTCGCAACTTGGGGAAAATCTATTTGTTCAGATGCCGCGAAGTGAAGTAAAGGAAACGAGAGGAAACAATTAGAACTTTTAATTGTTCTTGTAAATTACTAATATTTCAGTGTCTTCAATGGATTTATTTTTGGATTCAATGGATTTATGGGACAGTACGCTATATAAAGCTTTGCATGTAAATGTTCGCTAACACTTCTGTTGTTCGCTTTGAAATTAGAAGGGCCGAAAATACTACTTATTCACGACTGATAATGCTAATTCAAAGTCGCAGTGACAACAAATACTTGGCCCCAAAACACTGGATGTATCGCTGGGAAAACGAGATATTTATGCATTTTCTCTAAAGGAATTTGGTATTTCATCACGCGTATGGAAAAAACCAATGCTGAAAAAAGCTATAGAAGTGCTTGATAGAAGCCGTGCTAAAATATCACCAAGGTTTCATATCATGTATCCACTCCTCTCTATTCTATCAGTAATGTTTGACATGAAGAAAATACTCTTTGACGATCATTATAAAATATGAGTTAAGAGTCCCTTTTAAAACGTGGTGACAGAGTAGACAGAGACATTATAAATATTACTACCATATAGGTTTGCTTTTGATGTCATAGTTGCAATCTATATTAATGTATCACTAATATGTAAAAATATTAGAACGTGTAGCTACTTTTAAAACGTTAGTTTTGTTTTATTAATTTTCACGGGAGAGTAGGGAAGATTATCTCTTGCTATTTATTGACTGATATCATTGTTACCTTTGACGGCGACCATCATAGCTTCAACTGTGGTGACAAGTGTGGACGTTCTACCTCCAACAACGCGGAAACAATGAATTTCTCCTCTTTGCTAACATCTATTCCTATCCGAGTGAGTGAAGTGTAAATATTTCTATGCTTTAAGTCGCGCCGAGGGGTAGAAAGATATTTTCCGAATTGAAACCGCTGCGTATACATTTTTAAAATTGGTACGATGCATTATTTATTGATTTTTTTTATATTTTGATCAGAGATAACTACCGTTGCCTTTTTTTTCTGGGAAATATTTTTTTGCTCATAGATAGAGCATAAAACTAGAATATGACGGATAGATTGGAATACGTCTCCCTACGTTCTCTCCGCTATTTAATACAACGGAAAATGTAATTTTTGTCCGATTAATTAGTAAGTTCATCTCAGTGGTGTCATCTCGAGTAGACGGGAAGGCTGCTTAGTGTAAAGCGATTACGTGCTAAGTAGGATTTAGTGCTCTGTTCCTGACCCTGGGTTGAGGTACAAATCCTAAGGAAGGCTTTTAGGACACGATCACAAGCCGAGCCGAGTGATTTTCTGAGTAGCAAACGTTCCCGATAAAACCACGTCTGGCAACCTCGGAAGGATCTCCTAATGGGACGAATAGAGTCCTAAATTCACCTACTTGGCTTCATTAGGAGAGTCATTATCGAACCATCCTTCGAGTTAAAGGCTTTATCTCCCGGTTTGAAAGAAGAATGATGTATTTGCTGAAAGATACTGCGAGTTAATTGTTATTTTACTGACTTATTCTACGCTTACAAAATCAAAACTAAGAAATTTTACGAAAATAATCAATTATTCCAATGCAGCGGAGAACAGAAAGCAGAAAAAATGTTTAATTTTTTATGCATTTCCTTAAGATCATCAAAATACTCTCGCTATTTCAAGAGGGTAGCAAGACAAATTTATAATCACGTAAGTGGATATGTGAGAGTGACTTACAGTAAATAACAGCCATAGTATTCAGTATAGTTTGTTGATCTTTTGAACCCCGAAAATTTCATGGACTTTACTGCATTTCAGGGTTCTGCATTGACAAAATTTTCTCTCGAAGTTAAGTTTTGGATTTTCTATTGACGAATAACAAAGAAAGCTTTGCGTTAATCTATTTTATACCAATGTACTCTCCTATTCTTATTAACTGTTTATTTTCAAACTGATCTGCGTATTATAAGATATAATTTGAGGTTTGTAAGTTATTTTCCTCGCATTGTTTTCTTTTACTCTCGGAAATGTATGGCGCCTTCTCTTGATTATTGTACTCCTCTTTGCGTACCTAATATCTTCCCATTTCATCCGCTCCACATTTCTCTCCCTTACGGCGTCACGGTGAGTGAGAGGCAGCGCGTTACCTTTCTGGGGATGAATGCAGCTCTTCAAAATGCACGCTGGCCCACGCGCGGTCGGGTGGAGAACATGGCAAAGCCGCTTAAGCGGTTGTGTCGGATGAAGCAGGGCGTACGTGGCCGCCCCCAAATCTCTGGCCCCTCCCCCACCTCTTCAAGTGAGCTGTGTGTTTGCTCTCCTCTAGGCTTTAATAAGTTCCTGAAGCTATCGTAGTTTCCCTATTTTGACGGCAGCGCCCTCTGCCGTGGGATGCCACGTAGCGGAGCAGCATTTTTTTTCCGTTTCCACTGGGTTGGAGATCGGAAACTTAAGCTGTAGTCTTGGTTGGGATACTGAAGCTGTTTCCTCTGAGAAACTGGCAAAGTCCTCAAACTTAAACAAGTTGGATTGAACGAAGAGTATGTTGTCGCGGTGTCTGATCTGTACTTCTAACATACACAAAGACAGGGGCCGGGTAACCTTAGCTGCTTGCGGTTTTACTTTCTTATTGTTAGCTAGCTGTGTAACAAAAGTCATTTGAAGGTATTTTCGTCTAGTTTTCGTAACGTTTATAACCTGCTGTCATAATACGGCAACATAAATGAACTGTGCAAATGGAAGGTAGTTTAAACTGCAGAGACAAGCAGCAAAATCTAAAGGAATATCTTAAAACGTGGTACGTCTCGTAAAATCCTTAATAATTATTCCAATTTCTGTTGAATTACGCGGACATTTATTAGCTTTAGACATTTTAAGACTCGCCTGGAGTCACCAAACTGATGTTCCTCGTTGGCTTTTAAGCCCCTATTTAAAAGGCTCGTCATTACTGCTTTAAAATGTTTTAGTGGAAAAGTATTATGAGATATAATGAAATGTTCGAAAATATACGTAATTTAGAACAAGTTTAAGGACAGCAGTGTATCTCATCACATCTCCATTGTGGGAACTCATAAAGTAGCCAACTCTTCCAGCTTTCTTGCTATACCTGGCAAGGTTTTGGTATTTGAATATGTAGACCATATGATTGGAAAATTATTAGTTCAACAAATAATGTAATCAATACAGTATTAATTTTTTTTAAATATTGATGCTTAATTTCTCCCGTGCAAGACTGTTCTCATTACGGTTTAGCTCTTCATATAAGCAACCTCTGCTATAACCGCATGAAAATGGTTTCCTGCTCTAACATTATGTCTATTTTAACTTCTACCTTAGATTGACTGAGCAAAAGTGTAACATTACATTTCAAAGTCATCTAATTGAATGAAAGTCTTAGGGTTCAGACTGAAAATATGGTCATATATGCAAATTGCATCCTCCGTACATTTTTCTTTAAAACACTTTTTTCTTCAGAAAGCATTAACGCATTTTCAATTTCGAATTTTATGTTTAAAATCTTCATTTGTTTACTACTGGAAGGACTAGTATGTTGATGACTCCCTCCTGGGGCGGCTTATGGATTTTTTTAACCAGGTGGTCTTTAAAGAATTCAAATGCGATATGGTACTTTTTTCACAGTTTTTATTTCAGCCTGATGATGTCGCCTATGTGACGAAACCGGTCGACATGAAATAAAAACTGTGAAAAAAGTACCATATCGCATTTGAATTCTTTAGAATGGATTTTCACAAAGTTAAGCCAGAATTAATCGAGTTTATCAGGTGGTCTTTTTTGGCGCACCCAAAAAATCCCTTTGTGCTCAAAGTAAAATTATTGTCAATGAGATTTTTAGCAAATTTACGGAAAATATCATTCATGAGCATTAAAGAATTGTCAAAATATGAATTGTTAATAGAACAAAAACCAATTTAGCTTACATTTAAATCTGTTTTTCGCACTCCTAAGACGTAGTGATCCGGATGGTCCTTGCCCCTGGTTTCTCCGCTCATTTTCTTTCTTTTTAAATTTCAATAGAACACTAAAGCACTCTAAATGTCCACCTTTCCTCTAGTGCTGTTATCATTCAATATTAAAAGTCCATAGCTAAGCCTGTTACATTTATGAGCTTCTTTACTTTTAAAAGTTTTATTCTAGCTCTTGGTTAAACAGAAGCACTTTTTTCCCGGGTATCATTTCCACTAAACACACCTTGTCTATTTTAAAATTTGTCCCTACGTCTTAGAACTTCACTTTTCGGTCGTTTTTGGCCCGAATTCTGGAGTAAATTTTTTCTCTCAGGAGAGATACTTTCAAATATCTCTACATACTTTGAACTCTTTTACGTGAAAACTCTTTCCAGCATGCCTCCATGCCTCCCATTGCCTTCCATGCCTCCTTAATTGTTTTGGAAACACAAGGTAATATACATCTGACAAACATTTTTCCCCTCGAATCAATCGCGAAGTGGGCCAGAGGCAGTGCGATTGAAAGATGGAATCTGAAAGAAGGGGAAAGCACGAGGAAATGAAGAGGAGAGATTGTGCCCGAAAGGATGGAACCCGAGAAGGAGCAAAAGGGAGAGAAAAAAAAGTGGACGAGATGGAGCCACATGATGAGTCCGAGATGATATCGTACGCTGATTGGTTGAGAGGGGACTTTCTCCGTTCTACTTTTATTTTTTTTCCTCCTCCTTCACTCTCTGCGCATTATTTCTTTGGAAATAGGATGGGAGGCGGAGAGAGAGAGAGAGAGGGAATGGTAAGGAAGGAGGGGGAGGGGGAATTGGGCGGCCCGTCCGGAGACCCCGTGACCTTCCTCCGTGACGAAGATAGATTGATAAGGCGGGCTCTGAGGCTGCGGTGGCTGTGGTGGGCAGAAGGGAAAGAGTAAGAGTGTGTGTGCCTTCCTCTCCTCGCTGGATTGATCCCTTTGGCTGGATTCGAGTGTACCTCACTTCTTCTCTCGCTCTCTCTTCTCCTCGACCCCTCAGCTGAGGATGACGGCGTAGACTTGGTGGCGCTGAGGTGGGCGGCGCCACCGGGTTGGACGTGACGGAGAGAGTGGAGGAGGAGGAATCAGGAAATGTCACATACTTTCCGTCGCGCACTAAAGATGACATTACGTCCCGACATTCCTCCCCCCTATTTTGCATAGCTTCCACCAAAACCCTCTCCACCTTGCACAGCTATAGTCATCCAAAGGGCACCTCACCTAGCGATTGTTTGTCGGCTTAGTTTGTGATGGAGCTTACCGTTGCGAGACGTAAGGAGGAGCACGCTGATGAAAACCCCCGTCACATCCTCGTGCATCTATGTTTTTATTGTACATGGGCATATAATCATGTGTCACTAATTTCAGCCGTCACTTTTTGCTCTTTTTCGTTTAGCGGTTCGTTACTATAATATTCATTTTGGCAATGTTGCGAAGAAATCAACTTTAGAAATCACTTGCGCACTTTAAATATTTTTGATGATTTTTACATGGGTTAACCCACGACTTAATTCTGTAATCACTCGAGAAATACATACAGGTGAAGTTAAAATCGGAGACCTTCGCGTCATCTTCAAGGCGGAACGTTTTCCAGCATACTGGTAGGATCCCCGAGAATAATTTCCCAGAATGCTTCGCCGGGAAAGCTCGTATATGAGTGTACTATTTTTGGCAGTGAATTCTAGCTTTCTAGCTGTGTATCGTTCCAGCAAACCCAAATGTACCTCTTGAAAGGCTTGACTGGCCACTCGTTTTTTTTTGTAATATTCCGTCATTGGATATTTCCCCATCGTCATTAAGCTGTGCTATTAATAACCGTTGAGAAACGCTACGGATCGGTTTTGTTTCATGTAATATGAAGCGAGATGCCTTAGCTGGTATAATGGGAAGCACATAACCGGAGTGTTTAAAAATGGCCCAGAAGAGCGTGTATCTCGTTTCTAATATCGTGTACTTGGTCACCTCATGGCACACATCTACATCTACATACTGCCCCTACGAGCCGCCATATGGGCGTGTGGCAGGGGTTATTAGGACACTAGGCCTGTAAAGATGTAAGAGATACGTTTTTGGGAGGAGAAATGGTGATGTGTACTATGTGAGTGTATTTAGTGAAGCTTAGTTTTTATTGTGATCGCTTATTGTGCGTGGAAAGAACTAGGTTTTGTACCAATCGGTTTGGTAGTGTATCTCTCTTATTTTATTACTTCTGTCAGACCTAGAGATGTAGCGAGGTGTCATTATAACATTCTCTGTGACGCTCTGAAACACACCAGTTCTGAATTTCTCAAGCAATCTGAGCCTAACGTATACCCTCTGTGGCTCCCCCCTGAATACCTCTAAAAAGTTGTGAAACACTATATGTTTGCTTGTATCAGTTAAACGAAGCGGGCAGCTTTTCGTCATATTATACTAAATTTTTTAGTTAAATCTTTATGAGCAGGGTCCCAAATGCTCGCGATGTATTCGAGGAGTGGCCTAACCAGAACGAGGTTACATCTCTCTTTGACTTTTTCTTTCGAGGACCAATTATCACACAAGTCAATCGAGTAAATATCTATTTGTAGAAATAAGAACGTATCAGCGGGAAAGAGAAAATGGAGGAGAGTCGTATCGCATCTTCTGTTACTCATTATCTTTCTCTGCTCTGGGTCATTTCCACCGTCGCCTCCCGTTATATTTTTTCTCTGTTCGAGTTGGTTCTATTTCGCGCAGTGGAGCATTTTGGCATCCCTTTCTTGATGCCGGGACCTAATGACAGAAAAGTAATGGGAGTAGCTTTATTACGGTGCTAAATGGGATCGGAGGACGACGGTTTCTAACGCTTTGTATCGGATTACATGCCAAAGGTTGCAACTTTGGAAAGTATCATGAAGGAATCATCGCTTGACTACCTGGAATTTTGTGACACAAATAACGATGAAATACTAACCTTTGAAATAAAATGATGGATGCCTACAGCCCTTATTACATGCCAAAGGATGCAACTTCGGAAAGAATCATGAAGGAGTCATCGATTGACTACCTGGTATTTTGTGACATAACGATAAAAGCCTGAGCTTTGAAATAAAATGATGGATGTCTACAGCTCTTCTATATTGTCACAGTACAACAAAGAAACACCTCAGTGGCTCACTTAGCAGAACCTGCAAGTCCTCAAATCAAAGTCTGATTTGTGAATGAAGATTGAGGTTATCATGAAGCTCTTGCTAACACGCAAAATTCTGAGTTTCTTGGTGCATGGATCAATTCATTTCCTGTGATATTGTTTTTTCTCAAAAAATTTCTCGTGGTCTTTTAGATGGGAATGTGTAGAATATGGGCCATACCACACGATCGTGGGTTAGAGGCTGACATTCAGTGACAGCAATCTCGCGAGGGCAAGTTTTTAAATGGAATTAATGATCTTACGTATTTTTTGTGCTAGAGAAGGTGAGTTGAATCCATTTGGTCCAAAACATAATTCATGTCACTCTTTTGAATGAACGAAAATTTCTTGTTTTATCATCAGTCGTGTGTTAATGCGCGTGTTTTAGTGGAAAAATGTCGGATTTCAAGTTAAATTTTCCATTTTCATCAGTTCTGCCTTTATATGCAATATACAAGTACTAAATCAAAAGACTGCGTTCATAAAGGCGTAAACCTTTTTTTAATTCGTCCATGGCCTAGTTCCTAGTAAGCGCTCTGAGGCTTCAGTTTTTAATATATGACTGACGAGAAGAAATATTTTGGACGGCTGGTAATGGTAGGCGTGTAAGAGCTTAAATATGTGACACCAATAATTCTGTCGCAACTTTCATCTCTTATTCACATAGATATCATTTGATATATTTTCTGCTTTCTTTCAGATTAAAAAAAATAATGTTAATGGCGTGCAAAATATAATTTTGAGAGTATTCGTTATGCTATATTTAATGTATACTTTACTCTGGTTACAACAAAAAAAACCGTTTTCTCCAACTGAATATATCATGTCTAGGAACTAATGAGGAACAGCAAGACAAGAAGTAAGGGAAGTTTGAATACACAACTTAATTTTTGAGAGAATTCAGGTAGAAAGTTGCACTAAGGGGACGCATTTTTAGGCGAGAGCAGTTAAGTCAGCGTTAGCCTTCGTAAAACTGGAGTGCATCAAGGTATTTGTTAGAAGAACAAGGATTAGGTCCTTCAAAGAGGATGCATTCTAGTTTACTCTTATAACAGTTTATGTGATTTCATGAAGCCCGTGTCAATGCTTTAACGTGATTGCAAGGAAATCATATAAGATGAATGCATTTACGGAAGCTATCCTTCCCTTAATAACTATTGAGGAAAGGAAATATGGGTAATAAGAATAATACAAAAGGTTTTATTTTTTTTAATGAAGAGGTTTCTGGAATGGATTTTTCGACTGATACCAAAAATGATATTCAAATTTTCGTATCACGTCAGATTTTTCAAACAATCACTGAAACGTGAAAGCTTAATTTTTTATGACATTGCTACATTTCAACGTTGGTGGCGTGTCAAAATATCATCTAGAGGTACAGAATAAACGTGTAATGAAAAGATCAACAAAAACGCATTTAAAAGCAATTGTATACGGGTCATTCCACCACAATTCGACCAGAAAATTGGCAAAATTGACCCTTGAGGTAACCGATTTCGACCAAATTTGGCGAATCGTCTTCATTTGATTACAAAATGAAAACCCCAAAGCCATTTTGTAATCCATTCAACGGTTTACGAGATATTGCAATGTTGTAAAACAAGAATTTTACAAAAGCGTCGTCGCATTTGACGGCATATCTCCGGAAATAAGGAAGATAAAAATGCATGCAATGACTTATTTTAAAGGTATGAAATTGAAAAATATAATTAATGGATTATTACATAAAATTTAAACAATTAAGTAAAGTTGATAACAAATTCAAATGTTCAAATCGATTTTTGACGATGTAGCTATGCCTTCGATTTTCCTCATTTTTTTATATGTTGTAGATACAACCCTCCTCTACAAGTTAAAAAAATTTGGTACGGGTAGTATTTCATTTAAGAAAGAAAAAAATTTTTGAGTGAAGGCGTAACGCCGGTCTCCCGCCGCGGAGGCGTCCGGCTCTCGCGCCGAACGTTCAGTAGTCGGTTCTCCAGATCTCATCAGCGCGCTTCCTTTTCCATCTTCTTTTCACCAATTTTAACTGTATACCGACCCTTTGATTCCCTTTACCCATGTCATTCGCTATTTGCTTCCCACTGAAGTGACCGTCGCTTTAGAATCTAGGATTAGCGACAACATGCTTAACAGCGGGGGCGACCGTGGGCCCACCAGCGGCCGTGCTCGGAGAACAATAGACAAACCTCGCCCCGTCTTAGACCTCCAATGCTACTTTCCTCTCTTCCCCTATCTCATTCTCCTCACATACCTTTTATTTTGTTCTGAGGACCATCTTTACAACCACTACGCCCAGTAGCCGTCGCCCACCCTCACCCATTCACATATTAACCCCTGATAAAAAAACAGCGGTAAATGCGAAGAGCTACCATGACTTTTTTCCCTCACTAACTATCGCATTTGAAGCAATTCGTCAGTTGCCGTCTATCCTCCGTCAGTGACGTTTCAAAACTCTCCTTGGTCTCATTTTTAGAGAGCGCGTGTTTCAGTGCGAGTAAACATTTCTTGGTCTGCAGTGGTTGATTATGATATGTTCAGTTGGTGATGCTTGAAACCAGAAATGTTCGAGTGTAACAGTATTGAGGAGTCTTTGCAGCTATTCTACTCGTGAAATTGAGTTGATCGAATTGAGAAGTGGTGTGGATGCTGTACTCAGTGTGTGCAACCGTCATTGTAAGGATTATTTACTCTTCTAGGAGGTTCGTCAAGAGCGGTGCTGCAATCCCTTTAATTTGCATAGAAACATTCGCTCGATTAATTTATGGACAATAACAAGCGAGTTCCACAATTTCTACCATGACACAGTGCCTGTTGTAATAGAGGGTAGAAGCTCTGTGTTCAATGTAAAGTGGGTATGAAAAAATTCAACAAGCCAGAAAATGTTGCCGAAAAGAACAATCCAGGTTGCTCTCAACATGAGCCAGAAAGTCAGTCAGAGGTCGCCACAAATGACGATTACCAGAGTAGGGTTTATGGTGCAGAATGACCTTCAACCAGTGCTACATTCGCTATTAAATCTCAAGGGTATTAGTCAGAGTCATCAGTTAGTTCTATGAAAGATAGCGGAACTGATGAAACCAATGGATGTCAGTACATTCCAGGAAAAGAAATTTGCTTGGAAAAACTGAACAAGACGTTAAAATCCCTGGATCAAACACCTGTAACAACAAAAAAAATTGCAGAGGACAAGCAAATATCTGGCGAAGAAATAAAAAGTGGCAACCGCTGCTTTTAGATTATCTCTTCAAAAGGTTACTGGTGGGGAGGTGAATATTCAAGAAGACATTCCTGAAAAAGAAGATCACTTCCACCAAGATGGCAAGGAAATGATTATGAAGCTGAAGGATAAGTTCCTAAACGCTACGAAAATGAATGAAAAATTAATCCTATCTGTCCTACCTAAATCTTGGAGTGTTTCAAACAAAAAGCAGGAGTTTCAAACATCGACGTATTTGGTCAAAAAGATGAAAAAATACGTATCTGAGTAAGGAATTCTGTGCTCTGCGAACGCGAGACGAAACAAATACCTCTCAAATGACACTAAACTGAAACTGATTGAGTTCTGCCGTGAACCAGATGGTAGAGAAATGGCGGGCAAAAAAGAGTGTAAGAGTGTAAGAGTGTAAAGGAGGGAAATGTGCGCGTAGTAAAGCAGAAAAGGTTAATTCTTTGCAATTTGAGGGAAGCCTATGAAGCCTTTTAAGAGAGAAATCCTAATTTAAGGATTGGTTTCTCCAAATTTTCAGATTTAAAGCCTCCTGAGTGCGTGTTGGCTGGTGAACCTGGCACTCACACCATATGTGTCTGCATGATCCACCAGAATTACAAGTTACAATTCCTCGGGGCTGGATTAGGGCAAATAAAGTCGGATAACGGAGAAAAAATTTTCTAAACTTATCGGGATTGCCTGGAATTCTCACTCTGTCGCTCTCCGTTAGAAATGTGAGTCATGAGTGAGTACCCAGAAACACTGCCACGAGAAGAGGGCGAAAACGTTGATGATGTCGTCAGAAAATGTGGGAGTAGAGACTGAATGACAGAAATTATTTCAGAGTACATCAGGGAAAAAAGTACGGATGAGGTTCGTTTCAAGCAATGGACTCAGGAAAATCATTTTGCGTTAACCACACAGGTCAAGGACGTAAATATTTTTTGTGAGGCTTTCGCTGAGAATACCACCGAAGTAAGAAGGCATGACTACATCGCTAGCATGCAAACTATATTTTATTTAAAATGTCAGTGAAAATCTGAAATTGCGTAAAGTTGTCGTTGTGGCCGATTTGTCCGAGAATTATTCTTTTCTTCACCAAGATGCTGTACAAGGGGCCCATTGGTGTACCGATCAGACTACAGTACATCCATTTGCGTCTTACAGCAGAAATACCTGCGATAAAGTCGCACCTTTCAATTTGGTTATTATTTCAGACTGTATGGCACATAACGTGAGTGCATTCTATATCTTTCAAGCGAAACTGATAACTTTGCTTCGAAGAATAGTACATCATCTAAGTAGAATAATTTACTATTCCGACGGTGCTGTGGCTCAATATAAGAACCGCTACAACATGATGAATCAGTTGCATCACTAAGAAGATATCGACGGTGATGCTGAATGGCATTTCTATGCGAAATTTCTAAGAAAGTGCCCGAGTGACGGACTAGGAGGAACATAATAAAGGGTATGCGAGGTGAATGAGATAGGGGAAGAGAGAAAAGTAGCATTGGAGGTCTAAGACGGGGCGAGGTTTGTCTATTGTTCTCCGAGCACGGCCGCTGGTGGGCCCACGGTCGCCCCCGCTGTTAAGCATGTTGTCGCTAATCCTAGATTCTAAAGCGACGGTCACTTCAGTGGGAAGCAAATAGCGAATGACATGGGTAAAGGGAATCAAAGGGTCGGTATACAGTTAAAATTGGTGAAAAGAAGATGGAAAAGGAAGCGCGCTGATGAGATCTGGAGAACCGACTACTGAACGTTCGGCGCGAGAGCCGGACGCCTCCGCGGCGGGAGACCGGCGTTACGCCTTCACTCAAAAATTTTTTTCTTTCTTAAATGAAATACTACCCGTACCAAATTTTTTTAACTTGTAGAGGAGGGTTGTATCTACAACATATAAAAAAATGAGGAAAATCGAAGGCATAGCTACATCGTCAAAAATCGATTTGAACATTTGAATTTGTTATCAACTTTACTTAATTGTTTAAATTTTATGTAATAATCCATTAATTATATTTTTCAATTTCATACCTTTAAAATAAGTCATTGCATGCATTTTTATCTTCCTTATTTCCGGAGATATGCCGTCAAATGCGACGACGCTTTTGTAAAATTCTTGTTTTACAACATTGCAATATCTCGTAAACCGTTGAATGGATTACAAAATGGCTTTGGGGTTTTCATTTTGTAATCAAATGAAGACGATTCGCCAAATTTGGTCGAAATCGGTTACCCCAAGGGCAATCACCTGGTCGAATTGTGGTGGAATGACCCATACGCAAACGCTTATCTCATAGCTCCCCTTAAAACTTCCCTTTCTTGGGATGTCCTCGGTTTTCTCTAACACCCTCTTTCTCATCTCTTTTTAACACCCAACGATAGTCGGACATCACTTGCACAGTCCTTTTTCCTTGCAATATAATTTTCAACACTTTAATATCCTGATGGGAGCACTAGCCATGTTCTTCCGTAAAATCAGAAATGTTGCCTGGAAAGTATTTAGATTGGCATAAAGATACTGAACGTTGACGCTAATTTTGCAACCAAGCAGTTTATATAATTCCTAATTCTCCTTGGATTATATGGTATAATTTGCAGCCTACGTACTCCTAAAACATTTTGTGTCACGTTTTGTAGTGCTGTCCATTCTCACGATTCACTCATGGCTTTTCTCAAGTGCTTTGTCCGCCATAAATTATAGCATTTTTGGACCCGTAAGAATGCCAGCTTTAATTTTCACGTCTTAAAGCTGCTACGAATTGCTTCAATAAGCCAAGTTTGATGAGTAAAGGTGGCAAAGGTATGTTAAAGTTATAAACCAATGGAAATAAATTTCTTTGCTTGGGATAAATGTACTTCTGACCGGCCACTGCTTCTGATCCCAACTTTTTGTCCTTGCTCTGGAATCCTATTCACACAAAAAACTATGAAATTCCGTTTTGTCTGCATTTTGGCCATCAAAATCCCCGCAGAAAGACAATTTCTCATTTTACCATTTCGAAATTTGCTTAAAAAATGCTTTCCCATCCTTTATTCTTTAGATAGCAACTTAAAAAGCTACAGACTAATGTAAAATTTTCGATAGTTTTTGCATAGTAACCGATAAACAAGGCATTTTTTTATGTTATAAATGACCGATAAACAGGGCATTTGTGTACATATGGAGGCTTTTAAAACTGACCACACTACTTGAAGCGTTACAGAGAGTCAAGCGTGAAATTTTAATAGGATCTATATTTATCCAAAGAAAAGCAAAATCCCACATTTTATTTTTACACTTCTCTACCGGTATTTTTGGGATCCTTTTAGGTTTCAGTGTCGCAACCTTTAGCCACCTCAGCCCAGACTCATGAGTATGTACCTTAAAGATTTTGTCTCCTAAATGGTTCATCACATCTGATATGCTAGAAACTTCACATTTTTATGCGTTTCACCAAGTTTTCTGAATAACCAATAGATTTGTTTGAATATAACAAGTATATCTGCAACTTAAAGACAAACTATAACAAAATATAATTTTTTTACTATAAATTTCTTAAATATAACGTACTGACAATAGTCATTATGATATAATTGTAACTTAAAACCAAACTCAGAAACAGAGGAGACCTTCGCAGTGTCAGCAATTTTGGAGCATAATGATTTACCCTTTCAAGCGTCATAAACACATGCTGAGATGCTTGAGGAGGAGTGAATGCATAGAATTTAACGGAAAAATACGTTTTTAATGCATGTAATCTCTATCAATGATTCAGTGACTTTATAGTTTGATTTAATGGTAATTGATTTTCAGAACTGACGCAATAAATTTACTGTTCAAATCATAAGTCTGTTTGTCACGGGGTGTACAGTTTTTCTAATTCCGTTCGTTAACCAGGTTTCCCTTTTCCTTGCAATCCAAGCTGTTTAATCACCAATCTGCACATAATTAACTACGAGGCACATCTTAATTGTAACACGGGAATGTTAATTTTTTAAATCCACAGTGATGACGAAGTTAAGGACAAAATCCGGGTTTCATAACTCTTTCATCGTCATTAGGTGCATTAGTGCCCGTTTGGTCATATAATGCAACGAAATAAGATGTAATGGCATTGAAATCCGGATTACATATTTAGTTTCTTAAGCTTTGTGGATTGTAAGAGTTAAAATTTCTGTTTTAGAAAATAGAAATCCACAAAGTAAAACCAAACAAAAAAAGGACATCGGATGAAAAAGTCAAAGAGAGATGTCACTTTGCTCTGGTTAGGCCACAACTCGAATACGCAGCGAGTATTTGGGACCCTGGTTATAAAGATTTAAGCAAAATTATTGATAAAATACAAAGAAAAGCAGGAAGTTTCATTAAAAACTGCTACGAGCAAATATATAAGTCTCTCACAACTTTTAGAGGGGTTAAGGTGGGAGCCCCTAGAAACTCGGAGGCTACATGCTAGGCTGAGGTTGCTTGAGAAATTCAGGACTGGTATGTTTCAGACTACTCACTACATCTCTAGGTCTGACAGAAGCTATAAAATAAGAGATACACTGTCAAAGACATAGGTACAAAAACTCGTTCTTTCCGCGCACAATAAGCGACCACAATAAAAAACTGAGCTCCGCGTAATACACTCATGATACACGTCACCATTTCACCGCCCAAAACCTTATATCTTTACACGGCTGGTGACCTAATACCCCCTGCCACACGCCCATGTGGTGGCTTGAAAGGTGGTATGTAGATGTAGAAATGTTATTTCACTCATCTTTATTCCCACTTCTCCTGCTCCATCCTCACTAGTTCTTAATTTCAAGGTTTCAAGTTTTCTCCTGCCTTATTCCCTTGTGATGTTCACCCCCATTGTCTTTTTGGAGACTCCGACCAAGAATCATATCCCAAGTGTCCTTCAGACGGGAATCATTCGCCCAGCAGCATCGCTCGGAACTCATTCCATCTGCCTCCTGGCGTGTCTGTCTGTCCTTCGCCCGCCTCCCCTCATGATCCCCCACACCCTCCTTTACCTTCCCTCTGACATCCCAGCAGACTCGCCCCTTCCTTTTTGCACCGCCAGACGTTTCTTGGGACGTGCCTTCGTGAAGACGGGGGGCGGTCCTTCTCCTCAGCATCCCACCACTCATCCTTCTGCCTCCCTCATCATAGTCCGCAACCCGATGCCCAACCTCTCCCTTCCACTGGTTCCCATCACCAGGTGTCCTCGTAATCTCTCGACTCCCTCGCCATCAGCAGGTTAGCTCTCGACTCAGAAATTTCTCACTCACGCCTTCTTGCCCACCATCATTCCCTCGTCCTCTCTCGCGTGTTTTTTTGTTCTCCGGCGAAATTAAGCCCCTATAATGTCGGTTAACCTTTCCTTCAGCTTCAGTAAGTGGTAGGCATGAAAAAGAGAATCAATGGCCAGTCACGAATTCTTACTCAATATCTCACATAAATATTCGCATCTTTATTATAATTTACTAACATAACGTAATTAAATCGTCATTCGTTAAAATATAAGTGGTAAATTGGCAAATTCAGAACCTATTTAGATATTAAAAAAAAAACTACATTCATTTTCTATTCAATGTATTGGCAGCGATAAATTGACCGACTGCATTTAGCAGTTTGACGATTCTCCCACATGGCTGCTTATAATTTAACCAAACCATAGCCGTTCGGAAACCTAAAGCTAAAAAGAGATGCTACTACTACTGCAATTGAAAGGAGGAAGTAGTTTAAATGACAGCATATAAAAACAACGGAACATATAGCAAACGAAATTGTGGAACCATGATACTACCGTTTGTTTCAGTATTAACTTGAAAAATATTTTAGAGCCCTTCTACTGAGCTATTGCTCGCGCCAACACATTTATGAGGAAGCAATTAATGTGTAGTGTAGATGATTAAAAGAGTTAAAAAATCTCGTATTTGAGTTATTAAGTAAATACATATATCTACAGCGGTAAACAATTAACACCGTAAAATTGCTAGTTTTTTATGAAATGAGAAAGTCAATCTTTGATAGTCGTTCCTTACTTCCGAAGCTTTCAGGTTTGGCTCACTATTTATTTCCTTTGACTCATTTACCGGAATGTAGAGACTTCTGTTTACACCTTTAGCGGTAGACAGTGCGTACTTAAAAGTCTGGGTTGAAAAAATTATTCCCTGACATATTTATTTACTGCTGTCACATGGGTCAAGCCACAACGTATATGACTGATCAATGGCTCCTCAATTGTAAAATATATAAAAAGGAAACTTAATATTTATTTGGCTCTGGTCAGATTACTATTTGCGCAGTTTTAGAATATATGGTTTATTGGCTCAGTGTGGTATTCTTATAGATTGGCTGTTCGGCTATTCATTCTGCGATTCCATTCTGTAGTTTACTCATGGCTCGCAACATTATCCAACCAGTCAACTCTCTGCGATATCAGAATTTAGGAAGCCGTCGGCCCCGCAGGGCTTTTCGAGTTTCGCTCTCCATAGAATTTCCTCTAGTTGAGCTGCTTGCGGAAATGTGTGCCCAAGCTTTGCTATAGAGTCTGAATTGTTTATTGTTTCAGAAAAAGTGCAAAAAGACGTTATATCGACTCTCGTAATAACCGATCATCCCGAGCACAAGGAAATCGCTGTGATATCATGGTTTACTTCTCGGACAAATAAATGGATGATTTATCCTCCACCATAAGATTTTCTCATCTTTCATTTCCGTCACTCCGAGCCTCATTCCTCCCTTATCCGGCAGCCCTTGATTCTTTCCATCTCTTTTACTCTCTCTAAATCCCCCCTTTGATTGCGTCCTGTGTCCCGCCCTTTTCTTTGAACATCACGACTGCTCTCCCAATATCCTGCTGTGGCTGATGGACGTGGGATGTGTGCGTTCACTTGTTCCCTTTGCACCGGATTTATGAAAAAGAGGAACATTTGAGACTGGATACCGTTTGAGAAGACGAAAGAAGGGAGCAAAGGAAAGGAGGAGGAAAGAGCGGAAAGGCTGCGGGCACCCCGGTCTTCAACTCTGCCAATACCTCTCCTTCCGCTGGCGTGACCCAAGGCTCAGTTTTCGGGCCCCTTTTATTTCCCGGTGCGATTCAGTCCGAAAGAGCGATTGAATGAACCCTCTTATACTTGATGGCGTCCGTAAAGCACAGCCTCGGCGTGGTAGTGGATGGGGAAGAGATTATGGTGGGCGGGGATTTCGGGGGATGGGGGTTGAGGGGGTTGGGAGAACGAAGACGAGGGATGAAGGGAAGATGGCGGTAAGGAGCAGGGGGAGGAGGCGAGAAAGGACCCCCATAGGAATATTCTTCTTGTGTGTTAAATGGATGCGATCGGCTGCCCCCTCTTCTCCGTCTTCATGCGAGCGGCCGGAAAATTTATTTCCTCGGAGATCCGCGAAGTGTGGGGGGGAAGGAGAATAAGGAACGCGTGGGGGAATAAATTTCACCTCGCCTGCCTGACTCGGAAGAAATCATTCAATTTTACTGCTGCGAGTGCAGCGCATAATCTCATACCATATACATTATTAACGCTCCGCAGTGGCCTACTCAGATAAAAGGTTACCCCTCCTCCCCCCTGTGAACCTTACGTCAGCTATAGCTTAATAATGGAGTTCCTGCATTTTTACCGACGTTGGGAAAGACACTCTTGAGGGATGCATAACTTTACCAAATTTGAATACTGCTCCCTTTTAATTAAATACACAGAATATTAATTTTCCCGTTTCAGAGGGGAGTGTTCGTAGTTTTCTCAGAATAATCGAATCGATCAAGATTTCTGATTTATGGTCCTGCTACTTCACATGCCTAATGGACATGTAACGTCCTCAAAAATCTCTCTTGCCTAAATTAACATGAAAGTGTCCTATGTCGGTGCCCTACTGATGCACATATATGGAATTTGTACGCCATTATATTCTATGCGTACGTCATCTCATGATATAGTTAGTGGTTGTATGTAACTCTGGACCTTTCCAGCAAAATTTTGGTTCGTCCAGCTTTAAAGAAATATATTTTCGTTTAAGAAGAAATAAACGAGTTCGAGTGTAAGCAATAAGATAGCTCTAAGCTAATTTAATTGGCTTTGCGAATTGAAAAAATAAATGATAGATGGCAGCAGTTAAAAACTGATGGAAAGTTAGATTTACTACAAATTTCCAATCACTACTCCTTTTTGGCTTCTATTTTATTTAATCCTGAAAGAATCAATAGCACGGACGGGAGAGAGAAAATTATATTATATGTAAATTTCAATATGAGCCATCATTTGAATAACCATTTTTATCCTTAAACTATGATTTTTAAGGCATTTAAGGAACATTTCTTGATACTTCCACCATTCCCAAACCGAGAAATTTTCAAAGTTGAAGAAAAGGTTGGTGAGCGGTTATATGGTGGCAATATATATATGGCAATCATCCTTCCTGGTAGAGCATACTTGATGGCGAAGAAATGTTCACAAAGTCTAGGAATATTTTTTTCTACTCAACTTACCTTCTGAAAAACCAGAAACACGTATTCTCTTTTCACGTTCGACGATATACCATCATGATGTATGTACCACAGTCTCTCTCCCCTTCGTATAAAAATTCAAGCTTTACCAGTATCTCAGAATTTTTATTCCTATTGACCGGTTTCGTCGAATAGATGATATCATCAGGGTTCCTAAACTCCATATTGTATCAGAAGTCTCACTTGTAGCCTTTACAAATATTTTATTCCATGACTCCGTCGAGCCAACTAGCGTTCGTAATGAATCTCTTATGACGTCTTGCCCAAGCGTCTGAGCAATATACACTAAACTATTTTAGTTCTCAACAATTTTATCATTTAAACTGCGATCCATCTATGACCACTCACACCAAATGTATGCAAACGGCATCTCAAAAGGGAAAATTTTGACAGAATATAAAGGGCTAATAAAAGGATTAATCTACACAATTTACCCAAATACCTACCCTTTTTGCTGCAAGACTCTTGCTGGAAAGATGCAGATGAAATATCAGAGACGAATTTTGATTTTTTTTAGCTGGATCTTACCAAAGAGGCAACTAATGAGTACATATCCATTTGTATTACACGTTGATCAGCGAGAATTATGTTTAAAGCCATTTATTTGATGTGCAAAATATAAAAATAACAAAAAAATATTTTGAGCAGGAAATAATAGGGGCTCTGAAATTGAATTTATTTAAGCTTTCGCCTTAAATCATAATTTATAAAATACAATAAGACTCTCACGAAGTAATTCTATCGCTCATAGAGTTCACTATCGAAAGGTTGTTAGCGATGGTGTTGTCAAAAATCCATTAGGGATAATGACGATATGAATAATTAGTCATTCTTTTTCAATGCGTCTTAACGAACCTAATTATCGACTTAACGTAGGACGAAATTCAACTCCAAGGTACGAAGTTCTTTTAATAAAATATACCTACAATCGTATGTCATATATCTAATTGAATTGAGAAATAAAAATAAATACCTATGTAAATTACATAAAAATGATCAACTCTTTTAGTTATCAAGAGGAATATATGCGATAGCTTCGATGGGGCTTATGGATTATGTCTGGAATAATGTAGAATACTTTGAGATGCGGAGATACCTAGTTATAGGACAGGAATAAAAATGAAATATGACTCTTAGTTCTATCTTGTACTGCTAATTTGGCCCGTAAGTCAATTATTTTAATCACCAACATCAGGTAATGCTAAAAAAAAATCATCGTGTGCTTTTAATTTGCACGATAGGTACCCATGTTTATGTGATAAATAGAATTTTTTTTATTTACTCTCTCATTTCTCCCTAGTCGTTATTCTTACTGTTTCAGAAAGGTTGGTGGGGTCACGTTTTCTTATTTTGCGTAATCGCTCTAGTTGCTCTCTAAGGCAAACCGCTTTTGAAAGGCAATGCTCATATTTACTGTCCTGTGATCATACTTTACCTATTAAAACTAGTGATTTAGAGCATTTGGCTGATTGTAAAGATAGACGATCACGATTGTGCTTTTATGAGTGCAATTGAAAAATTAAGATTGGGCGCGCACTCGTGATATGGAGTGTCTTGATCGCGCTTAGGTCTACTAACTCTCTCGTGTCATATTTTGACTTCAGTTGCCGTCAGATATTGTTCTAGTGCCGAAGTTGAACTTTTATTTTCTCAAATTCTTTTTCTTTTAATTATTATGGAATTTCATTTGATTTATAGTTTTGGTCAGTACTCAGGGCCGCAGTGAAGAAGGATTGTGCATTGTATATTATATCTCGTAAGAGAAAATCGATTACTTTTTCCTTATCTTAAGTTGCATAGAAATGTTTCTTGTCAGGTAAGTGTCGATCTGGAGTGGTAATATCTTCATTGTGATGCCGATAAAGCTGGAGAGTCTCTTAGTTACTGTCTATACTGTTTGCAATATATTGGATGCTTTGTGTACGATAATTGATTTAAAAGTACGCTTAAAAATTTGAGTTTTGACCTCATGTTTAATTACTCTATCTTTAATACTTTTTTACCATTTTGCCAGTGATTTCAATTATATTATGGTTTGACAAACTTCCATTAATTATGCACTACGTTAAACCTGCTTGATTTTAAATTGAGAGAGCAAACTTTTCCTGCTAGTGGTCGAAGCAATATTTTCTTATAATTTATTATTTCCTTTCTGAAGGAAATAACCGTTGGAGGTCTATCATTTTGTCTCACGTTTTCGGCCAATGGAGGTAAGCTTCTTTTCATACATCCACTAATCATTGATGTTTCTTTGTAGGATTTCTTTAGACGAAGTAGAACACAATTTACTCATAATTATCTTGTGACGAAACCAATAATTGTTGAGTCAATAGCGTCTTGAGAGCAAATGCAGTGGCTCCTTTTTTAAATTGTTTTAAAAGAATGTGTCTATTTGGTCTAATTCTGTACTCTGTTTGGTACAGTATTCCGATTAATAATGACGTTAATTTACTTCACATGGGTCACCGTTTTCAAAGCATGATACAAATCTTTCTCTAGGAAAATATTATGGCAATGAATTCATGCGAGTATCCTACTAGGGTAGATGCTTGTTGGCCGAAGTTTTGATGGCTACTCCCGTCAATATTTTCGGGGCATTTTAGCCAGTTAATTCTGTATTCTTATATGCATCAATTCCTCCTGTCAGATCAAATCTGATTGGCTGGTGCTTATTTTTCTCTCTTTCCGTCTTAATTTTGCGGAGCGCGGGTCTCCAAGTTTTGCTTAGCGTGTAGCCAGCGTTGCGGTTAAAATATTTAGTGTCCATCCGGATCTCCATGCCCTCATACGTCAACCGGTCCCTGTGGCCGATGGATTGGCTAAGTAATTTAGCGTCGTCAACTGAAATGCGACGGTCTCTGCTGATGCTGAGTTCTGCTTCCTCGGATTGTTCAGGATATTCCAGTCGAATACACCTAATATGATCGTATGAAATCGTTTCAGGCTTTACTTGGTGGAAATGCGATATATCCATGATAAAATATAACACAACAGTAGTAATATCCACACTTGAATACACTACTTCAACACCGACCATGGTTTCGACATACTATGTCATTTTGAAAATGACATAGTATGTCGAAACCGTGGTCGGTGTTGAAGTACATAGTATATTAAAGTGTGGATATTACTATTGTTGTGTTATATTTTATCATGGACCTAATATGATTCCTGATCCAGGCTTCGAAAGTCCTGCCCATGTCACCAACATCCAACCCGTCAAACGAATACCTAACCTGCCGGATAACCCGCGAATACCTCATTAAAGTTATCGTAGGTAAAGAACCAAATCATACCATGACAATTTTGTTAAAAACCGAACCTTTAAAAGGCTATAATGGAAATTAGATTTTGATAAATTCTAAAATCACCACCGGGAAACGGAAACCAATTTTTTTAGTTCATTGTGGAAAACGTTTATTAGGGAAAGCTCGCGAAAGTATCGAAATACCATGACAAATATAGCGCTCGATGGAAACATTGGGAATACTACCGTATTTCTCCGAGTATAAGCCGCACTTTTTTTCCCGATTTCGGGGCCTCAAAATCGGGGTGCGGCTTATATTCGAGGTGCGGCTTAAATTCGATAACTTTCTTAAAAATTTGTAAAAATGACGGATTTGAGTTAACCGGACGCCAGCTAAACTCGCCACGGACGTCGGACGTAGTGCCAGAGTAGTTCTGCAGTGGGCGTGCGCAGGCGAACGGGAGGGGCAAGGTATATACAAGGTTGTAGCAGTGTGTCGTATGTCTAGGGCGGCTCACGGCGCAATCCGAATGGCTGTAAACAATTCGCAACACTGACGGCGCGAGAAAAGGCCCTCTCATGCCCGTCTTTTAGTTGCATCTTACACTCTGAGGGGATGCACTGAAATTCGTGCATTAACTTTTTTCCCTGTTTGAGACTCCAAAAAACGGGGTGCGGCTTCTATTCGGATAAATACGGTTATACAGCAATACAACTCTTGAAGAAACACATTGGACAAGATTGCTCTCATATCACATGATATAAATATTTACGTGCCTAGTTAAAACTGTAACTAAGTGCAAAGCGGCTGAATCAAATATAATTGCAATAATGAGGTAATTTTGAGTACTAAGCACTTTCATTGTTCAGCTTCACTTAACACCCTTGAATCCTCACATTTGCAACCATCCAGTTATATAACTGATCTGGCAGGATCTGATGTTAGCAACATGATATCAAAAATATGAAATTATAAAGGTGTTTCTAGCTCTTGGTTAACTTTCCTCATTAGTCAAACAGATTTGGTGGTAATTGTTATTGATCTGTGTGCAAAAATAGAAGTTTTCTCAAAATTTACAATGTAATAGAACTTTATGATTAGGCTTGTTATTACATTGTTTTATATTACTAATCGCTAGCTTATTAAATGAAAAATGGTAAATTAAAATTTATCGTTTAGAATATAATTTATAAATGATAAAATAAACGGTAATAGTAATAAAAATGTTACAGGGGTAGTGCCTAAGATCGAGCGTCCTACTTTGTTCCGTATCTCGTGCTCAGAATTTTTAAATACTCACTTTTCACCCTCTCTTTTGGTTAAGTATTTGAAGAAATAACTTCTTTAGCGGGGCCTGGCGGAATCATTTTTTTATGGAGAAAATAGTGTGGCAATGGTATTGGAATGCATCAAGATTTTCGTTCACATTCTACATTCTTCTTTTCTGTTACACATTTAAATTAGAAATACTGGTTGAACGAAGTCCAATTGAATTGGAAACAAAAGAAAATGTAAAAAAAATTAATTTTTCAATTGAATTACGTTTTACTTTCGAAATTGTGAAAGATGTGAAAAAAATACTAGAAATTGCTCGAAAATACATATTTTTCGTGAACCGTCCCCTTACGACTGGAATTATTATTGAAGCCGATTCAAATCTAAATGTGTAAGGAAAATACAAAAGGTCTTTATTGAACCACTCAGGAGAAATGAGTAGCTTTTGCTGTAAGGGGGAAATAACCTAAGCGATGGCAATATAATTTTAGACGCTCCCTGGAAAAATAGACGTGAAATGTGGTGGAATGAGTTTGAAGGATATTGGCAACTATAGCATTAAATTGGACTAAATTATCCAATCGTTTATTGAATACGACTGGGAATTGTACTTATTACACCTGGAATTATGGGCCATCTATATACTGCCAACTGAGGTGGAAATCAATTTTAATACCAGTTGTTTATCATCACATTTGCTGTAAGATCTGTAAAATAATATGACAAATATAAGCCAACAATGAACTATCAGTCATCACATTTTTAGATGAGTACATTTATTAAACCATTACTAACCAATGATTTTAATTCATTAGTTAATTTTTTTCTTTTTTGGCAACCCCGAGGCTGCGACCGTTTTTTTCTTCGCAGCTGCCAAAGAGGCAAAAAGACTAAGTCCCTTTGTTTAATAACCATGAAATCGCTACATTCACTTGTGTTTTCTTCAGAGATTTTTACACCTAGTGTATGCACATATACACGTCCATGAAATAATAATTATTAATTTAATTGGATCTTTTCTCAAAAAATAAATATTCCTCTAGAGTTTTCTGATCTTATATGTTGAACAAGTGCTTACTAAAATGTTAATATGTTTATTGTAGAGCCAAAATATTTATCAGAGGAAAAATTATCATTGCTTTTTCAATATCCAGACTAAATCACTTGCGTTCTTAAGCTCAGCTTACCCATTCGATCGACGCCCATTCAATGATGACTCTGTATCTATCAATAATTGTATTTTACATATGCTAAATGATTGGGATTACTACTGCCTTACGTGTAACTTTTTACGCTGATATCGTGGAAATATTGCCCTTCAGTTTGATTTCTCCCTTTTCAAAAGATTCTCATCTTGTTAAAGTTTTTTTTTTTCATTTTCTATCATATTCTTTTTCCTGTCTCCGTCAAAATTGCTGTTCAGTATTTGAAAACAAATGATAGTTTGAGAGTAATTTAGCCATCAATGGCATCGCCATATTTTTAGAGTCGGTGATCATATACAACTGATTAAAAACTGGAGTCTTGGGCCTCATGCCAAGTATGAAGATTGACTCCTACTTGACGCTGGCCGAATGGGTTTTTAATGTGCAGTACGTTTTTTGAACGACTTTATGCTCCTTTATGAATTCAAATTCAATTAACTAGTAATAATTACGAGTGAAATTTTTCGGGAAACGACAATTTTGTCGCATCAACATTCAATTTTTATCAATTTTCCTTTTTTGCATTTTAGAGTCCATGTTTATGGTTAAATTTTTCTCATGTGATTTATAATAATAGTGATTATACTGTGGTTACGAATCACATGGGCACACTTTGATACGAGATGTTCAAAATTAAATTAAGCATTCTTGATTAATTAATGTCGCATTATTTTATGATTCCACGTTTTGAAACGCGATGAAAGAGCTGCGAACGCTCAATGAAATTTAAAAAAAGTGTTTAATTGGGTGAGGGCATAGAACTTGGGGCTCTTTCCCCAAGTGGGTTGGTAGCTGAAATTATAGCGTTCGATTTCCAGCTGGTCTAGCTCATCCCTTCTTCCTAACTATTTAATTAAAGAGAGCGCGCCACATTAAGAGCTGGGCCAAGTAATTCTCCCCAAAATCTTGGTACATCCCCGTGAATTCGAGCCGGTCGATCCGTCAAGCGTACCAACTCTTGGGGGAAAATAATCTTCCCGGACCTCGCTTTATTTTCTCCTTTGCCCCGCTTCAAAACACTGTTCATCCTCTTACTTTTTCCCACCCCTTCCGACTTTCCTCTTCCCTCGGGAACCGTTCCTTGTCCTGTTCATTGACTTTCGAATGGAATGGACTCCTAGCCTTGTTTCAAAAAGTTCCGATGTTGGCAGAGGGGGAGGGAACGGTCACGGCCGGACTTGTGTGTGCCTCGGATTCCCTTGCTCTCCGTACCGTCTCCTCCTCCTCCAATCTCCACCCCCCCGTATTATATTCCTCCAACCCACCAACAAAATCCTTTCCATTTCCCCTTCACCCTCCTGCCCCACCGCTCTTCCCTACACCCTGCATTCAAAAAATCTCCCGGCCGCCTTGTCCTCCACACACCCTCATCCCTATGTGCTTCACCGTCCGGTCAAAACTCCACCTTTGTGAGCGAAACCAACCACTTTCATACATACACACACATATATACGTATAGGTATACATCAGCCGTCCATACGAATCCATCGCCTCCCATCCGAGCAGAGGCGGCCACCATGTTCCCATCGCCCCCTCTCCTCTCACCACCCCCATTCCTGCCCCCCTCTGCCCCTCCGCCCCCCCTCCCACTCCCCTCATCCCTTTTCCCCTCCCAGTTGGCCCTGCGTCACAGGCGAATCGATCTGCTTGGCCCTCTGTCGACCGAGATACGTCGACGGCAGCGGCTGCGGCTGCTCCATGAGAGGGAGGGAGGGGTGGGGCCCCGGAGTGAGCCCTGGGTGGGCATTATTCATAGTCAGGGGCCTCTCCCTCCCTCCCTCTTACTTCTTCCTCCCTCTCTCTACCCCACTCCAGTCCCCTATGCATTATTTCGCGGCAACGTTCGTGGCAAGGTGGGAATGGGAAAATAAGGGGAGGGGGGGGGGGATGGTATAAGGGAGGTTTTGCATGTGTGGTTGGTCGTGTGTTCGGGAGAGGTGGGTTGGTATGGCTAAAGAGAGGGTCGGGAGGGAGAGAAATGTCACACAAAGAGTTAATAATTTCCCGTACGAGATAATGCTTTCATTAAGGAGTGTCTCGTGATAAGGAATAAATATGAGTGGGAATCCCATTACCTTTCTCCGTGAAGCTCCAAAAACGAACCCCCTTGCCCTATACTCCCCCCTTGTACATTAACCCTCACACGCGTTAGTCTCTCAATTCCATCCCGCCCGTCCTTACCTCCGGACTGTTTTTACTTCTCCCGCGTTTCTCCGTATATTATATCTGCTTCTCTCTTTCCTCGTTCTGAACACATGCATGCCCGCCAAGTCCAATGGTTAGTGTTTCTCCGTTGTGTTCAGATACACTAGAATGGCTGTAATTCAGGAAATACTGTGAATAGAACATGGATTACGGAAAACTCAAGACCCTGCCTGTTCATATGCCTGATGAAATTCGTCGGGCTCCTCTAAAAATGTTGGAGTAAGATAAATCAAATACTCAAATTATCTTACTTGCTGGCCTATATGAAATTACAAAAATAATTGGGCTTAATTTGGGATATAATTGAGGTTTGAAAATCCCTTCTGCCTGTTCACCCATCTACAATGAAAACAAGAAGTTAAAAAGCACGTTTTTCTATGGAACAATATAGTGAGATACATAATGTTGTAGCTAAAAATGGCTACAAAGCTTTACGTTTCAGAGTATATAAATTATCAAAAATCGTTGTAATATTGTGAGGAAGACATTAGGCTTTTGAAACTGATATCTTTGTCAAAAAACATCAGTACAGAATGTCACCTAGACGAGATGAAATTGAGAAAAACCTACGAAAAAATTTTTTTGTAATATTGTAGGCAGTAGCATTAGACTGATAATGTAAACTTAGATTCTCGCTAAAACGATGTAGGAATAGGATTTTTTAAATTAATATCGTTCTGATAAGCCGCAGTGTTAACTATAACTTTTACCCTCACTTTCCTTAAATTTGCTATTCATCTGCGAACATTTGAGCTATTAGGATATATATTTAATGTCAAAACGGTTCTGTGATGTAATTGAGTAACGTTTCTTCCACCTCGTTGATGATCGAATGTATTAGGTTTTAGCAGTACACAACGAATTACATCTAATTGGTAATTCAAAATAATAAAAAATTAAAATAGTCCTTACATGATAATGTTAATTACTACTTACATCACAAAGAGAAGTACGTTCTATATTCGTATTTTTACTAGACACTGGATATTAACTAGAAAATCTATTAATACAGTAGTTTGTTTGAAGCTGCCATGAACTGTTCATGAGATTTTTTTTTCGCTTTGATAAACCTTGAGATCCAATTTTGACTCGTGAATTGTTGCAGTGGAGACTGTAAGGTAGCGGGGATGGGGTCGGTCTGTGCTGTCGCCTCTGCCCCTTGGCTCTCATTATTCCTCGGCGGGACTCGTCTGGGGAGCACGGATGGGGTGGGCTGGACCCCCCTACAACCCTCTCTCCGTCCCGTAGGCCCTCACTCCCCCCCCCCTCCCTCCGCCCCCTTGTGAGCATCTGCGACCGAGTTGCTCTCGCATTGAAATTCGTCGTGCGACCGAGTCGTGGAAATGACTTACCTTCTCCGGAGCGGTTTTCCTTAATTTTGCGGCTAAATTAGAAGTTAATTTCTTGAGACCCTTTCTGGCAGATGTTGGACCTTCAGCTAGAGTTTGAAGGCTGGGAACGTGTTTATATGACATAATTACTCGAGAGGAATGAATGAGAAATAATTTCTCATCTTGATTGCTTTCCCTCTGTATCTGCGTTGTTACTTACCCTTGACTTCCATCACGAGAAGTCATCTTTGCTCCATGAAGTTGCTCTAATTAACAATGTGTAATGAATTAACGTCGCTCTAGTTTTGCCGATTAGCATGGACCCATTACGCTTCTTGTCTCAAACTCAGAATGAAATACTGCACGTTTATATGAAAATCTTACGTTGATTGGCAATAATATGTCTAGATTGAAATGGCTCTCAAGGTCATTTTTTGACTTTATAATGTCATTTTTAGACGTAAGAAAAATGGAATGACATTCATAGGGTCAGATATTTTTTTATAGTTACTTACATCCGAGAAAGAATATTAAAAAATATATTATTTTTGACGTTAAAATGAACTGAGCAAAAAGAGTAAAAATCATGCTGCTTCATTATTTCTTAAAGTCTACGAAGTAAATGCAATGAAATTCTACAAATTCAGTGCTTTTGAACGTAAAAGACGTTAAAAGACGTTGAACAGCAAAGACGTAGAGTATGATACTAAGTTTATTTTTAATTTTTATCGTTAGGGAGTGCCTGTGAGTATTTAACATTGACATTTTAGTAGGCTCCAATATCGCGACTGCTTCTCCATTAGAGGAAAATATACATACTATGCAACTCCTTCATTCACTTAGGTATTACTCAAGTATTTCTATAGTAAACTTATAGCAGTAAATTGTGAATGTATAAAGCAAAAACTAAGCTCATTCTGTTTCCACCGTTTATATGCCTTTTTCTTTAAAATTTGGACATTTTCCCCTTCCATTAATTTTTATTCAGAGAATAAAAAAAACGATTCTTTCTTCGTAGTCGCGGAGAATTTCCGGATTCTCTCTTCGGTCGGGTGCAATGCCGTCACCTGCACGGACTCCTGTGAGAGCCTCTTACACTGTCTGAAATATTCATGGTGGGAAATTCATTTTTGAAATGCGGAAACTGCATGGGAATATGAGGTCGAGCAAAGCGAAGCCATTCATTCGAAACGGTTAGACTCATCCCCATGAATCATGTGCTTTCCGTATATTCATGAACTTGAAATAAATATATCTACCAGACATAACCACACTCCGATCAACAGAATTAAGATTGAGCAGGCTCTCGCATTCTGCAATGTATTATAGAGATAAAATGAGCCGAAGGAAAATATATCTTAAGGGTTTTCTGAGGAAAGATTCTGACTCATTGGACTGGATTGGATTCTGGCTCAAATATCCGTCAATATCTCCCGAACACCAATGCGAGTACATAGTAAATAATATTATATCTATAAAACTTCAGGATTTTTCCAATAAGCTGTCTACTTCGCGTCACATTTTACTCACGTGCAGCATAACTTTGGAAAATGGTCGAATGAGAATCTGATCAGTCCTCTACTTCTTCTCTATGTCTCCGAAATTCGCTCCCTGTAATTCACCTCCGCGTAAATTAACAAAACACTGCCGTGCGTTTTTTCTCTCGATTCCAGCCATTACATTTTTCTGATTCGGTGGAAATTAGATGGCGGAAGTGAATGTTGCGTTTTCCTAAAGTTGATGCTCATTAGAGATACTCTGTAATACGCCCCCTGTTTTAGCATATTTAGGATCATAGTGGCCGGCGTTAATCTGGGCGTTTATCTTTCGGGAAATTATGGAAGGACGATAAGCTGTGTGAACGCTCTTCGTTAAGGAATGTATATCCGTACATGTAGGACAGTTCTCCGTTCTGCTCAAAGTGAGTAGTAAATTTTCTCCTACGGAGAAACTCTCAAAAAACTCTGAAAATTTACGATCAGAGGTCCACAGCAAAATAACAGAACCACCCTTAATATATGGGGCAATGTCTTTGCGTTGATGTCGGATAAAGAGCAAAAGGAAGAAGAAATGAGAGCAGATCCTATAATAGTGTAGTATACCTAACATAATGCCATTTGATCCTTTCTCCGCACTTTTTCTATTACCCACGTAAACTCACAGAACATTAAGGAGAAGAAATAATGGAAAACTATTATGGCGCCAAGGGATGCACAGAAAATGTTGAGGAAAAGAATGCATTTTGAATTATAATATTTTTTCTGTTCGTGGCAATAATAGTCTAATGTGACGTATTCTTGCATGCACGTTTCACCAATGTATGCTTATTAGGGCAGAAAAAAACCTTTTTTACTGTACATTATCTACCATATTGTATAAAGAGTTTCATTTAATTCATTTTTATTTATGATTTTAGACTACTATACCTACGCGTTGTTACGATTTGAATAAAGTATAAATCCTGCCGTCCGGAATTTTCGCAAAGGTAGGTAGTTGATTTGAAGATGATCGTGTTTATTATATTGTCTTCCGTTCGTGACTCCCGCGATTACTATATTTGATCCTACTATTGTACTCTTAACGTTTTGCTTTTCCATAATTCGTTATATGCACAGACCTTCCAGAGGCATTAGCTTTGTCTCCTAATTGTCATTTTGGAGGGAATATGAAAATATGAAAAAAATTGCCACTATTCTGGATTACGGACACTAATGTTGGTTAATCGGTGTATAAAGTGTAACTAGAATACGTTTAATGATTTGCGGTCCATGCGACGTCTTAATGGCGGTCGTTGATTTTCAAAGGATATTAGACAAATAATAATGAAAGGATTGAATTTTTTCATATTTTGACCTTTGAATCGTAATTTTCTTAAAACATCAATGTGTATATTTTTTTCAAAGCATGTTTCTATTTTTAATACCTCAATGTGATGAGCAATGACTGCGAGAGAGCTTTATGAACACACCAGTGCTTCGGGCTATGAAAACCACGGGGTTAGTGGCTTAGTTTTCTATCTTATCGCCACTTTTTAAGATTTTTTCCGACAGTTATGCAGCACGTCGAATGCATCGTTTGAATTCCAGTTCATACCTTCCGTTGCATCGGAGTGGAGTTGAGTGTGATGGCGCGATCACGTCGACGCCCATGCAGGTTGCATGTCGGGCACCGGCAGTTATATGGCGTAGAATTGATTTGGAGCTTTACATACATCAGGAGATCTTTTCTTTTTATATACATATCCCAACGTTCGAGTCGTCGGCCCAAATCTTGGATTATATGCGCGCAGATGTAGGGCGTATAAAAGGATAGCGGAGCGCATCAGCCACCATTCTGGCGTCCTCGTTTCTCTTCTTATCAAGGCGCTCGGGCAAGAGCTCATCTCGTCGTCGTCCGGGAGACTCATCAACACAATTGGGCGAATCGGGAGGAAGGAGAGAGCGAGCGGAAGTCTGTCGTTGCGCGTTGCTGGAATCCCCACATTCATCCCGAGCGCCGCACCTGAGAGCATGTGTTATGCTTATTTCGTCCGGTTTGTTCACCCGTCATGAGCAATTGAAAATCCGCATATTGTTCAATTCTCTTCTTCACTTGAATTCGCGCGTCATCACAACCAACCCATTGGCGGCGCAGTTTTCCTAGGTTTGTGTGTGCACCGCACGTGCTCAAGGATATGAAATTATCCACTTGTTGGCGACTGAATTAAAAATATGATATCATAGCCTCTAGTCCTCCTGTGTATGGGAATTATCATTGACACGTTAAAGAGACTAGAAACTGAGAATACCTGAATCCACACAGGTTGATAGTCAAAAATAATAAATCCTCGGTACTTAAAAGAATATTTGAGCGTCCTATGGATAGAGTTGACGCATGATGTCCTTCAAGTCTTGAGGAGCGTAAATATGATAAGTAACCTAAAAAAACAGTCAATTTCTTTCTTTCCTCTGATCAGAATATTGAATATGCAGTCCAGCGAATGAATTCAATTCACATAAAGAGTGAGAAACATCTCTTATTGCCTCCAGTAAACATTGAAAAACATACTTTATAATGGGAATTTTGTGATTTTAAAAACAACATTAGTGTTCATTGTTTAACCAGAACGCTAAGTAATGTTATTCGAAAATATGAATTCTTAAAACTTGAGGAAACAATGAAAGTCTCATTCGTGGAACGCGAATGGTAATCCGGAAAGCTCATCAAGTTGTTAGTAATACCATGATCATTTCAGATAATCAGAAATTCTTCCACTGCAATTAGCACGGTTTTTAGGCGAAGTTGATCTTGAGAAAGCTATCTTAAACTCTTTCCATGGAGTTTTACTAAAATTAGTTAACCCGTTCATCATGGATTCAAAATGGATGTCGCGTTCATCATAGAATTAAAGAAAGCACAAATTCCCTCTGAAAATATTACATGAAAATTTCAACCATGGAAACTAACGATTAATTAGTGAATTGGCAACAAGAATTTTCAACTGACAGCAAAAAGCCAGCAGTCCATGGTTTTTGTTCCGCATTAGTCCTCTAATCGGTTTTCAATAACGTTAGCTCGCGGTGTCTTAAGTGGCAGATCGAACTTAACATGTATCACAGAGACGCGGTCTCAATGACCGCTTTGATTCATAGTATAGCTTTTTTTCAATCCCTGCCTCACTTCCAAGTTCTAGAGTATTTATCCCTTTGAGTGCGGCATGACGTGATATCAAGTCATTATTGTCTTTACGCTGGTGCTGATGACGTCATGGATACCCTGAGTGTTCCAGCTTCCATTTGGGGGCCTGGTGAAAGTTCCCTAGTGAAAGCTGGAACACTCACAGTACCCTTGACGTGATATCTCGTCATCAGTACCAACGTAAAGACAACCATGACGTGATATCACGCTGCACTTAATGGGTTAAGAAATGGATCATCGAACTTGATGTTTACTGCACCTAATTTACGAGTAAATTAGTTGTTAAGTATCGCCATGGTCTGTCAGGCGTATTTTTTCCCCTTCACGTGTAATTCCGATAAGGAAAAAAAAATGATAAAATATCTCGCTTGTATGTATTTCATTATGCCAACAATTTGTTTGACAGTAAGATATTAAACTAATATTTTTTATCATCATCATAATATTTCTTTCCAACTCATACATGCAAGTCAAATTTTAGTTAGCTGCACACCATATTTAGAACTAACCCATTGTATCGCTATTTTATGCAGTATTTCGTAAGAATTTGGCGATATGGCAAATGTAAGCTTAATTTAATCAAATATTTCATGTAAATTAACAAAATGTGGTTATTTACGAAATATTAGGAAACAAATACAAGTGGTCTGTGAGACCGCATGTCTGTGTTAACGTTAGAAAGAAGGGGGTCTGTGGGAACGGGTAAATCTTGGCAATACACAACTTGCGAAAAACTTTTTTATCATTAAATATACGGTACACCAAACGCTTCTACTATGTACAATAATTACTCAATGTTCCGTACATGGTTACGATCTCATATATGTGTGGTATATTACTTTTATCCGTGTTTTTATTCATGTCGTAATTACGAAAGTATCTTTATTGATTTATATTGATCTGATGTTTCGTTATCGTTTGGCCTGCTCCAATTCAGTTGTTAACTATGTCTTAATAGTGTTAAATGTGGGTTAGGCTGGTGTTGCTAATATATGGCTACTATCAATGTGTTTCTATTTAAGCATTCTAGAAATATTTAATAAACTAGCAGTATTTGATGCCGTATAACAAACATTCGCAAGCATAGATTTACGTGAACTGTATCTCGTACAACTGGAAATGGTCTGGAGAAATGATAATCTGAAATGCTTTACTGACCTATTTATTAGGTGGTTTGTGTATATAAGACTGTTCGAAACCTCACCAATGTTGTATTTATTGAATTTTTCGTTTTCCTTCACATGGTCAACATTCTTATATAAAGGAACGGGATGAGCGGAAAGTTTACCAAGCGCACCCCGTTTTGTATATTATTTTAATGGTATGAGGGTTAGGTGTGGGCCTAAATTATTTAAATTTTATATGGAGCTTAGTTCATCTCTCGCGCAAATTATCACGGCTTCCTCCTTTTATGTACTACTTCAACAGCTCATTGAACTTTTGTTTCCCCGTAACTTATTTGCCGTTGGTGCTCCATTTCCAAACTTTCTTGGTCACCTGAGGTTATAATACGGATTCCAAGGAATGAATTAATTAGGGATGTGGTTTGCACGCAGAGAAAGTCGGGTTTCCGAGAACTCCCGGCTGCGATTTAGGGTCTGAGTATGCGGAGACGAAAAAAAAACCTTTGGATAAGCGCCAGTGAGATGATCAAAAGCCGTTAGAATGGAGGCATACGGAAATGCACAAACCAACGGGAATAAAATGCCGCCGAAAACTGCGTCCACGCCCTCATATGGTCTCTTCATGTGGCATTAAAAAGCTCGTATTTATTGTACTTTATTGTGTCAAAATTATGAATCTGGAATCACAAGAGCCGGTTAAAATTCTCCAGACGTCATGTTGGTGATTTGTGTGTCACATATCGGTTCATTTAATAGTAATTTTTTCTTCACGAATCTTGAAACGCTGAATACCTTTGACGTCTTATAGGCTTATAGTTTTAATTTTTCTAAGTTACTGGTTTACATGTATGTACATCAAGTGCATTAGCAGACCAATCGAATAGCTAGGTATGCGTTTTGATATGTTTTCTGGAGTAGTGTTAAGTACAGGACCTCATGTATGTATAAGTCTCAGAGGCTTATATGAGCTTCGGAAATATTACTACAGAACTAATGTTTTATGAAGTTACACTGTATTGGTTTGAAAATTTGCAGTCTAACGTATTTTAAAATTTTAGAATATATCTTTTCTTCACGTAGTCTTTCTTTTTTTGCTCACTTGCGATGTTATCTTCATGATAGAGAACATTGATTTTAAAATTTTTGAAAATGGCTCAATAAAAATAAATCTATATTGTTTTTTTATTAAAAATGTTTTAACACTAATATCATGTCACACTGATGGCAAAATTTATTGTTTTGAAGAGTATCAAATGGCTTAACGGAACATTTTAGTTGAGATATTGTAATTTATTTGGAAACGCTATCTAATGAACGATAATCATTGTATTTGAACGTTAAACTTACGGCCATGGTTGAGGATCATCATATAAATTACCCATTTTAATAAGGACGAAGTAGAAATGATTACCTTTTTATGGTACTTTGATTAAAAACTGAGATTCTTGAGTATTTTTTTGACGGAAGAAGATCCATGTCCCTTTCAATGCTTTGCTTCGAAACTTTTAAATCCTGCTGTGCTATCATTTAGTAATATTCAAAACCGTTCAATGAATTAAAATGAATAGCCTCTTTAGTATTAGGTTTAAATGCAAAGTAGGCATGCGCGTGATACAGTCCGCTTGATAAAAAATCCCCTGGAGTATATGGCGTGCCTCTAAGCCAGAGCTTTCGGCAATTCCTTCCGTCTTTCATATCCCTCAACTGTATCCTCACCACACAAGGCCAGCACTGTCCGAGATTTCAAATTTTAAAAGGCCCGCTTGCTCTAGCCTCGCTCTTTGCGGAGCATATATACCCAAGGAAACCTCACAGGAATGCCTGGCAGTGAAGGAAACGACATGTACATACATGCTCTGAAGTCAAGCAGAAATTTACCTTAACCGACGCTCATGCGATATAAACCCTTTTGGTGGGAGCTCGCGTAAACTCTTCCGTTCGTGCCGGCGCATTCCTTGCTATCTTTTCCAGCTCAACATGAAGCCATCCGACCGGCGTGCCCGCCTTTGAGATATCTACGCCACCTTTAAAAGCCCCGGGCCCCCCGAATCAACCTCCTTCCCTACGTCTCTTCTCTTCTTTCCCACCCACCAACCCCCCTCTCTTCCGAAGCGCTGGAAATAGGCAAGACGCGAAACGCAAAAATCCAACCAAACAATTTTAGCAACCGTCTCTCGCCCTTTTACCATTTCCTAAGGTATTGAGCCCCAAAGAAAAGTCTCAGAGTTTTCCCAATCTCCCGGCGCCATAAACTCGAGATACTCATCGCTTGTTTAAAGGGAGAAAAGAAGCCTTTTTCTTGAACTCAACCCCCTCTATGCGGAGTGGGAGGAGGTGGGCGCGGATAAACTAGAGATGCCCTAGCATCTGGGAGCCAAGCCCTTCCTCACGACTTCCGTCGCATCATCATCCCTCGCCTCTCTCTTTTTGCTCCCTTTTTCTCGTCCGCTGCCATCGCTCTGCAACGTCACCATGAGTGTTACAAGCAGCGAGAAGGTGCAGATCGCTTGTTGAACTCCCGCACCACTCTAGCTAGGATGCAGGCGGGAGGAGCGGAAGGGAAAAAAGAGGAGGTGGAGGGTTAAAGATAAAAGCGGATGGCGAGGTTGCCATTTCCCCGCAGGTTCTCCTCCATTACCCTCGACGACCCACGTGGGACTTCCCTGTCTACTTTTTCTCTCTCCTCGCTCTCTCATCTCCTCCTTACACTTGAGTTTCTCCTCTTCTGGTCCCCTTCTCACCTGCCCTTATTACTGCGCCTTCTTGGAAATTCCTACCTAAGTACTTATTTCCGTTGTAGTTTTTTCTTTGTAAAAACGAATTCCCGGAAATTCGCTTCAGAAGTAGCCTTCTTGTTTCATTCCAAAAGGGCTCTACCTGTTCAAAATTTACTTAGGCGCCGCATCTTACTTTATATCTTCAAGGAAAGATTGGCGTGGACGTGCATTTGGAGAATACCTCCTCCTGCTGGCTGTGCTGACGAGGAACAGATTCATCTTTAACGCGGATCTTATGCAGAGATTTTTCTGAATTTCAATAGCAAGGCTCCTTAAAATAATCAGTGAATTCTTAGATTAGTACTCTTCTCTCGAAAAGTTATTCAAACCGCGTAAGTATATTCTGTTATGCCATCGCCTTAGGTCTAGTTTTTTTAACGGGGATGGTATGTAATTTAAGTTATGTATTTAGCATCCATTTGATTCAATACTCGATCCTGTACTTGTGAGAACCATTGTTCTCTCCTCTTTTTTAATATAAATTTTTTTTCTCGCAAAATTTAATATTTTCAAGACAAACTTTGCCAACGATAAGCTCTATTCAAGCTTTTCACTGGTATGCCTTATTTTTTAAGTTAAATATCAGGCAAAGACAGTGAAAATTAAGGATAAAATAAGGAAAGAATAAGGATAAGGAAAAAAGTCAGGGCTACTTTATAATTTATACTGCATAGACTTGTGTTATTGAAAAAAACGCAATAACTCATTTGATTCATTTTTGAGGAAAGATCTCGATACAAGACAAATATTATCCTGACTAAGACTTATGAATCCAAGCTCCTCAATAGGAACTTTCCCACTGTGTAACCATTTATCCCTTTAGAACAAAGGCATCGTTTTAAGTGCATGCTACTTTTCCCGATCTCCCATTCGGGTAATCTCTTTCGCACACTCATCATCTATGATGTCGACGTGCGTTTGACTGAGAGTTGAAGCGCGTGTCTCTCGCATTATCCCTCTCCTTCTCCGCCCCCCATTGTCCCCACTACATCCCCCAACACCGCCGCCGCGACTGCCACCTCGCTAACTTCCGCTCTTAAACCCTCTCTCTATTTCATCTCCCGCTACTTCTCCATCCTCTCCAATCATGACCTCAACCCGCTTCCGGAGCCATTGCCGTCGTCTTAACCCCTTTCTCTCCTCCCGTCCCACCGCGCTCTCTTCCTCCCTCCCTCCCTCTACCCCCTACCCCCCGCGTCCTACCCAACCCACGCCTTCTTTCGACCGCCAACCGACTCCCACCTTTCCTGCCACGTGGAGCGAGAGAAGCGAAAAACTTTGCTCCCTGCTCTGTTAAGGCCGAGTTTCCCCTCTGGATTATTCATGGGCAACTTGTGTTTTCCTCCATTCTCCATCCCCTGACTCTCTCCTTCCCTCTCTCTCTCTCTCTATTCTATGTTATTATTTTTCCTTTTCCATTCTCCCCCTTCTTTCTCTTGTGCACTCTCCCTCCATACTCTTTCTCGGCTCGCTCTTTTCTTCCATGTTCATATCCTTCCTTCTTTTCCAATGTTCCTCCATCCCGTGGCCTCTCTTTTTTTAGCCCCTCCTTACCCTTTCATTTGACGGAGCCATTCAGAATTTTGCGGACGGTCAGAAGGATGCTTCCCCCATTTTTTTTCGAGGCAACGTGATATGAGGGGAGCTAAGAAGCAGGTGGGACGAGAAGGTTTTGAAGGGATATGGTACGGGTGGTATGGTGGGGATGGGCTGCTCTTTCTTCTGCCTCTACCCCCCTCCCTCGGCCCCCCTCTCAATATGCGAAATGGGTTTTGCGGTGCGGCCCGGCTCCGCCGTCGCTTCGGGGCTCCCGTGGTGCGCTGCAGTGCCTCACCTTCGGGGAGGGTTTGGCGGGGTAGAAGGTAGGGAAGGAAGTGCGACGGAGAGGCGGAAGATGCAGGCAATAACGCGGGGTCCATCGGACCTTGAGGCGGCGAAAGGGGGCATAAATAAGGAGCGGAGGTCGACCCTTGGATATCCGGGAGGTATGGAAGAAATGTGGGCGCACGGAGAGAAGAGATTCGGAACTGAAGAGGAGAGAAGAGGAAGGGATGGCCGTCGTTGTTGTGTGTTGCGCGCGGTAGCATACCTCTCCGGGCATTGTTTTTCTCCGCGGAAAAATTCATTTCTTTCCGCTGTCTGCCTGCGAATGAAAAATCCTGATCCTCCATCCCTATGTGCTGTGTTTTCCAACGACCTCTCGTATTTCTGAGGAGAGCACTAATTTCTCCCGATCTTACTGTGATCTGAGTGGACGTTTTATTTCTTGTTTGATATTTTGGTTGTTGAAATAAAAAGAACGCGTTGACGTGCTCTTTACTGATGATCATAGCTTCCCCAAAAAATTCATATATGCTGCTGACGAAATTTCATCTACTTCTAAAAATTTCCATGTGACCCACCGCTGGGGCATATGGCAAGGATTTTGAAGAGTGTAACGGTTTCAATGAATGATTTGGCCCCATTTTTCATAATTTATACACCGTCTGATCATGGAACTCAGCTTATCACGGGAAGTATGCGAGGAAAACATGATAATTGAATGGGTATAGAGTTCTGTCATGGCTCCTCGGTTAGTTTTGTCATTTTAATTGATAATAACCTACCATCTTGCTTTTCGGTGGAGTAGGAAATAGTATTTTCCCTTACTCATTCTTTTTCCACCATCATGTCTAATACCGTACGTTTATGTAGCACACATATGTGAGGCCTTTTTATGTTTAAAATACTTAATATTAATATTGGCTCTGGAAGCGGGGTCATATTCAACAACACTTCCTCTGAAGTTAAATCATCTAAGTTATCACATGAAATGTTCTTTTTTTTCAATTCTAATCTAATGAATGATATGGTTTATTATTTTAAATTAAGAAACATTCAGTGACTACACTAAAATTATGATAACTGGTTCTTGGTTTCCTCGTAAGTATAATATAAGGCTAGAATTACAAAATTTCATGTCTAGCTTTAAATAATACACCCATGAGCACGTATTTAATCTGATATTACATTGTTACGGTAACATTTCGTGTGAAGTTATCCTCTGCTAAAAGTGAAGTAATTTGTGCAAGAAATATACTCGCACTATGTTAATTGTTGTGGGCTAGTTTGCAGAAAAGGAAACCGTTTGCGATCCTCGCACAATGATTCAACACTTGAAGCGGAAGGAGGAGCCCACGTGAAAGGACTAGCTCTGACTTCAGCTGAACAAGGAGATTGGGGTCTTAGAGAGTTTTAGGTTGATTGGCGAGGAAGATGCGGCAGTGATGCGGAAGTTAAGGTGAAATGAGAAGCAACGGTTGAGTGGGGGAGCATGCTGCGAAAGGATGCTCAAATGGATGGACTGGAGGCGAGTAGATAAGGCAGTCATTCAGAGCTGCGTCCTGTTTCTGATGAAGCGTTCAGGGTGAAGGAAATTATTGGGGAATGAGACGAACTAGGTGCATTAAGGTAGTTTGAGCGAAATATCATTTTACCTAGAAATCGATGAATTTTGTCTCCTTTTAAAGAAAAATATATCACCCTTTCATTGACATAAAAAATTCAAACTCTTACCACATTTCCGAAATATTTCCCATAGAATATAAGCCCTTTCATATGCACTCTAGAGAGACCTTATAATGAGGCATTTCCTCCACTTAGACCTTGTCGAAAAATCAACAGTGTGTAGTTTGTGTTTTTTCTCCACTATTTTTGAAAATTAATCACATTGCCACCGCAGTAAATTCTTCGGAATCACAACAAACCTTCCGTTTTAATGGAGTTTCAAACGTACCACGTGAAAAAAATGAGTCAAGTTATATACTTATTTGGATATTTTCATTTGATTACTTACAATTTCTGTCATGTAAAACTATTTAATGCGCCATTAATTATGCAATATTTAATTTATATGTCTCACAGTTGGTGAAATTAAAACGTATATATCGAATAGATTTCTCTGTTATGATTAGGGAACTATCTCGCTCGCACTACCTTAAATAGCGGACTGGGGGAATATTTAAGTCCTCACTGGCCATCTCATCTGGAAGATAAAATCAATTGGAAGAATAATGTCTAGAAAATGAGGTAACCGTGGCATAAAAAATATATACCAACGAAAATCCATTCTGTTAATACCGCTGCAATTTAAAAAATATTTCATTAATGTCGTTCCACTTCTCATGCCAGCCGCTTGAATTTTAAAGACAATGCACAGAAACAGGCTGGTATTGTGTTATTTATTAGCCCGGAATGTGTTTGATTAAATTCTAGGTCATTGAATATTCATTTCGACGAATAATAAATGATTGTTAATTAATAATTGTTCGCGCGGAAACGCTATAAAAAGCAATCCAAAAAAAGCAAATGTATGACATCGACCGATGCTAATGTAAGAGGTGCATTTAGGATGGATATGCTCGGATTTGAATCGGAGGAGAGGCGACGAGAGGCGTTCCTGGGTTAGAATGCTTCGCATGTGTGAGTGTGTGTTTGTGTGCAAGTGTCTGAAGGAGGTAGGCCGCGGAGGAAGACGGCCAACCGCCCGCCCACCTCTGTCTTGGGTGAAACGAGGACAAGGACGCTACCACGAGACGTACAAATTAATCTCTACCCCTTTATCCCAGCGAGATGGAGAGAAATGAGGTTGTTGGGTTAACAGGGAGGGAAATGAAGAGTGTCTCGAACACCGGGTGGCTCGTGGCGGAGGCTATCTAGGGGTAGGGGGGCCTCACCAAGTGTGGTGGGGATAGGGAGCGGGAAGAAAAAATGGGAATCCGTCACGTAAGTTGTGAGAATGACGTTTTATCACCAAGATCTTGGGTGAAGACACAGGAGTTAAAAAAATGACTAAATCTAAGTTGAAGGAAAATTGCTCTGAGAATACTTTTAAACTGGAAGTCAATACTTTACCGTAATGTATAGTACTTTATTATTAATTACAGTTGCAGCTCCTTCAAATCCTTCATTCTCAGGAATAGCCTGACTTGAATCGCAGATGATGCTTTACGAAACTCATGGCGTTTTTTGATACGCATCGTGTGATTTGAAAAAAATAGAAAGTGACCACTTAATTGAACTAGATAGCCGAAATGATAAATACAACTTAAAATGCTTTAAATATATTGCATGACTGGTGTTGACGTTTCAAGTTCGTATTTCTTATTATCATAGGCACCGTAATCAAATTTGATTCATTTTTCCAAACATTGCATGTAACAAATGATGTGGTAGGAAGTCACTCGCACGGGTGCATATACACAAGGGTTGAAATTTGCTATGAAAAAATCATTTGACTTGACCGGGATACGAACCCGGATCTCCCAATTGCCGGTCAGGTGTGTTAGCCAGTTACACAACCAAGCCATCTTCCTTCAAGGCGAATTTCGAGGGGGGTTTATCCTTCCAGTGGTTATATATTACTTGTTGGCCACCATCAAGGATCCACAGATATGTTAATGGTTTGTTAAGCAAGCGTACAGTATAATCATTGAATGGACTTTTTACAAGAAGAGGATAACTAAATGTTTCTTTATGATTCCATTTATGGACACAAATTCTCTCAATTTCATCGCAAGCTTGATGGTAATTAGCCACAAAAATTCCACAAAAAGGCCCAGAGAAGTTGTATAATCTATTTTTATACTTGCAAATAAATGGAATGCTTTCTTTAGTTGAAGGGTCAGGATTAAGCGGAAATGGAAAGTAGTAAATATGGAAATTTTAGGACTCTCGGAGAAAGTTTGAATAGATTTCTGCTTGTTATATGATTGAAGGCATCTCCCCGGGAGATGACGGCCACGGATTATTTTCTGAAAGGCCGAGAGAAGGTTAAATGTGTCGCATTGGAATCTGGGGTACTATTTTTCTTCCACCTTTTGACTCGAGTTGAACGTGGTGTGGATTTGTTACAGGGGGACGTACTTCCTCTGCTCGCTTGCCGCAGGTGCCATCCGGACTCTCTCCTCGGCAAATCCTTTATCCAATGGCAATCAATCATTCCCATCACGTCTGTGGTTATCGCTCCGAGCTGCCATCGACGAAACTTGATTTCTTCGATGAATACGTATTTGTAGCCGAAACCAACCTTATAAAGAATGCATGGTAATGGATGTCCAAACTGAAATGTCCGACATTTTTCTCAGTTCTCCTACGGCCGTCGATTAAATATCGGGGATAAGCATGATAAATGGCTTCGGGTGGATAAAAATTGCAGTGAAATTGAAAAAATTATAACTCGCGGAACTACGCTCGTGAGTCAGTATCGAAACATTTGATTTTCGTTTTAATTTTCCCAACTCAGTTTTAATCACCTGAGGAACTAACGAGAAATTCAATTTTGATTTTTTTAGGAGAAGGGGATAAATTTTGATTTTCAACCTTAAAAGCACATTATTCTCGCCTGAAGGTTTTTTTATGGGCTAATGAGTTGTATAAAATCACTCTGTTGTCCTTGCAGCGTAATTTTTAATTGGTTGTTTTGTATATTGCCGTCGCTGAAGTGAAAGCTTTGAGAGCCTCGCATTTTAATGACAATATGGACTATTTAAGATATGGCATTAGAGTATTCAAGGCTCATATTAAATATCTTTTAAATATTTCAGTATTTTAGTGTGTCCTTACATCGTCTCCGAGTCCTCGTACAATGTTAGATCAAACCCGTAGTTCATTCAAACACAATAGATTTAGCTTTATTCCCAATTTTTAAACATCATTTCACATTTAATTTTCACACGGGCGATATATTTTATTCCACATTCAGTTGAAGTGATTTCATTTTACTTTAGCTGTGCATTATTAAAATGAAGAAATATAAAATTTACCATCTGTGTTGCTTGGTTTATATCCGTATGTTAAATAATCCATTTTTGTCAATTTTGTAGGAAGTTCGAAGTTTGCTGAAGTGCGGCTTTTCGTTGTAAAATGCATCTAAATCGTTTCCTATGGCCCCTTGCTGCGCGCAAGGAACACGATGAACCTAGCTAAGGAAGAATAAAAGGAAATTACCCCATTCATCGTTGCGCATATATGAACGCACGAAATCAAGTCGTTGATTATCATAAATGTCTACTCTTGCATTAACCATTTCGCGGACATGACATTAGATCTAACGTTGTCAAAATTTGAGAGCCTGAATGATGCTTGACGTTTCATGCTGTCGATGAGCTTGCTGGCTAAGCATAGCATGAAAGTTTTGTGCCCCTGAAAATATAAAATAGTGAAAAATATTAAATTTATTATGTAAAATATTCCTGGACTAGACGGCTAAAGGCGTAATATCCACGAGACGAGACCTTCTGGTGAAAGAAAGAGGAGTCTATTTTTAGGAGATAGCATTTCCACGCGAGTTATCATAAATTTCCCCCATGATCTTATGATTAGTTATATCTTTGCCCATAGATTTCCTTTTAGCGTTGATTCATAACGAGAGTTTTGTGAGGTCATTCTCGGTCCTCTGCAGCAATTTAGTTCGGTAATCATTCAGGGGTGGTGAGGTTTTCCGATTCGAGTCCATTTCCCTTTCGCTTTTGAGATCCATTTTTTGGCCGTCTCCTCCTTTTCGACCTCCATTCATCAGTCTCCCTCTCCCCTTCCTCTTTTGTCCTTCGCGATCGGTGTCCTTTTGTTTTTTCATCCCTCCCGCCCCGCTGCCTTCCTTCCCGTCGTCCGTTTGATGCCATTTTTTTGCCAGTGCTCCCCCCCCTTTCCTCTCTCAATCACGCGCGCACTAAAAACTCCGCCCCCCCCCCCTCACCAGTCCTTATAAATGGCACTCCTCCTTCATCCCCATTTCGGTGCATGGCGATCGATGAAAAGGGTGGAAAAAACCATTCCCCACGCTTTCTTTCCCCACTTTTTATCCGCCTTCTATCGTCCACGCACACTCACAGACTCGCGCCCCCATAACATTCTCCTTTTTATCTCATTTAAACCTCCATTACCCATCCCCTGTGTTTATTTCCCACCGATCCGCACGCGGACGCAGGAGCACGCCACTTTAAAATCACCCTCGAGTGTGGGACCACCTACCTCTTTCAATTTATATCTTGTGGTTTCGATGAACTTCTGTGTCAATAGGAATTGCCTATATACCTTTTCCCTTTCCTAGTACGTTAAATCTTACTTTCAACTTCGGTTTTTTCCTTTTTTTTATAATTTCTCATCACTAAATTAAGGTTGAACTGCCAAAATTAAGGTCGGAAATTAAATCATAGTGATTAGTAATGTGCGATTGCTAATGGTTGCTTTGTAATTAATTACCAATGTAATAGTTAAGGATTTGTATTTTCCCTCTTCAAGACTAGCACATCGGAAATCTTTGATGTCTCTTAGCACTGTCCAGGGGAACGATTTCCTTTTTTCATCCTTCTTTCAACTATTTAATAATAAATCTGCTTTCATGTATGCGGAGCATCGTCTCTCAGTGAGAATTTCAGTGCCCCCGGTATTAATGTTATTATGAGGGTTTCGCAACTATAATGTCATAAATGATCTCGGAATGCTGCAGACGAGCACTCGTTGCTGAGTCATCTTTGTCTCCTCTTATTCAAAATTATAATTATACTAATTAAATTTTACTAATTATAAATGGAAAAGTATGCTCCCCAAATATTTGATTACGAAAAGCGGACGTATTAAATGCCCGTCATATTGAATTCTTTTAATGGCGTACTTGTTAGGAATCAGGTTTAAGTATTAAGCTGGTCAAATTCAGGCCAAAGCCATCACGTGAGAGATATTTGTCAAATATCCAAAAAGGTCTCTCAAAATTTATCTTTTTATATGCATTAAATCAACAACCTATAAAACCTTTTCATAGCCTAATGGCTAGAAGTGTCTGAAGACACTTGTGTCTAGAGATTTTTAGCAAGGCGAAATCTAAACATGCGTTAAATGATTTTGCTCATTGAAGCCAGTGAAGTATGAATCCAATGATGTCTCTTGGAGAGTACTCGGAACATTGAATCGTGCCTTATACCGGGTTCGGCATCATAATTTGCTCCGACAGCAAAATTTGCGTTCGGAAAAAGTAAGCCTCTACGGCAAACGCACGCTGTTGCTTTGTCCAACGCATTCTCGGCACTAAAGTGGAAGAGAAAAAAACTTCTACCCGTTAAATTGAGACCATCTGCATCCTCAAACGGCCAAACCTCGCTTTCTGGCCCCAAATTCAAATCAGCAAACTATAGTGCCGCACCGTGTGTACTAGTGAAGGCTTCACGATTCTAATTCAATCGAAGAAAGCAGCACCAATGTGTTATATACTGCATTTGTACACTGGTCCTCAAAAATAGGCTCTTCTGCGATAAACGAGTCTTTTGAGTTCCAACGTCTCTCACTTGGGGTTATTATTATCCGGTGCAGAAATACGCCATAAAATCCTGGAAGGATCGTGACATACCTGGAGAATCAACCCACGGCGATGCATTAGGAAGAGACGTGAATTCCCCAGCTTCAGCCCAGCTTCGTGGGAGACAACTTTCCTCTTCCCACCGCTACCCCTTCCACTTACATTCCTTCATTCCTTAGATTCCTTGATCTATTTCACCCTCAATCCCATTCTGGGCATCGCATCCAAAACTTCATTTCCTTTTCCCCCTTCGCCCATCGCGTCCGCCCGCCTCGTTCCCCTGAAATTTCACAGCCAATACCTGCCACGGATACCATGACTCACAGGTTTTCGATTAGGTTTTATATTTGTTTTGAAGGGTAGTTCCTCCTCCACCACGCGTGTATTTATCTAGGAAAGTGGTGAGTAGGATGTTTAGATAAGTGAGGGAAATGGAAATGTGGGGAGTGCTACAGTATGTGGGGAGGGGGAAGGGGGTTTGGATTTAGAGTCACCCTTTATTAAGGTGTGTTTGCCTAAGGGGAAGGTTCGAGAACTGACGGCTGTGGAATTCTCATTTAGGTTCCTCCCCTCTCAAGCCCCCCCCCCCCATATCCACTACGGAGATTGTCTTCTCCCGCCTTAAAAGGATTCAATATACTGAGCGAATTGGAAAATATTAGGTTTTCGCGGGAAGAGTGAGGGGTTAAGAGCGAGAGCTTGCCTGGAAGCGGTAAGTGACAAGTTCAGCTGCTCAGGGGGGAGTAAATGAAATGACAATAAGATTGTGCTGTAAATCAACTTCTCTGCTTCACTTTGGACGTCATTCTATGCATAGTGTTAATTAAAGACCTAAATCCGCTGCATGGCCAAATGATGATTTGCAAATGGCTTGTCAATTTATATCAAATTGTAGCAATATTTATTATCATTGTGCTCAGACGTAACTACGAGGTGAAAGAAATGAGAAAATAAGCATAGTGAGATGTAAAGTACTAATGCCAAAACTATTCGACAATCAAATGCTCGATAAATGAAAATATTAGGGGCTCATATTTCACTGCTAGACTTGCGATATTACTAGAAAATGCTTATCATGATATCTCATCTATTATGGGAGCTATAACTGTGGAGGTAGCGATTTTTCCGAACTTCGATAGAGTAATAACGATTAAGTGTTGTTAATTTAGGTCATAATGGCGCTACGAAATACGACTTCGCGAGTACGTCATGAGAGAGCACCGTGCTCGTAGTCGTGAATTTTTCACGCTCCAGCGAGTCGTGCGCAGGCGTGAGGCCACGTATCGCGATGGATTTGTCGCTTGATGCCATTGTCTCGAATAAGAATTGCGAAGCTCCCAGGACTTCGGATGCATGCTCCGCTCCAGTGGAGGAATGATAATAAGGGCATTAACGAACGAACTTAAGTTCAGCTTTCGGATCGTGTAAACTTCGCCTAGTCTGGAATGGGACTCCATCCAATCCACCTGATGGTGTGAGCGGCACGTGCTCCTCTGGAAATGAATTGCGACGAGGAGCACGTCACGATGTGAAGCGGTGTGCGCGTCTCGTATTTCCTTCACCTCAAATTATAAACTACATCAGCTTTGAGAAATGCCTCTGAGCTAGAGTTGGCTGTGGCCGCGGCCGGAACATATCTAAGTATCGCTTCTCCTTGGGGAGTAACGTTCTTATCGCTCGGTAGTCGTGAACTCTCCTACAGTTTCTCCACGGGTACAATTTCCCTTCTCCTATTGAGGTGTGTGGAGCTATTCCTTCTTTTTGTACAGATTCCTGTGAAACTTTGCAAAAGTTTACCTATAAGTATCATGAGCGCAGAAATAAGAGTGCACGAGAGAAAATTGCATGTTACCGATTTCATTCTTCGGCAATTTAATGCTTAAAAAACTCGTTGCCTTATGGTACTTGACGGATGTTGAGAAAAAAATCAGTTTGATTTGCACAAATTTTCTCATATTATGAAATAATACATTTCATGTTCTTATAATGGACGCTAACAAATATCACGTTATCATGTTGAGTAATAAATACATATTTATTCGCGATTTTCGTTTAAATGGCGAATTTTGCCGTTAACCCGTTGGCTGATGGTTAACCTCGGTAGCAGAGGGGTAACATCCTCGCCAGCCAATATGAATGGTTCTAGTACCGCCTGGATGGGTTTTTCTCCACCAAAGGCATGGGTATTAACATCGTTGTATGAGTTGAGAAAGGACTTTACAGTCTTAATTTTGCTCTCATTAAAATCGTTTTTATTATAATGTTATTGTTAAACTAAAATTAGCAATACTTTTTTTGAGACGATTACCTAAAATAATTTTCGATTAAGGCAAAAATAATTATTGCATCATTTATACTATTTCATCACAATTTTTTCTGTCGTGAGAATAGTAGTAATTTTTTAAGTACTGTCCGAGAATGTTTTTATTTTATTGAAAAGTCATTAAAATGTGCACCGATAAGCGCTCCACCCACCTTCATCATTGGCCGTTCAATCCTAAGATTAGTTTACTTCAGCTCTCCACCCTTCCATTTCTAATGCCGGTTCCCTTACCTCCTGGTATATCATCTATATACTTACCTCTTTGTCTGGTACATGAAAGTATTCCTAGGTCTTCCTCTGGAGGCTTTTACCTCTATTTTACCTTCAATTATATTCCTTATTCACCCATTGTGTCTCAGAGTGTGTCCAATCCATCTGGTTCTTCTTTTTTCTATGGTGTTCCATATGGCACTTTCCTCTTCTACTCTACAGAAGTACACTTCATCATTTCTTATTTTCTCCGTCTATTTTACCTTATACATCCTCCTCCAGCAACAGATTTCAAAGGCTTCTAGTCTGTCCTGGTCAGCGTTTCCGTTGGTCCATGCTTCTGATCCATAGATTTCTACGCTCCACGCGAAGGTTTACACATATTGATTTCTAGTTTGTAATCTTATCTTCTTTGAGCACAGCAGTTGTCTTTCTTACATGAACGCCTTCTTAGCTTGGGCTATTCTCCGCTCAGTGGGTACTTTTTTTGAGAAGACACTGCGTGGGGAACAAACGCTGCCATCACTTGGAATCACAAAGAAAGCGTGTCATTCATGGTGGAGGTAAAGCATTTTGCATTTCACGGAAGGAGGGAGCCAGCTGAATATGGGAATCGGACGTCACGGAACACGCCTGGGAATAACCAGCATTCCCCCCAAGCCACAAAATCCAGCTTACCCCCATCGCTATCTCGATTTGACTTCTTTTCCTCCAACCTCGCTTTCGTAATTTTTTCTCCCTCTTTTCATCCATGCCCGCCGTTTCCCCTCACTCCTCATTAGCGGAACTCACTTATTACTAGATCCTGCATTCCAAATCGCAGATGGGATCCCATTCCCCCCCCCCCCCACTCTCACGTTGGTGGTGGAAAGACAAAGGAAATCCATCCCCCTTGAGGCTTCGACAATTATAATTAATGACCCTGCCGCATGAATAATTAAGACTGGGGACGGCGATGCGTGTTCCTTCAATTAGTGCTTCTTTCTCCCCGCTCGCTGATATTCTCACGTCTTCCGTTCTCCCACTTCGGCAGCGACCCCTGGCTATTCTTTTTATTTCCAACCCCCTTTTCTTCCATCTCTTCCTTAAAATCTTTCTCTCTCTCTCCTGCTGTAATCTCTCTTATATTCCCATTTTCTCTCCTCCCCCTTCTCCCGTAAGAGAGGAAAGCCCCTCCTACCTCCAATCCTCGCGAAGCAAAAGTATTGTACACGTAACTGCATCGTCGCGTGTTTTCCGCGTGAGGTGATTAGGATAGGGGATGTGAGGGATGAGGGAGGTTACGTGCGTGCACGGCTGGGATGGCGATCCAAAGATACCTCAAGAGGGCGCCCCAAAAGGGAGGAAACCCTTAATGAAGACGATCAAGAGGGAAGGGGGCGTTGTGTAGTACTTTGCTTGCTCATCGAGTCTCCTCTCTCTCCCGCGAACAAAAGGTGGGCGTTGCTGCAACCTCTCTCCTTCACGTGCTCACCCTGCAACGGCATGCAATTCGAGTGCCAAGAATAACTCCGTATAATTGAATCCGAAGGCTCCAAAGGGGGGAGGGGTGGTTCGTTTCTTCACCTGGAGAATGTCTTATTTCCTTTTTCAAACCCCCTTTTCTTTTTGTTCTCCGCTCTTCACCCCAAAATAATCTCGTCACTTGAAGAAGCGTTTTAAAAGCTGTAAAGTTAAGTTTTCTCATCAGATACAGCCTATTCTAAATTTTATCTCCGTGGAATACAAATTTATGGTTCCATCACATTCCATTTGACCTGCGTAAAAAGTTTATTTATCCTGATAGACCTAGAGATTAAACCTCTTACGAACATCATTCATTGTTTTTATTTTCCATTTGATTTCTATTACGTCAGATTTACCTTTAGATACATTAATCCTCCAGTGTGATGAATAATAATGCTTGTATTACCTACTTTATTGAGAGTTATGAAAAAGTTTAAGATGACTTTTGAATATTTATTGATGTACTGACTCTAGGTGTAGCACTTATTTGGTTACGAACAGAAATCTAATATGTAGATTTATTTTGAACTGCTCACCAGCTTATAATTTTCCTCGCGTCGTCTTTTTAAAGTTTCAGAAGTTGATTGATGTGAATACAAAAGGAATCTGTTCGCTGAACCCGATCGCTCCGGCAGAATCTTTCTTTTTCGCGATGAAAAAGGTTTCATCGGATTAATAGCGATTGAAAAATATTTTTCGCTTCCATATGGATGGTCGTTTAAATTCCTTTGATTAATTGAAAAATTCCTCGCACCACAAATTTAATTTTCGGGAATAAATTTCACGTTTCATTTTTCTTGGAAAACGTGCATGAAATGCTTTTGATTTGATTTTATAATTAAAACAAACGAGTTGGCAATTTAGGACTTGAATCAATCTGTGAATGAAAATTTTCTCATGCTGGAATAAAATTTTTGATTGATGGACTTCGATTTAATTACCTCATGCAGATTAATTGAATAAAATCGGTGACCCTTCCCCCCCTCCCCTCCGATGGTTTAAGAATTTGGCGACCACCATTTCCAGCTTTAACTACTAATTACCTGATTGTTGACATGGACATGCAATCAGTCCGTTTGGATTTTTTTAAATGCTGCATGTTGTTTTAGCCTCTCGTAGTTAAATTATTGTCATTTCATTAATGCTGCACCGTGAGAGTTGTCCCCAAATATTGGAGACGGCTGCTTGCTTCAGGGAAAAAAATATTTGACGCGATCATTCCGAAAATTCTCCCGAAATAACTTGGTTGATAAATGATCCACATCAAATGTCTACCATTCATCCAGTCGGAGCGACAGTCATGCCCTCTGTCGCTCGGCCAACCACCCCCAACCTCTTCCTCCTCCTCCGCCCCCGTCCGTTTGCTGGCCCCGCCTCAAACAACCGCCATCCGCTCCCCTCCTCCCAATCATCTGACCCTCAGCCTCGCCTGTAAAATACGTCCCAATCTACTGCCCTCGAACCCCAGAACCCTTCGTCTTCCGTTTCTTCATAACCTGAACAGTTCTTTTTTTATTTCCATGCATATCATTTTTCTGAAAATTGGATCTACGATTTCGTTTCTTGTTACGCCACATAAAATGTCCACTGATTTCGACCATTCAGCAGAGTTGATAAATGGATTCTTGTGGTTGGCTGGAAAATGAAAACCACAGCTGACTAAATGCAACCTGGATAGAATTTTGGATGGCGAGAATGACCACGGTTTATTCCTTACACAGTGGTCGTAGGGATCCCATTTGCCCTAAAAAAAATTCGTTGGCTAGATAGATAGTTAGACGTTTCAAGCCACTATTCTGGTTAAAAACACTCTATGTTGTACTGTCCACTTTTTAAATAATATGCAAACATCAATACGCGTGTTTCGGCACTTTAATTGGCCATCATCAGGTACTGAGTGTTCTCTCTGTTTCTTTAATCTATTTTTTCTGTCTGAAGAATCTATTTCTTTCAATTAAGTGAACAGTACAACATCGAGTGTTTTTCATTTGGAATATGCAGTTCCACAACATCTCGCCCAGGACTGTTGACTTCCCTATTCAGGTGTTTTTTTTTAAGAATGATGCCATGAGGCACAATGACTTGAAATTTTTAATTTATGTGATCGTTTGAAGTGAAATCATATATTAAACATCCATCATTGAAAAGTGTAAAAAATTCTTCGCTCACAGGAGTACACTCCTATCGGTTCTTGATAACCAAAAAAATATATACATCTTACTGGATACGTTAAATATTCAACGTTTGAACACCTAAAATATTCCGAGAACATTACAAAAAAATGAAAATAAAATCAGGCTTCATTTCTAAACAGCTATAAAATCGTTATTATTGCCTTCTTTCAAATTAAAAACTTATTATGAGGCCTTATGGAAACATAATTGCCCTTCAACCTGTGATTGATATCGAAAAGATCCACGACACCTCACAAAATCGAATTTTTCCCGGGAAAACTAGTCTTTCTGACGTCTGTACGTTGTATTTATTTATGTTTGCGGAAAGAACTCTCATTATTTTTTAGTTTGACCTGAATTATTTCTTTAACATTCATCAAAAACAACCGAAATATGTAAACCATCACAAAACGCAACCGCCATCCTTATATTTGTATTGTTATTATCGTGTTCCGATCAAGTAGCGCTAATAAGTTAATAAAAATAGTACATGCAGCATTCTGTCTTGTTTATCTAAAAACTGTAAAATCAGCTAAAAATACTTTGCCTCCATAAGTAATTCTTTTTTTACCGGTACAGCATCGCCATTAACTATTCAAATCCTAAAAGACGTTTTTCCGCGCCCTTGAACGTCATTCTGATCTCTGGCCTTTACTTCACGTATCAATTAAATCACCTATATAATCCTTTGTGCTATATAATTAACCTAATGATGAAATTCATCTATGTATATTATAATCCTTACTCTAGAAAATTGCCAACAATTACGCCTCCGAATGTTACCAGACTATATTTCCTCCTGATGTAATCCACGGAAATTTTTTCCTGGCTCATCTTTAGGAATTAACTTTAAAATTCGTTCGCAATGTTTTTCTTGGAGAACCATAGACATCAAGATAAAATCACTTGTGTACATGATTTGGTCATGTGGGAAATTGCGAAGTTTTGGGTATACAATGAAGAATATCAGCGTCCAGGTTCAGTTATTGGAATGCAAATGAGTAGAAAAACATTAGTATTCAGATTCCTTGAAGTTAATATTATTTATAAGGACCGTATGTAGTTATAATTCATATATTTTTGCTCTATCCTCGTCCGTTTCTCGTGCTATTCTCATGTTGAATGCAGGGAAAGTGCAGCAGAGCTCTATGCTCTGTTTTCTTGTACTAAGATTTGAGATGTTTGTTCGTGGCTTTCATTGCTTGAGGAGAGCTTTTCAATTAGTTTGGGACACTACTATTTGTATATTCATGGTATTCATTCAAACTTTGCTATAAACGCAAAAGAAGTACCTTAATTTTTTAGTTTAATTTTTTCCAACTGAAGTGGAGTGGATTTTCCCTTGAAAAACTTCGGACCTTTATTCGATCCCTTGGATTTGTTTATCAAGAAGTTCTCAATCCATTCAAACCGATATTGCAATAGTTATCTCTACACCTACTCCTCTCCAGTTTGTGAAAAGCATGAAGTCCATAATATTTCCATGTAGTGATCGTGTAGTAATTGAAGTTGGAGAGGAGACACCATTTTCCCGATGGCCAAAACCGTTGCTTTAGGTGTTTCCCTCCCTCAAAAGTATCTCGCACTCGCCAAAACTGAGGAATGTTGTCCAAATGTTTTGTAATAATATGAATCTTGGATCAAGATTGCATTGTTCTCGCATATTAAACCAGCAGTATCACTTTAGACAGCGCTGTACAATATTTTTCATTTTTTGTTTTACCATTCCAACTCACTAACCGATGATTGGCTAAGGAGATTTCAGATTTACAAAATGAAGGAATATTCCTCAGCGTTTTAAATGCTTAGTCTTACAGTGGTTTAAATGTAAAAAGTGGCTTACAGCGTTTTAAATGCTTAGTATACAGATGGTCCTCTTCTAAACGATTTGTTTATACGCACCTATTCGGATTTTCTTACTTAATTTGAAGAAGCCTTCAAATTTTGCAATAAATTATTATTTTGAACATAGATTCAATCATAAATAAGCACTTTAACTAGCAGCAGCTCTATTCCTTTAGTATTGAAATTTAAACTAATCCAGTTTTAAAAAGCTCTGAGTATGGTGTGATATATTGGAATGAACCACCCGCTAAAATCTTATTCGTGTAGTTTTAAACTCAATATTCAAGTCCATATTTTTGTGAGAATAATGGCAGAAATATTAATAATTTGTAACATACCAATATGTGCCTACAATCGAGGCATATTTCAGTGAAATGTTATCATACTGGCTTCCCTCATTGTAATCCGCATTAGTGATATTTTATGGGACTTCAGGTGTGATGGTGGGATGCATAAGATATTTAAAAAATATTTATCAATCTTTTTTACGATACTTTTCATCCTTGCGTAGTAGTTTTAGCTCAGTTTTTTTAATTTAAAAACATTCAACGAATAAGGAGTAAAAGTATTCAAGAAAGTATAGCATGACTTTTTCATTGAAGTAACTATTGAATAAGTCCAATGCATAAATAAATAAATGAGAAATGTGACGACGTAATGAGTTGCGATTGAGATTTGTTTTTTATGAGCTTTCAACCTCATTTAGCGTTAAAACATTAAACGTTTTTTGGGCCGACTAAAGAGAGACTTTCCGTTACATAAAGATCAGTTTGCAAAGCAAGACGGTAATTTCAACGAAGCCAGCTCGTTAAGGTTTACAGAAACAGGAACACGGAAATACCTTTTTATTCCCAGAATTTCACATTCCAACCCTGGTTTTTTTATTTTCGAAGAATCAACGCGCGGTAATTATGCCAAAATTCTGTTCACTGCCGGTAAATGGATCGTTTGAGGAGAATTATAAAGCATCTCTTTAACAATACACCTCTTTAGGATGGTATATATGTTATTTTTGTGAAGATTCAATTTGCTTGCAAATTTCTTTCGGGAGTGGGGGATAGTGGGAGTCTCCATTCAGACTCATTTTTCACTCTTTTTCCATCGTTATGGATCCCATTATTTATATTATAAACGAATATTTTCCTGATAAATGAGCTGGCCTACGTTTTCCCTCCACGTAGAGACGATCACCCACTCCACCAGAGGCATTGTTGGGTAAATTAAATGGCGTCGACGACGATGGAGGCCCCTCCGCCGAAAGTTCCACTCGGATTGCTTTGAATATTACGACGAGTTGGAGGCAAGATTGCTCTTCCACAACAATTAATTAGCCTCGCTGTCTGCCTGCCGGCGAATGAAAAGAAAGCACCAACACCGCCGCTGCTGCAGGGTCCCTCCCAGGAATGGAAAATGCTTTTGCATTACCCCATCTATCCGAATGAAAGCTTTACCATGCACTCGGCGTTCTACCTTCGTTTTTCCCCAAAACTTTTAATTTGTCCCTTTTTTATCATTTGATTCATGAAAATCCACTCAGGGATCACCGTCGACTGCCTCCCTCGTGTAACTTGGCGTTCCTCGGTTATATCCTATGCTTCATCCTGCCCATTTAGTGCTCTTTGATACGGCAGTGAGCGAGCACATCAACGTACAGACGGCGTAATGAGATTCTGTATCCTAACCGCCGGAGTGATTAGTGATGCGAATATGTTCCTCCGGGTTTAATGGAATAAAATGAGCAAGTCAACTGAAATATTTTCTTTCGGGTCATTTGTAAAGTATATTGCTCTTTGATGATTCGTTATGGGACACAGAAAAAGAGAGTTCGAGCAGAATTTGTTGTGAATAAGATACATGAAAGAGTGATTCTCAAATTCAAAATGAGAGAGAGGGAGAAGTTGCCAGGAAAGCATACTCACTTGTAAGATTGTGTCGTGGAAAAATAGTTACTGAAATAGATAGCTGATTGTATGTTGGTCGGGAAAAGGCCTAAATTGTTCATGGATTTTGCTTATGTGCTAAGTATGAACTTTATTACTCTTACCTTAAAGTGTCAGTAGCATTACTATCGAATCTCCATATTCGAGAATGAAACATTTAAATATAATTATCTTTTCCCAGCATTTTAAATGTTATTTTCAGAGGTGCTAAAAGAACAGTATCGAAACCGCTGGTTATCACATCAGAATTTAAATTTTCACCTCAAGTGACAAAGTATTGAAGCGCCATTGCTGGGGAAGTGGACGCTGGTGTCTGGCAGTCCACCCCTATCCAGCTGCAAATCTCTGAGCTTGGCGTATCCAGGCGGAAGGTGAGGAGGGGTGCGGAGGCTGGATACATGCCCCCTCTCTTCCCCAACCGACACCCTTCCTCCGGGCGTCGCCGGCACAGGAATTTTTCGTTAATTGAAATTGCGCCCACCCTCCCTCCTCGCCCGTAGCGTATCCCCAAATGGTTGCTGTCGAGCAAAACCCTTGTGTGCGATTCCTTTAGGCTTTCACGTAGAATTCAGTGGCTCCAATGATTCCAGACACTGTAGAACGGGAGAAGAGACTTGGATTCTGAAAAAAGGTGAACTGAACAAAATACGGCATGCGTGTAGTGGGGGGGAGGGGCTGTGCCATGGGACTCAAGGGGGTGTATTTTGGAACTCGCAGGTACGAGTGTACGCAGGATGTCGGTGTCGAAGAGTAATTACGACCTGCGAGCCTCTTTTTTTGTACCCCAGTGGTGGAAGGGTAAACCCTTTCACGGGACTGAAGGGGATAATTTGTGAGGCAGGGAATGTTGCGAGCGACGGCTTGGATTGTATTCACCCTGATTGAGTCTCGAATGAAGTGCGCTTCCGGCGGTAAAGCAGGACCGATTACAGAATGGCAAGTGGTGTAATGCTTTGGCATGTCGCGTTAGTGGCAACGTCACCATGTGCAACATACTCTAGGGCTTTGATAAGCATGGTTGATTCAAATACTCAGCATATTTCCCAAAAAAGTACCCTCAAAAGAAGAAAAACTCGATTTTAAGTAACACTATGCATGGTCATGGTTAATAGGATTAAATTACATTTTTTTCCAGCCATAAATGAGCAAAGAAAACCTATTGCTGAATTTTTAGGTTTTCACATTTTTCCTGAATTCTCTGAGGTAATGCAATGGGTTAGAAATAAAACTACAATGCTGCTTATCCGGGAGAGCAATTGAGGTGCGCACCTCCGTTGGATTTCCTCTAATCGATTTATTCCTGTTGAGTTTGCCAGTAGGATTGATGTGCGGTGCGGTTTAATCCCCATCGGTGATTAATATTTTTGTAATCATTGAATTGGAAGAAAAATAGCAAAAATGCATCATTTAGAATTAGGCAGTGAGGAAAAATCATCGAAAGTAAGCAATGAAAGAGAAAGCTCCCCTGGCCTACCATCAAAATCCAGATTTTTTTTTAAACCACACACTCGCCCTTGAAGTGATCTTTTTGAGGACGTGATATGTATTAAAGCGTCTATTTTAGACGCTTCATAAATATTAGCGGGCTGCAAATAGTTTGAATACCGCATCAAAATGCGCATTGCCATGTGCAATTGTTTATCTCTTTCAATTGAAAGAATCGTACTCAATTTGTGTTTTTTTCGACCTTTCTTGGAATGATAAAACTCTCTGAATAAAGTCAGATGTACCTGGGCATCAATATCACCTTCTGTGGCCGTTTGGATGCTTCAGTTGAAGTGTTTTGGGTATCTACTCCGCCATGCGTAATGGCCGCTGCCCACAATGGACGCAGTGGATGGAAGACTCGGAGGGGAAGGACAGAAGGTGGATGAAAAGTTTAGGGATTATGACAGAAGGATGCAGTGAGCGTGGGATGTGGAGGAAGGTAAAGGGAGAGTGAATAATATGGGATTCTGCGGTCGCTTACGGCTGATGTGTTCAATCCGGTCCTCGCCCATGAGTTACCAGTTGAGAGCAGGAGGCGGCTCATAATGGTAGGATATATTCAGTGCGTGGTTATTTAACCGACGAACCCTGACATTGAGTATATTGAACGACTGTGTGGTCAAGCACAGTTCATCACAGATATCCCTGATATGGTTTTTGACGTGCATATAATTGTTAAATTTCCGTGATATTGCTTTCTGTAAACATTTGTTTAAGCTGTAATCCTATAGCTAAGTAGGTTTGCCTTCATTGTAGGAGTAAATTTATTTTATGTAGCATTTGCAAAAATATCACGTGGACAGTTTAAAGGTTTCAAGTGACTTCAGAGTAACTTAAATAAAACTTTGTATACTCCACTGCAACGCAAGCCACTGAAACTTGACGACGCGAGTGAATTGACTGCGATTGGTGGGCAGAAACGAGAGAAAAATGACAACAACCTTAGCCAATTTGATTAACTTCAAGTAACAGCATTTATATAACCACAAATATTACAATAGAAAACAAGCCCGTAGGCTAAATACCGTAAACTTGGTCTATACAAGACGAACACAAGTCACAACTGGAACCAAGTAGATACCTCCTTCCCTGGTGACAGTCAGATGCCATGAGGGCGAGCGCCGCGCTGTGTCGATGCGGCTGGCAATTGAGGGGAGTCAACTGACCGATGCAGGAATTCTGGGTAGTAGGGGAACTGTTCGTCCAGCCACTGGTTGAGACGGCGGCGTAGAGGAGCCCTATTGCCACAAAGTTCCGAGAAGAGGACGCCAGATGCGAATTCACTATAAAAGTAGAGCCTTGTTCTTGTCGCTCAATATCGCCGACAGTGCGCACTTTGAAATCTACCTACCGCACTTGTCATGTCCGCGAGCGAAAATGTCCGCGGCGAAATTATGGCCAAATTTGCGCCAAACATTCGGCACACCACTATAGGTTTAATAATACGACCAGAGTTTCGACACCTCGTGTCATCTTCAGGTCCTGAAGATGACACGAAGTGTCAAAACCCGGGTCTTGTTATCAAACCTATAGTGGAGTATACAAAGTTTTATTCAAGTTACTATGAATTATTTCCACAAAGTCAAGCCTGGAACAATTTCCTTTGTGACTTCAGAGTATTTTTTATTAATTTTGTGAGTGATTCAAAAAATCGGTTTGTCGAGGATATTGACGTGAAACATTATATTCGCGAAGAATGCTCGAGTGGTAAAGGATTTGAATTTTTCAAAACGCGTGGTCGTTATTTTTTAATCTCACTCACGAGAGCGATAAAGTGATCTTCATTCTTATTCGATAAATGGCTTTAGTATTATTTATGGATTGCATTCTTAGGGCATTATCTCAGATCATTGCCCCTTCGAACGGTTTGCATTTTTGATAACGATTACAACTACATGAAAGAAGGAGCCGTGGTCCAACCACTGATCGTTACGAGGCCTGGCTAATTTTCCGGGATGTCCTCCGCGTCGATTCGCCTTGTACATCCCGAGAAATTAGCCACGCCTACTCAACCACTCCGCGGAAGCCCTCATTAACAATGATCGTTACCATTATAGTATGAGTCACGTTTGTCTGACCATCATTTCCTTTGTCTCTGGGCGCGTAGCAATACTCTCAAATTATTTTTCGTCAACCCCCTTCCAAAGTACACAGAATTTTCATTACAACCAGGGCGTTACTTCGTATCTCTTTTGGGTAAAACCCACAAACCGGCAGCGTGTATGGGACGTCTCGTGAGGGAAGGAAAGACGGACGGGAAAGAACGTTTTGGATGGCGGGGGAGGCTGAGGGTAGAACTTCGGGATAGGTGGTGCTGTGAGGGGATACGCGGGTACACGGTGAAGGGTAAGTGGTCGGAGCGATGGCAGGGGGTCCTGAGATAAGATGGAAGTTCTGTGACGGAAAAAGGGGAGGGAATGGATTGCCAGGGACAGAGTAATGAGATCACGTTGAGTTAAGGGGGGAGCGTCGGATGAGATTCGCCGGCATCAAGATTTTTGCCGCGGGGAAGTGAGATGGGGATCGAGGAGGAGAGATGAAAGTGGAGACACATTATCACCCGGGGATTGAGGGGATGAAGCTGGGGGTGTTTGTTGTGAGTAAGAAAGTGACGAGAGAACTTGGCAGACTAGGAGAAAAAATGCTCAGTTAAGCGAGTGAGGCTGATAGGCGCGTGGCTGAAAATATTAGCCGCTCGCGGAGAAAATAAGCCACTGTAGTTCGGAAAAAATTAAATTGCTCACTTCCTTCGCCTACCTAAGCCACGTTTTTACCTCAATGAATAGTCTTGAGAGCTCAGGGCAGGAATTTTGCATTTTTGTATCAGTTTGATTAGGAGTCATGAATGAAAATCATAGTGTAGATAAATGGCAGAAAAATCTGAAAGTTTCTATGAATCACGGCTTAAAGATTTAAGCAGCTTCGAATCAAAAACAGTGAATCACACTATAAAGGATACTAATATTGAAATCAGAGATGAGATATAAAAAATGGAATGCAAAAAGTAGGGAAGTCAATGCCCAAGCAGCTTATATAAAAAGTAATATCATGATAAAATCTTGGTACTGTAGTGATGTACCTTTTACTGGAGATGTGATGGAAAGCAAACCTAATCGAATTCTTAGTGGAAGAATAGAAGGAGGAGAGCAAGCACTGTAAAAGTCCATTCAGGAATAATGTAAACAGTTTTTATCAGTGATTAACCTCTTTTTAGGAAATATTGTGATTCATGAAATGAATTATTTTTGGAAATCAGAACTTTTGTATCCACTTTTTCCGTATATCTTCTCCAAATTACTGCTTTTAAAGCTTTTATGTGCTTAAAATAATATCCCACCCAGGGTCAAATCGAAGAATCGTTTTTTATTTCTGAAAGATAGGAATAAAAGAATGCGCTATCTACTATTTACTGGCCTCCGCCCTTGGGAATCACACTTAATTTGCAATCTCTTTTTTGCCAGAAAAAGATAGGATTTACGGCTGAAAGTCAAACTCCTTTGCCTTAACGAAAGATAAAGCTTTTTGAAAACGAATGACTCTGATGCCCAGCCATTGAGCATGTTGATATGATGTGTAATAACTGTTATATCAGCCCAAATATTACTATCCTGGTAGTAAGGCTAATATAAAGGTAATAATACATCAAATATTCCTAACAGCACCCAATGATGGAAATAAAAAAAGAAATTTTGGTTCAAAAACTCATTTTAATTTTCAATGAGCCTTACTTAATGAATAAAGAAAGAATTATCCCCCTGAAAAATAAAATTTTCATCAGCAGAACATGATTGCGATTTCTAGTCATCATGTCGAAAGTGAGTGGTCATTGTGTATCAAATTCCACTCTTTTTTATGTAAATGAAAAAAAAGGAACACTCAATTTTGCGTTCATCTTGAAAGAACTTGATAAATGATGTAACATTTTTTACGGATTTTTGGGCCTTTAATGATAAAAATATTCACCCTAAGTAGAAATTAGTCAGAGCTACTATAAATAAGCATTATTTTTTTATATCTTTGTTCCTGGATAGTCAACGAAGAACCTTATTATCATCTAGTTTTGGGATTATGACGTCAATTATCCGGGAACAGTTCGCTGGGGTGTGTAGTTTTGGGCATAAATTGACAATCGGTTTGTAGAATGCATATCGGAATCAGGTGGACTATGGACCAGTGAATGGGGTCTGTCCTTTGTGGTTTGAGCGAATGAGTTTGGCTATGGGTATGAGTTTGAGTGAGGAGGTTAGATCTGGACTGGAAGTCTGTGGTCGGGGAAGAAGAGGGCTTTCTGGAGAGGCAGAGGGGCAAGTGGCGAAGAGAGAGGAACTGGAAGGAAGCAGAGCGGAAAGGGTGAGCGTAAATACACGGAACAGAACTGGATGGGAAGGTGGGGGGCGCGTAAGTTAAAGTGAAGAATGAGAAATGGCTAGGTGTCAGAGTGAGCTAAATCTTTGGCTTTTAAATAGGAAATAAAAGACCCCAAGGGAAAGAGAGGTCTAGTTAGGACCGAAAAAATGTTTTCATCAAAATTATAATTCGACGAAAATTTCATCCGTTTCACTCCATAGCTCCTTCCCAACACGAATTAATCTACCTTAACTAAGAACATAGAATTCTTCCCTGGTAGGATTTTGGGTAGTATTTCGGCAGTTTTTTTCACTTCATCGGTTACTGACAAAGTTTAATCCCTTATGTAATATTCACAAAGTTACTAAATTGAATCAAAGTTACTCCTCAGCCCATCTTAGCAAATTCATTTCAGTAAAAATTTTTTCTCAGAAGGCTTATTCAACACCGCCCATATATGAACAATTTTGCGGTTAGAGAAGACTTCTTTTGTCGGAAAAACTTAGAAATTTAGGTTTAATTATCCTTTTATAATCCTTTAATGTGTATTCAGACATCATATGTCATCTCAATCTGAACGACGTCTTTAGAGCGAAGAGAATTGGCATTTGAATTATATCGTTTTTCGTTTTTGCTTAGATGCTCGTCATCAGTAACTGAAGTGGCACCGGCTAGTAAGTGGATAAATATGCATCCTAAAATCTGCGTTATAAATCCAAATGACTCGCCAGGAACATTAGGGATCCAATAGGAAACTCAGGGACCCAGCGGTAGACGAACACCTTAAAATTTCTTCATTAGAATATATTGATAGAATATTCATACGCGAATTAATTTAACTATTTTAGGCTTGTTATCATTCGTTCCTAAACTGCATTATTGAAGAAGGCGCAGAGTTAAATCAGACTAATTTTGGGGCCCTCTTTTTTTATTTAAATATGTTTCTTGCAATGCATATTTGATGAGAAAGGGAGCGCTCTTGATGGAGGTTTAAAGTGAGAAAGAGTATGAGGAGAGAAAAATGATAGATGCGTAGTACGTGAGAGCTATTTAGTTTTCCCTTGTGCTTTGAAGGTCAGAGTATAATATTTCCCACAAACTAGCTGGTCGATTTCCCTACCAAAGCACTGACGCACGGCAGGGCAAGTAGAAAGTCATGGTTAATGGAAAAATCCTTCCGCGTGCACTTCATCGTAGGCAACGACTAAAACGAAATATTTCCGAGAAAAAAACCCTTGATTCTTTTGCACCGACAAAAGCACTCGCAGTCGGATGCCATGTCCTTCCCCCTAACCCCTCTTGTGCACCGCCGTTTCAGTTACAGGCCATTTCCTGCCAGCCTCCTGAAAGAGTCCACCCACACAGACAGACACACACACACACCGCTCCCGATGCACCTCTTCATTTTATCTCCTCGATATCGCATGCGCGTTTCCTGTGACGGATACCCGTTATCGCTTCCCTCTTCGGGGGAGCGGCACCACGTCGCCCGAGAGGAGATCGATTCTGGGAAAAAAGGACGCGTAAAAGGCTCTCTCTGCCCGGGAAGCGGTGGCCAAAAGGACTCCTTTCTTTCCTCAGTTTTATTCACCCTTTATTTTTATTTTTTAACCCTCCCGGCAGCCTCCGCGTTCATTTCAATTCCGACATTGATTTGCCGTGACGTACGATTAGCTTCTGTTTCCCAGCATCGTCCTTCTTTCCCAACCCCCCCCCCCCCCATCGCACCGTGGGAATCTTGACCGCTCGGCTGCACCCGTCGAGCCCTCGTGACTCCTCATTCTGTCTCCGATGTCGTGTTTGCAAGCGTGGCTGTCTTCGTGTCTATGTGGGAAAGGACCTCAACGCTGCAATGGAAGGAATGAAGAAAATACTGAGGGGCCGTCCAAATTCATTCTGCGCTCCTTTGCCTGACAATGAGTCCTGGGCGCGGGAGCCGGTATGCGAATCGTTTACTCGGAAATATGCCTGCGATTAGTTATAATTGTCGGAAATCAAAACATTCAAGTAATGGTCCACTAATATTTTTATTATTTACGACCCGGGTTTCGTCACGTAATGACATCTTTAGGTGTTTTCAAGTGATGGTCCACTAATATTTTTATAATTTACGACCTGGGTTTCGTCACGTAATTACATCTATCTCATTACGTGACGAAACCCGGGTCGTAAATAATAAAAATATTAGTGGACCATTACTTGAATGTTTTGATTTTCGATATGGAGAGGTCCCACAAAGTGAAGCCTGAATTTATTAGTTATAATTGTTTTGGTAATTCTCAAAACTAATTTAAGGCCAGGAAAGAGACTCATTATTCAAGGTAGAGCCGATTTACATCTGCATATATAAGTGGCGAGCATGGGTGTCAGGTAGGTTGTCAGTATTCACCAGCATATATTACTCGAGACCCTGTTAAAGTTAATAGTACTTCAAATTCTAATGAATTATATAAAACCTGATAATACTTGTCTGGCGGTGTAGTTTCAAAAATATGCGGTACACTACAGGTATACTAATCAAGTAAGAGAACTGTGAAACCTGTATTAAGCGCTCACCACTGGACCCGTGAGATAATGGCTGCTTACGGAGGTTGCCGCTGAATGGAGGAAAAATATAAATTGCTCATGTATTGGGGACATCGATTCCGTTCTCGAAAAAATCACCCGCCGATAGAGGTGACCGCTTAAGGAAGGTGGCCGCGGAGACAGTTTTCACTGTATTTATAATAGTCCTTTTCATTACAAAAATGCATCAAGGTACAAGAGTCACATTGCAAATTTGTACGGTGTGCAATAGGTATATAAATAGACAAGGGTAGAGACACCAAGGAGTAAATCGACTGATTAGCTTTATTTTCTATCGACTGACCAATTTTAAGACGGCTTATAGTAACTTGGCCGGAGAACTCTTTTAGATTATTATTTCGACTTTAGAGAAGTCGCGTTGAAATTCTCTCATCGTCCACTTGTGTGTATTTGTAAATTTTCTACATTTTTGTATGATTTTGGAATAATTTTCGAGTCACGAGTAGCGTTCGGAGCAGGCTGACCTAATGGCCCTTACTGCAATCTTGTACCTCCTACTCCCTTCAGTGACCCCTCTCCTGCGGCACCTTGTTATTAGCACCTCATATCTTTTCCTTGATTAGTATATGTACCTCATTTCTATTCGCTCCATTTCAAGTCTCTAAATAGCGCCCAATGTAATAATTTAAGTACCTTATTGGCTAATAAGCACAACAAATTTCTTATCAGAAACTTGAAACTCGCTCCAGTTATTATGTCCTTCGTACCATTGTCTTACTTCTGGAACTGTTCACTTGGCCCTACACAAAAGGCTGAGATTTGAGCATATATTACCTCATGCTTCATCTCTTCTAAACCCTGAGATATCTACGCCTTTTTTGTGCTTTATTCTCCTGTCAATTTTTGTTTGAAAACGATTGGATATGTTCGTTCATGGTGGTAAGATGTATTGTAGCCGGAAGAAATAAAAGTATAGGGAGCTAATTGAATGATATAATTGAAGACGCTTGAACAAGCTTCTGTGAAACACGACAGTTATTTCGTCACGACTTGGTGTTAAAAGTTGATTAAACTTAGTATTTTTCATGAAATGGTCGGAGGAATGAACAGGAGCAAGAGATGTGGTAATGTCGGATCTTTATAGAGCAGCTTTCATTCAAAACTTTCTTGAAATATTTTGATTAGTCCCCACGTGAGAACTATTGGCTCCATAATAAATACGATGGGCCATCGGAAGTTTTACATTCAATTAATTATCCGGCCTCGTCCAAAGCTCAGCAACAGACAAAGAAAATCTTTTTGCGATAAACGAGTACCTCACCACTGTTCAGTTTGACGTGAAGTCCTGCGGAATAGCATAGAGGGAAACTCAATATTTCGAGCTAAGCATTGCCGTTGGGTCAAATTATGCATTTATAAACTGGCGGTTCTTCCCACCAAATCCTTTCAGACTGGTGCAGGATGTGGGGAATACTCAAACGTGACTGGCATTTCCTAGTTCGCTTGATTAAGCGCAGCCGGCGTTTGCTGAAAAATAACTGGCCTACGATGATGATGACGAGGAGTCCGTCGCGGCGATATTTTGCTCGTCTAAATGCATGGTTTGTGGACCTATTTGCCGATTCGGCGTCTAGTAATTGGGAGAGCGACCGTGTCCGTATGGGCTGTTATTAACTGCGCGCGGAGAGTGTCTATTGTTTGTGCTCTCGGCCCCGGTCGCTGAGATCTGTGAAAGTGTTTGCGTTTCACGCTTATGAAGTAGGTTAAGATATTAGTGGAAAATCTCGATGCTATGTACCATCTACGATAACATATTTTTTCTCTATTCGCTGGAATTATCTCCGATTAAAAAACATGTGAAATCTCATCGTATTTTTATCCCTTACAAAAATTCGGTAACTAAAGAGAAAAATTCTCTAGATGGTAGCTATGCAATGGGCTTAAAAAGTGCTAATGCATTATCCGTTTTGCTTGCCTGGCTGTTTTCGGGAGGCACAACTCTCGTACCAAGCTAATGGTAAACGAAGCAGCAGGCGTGTACGAATCGTGTTTAAGGCTGCTTTGCAGTGTTTAGACTGTGAGCACCGTAGTTAGCAACAATTCCCTCGCTACCACCAGTATTTTTGTTCTCCGGACTTGGTCAGCGCATTTGCATATATGAGGAACGCGGAAATCTCTTGCATTGTGCGTTCCTCCGCGCTGACGTACCGCGGATAACGCGACGTGAGCGCGCACAAAAGGCCAGGCTCAAGGGTAAATTATCCATCACCACGCACGGAACTGACAGAGGCGATTTTCATGTTTTACGCTTCGTCTTCTCAAATAACTTTTCAAAATTGTTGCCCTTAAATTTTAATCATTTATTAATTCAGCTCAAGATGGACTGGCACGCTCTAAAAAATATTTATATTAAGATGTAAATTCTCCATAAATTGAAAAATACTCGGCGATATATAGTTATTGCCATGAATATTAAACTAGCAATTTTTTATTGTTAATTTAAAATGTAGAAATGGCTCTCATATTTTTAGAGATATCTAAACTGGTGGTCTTTTAGTAAACCGTAGCTGAATATCTCCATAAATTCAAACTGCAACTCATTACCTCATATACTTAGTAATTCGCTCTCTGACTCATGCACCCAATCGAAGCATCTCGTCAATTGTTATCGTATTCTTACATGTTAATTGATTCTTTGAAATAGGTCACAGAGTAAATGTCAAGAGGTCCTCAACTGTGGCATTGTCGGTCCGAAGCACATGAATGGCGCCCACTCGAGTTAAACCTTTTAATCTAATGAAAAATGTTGCGCTGAATATTGCATCAAGCTCTACATCCATTGGCTTTGATGATCGATCATTGTGTTCTTCCATATCTAAGAGCAAGACCGATAGCGTTATACTTGCTTATCTCTTTCAATTTAACGCTTCTTTAAAATAAAAAGCCAACAGTTTGTCGTGACCGTCGTATCAATACATTAGTGCAGGCCGGCGATTAATGTTGCCAAACATTCCATTCACCTGGTTTGGCTTATAAAATTTCTTACACCTGATGTGTTTGTACGCTATTAAATATTTATTGCGGTGTTGGAACTGTTTGTGACCCTTGTTGGTTATTTTTGATTCTATTTGCAAGTGTTTGTGCAATTTACTGCTTATGTTTTTGGAAAAAATTACCTAATATTTTAAGCCATTTATTGCTTAATTTTGATGGTGGTTTCCTTATATTCTTCTTTTTGTATTTCGACCTCTTATAGATCTTGGAAGAGATATAAAAGATGAGGATAGAAACTTGCAACTGATTAGGTGCCTACTTTGCTCTCTCTGACAGTATTCCTAATGGAATGGATTTGATGCGTTTAAAGGAAAGAAAATGTTTGCAATGATTGCTTTTTCTGGTTATACTGAATCTGAAAATAATTCATAGCCATTGTTATATAGCCAAGAGATCCAAGCGTTTGGAAACTGTGACATAGACAGGGGTAATGCTTCCATTATAAAGGACGAATCCGAGGGAGGGAGTTAGTGTCAGGAAAATCATGAACAACTATAAAGTATTTTTTTACAGTGCATTAGGTTGCAGTACGAAATTATTTCATTATACTGCACTAGGTTCCAGGGCGTTAGTGTAGAATGTATTATGATGGCTATATCTGACGCTAGGATATGTAATTTTTTTTTAAATTAGCTACCTTTTTATATAAATTACGATATAACTCTTTTCATTATAGTACAGAAATTGAGAGACCTTCAACCGTGTGCAAGTAAGAGGTATTAAGTACGTGCGTTCAAACATCTTTAATTATCTCTCTCTTCGTATTTACTAGAATCATTCAGTGCAATAGTTTAGTATTGATTATCCGACTCTCTTGTTCTGCAAATCATTTCTATTGCGGTAAATATTTTATATTTTAAACTTTTCCAAATAAAAATTTCAGACGATAAGAAGGCACTTTTTAACGTTTGTGATAAGTTTATTTTAGGACTAATTCAATCTCAGAATATGAATTCTAGCTAGGTATCGGTGAATTATAATAGACTTCGCGTATAAATCTTCTTCAATTTTGCGTTAATTATTTTAAAAATTGACTGAATATCTAGCTTAGAAATATCACTTTGAAAAACATCTGAGACCACTCCAAGCTAAGCCAATACAACGCATAGATTCCCAGGAGAGTAATCATCTCCTTTGCGTTAGCGGAGTGGGAAGTTGAGATTGGGAGCTCGAACCTCAGTATAGCTCTTTCTTTTATGTGACTTCATTTTCTTAATCTTAATATGTACACAGTTTTTCAAAAATGTCAGGTAAACATAGCAATTAAAGCTTTCTCGGATTTTGGATTAAATTTTTTGGTACACTTGATTTCAGCAACCTTTGGCAAATGACTAGAGCACATTGGTCTCCCAAACATTTAATCCTTGGAATTTCAATGGATTAGCGGGTAGATTTTCGCTGCAGTTTCGATGCTTGTGTCTGTGCATTGGTTAAAATTCAGCTCTTGATACGGTGGAGAACCCAAAAAGAATTTGTGCAGCTTATACATTGGAGAGCACCAGATATTATGACCAATTTCTCGTCCAAAATCTGGGCCGTTTCTATGCCTCTGAAGAGCGTAAGAAAAAAATATCTACGGCTAATACTCTCTAGATGAAAAGTGATTGCTGCTTTCTATGAAACTCTCAAAAAACTGTTGACTGTGCAGTACATTCGACAAATGTAAACAATAGCATCAATAAACGTCTCTAGACTTAAGCTTCTTTGTTTTTGTTCTTTTTTCTGAAATGCTTTAACATGAGTATGTTACCATACAAGTAGGTTGAATTCATTTCAACTGTTACCAAAATATTCTTTCTGCCTTTATAATGGACCATTTTTGCATGTTTTTACCTCGAAGGTAGTTCGAGGGAAATGTTTCCCGAGTCATAATGGCGACCATATTCGAGTTTTACGCTTCAATTTCTGCGAATGTAGAAAGCAAGAAGTAAATAATGTATTATCATTAGTGCAGTACTTACAAATGACTGAAATTCTCAGAAAGCAAATAAAAATATCTGCATAAGTCTTTAACTTAAGTCTCTTTTTAACGCGGCACTTTAAAAATTTCGCAGCGGAAGGCTGTTTTGCGATTCTGTGAAAATTTATGCGGTGGCAAAATGATTTTTTATAAATAAAAAACATGCAAACTAATCACTATTAATTTTTTGACAGGATTTTTGAGTTTGAAATACCTCAATGTGCACTTACAAACCATTTCTAATGTAAAATGGTAGGATATTTTCGTCAGATTCTTGGAAAGTTGCGCGGTGAGGGGATGATATACGGGTATCTTAGAATGCGGGAGATATTTTTCTTTAAAATGAGGCTGAATTTGTTGATTTTTCTGTGAAATGATATCTCACTCAAATACCTTAATTTATGTTGTTACTAACCCAGCGAGGGTCGTCGAATAATAGACGTTGGTCGTACGACACTCGTAAAGAAATATTTTTTATTTCCAGCTTGTCACAATAAAGGCACGCACATGTGAAATCCTGAGCATGTCTCCAGTTTGCTCTAGACACTGATCATCACTGACTCTCTCACCCAGTGGCTTCCTTCACATCGCTCTCTACTTTCCCCACCTCCTACGAACTACAGAAAAGACAATCTACAACTTAAGGTGGCCTATACGAAATCGATTGACACAATGTTCGTTCAATGTCATATGTTCACTGCTTTTTTTTAACCTCAAGACAAATTGAATGTTTTTAAACCGAATTGAGTGGTTTGAAACCCTCATGAAATCTAAAAAATTGGCACAATGGCAACTTATGAATAGTGGTAACTAATTGAGGTATTTTTTCTCCCCTCAGATGTCCTGACAGTGGGCTGGCGGGCAGGATGACGCCCCCGGAGGCCGAGTACACGCGGAGGGCGGCGCAGTCATCCGTGCCCCACCACTTACACCCTATCCCGGTGGGGCGGCCGCCGCCCCCGGCCGAGTACGCCACCGGCTCGACCTCCGCAAGCCTCCACCTCCACCATCATCACCCGTTACACCACCCACACCCGTCGGCGCCGCCACCACCGCCCGCCCCCGCGCCAACCTCCAACCCGTCGCCCCGGGCCACGTCGCCCCTGCCCGCGCAGGGCACCTCCAAGGGCAACAACGGCGACCCCTACATGAGGAGGGACCTCGGATACCACCATCACTACAGGCTCACCCCGCCCTACGTCCACCACCACCACGCGCACCAGTCAAGCCAGCACCACGGCGGCGCGCACCACCTGCACCCCATCTCCCACCACCCGCTCCACGCCAACCCGTCTCCTCACCACTCGGCCGCGCCGCACCCATCCCCATCCTACGGCCGGGTGCTGCCATCGCGCCCTATCAGCGGCCACCATACCCTCCCGCACCACCCGCACCACGCCCCCTCCGCCCCGTCGCCAACGCCCTCACCCTCCGGCAGCTCCCCCTCCGGGCACCACACCCTCCACCACCCAATCCCCCAACATCACCATCCCCCGCCGCCCCCGCTTCACTACCAGACGCACCACACCCTGCCCCACCACCCTTTCGCTACGCTCCACCACCACGCCCCGCCCCCGCACCTCCACGGTCCGCACCACGTGGGCCGCCTGGAGGACCTGCCCCAAGTCCCCACCCGCCTCCTCCCCTCCCACCATCACGCCGCCATCCTCGCCGCTTCCTCCCGGTACGACCCGCAAGGGTCCTCCGGCCCCCCGCCTCCTCCCGCCCCAACGCCCCCTCCGCCGCCCCCGGCCCCGCCTCCGACACCCCCACCCGCGCCAGCCCCTCCACCCTCCCCCGCCCCCACGGGAGCAGGCCCACCGCCCCCGGGATACCACCTGACCCGCCCCTCGTCCCGCCACTGCCCAGAGGCCCCGCTCCTCGCCTCCTCCTCTTCCTCCTCGGCCTCTGCAGCCTCCTCCAACCACTCCAACAATTCCTCCTCCAACTCCTCCTCCTCTTCCTCGTCCTCGCTGTGCAACGCCATGGCTCTCGCCGGCGGCCCGTTGACCTCGCCGTCGCCGGCGACCGCCGTAGGTTCCTCGTCCACCTGCTGCTCGTGCGGCTGCGGCGTGTGCCTGGCCGCCTGCTGTTCCGTGCGCGACTTCGACGCGCGGGCGTCGGGGCCCGCGCCGCCCCCGCCCGCGCCCTCGGGGGGCTCCACCACCTCCCGGAGGACGCCCCCGCGGCTGCCGTCGACGCCGCCGCCGCGTCTCCTGCCCCCATCCTCGTCCTCCTCGGTGTCCTCGGGCGCGTCCACCGCGTCCACCGCCCCCGACGACTACGTGGCCCGCCTCTCGGCCACGCCGCCCCCGCTCCCCCAACAAGGGGGTGGCGGAGCAGGCAATCCCCCGCCCCCTGCGCCTTCCTCTTCCGCCCCCCGCGCCGGAAGCGGCAGCGATGTCATCGAGAACCCGATGTGCGAGGTGTCCGGAGGACGAAGGGAGAAGAGGTACGGCGGAGGAGGCGGCGAGAGGAGCGAATCGGGGAGGTCGGGAGCGCAGAGCTCATCACCCGCGCCCTCCATGGCGTCCGCCGCAAACGCCGCAAACGCCGCCGCCGGGGTCAACGGCAGCATTCACTGGTGAGTACCCTACTCCCTTCCTCTCGTTCATTTAGTGCGTCTTACCGGGATGTTTTACCTTTGTTGGCGAAATACTTTTGGAAGAGGCTTCAAACTCTTGAAAAATCAAATGTTCAATGCAGAGTCAACCACATTGTTCCAGCTGAAAAATGCTTGAGTATTCATAGTTGTTGGAGAAAAATGCTTCAATATACATACCTCGTAAGGATAGTAGGTTTGTTTTCGGTCAGAAGGAATCGAAAAAGTGTGTTCTCTCTAAAATTAATCTTCATATAAGACAGTATTGATTAATTTAATGACAGTGCTTTTATGTTACTCACACCTAACTAATACAAAGTGTAGTCCTAACCCTCAAATTATTCGTATCTTTAAATAATATCCTTAATTTTCTTGACTCATTCCATGTTTGACCGGACAATTTTTTAAAGCTGTTCTCAGTTATAAGGGCAAAGGAAGAAATATGCTTCAAAGAGATCGATATTAGCCAGGGAAAGTCCAGTTGACTTGACCGAGATGAAAACCCAGATTCTGATCTGAAATTGGGAGTTACGGGTTCGAATCCTGGTCAAGTCAAATGACTTTTTTGTGTCAAATTTCGCCCTATTTGGTGTATTTGTATTTGCAACCTCGCGCGAGTCTGCGTACCTCATAATTGGTACAACCACAATGATTGGAAAATTTGCCAGAAATTTATATGATTACAAAAAATGGTACCAGATATTACGCGATACCATCTCTGCCAGGAATTTTTCCTTTGATTCTAATAGTGTTTAATTTTTGAGTAATTTTTTGAAAGATATTTGACTACCCCTTCTCCGGACTAGAGGATCCATATTTGTACATGAGCTAATATCTGCTATACATCATTACTCGGTAGGCAGTTTTTTTCATTTTTTGTTGCATTTATTCGCTCTTTATAAAAGCATATGTTGGAAAGCAATTCTACTGGGTAATTCCAATAATGGTTTCAATGAGAAAAAGAGAATTTTCATTTTATTCTTTATATTTTTGGTGCACGGATCTGGCTGGTTGGGGGCGCGCCCGGATGAAACAACTCAATTTTGAGGAACGGAGACTCGTTTTCAAAATCTCCGGTTTTGGGCCTCTGTATGTATTGTATGCGGAGCATTGGGTCGCAGTTGACCAACTTTGTCAAATATGCTTTCTGCGTCACCTCTTGTGTCCCTTTTTCGTGTGTGTTTGGGCAGCCAAATGGATCAAAGGCCCAAATGCGGTCCATGTTAACGGGGGAAGGCTTTGCGATGGGGGCTGCAGAGGACCTCCAATCAGCACACGTCCGACTCGAGTTTACATCCGCACCCCTTTCTACGACATTTACATATTGCGCATGCTCGCGGGACTGAGTCTTCTTGCTGTGTAAGGTAAGGAAGTTGCGTCGAAATATGGTAGGATCTCCTTCCTCTTTGGTGACAAGCATATAGATTTAGGAAATATTTAACTCAGAATTACCTATTTCCACCCAATAACGTTCGGGATGGACGCATGACATGTCTATATGTAGTTTTTGGCAGTGAGAATCTCTTTACCAGGGGGAAATGTATCTAGGTGGAAACGAGCCGGGGAGATCGGATGAACTAAATTACTTAAAAGTTGCGAATCAGTATTAAAACGAGTATTAAAGCATTTTGGACCTCTGGCAAATTGGGGTATATATCCGTTTTGTAAATTATGTTGAACTCTGCGCTTGATTTTTAAATACTCATCATTGCAATTCATCTCTGATAAAATTCAAATTTCCTTTATTTAGGTTACCAGGGCTATGTTTGTATAACTTGATGAATAAAAGTCACACTTAGTAGCATATTTATTGCTTTTTTACAACTGCTAGTCATTTCATCTTATAGATGTTACAGATCTTATAGAGGAGATATAGATAGTTTTACAGTGTTAGTACGTTAAATTTTTCTCTTAAGCCGCTTCAAAGATTTTGAAGAGAAAAATTATCTTTTTTTCGGGAAGAGAAGTTATTTAGGCTCAGTCCAGTCATCGATAAACGTTTGCCTTTAAGTGCCAAGTTTGAGCCTATTAAGAATCAACCATATTATATGACACCTTTACACTATTTAAGCAATGATGCTTGGAAAAAATTGCGAGGTACATTTAAATTTTCTACCATCTGGCTTACAAATTTTAACATACTGGTCCAAAATACCGATAGAACACTCAACATTGGTGTTTTCATCAGACCTATCAAATATTGTAACATAGCCACGGAAAATAATATAATTCAAGTTCAAATGTCACGTGCTTTTTTCGAAGGAGTGTACTTGCCATAGAAATACGCTACTTTAAGAATTAACAAATGAAATACGAGGAAATTTTTTTTTCAACCTCCGGACGTACAGCATAAACGCCAGACAAGCGACAGGCGGGTGGTGTGCGCAGTAGGCAAATGCGCACCTCCAGCACTACCCGCTCCGTCACTGCCGAGTTCACTTCGTCAGTCTGTGCTGAGCATCAGTTACATAAAAATGGCCGCCTCAATTGATTCTCCCGCCAAGTGCGAATTGCGAAGCTTTATTCGATTCCTGCAAGCAGAAGGGAATAGTGCACCAGAAATTCATCGAAGAATGAGCCGAGTGTAAGGAGAAAAATTTATCAGCGATGGTGCTGTGCATGAGTGGTGTCGAAAATTTAAAGATGGCCGAACTGATGTGTATGATTAAGAGGTCAATCACGCAAGTCTGTTGCTACATAGTGCCTTGTTCAACGAGTTGACGAAGTGGTTGGAGAAAACTGCAGGCTCACCATTAGTGCTTTGTCAATGAAATTTCCCGAAGTTTCAACATCTTCTCTGTACTCTATTGTTACAGAACAATTAGGTTTCAAAAAACTTTGTGCTCGCTGTGTCCCAAAAATGTTGACTGACAACGCTCATTTATAGACTCATTTAAATTCATACGCGGCAGGATTTTATGCAAAGAGTATTGTAAAGCTTATCCGCAGGTACGAAAAATGCCTCAATTGTCAAGGTGATTATGTGGAAAAGTAACCATAAGTGTATATAACTTTTAGTAAAAACACAATTATTTAATATTCACTTGTCTTTTATATATGGCCTATCGGAGGTTGAAAAAAAACTGCCCTTGTATAATAAACAATACGCTTTCTTCAATCGGAAATCGGATTCTTCTCTAGTTATTATACATCATTTCTCAACGACATTTTAATTTTTGAACCTTCTTTCGGATAAACTTACAAACAAGCTCCCAAACAGTGATGCGCAAATCCGTAGAGTAGCGGGCTTAGTGGTTTAAGGGTACACGAAATGAACTCCAACAACTACGGATTTGCGAATAATTTAGCAATGGGATGTAGGTAAATAACATTTTCATGGTAAATGAGGTATATACAATTTTTATTTGTTAGACATGAAGTGGAAAAATGTGGATAAATTGCAAATAGTTTGATAAATTCCACGGTTAAATATAAGGTGGAATTATTAAGGTAAATAGTTTCACGTAATCATGGATCTTGCCAGAACTAAGGCCTTAACAAGAAAATATTCAATGTACTCTGAAGTAAGCAAATTATCGAGGCAGATCGAGAATCACACTTAAAGCACATCGATTTCTATCAGCTCCAAAGGTTCCAGAGCTGAAATTAAGCTGTATAGCTCTCCTATCCATTAAAACCATGTCCTTCAACGAGTCAGGCTACAACAATGTCTGCCTTTTCGACCCTTGACGCCTTTTGCTTCAAAATCGTCGAATATCATCGCTTCCTTTTTTAGCGATGTACACGGTATCACCGAATATTTCGCCCTTTTCCCTCCGTGTCGTCGCGCCCGTAGAGGTTGGTGACCGAGAGATATCCGCTCGCCATCAAAATCAAAGCAATGAAATTAATTCGCATTACGCGCAATGAACGAGGCCAAAAAAATAGAGGAAGGGGCGTTAGAGGGGGCTTTTGGAGCACCACCTCCCCGTCCTTGCCTCCCAACCTCGAGGCGGATGGCGATTCCAGTGAAGGGTACGGCGTCGAATAGGATGTCGTCGAGTTATCGCCGGGTGCTCAGCCGCGCAGAAGGTGCACGCTCCAGTTACGTTAGTGGCGCTCTCATCTCATCCTCTCCTCTGCTATCCACTGCACCCTGATAAATACCCTCCTCTTTTACTCATCCACTCCTGCCTCCCTTGCCCTACCGTCTCATTCCCATCCCACACCCCCGTTTCTAATGCCCATCTCCCGACGCCTTTTTTTCGGCGACGAGAACGTTTATTGAATTTCGCACGCGCAGTCGGTTGAGAGTCTCCCTGAGGCTCTTTCAGGAGGGACGAGTGGACAAGGCTCTTAACCGATCCAAGTTTCCGCAAACATTTCCTCCACCTCATCCACCCACCCCCAACCAAACTCTCCCTTCCCAAGGTGATGGACGACGTCGTCCTGAGCAAGATGGAAGCTATGGGAGGATAGCTAAGCCGGGATGGTGTTCCCCTTACGCCCTGTGACGACGCTTTTCATCTTTTCATGTATTCAAAATGGCACCCCCATGGCTGAGTTACTGCTTTATCTATCAGATAATGACTGTAGAACGTTACTTATAATAATTATTATTTTATTATGCCCGTAGTTCCAATTTCTGCCTATTTATGCGTGGAGTGGGTTTAGTGTTTGGTATGTCAGGGTTTATTCACACTGCGCATTTACGCGTTCTATGCGAAGTTAAATGTGGGGTTCACATATTTCGTTGCTGCCTATGTCATTACTAAGTCGCAGCGTTTGGTCCTAGAGAAGTACTTTATGCCATTCTGTGGTGAAACATGGACATTGGAACTTAATGCCATTGGGGAACTGCCGTAAATAATGCTGAATGTAGTATTTTGAATTTACATGCTTGGACAGCTAAGGTTGTATCGCACATGCTGTCTGCCACGCGAAGACAGGGGCCCCAGCTCTCGGACGATCAGGACAACGAGGATTACTGTTTCAAAAAATAATATTTCAAATAAATCAATATCACTGTAACTTTCTTACTTTGGCTTTAATATTTTTTATTTTTGAAAGCGATATCTCCCACCCCTATGCTTGAATTTTAGGAATTCCTGGAAAAGACTTCTATATCTACATGGTACCCTGTGAGCTGCTGCATGGGCGTGTTGCAGGGGGTGTTAGGATACCGGTCCTGTAAAATGTAAGGGAATATTTTTGAAGGGAAAAATTGTGATATGTATTATCGGAGTGTATTTAGTGAAGCTCAGTTTTTATTGTGGTCACTTATTGTGCGCGGAAGGAACAAGTTTTTGTACCTGTCTGTTCGGATCTCTCTTATTTTATCGCTTCTATCAGACCTAGAGATGTAATAAGGCGTCATGATAATATTCTCAGTATCACTCTGAAACACTAGCTCTGAATTTCTCCAGCAACCTAAGCCTAGCGTGTAGCCTCCGAGTCCCTATGGGATCCCGCCTGAATACCTCTAAAAGTTGTGAGACGCTATATGTTCGCTCGTAGCAGTTTTAACGAAGCGTGCTACTATTCTTTGTATTTTATTATTTTTTTGTTTTTATTGGTTGTTTTGGTAACACTTGAGCATTGCAATGATTAAGTTTTCGTTTCAGTGTGTAAATCATTATCAATATCCTTGGGAGGAATGTAAATTTGTGATTTCATTGCTGGTGAGACAAATTTTATGGAGAACGATCCTACTCTTTCATCCTTCCACCTCCTTAGTGCCATCTCTCCCACTTAAACCTCATAGTGACCTCCGCTTCCCTTCCTTCCTTAATCGGTCCACATGAATTCCCTAACCCTTCCACCGAAAACAGCTTTTTTGCTCGATCAGAAAGGCGAGCAGTTATTACCATCTCATTTTCAATTATTGCCCGATTATCGCTTCCCTGAGCCCACTAAAGTCTGAGATACGGTCTCAGCGCTTACGTTCCATTGAAAAACATTTTTGTAGGTGCTCACGCAGTTCTTTTCCTCTTAATCTCAATTTGCAACTCAAGACACCGTAAAAACGAGTTTTTAAAAATTTGGTGAATGGTAATAACGGGCAGGCATGGTCTTTCTTGTGCTAGCATGGAAAAATTAACGGGTATTATAAAAATAAATTGTTCTTTCCGTTAATATCCAATACTACCGAGAAAAGGTTTGACTACGTATGTGTCCTGCAACATGTGAGGGCTAATCCTTGGATCATGAACAGGCCGATTGAATAAAGTATTTAATTCCGTTTTTTCAGCAGTAAACTAAATCACTCTTTTCATAAAACCCTTTGTCATCCTATAAATAATTAATTATAATAATTTTCCCTTTTTTTCTGAAAAGCAATATGGAAGTTAATGGATAAGGTATTAAATTTCTAATTGACTTTTTGTTTTTCAACTTCACCTCGTAAAATAAATGTTCCTTAATGCGCGTTTAAGTTTTTAAGAGTAAAATCCAATTGTAGTTGATGTTTCTGAAGTTTTTGGTGAGCATTTCACTTTTACTCCCGTGGATATCTTGAGTAACGCAGTGCCAATGGGGAGATGAGTTGTTCAGAGGGATGCTGGCAGCATCGGCCATTAGTTTATTCAGCCATGGGGTGAATGGTTTAGTGACGGCAGAATCGTACGGGGTGATTGTTTGAGCTTGGGCATGAACGACCTCGCAGCGCATGGCGCTCTGCCTCCCAGTGTGGTGAACCAGAGCAGAAAGAAAGGCGTTCCGGGTTTCTAAAGCGAAGCATGGATAAAGCTATTTTCTGATCCTCGATTGTTTTGTTTTGTTTTCACTCGACTCGCATAATTCAAATGCACGGAACGACACCATTGTAACGTTTTACGCGGATGAGCTCTCAAACCACGGGTGACTGAGGCGCACGTTTTCACGCGGTTTGCTCCGGGTCATGGAACGCAGGGAAGGGCTTGGGGGCGTAATGGGCCTTCGAGGGCGAGGAGGATTAAAGCGAGGGGTGTAAGGGGGGGAGGGTTCCCCATTTGTTTCGTCTTTCACCTACCTCCCTCCCTTCTTCGTAAGCATATGCTTTTATAATTCCCGTGTTTATTAGGAGGGGAACAAACTTGAAATGCATTCCATTAGCTCGTTGAGGTAAAGTCTCCGTTTTCAAATGGATATTTCCTGGGGATGAACGCGTACGAATTTCTTCGAAGAAGGGTAGGACAGGAAGGAGGTGGTAGAATAAAACGAGTACCCTCCCCCATGCCCCTTTTCTTCTCCCAACCCCATCCAAATTCTCTATCCCATCCCTATCTCCAACATCCCCCTTATCCCTACACTCATCACCCAGTCCTCTTTCTATCCCCCTCATCGCTCTAAACTTTTTCCCCTCTCTTATTCTCCCTCTCCCACGGAGGGCGCACCCGCTCGTGAACGCATCCACCACTCGCGTCTAATTAATCATCACCCAATTAAGGTCAAATTAATGCCCAAAAGAGATTTCCTTAGAAGCGTGCAGGAATTTGAGTAGCACTTATTTTTTCCCTCATATTTTTTTTTGATGTGCCATTTCATCCGTAAGTCCCTCATTTGCTTTGTGCCATAGCTTCCACCTAATTATTCAAAGCTCCAAAAAAAATTAATCCAATTTTTTCTATCTGTTTGTGGTATTTCCATTATGGATGAAATTTCAAATTAATTTTAGCCGTGAGACAACGTAGCTTGACATTTCTTGTTCCTAAGATTTCGGATGATACCTCCCATCATGTGAGTTTAACCTATTATCGGTTTTGAAATACATAAATTAATGTAGATGTATTACTCCTCACTGTCAGTCTCGGGTTGCAAATCCTGCTAATCAAATGAAAGAAACTGCTGGCTCTTTATAGACTGCACAGAGTTTTATTAAATCCACTGAGGAATACGAGATAAAACAATCGTCACGCTAAAGACATAAAATGAATAGAAAATTTTTGAGAGACGAATCAGCTTAAAATCTTCATCTATGTAATGGGATGATGATTATTCTGCTATGGACAGGAGTGATGTGACCATGTATTTTTTACAATTAATATGCAATATTTTATAGTAGTAATGAAGCGTCTTCTTTAGTCGAGTGAGAGAAAAACAAAAAATAATTAACAAATTAGTTTTCACCAGTTAGATTTCATTGAGTGGTGAAAATCTTATGGGCACAGTAAAACAGCTTCGATTCCATGACTTAATGGCTTTACGGTTTCACACGTCTCTCTCTCTTACTCTGAAACATTTGTAGAGCTGCTTATCATTGCATTAGAAATATTCTTTATTCTATATTTACTCTCTATTAGCTCAGAAGTAGGGATTCCAGCGATAAATATCCACCAAAACTGAGATTCGACCCCAGAACGTCTGAGTAGGAAACCATTGCTCTAGTGGCCAGATTATCTCGATCGATAAGTTTCCTGCATTGCCTTGTGGATAAATGATACTGATAGGTATATACTGATAGGTATATACTGACAGGTGTATCTATAATGATTGAATTTTTCAGCTTCCAATCCTCACAAGAACATGAAAGATCGTATCTCTGGCTGTGAAGTAGTCTCAGTTGATCCAATTTTCTCAAACTAGTGGGAACCAGTGAAGAACTATGCATCCAGACTTAATGTTACAGCTACTAATTACTCAGCTAAACCTTCTTCTTAAGTCAAGAGTTATGGCTGCTACGTTTTCAATGTCCAGTGTGTTGGCAAATTTTAAATGGTGGTTGGAAAATGTTTTGATGTTGTCCAAATTTTTTTTATTTTTGATACTCACTAAACGAACGTGAAAGTACTCCATAAAAATTTTGGAAGCAGGATGAGAACGCGTCTTCCCATTTCAGTGTATGTCTCTGATGATTATTACGTGTTGTTCCTGTATTGACGCTACTATGCTGGAAATACTGCTTTTTGTCACAATTCGCATTCTCTTTTCGGGAGCATTTTCTCCACATTTTCCCAAAAGCCACAATTCTTGCGGAGTACGACATCATGGTTTCAATGTTTTAATTTAAAACTCAAAATCTCTCCTGGGTTAACAGATATTGACCCGAATTAAGGATACGCCATTAGCATTCACGCCAACTCGTTCCCTTGATATCAATTTCGGCCGCAAGAGGTGGCCATTTTGGCGCCAACATAAATGGGTAGTCTAATTACCACCTCCATTTATTCGACATTCCTCAGTGGATGGAAGTAAGTGAAGCAAAAAGCTTCAAACTCGAAGCGTTGCATTTGCTCTGTCTTTTCTCACGTCGTAAGTAGAACACCGCTAGGACATTAATTCAGTCTCCGCTTACATTCCCCCTTATAATTATTCCATCTCTGGAAATGTGGCCTCCCCAAGTACTCCCAATGCAGCGCATTTTACTCTTGCATATAGTAATTTATTCAGAATTGAGATGCAATAATTTCTCCCGAGAACGAGGAATTCTCAAGTTTCTTTGAAGAAATGTGAAGAAAAAATATCAGTTATTTCGTCTATTATAATCTTCTTCCGAGGTTTCTCTCGATTTTCTCTGTCGCAATGCCTCAGTTCCCAATTTTCACGGGAATTGAAGCGCATATTGTAGTCCTGGGTTTAATTTCAATCTGATGACGAAAAATACTTCCGCATATTTCAGGCGCTGCATTTGTTGTTTCATTGCTATTTGGATGTATTAAAAATGACTTTGAATGAGTAACTTCAATAACCTTTTTTCAAACTCAAAAATTCCTTAACTGCTTTGGTATGCCAATAGAACTCCTCTTCATTAGCTAACGAGGTGATGCGGGCAACAACTTATGTTTAATATTACCTGTGAGAAATAACATTTAGGAACGTACTTTACTATATGAATTGTATGTTGGCAAGTTTATTTTTTTTAACGTCCTATACCTCAATGATAACGCAAATGTTTCTCTCATCCTTGCATTTTATGCATGGAACTCCAAGTTATTTCGATTGTTCTTACTCCCGTGATACTCCAAGTTTTAACTCTCCCAAAATATCAAGAGGTAAGTAATGCCCTAAAAAGGGCTTTTCATTTGAATGGTATCTTTTTGTTGGCAATACACTTTTAATTATGAAAAACGACAATCTTTTAAGTAATATGCTTAAAATTTGCAAGATGTTTCTGTCGCGGACCATTGGGCAAGTCGTTTGTCTTCGGAAGTCAAAATTGAGTTTGGCGTCAAAGTTTATTAGAGTTACCATTTTGGGTAATTTCCTTTTTCTGTAAGTCATTCATTTACTTCCAATAGAGCGGCTAAAATGATATATCCAGCATATTTGTGAAGTATCTTTCGACTGCTGTGGTTATTTTAGGTCAGGATTGCAACTGCCTGATTAATTTTACATTTCTACTGAGTGGTCTAAATGCATGAATTATCTCTCATCTAATGCTTTTACCGTCGTATATTATTTTTTTATTCAAAAGACGAATGAACCGGTCGTTTGGCCATCCTTCTCCCTGTATGCTGTTTAGCAATATAGCTTATTTATCATTTCACACTGTAATGCAAAACTTACGCTATATTTTTTGGGTTTTCCTTCTGCAATTGTGTGCTTCCAACAGAAATGTTTACGCTTTCGTAAGTGCAGATTTGGTAAACATTCTTTGGATTCAGATCGTAGTTTGGACAGCTATTAGAGTATTTGGCGTGCTTATGCTACGTTACTTGGTGATTAACACCCTTGTTTGTGGTTAGTTGGCAACCGTCGCATTCGCTGAATCTGGCCGCGGAAGTGAGTTCTTGGCTCGATCTTTTGCTCTTTTTGGGCGCCGTGCCCAAATTTGCTTATCAGGGAAACTCAGAGAACCAAAGGCTTCTTTGAGCGCGAAGTTCGCTACCCATTATGATGCTTTTCAATGGGTGAGCTATGCGATTTAATTTGGCCAGCAAACTTCCATCAATGGTAAGCAGAATACGTATATGTGACTTTTGTTTGCTAAAAAGGGGCGCTACCGTCCCCTTGAGGGCGATGCTACAGTTTAGAGTGACAAAAAGATGCAAGGGGGCGGCACAGGGACGTTAAAGGTAGGGTTCTGATTGAACTTCACCATATATAAATACCCTGAGGGAATAAAATCTCTATCAATTGCATTTGAAATTAACATTGCTTGAATCATAATTGTTTTAACACAACGATTATTGTCTACTTCATTTGGCCATAAATTCTGTCATTTTAAAGCTTATGACAATGGGGTTTTGGAGTAAAACCCATGGTGGATCGAAAAAGTTTGGAAAGCACTGCTATGGAATAAAAATCGTCTAAAGAATGAAGATTAATTCCCTGAAGCTGCTCGTTTGCTCTCTCTATTCCGGTCTGTATCTCTTCTTCAGTGTTTCATTTAAACAGATAGTTGTAATTGTTTGAAATCAGTAATTGTTAAATAGAGATATATATTTTTTTGTAACGTAATGATTATGATAACATTTGGTCTGTTCCATTAACGGAGCTCATAGCATAGATAAACGAGATTCCCGCAAAAGTTAGTTATTATCGTTGTCAGTTGTCACCAATCTAAAGATTGGTTTGCTGCTGCTCTCCATCCCGTTCTCCTCAACCAATGACTTCATTTTTGCATAATTATTGACGAGGACGTCCTGCATAATATGTTTGATGTACTCCTTTCTTGGACTAGCTTCCTGAAATTGAATGCATCCGCCGAGTTGTAGATAACGGGCCGACTATTAGACATAAAGTAGCTGCGAAGTGAGTGAATTTACTCGGCGAAGAAGCAGTCATGGACATAAAGCGGCGGTATAAAGAGGGTGATGGGAGCAGTCTTAGGGTAAGAGGGCTCTATGAAGTCTGAAAATCCGATGAATATGCCGCGACATGTCGAATGACTGCCGACAGCTAATAATCTAGAGGAAGGGGCAGCAAACCTCCTTCAAATGAGTGAAGGTGTAGGCAGCGTGGGTGGGTACACTATAAGCGCAGGTGTGGTAATATCTAAACGGCTATAGTACTTCAAATTGGAAAACAATACGAAACCATCAGCTTACCATTCCGAGGAGACATAGCTATTCAATCATTTTCTTTGCACGTTTATTATCTTTTAAAAAATCAGTTCATTTCCTTTTAAAAAAATGGAAAACCATTGGTAAACTCTTCCTTTGAATACATATTTGTGGAGCTAGAATAGTATTTTTACGCCATGAAACGATTATCACTTACTTTATTTCTGTTGACATGGTTGGATAATAATACTAGAGTGCTGCCATAAAAACCAAATGTTTTCTTATAATCTCTGTGGGTTTCCTTTAGATTGGGTGTCAGTGAATGTTTGAAAAATTAGCATGTCAAATTTGAGCTTCCGCAAAGGTTATGCCTACTATCATCACATATTTTTACTTTTGCTCTCCTCTACTACATTAAAATGGGCGCTTGATGTCGAATATTTTTATACACTGAGTTTGAATACACTGAGTGGTGAGTTTAATTGAGCATGTTCCTTCTCTACCTTCTCTTATGTTAGTAACAAGAAAAACGAAGGGCTAGCTTAGAGGTGATATGGGGAGTACCAACCTAGTCCTACGAATAAAGCTGCCTTCATCATAGGTTACCAATTCATTGCTTATAATGACTCTAAAGGCTTCGCGTTCAAGTTTCTTGCCGATGGTTTGAATGTGAGCCATACAATCGGCTTTCTGAGCTTCCAGCATGCGTGAACACTTCCCAGGCGTCGTGAAAGGTTTTGCATTGAACTGCACATCCGAGGTAGCTGATGAAGAGACCCATTTAAGGCAATTGTTGCGTTGGATAGTGAAAGGCCGGCTTCTGGATTCTTCAACCATTTTGAAACAATGTAAAAAATCATTGTTGATATGTATTTTTGCCTTCTGGAGCAGTAATGGGCAACCCATGGCATGCCAAAAAAACGATACTTTAATCAAAATTTCCGATATTTGGGCCCTCATATAAGGCTGGAAATAGCCTGGCTAGAGATTAAAATTAATGTAAAACGTTGCATGCGTACATGTCAGTTGCCGACCAATTTTTCAGCCCTTCATGTATACGTTTGTTTTTTTGATGTAAAAATTACAAAATATTTCGTGCCCTTGTGTAGTTTTTTGGGAAAAAAACGATCGAAACAGCCAAAAAATCCTCACCGAGCGCTCTACCGTCTTCCTGTGCTCTCAAGTCTTCTATTATTAACTGCTTCCTCCACCCCTATCTTTCTCTCTCTCTCTTCACTGCCTTCCTCCCACCTCCCTCCCTACCCTATACCCCGTGTCTCCCGCTCCTTCCCCTATTCTGATGCGGTCGACCTCTGCAGCCATGAATTCCATTCTCCGGTCCAAATGCCTCACTTACCGCTCCGCTCTTCCCTCCCCCATCGCCGTTCGAATTCCTTCCCATGCCCTCCCCCGGTAATACCTTCCTCCTGCCCCCCTGCTATTTGCTTTAAAATGGATTTTAAAAAGCATTTTTCATTGATTTTTTTAAACATTTGATTGGTTGATACATCACTTTACCTTTGCAGACCTAAATGTGGTGCAATATCTGAATTACTTTAGTCCCACTCAATAGGGTCTCGTATTCGTGTTTAAAGGAGGGAATAGATTGATGGAAGTAGTAGAATAAATTGATTTTGTATATTCAGAGATTTGTTGGAATTAAAAAACCGTAAAAAAATCCAGTGAAATCGAGTGTAATGGTGCAGTGTCGGCTAAATGTTGGCCCATAGAGTGAATGTTTCTAATTATACTCTTTTGATAAAGTTCCCTTGAACTCCGTGATACTATGGTAGTTTAGATCATGAGAATTTAATTGTGAAAATTAACTGCAGAACCAACAGGTTTAACATTTTCCCACGATCCCGACGAAAAAAAATTCCCACGATCGATGAAAGACCGTAATGGCTGCCGATATGAGACTTTGAAGTTGGTTAGTTGACAGCTAGTGTAGCCTGTTAGTTAATTTGCTTCCTAATGCTTGTGACATAGTATATAAAACTTATCCTTTACAGAATTCTTTCTTTCCTGACTTCCGTTTGGTTACGGCTGTTTATCATGTTATTCAAAATTTCTGCGCTCACTATTTTTAAAAAGTCTGCACTCAGTGACGCAAGATATTGAGCTTATTCAAAAAATTAATTTAAAGGAGGGAATAGATTGATGGAAGTTGTAGAATAAATTGATTCCGTTGAAATTGAAAATTATCGTTTCCCTGAATTTAAAACAATGTAGAAACCCACTTAGTACCCATGAATTCCACCCATCATATAATATTGGTATAGTTTTTATTTTTATTTTGAAAATTGTACAGAGAATTTTTTGTCTCAACTCTGGCCGGAATTTTTCCACAATGCCCCCCCGTATAATTTATGAAATTGAGAGAACGATATGAATTTATCCATGCTCTCAGCGGCCCTTGTCGAAGTTATTGAATGCCCTTCACGCACCGAGTGATTTAATGCACGATACAGTCTGCTATACACATTCCGATAATTCCATTGGGGGCGGTGGGAGGTTGTGCGCTGCACAGGAATATGAAGCGTACATGCTGCCGTCTATCGTCGAGTGTACTATGTCGTCCCATGCTCCCAGCATTAACACATGGCGCAGTCGATGAAATACCAGAGATATTCTGGCGTGCACCTGAAATGTTATGGTAATCCTTTCTCTCCATATATCGTTTTTTTGGCATGGATCCGACCTCGTCCATTCGTTTTTTTTCCTGGAAAAGCAGTGAAGGTACTTCGTCATGCGACAAAAACTCCAGGTGGACAACAAATATCGAGAATTTTCTCTGCGATTGGGAAATTTTTGAGTTATTTTACGTGCCTATTGAATCGACATTTTCCGGAAACCTTTTCTCGATTTTTTTGTGTGCCCAATCATCTGAGGTGCACATTCCAGACAGAAATATACACTGCGAGTTAACGAACTGTACCGTAAAAAGTAACGAACTGAGCCGCCCGAATGCTTTGAATTATTCATGTGTATAGTTTTATATGAACCAGTTTTCTCGCAGAACTAATTTTTGGTCTTGACTCAATTGAGTATGAAATTGTGTAGCAATTGTGTGCAACGATGCCCAACAGAGAGCCACTCTGCTTTTCGGAAATTATTTACTCACATTTTCTTCAGTACTTTCATCGCAGATGCATGAGTATAAGATATTTTATGTCCAAAGTACTTTTTTAACTGCGGACATTAAAAATTTTAATTGAAGCGATGAATAATTCAGTGTTACGGTAGATGTTGTCCAACGGCAAAACTGAAGTTGTAAATTATCATTAATGCCGATGCACCAACTAGTTTTAAGTTGTTCATTGCTTATTGGTGTGAAATAGGTACTCTATGTAACGATAAAAACTACCACTTTTATATAATTGTTCTTGATGTTTTGAAGTCGGTATCTTTTAAATACATGGCCGTTCATTGAAAACTATATTTGTCATCGTGAAATCGGTGAGTATACTTTTTTAGAAGTTGCTCGTCAATTTACTTTATTTTGAAATCCGCAGACCTTAGAGTTGAGTTCTCTAATGTTGATAGATTACTTAAATAAAATTTAACTTAACAACTTAAAGGGTCGGCAATTAGTTTTTGGCCATTATTGCGTAATGTAGAAGTTTTTGCAACATATATCACGTGGTTCCGCAGTATCATTATATTATACTGATAAAGGTATTATATAGGCCCATAGATGTCAATTTCTTATATAAAAATGACATCTTTGCCGTTAAACTAGTTTTACCTCGTATCCAAAATAAATTAATATCGTTGGAAAGATACACAATTTTCTTTCTCTCCGAAAATGAATAAATAAGTGTGATGGTCACACTACTTGGGTGATCCATCGTGAAGAGCTGCAGTGAGGAAAAGACGAGGAAAGCTTCTCTTGGATGTACGCAATTTAATTTAGATCAAGAATTGTTGCAAATGTATCGGTTTCTGGACATAACTCCGGTGATAGGAGAACACGGATCTCTTGGTCATTCAGAAACTGTCGCACGCTGATCGGTAAACTTCATGCGTCTTCACACCGTTGATGGCGCCTCCGAGACTACATTGCCCGCCATCAACGTCCTTTGCGTCGGAACTGACTCAAAGAAAAAGAGGCGCTGAAAAAGGTTCCGCAGCCAAAATACCTCCCACTTCACTCATAAAATTAACTCCACTGCTCTACAGTAATCAAAAAGGAAATATTTAGATGAGAAATCTCCACGTGGTCGCGTAGTATGCCATCCAAATCACAATTCCAGGTGGAATCCTGTGAGGATCGCGTCACATGAGAAAGGATACACGCATATATACAAAGATTAGACTTTAAAGGAACTCCTTAACCCTTGTCTAATTTAAGCGTTGAAATAAAATTGGAAAGAGTTTCAAATGAGCGGGTCAACACGTTGCCGAGAAAGAAACATGGCGTCAGAGTTTATCTGCCCTTAACGAAAAGCACCTTAGGCCTCATAATTAAATATTCCATTATGGCTGGAGCAATAAACTAGAGGTCATTTCGCAAAGCACCTGTGTATATATTCGGATTTTACGGGAAAAATATCTGTTTTGGCCACATATTAAAAAGCGGTTACCCTAGCCCAGGCACCAACCCGATCCCATGGCCCCGTTTCGGTTTAGATTTGGCGAAGGGAACGAGGTTGAACTGCTTCGGTAAGTACGTTTCAGTATCAATCTTTTCATTTAACCCCGGGATAATTTTGATTGACACGATCAAATTCTTTTACCCATTATCGTATTATTAATGTGACGCTTTTTGGCAAATTATTCGAGATAGAATGATTTCAGACAGAGAGGCAATCCCGATATCCAGTTTTGAAGCGCCAAACTCTCTGTCTCGAAGTGAATTCCAGCCATCTGAAGAATCATAAAGCTTTGTTACAAAATGTTTTTCATCTCATAATACGCTTTTAAAAATGTATAGAAGGACTTGGTAACTCATCAAAATCCATGTTGCCGTTAAACAAGCCGGATGGAGTTCGATTAAGTAAAGCATTCCAGCGGTTTTTAGGGACGTGGGCGTTGAGTTTGAACGAGCGAGGTTGAGCGAGAGCGACGATGGCGGTCGCGGGAGCCGAAGAGAACCGCATCCGAGATCACGACCAAATCTGAGGAGTCCGCTTTTTATCCCCTTCTAAATGGAACGTGCCGTTTGAACGCATCATTGGGGGAGTACTTGTCGAATGGTCTTTTTGCATCTGTTTCTCGCCTTTTCCACTCGATATGTAGAACTCGCTTTTGCACTCTTTCCCTTCATGTGCATGGAGAGAGAGCTCTTGCTAACAAAATAACTTTGTTTTCTTGAAACGGCAAAATAATTTTATTTCTACGTAAACATAATGTCCTGCAATCCGCCGAATGAGCGTGAGGTCGGACACCAGCAGTGCAAAGAAAGTGGTAGTAGGGATGGGAAATGCGGAGTGTAATTTAGCAGTACTGAGTGTTTGCAGTGGAGATCAGTTTTTATTATTGGGTCAAGGTATTTATCTTATTTCATCACTTCTACGAGACCTAAAGATGTAGCGTGGCGTCAAAGTGATATTTCCTATATCACACTGGATCACACCTGTTCTGAATTTTTCAAGCTGAATTCTGTGATGTAGAAGTGTGCCACGCATTGAGATAATAGTTGAAGTTGGCAAATCAACTTACGCTCGACACATTTGAATTCTAAGTTTAACCGTACCTGTAAGCTCATAACTAACTTTGAAGAAGTATTAGCTATTATAGACAACTCATTCCGTAAGCCTATCCAAAGATAGTCTCTCTAGAGGCATCTAAGTAATTTAAGCTGATTGTCAACTCTTTGTTTGCTGATTAGGAGTGATCCCGAAAGGAAAATTATACATTACGCTTGGAAACTGCCATCAAAATCGCAGGGTTTCAGAATAAATTATTCAGTTGGGAGCAATAACTTTTTATAATTTGAAGAAAAATACGAGTATCCTCTGGGTCCACAATTCTGAATAACGGAAGGTGGGTTGGGTCTGAAAGATTTAGAGATATCAATGCCGTTGCCTTCAGCCCAGTCTCCCTCCTATGTATCCTCCCTCTTCAAGCTGCTCCATCTATTTGCTCTTTTTCCGATCCAGACTCTCTCATTGCATTTTTTCTAACATCTCCATACGATGAACGGTTCATTTGACTAACGTGTTTTTTTACTGTCGGAGCATCAAGATATTCAGTGATATTTATTTCTCTACTTTTCATTAAATATATTCAGAATTTAGAATATATATCAATACTTAGTGGATGTTCCGTCTAATTTGATTCGCCATTCTCATATTGAATCCTTTTTTGTTCTTCTCTTTTAAGTTATTAGAGGTGTGTTAGCCTTGTTCCTCTAACTTTGTCTCTCTGTTTCATTTCCTGTAATGTTCTGGACTTGGATCTCCTCGTTTGCTCTTCTCGCCGACAGCTACCTCTCTCTACATTCCCGTTCTTTCTCACCCTTCTCGTCCTGTAAATGAACTGATTTTATTTGCTTACGTTAATTCTGTCACTCGTCCATGCTCACTTCTTGAGCTCCGGTCATTTTCTGAATGCCACTGAATGAATAAATGTGAGTGGAGAACTGAGAAGTAAGAACGACTTTTGTTTTCAAAAGACGCTATTATTGAAAAGATGAATGATATCGATAAGAGCTCCTTCCGCAATACCAGTCGCTCTCAGGCCCAATGCAATAGTGTTAAAATTTACCAGAAGACGTTCACGAGAGAAGGAGATAAGCGAATCTGCTAATTTGTCCCAAGGCTTTCGTAATATTTATAAAAGAACCATATTAGTTTTTACAAATTTCAAAATGCGCTGGAAAATTTTCATGAAAGATAACACGTTTTAGAATGAGCCAGTAATTATGTCTCTACATTCAGTAGCTTACACTTGATGAAGTTTCTTAGAATTCCAACCGAAAAACTTACCGCAGGATTAACCAATTTCATAGTCATTAGGTTCAGCTAGGCCTAACGTGAAATATGTGACTCTGTGTTGCTAGATTACCCTTATCTCACAGCTGGGGATTTAATGAATAATGGAGATGTCTTTCAACAGTGAAATGTACGTGTCTTCCTGTTCATTTCATAAGCCCAACGCTTTGAGACCGTGTGGAAGGGAATTTACAGTCCGAAGAGCGGTGCCTTAGCCGGAGTCCCCGGTGGGGGGGGGGGTTGAGGAGAAGGGAGGAGTGGGGGTGGAATAGGAGGAACAGGAGGCGAGGAAGAAGAGAGGAGACGTGTGCAAACGGTATTAGATGGACGGATTAAATGTCTCCGTTCTTCGAGCGGACTCGGAGGATTTAAGGGCTTCATTTTTCCTGCCTAATCTACTGAAAGAAGCGGGTTTTTAGCGAGGAAAAAAGGGGGCGCAAAAAATCGTGACATCTGAAATAATGCAGTGCATTAACTCCGCCTTACGTTCTTTTTATTACTCCTTCCGTGGGAATATGTGTTGCAAAAACCACCAAAGGAAGCGTCCTGGGAAACTTGGTATTTTTTCGTCCTCCGATGCCGTAGGAACTGTAATAATAATTGCGCCTTTTTCTGCGCAAGCGGCGCCGCTTTTTAGAGACGTTGTGAGCGCTCCATGCAGAATTTACCACCTCGATTTGTCCGACGCGAGAACAAACACCCAAATCCTCCCTCCCCTCCATTCTACCCTCTGGCTCCCCAACCCTCCTTCCTTAATCCTCTGAAGGAGAGGAAAGGTAGACTTTGCTACTTTTTTCTTTAGGAAAAAAATTAGAAGGGGAGTAAACTGCAAAAATTTTTAATGCGTTCTTAATGCCCTAATCCTCTTATCCCTCCTCCCTCGCATACATTCGAGTGTTCCCTGGGCGTTATGTTTGAGCGGAGAGGAGAAGTGGCGAAAGACGCGCATTTTCCGATGATGTATGGGCGAGGAAGCGGCTCTCTGGTCGCTCGTTTCGAACCATTCCAAATTCTCCTTGTATAGACAAAGATGAAGGGACTGTGAGAAGTGAAGAGATGACAATACGCACGTCGTGGAGGATTGGTGCTCGCGAGCACCATCTCCATTTTCTCCTCACCCCCCTGGGACTGCCTCTGCTCCTCGGCATAACCACCGGCGCGCGTAGGAGTGTTACACCTGTCATGGCGAGATATTGCGACCCCCCGTCGGCGACCGCGACCCTCGGAGCCACGGTCAGTAAAGCCATCGCCTCCTCCAGGGAACATAACTTACCACTCAACTTTTCTCGTAATTGTGCTTCCCTCCCATCGTTAAGACAATCATTCTTGGCGTGAGTTTTGGACTCAAGAGTAGAAATCTTCGTGACACCCTTCTTTTATCTATTTTCATTTAAATTCATGAGTATAGAGAGAAGCGCCCTCCTTTCAAATAGCTTTGGTTACGTTTCTTAAAATAAGTTGTAGGTATGTTTGTTACTGTTTCCGCGTCTTTGAATAATAATGGAATCGTTTGTTAAAATATTTTTGAAAAGACATTTCAAAAATTTAGTGTTTTTCATACACAAATCTGTGGATATTGTGATGGAAAACCAAAGTGTTTCCTTATTTTCTACGAATTATTTTTAATAAATGTGAGTGATTGAGATACATTCATTCCAATCTTTTTGTCCTCTTGAGATGATGCTGAATCAGGAGTTAGATTATTTAAATTTTCATTCTTAAGTGGTTTGGTAACTTAATAACCAAAAATATTAAATATAAGCTTAAAATAAGGTATTTGATTGCACATTTTATTGAGTTTCTAAGTTTTGAAGTGACGTATTTGAAACAAATAATTTTTTGACTATGAAAAGAACACTAACATATACCCTAATTTTTTTCTGCCAAGGAATGAGAGAAGCTAAAGGACTTGAATCAGGAAGTCCAGTCCTCCTAAGTCTCCCCTAAATTTATTCAGTGCCTTTATTACACTGGTATAAAGTATTAATTTAGCTTAAACGTTGTGATAGGATAAAATCCAGAGCACGTGAAGAATAAGCAGTATTCATAACGGTCAGCAATGCTTAATCAAATTAATGTTGACGCACTAAAATTATAATTTCGTTCTTTTTCCTGTCAAAATTTGGACGCCGGATGCATTCATGTAGGTGTAGGCAGCTAATGGAGACATGTCTAATTGCCTTTAGAATAGACCTGTATTTTATGCTGAGTCCAAGTCTTAATATCGAACATTGTTGAGGCAGAATACGACTAATTCATCCTGAGATTAACTGATTGTCCATTTTTAATGTACACGGTATAAAAGGAAAACTGTGCTATTTTCGGGGTATTGAAAAGAAATAAAAAATTAGGGGTGTTTGGAAAAACTCTCGCGTATCTCGTGGCTTTAGTATTTGGCAACATATTTCTAACACCGATAAATTGCTTGTCACATTGATAGGCTAAAAATTATCGGCATATTCCCATTTTAAACTACCTGATGCTCCACTAATAAAGCTCTAAATCAATTATTCACCCGTTCTTTGCCGTTTTATGCTTACATTTTGCTCATGACTTTTTTTGTTCTCCAAAAAACCCGAGCTATCATTACAGACCACATTAACATGAATAATTACGAGATCTGTGAAGTTCAGCCCTGCTTATTTTAGTGTTTATAAAATTCGGCTTAATTCACTGTTTGTTGGGGCATCAGATAAAGCTGAAAGTTATAGTCCTCGGTCAAAAAAAGCTATTCGGGAGCATCGGTTATTCAAGCGCAGAAAATGCTTAATAACACTTGCTATCTGGCCTGCTAATCGAAAAACATGGCTATTACATTCGACTGTTTTACCTCTGCGATCTTGTTTTCTTCATATAGTATGTTTTATTTCAAAATGTAAAGGGGTTTTTTCCGCCAAATTTTTACACGTTTTTTCCCTTTTCAGTTTTGTATTTGACTCTCGGATTTCAGCATTATTCCGTATTTTGAATCTGCTGCTTTATCGAGTTCTTCTTGACGCTGAAATCAATCTCACCATCGACAGTCTCTTCTATTCCAACCAGCAAATAACCTCATCCAGCTTTTGCATGGAATCACCAAAGTATCACAGTAGAAACTGTCTTCAAACAGATATATCACCTCGTTTAGAAGAACTGGAAAGCTATCAGCCCTGAGAAATAGATATTTATTAGCGTGAATCGATTTTCACCGTTTTTATTTTCATTCCTCTGAGATGGTTGTTGCCATTTGGTGATTTCTCAATCTTGCAAAATTACAGAAAAATCAAAACATGACTCCCCCAGCCGAAAATGCAATTTTATGTAGAAACTCAGGCCAAAATCGATTGAATTTAGGAATTATATAAAGACCAAACTGGTAATAGGTCAAGTTAAAATATCTCATGGATTAGGTTACATAACTGCTCTGATCCATAGAGAAATATTACCCTGCTGTATGAACAACAATCGTTTCCACAAAGAATCAGAATGTTTGATATTTATTGCATTCATGTAGACCTGTGCGCCGATGGATAAACTATAGGTGGCGGACGCCGGCTGAAAATGGGTCGGCGGCCGGCGGCGCGCCGAGCCGATGGTTTTCACCGGCGGCGGCGGCGTGACCGGCAGCGTTCGTATCCAGCCATAATGTATTTACAAGTATTTCAGCATGTTATGGCAGAAATTAGTCATTTTTTCTCATTATTTTATGTGTTCAATTGTATATTTCATGTTTAAACTAATTACATTACATTTTAATTAACGTATGCGAGAAATTTATTTTAATTTTAAGTATTTAAGCAAATATCGTATCGTACAACTTCTATCAAACCTTATATTATACCCTTTCATTAATAAATTTTATATGAAGAATTCATTACTAATTTACCTGTTATCTCAAATGCGAGCGAAAAATTTCTTTGTAAAGAGATATGTCCATTTCACTGTTATAATTTTATTTATAGTTTTTCAAATATGATGAAATACCATTCAAACGATCCTGTATGTCTTTTTATCGCCTCTTGCATTCACCACCACATTTAAATTTTGAGAGCGGAGGATTTTATGGAAAAGGATTTTTATTAAAAATTTAATATTTATAGATTAATATCCGAATAAATCAGACGAAAATAAGGCAATATAAAAAATTTAACTCTTGGAATTCGAAGAAGACTTCCAGAAAAAACACCAAACTTTTACAAAGCATTTAAAAAGAAACTATTGGGGCACCAACCCTATAACCATCGCTTTATAAAAGAAAATAGGAAACTGGAACTTCACAATCTAGACATTGGCTGAGAATTTGTTAATTATTTCAAAATACTTCCGAACTGCCCAGAAACCAAAGAAAGAATCCCACCAAAAGATCCAAATTAAAGCTACCCTAATTCACAAGTACCAGATAAAGAAGAAACCATAAGACAAATTAAAAATCCCCAAAACATAAGAGCATCAGGTGAAGATGGAATCATATCAGAACTCGTGATAGCAGCTGAACCAAAAACCATAGTAGAAATCACAAATAATACAAAATTTTGGCGAACTGAACAAATTCCTGATGACAGGGAAAATGTCCTTATCATTCATTTTATTAAAAAAGGAGATAAAACAGATGTAAACAACTACCGAGGAATCCCACTCCTTTCTGTGCCATATAAAATTCTCTCACAATGCTTTCTTGTTCAGTAACAACTTAAATCCAAAATTGCCGAATATCTAGCAGGCGTCAGGCCAGGCATATCACTCCCAAAGAAATTGTAAATCTACAACTAACAATTTGGCACCAAAAGATGTACTGCAAGAATATTATCTGCACCTTCGTTGACTGCAATAAAGCCTTTGATTCAGTTGATCGCAAATCTCTTGATCAAATTTTGATAAGGGCTCGACCCTAAAACACTTGCAACCATTAGGCAGACGCTCAATGACAAAAAATGTTAAGTAAAATTCAGGGGAAAAATTTCGGAACCCTTGGAAATCAAAACAGGAGGTAGTCCAAGAGATGGACTCTCAACATTACTCTTAATTTGTGTCCAAGAAAAAGTAATTCAAGAATGATGAAAAGACGAATAAGGTCTGATAATTAATCAACCAATCAAATTAGGAATAATAATTGCAACAATTGACAACCTGGCTTCAGCAGAAACGGTCATGCCCAGTCGATGTCTTGCACTTCTGCAGGGGGTACTCGGCAGCGGCCGATGACCCATCATCAAGGATACGACGTTTGGATTTTCCATGTTTTTGTTCTTGATTCCCTCTTCCTCCCCAGCATACGCCCCCTCACAGGATTTCCCAAGCCTTTACGGTTTTTGTTTCCCACCCCTCACCATCAGCGGCGAACGATCCATCTACACTGTAGATTCAACAGACATTTGTCTGTAGCTTCTGTAGACATCTGACTTAAACCTTTTGGACTTTCAATATTCTTGTTTGTGATTTCCCCTTACCTTCCCAGAACACGCCTCTTTCCCAGGGTTTCTCCGGACGGTTTCTATTTTCCAGCCCCACGCCCTTCTGAAACTGCTTTGTTTGACGCATATCTCTTCCGTCACCCACATTTTTCATGAATATATTTTATACCCAAATCTTTAATAGTATGATGATGATGACGTAATATCGGGACTAGTCGAGTTAAATCTTTCATTAGTGAAACTGCAAGTGTTTTCTCTGTAGTTATGGAACTTTTTCACCACATCATATCTAAATCTGTATTTGATATATCTGACGACCTCGTAGTAAAAAATTATCGGAAGGACATTCAATTTGAGCAGAAAACTTAACAACAACCTAAGTAAAAATATCAGCGTATGTTTAGAGCTATGTTCAATTAGAACAGAAAAGTCGATGTCAAAATGAAATTAATTAGGTAGTTCATAATTGTTTCAATTGACAATGCAGAACCACAAATGTCAAACTAAGTTACATGTTCTGCCTTCCGTCTTCTATACTTCAACGATTGTTCGAAAAGTACTGGAGTATCTAAAGCGCACCAACTCCTTCTTTGGCCAACCATAATACGGCCACCACGTAGTTTAATCGAAAGGTACTCCGTTGAAAAAAACAGGGCTGCAAAACGAAACAGGAACCAATGAGTAGTTTCGTACCGGAACAGAACTATAAGCTTTCATATTCAATGTGACTTCGTTTCAGCTTGAAACCTTAAGTCTGGCTTGGTTTTAGTTTCGTTTCGGAATGAAAGTAGAAATTGAACCAAATATGACATTCCGGAACTGTTCCTTCTCTCGAATAGTTTCGGTTTTAAGTGAGTGGGAGCTATGATAGATTTATGATACTCTTATGATAGACTGTCGACAGTAAAACGACTTGTCTCAATGGAGACCATAGCGCAAGTGTCTATATTCGTCCTTTCTAGGGCACGCAAACACCACCACCAAATTTTTGACAGCCCAATCATCATTTGAGCAGACATGCACCTGCTCCCTCCTTTTAGGGAATTCCCAGTGCCTGGGAAATCCGGAGGGAAAGCGGCGCGCCTACCTTGAACCACTGCACCGCTCCCCTTCTGTCAATATCGCGCCCTAGGGATCAAAACTGCCCCTTTAGAGGGGCATTTTCAGTGATCCCTCTACTAATTAGGAGAATCATCAAAAATGTTCTCCATTTTTTTTAGTGTCATGAATTTTATCATATGATCTCATTGGGGTAAAACAATGTTTTAATGTGTTCCTCGAATGAGTTTTTGACAACATATTCAGTTACGATATTTCTATCCTCTGAATAGTTGATAATACTGTCACAGTAATGAGGTCAAAATTATTCTTTGCAATGAAGCTTTGACTCATAATTCACATAGAAACGAGTCAAGATTCTGTGACGTAGGAAAAAAACACATTTTTATCAAATAGAACTTCATGAGGATGCTGAATTCAAACGAAAGAAGTCGCAGTTTCATTAAACGGGATATTCTCGTGGCTTCCGACGCTGGAGTTAAAATATTTTTCCTCACTTTTTCCTCTTTCACGCGACTAATTTAAACGCAAAAATAGCTCCTTTCGCTAACTTTTGCATCCACTTTTTGGTAAACCCGGAAAACTAGTGCACCGCAGTTCTCAGGTCGTTGATCTCTCATCGCTGTGGATTGAATTATAGGACGAAAAAATGAGCACGGGAAGAAATGGAAGTACCATCGATGAATGAACAAAACTTTCGTCGCCAAACAAGCTGCCTCATCTTTCTCAGTCTCATTTTTGTAGAATAAAGTTGCATTGGGTTTTCTTAATTTGATTGTGATACTTATTAAACCCTCCGAAGTGGAGAAAAGTCGACTACGGCAAAGAATTCTATTCTTGGGCAGGCGCCATCACTCTCCTCGCAGCCATCCTCTTTCTCTCGTTCACCTTTTACCATCTGAATGGAGGAAGTTCAACTTTGGAACCTTTGTATGGCGTGCTTTCTGCCTCTAAGGTTTGGTGCGCCATACCTTTAACCTTTTATAGCCGCCGTCGAAGAAGGGTTGTCGAGAGGTAAGCGAGGCTGAGCTGGATGGTGAGGTGTACAGGGCTGCCACTGAGATTCTCAGTTATAAATAGAAAGAGAGGTATAACATTTTAAAAATCGCTTTTCACTAACTTTGAATCGGTTATTGTCAATAAATTTCTGAAAGATTTGAAATCTGCGCATATGCTATGTGTTTTTTCATTCCCCGAGTCTGTGGGATATTGTCCCTATCTGCTCATTCCAGAGTCCCGGGTTGTAAAGCTAAGTGATTTTTCATGGGTGTTTGGGTGTATTTTTCTGTGATCCCCCAGACACTTTTTAAAATGACCAATGTAGAATGCGATGCTATTTTTGGGTTGTGTTAAATAAAAAAGAACGATGAACACGGTAGAATCGAAATTTCTTCTATCAGCGTTTTCCGATTCTATGATTTCACTCGATTTTCCAAACTAGTATATGGTTTCCGCATTTCTCTAACGCTTAACTTTTATCTTAAGTATGTAAAGAGGAAGCATATCAGCTACTTTTTATCATTGGTGTTGCACCCTCAGCTTATTTATGGAGTATTGGAGATTAATATTAAAAATTAAACATCTTCACATTTACAATTGTGTAATACCCAAGGTGTAATTAGTGCCCTAATAATTACAGGAATTTTACTTATTTTATAAGCCTTGTAAGAGAAAATGTGATGCAAATTGCATATGACACCCTTCAATCACTTCATTATCTGAGGTAGGATTTGAATTTCAGACGCTGTTCCTCTTGAAGAAATTTCTTTCGAATGATTGGCAGTGACTAAAAGCGTTTTACTATTCTATTTGGTCGATGTTTCACGGATTGTTGTTTCAGACTACTATTGCATTTATTTATAGTCTTGAAAACTATTACGTTGTTTATGAGGAATATAAGTTTCATCGATTACCGTTAAATAATAATAGCTCTTCAAGTAGGAAAAATTAAGGGACACAACTAAGCATAAATATCAACGATTTTGCTTGGTTTAAAGCTATCCAAAGTCTCAGTTGACTGTTAATAATTTTTTATGTGTATCAGAACACGCCATATTACCCTTGAGTTCAAAGTTATTGCTCTTTTACTCCCCCGTTTATGCTGCGGACAGTAGGGGTGACGTTTTCACAAGTACTCGTTTCCGATCGATCGACTTGGCTTTATAAGCTTAGCACACCTAATTTCATTTCCAAATGGCGAAGAAAAGGAGATTACGGCCGCTAAGCAAAGCCTTAATGGTCACTGTTTCCCTAGTAATAGCCGAGGCAGTTGTTCCCTGCATAAGTATTTCCATCTCAATTGGATTACCGCATTCTGCAGTCGACTTGACATGGCTTGGTATTCATGAATAATATATGAATGAACGTAATGGCCTTTTATCACCGAGATGTTCTCCTTGTTTTTACTTTTGACCTTTCCCTGCTCCTCTAGATGTTTTCCATATGCATATTGCATTGTAACGTTCGTGGGGCATGTATTCTGTTATATAGAATAAATAGTATGTTTTTAGTGAGTGTAAATACCTAATTTTATTGTGTCGTGATATAAATATTTTATTGCCGATAGAATTTAATTACTACTGGTGCAGAAAATAGAACTCAACTCTTGCCCACCGGTAAACTTTAATATTCAACTAAGTCATCGCATTTCATGAGGTTTAAAGGCTGGGGGTGTATAAATAATTATATAAGTGTCGACAGTATTACGTAAAGCTCTGCTTATAATTTTATTAAAAAAGGTATACTGATTGAGGTAGATTCTAATGGAAAAACTGCTTTTACTAAATATTTATATCCGTAGTACTTTATCCCCTTACATAATTTGTAGCTTTTGCGACGCATTGCTCCTACGATTTCTTATCCTTTTAATAAAGCTTATTCTCTTTCTCCTCCTTTCTCATTTACCCAGCTCCCTTTGCTCTTGGACTTTCATCATCCCCATCAGCTGTTGCAGTAACTATTGCTTTTACTAATAATGAACAAAGTAGCATTATAATAATGTTGTGGCTCAACCAGGCTGTGATCCATTGTTAAAAATTTCATTTTTCACTTTGATTCCTAAGTTTTTAAAAATTCAGTCTTAAGGTTGTGTGCATGGTGACATTTTTTATCAATAATCATCGCACAAAGCCGATTAAACATCATGCTTGATAGCTATTAATAGCATAGTTCAATATCGATATTCTTGATTTTGAGTCCATTTTCATCTAAACGAAGTTTTAAGTAACGATTTGCTGCAAGGGCAATCGACTGAGGCAGTTTAATGAGTGTGTTGATTTAAATGTTAATGACTTTGAGAGAATAGCCGGTAGTTAAGCGTTTTACTTCTGGGTTAAACATGTTTAATTGATTTATGGCCACCCTTAATGATCAATTAACAAAACGGTAACAAGAAGTAGACCTTCCATTATTTTACGCTCGGTTTATTCTTGAAAAATACTCACGTAGTTTATCATTAAGTCCACTGCAGCATTATATCCTTAAAAGATTTTTGATTGCTCATTTTTTAAATATGAATTCACCGCGCAAAGAACTCCAAGATATGCTGATGTTCACATCATTATCGGTTTATTTAAGGTGCAGTGAAACATATCCCACTATGAACTTGATTATTCTCCATTCTAAAGTGGGCGTGGCCTCAATGATCGGGGATACCGTGCCCTTTGCAAGCTGACCTGCAGGCGGCCCTTCTCTCACTCCCCGTTTGCTCCCACTCCCAGCACTAAGGTCCAGCGGCAGCCATTCCACAAAAAAAGGAGGAAAAAAAACGTCCGTGCTCCCGGTTAACGCTCGGCCTCCCGCCCTATCCCTTATTCTCGCCGTTCGTTCGGAGAACGCGACCCTTCTCCCGAGGCCCTCCCTCCTGCTTATCGTGATTTGTTGCTCTCCGTTGCCTCCTAACACCTCCGCCCGGCTTCACCTCCATCCTCCTTTTTCTCCCCCTGTTCGCCCTTCCACTCCCTGGGTTGACTCTAACATCCTCCTCACCCCCTTGCTTCGCACCCTTTACCCCAGGACCTTCCCAAAACCCGCTCTCTTTCCACCATTTCTCCCTCTCACCTACGCACTCACCCCGGGGGTATTTTAAGGGGGAAAAATAGCGGCGTCGGTGGACTCGGGGAAACACCGGCGGTGAAAATAAAACAATTATTCACCGCGCAAGGACAGGTGAATGTTCCCTGCCGCATTCCCCCGACACTCCTCGGTATCCTACCCTTCCCGGACCCAACTCTCTCTCTCTTACTCTTTCTCTGCTCCTCCAACAGCTTTCACGTTTTGTCGATTTCTCCTCCTCACTACTTCTACGCTATTTCTGTTCTCTTCTCTTTGCTCTCTTATAACACTCTTAGTCAAAGTGAACCCCTAATAATGCATATTGGTATGGCACACAATTGATTCCATTTTTATTTGCCTCACGTTTAACCTAAGTAGCAACAAAAACCAACATTGTTTTTTAACCGGGAAAGGCTATCCAATCACTTTAAAGTGAGACCAGACCATAATTAAATCGTTAAAATAAATCGCATATCGGTATGTTGACACTACTTCTATGGTCATCAATGCATACTACCATGAAGGATTGATTTATAAATTTATGCAGCATTGTCTCTAAAAGATTCATACCAGCATTAGACTTTAAATTTTTCTACACACTAAATATTGCACTTGAGAGAGAAAGGAAATGGCTAAAGATAACGATAAAAATGTTCATAGCATTGGCATAATGCTAAATTCAATTTCAACCAATCAGGACTGCATGTTGTGGGTTTTTAAGCAAATCTAATTTATTTTAAGTAGGGGTGAGTATGGAAAATGTTGAAAATTAGAGGAAAATAAGCGTGTTTGAGCAATTAAGATTGCAATTTGAAACTTCAGTGTATCGGCCGATTTTAAAGGTTATTTTCTGTGCACATTAATTAAAAAAGAATATTTCCCTTGCTGTTATATGTTTGAAGACAACGAATATTTTAACGGAAAAGTTATTCAGAAAAAAATAATTGATGACGTCAAATTTTGTGGTAAAAACTGGCCCAACTTTACCTGTTGTGCATTTTAAAAAATAAATTCAAAATTTTAGGGGGCTGTGGTATACATTTGCCATTGCGGTGATATTTCACCAGATTTTCAATCGTATGTTAAATATTACCAATGTATACCAATTAATTATAATGGAAAGGGAAGTAATTTACAGGCGACCCCATCACGCTTATATCTATTGCCAAGTGCAGTAATTAATACTGAGGACTTGTTTTATGACCAGTTGTTTGAATGTACCCGAAGAAATCATTAAGCCCATTTAATGTGCAAAACTAACTTTGAAATGCTTTTATGTATTTTCGAGGTCTAAATTCCCAGAATTTAAGTTATATGCTGAACTCATTCCGTATTACGTGACTAATAAAAACATAGATATTCCTCTTCCCATATTTTCTATACGCCAAACTCTTACAGCTCGCTCCTTGGGTGGAGTCAGTAGGTTTCAAAATTCAGAAGTAAGTTTGTATCGATCGTAATAATTAAACAGTTGAATAACTATTGTTTAGAAGCAAATTGGGTGGCGAAATGAATGTACCGCTTACCGTTTAATTCTATTCATCGCATCTATGTTTTCCTTCTGTTTGCGTTTCCTTTTCTTTGTTCTCAAAATATTCGGAAGAGTACCGAAACAATTTTAAAGTATTTGTAAATTTTGTTTTACTCTTACTCAACACCGCATTGAGATCTTTCTTCAAGGTTCTCCCTCGTGATTCCCGCGGATGAGCCCGAAAAGCTTTCACCTTCCACTTTTCCTTATACTTGGAATATTCCATAGGTTTACGAATTATGTAAACAGGTTACGTCGTTCTTTTTTTATAATGTACCTTCGATATCTCATGAGGGCCATAAATACTGTTTACAATAAATATACTACATGATGCTCGTGAGTAATTTTTAGGACCATATCAAGTGCCTTAACATTTTTCATTTCATCTTGATCCGGTGATCATATCAGCTCATCTGTTTACATATCATCATCCATGTATTTATTATTGGAATTAGTTTGTGATTCACGCAAGGAAAAATGCTGCCCTTATTTCTCTGTCTTGAATCAATGCGACTTGCAATCCACATTGTTCACTTTCCAAAGGCTAATCGAAGGGGAATTCAATTTTAGGGTCTTTGATTTATTTTGAAACGGGAAATGGAAGTGCTTCATATAATTACGTCTTCTGTGGTTAGCTCACGTTTACGGTCATCTGTCAGTTTCCTGACAGCACGTCCCCGGATATTCTCAGGGTGATGAGGGGACGCTAGGTCATTCGTAAATGCTTCAACTGCCTGGTCCACGCCGGAACGCATCAAGACACATTAGCAATTTAAGTCCCAGCGTATGTACGCTCAATGTGGAAGGGGGGAATGGCGTGTGGGCCCTTAGGGATTTAGTCCTGGCTTGATTGCTCCTGTGAGGGTCACACATGCACCGTTTAACTCCCCTCCCCAGCAAGAGACACCGAGCGTCGGACTGGAAGGGAGTCCGGAGTGGACGGAGCCCAGGGGATAAAAGGAGATGGGTCAAGAGAGAGGGAGCGTCGAAGGGACATCCACCACGACCAGCCCACCCCATGGGTACCCCAAACTTGCATGTTACTTCATAAGTGGGAGAGTAAATCTTGAACAGGATGAAAGATGTTTAAAAAATTACTGATGCGAGATTGTCGATCGTCACCGGATGAAGGAGCAAGCTTTCCTTAGAGCGGTGATTATTGTCCTTTCGTCGGGTGTCCTTCCTTCAAATAACTAGTTTGATTGGACACGTGTATGTACCTTGAAATCATTTCTTATCTTTATAATTTCAGGATATGTAAATTTTCTCATCCGCATTCCATTCTTTTGTTATAAAGTCTTATACGGAAAATTAATTTACTCTCTCATTGATTTCGAATCGTGCTATTGCTATTCCCTGATTTTAAATAGAATTTAATCGTTGGTTAAAATGCATGGTAAAGTATTTAGTTGCTATCTCAGAACTGATTTTCAACTTAACGTTCCCATATTATTTAAATGAAAATAGTTCTGTTTCTCAAAGAGTGACATAAATATACTGATGAAAGTCACATTTTAGCTATCACTGACCTTACGAGATGCGGATTACTATTTAAATATTTGTTTGAAATGATTTTCGTTGGTTCATCAATAGTAAATTTTACTGCCATTAATACTGTTTCTTTCATTTGATCTAAGAAATAATGGCAAGAGATATTCTATTATATAAAATATAGAGAGGTAAGTCTTTGGGTACTGTACAGTTTCTGTTTCTCTCTGTATAGTTTCGATTCTTTCTCGGGTTACAAATTATTTACTTTCATGTATTGTAGTGAAATTTTTCAAAGTGGAGGATCCTCTTAATAAAGTTTGGTCTCATTAAACTAAAAAAGACACAACACTACGTATCTTAGTCAGCCTAGATACTGGTTTAATTGAATGAGGAAGAGCTTCTACGTGTGCGCATTCTCCGAGTAGCCTGAAACGCACAAATTAATGCAATTGTCCCAGTTCTTGTCCTTTCGCTGCCTTTGACTTTCGAAAAATACAAGACTATAATGTAAATCTATTAGTTTTAGGCCAGCTGGTAAAGTTCTCTCAGAATTACGCTTACTTTATTTCGTATTGATTACTATTTAAATCGTCATAACATCGTATGAATTGTCTGCCACTTATTATTTCTTACTTTAATTCAATATATCGAAGGAATAGTTGGAATGCATTCATAAAATTTCTATGCTAACCTAATTTCGCATTTCTTTGAATCATATTAAAATTCACCATACTGAAAAAGTGGATGAATTGATATGGGAACATCTTATTCTAAAAGCTCAATAATTTGTGGAAACAACATAATTAATAGTAAATTCAATTCTACGGCTTAGATGCGGCCTACTACTATAAGAGGACAGCTTGAAATAAGTTTTTTTTGTGATTCATTGAAGGAAAGGCAATATTCGTGAATTGAGTGGATATATTTCGGTTATTATTCCTGGGCAGTGCTTTAAGTGATTTTTGAATCCACGAAGTTTGAACTCGTATTTTTGTTTTCTTTTATCATAAGGCGTTTCCTACTTTTCATGAGAAAAATTAAGTTTAAATGGTTAGTATTCCTGGTTTAACAAAACCGTTGATTTCATGACTTCATCACGCAGAAACCATGTAATTTAGCGTTAGTACATCCCGCCCGCCCGTTGAAATCATTTTATTGTATTCCCCATACACTTCCACGACTAGAATCAATCTGAGTGCGAATGACTTTTGGAATGAGATGAGCTTGTTCCCTGCTCGTATAGCCTATGACTCTTGGTCCTGTTGGGAGATCCCTCGTTTGCGTGCAATCGGCCCTGACCTCACCGCACAATATCCTTCGCTATCCCGCAAATCAGCCCCTCGTACTGCAGTGTACACTTAACCCATTTCTGAGCTGAAGGCTTTTTAAATGTTGTCCGGCCATAATGAATGGTGTCTGGAAAGCCGGGAGAACAACGCGTTGTTCTCCCGGCAACGCTATCAAGTACCGTCCAAACAAAGTTGAGGTAGGTGCTAGAATGAACACGAAAAGGTACACACCCGGTCTGTTCATGTGGCAGGTAGACACTTGGAGTAGGTCGGGGCTGCATTCTCCCTTTGCACAATGGTGTAAAGTCTCGCAGCTACACGCTTGAATTAGGACTGCACCTGGGAAACTTCGTTTCTGGGAACAAGGAGTATGTTTTCTTGGGAATCTTTGTTTAAATGACAGCTCTACTGATTTCTGTGTAAAACATCTCTGGCTTCTCTGGTCTTATGCGCTCTTGCGTGCATTATACATCTATTTATTCACCAGAAGAAGACAGAAAAATGTATACAAGCAGTGGAAAATAATCTAATACCGTCACACCGCATGGCAATCGGTCGCGAGTGACTATCGTCAATAAAGTATATATACTGAATCATTGGTTTTATGCGTGTCTTCTGGCGGCATTTTCTCCGAGAAAGTTCTGTATCTCTCTAATGTTGAACCTAAAAGAACCATATTTGCCATTTGATACCAAACGGAAAAAAATTCAGAAAATTAGTGAAAAATATGTGTGAAGTGAACTAATGCCAGATTGTCCAGCTGAGTGTTTTCAAATTAAATTTATCAACTGAGCGGGAAAAAAATATTTCCAGCTGTTTATGCTGCTTAAGACTAATTAGTAGCGTTGGGTTGATGATAATAATGTTGACGTGGAATGACAAAACCAACCTGCAAAGGAAATACCCGAGCTTCTAATATAATCACGTATGAATTTTTTTGGGAACAGTTATTGTTAACCTCGCTATTTTGGTGCCCATTATAGAATAAACGTCATGAATCATGACTAGTGTGTCACCACTAACTCAAAAAACGTAGAAAATGGCTTAGTGCGCCCCAGCTCCCACGGTGACCTACTTACTTTAATATGTGAAGTCATCGTGTTTTGCAACTCGATGCGGTTGAAACTCCTGAATTGGAATTGACGTCCTACTTTATGAAACCTCCTGTAAGGGTGACTATTATGGCGGTGCCATAGCTCTAACAATGTAATGGCTGAGCTCCTCTATTTGTGGATTATAAGGGAAGCATTCATTGTCGAGATCAAAATAGACTATAGCTCACGCATAGAATCTGGATACTGTTGCTCGGGTTTATGGCCGCCTATTCATTTTTGAATACTTCTGTGTATTAAATTTCACAGAAAAATAATGGTAGTTGTTTAATAGCGGCAGCTTAGATGAGCAAATGTAGCATATATTTAATTCGTATATCAATATTTATTCCCTTACTTTTCTCTATTTGGACACATTTGCATTACGAGCATATTTACCTCAAAGGTAGTAATCATAGAACGTGTGCATAAAGTTCCGTAAAAAAATCTTTAGGACGCTTCGGTCATGGAGAACTGGAAGCTTTGAATGCATTTTAATTCAGCCCAAGCCAAATCTCTGCCTCTATCTCTCCCAGCCGCGCTCACAGTTCGCACACTTCTTCCAGCCGAGGCAAAGCGCGCACCGTGGCTGCACCCCGTCGCACGAAATTTTCTCCTTTTTCTCTTTAATGCGTCCTTGAGCTGCTCTCCCGGCTCCCCTCTAAACCCCCGCACCCTCGGTTGTCCGTGCCGTGACTCGCCCGTGACACGCACACCATCGGCATTCCTTCCAACCCCGATTTTTTCCCTCGAGCCTCACGCACAGTTCTCCTTTATAAACCCAAAATGAATGCCTTCTCCATGGAAACAAGCATTTCATATCTCATTTCTTAGACTTCGTAAGTCTCAGGTAAAAAATACCAGGGCTCGATTAGAATTATCGAAGTGCGGTGAGAGGATGTTGTAAAATGGAGGAAATACAAAGTAAAATAATTCCGACAATTTATTTTTTTCAGCTTGGCTGTGGACTTGATTAAAATCCATGATATCTAGAGCTATTCGGCCGACCCCATTTTGTTGATAGCTATAGTTTCCCCTCCTAATACTAGAGAACATATCTCGACTGTAGTGGGTTATATTTTTCTGAGATGTGCTGATTCTTTCTTGGACTCTATAAGGGTAGAAACTCTGTTGACGATTTTCTTCCACCAAATTGGGCGCAAAATGATGGCCGCTCGGCGTTTATTATTGCTAAGCAAGCTATCTGTCATCAACGCCTTGTTTCTCGGCACCCTTCCGTGACTGTATTCCTAAGTACCTCTGCCAATACCTATTCACCTGCCTTTAGTTATGCAATTGTTTTCATCTGTCACCACCAATCCAAATTTAAGGAAAACATATGTGGGAAGCATAAGAGAATAGTAGTGAGGAAAAATATGTATTTTGCTAAAGGAGTCGTGATGGGCTCTTTTTCGGTCAGCATTGGAATTGGGGTTTACGACATAATCGTTTGAGCATCAAATTCCTTTTTATGGTGTGAAGTGGCACAATATATAAGTCTGAAAATATAGGTAATGAGGAGTTTTCACCATTAATACTCGTTTTATGCCACCATGCCGGCGTTAAAATATAATTCACTATGCTCGGAACCCCCAGAATGGTCGTTAGTCCGCGGTCCTATGTTGACTTTTTCCGACAAGATTCTTTCTCCAATTCAACTATTGTACTTCTTTTACGAGGTATTTTGATTGGAGGCTGATATTAATACACTTCAAGCAAATTTATTTACAATTATTCTCTTACCTGGAGTTTATTTAAAGAATATCAATCCTCAGTCTCCTACCCTCTTACCCTCTGAGAGTGATTTCGATCATTGGCTTAAGAAAATACATTTCCCGACCCGCTACTCAGAAACTCCGATCTAACGCCTTGCTTCTGCACACAGAGAATTCTACATTCCGCCACCGAAACAACATTCCCATACCCCGGATTAGAAATACTACTTTCCTGGAACATTCTTGAAATTATTTGTGGATTGAATAATTGAATTATTTAATTTCGTATGGGTAGCACTCTTCAAGATATTTTTCAGAATATTATTTATAAATCACCTAGCGGGTACTCGTGCCTCAGGCAGCTTGAACTGATTAATTTAGTAAAAGTTCTGTGTCATTATACCCGGCCAACTAACTTTGCTCACTTAATTTTGCTCATATATCGATCGCTTGGGGGTCTCCATCCCTGGTGGTAAATCAGTGATTTAACGGGGTCAAAACTCTTCGCAAGAGCTTACATATATACTTAATCGGACGAGAGAGCCCCTGAGACATGAGGATTTGTTGCTGATTTTTGATTCGCGCATTCTCTATGCAAATTCCGGACGGAACGAATAATTGGAGTGTGTGCCTAAAATAAATGCGTTTTTTAAAGAAAAGTTGTCCGCACTATAAGCTGCGCCCATCTTGGTAGCGTCATTGAATACTTACCATTTTTTACTCGAATAATGATCTTTTTAAACGCTTGATCATGCAAGCGCTGAGACTTATGATAATAATTCATACCTTCCATCACCGGTGATAAAGTTGCAAATTCACGTTGTTGAAAATCTTCTTATAAGCTCATTGTTATTCTGATTCTGACAGAGCATTTTGAGTTTTTCAATCAAATGATCGACTTCTCATTCGAATGTGCGTTAAAATCAGAAAATAAAACAGTCAACGAGAGCGCATCCCTATCCATGCCATAATTACAGTTCGTGCGAATGACGTTCCCGTCTGCTGATATTTATCTCTGATCTCATATAAATTTCACATGAGGAGCGGGAGCCACCCAATAAGACTGCATTTTTTTAGCAACCAACTCCTCTTTTTGTGCGCACATGAACCCTTCGTGGCTGCGAGGCTCCCCTCCTGTCCTCCCTCTCCTACGACCTCAGCCTCCTCCGCTGCCCCCCCTACCCACGCCCCGCCACGCCCCCCTCCTCCCCGAGCCGTTGCTGTTTGTATGTGTGTGCATCGCGACCCAGATGCTCTCTCCTCCTCATCTCCCGCTTTCCTTTCATCTCGGCCCGCTCTTCTGAGCTCCGCTGTGCTCCGCTGCCACCTTTTCTCTCTCTCTCTCTCGCGAGAGGAGGAGCGGAGCAGCAACTTGCGCGCTCATCTCGCCTACGCCGCCCCTTAAGCCCCCCCCCCTTCTCGCCCACCCCTCACTACCGCATGCCATACCCACCCCCTGCTCCCTTTTATCCTATGCATAGGTATGGGTGCACGCCCCTTCCGACCGCCCCTCGCCGCTCCACTCCCCACCCACTCGCCTCTATTCATCCTGCTTCTATTCACGCGTCCCTTGCCTGCTTTCTCTCCCTTACCCCCCTTTCTCACCCCCCCAAGCAGAGAACCTTCCTCATCGTCAACCCTCGCTCGCTGCCGTTAATTCCTCCCACCCTCAAAAGGTGGTCGGTGCGATTTTTGTTTATCCACAGATCGCCGAGAAACTTTGCGTTCGTGTGCTCATTAGTGACATCTATAGATAACTTTTAAAAGTAATTACATCACACCAATTTGGTTTTTCGGCAGTTCAATGCTATTTTATCCGCGTATCCTCAAAGCACGTGACAAATATTTCGTAATAAATCGATTGAATGTAAACAGCTTTCCTTCTGAATGCGAAATAATATATTTCTAATTATTGATCACGAATATTGAAGTGGCAATTGAGGTCCTTCGAAAGCAACGTATTTCAATTTAATTTCTTCTACCGCACCGAGAACTCAAGTCTCAGCGTGCTTCAATTTAGGGAAATTTTTTAAAACATAAATAATTTCATCACTTACATTATCTATATGATGCGTTCTGAGACGTCAGCACGTGCAATAAAATGAAACGTCCTAGAATTCTTTCCGCCTGAGCTTAATAAATTATGAAAACGCTCAATTAATGACCATCGATTTCTGCTTCAGCCCCCTTAAAATATTTGAGGTTCCCAAACCTCTCCTACTTCCTCTCCCTAACCTTTCCATCTTCTCTCTCCTGTCCCTCTTATCATTATATCTCACCCCAATCTGCCTCCCCTTCTATTCCTCTCCGTGGTTAGCCAATTGGGAATCGTATCTTTCTCACTCCTTGTGTGTACACCTATCTTCCATTTATTTCACATTCTTTTTCTTTTGTTATTTCGCCTCCCTTATGTTTCTCTAATCCATCCTCCCCACCTCCCCTCGCCTGCCTCCCGTATTCTGTCACGCGTGACCATGTTTGTTTCAGCTTGGGAAGATTGAAAGTCGGTCACTTCACTCTTTCCCTAGACAGCCGCTCGGATCACTCGCTCACCAATGTTTCGTCTTTGGACGCGGCGAGCCCCCTTGTGGGAGAATCATCGCACCCTCCTTCTCCCCTCTCACCCTCACATCGCCCCCTGGCGAAGGTAGATTGAGCAAGAGTTTTTCCTCGTCATGACAAAGATCATATTCGAATTTTAATATTGTTTTCAGCAGTTGTAAGAAGCATAAAGTAAATAACGTAATGTTTAAAGATAAAAATTATTATTTATAGAGCGGAAATGCTTAGTAGTCAAATGCATGAATATATCTGTACATATATTTAACATAGCTCATTTTTTCTCGCCATACAGTGCTAATATATCTTTATAACGGAATGTTATTTTTCACTAATCTGTAAAAGAACTCCCGTGAGATATGAATTTCTTGTTCAAATAGTCGGGGAAACATATAAACTACACTCTGTATAATTACTGAAATCATTCTGTTCTATCATATTTTAATATTGAAACTATTCGTTATCATTAATTAGACAGCTAAAATATCTATTCGCATTTAGATAAAATCTGTTCACATGTAATCGATTTATTACAAAATATATGTTATGTGCCATGAAGCTGCGCGTTCAATTAGCTTTGGCCAAAAATCGAAATCGGTATAATAATTTTTTACTTTTATCTATATATGCCACTGAATAAAACACGTACACAAAGTTTCAAATCTATACATTTTAAATATTTCTCCTGTCTCCTCCAATAGCCTTCCGTATTTACATTTCTTTTTTATCTCCTCTTCACCGTGTCCTCCTGCTGCTCCTTCGCGTCTATATTGCGTACCTGAGCAAGTTTCAGTTGTATCGCTTGTGCGGAAATATTGCAGGAAGCTCCCATTACATGGTGTCAAGTTTTATTCCTGAGTTACTTACGGAAGCCTTTCAAAATTTTTAATAAAAGTATGCTAATTTTGATGAAATAAGTGTGTTGAAGGAAAGAGGATAGTGGAAGCCATATGAAAGCCATGCCATTTTGATGAGAATGAGTGCGTTCCATATTTGATTGTTAATCATAGGGATTTTATGTTTTGTATCAGTTTAGGTATGTGACAAATTTCATACAACTAGATTTTTTCCAGACAATTTGTTTCTATCATATTCAGTTATTAGTGTGGAACGTTTTGAAAATAAATGAAGAATACGTTGTCTGAAGAAAAATAGGTTGTGACATCGGACGTTATTTTTTCATCATTTTGATGCTTTCCTCAATAATTTAGTTTTTTAATCGTAGACAATTTTTAATAATGGTAAACAAGTGGATATTTTGAGCATGATTGTAACAATAGAGCATTTTATAGGATTGTTAATTTTTTTCTTGATGGACTTATGGAAAAATTGCTTCTACTTTCATTAGCGATGGAAACACGAGAATCTTGAAAAGGTTGAAAACTTTTCATTCTGAGAGGTAGATACTTACACAATTGAAATTTCACGGCATTGCTTTGACAAAATGTAAGCTGGAATTGTTTTCGTACAATCAAACTTGTTCAAAGTAGGATGTGTTTCCTTTTGTGGCGTCACTGTTTTATTTTTTGTAGGCTCGGCCGTTATTTTTCCCCACCATACCGCCAGTTTTATGTATACGACTGAGATGAGATGTAATTTTCGAAGTCTGAGGCCGCATATCCATCTATTGAGTTTGGAACATGTTTTCGCTCTACAACGGCATTAGTTGCTTTTTTAAGCTCATAATAAATTAGAATACGAAAAGAGAAAATGAATTACTAAGCTTGCATCGTCCGTTTTAAAGTTCTCTTGTGTGACAAATACATTTCTCGATGTGAATAAAAGAAAAGTTCGTCCTTTTATAGTCATTTTTCTGTCTACAGTCACTCCAGCCTCATACAATATTTGCATTTCTTGCGATATATTAAGTGGAAATGATAATGGTCAAAATATAGCGATGAGGTTATTTCTCCACTCTCGATAAATGTGTTATTCCTAATTTAATCTGGCTCTCAAATCCTATGATATAGTATAGCAGTATTTGACGAATCAAAACGTATCAAAATATTACTTATTATTAACATAAACTTAGATTTGATTTTATCAATTAATAAACTTTGATCTTAACGAAATTAAATGCCGTAATCTCTATCCGAAAACGTATTTTTCAATGGGCTATTACATCAAAACCCCGATCGCACTTGTTGAAATAATAATTTTCATTCAATTTTATTCATTTCAAATTGTAGGCGTTCTGATCTAGTTATAAATTATAAATATGCTGTATCTTTTCATGATAACAATTACGAGCATAAGAACGCTTTTTCTTTTTACATTTAGTAATTAAAGTGGAAAATACAATTTAACCCGTATACCAGATTCAATTTAGTAGTAGACGTCTATTTAAAGTTTTCAATTTAACATGTTCTGTGACGTAAATGGGATAATGAAAAAGTTTTCACATATCACTGTCATTTTGCCGATAGAATGAATATCATTGACCGTTTTCTGTTTTCAATCGAAGCTGAACAGATCTCTTTGCCACTTTCCATTTCGAAATCATCTACACGACTGTCATTAAACCATGACACAAACCATAATATTGGGTGCGTCGTGGGAAACGGCCATTTCATCGCAGGCAAGTGGAAGACGTTGTGTGTGAGGTGTGTGAGGATCTCCATATTCCTGAGTGTGGAGTGCTAGTCCTCCGCGGAGAAATGCTGCAATTTTAGAAATTTCTCGGAGAGCTTAAACCGTGTAGTAGGGACGTACTTTAAAAGACTCCCCACGCAATTCATTATCCGCAAGCGTGAGCTGAGCAATTAGGTGGATTGCTTGGAGCGCGCATCGCGGAGAAGCATACTTGGCTCGCCGCATTGGAATGCTAGGGCCCCGTATGCAATTTGGGAGCCATTTTGAAGTGAATTTCTCTCAAGCTTCCGATTGGATCAGGTTTTCCAATTCCGCCGACGTTTCGATGGAAGAAGTCTCCATCGTCCTCAGGGTTTACCACGGCAGAGTTGTCGATCAACAGCCCTGAAGACGGTGAAAGTCTTCCATCGCAGCGTCAATGGAGAGGGAAAAACTGACCCTGTCCGATGGACTAGAAAAATTCAGTTTTTCCCTGGGAAAGCATGAATTCTATCACGTGATTCGTCTTGCGGCAGTGTATCTTTTCTGCTCTTTCTAATTCTTTTCTGGCGGAACAATAAATAGTTGTCTCTGAAGACTTTACACATGTAACGACTGTACACATTTCGGGATCAGATGGTTTGTTGTGCTCGTTCGAAATTTAATACAATGAAGAATTATTGAAAGGTGTTAAGATGATGACTTAAAAGTGATTGGTATGTCAAATAAGTACAAAAGAAATTTTCTGTCCCTCCCCAGCATGAATTAGGTTTAAGGTAGTCCGAGCGAGATAGTTCCCTAATCATAATAGAGACCATATTAGAATTATGTTTTAATTTCATCAGCAGAAGGACACACCGATTAAATGTTGCATTGTTAACGGTGGAATAATATAGTTTTATAGGACAGAAATTGTAAGAAATTAAATGAAAACATGTAAATAAGTCTTTAACTTGACTCATTTTTTTGCGCGGTACGTTTGAATCTCCTTCACAACAGAGGGTTTTTCGTAATCCCGAAGAATTTACTGCAGTGACAATATGATTAATTTTCAAAAATAGATGCGAAAACATACAAACTACACACTGTTAGTTTTTTTACGACATCTAAGTGTTATAAATACCTCAATTTGTAAATAATATCCCTCTGTAGTGCATACACGTACCATTTCCCATGTAAAAGGGCTGGTATTATTTGGCAAATACCTCCGAAAGTAATATGGTAAGGGGTTGAATTTTTGGTGTCATTAGAAGAGTGAGATATTTTTATTTAAAATGAGACCAAATTTATTGATTGAGGCATTATTAGTGCTATTATGTACACGAGGCAGTGTTAACTTTTAAGTGCACCTGTAGTATGGATGAGGCATTACACTCATTCTCCTTCGGCGAGCTAAATCCTTCGTTTTTTTGGCACTCGAACGTCTCACCCCTCCTCTCCCCCCCATCATGCCTCTTTCAACTTCCCCTCCCTCCCACCTCATGTGAATTGTGAGGAAGGGTGGGGGTGAGATGGAATCGGTAGTGGAGTGGATTTGGGGAGACTACTACCCTTCGAGAAGTGGGGGGGGGGAAGGTGACGTTGGGGAGCGCCTCAAAATCAATGACCACCTACTCTGCTCCCAGAGAGGTAGGGGGTGTGAGGGTGGTTCGTATATGTGTGTTTGTGTGTGTTCAATGGGATGAAGAGAGAGAAGGAAAGATAAAAAGAGACGGAGGACAGTGAGCGAAGAGCGAATCCCGAGAACGCGTTTGGGCGAATCTTAAAAGGGCTTGGGATCGACTTACTTGAAAAGAATCTTAAAAATGCCATTGACTAAAAACTTTCAAGTAGATCAGATCCTTGCTTACACGAAATAAATGGAGGGAGCCGTTTCTCATAACCCGATTTTATGGATAATCGATGGTTGACGTTCAAATGTTAATTTCCTTGAAATATGTACCCACGACTGTTATCTTTTTGACACTACATTTATTACATCGCTAAAATCAGTATTTGTCTATAAAAATAATCTATGTATTTTCCTTGTAACGGTTGCGAGCAGCTTATCCCTCTCCCAGTAGTTGTTGATAGTTTCCTGTAATGCGGTTTTTCGTTCACCGGATTCCATTAAATGGGGTTCAAAGGCACTTAAGTTTTACCTTGTGAATGAGTTGAAATTTAGGCTTCCCAGAATTTTATTTGCCTATTTCTTCCTCAATATTGATGATTTTATCAGAGCATCTTTCGGGAAAAAAAGATATAAAGAGACTTGCAAATGCTGGATGAAAAGTGGTAGGTAGCATGTGGAGCATATCAAGGAATGAGTGCTTGTCTAAGGAAGCGGAAATTGCCGTGTACAAAAGTGTACTTCTCCCCACTTTGCTATATGGCAGTGAAACATGGGTATGTCAGGATAGACATAAGAATAGACTAAATGCCGAGGGTACGAGTTATCTGAGGAGTATTTGCGGCAAAAGTAGGATGGATAGGGTCAGGAATGAGTGGGTCATGAATGAATGTGGGTTAAATGCTCCAGTAATGGACATGTATGAATGGAGTGTGCTTCGTTGGTTTGGCCACGTTGAGAGTATGGATGAGAGTCGAATAACGAAACAGATATATGAGAGTAGAATGAATGGTGTGAGAGGTAGAGGTAGGCCGAGAAAGTTGTGGTTGAATGTGGTTGAGGAAATTCTTAGGAGGAGGAATATTAGGAGTTTTAAAAACAGAAGGGCGTGTATGAAACAGTTTAAATGAGGCAAAAGTGGTTTGCAAGGATAGGTTGGAATGGAGGAAATTATTGAAGCTGAGTTAGGTGTACAATTATGAATTAATGAGTGAAACATTTTGACTGTGCCTACCCCGGAAGGGAACGGCGTGATGGATATGTATGTATGTATGTATCTTTCGGGCCATTTTCGACGCCTTTAACGTGGCTCCACCGTAAAATTACAAATATGCTTCTTAAATAATTTTCTTTGTACCTGTGGAAATACTTGTCTAGCATCTATTACTGACTGCAAAATGTAACCTTTCCGCGCTGTTTTATTCCGCAGTTTACCTTTTAACTACAATCTGTTCATTCGGAGAATGGGAGAATCAAGAGAAAATAGTATTTATCCACACAATATTGATGTCAATTTTTTTTGCGGAAAACTTTTGAAGGGAGGTAATAAATCCCGTGAAGCTGAATAGGAAAAATAAATTACGGGAATGAAAATATTCAAGAAATGTTCCACTAAATAGGTTTATTCTTTACGACCCGGGTTTCGTCACATAATGACATCTTCAACCTGAACTTATATTGTAATTTATATTTAATAGACCATCACCTAAATATTTTGATTTCCGATATGAGAGGTTCCACAGTGTCAAGCCTGAATTTATTATTAAAATAAATAACCATCCTACCTCCATATATTCAGTTTTTTGTGGAATTATTCAAACTCTGGTTTAAAATGAGGTGATTCAGTGAAAAAAGCGCTCAGTTCGCATTTATAACTGGAAGAATGTGCCTATTAAAAATGTATTTGTGGAAGTCTGTATATTTTGTAACTTAATTTTATTTTCAGTAGGTGAAGCTCAGGGCACTAAAGTGGGTATACTGATATATATTTTGAAAAACTGAGTACTGCAATGTCATATGAAAGCAAAAATATCAACATTTACCGCAAATAAATGAGAGAAAAATCTCCTTTCGAAAGAGTGTCCTCTGGTGCCTCTTTTATGGACTAATCCCTGTTTAAACACTATACGCACTTGTCACTTATACATTAAGTTAATAAAAAAACATGCTTTATGTCGCCAGCGAATCGAGAATTTTTCCAAAACAATCGCGGTCTAGGAATGTGGCAATGCTTTCTTTCTAATGAAGTATTGAAATGAATGGTGTTTTGTTTGCGACACATAATACTGTCACTCATTCAGTGAGTGGAATTTTATGGGTAAATATTTGATCAACATATTTATTTGGTATTACTAGAAAACAATAATCCCCCGTATTCAGAGTCTCACCGCAGTATGAGGCGAGAGGGGCTGGGAATGCTGGTCCGAGGAGTGACTCATAACCATGTCGTCTCAGACTGTGGCGGACCTCTCTTTCTCCCACACAAATTCAAGTTGGGTGTTGACGGAATCATCCGCTGATTTAGAAACGTTGAACATCATCGTTAACTAGAAGATCTCAGGTTTCCATCATCGTTAACTAGAAGATCTTACGTGGACTGGTTTAGAATCGGGTGAATGCCGACACATTCATTGCCACGATCTTCTGTTTAGGACGTACTTTTTCGTATCAGCTGGCCAAGAAAGTTTGTAGAAGTATGAAAGTCTCACGTTCTTTGTATGCTTTGATGCTTGAATAAAATATCAGTTAAACTCAATGATTTAAAGAAAATTCTCTATTGTATGTCCTAAAAAGTTTTAAGGGTAAGGTTGAGGCAGAGAAATCCTTGGAATCACTAATATATTTGGAATGGGATTGTATGAAAGTTACTCGCCATACACTTTCTTCAGTTTTTATGAGAAGGATGTACTCAGAGATAGAGCGTTGAAGCAAATCCTTATATAAACTTTTCTCCTAGCCTACGATATATGACGTCATCGGATTTTTTCATTGAGCCGAAAGGATTTACCTTCTTTCTATGGAATATATTTTGTACGTCTTTAGTATTTCTTTATTTTACTAAATTTATAATAATGTTATGATTGATTACAGTGAGCTTTCATCTCTGTATTCCTTACCAGTTATTTTTAAGTCAGTGAAATATCATAAAAATGTTACATACATTTCATTGTCATTGGTTTGTTCGTAAAAAAAATGCTAAGCTACTATTTTTACTTAAAACAAATCACTTATTACTCTCCATGCTTTATTATACCGCGACAAACTATTTTAATATATTCTTTGGATTATACATAACTCAGATTTTCTCCTAACGAGCGTATTTTCAACTAGGACTTAGAAGTGATCTTCAACCCACCTCCTAGTTATTTGTTCCTCCTTGTAAAGTAGTTGAATTTATCAGGGTAATTCAGGGTCTGGTGATTCCAGCTCGAATTCACAGACAATTCATTCATAACGAACACGCATTGAATGGCCAACGTCAAAGATCGGGACAGCTACAAGAAAGAAAGTGATTGATAGTTTCAGGACACTCTCGTAGGTTATACAAATAGAAATGATGATGTCGCGAAAATAACTCACTAAGAGCTATGGCAGGTAAATAAGGTTTTACTTTTGATATGCAATGCTACTATAAAAAACCATCTGAAGCAGGTAAGTTACTCATATAGGTTGTATTACAATACTAAAACGAATCGAACATTTCAAGCCAATAGGCCAAAAAAAATCTTTGCTGACAATTAGTGGCGCCTAACTGCCTCTTCAGACATACACGTATCATTTAATCACTGTGTCTTAAATTCATACTCAACTTAAATAATTATGATGACCTCGCTGAAGATGAATGATTTCAGGCTTTCCCGGTGAATGCTATGGAGGTAGATTTCTCGGGTTTCCATCCGGGTGAAAGGAGTCATCTCCTTTGGAGATAACTCCTTTGACTCGGATGGAAACTCGCTGAAGATGTATAAGACATGCAGGAAATGAATTCAGTTTATGTATTTTCACTACTATTGTCTGGTACAAAAATAATTCCACAGTTAAATTGAGAGTTTTAGACCTGTTACAGAGATTGCCTAAAATACAATACCTAATCAGTCTTCCTGGCCATTGCCACATCGTACGTCTGTTCCTCTCATAGGAATAATGAGTACCTATAGCGTAGATTTATCTGATACAGTATGTCACATAGTAATAAATAACCAACGTATACGGTAGAATGAAGGAAGATTTAAGCTATTGATGAAGGATCTCAGGTTTTCCCGGCGTATCTGATGGATAAAGGTTTCTCGGGTTTTCCACCGGGTCCATGGGGCCCCATGGACCTGCTCACCCGGTGGAAAACCCGAGAAACCTTTATCCTTAACCTATTGATACTTGCATCAGTATGCATTAGAATAAAGGTTTCACATACCCCTGGGTGCTAAGGGACCATTCAACAACCACGTGGCCAATTTTAGGCCTTTTTTCGATCCCCCCCCTTCCCCCTTGTGACCAGACGTGGCCATGGTCTTGACACCCCCCCCAGGGGGTCACTTGGTCATATACAGAAATTCTACGTGCACCAATTCTCCAATACCCCGTGCCAGTCGTCAGTAGTGTCTAGGATCGGGCGGGCAAGGATACAAAGCCACTTCGTTCTTTCGTCTACTTATTGTTAGTTGCGTTGTGGGCAGGGATACGACTGCCTTCATCTTCTTTGTCCGACCCCGAGCCGCCCTGCCCGAATTCGTTGACAAAGCTAAACATAGTTTAGGCAAACAAGGCACAGTGGGCGGGCGACCACAGAGTGAAAATCAGCATTCGTCATCAGGTTTTTGTTCATCCAAATCGGCCACGTGGTACGCCGCCTGGCCCCCCCTGCCCCCTCGTGACCCACCGTGACCAAGACTCTAACCTCCTCCCCCCCAAAAGAATCGACCACGTGGTTGTTGAATGGCCCCTAAGTGATTAGCTGTTTATTTCTTAAAAGAACATACTTGACACTCATTAACCCTCCCAGCTGCTGCTTACACCCGCTGGGGCAGGCTTTGTAGGCGAAGACTTTAACCTGCCGCCACCGTAGGTGGTTGTATGCAGGGAGCTGAAGGAATATGGTTCTTATTGACTCGATTTTAGGCTGAGATCTCAGTTGGATTGCACGATGTGTGCCGATAGAAGAGAGAAACGAGGGCAGGTACTCTGACTCCACCTACCGCTGCCATCTAACGAGCGGATGGCGCACCGCGAACGATCGAAATCGTCGGTGGAGGGGAGGAGCGTGTGTTTCGAGGGGGCTTCGAGGAAGGGTAGGGAAGAGCACAAGCAGGCAATGCGCGGGGCCGCCGGGCGCGGGAAACCCGCCTTCGCGGCTCGGGTGCGGAGAGGCTTCGAAGGCGACGACGTCGCCTGCCGCATCCTTGTATCCCCATCCAGAGGCTTTTGATTGAAAGCCTTCCGACGCCATCAGAGATGGAAACATTCCGTCTCAAACGGACTCGAGTCCTTTAAGGCATTACCGTAATTATAATCAAAGGGAACGTTCAGTGCATCGCGTGGGATGGAGCTCAGCGATTCCACTCAACTAGCATCAATGTCGTCCGTTGGTTTCGAGTCATCGTTCTCCCTTGGTTTCTCATCTTGCCACCAGAATCGCTTTCAAATGGCCACGTGCTACTGAAAGAAATTACCAGTTTTTTTATGCCTTCTAGGGACTTGTTGGGAACTCTTTCATTACTATTTACGCATCGATGAAGGCTGAATTTTTTTGTATTTCACCGTGTTGTTGTTGTTCACGACAACAGTTGCAACAAGAGCAGAAAGATAACAGAAAAGACGCTTGCTGAAACGCAGGCAAAACTGTTGTCGCCAAAACAAAAACGCAGTGAAACACTCAACAATTCAGCCCCCATTGTCAGAGCACCGCGGAAGCCTCCACGCCAAATTATGTTACCTATCAAGTTGGACAGCTAAAGCTAACTTTAGTATTATCATGTACGTGAAAATTTATAGTTCCTAAGAGAAGACATGGATTTCAATAAATGTCAAAACGCTTAAGATGAATGAGGCAGCTCGTTAATGAGTAAATTAATTCAAGGAAAATAATTTATTAGAGAGCAAATCAAACAAGCATTAAATGACTAATTGTCAGTAAAAATGTCCTGTATGCTAAAAGGTCTAAAATGATAGTCTGAGTCATGCACCTGCTTCGAATGGGAATTCAAAGGAGAACTTCTAGGCTCTTGTTAGTGGAACGTTCTGCTCTTAGGAATGGGATGCTCTAATTTGGTAATGATTCACCAATTGCGCCCTTATGATCCAAGTATCGTCCTCGAACTACAAGGTGCTAATGTTTCAAATAGATGTGTTTTCAAATCGGTTGATTCATTGGCGTAAAAAGGCTTGTAAATTCGACACTCAATTGGTAGAGATCTACTTGACGTGTTAAAAAAAACTTCTTAAAAATTAATTGTTCAAAATAATGTTTTAGCAGTAACAAAACTTCCGGTTTGATAACTCTCGTGTTTTTGGAATATATTAGATATTGTAGATATTGTCTTTTAAACATCGCGTCACTTCCTGTTGCGTTAAAGTCGATGACTAATACAGGGTATCGCTTAAAAGTATATTTACCGTTTGTCTACGTATTTAGCAATTCCCATGGTCTGGATATTTCTTTTCTATCATCTATAGGTCGTATCATTTCTTATGCCTTTACTTGCCAGTTTTTTACCTCCACATATTGGGTAAATTTTAAATCAATATTTCATCTCATCAGTTTTTTAGTCTTTTTTCAGCGTCAAATTAACGCATCTGGCATCAAATTCTAAATATTAGGCTATTAAATAAATTCGGCTGTTTCTAAATTCTTTGTGGATAATGATTTTTACCTTCACGTAATATTTCTATTATCTATGACCATTATTTTTTTATTATTGATTAAAGTGATCAACCAGAATTTTATTTGAGTACATATTTCATTTTCTACAGTTAATAAACAGATAATATCTGAATATTTAGATAAAGGTTAAACCCAAGAGTTGTAACGGCATTTTAGGTAGACGTTGCTAGTAATGCGTCGGAAATTTTACGACGAATGGTTTAGGTTTGTAAAAACATTATTAAATAACTATAAAATTATCGGAAGTATATATTTTGAGATTGTATCATATTCACTAGTTTTATATGTTGGCAACACTACATCTTCTACCATGTCTCTGTGTCACACTTCCCATTGCTGTTAGACTAAGGCGCAGTTCTCTTATTATCACCCATGGATGAATTAGGACGAGGAGAATTTGCAATTATGACAGTATCAAGAGAAGTTACTTCAACTGCCTGTCGAAGACTTCGGCTCAAAATACTCTAACACGTTCGTTTAGCGATCCGGGGTTCTGTCAACCGACTGGCTAATTCCTTCATCTCGCTAGGCCGAGCATTCCATTTTAGTTGCATTTTACGCATTTGAAGTTCAAATTTCCCATGAATTATCAAGTACAATATAAATTATGCCAAAAAAAGTTCCAACCTATTTATTTTTAGTGAGCGCAGGAAATGGCTGATAATTCGATCACATCTGTTCACATCTCCTTGGGTTTCATTTTCGAATTGAATTATTTTAATTTCATTCTATTATGGACAGCTTTTTGTTGCGTAGTGTAAGTAACGTCAAGTATTAATTAAATTCAGATCAAATTTGTAACGGTCAAAATTACCATTGAAAAAAAAACGCGGTTGATTGACAAGGTCTTACATTTTTCTCGTGGGTACAGCATCGACGGCGAGATTTTTTCTTCTCTATTTTTTACGGTGTCAATTACTGCCAATTTTTTATCCCTCTCTGGCATATCTTGCTCATATTTCTCAACTCTAGCTCTAAGTAAACCAATTATCAGTCGTTTTACTTATGCAGAATTTCTTGGTTGCTCTAGTTACAAATATTGAATTATATTCGCCTGATGGTGTACCAAAAGTCTCTGTGCTGTTTTTCCACAGAAGGGCATGGCATTACTCAAATCTTTAGTTTTCACTTTAAAAATCGCTACTATATTAATGTCATACTTCTCCGAATTAATAAGGATTATTATCCTAAACGGGTATTTTCTCTGATTGCTGAAACCTGCTCGTCAGCAGTTGCGTATTAGACTGTGTTGGCTCAACGTCTGGAAGTATGTTTTATATTCATCTCAAATATCCCTTATTGCAGAAAATTTATCAAATACCTGTGCGTTGGCCTCGAGTCTTCTTATCGCCAAAGCAAAGATATTAAAGATATTTAATCCTAAAAAGTTTTTTAAGTCTCAAAATCACGAGTTATTGATTTACACAATATCTGGGATCAGAGAGTACGGTAGAATTAGTGTAATTGCTTCACCTGAAAACGGAAAAATATTGTAGAGGCGAATTACCAATTTTAATGGGTCCTGCTTGCTTAGGGTTGAAAGGGATGTTATTAAGGAACTTCCCTTATCCTTGGAGCCCTTTTTCGTGGATAGTCATTTCAGAAAACACAACTCGGCCGTTTACATCAATGAATGACCACATATCTTTGCCGGGATATTCATGTAATTCGTTCAAATTTTTCTGCTTCGAGCAGTTACTGTAAATGCCTCATTTAACTGTTATTTTTTATCTCACCTTCTTAAACCCCTCCTTTATGTCTTCTTCCTGCATTATGGTAATGAACTATTCCAAATAACTAATATTCACTGTCACTACGGTCATCTGATTGTCCGCTCCTTATTTTTCCGAATCTGCTTTTCACAGAACCTGCAAAATAACCGAAGAAATCCGGGTTCCGCTGATAAAGGTATCGTTTAAGATCACCCTAAAAGTAAATAATGTAAAGAGATTTAGCCCAAGAATGTATCATCCTGTTGAATAAATATGTTTCGACTGTTTTCTCGGAACTTACCGGGTAAAACACATAATAAGACGTTTCCTGAACCAGTGGATAATTCTTCGTATTTCACCCCGACTTAAAATAAAAGTTTGCTAAATAGGTTATACATGTAATGAAGAAATAAAAACTAGGGTGTAATGCTTATTACCTTTGTAAATTTGCATTTCATTTAAAATTTTCCATTTCTGGTTTCATCTCAGCGTGTAATATCGTAAGATCATTCCTGGTCAAATAGATATCATAGCGAAATGCAAGTGAAATAAACTGACAACGCATCCTACTCTAAATGGTAGGAACTCTCTGTAAAAGTGATACTTCGTGAAAGGCAAGGCAGAGTAATTAGTTTACAAATCTCTCAAGTCCGCTGATTGTTAGAGCAATATACAGAGAGAATGTTCTTCAAACAAGGAGGACATGGGATAGTCGGGAACTGGTAACGTTTCGTAGTTCATACGGCGATGATGTTCAACAAAGTATTATATTGTAGAATCAAATGTCAAAAGAGTTTTGATCTCAAGGTCCAAAATTTTAGGTCGGAAGCCTCAACAATTTTGCTTAAAAAGTTGAAAAAGGTAAAAAAGCCATAAAAAATTGAATTTGTAATTTTTACGAGCGTTACCACTTATGTGGTAATTGGTGTTGGAGAGGAAATATATTTTTGCGTGAATAAATACAGGTTACTCTTTTTTCCTTGGAAAAGCTTTGCGCCGCTATAATAAAAATATTTTACCCATAATTAAGTGATAAATAATTGCGTTTTATAACTTAATTAACGATAACCAAGTTTTATGGTCACTACTCGTTCAAATTTTTTTAGATGGAAAATGATGGAGCCGGCGTACCATGCCATCTCATGCCGAGTTTCAGTTCCTTGATTTCTGTGAACTCGAATTTCCATCAATCTCCTCTCTCTCCGTCATCAATGAACGCTCTGAGCCACACTTTTCGAAAATATTGGTATATTGAAGAAAGGTTCGCCGCGAAAAGTTGGAATAGCATATATATTTCACATGACTTGCATTTATTGCCCAGAGAGGGTGAGGAATAACTACGAAATTCGGAGGGCAGGAATCGTCGCTGGGTAAACAATATTGTCAACTGAATTGTATCTTGGGCGAAAATCGGCGTAGTTGCGGAAATTTTGGGAAAAATAAGTTATTGAAACAGACCGAAACCAATAGAAGAGAGCATGTCACTGGGACATCGCGTAAAAATATGAGGCAAAGTGCAGTAAGGAGTATACTTGTCAGTTTAGCGTAAAATTGTGCAAATATATAATTGATATGATGGAGGATCGGAGCAGATTGAGGCGTTTGAGATGTCGATGTATGGGATAGAGTATGTGCTGTTTGCCGAGAGGGAGAAGTCTTAGGGAATTGTTGGTCTGGTGAGTGAGATGAAGGGTAAGATGTTGCAGTAAATTAGGAGAAGACAAATTAGATCGATGAGTCATCTGATTAGGGAAAAGTGATGCCGATATATGAAAATATTGGACGCATGCGTATGCTGAGGTCGATAAGGAAAGGAGGAAATTTGAGCTCGTGGGGAAGTGGGAGAAGAACACAATGCTAAACGGATGCGATAAAGAGAGGTACGTGCGTAGTTTGCGAGGACGCGGACTTAGAAGTTCTGTCATTGGACTTGAACAACGGTCATTCGTGGTGCCAGGATTGGGGGCTAGAATTAAATCTTAGGAAATGTACCACAATTCACTTCCTGCGAAAGTCATCACAAAAATTCCATACCTATACTGTGGGTGGAGTAAACATAAAATCTTCAGATACAGTAAAGTATCTTGGAATCACCTTAACTTCTCATATTCTTGGGGAACATATATTAAACATATGCGGCCCAGCACTAAAGAACTAGGTTTTGTTAAGCGTATAAGGAAGGTCCTCAGATGAAAAAGCCAAAGAGAGATGCTACTTCGTTATGATTGGACCATACCTCGAATACGCCGTGAGCATTTGGGACCCTGGGTGTCAATTACGGTTCTCTAACGAAAGGAGATAACGTACGATATCTCCTCGTACCGAAGATTTTAACGAAAAGTAGCTATGGAGCAATTATGTTTCTATCAACTTACCGAACGGTATCTCAATACACGATACCTCATGAGATATCGTACGTTATCCCTTGATTTAACGAAAAAAGCGATTATGGTTCTAGATATCAGTCGTTACTAATGGAGATATCATTCGTTATCCTACCGAAGGTTTCAATCTCGCTGTATGTACGTATCGTATGTTTTTGGTACACACTTGGGAAAATGAAAAGCTTCGTATTGACCGTAAGTGCTCACGACGACTTTGAAAACGCTTTCCGGAAATTAGTAAAACGGCGCAGAATGGAATTATGACAATAAAAATGAGTAAATACCTATTTCGAGAAATGAACAATTATTCGCGATTCTTGCATAAGTGAAGGTGATGGCCTAATGGAAATCCCCGCGAGGGATTGTTCGTGTGAAATTTGGGTGATCTATCCGTTTTATCCTGCAAGTTATGCATTCAATTTCGTGCTATTACTTCTAGGATCGAGTTCACTATGTTTTTAATTCAAAATTCGTATGTTCATTATTGACATAGATTTGTGCCCAGTCACGAAAAGGTAAACACGGACAGAAACAGACTCTGGTGGCGTTTATAATACATTGTTTGATGTTTGATACGAATGCAATGATTTTTATGTCATTAAAAGTTTACATTTATGTACTTATCTGTGCCGGTGACATATTGTGACTCATTAACTCGACAGGTAGTTATTGAGTGAGTGAAGTGGTATCAAGTTAGTATTTGCGGTCGTCTATCAGTTATTATGGTATTGAAAGTGTTCTTTGAGACGGACGTAATTATGCTACGATCACGATCCACTGCACCCAAGTGCTTATATTACACGGTAAATCGATTTGATGAAAAAATGTGTTGGTGAGTAAGTAAAACATTTACCGGAGTATTGCATACGAACTATTCTTCATCCACTGATGCATATTGTTTATAATATGAAAGTGTATTTTGGTGTATAGGTACTAATCATATAGAAAATGATTATTTGTATTAGGTCTCATAGGGAATCTACATTATGTCAAGACTATCGTCTAATCAATCCTTTGTCATTTTGGCGTTCATAATTTATTATTGGATTTGCTGGAGTTCTCTCCTTGTCTGCAGTAATAATGGCGAAAACCTTATACGAGTTCTATGTGTCTTGAGTTTTTAATCTACTCCTATCGTGTATCCAATGATACATTTAGTCTCTCTTTCAAATTCCATTCCAAATCTGCTGAAGAAATTAGTTTGGCAACATGTTTTATTCTTACTTTATCCCACCTCAGGGTGGAGACTTTCAGCTTCTTACATTATTCTTGATTATAATCAGAAAATAAATTTTGAAATCCTGTTACATGATATTTCACTCTGCATTCCTAATAGCATACTTATATTTTTGTAGCTATTATTTATTGCATTTAAAAAACCTTATCCAATCATCAATGTGCAATCTCTATAATTTGCTGAAGATGCAAGAGTTAGAACATAAATCCCTTATGTGTGACCATGATTTACATTTAAATTGGTTTATATATTAGGCAATGAATCCTCAAGGATGTGTATGGCTCTAAAAGGAAATGTTTTTCAAAATCTTATGATCAATCACACCCCAACTAATGGTTCAAAATTAATTAACATTATCACGCAAGTGAGAGACGAGGTGGTTTGTTTTAGTGGAGAGTTTGTTAGAAACATAGTAAATAAATACAATATTCATACCTCATGACAGCTGTAAAATCCACCATGACACTTGATGACTATCTTAAATAAATGTTCCAGTGTTATGCAGTTGATATTATTCTGATGATATCCAGAAGCCACAAGTGCATTTTTAACTACTGCACCTTGTATGATATAATAAATTTAATATTGTACTCTATGCTTAAAATTCCATAGTATATTTTTACTTTATAGCTCATTATATGTTAAAATACCTGAGACTATGTTACTAAAACACTCTGTCATTACTATTTAATAATATGTCTGCAGCTGATGAATAAGGTCATTCCCATCAAAACATATTACTTGCAATTTTATGAAGCTGTATCTCCAGTGCAATAGGAACTCTTTTCTCCATTAATTTGGATTTTATAATATGAGAAACACAGAGCGATTTACAATTTTGGCTGTTGAGGTAGCACTTTAACCTCTATAGAAAAAATTAATTTAGGTAAGAGACATACCTACATAAAGAGCAAGGAAAACCATTTACAGAATGTTGAGTCAGAAAGCCTGGGCATTAGTATACCTAGCCTATCATTTCTATAGCCTGTAATATTGTAGCCATTTATAACAAATATATGAATCTTCATATAAATTTTCATACAGATGACCTATTATGACTTGAAGTTTCTGGCTATAAATGCTTGATATCCTGGCTCATTTTATGATTATTTTTACCGTGATATTCCCCTAATTGTGGCGAAATTAATAGGATTTGGGATGCTGGAGATCATAATTCATGGTTGCTGGGTCGATACGTCATGTCAATGGATAACATGAATAATTAATTTGCCAGCTAATGCAATTCATTGCACGTAGGTTACTTAGGATTTCCCTTGGGTCCATGTTAGTGCAGGAATTGGGAATCCTGAGGAACGATACACAATAACCTACAGTCAACCCAAGAGCTGTGTTGAGAGGGCATTCATTGTTCTGAAAAATACATTTAGGTGCCTATCTATCGTAGAACCTTAAACAGCATACTTACAATACATCTGCCATTGTTCCACCTTTTGTAGCATAATACACATTATTAGTCTGCCCTGCCAGATGGCTGATGCTGAGCATGGGGAAGGAGAAATAAATCATAGGTTAGATGAGCTTATGGAAATGGGGAGTGGGTGACCACCATATGGTGGCTATGGTGATCATAAATACCCAAATTTGGAATTTTGGGGACTAAAAATAAGAACCAAGTTAAAACTTTTTGAAATTTATTTTATAATCCTTGTTTAGGATAGTCAGGTATTCATTGAAAAAGCGGCTTCTTCACTTGCCAACCAAGATGTTGCTGTAGCCAGCTTGCACCTTCCTGCTGCTGTAACTCCCTGCTCAAAGAAAAAATAAAAACAATTCATGAGGGATAGAAAAAAAATTATTTACAAATTGCTAAACATGTTTCTTATTTGTATGACAAATATGAATTCATGGTGAAATTCAATACATGCCCATTGTAACAAATTATTGAGAGCCTCGGTTGTAGAGCTTGGAGAGGGTTTAATTGAGGAGGAAGGAAACACGAAGAGGCTGGGTTGATGTGAATGAGGTCATAGGTTGTACATTTGTGCAGGTGATTATTTAGTTCAGTTCTTCCATTATAAAGTCTGCTGGGTATAGGTGGATGGGTGGTCAGATGAATCACAATGACTGTCATAATTTTCATGAATGATTATACCCAAGTCACATAGAATATAGGTTAGGAATTTGAACAACACTGAATATTGATGGAACTTCCATATTGTACTCTTTTCAGTGATTGCTTTGATTTTTCAATGAATTTTATCAGCTCAAGGACTGCGACGTATTATTACTCCCTTCATAAGAAAGCAAAGAAGCATTTAAGTATAATATAATTCTATTATATTGATTTTGCTGATATTAGGTATCTTACAGCTCATTTGAACAGTTGTATAGTAACTAAATGATTTAAAAGTTTTTTCAATCATAAAAATATGTGGGAGGATTCAGAAATGTTATTGTCCTAAGTGTGCTAATGATTTCTCAAGTACATTGAGTGCAGTAAAATATTGGTGGTACATAATACCTTATGAATGAGTAATTCGTTAATGACAAAAGTCTAACATATTCTATATTACCTATTTAGTCTGTTGAACTACAATAATGGTGCTGGTAGACCATGGCTGATTCATTACCTGTGATTTCCTGCACATTGTCACTTTTTACCATAACACATTTTCTTCGTAAGAGCCTGGCTGCATCTTCTAATGCTACATTTGAGGTAGCCAAACCTGCAAATATTAAACAACAGGGTCAGAGACTTATAATCTTTGGAAAATGGCTTTCAAAAAGTAACTCTTCAATCTAATGTTTTTTAACTCAACATACATGAAGAATTTTTTTAGTAATTGAAAATGTCTTATGTTTACATAATGATTAATATACCCACAAAAAAATTGTTAAAATTGACATGGAAGCACATTTATTGTGTAAGAATCTTCAGAAGTTAATGCATGCTTCCTGGATAAATTATTATAAATCACAGACATGTGGATTATTATTAGTTTACCATGCAGTAGCATTACACTCACTTATCAACACTCACCTTTTTATACTCAAACCCTTGTTTTTCTGGAATGCAAAGCATTCAATTGATCAGCCAACTGCTATCATAGCTCAGCATTGCACTTTTTGAGCAAAATTTGGAAAACGGGCTGATGCAAAATCGGTATGATCCAACACAAAATAAGTTTGAAAGATAAGCTGTCCCGATGAGTGCCGACGACGTATTTTGTTTATCCAGCTACGAGAAATATAAACCAAATACTATGAGAATAACCGGAGATAATTGGGCGAAAAGAGTTTTTTTTTAACAGGAATACTATCCAATAAAACTAATGATAAATGTTGAGCTATAAATCTTCACTTTTTTTATTAATCATAATCTATTCCAATCGTTAAGATATTACGATAGCTTAATGTTAAATTAATGTAGACTTTTCATAAGGAATTAATATTTTCATTTACTTATGCGTACAATTACCGTTAAAGTAAAAGTACTGGGATGAACATGGCTTTACCTTTCGATTGCCTTCCTTTTCGCTGGTTATTTCTTCCGCCGATTCCTTTTCGAGCGTCAATTGTCGTAGCTCCGTCGTGTCAGTCGTGTCAATCCTTGGGAACAGTTGTTTGTTTTCGTCTGCTTCTAGGATTGCGTCACTAAAAGCTGATATCTTCCCGAAGATTGCCGAAGTGTAACGAACGGTGCGTGGCGAAGAACCATAATTCCATGAGGAGGTATCGTACGTTACGCGGAAGCGGTGGTGACGAACGATAGCTCGTAACGAAAAAAAACCGTAATTGACACTTATTGACAATTGAGATTTAGCCAAAAAAAATAAAATACAAAGAGGAGCTGCACGCTTCGTTTAAAACTGCCACGAGCGAAAATACAGTGTTTCACAACTTTTAGAGGGATTAAGGAGGGAGCCCCTGAGACTGAGACGAAACGCTAGGCTTAGGTTGCTAGGGAAATTGAGAAGTGGTGTTTCAGAGCGACACAGTGAATGTTATCATGACGCCTCACTACATCTCTAGATTTGACAGAAGCGATAAAATAAGAGAGATACATTGCCGAACAAATAGGTACAAAAACTCGTTCTTTGCGCACAATAAGCAACCACAATAAAAACTGAGCTCCACTAAATACACTCCCATAATACGTGTCAGCTTTTCTCCTGCCAAAACCTTTTCCCTTACATCTTTACACGGCTGGGCCGTCGGCTGGTGTCCTAACGCCCCCTGCCCAACGCTCAAGTGGCGGCTCACAGGATAGTATGTAGATGTGATGAAGGAAACCTTTGTAAACAGGCCGCGTCCCAAGGTTATTGGAAAGGTATACAGATGCAATCTTATAGCCATCTTATTTTACTTGCCCGGTAGACAGACTGTGGAAATTTAAAAATAGTAAAGCTCTAAGCTTTTCGATGGACCCAAATGGGTATTATAAGAGAGAACTTCTTATCACGTTGAAAATTTTTACATAGATTAAGGCGATCTAGCTGCTGGAATTATATTCACTGTAGGAATGAGCAACGCTCTCGAATTAGAAATCTTCAGCATTATTGCCTTAAAATTCATAAAACACCAATGCATTTTTGTGTTCCTTCTGATGTCAAGTCCCAATTCTATACACAAAATTAAATGTTGGGACCCCATCCTGGTGCTAATAAGCATTGGATATGAGGAGTTGTCATTTAACACCTCGAGCAATGGTTGCTTGAACTCAAAACGCCACCCAACCTGCAGTTTATCCTCCTTAATAAGTTCACTGAGCAGTATTGACTAGAAATAGTTTTCCGTCCCATCCATGTTCGCTCAATCACCGCATCCCCCCTACCTGTTTGCCCCCAAGCAAATCACTACTTATAACCCGCTGCACTCCAAAGGGCAATCCAGCCTTCACTCCACGCAACCCCGCAGGTGACGGTGAGGCAACATCATTTCCAGGGGGAATATGACCACAGCTCATTAGAAGGATCAACAGCATCTGCAGCAATGACCTCGAAATATTTCAGACTCGATTGCGCTCTTTCAATTCACTGATGATAATCTGGACGCAAAGATCTCAGTTTACCCATCTGGTAACTTTGAAGGAAAACTAATGAGTCAGGTAAGAGCTTCGAGGATGACCGATTAGAAAACTAAAGGCCACATATCAGTCCAAATGTGTGACATTGCTTATGCCCTTCCATAAAAAAATGCTCTCCGATGATAAGCATTCAAGGAGCTTTATGGGTCCAATTTATTCTCCCTGGGGGTAATGGACCATTGACTAACTGTTCCAGAAGTGTTGGGTTGGGAAGCTGTTTCCCAAGTCTTCATGAAGCATTGCTCAACCATTCTCAAACTGTATTTTGGCCCAAATGATGCGTTACGAACAGTTTACATAGGGCTGTTCAGGAAGTTTTCAGGAGCCGTTCCTCTGCTCACAATGGTACAGCTCTTGAACAGCTCCTCAAATGAACCATAAGATCATGTAAACTCGACGATCACTTCAAAATATTTTAGAAACACGTCATTGCAATAGTTTTTAAATAGTTTACGAACACTTTTAAAGTCTATGTGCAAATTTATACAGTAGCTTTTTGCATCATACTTCACAACCAATTTCATCTCTCTCTTTGATGATGAGCCAAAAAAATTAGGTATACATAATAGGTATAATTGAGTCATTTAAGTATAAATAAGGACAGTGTTTTGGAAAGAAAATAAAAATTTGGTTAAAACACAATTTATTATTTAGTCAAAAAGTTACAAAAATTGCTTCAAATTTTAATGAACCCTTTCATACTGTTTGATCAATTATTTCATTCTTTCTTAATTCCCATTGGTGTAGCAGCCTCATCCACTTTCACTGGGAAATTTTTTTTACAAATGCTGAGAGAAACCCTTTACATGTGTCATCATATGAAAATAAAAAAATATTCAAGAATATATGATACAAAGACAATGAGTGTCTGCTAATTGTATCATTTATGTTCCTTGATGTGGTTATATTTTGTATCAAAAAGACTATTTTCATTGACAATGGTTATATGCTCATGGTCTAGTAATTTATGTAGTACATATGATCATATAAAATTTCATATTCAATATCAGCAGCTATAAATCATCAGAAACGAAAGCAGAGGCCCTAATTCACTCAAAGACACCATCACAGGAATTTGTTCAACCCCCTCATAAGAAATATTGCAAAAGTTTATGTATGGCAAATTATTCAAATTTTTCACATCGGTCACCAGGAAAACAAGCTAAGAATGACATAAATGGCTTTACCTTAAACAAATAATATCCACACTTTAAAGAAAAAACTGAATATACACAAACCATCTCTTAGTCTAAGATGAAATCAAGACTCAAGTTCAGCTATTTGAGGACTTAATCATACAACACCTACCCAACAGACATTTCCTCTTTTGTTCCCCATCTTTTTACTTCACTCCCTTCCCCTCACTGCACTCTTCTTCTATCTCAATTCAAATCCTGCAAACCTCAACCCTGCCTCCACATCTTATTCTGACTTACTCGAAGCAGGATGTTCTGATCAGGTCCCAGCTAAAAGTACAAGGTTGAAAATGTCACCTTAAATCAACCAAAAATAAATGTAGCCAAGAGCTGAATGTATAAAAATGGGAAAACCTACACAAATTTTTGAATAAGGTACAAAGTGAAATAGATAAAACACATAATTCAGCCTCACAGTCATACAGCTGTAGAAAAGAAAAATTTACGAGTATCTCATAAAAACATTTTACACTTGTGAGAACACAGCTGACGTTTACCGAAATTCGTCAGTCTCTCATTTTTTTCATCTATTCCACTCAGCTTTCCTGTATCATAATTTACATCTACATCTACAAAATTTCATGCTAGCCACCACTAGGATGAGTGTCACAGGGTGATTCCACACCGGGCATGCAGCGCTCGTCCCACTTCATATCAGAATCTCAAATGTTCCCCCAGCCTTTAGGCACTAAACCAATCATTCCACTAGCTATCCATTGACATGAAGTATCTACCCAGCAACCATTAATTATGATCTCCAGCATCCCAAATTCTAATCATTTAATCACAAGTTGGGGAATATCACCATACAAATAATCATGAACTGAGCCAGGATATCAAGCATTTATACCCTGAAACTCCAAAAGTTATAATGGACCATCTGTATGAAAATTTATATGAGAATTCATACATTTGCTCGTACGGCTACAATATGAAGACAGGCTATGGAAATGATAGGCTAGGTATATCAATGCCCAGTCATTCTGACTCAAAATTTAGTGAATGGAATTCCTTGCCATTTATGTAGGTATGCCTCTTTTCAAAATTAATTTCTTCTGTAGAGCTTCAAGTGCCACCACAGCCCTCCATGTTTCATTATTTCAAAATGCGAATTGATGGAGGATAGTTCCTATTGCACCGGACTTATAACATCATAAAATTGCCATTTATATGTTTTGAGGTAAATGATACTCTTCAGCTGCAAACAGGTAAGCTATACACTAATGATAGTGTTTAGCTACGTGGAGCCTCACTTAAGTTATTTTAATGTTGAATGTACTAGTGTGAGCAATGAATTAACAATACAACCATAGGATAAGAATCCTGTGCAATATTAAATGTATTGTAGCATACATGGTGCAGTGCTTAATAGCTCTTCTATGTAGTTCCGCATTCCGCTACAGATGGTTGCGTGTGCCCTGGCACTGGTATGTTATTTTAATCTATGTTCAGTTGTGCATTTTTTATCTTTTACTAGTAAAAAGCGGTATGGCTCAGAAAATGATATGCATCTTTGATTTCATGTGATAACTACATCATAACTAAGCGTGTTATAGATTTTTTTCCATTTTGAACCCATGTATTGTGTCTGATTATTATTGGAAAAAATCAACTGCATAACATGGGAACATTTCTTTTAGACAGCCATCAAGTGTCATGGTGGCTTAAACAGGTATCATGAGGTCTAGAAATAATATTTTTTGCTATAATTCCAACAAAGTTTCCATGAAAACAAACCATCTCCACTTTCACTTGCTTGAGAATGGGAGAATATTTTAAGCCATTTCTAGGGGTGTGATTGATCATAGGATATTGATAACATTTCCTTTAAAAATCATAACTTGGATTTATTGCCTAAATTATGAAGTTACTAATATCTTATAAACAAGATTATATAGTCATTTGAATCCAAGGATTCCCCTTCATATCATGCGATTTTGCTTCGAAGATGAAGTATTTACCATCACACCTATTGATATCACAATGGTACTCAACCTTTCGTTGCATAGTTAGCTTACCAAACTTAATATTTACTCTTATAGCTGGAACCGATTTAAATACATGCAAAGAGATTTGAGTATGTTCAAACTCTTACATCTCCAGGAAATTATAAAGATACATTGACGAATAGATAAGGTTTTCTTAAATGCAATAAATAATAGCTAAAATATGCTAGGGCGCTGAGTGGAAAATCATTTAATAGGATTAAAAATTTATTTTCTGATTATAATCAAGAAAATTAAAAAAAAAAACTTTTTTTCACTCTGAGGTCGGATGGAATACAAATAAAACATATTGCCAAACTAGTTTCTTCAGCAAATTTTGAGTGGAATTTGAAAGAGAGACTAATGTTTAATTGTATGTTGGATAGAAATAGATTAAGAACTCAAGGGACATGGAACTCATATAAGTTTTTAACTATAATTACTGCAGACAAGGAGAAAATTCTAGTGAATTTCTCCAGCTATACCATTAAGAAAATATAAGTCAAAATGATAGTAACCGATGGATTAGACAATGAAAATTCCCATAGGCCCTAATACAAATAATCATTCATTATATGATTAGTACATTTCGAAATACACTTTTCTGTTATAAACAGTATGCATTAGTGGATGAAGGACAGGTCGTATGCAATACTCCGGTAAATGTTATACCTTTTCACCTTAACTTAAAAACCATTGCATTCGTCTCAAACCTCACAAAATACACTTTAAAGGTCTTAATAAACTCTTTCCGACCGTGTTTACATTACCATGTGTGGACATAAATACGTCAATATGTGTCCGTGAGGAACAAACAAATGGTGAAATGAAAACTTAGTGAACTTAGCCCTAGAAAGAATATCACGAAATTGAACGTATAGGATACAAGAGACCGATCATCCTAATTTCACTAGATCACTCCCTGGTGGGGATATCCAAAAATTATTCATTTCCCTTTTTTATCATTGTATACCCATTCTGTGCCGTTTTACTGATTTTCTGGAAGCGTTTTCGAAGTCGTCGCGAGCACCTACGGTCAATACAAAGCTTTTTCTTCCCAAGTGAGCACCAAAAAATCATTATACGTAGATACAGAGAGACTGAAACATTCGGTAGGATAGCAAACGTTAGCTCTCTTGGTAACGGCTGATACATAGTACCATAATAGCTTTTTTCGTTAAATCACGGTATAAAGTACGACATCTCGCGAGCTATCATGTAGTGAGATACCGTTCAGTTAGTTGAAAGAAACATAATCGCTCCACCGCAACCGTTCGTTAAAAAATTCGTTACGAGGTCGTATCGTGCGTTATATCCTAACGTTGGAGAACCGTAATTGCCTGATATTAATTTCGCTGTATCGGAAATGACATCATCTGGCTCTATCCTCTGCTCGCGATTGTACATTTTATTGTACGAACAAATTCCTTCATGAAGGAAATTGTACCGTGTAAAGCGGCAAAAAGCGGCGGATTGTCTGAATGACTTAACGGGAAATAGAAAATGCCCTAATTCCATTTAGTTTCTTGTACATTCTATGATTCATTCGTTTGTACAATAAAATGTACCGTGTAAAGCGGCCTTAAGAAATCTTTATTCCAACATTATATGTCGAGATGTATTCCATAGGCTTATATCTTAACAAGTAACTTCGATTGCCACTCTTCATCGAATGTTTTTAAAATCTAAAATATAACATCTACCGGGACGAGCATTTCTCTCGAGGAAAGAATATCGTGAAAAAAGAGGGCATGTTGGGTTTCGCAAGACTAGCCTTTCTGAAGTCATTGCTGATTTTGGATTAACTAGTTTTGACCTTTAAATAAGTACCCCCTATATGACATAACGATTAAATTTTCCAATAGCTATCTGGTAATTTGAATGAGAAAGATAGTTCTAAAGTCATTAGGCTCTTCCTCATCACTGCTTTTATAAATTAGTGAAATGTTCGTGATTTTCTAAACGCAAGAGACGCCATATTCTTTGAGAGATGTTTCAAATATAATTTCCAAGTAGAGTGCTATTTCTTACACTAATTTTTAAGAAAATTCGAGGAATTAGATCGGAATCGGCTGATTTCTTGGAGTAAATGGATTTCGGGTGACACATTTTGCCACGACAAGATATAAATGGACTTCATTAGATTTTTAAATAGCCGCAGAGTGGCAGTGTTATTCTGAGAGTAAGTTGTAAAGACGCTTTTGGAAATGTGTTAAGGATATTTGCTCTGTCTAATTTCTTGCTAGCTCTTTTTCTTGGATCGTTTCTTATTAACGATACCGTAGATTTATTGCCTTGAACCTCGCTAACGGAAGGTCAAAATGCCTTCGGGTCATCCAACAAACACTCACCTATTATAAAATTCTTTAATTCCAATATTTTTCCGTAAGGGCGCTATATCTACTGTTTTACCTTTCCCAAATTTATTCATAACTTCTTTTGTTTCTCGTCGGGGAGACCTTGTTGCGAATATTTTTTGTGCCAGATTTATTGTTATTTGAGACGAGATTTCCGGTCGTCCGCTTTAGACCTACTAGGTATTGACCTTTTTCAGTTAAATTGGTATTGCGCTTTGAATGGAAATTCGTGTTATACTACGAAAAGCATTAAATGCATCGTCAGTACTATGGTTTCGGGATGCATCATTACATTTTTTATAAGACCCCATTCATCCCCATTTAAAACTTGTTATGTATATCCATATTGTGGGATTAGTAGACATTTCTATTTTACCTACCTTTTGTCAGGCTACCCTTTTGTCAGTGTTAACATGAAATTTAGCATTTACTGCACCGTGATCACTAATTCCGGTCACTGTTACTACGTCAAGGACACTTTCAAGTATATTAGTCGCAAAAGATCTGAAAAATTGTTTCCTTGTGCCAGTGTAGTTACTATTTGATGTTAATGTGTAGGGAAGAGTGTCGCCCAACTCCTTATGTTTACCGTTGTTTTTGAAGCTATATGTTTACCAGTCTATCAAGCAAAAGTTGGAAACACCACCGCTAAAGATGTAACTTTCGTCATTTTGATGTATGAAATGCTTCCCGTGTCTTTCTATCTCCAAAACTGAGTTTATGCTTGTATCGGGTTGCCTGTAACATGCTAATATAAAAATTCTTTTTGTTAAGCACCACATATTTTCTAAGTAAGTATTTGGAACAATATCGGCTTTTCTGACAAACTCATTTTTACAGAAACAAAATAAACCTTCTGTTCTCGCTCACAGACTTTCAGCAATGAATGTTTTATTAGTTGGCCACTTTCACATTCTGTCTGTAATATGGTCCAGTAAAAATGAAATAATTTAATTTTCGGAGAGCTCTTTAACCATGCCTTTACTACAAATCTGGCAGATATTTTCAGGGAGTAAAGTTTAACAAAATCCGAAGAATGGTTTTCGTAATTAGCTGCCTGATATTACTGAGAGCCTATGCGGGATTATAGTGAGGATTTATGATGACCTCTGCTTGAATTGAAACATTGTGAAGGGTAGCTATGATTTTCCATTAAATTTCTTCTGTCACCGATGAATCATAAAGCTAATGTGTCCAGTTTGCCTCAATGATGCAACAGGTAACCAATGAATACTTTCACTGGCGCAATAGAAACCCGGAAAGTGATAGTTTCGTTCAGAAAAATTTATAAGAAATTCCAAGTCCTATAAGTATTGGATAAATTCCGCAGGGAAAGAAGTTACTTGGTGGAGCAGAATCGTCCAGAAAAATGAGAAAGCTTAGTTTGATGCGCACAGAATAGAGGTATTTTTTTTCCCTGATCAAGGATTCGACTACATTGCAGTCATTTCCCAAGTGCAAATAAAAGGGCACGATCTGATATATTCATAAAAATCCAGAAGGGGAGGGGTGGAGTATTATAAACTGAGGAGAAGGATGGAAGGGGAAGTGGTTGCGCGAGGGTTTCCGTTACATGACAGCAAAAATCCAAGTCTGTCTCAAAGGCTGGACGGTGAAAGAATATTTTGAAAGAAAAAAATTGTACAGGTTTAATCCTGCAATGGAGCACTAAACAGCTATTAAAGCTGTAATTCAAATTCTAGCTTAAAGTTTGAAACCCCTGCGGCATGGTTCCCCGGGGAGTTGATTTACTCTTAATTTCACTCACATTATGATATCGTCAAAAATATTCAAGCTTCAAGATCCTGAATTTTCAAATTTTTGAGATTTTGACCCATTCTAAGGGGCACCGTGTTGGACACCATGAGATTGAAATATACCTTCACAAGGCGTAGTCAGACTAGCCCCTGGATCGGCGAATGTATTTTGAACATGTTTAACATAAGCCATTGCCTCATTCGTCCTCGGTGTTGAAGTGGACCGGCCTTGAGGCTCGGGGGCCTTAGGGGTTATTCGGTATGGCCCCGGAAATTCTGAGCCTCGACAATGACGCAATTTTTACATCACAGCCCGGAAAATCCGCAAATAGAGCCATTCAACATTTTAGATTTGTTACGGATGTGACGATATTTTCATTGGCTTTCTGAGGTTCGACCGTATCGCGTTGCCCTTTGGAGATTCTTATTTTAGAAGGTATCGGGGCGATCATACCGCGTAAAATCTTTGGATCTACATCTACGTGATACCCTGCGAGCCACCACGAGGGTGTGTGGCAGGGGGTGAAGATCACCAAGCATGCACTATTGACATGCAACTAGGATATTTAAGGGAGATATGCTAGATAATAGGGTTTGAGCTGGATGTGATTGTCTAAGCCCTAGGCAAATCTCAACTTTTGAAGTGCAAAAAAAAACTTTCTGAGGTTGTTGCGTCAACATTTCGTAACTGTCGAGCTCATAAATTTTCAGACTTACTGAATAAGGCCCCAGAGGGCTTACCTGCCGAGTTCAAGGACCCACGTCGCGTCGCGGTGGATATGTGGATGCTGGGCGCCTATTTCGACGACCTCCAACTGCGTGCATGGTACATCGATCTTAGCCGTAATACCAGGTGACCCATCTTGGGGGATTGAGTACGATTCACCAGTCAGTCTCCAAGAACGTATTTACTTCAATGTGATTGGCGTCGTATTGTAATATTATTTTCTCGCAAAAGGTGGCACGCCCGCCTATGAGCTCAGCAAACCCTCCCCTCTACCGCCAGTTGAGGAAGGGAAGGAGGAGATGACTACGCGTGAAAGAAGTCGCGAGTGACTTAGCCACTCCTTCGCTTTCACCGAGATAAGCGATTAAAGAGCGCTCACGGCATTCCTTCACCTGGGGAGAACGGTCAGTATTCGTCTTGCCATGTGAGCGATCGGTTATACTGCCTCTTTTTGGAGTCCTTCCGGTAAAGAGCGCTCCTGGCGATGGAACATCCTCCAGCGATGGACGACGACGTGGAACTCAGGGACGGTCTGGAAATGTGAGTGAGCGTCGTGAGTTTCCAATTTCCCCTCCTCGTCGGCGTTTGGCCTTGCCTCAGACAACCTCCCCTCTCCCTCCCCGCATTCCTTCCATGGCGTCATCGACAAATTCTTACCTGTTCACGTGCGGAGGGAAAAAGGTGTGAGTGTGTTTGTCCTGGGACTTCAGCGTAAAGGTTTGCTCTCGACTTCATGTTGGTGCGTCTCTTCGCTCGTATTGCTGTGTCTGTTCTCTCGAAAGGATGTATGGATTGCTCTGTGTGCATTGTTAGCATCAAAAGCGAGTCAAGTGTGTTTTCATCGCCCGGGTCAGCAGGTGTCAAAGCGGAAGAAAGTGTCGCACGCTGTGAGCTTCAGCTTTCGCGTTCGCTTGTCCAGTGCCACGAGATATTCTTTCAAATCCTCTTCTGAGTCGTTTTTCTGAAGTTTATTCGGTTTCAGTGGTTGAAAGAAGGTTTTGATCCACTCCCATGATCATCGGAGGTAACGTTTATCGATCGAGTGATACCAAGATAATGTGTTAACAGGTGATAGCTTCATCTCGCCTTCTTTATACATTTCACGTCAATTACCTTGTGTTCAATTTGTCACGCAGTCATCAGCCGATGTGACGGCCTTGGTTTACTCCATAGTGATGAGAGTTACGGTTAGTACTCGGTGTAGGTACTCCCTCACTAGGACCTAGAGTTGGTAGTCTGAAAGTGACAGAATGTATTCAGTACTTTCCTCTCACTGGAAGGATGATGGGTATTTGGATGTACAAGGAATGTATAAATTGAAGTACAATTTGGGAGGGGTGTTGAAATTGGTGAGGTTATCACGCATCTATTCTACAAAAAATAGTGAAGAAGTAAATAGTCATATCATGTGGTCCTCTCTTTATCCCTATCCAAACAAACACTCATGACTCTTCTCTGGAAGGAAAACATTCGTCTTTTTGCCGATTCACTCGAAATATTCAGCTCCGTCTTTTTGCCGATGATGCAGTAGTGTATAAGGAAATAAGAAATGAAGAGGACATTCAGTATTTAGCTAAGGATTTAGATGCGATTGATGTTTGTTGTGATAGTTGGCAGCTAGAATTAAATTTGAAGAAATGCGCGATAATGAACTTTTGGAAAAAGAATGGCTTTCCCCGGAATAATTATTGCATCAAAGAAAAGAAAATATCTAACGTAGAATCTATTAAATACTTAGGCGTCACCATCACTGAAGACATGTCATGGGGGAAACACATCAGGGAAATAACTAGTGTAGCAAACCGTAGATTAGGATTCGTAAAAAGGGTTATAGGCAAATGCGATGAGAGAGTACGAGAAAGAAGCTATTTTACACTTGTCAGGCCTCATTTAGAATATGCCGCTAGTGTATGGGATCCGTACGAGGGAGGTTTCATAAAAGAATTAGAGCGTGTGCAAAGGAGATCCGCTAGATTTGTTAAAGGCCGTTATGATAATTGTGTAAGTGTTACGAATTTAATAGAAGAACTAGAATGGGAATTACTATCAAAACGCAGGTTAAAATTTAGGTTAAACCTTTTAAGTAAATTCGAAACCGATTTGTTCACAGATGACGTTAGATACATATTAAGAACCCCTGCGTATTATGCTAGGTTTGATCAGATAAACAAGATTAGAGAGATAGATTGTCGTACCGATAGATTTAAAATGTCATTTTTCCCGCGTAACATAAGAGAGGACAATAGGCAGCGTAGCAAAGGGATAGCTAGGTGAAATATAGTTAGAGTAGTCTGTAGTGTATGATGCATGTAAGAACAACCAATTATCCCTTTCTTATTATGTAGATACTAGCCATCTTGCTGCATGTCACCCTATTATCTAGCATATCTCCCTTTAATCTTAAATATCCTACTTGCATGGCAATAGTACATATTTGGCGATCTTCACCCCCTGCCACACACCCTCGTGGTGGCTCGCAGGGTATTACGTAGATGTAGATACGCGCATTAAATTATACCTGTAGGAACTGCAGGTATATTTTAGGTAGTTGTGGCGCGATTTTTCTCAAGTCATTATAGAATCCATATTCGAATTTAAATTCAGTATTTCAGCAAGTTTAAGAAGCATAATTAAATATTTATATTAACGACACAAAAATATTGACTTATATAACAGAACTTCCCAATAAATTACTGAAAGTGCATGCATAAATCAATAATTTGACTATTTTTTTCTCGCCGTAAAGGGAAAAAATCTTTACATTGGAATGTTTTATGCGATTCTGTTAAAATTTCCGCGGTGAGTGATTGATTTATGTTTTAAACTTGTTGAGATAGCATAAAATATACCCAGTATCAAATTACTGACGAGATATATGTGTTATACATTCCTCATTTTAAAATTAGGCCCCTCAGTAGTGTACTAGCGTGCAGTAGCCACAGGAGAAATTTCTATCTCTATTTTTTGGCAAAAAACTTTAAAAGTTGTGCAGTAGGTTAATGGCTAATATTTTTCTTATCTTTGAAAAGGTGAGGTATTTTTCTTAAGCCTAAAATCAACTTAGTCATTGAACTCTAGGATAAATTATCTCGCTGAAACTACCTCAAGGTCTATGGCTGAGACCTCCGCAGATGGCTCCTCGTGCTCTTTCATTGTAAACAGGAAAGAGCCTTGGGTATGGGCAGAACTTTATGTACCTCAAATAGGAATTCACTGGGTAAATATGTGCAGTTACACGGTACAGACGATATTCTACGGTTAATATTTACTGCATTTAAACACCCTAAATTTTCAGGGTCTGTAGCGATGCGAGAGTTCGGTGATCATCTTCGTCATCATCAACGATAGGGCACTGGAAAAGTCGTTACTACAGTTTTGGCGGCTTTCTTGTGAATTAGAGTTCACGGGCTCTTCCCGCTCTCTCGCCCATTCAAATCGGCACTACCAGGAGACTATGATGAGGACTGCAATGTCGGCGAAACTGTCATCCATAAAAAAGCTGAACGCGGGGAGAATCCAAATAGCCCTAATTCTTAGAAAAATTAGCAGATATTTTGCGCAATCCGAGGGATTAATCGTGTGCCCACATGTTTTCAAATTTTATCAATGATTAATTGCTCGGCACAATTTTACAAAGGGTCCCAATTGTGCCAATGTGACTAATGGTCGATTGAGTGCTTGTTTCAAGACTTATAGCGACCGATTAAAATGAATACAACTTTTTTAAACCTGTACGTTAATTTAAACTCAAATTATCTTCAGTAACCTCTAACGGTGTTGTTGTGCAAGTGGAAAATGCAGTTACTGATCATAAAGAGGTTACCCAAAACTTTGCTTTGAACTAGTGATATTCCGAAGTTATGACGCAATATCTAAACGGAGCGACCTTAAAAACTCATCGGGAGTGCGTCGTCGGGGTTTTTTGCGCACGCCCTCCACAAAGCATCTCAGGCGAGATCCTTGGCGTTTTTTTTAAGGGTTTATGCATTGCGCCTGCATTCTACCAGCGCGAGCCCGCGTTCGTCGATCGTCGCACGTGGGGTACTGCCCATCCTCGGGCGAGCACTGGCGCGTTGAGGGGCGCGGCAAACTTAAGCGTAACATACTAATGAGAGCCCGACTTGCTAAACACCGTCGACCGAGAAACCCAACCGAGTGAGGGCAGGGATGAGGAAACCGAACGGGGGATGGCTGAGCAGTCACCTTAATTCTACGATCATGGACTTACGTATACGAAGCACCGTCCTTACAAACTCCGGGTTGATCCCACGTCAGGCATTCCGCCAGTACCTTTATCTACATCTTCGAAATATCTTGTAAGCCACCACTATGGTGTGTTCCCCCGCCCGTTCACGCACGATCTCCCAGCCTCTTGATGCAAGCCAAAAGCAGCCAAAAGAACAATGCGCGCCCAAACCATAAACTGGGAGAGTACTACGTGAATTAACATGATAACATATAGTACAGTCGTAATACATAACTACTGGTTAGTAATATTGATTTTTTTTATAAATACTACTGCCAGATACTAAATATTGCTGGAAACAGGGACGTTTAAAGCGGAGTGAGGTGTTTATAATGATGGTAAGTTATGAAGTACAAGTTCAAAGTCTAATCTACTTACTGAGGCTGGGAGTTTCATAGAATTGATTTATACTATTATTATCCCTGATGATTGTACGTGGAAAAATGATATTCTGAATCTATCGGTTCTACAGTCAGTTTCATAAATCTTATGCCTGAAATCGCTCCCACCGTTATGGATATGCTCTCGCAAAATATGTTGAACGCTCAGCAAAAATAGTTCTGCTTCCATCAAACGCAAAAGAGTTGACCTATATTGCTCTCTTCGATCATGCGGAGGTCCCTACATCAATTTAAGAATCGATTTTCACCACCACTAAGTTTATTGTAACAAGCTTTAAAAAATCTTGCTGCTTTCCGCTGTATTAGATTTATTGCTGAGACTAGTCCTTCCATGCATGGGTCCCATATGCTAGCGGCCGACTCGAAGTGAGGTCTTAAGAGAGAGAAAAAGATTTACTCCTTAGACATAAGTTCCGTTTGATGACAATAAGATGATAGTAAACTTCATATCTTTTCACGGCTGAACTCCTCAGACTCCCATTACTTGCTAAGTCTAGACGAAACATCAATGAGTTGAACAGTGCACGGCTAAGCAAAATATCTGGAAGGTGCTTCGCCAAACATTCTTACATGCCACACATATTAAGATACTGACTTATAATGTATCTTTTCATATTTTCTGTGATATACTGTTTCATGATGGTTACTACTTCATACCAAGTGAGGTGATACGATATGATGTTAAATTGTAACACCAAGTGAGGTGTTACGATGTGTTAATTGTTACGATATGATGATAAATATAAGTAAAATATCTAGTCTATCTAGCGAGAATGGCACTTTCAAAGAATGCATCGATCGAAAATTGCAGTCGAATTATGTCTACGTGAATAATGGAATTTGAAAATGACGCTTTCCCCGTTCATTGATGGTTTTTGCTCGACTGTCGATCCCCATCCTGTAATGTTCATGTTTCAAACTTTCTTAAGGAGCGCAGGATTTTGCTGGGCCAAAACCCTTTTCCTGGGGCATGGTAAGCGGTGTTATGTAAACCTAATGGTGATCTTAGATTAAATGCAGTTCCTTATCTGTTCTATTCTCTTGTTTTCATTAAAAACACCTTTAACTTTGAATTACCTCTGAATTTTTGCAGAGAATTGGTAAATAGCAAGAGCGTTACAATATTTAAACTCATTTCCATTAAATATTAACTGCAAGTAATTAAAGCTTGGGCTTAAATTCACTTCACGGTTCGGGCCGACCATTAAATTATACCGTTGCTACAGTTTATATCGACCATAAATATATTTGTTAAATTTTCCAATTGAATTAGGTATATAGTATGAAATTCTAGGGAAAGAACACATTTTCTCTTTTTATCAACTATATGGCAAATAAGAGACTGCTGATGCCGATCTATACCATGGCGTATAGTTGATTCTCGTTATTTTGCTTGGCAAAATAGTCCATGGATAACTGCTTATGCTAATTATCACTTAGAACTAGTTTAAGCGGCACTAGGAAAGTTCGGCGATATGGTTCGAAAAGTCACGATCCGTATCTTAAAGTCACAATAGATATCATTCAGAATACACTGGCAGAAATTGGAATATAAATGAGGTAGGCGCAAATACTAAGCTAAGGGCACGTGGTACGAATATCGGCAAGAGAGAATTGAGTCGGTCCTTAAAATAATTTTTGTTGTAATAATTAAAAGATACTTTTCAATTCCGGTTTTTTTCAATTTTATCAGAGCTGCAAGCGGAATGCATCAACTTGGATGAGAATCGTTTTCATACCGTTGGCTTACATGTCGACCAAATCTCCATAGTAGGGTTCAAAAAGATCTCTTTTCTCAAAACTGCGTCATCTGCCTTTGAGGAACTCAAATAATAAGTTAGACCTGAGGATAAAATAAGTGATATACGCGGCAAACCAGATAGGTGGAAAATGAAATTTGTTGCGCAAACCATAATAGACCATGATATTTCACAACAAGGTTTTATAAATATTTATTTTCATGGGCATCATAGATAACAACTTTATTACGACTATTGAACTTATGTCTTAATTTATAACATTGTGGCAATAACACGTCTTAATTACAATCAATATAACTCTCGTAGCTATGAGCGTTTATTTATCTGCAAATACACTTATTGTCATTTTTTCTCTAAAATTACCGGTATATTGTATTGCATGTTGGTGAAAATTAAACATATGACACGGATTTTAAAGTTTCTGCTTCTGTATTGGTGCTCGTTTCATTAATAGTTTTGAGAAGGTGGTTGTATATTTCAAGAAAGTCTCATACTTTTGATCTGGTTACAGGATACCGGGCACTGTTTATTCATGGATGCATAAGAGATATCTCTTCTTTATCAGCATCATGAGTTTGTATCCATAGCTATACGCTATAATTGCCTTTGTGAGTCACTCGGTGCAGAAATTCAGGACTCGAGCTGTTATCTAATCTCTTTCGATAACATATCGGCGCTCTGTCTCGTTGAACATCTGTGCTCCGTGTTGCGTTCCGTGCTGTCTTCTAGCTTTCCAGACCCAAGCACGCCCACTTATTTCTGACCTGGTCCAGTGCCTTCTAGTTGTGGGACGATTTAGGCGGGCTGATTCGAGAAAGAACGTTTCTTTTAGGCTGAAGTTGGAATCGCGCTTAATGAGTTTTCTCTACCTGCTTACCTCTTTGATCCTAGGTGTTTTTTTTGTAAAAATCAATACTACTCACTTGCTTTCTTTTTTCATGATGAAATGAAAAAAACAACTCAGTAGTAGTTTCCATACTCGTTTTAATGCAAACCGACCATGGTTTCAACTATATAAGCCATTTCCAAGGCCTTGAAGAGTTACTTGGTGGAAATATTCTATATACATGTTCGTAAGAATAAAAACACTAGTGAGTTATTTTACCGCGGAAGAAGAAAAAGAAGATTTCGTAACAATTTTAACGCCTGAAACTCTTTCATGCTTTTTTTGTTGATGACTAATGGGAATTATCCCAATTGGCACTTCTAGTAAACGCATGGAACTTGTTTCTTGTAATAGCTGTTTATGAAACTGGCGTTTCTTTTATCATATGCTCCTAATTTACCAGTTTGACATAAATTGCTTGCAGTTCCACTCGGTGTAATATTGGCCTGCTTACTTTTTGCGAAGCTTCTTTTTTATATTTAATAAATATTTAAAGGACTGCTCGTCTTTTGGCATTACCTCGGACTATATTTTTAAAATGTCATTATATCTTTTAATTTTTTGGAGACCTCCTTAAAGTTGATGAATGGGAGAAAAAACTTTTAATGATGTGAAGTTTATTTATGTTAGGTCTCGACCGATTGTCATCTCTCGACTAGTCAGACGATCAGATCTCTCACGTAATGTAAAGTAAGTGGAACTATTAGTTTGTGCCAAGTTTGCATTATTCTGAAAATAGTATCAAATATGTAATTTTTTTACAGTATTAAACCGTAACTCTTCGAAGGATTAGAAGTACCTACTGCGTTTTGTAGAGCTGGTACCCAAATTTTCTAGAATTTTTTCTTTTTAGTGGGCTGATTGGTTCGTATATGATGTATGTGGGATGATTAGCTGTAATTATGAGCCTCAAAATTGTACATGTGAAATATTGTTTTCCGTTTCCATTGCCTTGAATTCGAATATATTAATTGGTATTTATATTTTTTTGGCGTAAACATGATCTTTGTTAAGCCAACATGCATTGTTGTTTTATAAGTAACCAGAGTTCTCCAATGTAGACTATATAGAATGTTATGTTGTGTTTTATAAATTGTATATTTCTATTTAGTGCAGTAAATAACTGAACATGTTGTTTTAATATGCCAATTGTGTAATGCGTGGTGTAATGGATGTAATAACACGCCATAATGGTTGTTTTACCATTTACCAGCCGTCAAAATGTGTTGAATACACTTTTGATTTTTCTACAATTTTATGTTAAACACCCAACGTCACGTGCACCTCTTTCAGATCCTTTATAGCGAAATAGCCAAGCATGCATTGAGTCAGTCTGCTATCCGTGCATCCAGCTTGCCGAGTGAAGTTGATGAGCCCTAGAAGCTTACGCGTGTTAACACGCACTTGGAAGTGATAGCGAGAGAGAGAAAGAGAGAGAGAGAGGACGATGGGAGAGTGTAGGGGAGTAGGCAAGTACCAAGGCAAGGTTTATTCAGGGGGTGGGAGGAGGAGGAGGGAGACGGGGAAGCGGGAGGCTCTAGTAGGGAGCGGCAAGGACTGAGTGCAGGAACCCTCGCCAAGTCTTGAGATGCGGCGGTCGCCTCGATGTCCCTGCGACGCATTCCTAGACCATCGACGACAGTCATTCAGTTTAAGGGGCGCAGCAACTCCTAACGGAGCGACGAACGGCAGGCGTGAACTCGTGGTCCGGAGGCCTGGAGGAGCGAGGAAGCTGCAGAAGAGGAGGAGGAGGACGATGGGCGTGGAAGGTCGATATGGCGGACAAAGGGGACGCTCCCACCCGCGCCAGTTGCGGTCAGCGCCGCTATTAGGGTGCACGACCCGCCCAACTCCCCGTCCCCAGTGTCCCTCCCCCCTCCCACCCATTATGTGGCAACAGCCTCATCTGCAGGAGCGACTTCCAAGTTACTGCTCTTAACTTGGAAAACTGCTTCTCATTTGCTCCTCAAGACTTGGCTTAATCACTCGAGCAATTGTTTGAGTCTCATTGCTGCTTTATTGCTGTGAATGGAAAAAAAGTGAAAAATTTCTATTTCAACATCATTTATCACGATTCCACACAATAAACTTGTCTTTAAAACTCATATATCTTACGATGAATTTAGAAAATCATTATACACTGTATACACTTGTTTAATACAGAGGTTCATTCCTGGAAATATATCGCGATCCGGAATAAGTTCATTTTGAGTAAATTATTACTAATTGAGAGAAAATCAAATTATAACTTTTCAGTTCCACTGAGACATAATGTGTAAAAGTATATCTAGTAGAAATGAAAAGTTGTAATTTGGAACCCTCTCAATTTTGCAATGGAGCTCTACGAAGTTTGGCCTCCACCATTGCCCATATGAAGTTACTTTTTTCGTAAATTTATCAATACGATGATAGTATGGGTATGAACGATGAAAATATTTTTGTGGATTGCGTTTTTATTAGTAGTGCTGTAGTATGACAGGGTGGCGATTGTCAGGGAGACCCGGGAAAACCTGGAATTGTCAGGGAATTTGGAATTTCTGGAAAAGTCAGGGAAAAGTCAGGAAATTCTCGTAACAGTCAAGGAGAAACTGGAATAGGAATCCTCGTTATTTTTCTACCATTACGTTTATCGGCCAGTCTTTCCCGCCCTTTATTTCACCAACGAAAACTAACGTCCGTCGCTGACGTACATGGAATAAGCACCATCAATTCTAGGAGTATTCAGTTGTGAATCTTAGTTATTTAGTTGTGAATCAGACGTAAATGTATCCCTTTTGTTTATCCTTATTGTGATATTTACCTAGTTGTGTTAAAAATCATGATCACTATGTATTACGCTCATCACAAGGAATCCGAGGCTACGTTGTTCGGAAAATTTTACCTTGCGTTTTTTTAACTTCCAAAACTCAGGTCGAGAAGTAACTGGAGCACACTAGATTAGAGTAAATATACGCTTGCAGTTCTAAATACGAGACGATGATTAGAAAATTTAAAGCTGCCGTAGAAAATTTAATTCAGCAGAAAAAATATTCCAATAATAGGTGACCTTTTGGCAATCGGTCAGGGAAATCGGTAAATCCATCCGGGAAAGGTCAGGAAAAAGTCAGGGAATTTGAAAATTGGATAAAAGTAGCCACCCTGTATGAGATGAATAATAGTACCGAGGGTAACCAAATAATGTTCCAGTCATAAGCGTACACTATATAGACCAACACTGTAGTGTGAAATTCGTTTAAAATGAGGTTTACATTTTTTATTATAATATTAAATTATTCAAGGAATTTTTACCCGATAGAGTAGTGTGGCAGATGAATATGAAATTGTTGTGGATACGTGAATTATGCGGGGAAAAAATGGTGAAAAAAGTTGAAAATAAATAAAGCGGAAGGTAATAATGGAGAATAGGAAAAAGATTTGAAGACATTTTTCATGGCGGGGTAATTAGTGTATAATTTAGGTAGGCTAGAACACAGGCATCTATTGGTGAGAGCCAGTGCCGTGAGATAAAACTGGAATACTAAGAAAAGGGAAGGGTAAGATGCTTAAAAAATAATATTGGCTTTACTTTGGTTGTATGAAAATGGCGAGGAAAACGTAAATAAATGTGTAAAAACAGTGAGAGAAGAGGGGATATTATAATGAAAGACATGAGTCAGATGCAAGAGCTTATAATAGCAAAAACTATTATATACTAAATGAATGAGATACGAATAATATCGAATTTGTACTATTTTTCAATAATATTTTTCTCGTTTGTTCCCTCCACCACCTCGTGAAGAATGTTCTTCCCAAAATTTATTGAAAAAATGAGCCTTTATTTTACGAAAGCATACGTTGTTAGTAAATAAAAATCTTATAACAGTTAAAATAAAAATCTTATAACATGATGATCAAGTTTGTCAGAGGCTTATTTTCTGTTCAATGAAATAACTTTAAGTAATATTTAGCTCTCACTCGAATGTAATTGCGCCATATCTGATTAGGAATATAATGGTACTTTGTATCTTTCAGAGGCTTGCTAGGAGGTATAGTTTGCTATTCAACTCGACAGCTCTTTGCCTTGAATTGATGGCCTTTTAAGGACCACTTACTGATGGACCAAATGAAATGATCTTGTTTGCTCCACTTGAAAGAGTTAACAATGTAATTGTATTTGGTCCATAATGGATAACTTCTACAAATTAATCCTGCAACCATTTCCTTTTTACCGATTACTCCTTCGCATCATCGGTTTATAATGATGGAGCGAGAACTAAAATCTTTGGTAATACGACCATATATAGTTACCTAGTTAAGGTTTTTTTTAACAACTAATTAATTATTCTTATAACATGATGATCAAGTTTGTCAAAAAATTTCATGTATCGGTCTTCGAGAACGTTTCGCCATTTCACATATGTCTGGAACATGGATTAAACTTTCCCCATTACTCTATGGTTTCAGGCTTGATGGAATGGAATCGGAACATAACTAAGTATGAAAGTTGCCTATTTTTTCAAACTTAGTTTCCCCATTACTCATTGCTCGCCAACATTTACGGTGGATGTTTCCTTCTGTAATTTTTTTACCACTGAATTCGATCGAATTTAGTAGCATGTTTTGCAACGACCCCTTCGCGTACGCGTTGGAATGCTTCTACCGGTCGTTGTAGTATTTCTGAGTTCCTACTAAGCGCCGGGAATGCGGAAGGAAAATGCTGAAGCGTACCATTTTTCCCTCCATCGGAGATCGGTGCTTTTAATTGTTTTATGTTAACCGGTGCCTCTTTCTCATCCTCCCATTCCGCCTGCGGCCGAAGCTCCCGTTTTAACCACCACTCTGTGAGATCAGAAAAAAATTTATAAAAATAGGCAGAGAAAGAATGGGTAAGCGTCACGTTCTTCTTTGTTCTCCACATATGTAGCCTATAGCAATTATATTAATAAAATGGTGGCAAACAAATATCAAGGTATCAAGCTGAGTAAAAAAAAAACATGTATTTGCATTTGATATTTGCTTAAATTTCAAAGTCCGTGCCTGAAACAAAAATCTTAGCAATGCATTAATTTAGACGTAAACTTTGAAACATAATTTATGAATCATTTATATTATTACCTGTAGAGTGATTTCCTCCTTACAAACAGATGAACTTAAGTGAAATATGGTCCGATTTTTGAAGGACGTGAAAATTTATTAAAATGTGCACTCAATGACTTACGATTATCGCTCCAACCACCTTAAACCTCGCTCTCGCACATTCGCGCTCGGACCAAAAGGCATCGGAATGCCCCGCCCACCTGCCCGACCGCCCTTGCTCGCTCGCTTCCATCCGAGGTGCCTCTCCACTGCCTCCGCTTCGCCCCCATCGACTTATTTTCCGTGCCCTTTGATCGCGATCAATCCATTTTTTATCCCATCCGGTGGTCTCGTGTTCCTCTTTTTTATCTCTGAAGCAATATGTGGCGTCTATTTTATTTACGAAGAGGATATCAACACAGTATGCTCTCGATAGATTAAACTACTGGGAGAACCTACGCCAACGATCGAGCTGCCGCTATTCGCCGTCGTTGTCTTATTACCCTTTGTGCATACATACCTTCTTTGCCCCAGTTGACTCGCGAAGTGAATCCGTTTTCAACTCCGTTCGTTGGAATTTGGAGCCTGGTCTTCTTTTCGCCGCATATTTTCTTTGGCTTTGGCAGATTTTGTGTGTGCAAACCTGACCTGTAGAGCATGATTCTTTAGGTATTTTTGTTCGGAAAATTCCAGGAAGTAACCATGTCCAAAAACAGGGGGTACAATAGCGAGGTTAATGAAGATATTCTGCTTCTAAACGAAGAATTAAATCCCGGAATGCCCCACTGTCTTACCAATTTGAACATGCAAGCCTCCTCTCACTATTTTATTTACATCATACTTGACTGAAAAAGTACTAAAGCATCAATAATGTTATTTTAACGCACTTAAACCCACGCTGTATGAAATTCATCCGTTAAAAAGTTCTAGGGAGGATAGGTGATTACTCTATGGTGTGGCTCAGGCTACCTATTTGTGACCTTTATTACATACCGACCCAGGGGACCACTCCATATCGTATTGTGTAATTAACTGTCTTAATGTGGGCTTTATTTCTCCCTGGCTCAGTGCTTTTGATGAAACAGTGTCTTTGCGAATGAACAACTATCATGTGACACGGGTTGAAATTCCTTCAAATGTAAATTAAATTCTTGTTACGCACGTATTTTTTGAGTACTTTGATTTAAGGAAGTGTTTCTACCGCTCTGATTTCATAACAGCAAGATATGTATTTGGTCCTCAAAACTAATTATCCATGCTTGAACAATCAAACCCACGACCTTTGGGTAGCCAGGCTAGCGCTTCACCGTTCTGACTACCGCGGGGCAGCCTCTTATTTCGCGTCGCGGTGTTATAGGGGTGAAATAATCGATGCAGGGGTTTTAACCCTTTGAGTGCGGCTTGACGTGATATGACGTCATTGTTTTTGACGCTGGTTTTGATGACGTAATATCACGTCTAGGGCACCGTGAATGTTCCAGCTTTCACTAGGGGGCCTTATCCACTCTTGCGACTAGTAATGCCTTTCTATTTGTAGATCGCCCTAATGTTAGAAGAAGGGAGGTCAGATCATTGATTATCCTGGTTAACCCAACCCGGGTATCACCGTAAAAGATCTCAATTTATTCGAAAATGTGTCAAAAATATAAGCCAAAGTAGATATTGTGACCGACAATCATGATAGCTAAATTTGTTAATGACTTCAGTTTTGTTCCCAAGTGACATATAGAGGTCGCTTCTGTTGTGAAATGTCAAGGACCTTTCAAATACAAGGATGATAGTTTAAGTCAATGTTGGCATATATTTCCGGTAGTATAATCACTTGAGATCGTTAACACTGTTCCAGACTTTTGATGAGTTATTTCTATCAGAGATTCATGCTCAAATAACCATTGATGTAGTTTCTAATGCATTCATGTACTCTATTTTGTATTCAGTTTATCTTCCTGTTATTTTCATTGTGCTAACATGTACGGATGTGAATCTTTACTTCTAGGATTGAGTTCACTATGTTCTTAATTCAACATTCGTTTGCTCATTTGTATTGACATAGATTTGTGCCCAGTCACGAAAAGGTAAACATGGACAGAAAGAGGCTTTGGTGACGTTTATAATACATTCTTTGATGTTTGATACGAATGCAATGATTTTTATATTATTCAAAGTTTACATTTATGTACTTATCTGTGCCAGTGACATATTGTGACTCATATACTCGACAGGTAATAATTGAGTGAGTGAAGTGGTATTAAGTTAGTAATGGCGGTCGTCTACCAGTTATCATGGTATAGAAAGTGTTCTATGAGACGAGAGTAATTATGCTACGCTCGCGATTCACTGCACCTAAGTGCTTATATTACCTGGTAAATCGATTTGATGAAAATGTGTTTGTGAGAAAGTAAAAAATTTAGCGGAGTATTGCATACGAAGTATCCTTCATCCACTAATTCATATTGTTTATAATACATAAGTGTATTTAGGTGTATAGGTACTAATCATATAGGAAATGATTATTTGTATTAGGTCTCATAGGGAATCTACATTATGTCAAGACTCATATAATCAATCATTTGTCATTTTGGCGTTCATAATTTATTAATGGATTTGCTGGAGTTTTCTCCTTGTCTGCAGTAATTATGGCGAAAAACTTATATAAGTTGTATGTCTCTTGAGTTTTTATTCTGCTCCTATCTTGTTTCCAATTTAGTCTATCTTTCAAATTCCATTCCAAATCTGCTGAAGAAATTAGTTTGGCAACATGTTATATTTTTACTTGATCCCACCTCAGGGTGAAGAACTTGCAGCTTTGTTTTACATTGTTCTTGATTATAATCAGAAAATAAATTTTTAAACCCTGTTAAATGATTTTACTCTGCATTCCTAATTGCATATATTTTTGTAGTTATTATTTATCGCATTTAAAAAAACCTAATCCATTCATCAATATACATATCTCTATAATTTGCTGAAGATGTAAGAATTAGAAGAGAAATCCCTTATGTATGTCCATTATCTACATTTAAATATTAGGCAATGAATCCTCAAAGATGTGTATGGCTTTAAAAGGAAATGTTTTTCAATACCTTATGATCAATACACCCCTACAAATGGTTCAAAATTAATTAACATTATCAAGCAAGTGAGAGAGGAGGTAGTTTGTTGTAATGGAAAGTTTGTTGGAAATATAGTTAATAAATACAATATTCAGACCTCACGACAGCTGTAAAATCCACCATGACACTTATCTTGAATAAATGTTCCCATGTTATGCAGTAGATATTATTGATATCCAGATGCCACAAATGCATATCAAACTACTGCACCTTGTATGATATAATACATTTAACATTGTACTCTATTCTTTAAATTCCATATTAGATTTTTACTTTATATCTCATTCTAGTGCATTCTACGTTAAAATACCTGAGACTATGTAGATTAGATTAATTGTTGGTGGAGTTCCTCCGAGGAGGACCTGAAGCACCTAGACCTATTGGTCCTTTGTGCTGACAACCATATCTTGGTTACCCGTGGAGTCCAATGGCCTTACTGAAGGCCAGCATATCCTCTATAAGAGTAACCCTGATTTCAGCCGGATCGGGAAAAGGAGATGCCTTATTCTGGTCCTCATCAAGGCAGGAAAGTCACAGAGAACGTGTGATGTTGATTCGTCCCCTTCTTTGCACCATCTGCATCTGCAAAACCATTTGCTGAATGTTGAGTCAGAAAGACTGGGCATCAGTATACCTAGCCTATCATTCCTATAGCCTGTAATATTGTAGCCATTTATAACAGATATATGAATCTTCATAAAAATCTTCATACAGATGACCTATTATGACTTGGAGTTTCTGGCTATAAATGCTTGATATCCTGACTTATTTTATGATTGTTTTTACCGTGATATTCCCCTAATTGTGGTGAAATGAATAGGATTTGGGATGGTGGAGATCATAATTCATGGTTGCTGGGTCGATACTTCTTGTCAATGGATAACATGAGTAATTAATTTGTCAGCTAATGCAATTCATTGCACTTGGTTACTTAGGATTTCCCTTGGGTCCATGTTAGTGCAGGAATGGGGAACCTGAGGAACGATACACAATAACCCACAGTCAGCCCAAGAGCTGTGTTGAGAGGGCATTCATTGTTCTGGAAATACATTTAGGTGCCTATCTATCGTAGAACCTTTCACGGCATACCTATAAATACATCTGCCATTGTTCCACCTTTGGTAGCATAATACACAATGTTAGTCAGCCCTGCCAGATGGCTGATGCTGAGCTTGGGGAAGGAGAAATAAATTATAGGTTAGATGAGCGTATGCAGACGGGGAGGGTGACCACCATATAGTCTCTTTGGTGGTCATAAATACCCAAATTTGGAATTTAGGGGACTAAAAATAAGAACCAAGTTAATAGCTTTTTGAAATTTATTTCATACTCCTTGTTTAGGATAGTCAGGTATTCATTGGAAAAGCGTCTTCTTCACTTGCCAACCTAGATGTTGCTGTGGCCAGCTTGCACCTTCCTGCTACTGCAACTTCCTGCTCTAATAAAAAAAATTCATGAGGGATATAAATAAAATGATTTACAAAACATGTTCTTTCGTACCAATATGAGGATATCAGTCTCCACTAAGGGTTTTAAATTGTTCATATACCTGAATTAAAAAATTGCAAACTAGGCACTATACATTTAAGCGAATATTGTAGCCAAGTAAAATTAGAGCAGTCAATGTAAATACAAAGAGGAGACAATTGCTAACTTTGTGGAGTCTTGTATCTTAGCATCCACTGAGTCGCGTGCAAGATGCATAGTCTGCAAGAATGATGTTATGTGATCTTTTGAACATCATTAAAGAGCCATTTAATGGCTTCCAATGCTTCATGTGAAAGTTCGACCCTAATCTGTGTTACGAACGTCCGAGTTTTAGTTATACTAGGGTTCCATTTCATGTCAATACGTTAAAAATTGTACTAATGGAATTAGACGTGAATGAAGTGGAATTAGACGTATGTCCGCACATTTACAAGTTAAAAACGATTTCAAATACGCTTTATCACGAAGCTAAAAATTATGTTCATGAAATCCTGAGATCTTGCTAAGTTTTAGTCATTACGTTAATTATGATTGTGTTAATCGGGAAACTGTCTTGTTGAATTATGGTAAAATTTCCTCTCGAGTACTTACTTTGATATTCTTCTATCGGTATTTTGAAAATATTTATTGACAGAGGGGAAAGTAGGTTGAAATGAAAGAATCATCAAGGAGCTAATTTGACTTTTTTAAATCTAAAAATAATTAACACTACCCTTAATTAATCGCAGAGTTAACTGCTCTGGCAGCGCACTCATACTGTGAAATGATAGAATGCAATTTCAAAATCTGGTAGTGCGTTGTAGCAGGTCTATGAGATGGGAAGAAAAATATAAGATGTAGCATTCATATGTGAAACTAGCCTTAGAAATTACAGCAATATTACGACAGAAGAGATTTGTCATTTTTGCAGAGAAGAGTGTACTGAGGAAATTTGATTATATACCTGCACAAAAGCTAAAAAGAGCCTGATTTTTCGTTCTCGTGTCGTAACTCACGAAGTGTCAATAAGAGTAATTATGAAACATGATTAATACGTATAGCTCTCGTGTAGAAATTCCTGAAGTGATGAAGTGGCCGAGAAAAATCGATGACTCAAAGAGGAACGAAAACATCACGAAGGCACTAAACACGATCTCTTGGTTACAACTTCATGCCCCTTTGACGACCTTCAAGTAGTTGCTTTCAAAATTAACGCTCCTCTTCGAACCAAATGGAAGGCTTTTTCAGTTTTCTTTCCAACTGTATCGTATTGGATTGGTGTGTAAATGACACGATACTTCTTTCCCTGAATATTCATCCGTAGTAATCAGTTATCTGATTTTAAAAGCGTGAGGCATAACTGACAAGTCGACTGGTGATTGGTCATTCACCTGAATTGTCGTGAAATAGAAATTCATATTTAATACAGCGTAGTGATCTTGTATTCCCGAGACTAATCTCTTATCTTTAGCAGCAAAAAGTTTGCTGAAATTTGATCGTCTCCAATAGTTACTGGTTATCAAAATTTCAATTATTAAATTGGTACAAGATGCAATTCATGCGTGCGAGACTGGGGATGAATTCGAAGCGTCAGGGTTCAGCAATGTTGTGGGTGATGAACATATTATTTTCAAAAAGATGACAATTCTCTTTTTTTAACAAATACATAATTTATGGGCATGAAAAGCGTACTCGAATCATATAATCTTGCGTAAAAACTTTCAGCAAACATCGGTTTTATTCATTTATTTCAATTTAAGTTCTGTATTACGGTTATTTCCCTAAATAAACCGAGGAAGCCTCCTCTTCAGTGGGAAAAAATCCTTTTAAAGTAGCCCCAGAGTGGTCGTTTTGACAATTTAAGATTTCCATTGCCTCTCGCACCTTGCCTCTTTTAAACTCAAAATATGAGGACTGAAATGGGAATGAGGAAGCCAGCTTGCCAGCCACTTCATCTCCACTCTTATCTACGCCTCGCCGTATCTCATACGATGTGAATGGAAACTTTTTCATGTGAAATTGCCTAATCTGAAAATAGATGACGCTCTAGAAGCAATATCTAAATATTCAGCGTATCACAAAATATTAAAGGAAGATTTTTCTCTCTGACTCTTGCATTTTACAACTTTCAACCAGTTCCCGCTAAGGATTTGAATACGACTAATTTTTTGTGGCTAATGAAATTAGTTCCAATTTTGCCTGGAGTAGCCTATTTTGTGTCAATCTGTTTTGCCATTAATAATGCAATATATGGTCTCATTGGTGAAAAATTCTTCAAATTGGCAACATATACAAAATATGATGATGGAAATCAAACCCTTATTAGAAAAATGGCCTCCAAGCAGAATTACAGAAAAATTAAGGAAAATTTTCGAAATTTTTCCGAAATAGACTGGAGTGTCTCGTGTTGATACACTTCCATCTGATCTTATTATTCGAGATTTCTACATGAATTACACGTCGTATCCAAACTAAACATTTTATTTTGGTGGACATATTGTGCTCAATGTAGTGCTGTGCGAGCGAGATTTCATGGTATACGTGGTCCTATATTGAATAAATGTCTAACATTTCAATTTTCTCCTCTCCCTCAATCCAACATAGCCAGATCCACTCTATTTTTTGAGATAACAATATACCAGAAGACGCAGCTATGTCCGATATCTCCTGTGACCTATATTCAAAATCACCCAACCATTTTTATAAAAAAAGAGTCACCGAAACAGCTTAATAATCAATGGACCCACCTATAAATTCTTCTCAGGTTTCCCCGACCCACTTATAAATTCTTCTCGGGTTAGGATGGCCATTCCTGCTTGATGCCTGCAGACCCAGAAGAGTTTATCCAGAGCAGAATTCATCAGCAATTTACGTCAATAAATTACAAAATCCTTCAACCCACCTTTAATTCTAAACTTTCGAATCGTCTTGCTCCATTCATACTGATGTCACATGCAGTATCAGCGGAAATGATGAATCTTTTAAATATTTGCAAAAGATAACGTACTTAAAATATCATTTACCAACCATAAAACTTCATCTAATAAAAACAAATGGAATTTCGGTATCGTAGGACATAACGGGATATCATTGTTCGTCCAAGAAAAAGTGTCGCATACTTTTGCGTATGCGGGATTTTAATATCTGAATACATATTCTGGATTTAATGAAGAATAGGCTGAAATATATGCTATGAAACAGATGCTTGAGATGAAGGCGTTCATTTAATTTTTTCATTTACTTGACCATTTATAGTCCTGAAAGAGTGACGACATTGATTTTTCCGAGTTGTGCTACTCCCTTGATATTTTTGACGCGTGTTACATTTTTCAAGTAATTATTTGTTTAAAATCTATTCCTTTCTCTGTTGGTCTCCTCGCACCCGGAGAAGAAGTGAAGAAGAATATCCCCTCTCATTGAGACATAACTGCCCTCACTCCATTTCAGTATTTGCTATTCTCAATTCCCAAACAGTGGGATTCATATTCTCAGGATACGATCGATGACCTCGGCTTTGCTTACTAATGCAAGTGCACCACTACTCACACTACACAGGTTGTCTTTCTGTCGGCATTCCTCATTTCAATTTTACGCCCGATGATGCGGAATGCCATTTAGCCGAGTGGAAGTAAATTTAACATTTTTACGGGCTCGTATGTGTAGTTCTTAAATTGAACCTGTTGCTCCTTCAGTGCTTTGATGAGATTCGCTCATTTCATATTGCTCAGTCTTCAACCTCAAATTAGTATGTAGCCAGATCTGTCCTAATTCAAGTTTCGAGTCATTATTTGTCATCATTTTACATGTATGCAATATATTCTTTGCCTCCATGACATTTTATCTCTGAAACTTTATGGTTTTAGAAAGCTCTTTTTGCTGACTCCGTTTGTAGTGAGTTGGGTAGTTATAAAAAAAACTAGAAGGATTAAGTTGCAGACGAAAATATTGTATTTTTGTTCACTTGAATCGTGGGTAGGAAGTGTCTCGGGGCTGGTAGTATGTTTTTCGCTTCACAGGTAGGTTTGCCAGTTTATTGCTCATTTGAACATGTGCACCTGTCACTCATTTACCTGCTACTGGAAAACTTCTCGTTGGCTTTGTGGGAATGTGTTACTTGCTTCGAGTTCGTGACGAAAGGCAACGTTGGCTGTGAATGGCAGGGGTAAAGGTATGGAATTTGAATCTGTATTGTGAATCAGGGAGTGAACTTCCCTTTGAGCCATTTTTCTGTACCTACCTACCTCATCCCCTCTTGTGCCATTCGAAATGTGTGATGGTGCTAACCTTCAGTTTGATTCTTATGTAAATTTTCGAAAAATCAGTCAGCATTCAGTTTTGATCTGCAATGGATCGTGAGTCAGATGGGGTGTGACTTATCTCCATAAAGGAAAATCAGTTTAACTTTTGGTGTAGGGGTAGAATCGACACCCGAAAAGGGTAAAATTTCAGTGATGAATGTCATATTTTTCAGGAAGTAAATTGATAAGGATTATATATACCCATATGAAATCTGTTCATGAAAATTAAATTTATTCTGAAATTTCTATTATAAATAATACCTTAGCTTACACAATCACAACAAATCATTTTATGCCAACACGGCTCGCCAGAAGGCTTTTAACTTAATACAAGAACACAGCAATGTACTCAAGAAATATATACACTTTGCACTCTCCTTAATAACTGTATGTAGAAATTAACTTTTAAATTTTTCATAATTATCAAAAATTTTACAATAAATTTTTTGTACGTGAAAAAATATTATAAATTATAATACAAGGACATTCCATAGCATAGATAGCATTTACAGAATTTTCCTTAGAGTGTGCTACTTTGGTTGAGATAGCAACAGCTGAAGCGTCTGTTTGGAATAGTTGCCCACCAGGATCCATATGTGTATACGAGACCAAGCGTCGCGCCCTAGCATTCTCTCTTTGATGATTGGGAAATCGTTCAGTCCACCGCTGGCTGGAAGGTGTGCCAATAACTCAGAGTCCGTCCATCACGCCAGATTGGCTGCATTTTTGCTGCCTCAGAATACGTGATTTGGGAGTCATTGATGACGCCTCACGAAGATTCCTCGAGAACTTCGGCGTATTTGCCTTTGAAGTGTTTGAGCGAAATATTTCCCTAGTTATAAAATAGATCCTATCTGGCTGGTATTTTTTTTTATTTCATCCACAATAAGAGTGCTGCTGCAGTAATTTTTTTAATATTACTGGCAAAAAATAATGTCAAAAATGTGACATAATTTCTACCTAATTGACCAAATGAACGTGTAACCCAGTAATGAAGTAAATATGCACGAATGAATCTTCAATTTGGCTAATTTTTTACCCCATTTCGATATACAAAAAGCCTTCACATCCGGTTTTTTGTGTGATTATGTAAAACTTACTATGGTGATTAATTGACATATTTTTCTAAACAGTTGAAGAAACAAAGTCTACTCTTATAATAAATCTTAAATTAAGTTAAATTAAGTTATAAGTTAAATATCCGTTGCAATCTAGGTGTGAGAAATTCCCCAGTTTTTTAATAAAGTCTCTCTAGAGTCCATAACTGTACCATTTCCCATGTAAAATGGCTGGTGTTTGTTGGAAAATGCCTCAAAAAGTACTGCGGAAAGTGCCTGATATCTAGGTATCTTCAGAAACCTGAGAAAGCTTTCATTAAAATAAGATCAGATATGTTGAATTATAGCTCAAATTAGTGGTAAATTCCAAAATGGTCTTCTACAGCGTTCATCATGAAATACGTGCGCGCTACCTATTTGAATGATATCTGTTTGTACGCTGTTGCTTCGAGAATGACGTAATAGAGCACAGATGATTGGGCGTTCATGAGGGTGATGTGAGGTTTCAATCACTGCTCGGAAAATACACAATCACGTCCCAGTATACGAATATTATTACCATCATAGATGTCTGATGTAATGAGTCCGAGTAATTTGTATATGAAACGCGTCAGCAATAAACTAAAAACAGTACGGAGAGGAAAATCCAAGCAATTGAAAAAATTATGTACCTCATTCATTCAGATGTTCGATTCGTTATAATTTCTTGCGCGTCATTACTATGGTGTAATAGTTATACCTGATGAACTAACATCTGAATTTGTGAAGGGTTTAAGGTAAAATATATATCTCATTTATATTTATGCTTTGAAAAGTGATTGTATATTTTCCCTTGACTGTTCCCTATGCTCAGATTAATCAGTTCAGAATAATCAGAAAACAGTATGTGATCTCACTCACAATTTTTATAATATTTCACTGGGTAGTTTTCTTTTTAACTTTCAAGGTGGAGTTTTTCATTTAAAGTTCACATGGCGTTCCTCTAAAGTTTCAAGTCCTTTCTAACTTTTAATAAACCATTTTGAAATTTCCACAACTTTACACTTCCTCTTCCGAAACATCAAATGGGATAGATAAAAATTACAATTTAAATCGGAGTCACATCCGTTATTTTATATTTTATTACATATCAAGGATAATGATTGCATCGTAATTCAGCTTTTCGTATTTTTTAATTCTTAGTGCTTTGTATAATCAGATTACAGCGATGAGTTAATTTGAAGGAAATAAAGTTGCATCTACTAATAATGAACAGTGATCCCTATTTCATGAATAAATGTCGAATAATGATTATTGTCATTAGTCACATTCGTTAAATTCAAATGATCATATCTCTTCTCCACGAAACATTGAGCGTACGGAATTCTGTGATTTCTAAATTTTTCTCATCGCAGTAATAATGATCCGAATACGTGCTAAATTATAATCACGAGTTTTTATGAACAAAACTTTTCGGTTTTGCTCTTGATGGTGAGATTTTGCTCTATGTATTTCTTTCTTTTTTTCGTGTAACTGATGAAACTAATAATTTTCTTTATTGATATAATGTTATATATTTCCGATGGCCATTTTCATTGCACTCCAAATCCTTTCTTGAAAATTCATTCCGTTTAGCCATAACCTGGTAGGATTACCTACTCTGTTTTATGACGGTGCATTACTTCTCTGCTCTAGATATTGAAAACTAAGGCAGTTACACTATAGTTAGCATCTGAACGGCGCTTTAAGAATCTGCAGTGAGGAGACAGTTTCCCTCTCTCGATTGCGAAATATCTCTGAGGGCGGCGTACAAATGATCTCCGGTTCCTCGTGCAACGGTGCGCCGTAAATGCTGGAAATGGCACCTCAGCGCTCCTTCCCCTTTCTGAAGACACACGGTCTCTATAGCGTCATCTTTCTTTCGTGTATCTCCTCCCGAAATTCCTCGTAGCCGAAGTAAAACGGCTCCCCACATCTCAGACGTTTCCTGGATCTTACGTATTCCTTCACCACCTCTCATTGTCTACACAGTTTTGAGAATTCGCGCCACGCGTCCGTGGTTCTTGTCATATCTTATCTCCCACGGGGAAACGCTGTGGCACTCTCTTTATGTGCTCAACTTCCATTTGTAGTGAGAGAACATCTTGTGAATTCCTTGCGAGAGGAATTCTTCAGTCTTCTTTCGCTTATGTACTTTACTTCCTTTGCTTCTGGGCCAGGTACTGTTTTTAATTTTCCTATTCAACGGTAACTCCATCTGCTTGGACGGAAAAATGAAATATTTAAGCGTTGAATCCGATAAAAATGCTGCTATAAATTATATATGTAGGAGTATATTCTTTGGCTATAATTTATCAATGGAGTATTGAAATCGGGAAATATTTGAACTTATATGCAATGACAATAGAAATTATGTTTACTGGAACGTCTTATAAGACTAAAAGACATGGCTTTACCTCCATTACACTCGGTATCTTGTTTGGGTGTGTTTATGAGGCATGTCAAGGCACATTTGCTATTTCCTCCATCAATTACCTTTTAGTGTAATGAGTCATATTATTGGATAATATCTCTCTTTGAAGTTATACTCTAACAGCGTGGAGAGTCCCAGAGTAACGACGTAAATGAAAATGCAGCACTTATATCAAGTGGTTCTAAATTTTAGGCAATTTTCTTGAAAAGAGCACTTGAAATTTTGGGGCAGGATTAGATTGAGTGCAATTTAAGCCGAGGAATGATATCACGCAACGCAAAAATCCTTCAGCAATCTACAGTATAGTAGTATCGACAGTATGTAGATGACAGTATGTAGACGTGATGTAGATAATTTTATGATTATTAGTCCCAAAAATGTCTTGCGCAAAAATTACCAGGAGGTATACCTTCCTAACATTTGATTATTGCAATCTAAGTAAACTAACCTCCTTTTTATTTTATAGCTCATGTGATGAAATAATATCAGTTATTGCTGATAGACGTTCAGAATGCCAATTTAAGACCTGGTGATAATGGGTCATGAGCATGCTATATCTTCGTGACATACCTACTTGTACCTAAATTAGTACCGTGTCCTCATTTCATTTTCATTCAATCAATGGTAATCATCATATTATATAAATCTTTCTAAGCATACGTATTTTATTACGTCTCAGTTATCGCAACGACTCTTTTTCTGACTTGATTCAATGTTGAGTTGGATCTCTATTTCTAATATTACCATTTATTACATTATTAATTTTCCCATAAATGTGAGAATTAAAAAAAAATATTTTTCTAGTTGATTTTTACCTTTCAGTAAATATATCTTGTGACTGAAATTCATTCATTACTTAAGTAGTTAATGAGGATTCCTATTTTATTTTCAGTATGCAGTTCGCGTAATGATTTTTCACATTTTTATTGAAAATTTTAAATCGTTGCTGGGTGGAAAAATTACATTCTTACCGAATGAAGAATGTTACCCTAGCCGCGCTTTAGTGGGCCGCTCTTGTGATACGTTTTGACGCACCAGGCGTTTGCCACTCTCTTCAGGATTCGTCATAATTTAATCTTCTTGACGAAATTACTCTGGCCACACGAGATATTGTTTCTGTCTAACTTAAGAGAAAATGTGGAATCTATTTTCAGCTGGTGCCCAATGAGTTCTCCGCGGGGAATAAATATCACTGAAGTATCCTCTAGATTGTCCCTCGTCGTTCAAGGGCACCTGCAAGCTGGGATCTCTCTGAGAAGAGTGCGGTGGGAGAATAGGAAGGGTGAGGGGTCGCAAGTACAGATGGGGCAAGGGCATGGCCCTAGTGGGGAGAAAGGAGGTGACCTTCGTCGGCGGGTGAGCATTTGGGAAGCGGACAGGGGTCGCGGCGGCTGCGGTGGCTGAAGCAGCAGTGGAATGGTCCCGGGAATGAACAGAGGGGTGAGACGGAGGGGATGCAAGAGAGGGGCTGGGGAGGGGGAGAAGGGCACGGATGGCGTGGTGAAGTATGTGGAGCTATGCCCCCGGGGGCAGTGCGGGAGGGGGAAAGGTGTTGGGTAAGGACCGGACCGAGTGTAGCAAGTACCCTTGGCGGAGCGAACCCTTTGGCGGAGGTGGACGGGGAGGGGCTGGGGGGGGGGAATAAGAAGTGGGAGGGGCGGGCAATGCAAGGGATGAGGGCAAGGTCTCGTTTATACAGCATCCATAATCCTCGTCCCTTCCTCTCCCCTCCCCGCCTTCGTTTCCCAAGGGTATCTCCACTGCGTATAAACCCTGAGACTCTCTCTAGCTCTCTCGTATCCCTCAAAATTTCCTCGGCATGCCTCTGCTCCTCCCCTGCCTCCAACATCCAACTACTCTCTGCCGCTCCTCCTCATTTCCTTCTCCTCTTCTCATTCTATACCCTCGATCTATTACCGCTCGCGCCTTCATTCGCCAGAAGGGTCTCCCTATTCCCGCCCCCCTTTCCGCTTTTGTGAGCTTTCGGTAGAGGGCGACCCATTTCGGGGGGGGGGGGGGGGAGCGAATGTTTCAAACCCCTCCGGCCGCGCCTCTCCCTCCTAACCTCTTCACGTGCTCTCTCCCTCTTCGACCCCTCTCCTCAAGACTTCCCCAGTCTTCGGCCCATCCGTTCCGTCACCCGCCTCTCGTGGTGTTCGGAGGAGGACGCATTACGAATTCCTCTCGGAATTTATGCACCTCTTGAGGAGAGGACGCCCGCTCTTCCTCCTCCTTCGCCAGATGGAGGAGCGTGTGATGAAAGTGAGGAGGACGCGCGTCCATTGAATGGCAGGGTGTCCCTTACACCGCCGTCGCCGCCATCGCGGGCGCCACCCGACCCTCTTTTCTCGAAGGAGCGAAGCGTGCGGAGGAGTGGGTGGGCTCGTGTGTAATCGACTTGGCACATAGCTCTCACCGCGCCAGAGAGAAAGGGGGGGAAACCCTCCCTCCCCCCTCATCCCTTCATCCCATGCCTCCACCCGAAGCGCCTTCATTCCAACGCTCGCCTTTCGAAACCCTTTTGTGGGATATATATAATATGTGCACGAAATTATGCGGTGCCGGATCGATTCGATGCGAGATTAAAAATATGAGACCGTTGGTAAGGCCGTTACGTGAACAGTTTTTGGTGGACACCCTTTTAGAACGGAGTGAACCTTTTGATCCAGCCATGTGAGCACTCGAAGGAAATTCCAGGAGATCATGCGAGTACAGCGATCATGTTATAGTTTCTTTCTCTATGCACGGTGCTGATCAGCTAAAACTCCACATTATTTATGACAATTTATTCAATATGATCATTCTTATGCTACGTTCCAATATGTGGTTTATTGGACTTTAAGGTAGTGGGAGCGAGATAAATCCCTAGTCATAATAGAGAACATATTCAAATTATACATTTTAATTTCACCAGATACGAATTGCACATGAATTGAACATTGCATTATTAATGGGACAGTAATATTAAATCATACGACAAAAATTCTTAGTATTTGATTAAATAAAAATATCTAAATAAGTCTATAACATGGCTCCTTATTTTGCGCGCGGTACGTTTGAAACTCCTTCAAAGCGGAAGGTTTTTTGTAATTCTTAAAAAAATTACTGCCATGACAATATGATTTTTTTTCAAAAATGGTTGAGGAAACATACAACCTACACGCTGTTAGTTTTTTGATGAGGTATGACTGTTACAAAATCCTCATATTTTAAATAATGTCTCTTTGGAGTGCATGCTTTTAAATATGTCTCTTTGGAGTGTTTTGGAGTGCTCATTATTGACCATGTAAAATGACTGGTATATAATGTCAAATATCTCGGAAAGTAGTGAAGTAAGGGGATAATATTTCGGTATCTTTGGACGGGTGAGATATTTTTAATTAAAATAAGACTAAATCCATTTATTTCTAGGAGAAATGATATTTCGCTCAAACTACCTTAATTTCATGACGATTCTTAATATATGAGCATAAACTGCATGATGAATGATGAGAGTGTAATTTATTGAAGTTAAATCATGATAGGTATTCGTAATAAAAGATAAGATGCTTATGACTGAATTTAAAATACCGCTTAAAGACTAGAAATATATGTATGTACACTAATGCGCTCATTGGAATTTCTTGGTCTTTCGTTAGTCTTGGAAATGAATAGTATCTCATTATTTCTATCTGATCAATGTTTTTCTGTCTAATCAATGTTGTAAAGTCCACAAAGTTGCTACCATCAAACAATTAGAGTTGTATGCCTTAAGGGGTGCTTTTTTCCTTTACTCTGTGTCTCAAATTTTCACTTAAGGAAATTAACAGGCAGTAAACTCTTTCATAGCGTAAGCAAATGACTGAATAAATAATTACTGCTCTGATTTATAATAAAAACTATTAAATGATTAACGAAGTGACCTTAATAAGGTTTAATTGTCCCTAAAAAAGTTACAAAATTTAATTCATTCCTTCAATTATTTACATAATTTCTTGTTAGTTTTCCGTTAATTTCAAATTTTTATTAAAATTAGAGCCTTTTCATAGCTCAGTAATTATAACAAAGGTTAATAAATTCTCAGAAATATCCGATAATTAGGAATTGCCTCGCTCAAAAATAATATTTCTTGCGTTATAAAAATAACACAAGGTGTTTTCACATCTTATTCATCCTCCTTTGAAATTTAATGCCATAAAGATATCATGGTAAGCATTTTCTTGGAGTTTTCATCTTGGACAAGAGGTAATTAGAGATTATTAAATAAGGGTTTTTGTTTTTTCATAATCCTATAATTACTTGTAGCCGTACTTCTCAGAAGTCGAATTTTTTTTCTCAAGAAGGTAGTGAAACTTTATCTTAGAAAAGCTTTTGACATTATAATTTGCCTTGTTCATGTATTTCATTGCTAAACCAGACAATTCCAGTAAGTTGTACTCTAATGAATTAAATGTTAAAAAATACCTTTTTCATTCTGGCTTCGTCAAAATAGGGGCTTTAGTGAGCGACATGGCTCATTGCTTCAGAGAAGAGAACAATTGTAGCAAGCTCTCTCTGTTTTGGGTATAAATGTATTTCTAGCCTCGGTTAAAACTACAAGTAAATTGGTTTCTTCTAATTTAAATTTTATTTTAATGTCTGAACACAAAAAAAGCATAAAAGTTACCGTAGATAAAAAAATAAAATATTTATTACTTCAGATTCGGCAAAGATAAACTGCCAACAAATGTGCTCAATATTGATTACAGTAACGAAAAAGAAAACCGGACTTAGTTCTCTCCTAGATATGGCGCTGGATTTTTCTCTTTTTATCATTTATCCCTTCAATATTAATATTTATTTTCATTTTTGCATAAAAAATTAATCTAAAAATTTATTAAATTTGGACTTCTATTTATTCTAATGAACGTGGTGAACAGCTTCTTAATTTATCAACGATTCTCTGAATTGACCCGCATTCCTGTCCAAAAAAACCGACTTCAATATCGATGAATATCCGAATGGCATCGTTTGCCTTTTATAAGGAAAGATGTTATTTAACGAAGTACATTGCGTATCATTCTGAAGTGTAAACAGAAGAGGGGAAGATTTTCTCGCCGAAAATGTCCGTCTGAATATAAACCCTTTCTGAAGTACAAGTGAGAGAAAGCGGAACTCGGGTCAAAACTAGTACATCGAATGAACTACTAATAAAAGATTTATATTTCTATAGCTAACCAAATTACAAGCCAAGTATTTTGAATCATCCATTAGCTTTTACTTCAACACTCTAAATAAAAAACAAACTTAACAAGTGTCAAGTGCCAGGATTTCTCTGTCAAAATCAGCTAAACAATGTGCGCCGTCTTGCGATAAGGCGTGCTGCCGAAGAGGGGAGGATTTCGGCAAGGTTCAAGATGGAACGGGTGTGGTATGGAATGAAGGCGATTGGTACCAGTATAGGGGAGAAAAGAGTAGATTTACAACATATATGCGGTGGAAGTTTTTGTTTGGTGCTCAGGGAACTAATTTTTGCCTCAATCCGCGGAATACAGTGTCAGGCCTTTTTGTCAAAGTCAAATTCCCGAGATGTTCTCAAACTTTTCCTGCACCTACCGCCTTTTTAGCCAGGGGTTGAAAGGGGAATGCACTAAAAATTCCACAATTCATAATGTTGAAATCCAAGTGAATGGGATTTGCATAATCGTATAGGCTTTTATGATGGGTATATTCTTTTTTACGCTAAAAGATTTGAATCACTACCTTTGTACTTCCCCAAAGTATCGACAGGCTAGTCGAAAGTTATAATTTTGAAGCCATAGAAATTAAATTTCAGTATATAACAGACGAGATATGGGCCTTTAATTTTCGAGATGCTACTAAAAGCTATAAATTAATCTAACTAAAGTAAAGTAAAACCTAAATAAAAGTTTCACTTTTCGTCGGAGATATGCGTAGGCTGTCGTAAACTTGTCATCAATTTCACTTGTCATCAACTCTTCAAACCCTTACTTGAAACGATCCAAAATCTATTTTACTTTTGCCGTCACTTAAGTCTCAGCAACTGAAAATTCTAAAAATGGTTTCTCAATACTTATTGCCTTTCTTATGGATACTGAAGTCCCTATACCAAAAAAGATGTCCTTGATGTAAACAAAGTATTGAAAGGTAATGCAGAGTGAGGGATGATTAATGAACGAAACGATCTTTTGATTCATTTTCGATCGGAGGAAGATCGTAATCTCTCTTTTCCGGGAGACTGAGCTGACCCGACGCACGGAGGGAAAAAACTAAATAGAGATCTAAAAATTTCTGAGAGGGCTAAATGTGAGAAGGCAAGAAACAAAAGTGCATATGCTTTAACTTTAAAAATTAGATCAATTAAACTAGTGCAGTATGCTTAAAGAATGAATTTACCCTCTAAACATAGTAGTAGTGCTGGTTTCCTCTAAATCTGTAACTTGAAATATTTTTTACCGTTGTCCATTTTTTCACATCAATTCTGTTTAATTCCGCGTAACTCTCTCTGAATAGACGCTTAATGGGTAAAAGACTGTATATAAAGGAGGAAAATGGATAAAGGATGGCTTTTAAGATAGGTAATGGACTTTTTAAGGGTAGCCACCCAAAATTATTCCGGGGACCCACGATTTGTTAAGTAGTTCTGAAAGCATTTTACTACCCTACTCAATTATGAGCAACATTCAGAAAAAATTTTAATAACGGGCCATTTTATTTTAAGGATGATTTATAAAAAACCTGCAGCATGATTTTGCTGCACTTGCGTCATGATTCGAATAATGCAATTTGTTTGGAGTCGGCCACTTCCTGTCATTGGTGTAATTCGTTTAATTTAATGGAGAATTGGCAATATTTCCGGGTTCTTTCTTGGAATCTTTGCTGATTAATTATGCTTTATTTTACATTAAGTTGCCGAAATAAAACTGACTGCAATATGGAAAAGCCATTCAAATGCTGCAAAGTATAACTTTTTTTCTAATTATGTAATTATGTTTTTGTAAATGGATGTTTATAAGTTGGTTCTTGTCATTGCCTGCGTAAGTAAACTTGTGGGCTGAATTGAGGTAAATAAATCCACATTTTTGAATCTCCCTTGACTATGAATCTAGCAGATATCATGCCCTAAAATATTTGAACTGAGATCGAAGGTTTGGGTGCAATGTGGATTCAGGAATGGCCAACCATTAATTTAATCTCCATTCGAGGGTCTCATTGCGCTATCGAATTAAATTGAAGAATATTGACAAAACTTTTTTATGAATATTTGCACCCTTAATAAATATATCCTAGATGGTGATTAGTGAGTCATCACTCTGCTTAACAGCTTTTCATGGATGATTTTCTTCCACAGCCGACTATGATAATCATAAGATTAACGCACGGGTTACCGTATTGTTGATAATCGACAGCTAGCTGAGATTGGTGAATTGAAGCAGTGGTGCACGGGTCACCAATTGGTGACCAACTGGTGTTAGAAAAATAAATTCTTCCGGTGAATAGGAAATACTAATCGCAATGCATACCTCTTTTTTACGTTCTTCACTCTGATGATGTAGTAAGAAGTAGTATTTGCGAAGTGCCTCATCGTTCTAACAATGCTCAAATTCATATTTTAGTGTTCCATGACGGACCGCAATATTTCATAGTCCCTGATTTATAATACCCGGTTAGGTTTAACTGCATGATGCTGTAGTCTCTAATTTGAGTTTACCTGAGAGTTGGGGTTTCTTTTTTGCGTCTTACTGTCGGTGAGTTGACATTACATGTATGTTGATTTAAGAGTATGGAAGAATGTGTTAGAATCTGCCTTTATGCTGTGAAAATATTGGATCAGAGATTATAAAACCAGGCAGTAAATTTTTTTAAAGACACGTCAAGCAGCATTGTGCAGGAATCAGTCTCTCTTGCTTATAGCTATTTGAAATCATTCAATTAACTGCTGATATTAACCTTGAGTCTTGAAAATTCAAGAAAACTGTATGGTGGTGTCTAACATTAACGAGCTAGTGTTTTTTAAAGATTTGTATTGTTTTATTATTTTGGATTTTAAATAAGTTAATGAGTGTTTTATTTTCGCAAGTTTAAACCCCTCTTCTTCGCTCATCTGGTTGGGGATCGCGTAAAAGGGTTTGAGCTAGCGATGCTGGATCGAGGAGAAACGTTTCCTTGGGTAGGTCTCTGTTCAATTATCGCGAGGTGGGCGGCGGCATGCCATGCCTTGCCGAAATTCACTCTGGCCACGGAGAGGGGGCCATGTTATTCAGGGCGGCGGCCGCAGGTTGCTCCAGATGTCGCGATTGGCTTGGGCGTGACCCACTCGGAGGGAAAGACATTTGAGGGAGGAGAGGGGGAGAGAGAGAGAGAGAGGTGGGGGGGTGGGAGAACGTCGTAGTTCGGGCCACGGACGCAAGGGGAAAGAGTGGCGCTGCGTCCCGCTCGGCTCCATATTTTCCTTCCCTCCGCCGCTCTCTGTTGGCTCGTAAAACTCGGGGACCGGGAATTGTGCCATACACCTTTCCCTTCCTTTCCCTCTGCTTTTATTTCCGGGAAAATGCGGAAAGAAGAGGAAGGTAGAAAGAGGTAAAAGAACGAAATAAAAACAATGGAAGGAAGAGAGTGGAGGTACTTTGAATCTTTTGTATCACGAAAGAACCGTAACATTCTTATTTACACGAATTATTGTTAAAACTGGCATTAGAACACTGGAGACGGTGCAATATCGTTAGGCAGCAGGCTCAGGTATAATAAGCGTCTTTTGTTAAAGTAATGGGGATTGGTATTTAACGGCATTGAATTGACATAAGTGGCTGTGGAGAAAACAAATATTTTCTTTTGAATAACTGCAATTTCCATGCAGTAGCAATCAGAGCACTCTCCATGTAATCAGCCCTATTGAATAACACGGTATGTAGAAAGTGGAATAAATTATCTGTTTATGAAACTAGTGTGGTCCCACCTTAGCGCTGTTAACAGGTAGAGGCTTGGTACGCATGTTCTGTCAAAGATGAAAAACATAAGCCGATTATCTGTATTTTGTATAAAATTGTTCTTTATGTCACGTAACGACCTAAAGTTATGGTATAGTCGTTAGACGTTTTTATAAAGAACACGATGGAAATTTTGCACAGCCTTTGTTTCTTCATAACGTGTCTACATGACGTTTTTTAACCACAAGAAAAAACTATTGCTCGTTCGGCTATAATTTAAGCGTGTACTTTTTGCATAAAAATTGCTTAGTAGGCTATAACTGGGAAACATATTACTCGGGAGTGGTAAGTGAAGCACACTTTTCAAGTTATAACTGTGCAAAATGCCATGTTATCAAGTCATTCAAACGGAAAATGAGCCTTTAAGTTCAAGAAAAATCTTTGTATGTCATCATGAGGTCGTTACTTTTGGTCGTTTGACATTATCTGCATGACTAAATAAGGTAACTTCAGAATGAATGAATACTGATGAAGTTTTCATTGCTTGCTCATTCATTGACATGCAAATGTAGGAATGGGGGTGTTCGCCGGAAAAATTATTGTCTCGGCATATTTGGGATCATATACTCTTTACTTACCCTAAAATAAAATATTTGGCGAGTTTTTGCGATAAAACTGTTCCCTTTGAGTAAAGGATGGGACATGGATATTAATCAGAGAAGAAAAACACTCTAATCTGTGAAATAAATCATATAGGCTCTCCTTTTTATTATTAATGTCATCAAATCTAGCTTTTTCTGTAATGAATTATAAAAATCTTGTATAACTGCTCCATTTTGACGCTGACCTCACCATGCAATGATTTATCATCCTGAGCTGTTTTCTTAAATCTTTGCTAAAATGAGCTTGATACAGTTTCTTGAGAATTGAAGGCACTCTTGTCAAATTTTCTTGATGGTTATATCTTCATTACATATTTGCTGCAGTAATAATACCAAGATGTGAAGGTTATATTCTATTTATTATGGCGAGATTACATTTTTTAACCCGTGCGCTATTAATTTCTACAATTCAGAAATTGGTACTTGAATATTAATGGTTAGCGTAATCTTTCTTGTTGGTTCTAAGGTTTCTGCGGAGCTGGAATGTAGATCTCTCCATGTTTTCGGGGATTTCTTCAGCGTCAGTTGTTTATGGGACAACAGTTTCGCTGGCAGTCCTGCCAGTGTCTTCAGGTCGAAGTCACCTGAACCATATATCTCTGCCAGCGAAACTGTTGTCCCATAAACAACTGACACGGAAGAAATCCCGGAAAACATGGAGAGATCTACGTTAGCGTAATCTGCCTACTTCGAATGAATGGATTTCATTGATATCGACTTTTACCATAGAAATATGAATGGCTCTTGTTGGCATTTCCTATATTCCACGTTCTCTTTCATTTAGAATATTTTGACACGAGAGACACTTTCACAAAACAAAAATGAAAAGATTTTGATGTGCTCGACATTAAAATATTAGGTGTCGCTACTATGCTTCATGTGTTTTCATTGCTAAGTAACATATTCTTTCTGGGTTGTCTGTTCCTTTTTAACACTGGATAACAATTGAATTAATTACTAAACATATTTGCAAAATTACACTAAGTATAAATAAATTACTGTCTCAATGACACCAATCCCAGGAAGGCTAAATCGATATTTACTTTTAGAGGCCAAGTGAAGACTGTCTGTAGTTTTACTTTCTTTTTTGATAATTAATTGTATTTTACGGAGGAAACAGTTATAATCAACACTTTGACATAGAATTTTATATATTAATCTGAATTATTGGGTTTTTTTAAATCCAACTACGACCATTATTAAAATTTAATTGTTTAATTGGTTTCATCTCATTGGGAAGCCACTGTTTCATTTGCTTTTATATAAATTCGTAATAGTTGTCGAACACATCCACTTTTTAACTGTCCATATTATAAAATCTGTATACCATTTATCAATGAACTTGACTGTTGCACGTGAATCTTCGAAGAAGTCATAAATATACATTTTCGTGATAAAGCCAAATGGTAGTTTTGCATATCACTCTCAAATATTACCAAAAGTACCTACTAAGAACTTTACTATCAACTTTTGCGGTCTTGTGTGTCGACATAAGCTTGTTTCTTGGAAAAAAAGCAAAACTTATCCATTTAGTGATATTATGGCTGACCAAATGGAGCTATGATAACGTTTGATACCCTCTGTTTGCAGAAACAGTTTTGATGAGTATTAAACCAGCATTTTTGTTGTTTCTAACGATGATTAAATTGATATGCTCTAATATACATTTTGGCCGAGATACCAGTAAAAGGACTGTTATCGCGCCAAAACAGTGGACACCTCAGTGAGGAGAGTATACAGCGCGATAACTGTTGATGGATTAAGCCAATCAGCTTCTGTGCTGCGCTCACTGGCACACATAAATGAGGCTGTGAATCCTTCGCAATCCTTACGGTGACTAAAAGTGAAAAAAAGGTTCTAAATAGCTGATATACGTTTAAGTAAGCCGAATCTCACGCATAATTTTTCTTGATGGTTTACGCCTTGCTGGCTTTCGGTTTCCTCTAAAACTCAGCATAACTTCGTATGTTATACATTCACTCTGTATTTAAATGGCATGGAATAAGCATCGGATGGTAGATGACAGAGTAAATATGTAGACGCTGCAGAAGGCTTTTAAGGACTATGAAGTGTATGAATAGTTACAGGACTTAATGAAGGCGATTTAGGATTATTGCGAGATTATTGTTGAGAGTAAATGGAGTCTGGAGTAACTGGTTTACTATAAAACAGGGTGGAAAGCCAGGATGATTATTTTCTCCGTCGCCGTTCACCGTCTGTCGCTGTTATAGATAATATGTTAGAGATACCGGTAGTATTAAAGTCAGTTTAGTTGCCGGGGAGGTAATTGTACGATTTATATTGTCACGCAAATTATGCAATGCTAGAGGGTGGAGGAACTACAGGGCTCCTGGATAACTTCATTACATCAGAGGTCGTAAGTCTTGCGAATTCCATAAGGAAAGCCGTAATTAGTGTTGGGGCACGTCTAGGAATGTACGTTTGCCAAGGTAAGTGAAAATAGCTTTATACGAAAATTGTCCCTACCGTACTTAGTTACTTGGTAGCAAATCGAGGTATATCTGGATATGAATAAGAGAATGTTATATGCAGTACGCTTCTTGGGAAGTGTTTGCTTCAATGGTAAGATGAATAGCTCTATGAATAAATGGGTAGTGAACTAATGTCGGTGGGATGCTTTAGCACTACACATTAATGAAAAAGTGGTTCATCCTTACGACTGTTTTGAGATTATGGGTATGAGAACAACGAAGCAGGTATTTGAAGGTTTATTGAACAATGAGTGAGCAAGGAAAATACCGAGGAATCCTTGAGTGAAAATGAGGGAAGAGAATCTTAGGAGACTTGAGAAAAGAAGAGCGTATTTGAAGCGACGCATAAACATAAGAAGAGCAAAAGTGGTTAATAAGAAAATGGAACTATGGAAGAAATTACTGAAAGGATCACAGATTTTTCGACAAATACTTCATTCTATGACTTTACTTTCCCCGAAAGTGAATGGCCTGATAGGTATGTTTGTATGATTTCACGACATCGCAGTTACTGTGTTTTTCCTAACTATGAATGCGACAATGTCTGTGGGGAAACGCAGGACTAAGTGATTCAGACGGGAAAGTGGTAAAGTCAGTGACGTAGAAGACTGGATCGTATTGAGGTGACGATCATGAGGCCGATTACATTCGAATAATTCCATTTCATCCTCACAGAGAATGTATATTCCACAGCGCGTCGCCCGGATTTCGTCTCTGTCCTCGCGTTTTATCTCGTGTTTTATGCTTATATTCATTCCCTATAATTTTTTCTCATGTTACCGTTATTTCTTGCACTGCTTCTTTACTTTTGTGATATACACGTCAGAGCAGTGCCACTGATGTTCCTTGGCTGTCGCACTTGCTTATTAGGCGAATAGCGACATTAATCTCCCGTACCCTCGTCGTCTAGCGCTCTCCGGGTCTTTAAACGCTGTCATTGTTTTCGCATCCTCGCTCCCATTCTCTTCTCATTCCTCCCGTCTCTATTGCCCCACACTGCTTGTCTATACTTGGTGCGCAATATGACTGAGTTAAAGGCCCGACGACTTTCGAATGCAGCTGCGAATCTTTTAATACGGGTTCATACATCATGGGCATGACACAAATTGAAACTAAGGAGAGTTGAATGAAGATTTACGTTAATGCATAGTGCTAATTTCGCGGTAAGCAAAATTAGCAATATATGTACTATACACAACAAGCTCTAATTCAGCAATTATTTTTTAACGCAACCATTTTTTTCCGGTGAAAATATCGTCTTGAGCCTGTTTAGGGTCTAAAAATTCATCATTTTCAATTTTGCTTTAGGCATTAACGAACCCCCATTTAAAACCTTATCTTTTTAACTTCTTTTGGTGTTGACGCTCCTTGCTACTCCTTCAATTCAGCTAGGAGTCTGAATGGATGCTGAATGATCTGGGGCAAAGACTTCTCATCTAGCTTGTTAGGACCGCTAAACAATGTGATACTGCTGGATGCTTTTATGTATGATGTCGGAAAGCGACGGCTTACGCGTAGTGACCGTGCGGTTTTACATCATGCTACGTAGTTCAAATGAAATTGTTCTCTTATGCCCCAAGGATCACGAGAGAATTTCATCTCACATACACCTGGCTCGTTTTAGCGCCTGTTGGCACTCAACGTAATAGCTTTGTTAGTTTCGGGAAGACGTTTGTTTTCCCCTTCTCACATTAATTACTTTTTAATTCAGTTCAATTTAACAATCATTGTAAAGTAAACAAAATGATTACCTGTAAGTTCGGATGGACAAGAAATCGGTCATGAGGAGCGTGTCTGCACAGATTTTATTTTCTGTCCTATAATAATGAAATTCCTACTCTTGATTTAGCCTCACGTGACAATTTATCTACATCTACGAAATACCGTGCAAGCCACCTTCAGAGTTCGCGGCACGGGGTGATTACACACCAGGCACGCAACGCTCGTCCCACTTTCAGAATGAACCCTGCACGCTCTCCTGGCCTCCAATAGGCGAGGATATAATAAAAGTCAAGAAAAATACGCATTATCAAACCAGAATGCAAGATAGTGCTACATTAGACAACATTATAAAATGGTGAGCACAGGTTTTAGGTACTACTGATTAGAACCACCAATAAAACTAATTATTCTAAGCTAACTGCGAGATAATAATTCATGCAGGAAACGAAATCTTGCAGGACATGTCAGCCGGGAAGTTATCTTCGTTAATTACCGTTAATTTTTTTAAACTTAAGATCTGAGTGTAGCGTGCCTAGCTGCAGGTTTGTCTTAATAACTCGACAATCATACTTATATGCACTACTGCCTTAGGAGCCGGGGAAGCGGGGAAACTGCCCGGGACCCCGCGCTTCCGAAAACCCCGAATTTTGTAGAATCTCGGTAATTACAGAATGGAAACATAAAACGACAAATTTGGTAGGATAACCATATTACTGTGACTGATTTTAGTTACTATGTCCCTTAATCGTCACCCCTTGTATCTAGATGTGGAACTCTGGGTACCATTCAATACTCGTATTCCACTTTAGTATTTTAAATTCATAAGTTTTATTGGAAATGAAATTATTTTTAAATGAAACTAGCGATTTATCATGCAACGAAAGCCTTCATAATATAGATCTTAAATACCAACAGTTTTAGGGCCCATGAACCACAGTTGCCCAGGGTGGCATAACTCCTAGTTGCTTCTGGCACCACAAGGCAAAGTTGCCCCGGGCCCCGCAAGGAGTTACCAGTTGCTCCAAAAGCCCCCTGGGCGGACCTACTTATATGCAACGATTATTATCCAAAATTATGTCACCAATGCAAACATATACAGCAAAACGTCTGCCAGCATTCCATTAAGATGTAATAAAACCAAGAAATAAAATAATGATAGCTTAAAAAAACCATATCCATCGTTACCACTAATACTGCTGATGGCATTGGAAAACGATATTGCTGTAATAAATCTTGCGCTGAAAAAATGAGTATTTAAACTTCTGGTTTTGAAATCTGTCTCTCTAATTTTATGCCCGTGTTCGAGCCTACAATAATGGCTCAGAGCCATAAGAATCGCAAAGTTTGAAGGCTCCGTGTAAGCGGCTGCATAATGGTAAAGTTAAGATATTTATATCACTTTAGAGTCACGTTCCGGAAGACATTCGGGGAACAGTCGTCTTGACGTTGACAGGAGAGTGAGACCTTGCCCTCTCACAGGCCCCCCTCTCCACTCACTACCCCCAACCCCTTCACCCCTCCCACCCCCTCTCCACTCCCATAAAATCCCAGTCTCCGTCGAATGCAGGGATCTCCCATGGGATCCATTCGAGCGGAATGAAGAAGGGACACTGGAACCCGCGCGGACGGAAAGCAAACGCGTGGATGTGTGCTTTTGTTTTTCCATGTAATAACTTGAATTCGATTTAATACAATAGAGGTAGCTGGAGAGGAATAGAGGGAGAGACGAAGGCTGAGCCAGAACAATTCTTGAAAAGGACCATTTTATCTGGCTTAAAACAAATGGAAGGTAGGTCAGGCGATATTTTATGTAACAGTACATCTGGGTCGGGCTTAAATGAAAAACTTTCCTGCATAATCTTGGCGTTATTGTCTTGTTCGTTTATGCATTCTATTCCCTAAGAGTTTCCAGGAATCCTGCAAATATGTTTCCATATTGTAGCTCTTAATATGAAAAGTTTGAATGCGAGGATAAACGCTACGCTGGAGCCTTTTTCAAGCTAAGGTTCCATTGAAAACTTTTGAGAAAACAATTGCATGCTTAAAATGCACTCGAGATGATTCTATCCATTATTCGGTACCTACTCTTTTCCCATATTTTATCGCAAAGAGACGGATAGAATTCGTTGCTCCTATATTCTGAGCTTGTCGACCATATCCGTTCAAATTATTTTCTTCTCCACATATTTCCTTAAGAAACTGTATTATGTATTACATTTCTCAGTCGCCTCGTTTAAATTCAAAATTGGGCATTTGATCAGTCACTAGTAAACGGAACTCGTGATTAGTCATAAACTATGAAGAATTCAAGTAAATTTGTAAAAAAAACACACGTATAACTTCACCTGATAGTGGTTTGATAAAAGAAAATTACTTCAATATTAGCTTAAAATTTAGCCAATACAGTAGCAGATCACGGATACCTGATAGTGGTTCAATACAGTAGCAGATCACCTGATAGTGGTTCGATTAAAGAAAATTACTTCAATATTAGCTTAAAATTTAGCCAATACAGTAGCAGATCACGGATTAGTTTGGTCTTTATGGTCTTTGCTCTCTTAGCTTAAACGAATCGGTATGTAGAGATTTTTAAGTGTCTTTTTTCATACATTCATTTTCAAGGGGAAAGGGCCTTCAATTTTTTCTTGGAAAGAAATATCATATTCTTTTTTAATTTTAAATATACTTTTATGCAATACCTTTTATTGCTATGAGTAAAATACAACATACCTGCAAGGGATCATTCAAGTGCTAATCCGCCTGTAAGTTGACCACTCTATGCGTTACTTTTTGTTTCCCAATTTTGCTGATTTAATATCCCTGAAGTTCAACAATCTGTGAATGGGTGTTCACAGAATGCAAAATATATCAGTGATTTATCATTCATGTTTTTAAGCGGTTTTTCATTACTTCTTCTTTTAAAGGAAGGAGTTTCAGCGGTAACATTTAGTCTTAATCATTGATAGAGAAAACGGTTCAAGCTGAAATATAGGGGAAATCAGAACTTAGTTTAATGCTGAGAAAAATATTATCATCACTAGTTTCTTACCACATAAGATAGATTCATGTTTCCTAAATTCATTTACTGTACCCTTTCACATCTTCAGCTCAACGATAACATTTCCCTCAAAAACCTTAATTTTCAACACTGTTCAGCCAAATTAACAGCTATCAATTATAGTGGGAAAATCTTCTTGCTAAAAAAGCCCAACTTTGCCCATGCATAAGACGTGTAAGGTATTGAGGTCGGATCCGTGTGGTTGCAGTATTAGGTCTTTTCGAGCGGTAAAAACTTTTTTCCGATCTCCTTGATTGAAGTGTGCCTTTCACCCATTTTCAAAGCACATTGATAAGCTGTAAATCTTTATTTATCTCATTGGAATTTGCATTTTATTGCAGCTTTGTACATTTAGTTCTATTGACTCTGCTGTTTGAAAATAATACATGATCTAATTTTCGATCTTGGAAAGATTATTCAATCGTGGAACGAGCAAGGAAAAATTTTCTGTTTTAAGACAAAGGAGGGCATATCAAGAATGTAAATTCCATGGAGGAAAATGAAATTAAAATAATTTGGTCGTTTAAGGACCATGTTTGGAGGTATGCGTGCATAAGCCCCCAAATTATTATCGCTAACGTCATCCGACTCGTCTCTCTCCGTCGCAACTCCTCTCCTTCGTCGCAACCCCCGTAAGGATTCTCAACTCCTCCTTCCTTATCATTCCACCAAACCAAATGCAACCCACGCACAAACCCTCATAATACCACGGGTACCTCTTTTCTCCCTCACAGCCACAAAAACGCTCCGCCTTTCGACCTAAAATCCCCGTCTCTTGCTCCCCACTTTTCGCGGTCGCTCTTGATACATGAAATTCTTTGAGGTGAATGTGGTCCAATAACTGACGTTGAGTGGAGGTATGCTCATCCTATTGTCAAGTGTTGTACTCGTTGGCCTGGGATGTAATGAAGATGTAATGGCCTGGGATGTAATGGCCTGGGTGAAGAAATTCCGGACGCATGTTCATTTAGATTATAATTTTGGTAGGATCTCCAGTCCTCATTCATTTGGCTGAAACTCTCTTACGAAACTTTCTCTATTTTCGTATAGAAAGTCCCCACTATCCCGAATAGATGCGGGAAGCGTATTATCAGGCGAATACGTAATTCCTTTTTGATGCATGTTTCCCAAAGTAGCCGGGTTCTTTCTACATCTGCACGGAATACTAACAAACCACCCTTACACTAAAATTTGCACCTCTTGCACCACCGATTACACGGCGACGCCCGTACTGAAGAAGATGGAGATGGATAGAGAAACGAGGGTGAAAATTCTGCGAGTTTTAGGTTCTGCGCACCTTCTTCTGCGCAGCGCATACATCCACTCCTCTTCATCTCCTCGTCGAGGGAGGGAAGGATAAAAAGAAAGAAGAGGGAAGAAGGAAAGGAGAGTGAGAGAAGGAAAAGCTTCCTCCTCCTCATCCTCCTGCTCCCTCCATCTCTCTCTCTCTCTCTCTCTCGGCTCATGGCACCCGAGGAAATTGTCTTCGGAATTTTCTATTTCCCCTTCTGTCTTAAGCGTTTCCTCCTCGTCTAACTCCAGCCCAATCCTTCATCCTCCCCTTCTCATCCTCTCGCCCTTTCTCTCGCCTATCACCATTCTTCCTCCCACCCACCTTTCCCTCTTCCCCTCCCCCATCTCCACTCCCCCACCCCCGCCCGCCCTTCCCGCCCCGCCCTCAAATAAACATCCCTTTCCCCCCCGACGCGACGGAGGGAGAAGAGCGAGGGAACAATGGCGGGATATTCGCCTCCCTTTTGTTGGCGATGAAATGCCCGAGAGGAGCGGCGACCTCCTCCTCCTACACTCCTCGAGCTCTTTCTCGCCTCACTCTTCCTCCTCCGGCCCAACCCTACACCACTCCAACTCGACCCACCCAACCATTTGCCCGTTCTGCCTCCTCTGCACGTCTTTATATTTCAATTGTTTAATTTTAATTTTAAAGGTAATTATTATTATCTTTCCATCTGGATATATAGCTCGAATATCAATCATGACTTTTTTAAGCCAATTTTACACATTTTTATTAATATATCCTCTGAGTTACGTTAAAATGTTATTTGGCATTTAATAATTATGAATAATAATAAGGTTTTATTATTACTCAGACAGAGAATGCGTACAACATAATATATTTCGTTAAATCGGAGAGTAACTTTAGGTAGCCATGAAGGTTAACCTGAATTATGGCTACCATCTTTTACAAAATGGGTTATGTTAAAATGGGTTATGTCTAAAGTACTTGCATCATTTTGAAATTACTGTACATGTATATCAAATATTGCAGTTATAAAAAAACTTCCTCTAGACTTTCTTTAGTTAACAACCAAGATCGTATATTTTTCATTTTTGTGTTTACAATATTTGAATTAAAATATGAAATAGGTAATAAATTATACACTTTAGGTCCTATATACAAGAAACCTCGTTTGTATAACGGCAGGTTCGGCTTAGGTAAGAAAATGCGTGCTTTACGTAGGGCGTAGGTATTGTATAATTCAACTAAGTCAGGTTTACATTTTTTGTGCTAAAATTGGATATTAAAGATCAAAAATTGGTTAAAAAGTATAAATACATGATTTTTCTTATCACCTCTCTAAGATTATCTTCTGAATTTTAATTATAATACGTTTATTCCGTTGCTTCCTATTGTTTTTCTATATATATAGTCCTGAGGATGCATTGCCAAAACTCAATACGATGGCTGAATATATATGTTACATAATTATTCTTCGACTTATTTCTTCAAAGAAAAAAATAATATTCAAATAGGTGGTGAGGAAGAATCATCCGCATTGAAGTTAACTTGAGCGAAATATAATTTCACTGAAAATTTAACAAATTTTGCCTCAATTAAAGAACAGTATCCAAATATTTCAAAGATATGAAAATATCAACCTCTTGCTCCATTCCCTCTCAAGATATTTTACAAAATTTAGAAGATGTTTTCCATGGGAAACGGTCCGGGTATGTATTCTCGAGTGGCTTTATTTTAAAATATGATGAATATTTTGCCCCAAGATCTCATCAGAAGTTTAACAGTGTGTAGCTTGTGTATATGACTTTAACTCGGGCGTTAGTTGCTGGAAATCGGCTATATTCTTCATATTGAAAGAGGTTACCATACCAGATTCAACACTTTTTTCACCAACCAACCCGGGTTATGGCATATGCTGCCATTTACCTATACCATGTAAATGGCATAATATTTTGCAACCCGGATCGGATGGAGACATAAATTGTTGAATCTGACACAGGAACCTCTTCATTATGAATAATGTAGCTCGTATGTTCTCTCGAATAGCAAATATAATTATTTTAAAAAATTATTATATTTTCTCCGTAATAATTTTCACAGATTCATAAAAAAAACCTTCAGCCAAAAGGATTTTTAACCTTGGTGCAATAACAAATGATCAAGTTAAAGACTCATGCAGATATATTTATTGAATTACTGAGAATTTCATTCGTATGAAACTATATTTTGGCGCCATTAATATCTCAATATTAACTAAATGCTTATAACGGCTGCTGAAATCACAAAATATAAATTCGAATATGGTCACCATAATGCATAGGGGATTTATCTCGCTCGAAGGGCCTTAAAGAGCGCCTCATATTTTAAATGTGAAGGAGGAGGAGGAGAATGACGCAAAGGAGACGGCTGCACGCTGTAATGCTGCTGTTATTTCTTCTCCTCTTTCTTTCTCTCCCCCCCACCCTCCCTTCCCTCCCCCTTCTCTCCCCTCCCCTTCATTTCCTCCTCTTCCCCACCGCCTCTGTCCGCGCATCGACCAACTCAACTCTCTTTTTGTCATTTTTTTGTTGCCTCTCGCCTCTCACGCCTCGCTCCCTCTCACTCTCTGTCCCCAGTGACGAAGTGATTTTGACAAATGGTGACGCGATTTAATTTCGCCTTCCTGGCGACACTGCGGAGCCGAGGTAGGTTTTTCGAAATTCCCTTGTCGGAATTCCAGACGCCTCCGTGGGTGACTCGGATCCAGCGGTCACGTCGACTGTGTTTCATTCGGTGGAAATCCGAGCCGCTATCTGTATTGCCAGATTGGACATTTCACTCTGTCGTCCCTGAATGTTTTTGTAAACTGCGGCAAACAGAAGCTTTAGTTTTGTCAGCGGCTTGTGGCAAATTTAGTGCCATGAATTATAACAATAATACCGCGAAAATTCCATTAAATATTCAGAGTGTAACAATAGTGTACGACCAATCATAAAGGACACATTCCTCACGTGTATGAGAATAGTTTTTACATAATACGACCCTGGGTCCGGAAACGCTTTATTTCCATGTTAGAACTCGTTTTTTTACAGCTTACCTTAGTATATCAATCATGGGAAACATACCAGAAAAAACGCACCAGCATACCTCACGAAACTCTTCCTAACATGAAATGGTCACAATGTTCTAGGTTAGAATTGATACAACCCGTACTTGCATTAAATCTTGATGCGCAGTTGTATCCCTGGAGCAGTACCGCTCATGGCTTCGCAACCTTCAACAGTACGGGCACGAAGACACTCTGCTTCTTGTACCGGGGTTTGGTATGCAAATGCCACAACAAATAAAAGCCCAGTGGATTTAGGTCCGGAGAGGTTAGAGGACAGGGAATTGGCTATCCTCTACCAATCCATATTTCTCTGAATCTCTCACGAATGAGTTCTTACATGGAAATTAAGTATTTTCGGACCAATATCCATGCAGCATATTTTCTTCCCCTACATGTGAGAAATGTGTGAAAGTTTGACTGTTACTTATCCCCCTGTCTCCGAATAAAATTTTTGTGGGTCTTTTTTCTCTATTTAATTATTCCTAGCCTTACATGAAATGACTATGTACTATGAAGGAAATATATAATTCTGCGTTAGTTTCGTCGCACAAGAGATTTTCATTGCCAAATCAGCAGTATGTAAGCTCTTCTCACTGCAACTAAATCAAAGTAGATGCTGTTTACTTAAAGCATTACGCACTTATTTCTGTAATTCTGAGACGTGCCAATGAAGATTTCATGCTCACATGCTTGCTGAACCTATGCCCTCGTGTTCTTAGCCTTATTTTATTTCATTGGTAATTGTAGTTTCTCTGTATGTCAATCACGCCAACTTGATTTATCTCTCAATCTATTCTGGAGTCTATTGGTGAAACTTTAACCTATAATATGAATTAAAGTTTGGATACCATAAAGATCAAGGTCTCGCTCATCCTTTAATGTCTTATTAACTCCTCTTCCCGCTTCCAATCTTCTTGTGAGCTGGTCCATTTTAAGAACTTGTTTGTCAGTTTAATAAGGCAATGGAACCTATACTTTGAGTTTTTGGAAGTAATTAATGCCATCAATGCGTATTGAATAAATTACCTGTTACATAAAGGTAAGAATACTTTAACCAAGTTAAAACGATTACCAGAACTAATTTTAATGGCGTTGTTTTTTAATCGTCCATTTAATTATTACAATGCCTACGAGGCAAGGAATGCAAATAGAGAGAAAAGCAAGGATCAATAAGCTGTAGTGAAAGATCAATCAAAGCCAGAGATAAAAGTTGCTTGAGAGCACAAAAATTGGACGGAAAATATTAAGTTTCTGAAGAATATTATAAGAAGAGAATGTAAGTTATCTTGGAAAAGTAGGGAAATAGACATTAAAACAGAGTGAGGGAAGAAAGAAAAGGCCAGATGCTCTGGGAATGATTTAAGGAAGGATTTTAAAGAGTTGTCTCTGAGGTTGATTAGAAGTTCTTTGTTCTTTTTGGAATAACTATGTCACACTCAACATGGCAATAAACCGGCTTTTTTGCTCAATTATTTTTTAAAAATATATTGCAAGCAAATATTTTTCTTTTTCGTGAGAATACTACACTTACATTGATACAAAAATGAGTGTCCAAGGTATAAAGTCAAGTTAATTATTAGTCTATAACTTTTTGATAAAATCAAATGTTTCAATCTTTCAAAGCAATTTTCTTTTGGATGCCTAATTCATGCCTTCACGTCCGTGGCCTAAAGACTGATTCTAAGAATCAATTTTGAGGGAAACCACTGCATGAATTATTTTTCAATTAGTCCGTGGATTCATCCATTTTTTTTCCTATGTAATGCTTCTCTGGATGTTAGAAAAATTTATTCGGTCGTTTCTGAAGAAACAAAAATTCATTTGGATCTTTAATTAAGTATATAGTACCATTTCGTTGCTTGCACGTTTTGTAGTAATTATAAATATTTTGACGTAGCTAATTGAGTTTCCAAAACACTGGGTCGTACTAATTGCCTTAATAATCAATTTGAATTTGTTTGATGAAGAGAGATGAGGTATTTTTGAGGAGTATCGATGCCAGCAAGCTTAATTTTTAAGTTGCTTATCGGTGAACATTAGTCAAACCTTTTCTCGCTTTTCCATTTTCAACAGTTCCACGCACACATTGGATTATCAAATAGACCTCAGAAAAAGATAGTAACTCTGATGAGGTACTTGGTAGCGTAAATCTACTCATGCTATATTCCAAGCTTAGACCTGGCTTAAAACACTTTATAAATCAGTCTCAAGAAACTCATGAAATATCTGGCCAATGAATCTATCATGTGGCAATGTCACCGTATTTCAAAGTATGTTGTGATAGATAATGCTCGTTACATCTTCCATTTGTGCCCATTTACTGCTATTTTTACTCAAATTTTACTTGCTGCAAGTCATGTGCTCCTAAAAGTAATCACATTTTAATGAAAAGAGATGTTGCTAAAACCCAATACTTTTTATGACTACATGTGATAAATATAGCCTTATCGGAAAGTAATTATCTCTCGTTTTATTCAGTGGAATCTAAATCATATTCCAGACTCAGATTAGATAGCAATATTCTTATTGAGTTCCATCAAGCGCAAGTTGACACCAAAATTCGCAATAAAATATCGCGCACTTCAATTTTCGTTGATCACAATTGACTAAAGCATGGTATCTTATGAGCTGGGGCGTTGATAATTTGACAGCATCAAATAGCTTCACCTCTAAAAACACATGCGCAATGGTGCTGTGTAAAGAACTCGAACGAATCAAAACTAGGTAAGAGACTAAGACTAAATTATTTTTAGTCTCTTGCATAGTCTTGTCCCTCTTTTAATTCCTCTTATTTGGTGTTATGAATGAATTATTACCAATAAAATATGATTAGCATCAAACAGTAACAATGTAATCCCGAATTCATTCCATTCTCTTATATTGCTTAACTTCGTAAAATTGTAAAGATAATACACCCTAGGAGGTGAAAGGTATTTGTTTCCATGTTCACTAGTTCTATGTAGCCGAGTGCCGCTTCCGTCCTCCTGTAATCCTGAGAGAATCAACCGCTTCCGCAGCTGAATTCTTTTTAAATGGAGAACACGGGACTTTAGGGTACCTCACGATTATGCAAACATTCACCCGGAGTGGCACCAACACACGCCGAGGCCTGCTCTGTGCTAATGACTGAGCACGGACGTCGACTCCGCCTTGAATTTTTTGACGACCGTTGGATGGCGAACCGTTAAAAGTCGACGACACCGCAAGACAAGGATAGTCGCTTCCGTCGAAGTCATCTCCTCTCAACGAGTGACTGACAAGCCATGCATCGCGGAGCCGTGAATGGTTTACGGCTGAAGTTGGAACGAGAGGAGCGTCTTTGTGGTTATAGCTGAAAATTTGCCAATTCAAAATGAAGTAGACGAGTTGTGAAGTTTATCTGGGATTGGGAACCCTATTTTCGCCTTCCGCTCAATCCCTCAAACTATCAAAGCCTTCTCAAATCATTTGCTGCATCAAACCAGTTGATTAGAGAAACTTATGCCTTATTTTCAAAAAAAATTTGTTGATTATCTAACCGCTAGTTTGCTAGATTTATTTTTGCACTGCCATGTAACTCCGACGGAGTATAAGGCAGATTTTTCAGCTTTCTGGCTGTTTTCTTGATTATTGCCCTCAAGAATCCGCTCAAATGGAAAACAATCGAAATCCAAAGCGTTTTCAGTATTTTCTCCAAAAGCATACGTGTACATATCGTGGGTCTTTGCGGAAATAATCTTCTGTATTCGATGCTAAGAGTTACATTGATGTTGAGTGCCTTTGAATTAGCGGCGTCGTCATTTTCATCTTGGTCTAGAAATTTTCCCCCAGAAATAAAACCTAAGAAAAAGAGTATCAGCAATTTTTTTTAACATAACAAAAATATTGCCCCTTTTGTGGAATGCGTAAGTTTCTCTGATACACGGAAATGTGCCTCTCAAGTTCTGTCTTCGAAAGGTGATCATTCATGTCAATTAATTAGTCCTTGCCCATTTGTAACTGCGCAATATTTTTGGTGGTGTTTTTAAGTAGATATTGATTACCATATGCAATCTGGCTCTGTGAGTGCCCGGGGATGAAGTTAGCTCTGATATCGTGACAAAAATTAACAATAGGTTCATAATTAAACATCGTAGAATCACTTTATCACCTTCAATTTGTGATATATCTGGTACATAATGACTACCTACAAGTAAATATCTAATATTTATTCTGCCATATTTCACACAACATTTAGAATTTGGAATCTTGACTAATAACTTGGTTGACATATTTCCGTAAATTTTAATGAGCATACTGTCTAATCACCATGAACGTTATACATGTTTAATTCATAGGGCTGAACACAGAAAAGTAAATTAAAATCCGTAAAGTTTCTTTCTATTCTCGTGGTAAATACAGGAATCAACTGCAAAGCCATTATTTGTCGATTTCACATTTTGAATGAATATTTCCAAGAAAACGTCGAGTGGAACTTTTCCATGCCCTTATCTCAAAGGGGGACATTTCGTAGAGAGCTTTTCACTGAGGGAGAAGTAACACAAAGGAGAGGAAGATGGTCACATGCTCACACGTGGGGGAGTGCAACTGCTGCACCATGCATAATAATCATAAAAATGCGGGAACATGCGACACATAGGCAAAAGGGAATACAGCGTTCTCGAACACATTGTGTCGCGGGTTACATGGGCACACTTTTCACCGCATATTAAGGGTGACAGTTCAGAAGTCCGCGGGTGGTGGCGCGCGGATTCTCCGCTTCTCTTCGGCGGCGGCGGCGCTGGGGCGGCAATGCGGACTCGTTGGTTAGCACCGTTTCGCACAGGGTGAGAGCGGGGATGGGTGGGGGGGGGGGAGAGAAGCTCGGGGGGTTGTCCCTCTTAACCGAGAGCATTCGGTCGTGGAGTTCTGGGACCGCGGTGGAGAGAGGTAGAGAAATGGGCGAGGGATGTCGGGGGACGGGGCCCTGGGCCCATTTTCCTATTGTGCCGAGCAGAGATATATATTCAGTGGCAGTATCCTAATCGCGGAACCTTGCTCGCGAGGCATTAACTCTTCCCACTCTCGGCCCTTCGCGGAGGATTTCGCAGCGGCGACCGCCCGCCCCTAAGTAGGCTGGAAGGCGCGCAGCAGGGGCGGTATGGGGGGGGGGAATAACTAGGGGTGGGTTCGAAATGGAGGTAGAGAGTAGTAAATGGGAAGGATGAGTGCCTGAGATCGACCAATGGCACAGGGTATGAGGAGTTTCCAGGGTGCGGCAGCCGCGCTCACGGCCTTTTTCAACCTCTCGACACTGATCGTCGTCGCTGTTACTCTGTTACTCGCTGTACATCGCTGTTACTCTGAGTCTCCGACAGATGGAGCAATTTTCTAGTAAGATGAAGTATTAAGGGGAAGATATGCACTCCATTGAGGCCTAATGCACGGCCAAAGACGCTCTGCAATAATGAGGTAGGGCAAAGGAATGAAAATGGAGACAATGACCCCAGTGGGGAAGAAGTTTTCCGATATTACCCTCTCTTCTCACGCTTTCCTTTGATCGAAATACAGTCCGTGCTCGATGGCAGCAGGTAAAATGAGGAGAGGCTCTAATCTCAAGAGTTTTGCCGTAGGAGAGTCAACATAATTATTTCTATATTCAAGGGAATGTTCTCGCAAAGTTTATGAATGATTTTCCGGTTTCCAATACTGTCAGTAGTGCCCTTATCAGCAAATGACTCCGTATGAGTTACTTAAAGCCTTTACCTTAACGAATTTTGATGGTGTATAAATCTGAGGATAAATAAAACCACAGTTTTTTTTGTAGATGAAATACTCAATTTCGTAGCGTCGAGCCCCGTGAAGTACAAGCAGTCATTGCCATAAATTGTGAACATAATCTGAGAACTTATTAATTCGAGAAAATGAACGCTACTTTTCCGCTATTCATCTATCATGAAAATGTATGCCGTTGCTATTCATTTGACTTTAACATCTGTGGGCTGCTTTACTTATTGTGGGCGTCTTCCTTATGGCTATGTCTCTCTTGGCTAGTGTAATCATTTTAATATGCAGTTCTTAATCCATAGTCTAAGGAAATTCTGAGAAGTACTCAGTGGTAGGAGGGGTTTAATGTGAGCTTGAAGTTCACTTATTTATTAATGAACAGCAAAGCAGCCCCAACGCTTGGTTGAATCTAAGCCACAATTACGTGGTAAACCTTCGAAATTATCCACGGCATCTCAGTCACTCGGTTCTTTATTAATTTGGTGTTGACCGGCGTCAAGAAATCATCTCAAATTTTTATGCCAGCGTCCTTAATATTCAGCCAAGTTAGAGGGACTTGCTATTCTGAATTGGTGGCTACGACTGCCTAGTTTGGTCCCACGTTTACTAAGTGCCAGTGTCTTAGGATTTTTGTCCGATTTTCTTGGCTCAACGTGCAAATCAATGTCTGTGTGATAGCTCTATTTCCTAAGTACTATATCTCTGTTGACTAGTCTGCCCCAATACCGTATATGTCTCGAGTTTTGGGTAATTTGGTTCCAAAACATTACAAATTAGATCATTTAAAATTTATGACTCTGTTAAAATAATCTAAATGCGCGCTTTCTGGAAAATTTTATTCCAATTTAGGTATTCGTGTTAACTTCTTCACTGAGTCCAAATAATAATTCATTGCATTTTCAATCAGCACGGTCAATCAGTTTAATCTGCTTGCATTGAAAATTCATTAGATTCAGAATTACATGGAAAAGAAAGAGAAATTTTAAAAATAGTTGAGCGTATAAAAATTATTTTAGTTATGTGTTAACTCTATTTGTAGCGGTCTGGTATGTTTTAACATTAATGTTAGCGTTATCAAGACTTTATTGAGCTCTGCAGACATGTGGTGTAGGGAATGGCCCGATGGAGATAGGACAGTGGTGGAGAAGGAGTGTGGGCTTGGGGTGGAAGAGATTGGGTGGTATCGGTTTGGAATTGTTCCGTGGTGGATTTGAGAAGCAAATGGCTGAGTGAACACCGAAGTGTTTGAGAAAATTGCGGTGAAAGATTGGGGCTGAAAGCCGAAGATTTTTTTTCCCTCAGAATAGAGCGTACGAGGAAATCGGGGGCACTGGGAATGGAAAGCAATCGAGGTGGAGATAAGGAGGTGATTCCTCACTCGTTGTATCGTCATTCACCGCCAAACTCCGAAGAATCATGCTTCAGTTTGTGCGTTCAAGCGGCAAGTAATAGCCTATTGAACACGAGTCAAATGCAATTACCTGTTACCCTTAGACTTTAGAAAGTCATTAATAAGGTCTATTAGATGTCATAGCATACATTTTCTCTACGGAACATCGCAGTTTAGTACTAACCAGGAAGATCTTTGGAAAATCCAATAGTTCTGTCGATATCGGAGATGAAATCATCCACAGCTCTTTATGTTCATGTTTTATGCTCACGTTTTACACTCACGTTTTATGTTATTGCCTCCTTATTTTTACCTGCCTCCATTAAATATTATTTGCTTAGCGTTGAGACTGCATATCATATTTCTAAGTTCAGTTCCTCCCTTCAAATAATAAATCATCCCTTATAAGGGACTGCATAAGCATTCGACCGCATATTGGTGCCCAACATCCGAAGGCAAATAGATCGCAAGTGGAGATTACGTTTTTCTCGAGTAAAATACGTGAAGACGTATGTATTCCTCGTGTTTTCGCAGGTATTCATGACGATTTTCTTTAAACCTACCAACTAATGTTATACATTATTTTACTCTGCCAAATATATTCATTACTGGAGGAAAGGCGTTTTATGAGTCCTAAATGGGGGATGAATTGAAGATTTTATTATAAAGTACAAATCTACATCTACATTTATGTAATATCCTGCGAACCACCACATGGGCGTGTGGCAGGGGCCGTTATGTCACCAGCCGTGTAAAGATGTAAGTTTTTGGGAAGTGAAATGGTGAAATGTATTATGGGAGTGTATTTAGTGGAGCTCAGTTTTTATTGTGGTCGCTTATTGTGCGCGAAAAGAACGAGTTTTTGTACCTTTCTGTTCGGCAGTGTATCTCTCTTATTTTATCGCTTAAGTTGTGAGACACTCCACACAAGTACGCTCGTAGCATTTTTTAACGAAGCGTGCTGCATTCCTTTGCATTTTATTCGTATTCCTTTGTATTAAAACAAGTTTGGGCAGAGGAGAAATTATTTGCACAGGTGGATAAGCATTTAAATTTCCTGCCATCAAAGGGAGGAGCATGAGAATTTTAACAGGAAATACACGAATTACTTGGTCTCTTGTTTAAACCTCGGTCTAATATTGTGAATGAATGACTACCGAAAAATACATTTAGAGCGTTCAAATTTCTCGTAGGGGTAACTATGAAGCCATGTACTTTAAATTATGGTATGATGATACAGGAATGTTTATGTGCAAAATGTGTAAAGATATAGGAATAATTATTAATGCACTTCGTTCAAAATTGCTAACCAAATTGAACTCCTGACGCCCTGCTTTTGTAAATTTCTGTTTACAACTCTAGGTTAAGCTATTAATGCAGTGTAAACCTTTTGATGCATCCCTGTCAAATATCAGCTGTTTGATTACTCTTCACGAAACCCAATTAAGTCTGTTTCCTTCAAGAACCTCTGACCTCTCCTGAGCCTGTTTATTTTGTAAACCCACTTTGTGTCTGTTTCATTGTTCCCTCATTTCCATGGACTGCGTCTTGCCTTTGTGTATTTTTCCACCAACAATGATGTTTCCTGCATAAAGTCTTTTTTAAAGCTCTCTCATGTTCTCACTCCACCCTTTTATATTTATTTATCTCTCAGTATTTCCTGCTGGAGATCTCAAATGTGAGGTGTGAATAAGAGCGCAGGAAGACTGACGGTGCGCGGACACGGGTCTAGCTAATCCGCAGATAAAGCAATATTTTTAGAGAGAGAGAAAGAACAGATGAGATGAATAGGAGAAGCGTGAGATGGGTGGAGAAGGAGGAGGTGGCGTCCTTGGACTGCGTCTTGCCTTTGTGTATTTTTCCCCAAACATTGATGTTCGCTGCATAAAGTCTTTTTTAAAGCTCTCTTATGTTCTCACTCCATCCTTTTACATTTATTTATTTCTCAGTATTTCCTGCTGGAGATCTTAAAATGTGAGGTGTGAATGAGGGCGCAGGAAGACTGACGGTGCGTGGCCACAGGTCTAGCTGATCCGCAGATAAAACATATTTTTAGAGAGAGAGAGAAAAGAGGAGATGAAGAGGAGAAGCGTGAGATGGGTGGGGGAGTAAGAGGAGGTGGCGTGTGGGGGTTGGGATAGTGGGAGGTTGGTAGGGTGGGAGGTTGAGGGGGTGAATAGTTGATGGCTGCGGCGGTGGAGACAAGAGCGTGAGAGAGAGAGAGGGAGAGGTTGGAGGCCCCTGCGTGTGTTGTGTGAGGAGGCTGAGTGGTCGGGGGCTTCGGCGGAATGGATTGCGGGGCTTCCATCAATTCAGGGGCTCTTTGTTGATGAGGAGAAGTTGGGGAGGGAGCGAGGTAATGGTGGGAAACTCGCGGGGAAAATAGCACGTGACACTCCAATGGTGAGCGGGTGGAGGGTGATATTTAGGAGACGGTGCGAGGGGCGGAGAAAGAAGGAACAACCGCGCGCGCACACGAGTCTTGACTATACAGCAGAAACGGCCCTCGGTGGGCGGAGAGAGAGGGTTGAAAGGAGAGGGGTCGTGTTGGATGCGGGGGTTGCGAGTCAAAAGACAGCTGCACGCTCTGAATGGTTCCATCTGCGGGGAAATGGATGTGTGTACGTTTGGGAGGAAGGAAATGGACCGGGAAAAGTCCGCTTCGGATTGTCTTGCTGGACTCGCTTCCTATTATGCTCTTCACTCTTTCTCTTCCTCTCCTTCTTTCTGGGGAAGAGGACTGATGGAGTATTCTGAATCCAATGGCCGACTTAATTCTAAGTGGGATCTGTAATTAGACTCTATTCTCTGGTTTTTGGGTCATCGGTTTCCCTTGAAGTGATTACAAACTTTTTCAGCGGAGTCGGGAGGGCGGGGATTCCGTATACGATGAGGTACGACCGTTGCATTATCGCGAGAGCAAGTGGATCCATGTGACAGAGTTGGATTATTCATTGTTCTCTCTTCTCCTTCATTTTGTCCTTAAATCTCCTTATTTAACGACGGCTGAATCCTTATGATTGAACCGGGACATTTCCGTATCCTCAGCAATGGTCTTTGACGAAGAAGCTCTTTCTCGATGGCTACGTCTGGCGGGACAGCGATCATGCCCTCTTGTCCGCTTTTTTTGTCCTCATTTTTCATTTCTTTCGCCATTTTTTGCAGTTGAGAAAAAAACTGACCATAAGAGAGTTGTAAATGTGTTAAAAATTAAGTAATAAAACCTACAAATCTACCTAATCGTTTTTCAAAACGGCCCCTATCCCTTCCCCGTCATATGATTGATTTGATCAAAACTTCAAGTTTTTAGCACAAAAATTACTCAGTGAAGACTAATTGGCCGTAATTATTTCTAAGATTATTCATTGTTTACTTTAATGAGAGTTAATGTTTGCATCTATTGTTTAAACTCAAATAATTAAAATATCTCAATGGAAGTGCTGACTTCCAGCGACTCTCCAATCCATGAGAGTTAAGACATTTGTATATGAATAATAATTCACGTCTTAATCATATGGTGTTATAGGTACAGTGGCCATTTTAATAGATTCTTGAATTACCATTATCTATATTTAGTATTTAGATAATCAAAAATATAGTAAATGAATCAAATAAGAAATTGCTCGTGTGGGCACAATTTGCGGATGGCCGAACGGTGAATTGATGTCTTATACGGTTGTAATGGCTAAATAGGTTTGAAAATCTTGTTCGAATGCTTCAGAATTTAAAATCGCCCACTGCTATCATTTGTCGCTTAATTTATGAAATTCAATGTTTCATTTCTATATTTATCAGTCATTAAGATATTCTTTTGACATAAAAAATTCACGGTATTGTAAATCATTGAATGTTTCCCCATTCATCATTGGCCCTTTTATCCTAAGGTTGGATGACTGCAGCCCTCCATCCTTCCCTGTATAACGCCACTTCTCCAGCTCTATAGAAGTTCTTCTCATGTGTTTTCCACTTTATTGTGAGTGTGTTAATTCCTTGGCCTTTCTCATGGAAGCCTTCTCTCTATTTTTTCTTCAATTGTATTGTATTCTTCACAAATCCGTCAATCCCCCGGGTGTACCCAATCCATCTGTTTTTTTTAGTGTTCCATATTCTATCCTCTTCCTATCCTCTCCTAATCTTCTGAGCACTTCATCATTTTATTATTTATCCGTTCATTTGATCTTCACCATCCTCCTCCCACACCAGGTTTCAAATTCTTCTAATCTTTCCTGATATGATTTTTCAGTGGCCCTTGCTATCGATTCATAGAAGTTCACGATCCACGGAAATGCTTTCTCATACTGGAGGCTCGTTAGTATTCCTGTCTTCTTGGAGCACACCAGTTCCCAATAAATTATGAAATATTTCTTATCTTGTGCTATTCTACGCTTGGTATTCGTTTTACTCCTTCCATCACACGTGAAAGTTCTTCCGCGTTAGGTACGCAAATCCTCCTGCTCTGATTTCTCTGCTTATAATGTGGCGTCTGAATTTAGTTTCTTTCTTCCTCATACCATTTTTCTTATTTATTTTCATGCCATATTCTTGAAAGACTTAATCCATTGTGCTCAGATTCCACGATTTCCTGCTACGATTGCGGTGTAACCTGCAAATCGGTGGAGTTTGTTTCTTCTCCGTTAACCTTAATGCCGCAAAATCCCATTTCATGTGCTTTTCTTATGGCCTCCTCCAACCATAAGTTGAGCAGCTATAATGAGAGGTTGCACTGTTTGGCAACTTTAACCTGCTATACCCTTTCCGTCTTGCATATGCATCGTAAAGAATTGCTTCTTGTGTAACTGGTTGATAATTTTACCGAGTTTTTTACCACAACCGTAAGCCTTTTGTAACACTCAACGCTGTCGAAGAGTTTCTCTAAGCCTACGGATTCCACATAGGTACAGTTTATATGTACAATTTTCTCTACCATTACTCTCAGGTGGAGTAAGGTCTCCCAGGTTGTCAAGCATGATACCCCTAGGCCAACTTGGCCCGGGAAATTTCTCATAAGGGACTAATATTTAATATTTCCATGATTTAAACATAAAATCGATTTCTATTCATAGAGATGTTCAATTTTCAATTTAATTCCTTGTTCCATTATAAAAAGCAACATTTTGGATCAAAGATTTTGATAAACTCTTTTATACGGCATCACTCCCATAACTAAACTTAAGACTTTTTATTGTTTATGAGACGGTCGTTGCAGAAATCATTGCTATATAAGCAAATACAAAGGCTAATATTAAAGGGTATAGTTCCAAAAAGGAAAAGTCAATTGCCATAACCATAACCCGGTCTCAAGCCCGGATCTCGCGACATTGTGTCAAGTGATATGCAAGACAAATAAATTGTACTCTTCGAGTATCGCGTTTGGTTCACCTGCAGGTTACTCTAGATAGGCAGTGCCCCTAGGTTCGCTAATCCCAAAATTTGCCTAGTATTATTTTTTGTGTGAAGTGCGTGCTAGTTTATTTTTCAGCTGATGAATTTAAGAACCCCTCACTCGGAGGAATATTTGCTTAAATCCCGCTGAAAAAATAATGGGACGCTACAGTAAAAATGTCACATTTAGCTGGTCAACTTGGAGCGAAAAATGTTTCAGCTTGAGGTCGTGTTTGTTACTGAGTGTGCATGGGTCGTCATGGACCAACACAAGCGCTCCCTCGTGGTTTCCAGACGGTTCTCAATCCCTCCCGGTGTTGTCCTCGGTTGTCCTGGAGAAAACGAGGGCGTGTTTGGATTTGGGGAAAAGGTATGTTCGTGGTGAGGACGACATTATCTGATTTCACGCTTCGCTGGCTTTGGCGATCCTACTACTCCTTTGATTTTGACTTGTTGATGGAAATCGTGCAAATCGTGTGGAAATAATTGTAACCGTCGTCAGGATGTTCCCACTTGTGGAAGGACTTGCCTAGTTTTAACAATCGCCTTCTCTAAAGTTCATGTGAAATATAACTTCCGTCATGATCTTTCAATTGCAGTTCCATGATATCAAAATATGCTCAATGTTTATAAAGATATGTAATTATTTACCTCAAGTCGACCACCAAAATGTTAGAGAAATGCGGGACGTTCAATGAAAAGATCATTTACTTGAGTAGGGATACAAACCCAGATACTGCGACTTTGCATCGAGTTTTTAATCTTTCAGCTCATACATATCTATACTTAATCTCAGTCAACGAGAACGTAGTTTTAAACTTTAAAGCCAAATGATGCATAATATAAACGATGAAGAGAAATTGAAAACCTTAAAATCATTACTATTAGTGGATTCTGTTGTGTAATTGCCATTAAAATTGGTATCAAGCACCAAGAACACATTCAAAAATGTGAAATACTTCTTAATTTACATTTTCTATTAGTGCTTCAGCTTCTTCTTAAGGTGGCTGGAGCGCAAGTCGTGAATCTTTAGTGCATTTGTCAATAATTTATTGAAAAAATTAATTAATTAGAATCTTATCGGACCACAATTCACTTTGATATATTTTTTTATTCCCTGGAAACCACCGCAAATGTTATAATGGAACTTATCATGGGAACTATTTTTTAAATATTAACCTTAATTAAAGCATTTTCAAGGTTTGACTGGATGCCGCGGAATTCGTAATTTAAGTGTAAATTTAATCTGAAAACCTTTTTTTTTTACTGGTATGTTACCTTTTTTTGGAACCATTGTAATAATATTTAAAAAAAAAGGTCGCACGAAAATGTGTACTTAAAAACCACTCCTAACTCCTTAAGATGCGCTTACACTCAATGTGGGACATCCTTCTTGAATAGTCTGCCGAGCAGAACTTTCGCGCTCCTAAGGATTTAGTACCTCAGCCCGTGGCAGTCCCTACGCTCTGTGCCTGTTCCAAATAATCCCAGTGATGAGGAAATACCTCTCCTCGTTTTTCTTTCTCCACGTCAAGGTCGTGGGATTTCTTCTGCCAATTTTCCGAACATCATTTTATTAGAGTTCCCCAACTCGACGAGAGTAGCGTGGGATCCGCACTTGGCGTTGAAGACTTTTCCGTTGCCCATTAAGGGGTCGAGTTAGTGAGCGCGCAAGTCAGGAAGGAAGCGCGGAGTAAGTAAGGAGCGAGCGCGGAGAGGGAAGTTGTCGCGGAGAGGTGAGGCAGGGAGCGGGCAATGGATGGCGAGGGGGTGTGAAGGGGGGAAGGGAAGGGCCATAGGGAGGTGAGGGGACTGAAGGGAGAAAGGGGTTGTGCCGGCGAGTTAGTCACCGAGACGAGTTTCAGGGAGGGGCGGGGAGATGAGAAGGGTAGGGGCGGCCGACGTGTTAGGGGCAGTTTGTCACTGCTCTAAGCAATTCTCACCAACTATATTACATCCACGTTTCGTCCCCCTCGCCCCGCGCCGACTGCCCCTTTCCCTCCGACCGGGTGAACAGCCACCGCCGCGCGTCGCGGGTTGAATTGGGGCGGGACCCGCATTATAATTCACTCCCCCAACGGGGGCCGACCGGGCATATCTCTTTCCCCGGCTACCTCCGTCGCCGCCCTCCGCCGACCGCCCTGACTACTCCGTCCCTCCCCTCTCACGACCCTCGTCTCATCTTCCTCTCTCGCTCCATCTCTTTCTTCCCTTATCTTCTCTCTCTATCTCTGTCCCACCTCCTTCCTCTCTTCATTCTTCTTCCTGTTTTATTCCACCTGCCTCCCACTTCTCATTAGGAGAGTCGGAACAAGAAAATGTACACCCAGTTACCTTATGGAAACACTTGAGGCCTCGAGAAAACCGGATGGAAGTGGAAATGAAACTACGTTCATTACTCTCCTTCTCTCTCTTGAAACAATTCTCTCTTTTTAGTGGCACAAGTTTTCTTACTGCTTATCAGGAAGCAGAAAAAGACCTTGAAAGTTTACTGATAATATCTTAACATGATAAAATACTGTGAAAAATAATGATGCTACCGCTGGTGATTCGCTAAGGCGCAAAACATTTTATTACTTCACTATTTGTAAAAAAAAAAAGCAAATAAGGTAAGTCGCCAACATAAATTACGTAGTTTTCCTGAAACTGTGGAAAGTATTATCAAGAACACGTTCCCAAGAATTGTTTTTCTCATGATTATCGCTGCCATCGCGCATAAGCAGACTTAGTATTCCATTTGGCGTTTCAGCATTTCGTGATTTTAATTTTAAACGTGAATAAAATGACGCTGTTTGGCTGAATTAATGGCACCTTAGAGAAATTAATTGTTTCTCAATAAATATCCCAGTCCATGTCAATTCAAACATCCAATTCCCAATCAAATCAATTTGCTCAAATCGTTATCTCGTCCCTTGCATCGGCCAATTCAATTAATGTTGAAGTGAGACCTCTCGTAGCATGGTGCATGTGGTGGTCTGCATTCCTAAGTAATGTTATTTTTTTATTTAACTTACATATTTTGCCACCCCATTACTAAGTCTAATACAGCTTTTGCCGGAATTCAATTAATTCTCTAAAAACGTTTTTCCAATGGTTATCGAACAAAATAAGGTCTATCTTGTGGAAAAAATCTCGGAGTTAGTGAAATTTTTCTCAGCGTATCGCCTTTTTCCTCACTTCCTCTCAGTGAACCCCCTTCCCTCGGCAACAAAAACCCCCGAACTCAGAATTACACTCCCTCCCCTTGCAATTGATCTTCCCCCATCTTGCCTCATCTCCGCTCACGCTTTTAACACCCTCTTACGGCCCTAAGTGAATTCTCATTTCTTGTCTCCTCTTCGTCCATTTTCTCCTTCCTTGAGTAGATTGGCGATTTGACTTTAACTTTGAGCGCTCAATTCCCTTTCACCCAAAGTTTAAGGTACTTTGACGTTTCCATCGGGGAAGTTGTGGAGACTATCGGATGGAAACGAAAAGTTGTAAGTTTACGTACACTGATGGAAGCAATTGTCGATTTAAGAGTAGTCTCTACTCTCAACAATCTTTTTTTCCTGTTACGCTACGGAAATAATTTCCGAAATGATTTAAAAATCCTCAAAATCTGATATATGTATGGTAGATCGTAGATTTATCTTATCAGATAAAAAATATCAATCGCCCAATAAACTTAATCAGTTCTCAATAGGCGGATTTTTGGCAATTAATATGCGAATTTGGTTGATTGATAAGACGGCAGAGGACATGAAAGTATCATGAATGCCTACTCATATTCCAACAAATAAATAATTCAACTTTTTAGGTCAATTATAAGCTCAGTAAGGTGTTATAGGAATCAGTGATGAACTCTAGTTTAGCCAAATATTTCCATTTCTGTTTTCTTCTTGTTTAGTAGGAAGTATATTGGTGTTCTTACAATCATCATGCCTTAATATATTATTTCCTGGGCTTTCCAGGCACAACCAATGGGAATTATTCACTTAAATAATTTAGTTACTGCAAGACAAAACAATTAAAGGAGTTATGCCTCAGGGAATAGCATTTTTTAAATCTAGTGATACACTCAGTCCATCTTTTGATCCTTTTATAGGACATTTTTCCACACACAATATAGTCTCGCTTAATTTTCGAGGAGGAAATTTTCCGTAGAACCCATTTTTTTGAATAATCAATGATTCATATTCAAAGGTTAATTTTGTGAATATATAGATACGTCTGTAATTATTTTTAATTTCCAAAAATTACGTCGTCAAACTTTATCCCGAATATTCTATTTGTTGAAATAGCAGATTTTCCTCATCCTTTTTTATTAGCAACAGTTGCGGGCAAGCTTAATATCTCTTTCAGTCTTTGTTTTTTTGTCTTTTTTTTCAGCCTTTGCATCTCTTGCAGTCTTTGTTGATAGTTTCGGTTAACTCGGGGTTCTGAGTAGCGGAGATCTGTTGAACTGGGTTCTTCTGTATTCCTTGGCCTTTCCGGTTTCTCTATACTGCGCCCTATTTCATTCAAGCACTTTGCGAGTTCTCCTGTACCTTGTGTTTTCTATATCAACTCTTCACCCTCCCAACGCCAGTTTCACCCGCGCGAGGACACCATGACACACGGATCTTTACCGTCCCCTGTCCGCCTGCTTCGCATTTCTCCGCATCTTCTTCCACCACCATGGTCCTCCCCATCCACCACCGGTAAAGTTTCCTCCTCTGCGATCGGCCCGCCCACTCCCGTCCCATCAATCTCCCTTCTCCGCCACTCAGGCAGCTTCCTCCCGCTACACTCAGCCTTCCACGGTCACTCCCATCTCCTTCTCTCCTCGATATCCATCCAACCCTTCCAGTCACTCACTTGGTCCCCCGAAAACCCCTCGAAGGGAGAGCGCCGCCGCGAATTGGGTCAAAGTTCCGAGGCCTTTCCTCCTCTTCCTCCTCCCCCGTCGCCGCTCACCGTTGACGGAGGCGAACCAATCTCTGCCTCCTCCCTTCTTTCGCCCCTTTCCCCCCTCTCTTTGGTCTTCCATCCTTTCCTGTTACTCCTCTCCTTCTCTCTGTCTCACTCTCTCATTCCCTCACCAATCGCCCGCTTCGCCGCAATCCAATATCTTTTGACTAGTTCTTCGCTCACATCTCTCTCTCTCTCTCTGAGCTACCTCTTTCCCTTTTTGCAACCTCTTTCACGGTTATGTTTTGCTTCCCTTAGACAAGATAGTTACGTATTCATTAAAAATTTATGAGAGAATGGTACTAAACTTCTTTCTTCGCAAAGAGGAATTCCAAAATAAACATATCCGCTTAGGATGAAATGTAAGTCTCCGACTTTGAAGTAAGGTTCTCGTTCAGTACACCCTCTACTGTACAGCCCAACCTTAAACCCTTAACCCAAGACGTGCATCATAATTCCCCGAGCATTGACTCGAGACTTTAAAATTTTAATGTTTCAACTTTTGTTTTAACTGCCTTCATGATGCGGCTGATTCTTTATCTGATATTAAATTCCCTTATGAGTGAATTGTTTCTATGCATTGGTGATGGGTGGTGGATATTATTTTCTGCGATGATTGTTGAAACAAAATTGTTACGCAATTGGTTTCTTTCTTCTCTCTCTCTCACGCACACACTCATTCCCCCTCTCTATCCACACTCTCTCTTTCCCTCTCGGGTGTTTCACTCTTCCCGTAAAATCCGTCTTTCTTGTCTCTTGAATTCTGCTACACTTTTAATTCCTGCTATCTTATTTGTATTAGCGACCTCGTCGCAGGAAAAAGTCTTTCACACTGGGATTGGTGCGTCACTTTAGATAATTGCGTAGAAGTTATTGAATTGGAATTCTATCAATTTTTTAAGGTATTCTACCGGTCAAGGTAGGTTATGTTGATTGCCAGAGAATCTCTTCTCGGTTTTCTGCACTTTCAGGTGCCTAACTCGCTTTAGTAAATCCTATACATCAATGGTTAGGGATAAGTTCTCGATGACACTCTCCCTAATATGTCATTTGGGCAGTAAGAAACCAAAGTCTTGCGTTTCGATGAAATGTAAACGTTTCTAGGGATTTTTAACAAGTCTATTTCCTTGGAGTTTGGCATATTAACTAAACGGATTCTAAATATAACTTGATGGAAAATTTTCTAGCTTTAAGAATAAAATTCTTTTGTGTGCACTGATGATCATACTATAATTTTTTTAACATCGCATTCTATCAATTTAAAATAATAATTAATTATCACAATAACATTTGTATGGGGATTTGTTGTATCTTGCTCACATTTCAATGTGTTTGCCATTTTGATTCATGCCTGTATCTATTAATTTTTATTGCTGAGGGAATAAAGATATCGTTCCACCTCAGTATTATATTTACGACAATACTTGATTAACTCTAGAGAATTAAATTGCTTGTTATATGTTAATATGTTAAGAGCTGGATAACTATGATGATAAATAATAGCATAATTATAACAAATATACTTGATATAATTTGTATAAAGACTGAAACATCACTAATACGTATATTTTATTTCCAGGTGAGTACGCTTTCATTTGAACGTGAGTTATCATCCTGGAGAAAGTTTTCACCTCATTGTGTTATCGTACGTGAGTACTGACTATATTCTTAATTGATTATCATTTAAAACATTTAATTTGACGTTGATAATAGTGCAAAAAATATACGTTACTATTCGTTATCCAAATTTTGGCATTTTTAAGCTGATTAGAGCTTGGTTCCGAAGCCATTTAATACTAAATTTTCTAACTTATCATATAATCCACTCCTAGTGACTCTTAATAGTGATTCATCCAAATAACAGAGATATTTCGGAAAGTGAAGTCTTATGAATTTCTAATGCACTTCTCCGGCTAATAGCCTCTCCTTAATTTTTCATACTATTCATGGCATTGAAAAAATTCGAGGAATGAGGAAAATTAATTGCTGCTATTGCCAAATATAGATTTTTACACGAACCGCTACTTTGATGTGATTAGTATCGAATTACCAGTTTTACTCTCTATTTCTAAGAAAAAAACAATTTCTACTTGATTGAAAATGGTAGAGGGAAATTAAATTTGGGCGTGCGTTTATAGCATGGGTACAATATTTCAACTCATCTAAGCGACTTAGAAAACAGAGTGAAGTTACATGGACCAATTTTTGGCTTTATTTTTTTTCACTCTAAGTTTATTTTACGGAGAATTCAAAGGTGCCGCTACTGCAGCCAGATATTAGTCGCACCTAAGCCAAGCTTTAGCTTTTACTTCTGAATGTCTTAGACAACTTGAAGAAAATATTTAGAAAAATTGGCAATTTTACCTCGATGAGATTCTCTTCCTTTCTCATGATGTCTTGTATACTGTTCTGTGTTCATTGAATCCACTTTTAATTCTTTATATATTTTTTTTTAAATGTGCAAGTCGTAGCATGGTATATTGTTAAAAAAATTTTGAAAATTTTCTGTAAAAAACTTTTGACATATATATAGTTATTTTTTATTGTATGATATGTTTTGAGCATCGTTCAGTTCAATCAAGATATTGAATGCAACGTTAAAGTTTCTGTACAATGTTTCAGCTCTAATATTTATTAACTGACTGGTTGATGTTACCTTAGTTAACTCTGGATGTGTCTTGGGAATTTTGAATACTCCAAAATAAGACTGCATATAAATATTGAGTGAAAAACTTCTAATTGCTCGACTTAAAGATTTAAAAAGTGATTAGGCCACTAGTAAAGAAGAACACTAGCACAGAAAATACTAATAGAAAACTAGCACAACTTCATTGGTGGTTTACTACGATGTGTATTTATTATTTTTGGTGGTAAAATTACTCCATTAAAATTACTGATTCCGAGCAAAAAAAAGGGGAATTTTCTTTCATAAAACCGTGCATCTATGTTTGATGATGGATACTGCAGTAAGGTATGAAGTCCAAAAGCATGGCTACAATTTTTTTATGTAACTAGCAGAAAGAAGTCTAGGCTTGTATTCCTGCATCGCATTGCAACTGTGGTTTTACAAAGCAATCATGTCTAAATAAAACACCGGCAGAAAGAGAAGAATCGATAGGGCTGCAAATTATATGGAATTAAATTTAAATATTGTCTGGTCCTGGCTTTGAAAGCATTCATACATGCAGGTAAACCTCACACACTTTCCGAAATCCAAATATCCTTTCATTTTTGTACAAGCTCATCAAATTTTTCAAAATATTACAAGAAATTATGAGTTAGTGGTTTTAAATGTTGGATGTTACCCCTTAGCAAAAGTTCAACTAGCAAATTGTTTTTCATCATCAATTACTCTACAATAAAAAGAAATATAAACAGGAATCTAAACCAATTATTACGAAAAAGTATCGTCCCATTAGATGAATATCACCTCTAGCAAAGAAAAAAATTAGTATAGAATATAATATTAATTAGTTTAAGCTTAGTATATTTAGGATGAATGCATTACTGTAATTTTCATATAATGTTGAGTAAAAAATGGAGAAAAAGGGGAAAAAGTTATAATTTATTTGTACCGCTCTTTTATTTTTAGTAAGAGCACAAAAGAGTAATTTATTTACTCTTGTAGTCACATTGTATGTTTAAATATAGAAACATGTATTCCCCTACTACTTTAGACTCAAATTTTATTCAACCTGTATTCCCCTTCTTTCGGATTCCCGTGATGTGACGTCGATTTCTCGCCAAGTTTGGATTTCCGCCTCCCTCGACGCCCTAGAAAACTACCCACTCGCAGTCAAGTTCTGAGGGCAGAAGAGGAGTTTTTGGGGAAGAAGATGTGAGGAGGAGGATGCTGGAGGGGCGGGGAGAAAATGTATGAGAGAGAGAGAGAGGATGAGAAAGATAGGAAACGGGAAAGAAAGGATGTAGGGAAGGAAAAGAAATAACATCTCTTCACATGACACACTTGCTCAAATATTCCGTTCCTATCTACAGTAGGGATGGAGAAGGGAGGCGGAGAGGTTTGTAGGGATGGCGGGCGCTCGTTTATATGTGTGTGTGTGTGTGTGTATGTGTGACCTCGCGTAACCCCTCCTCGTCCACCGCTGCCGTCGCCAGCCACTGCATGTGACCAAAAAGGGGAGAGGGGGTGGTGTTGGGGGGGTGTATGGGGAGAGAGGAGGCTATCTTTCCACCCTCTCTATTTTTGTGTGTGGAGGAGGAGGAGCAGACGAGGATGCGGATGAGGGGAAGAGTGTGTGTGGTGTTCGAGGAAAGGCCCTTTCTCCCCTTCCTCCCTCCCCCCTCGCCCGCATATTGATCGACTCCTCTCACCTCATCCCAGTCTCCCCTTTCACGCCACACCAACCTCCCTCACCGAAACTCGCCCTACTCCTCCCAACGGCCTACAACCTCCCTTCTGCACTCTCCACAGCCTTCTTTCCACCCCTCTTATCCTCATCCTCCCCGCTCTCACGGTCCACACACAACCCCCCCCTTTCACAACTACCCTTCCCCTCCACGAAATAAATCCCTCCCACCCCATTGGCCCACCTTGCGGATAATTCCTCCTAATGGCCCGTCCCACGCTCCGAAACTCACCCCCTCCCCCCATACCTCACCTCAATCTTCAACCCTCACCCACCCTCGCTCTCCCTGGGTATAACAACCCCACGATTCTTCCTCAATCTCTCCAACCCTCTCCTTTTCTCATATTACCTCCTCTTGCACCTCCCCGATCCCTATTCCCTCCCCCCCCATCTCTTGAGTGGGCCGTTGGGCTGAGCTGCCTGCGCGATGTCACGATATCCGAATGCCGATATTCGGTTTAAAAAATCAGGCATTTAGGTTCGACGGCCGAGGCTTAGCCTCTTACTCGGTAGGAATCCCTGTCAAACCCGTGCAAGGGTTACAGATATGATGAGGAGAAAGCCTCTTACATAGCCAAGGATGAATCCAATGGCTTTGGAAGTGGACTACTGAGTTCAGTCAGTTTTCTAGACTAGTCCATTTATCTCAAAACCAGCACCAAGGCAAAAGCTAATCGAGACTCAAGAAGACCTGGAAAAGAGTAAAATTTAGTTCACACGGGGTAAAGTAAGAGCCTGAAATGCAAGGCAATCAAAAAATATCTTTGATTAATAATTAATATAGCAATATTATCGACCAAAATCGTGCTTACTTTGCATGCATCAATGGTATTCTATGTAAAAAATAGATTCGAGCGAATAAAGGTCTATTGAGGTAATGTAAGGTACAAGATTTAAATTGCTATGGTTCTCTCTCAATTTTTCTTCTGATCCAACAAACTTTGATTTCATTACAAGCATAAGTCTCAGTACGTAAGGGTTTAAAATCATTATTTATCACCATTTCAAGACGTAATTAATTAATTTGTTAAAATGGTTCTGTTATAATATTGGTATGCAAGAAATTAGACCACTATTAGTATAGCTCTAAGCTTTAAATTACATAAGTTAAAAACATCCTGTCACTCATTGTCAGATCCACTACCGGATAGAGCTTGCACGGCTTCCTATATTCATAGCTACGATAATTGTTTGAAGATTAATAAGATATAGATACAGGTTGTATTAAAAGCTATGATGCAAGAGCATTAAGCTTAAAATTTATTGATGTGTTTATACAAATTCATTGTAGTTACTGTAGTAAAAGAAGCTAATCAGAACTTTTATTAGGTTATTAACATTTCATTCTGCTAGCTATACAATTTATCATATTTTAATTCCCTCCATGTATATCGTCTTCTGGCCTCATTACTCTTCAACTTTAATGCTAAGATGCGGGCCATTTCACGGTAGTTACAGCACACTGAAATTTCTCTTATGTTAAACTCCATTTTCTCCTTGTTGCCAGTTTCTCTTCAGTATTAAACCTTGGGGCGACTGTTCACTTTGTTTTTTAGCTTAGTAATTAATTATCTAGTGCATTTGGGAATGAAATAGAATCTATCACCGTGTTTTCCTGAATATTACGAGGTGGTGAGCTTGAAGCGAATTGAACTTTTAAGGTGACACATTTTACCTTCGATAATAACAGTTCTGTAGAAAATAGTCCAGGTAGTGACATTCGAGGTATTTTGACGTCAGGAGCCTCTCACTCCATGATGACTCTCGCATGAGGCAACAGTCGCCGGCAAATTGTTGCCAGGTGTCCAGCGCGTAGATACAGTTAGAGCTGTCCGGCGATTTCAGAGGAAAGTCGAAACTATTTGCGTTACTATTAGAGCATATCATCGCCGGAAACAACTCGGGTATCCAGTGGAAAATGACCAATTAGAGATTTTACTTATCAACTATGACGGCTTATACTTAGAATTCTGATAGAAAAAGGATTGATACATCTCCCTATCTTTGAGATATTCAATACATCTATCATTTATACCCCTTGATAAAATTTTCATATTTGAGATACATGGCCTTCCATGGAAAATGTCTATAATTAGTATTCTGAAAATTTCAAGTCGATTAAATATGTTTTTAGCGATTAATTTGGTCTGGAAATCATGACAAATTCGACCGGTCAAGCGGGTGTGATGCGTTTCCTTAACTCTTGGAAAAGCAGTGATATATCCTTCCCCAACGTAAGAACTCCTCCAGCCATTAAAGGGTGTTAGTAGTGAGTGAGCGCTATACGCAGTGGTGAAACCGTTCCATGGTTAGACTTTGGGGTTCATCAGTGAACTATTTCCTTGGATATTTTTGCTTCGGAGCCATTAAACTTGAGTTGCTGAATCTTGTTTTATTCTTGAGACGGGACTTCCACCGCATCAATTATGTAGCAGTGAAAAATTGCGTAGCTTGTGACAAGCTGCCAAAGAACTGCGACATAGAGGTGCAAGGCTCTTAGTGCCCCTCCCTCTCACATATGCGTCTCTGGGCGTTTCATTTTTGTTTCTCGAATAAATTTCCATCCTGGATCCTCTCAAAACTCCTCAAGTCATCGCCCATGATCCTGTGCATAAAATTTACTTCGAAAGACCGAATAAACTATTCGTTTCACTCAGCTTCCTGGTGTACTCCACGAAAGCGTTATTCATAGTCTTCTTCTCGTGATAAAGAGGCCTGTGCACAGAGCTTCCTTCCCCTTCGCGCAAAAATGCATTATTCCTTCCATCTCTCGTCCCCCCTCTCCTTCCACCTCCAGTCGTTGGCCCACTCCCCAACAACCCTTGGGGCACAACAGCCTCCTCTTTTCATCCACGGTTCCCCCTCCTTCTCCTCCCTCTCCTTAGACCGAACGTTCCTCTCCCCTTGCTCTCTCCCCAGAAATCCAGTCCACCTTAATCTCCGGATTATCTGGCCTCCTCCTCCCATTCTTTCTTACATCTCCGCCCCACATTCGGCGCTTGGTCCTCCCAACTTAATCCCGCCCGAGGCACGCAATCAGAAGAACCCGCCCCCAACTCGGCCCCTCTCGCCCCCTTCTCCAAACCCCGACTCCTCCTCCTCCAAACCCCGCGAATCTTTTCGGTCCAGCCCACCTCTCCTCACGCTGCAAACCCTATTCACGACCGACCACTTCCCTTTCCAGGGAAGATCCACCCCCAATTTTTTTTCCTCCTTTCCTCATCCACGGTCGACCTTAAGAGATTTTTATGACACCGGAGGGTATATATGTTCCCGTGTCCGTGTTGGCTTCTCTTCGAGACAGTAGTAAAAAGTGAGGAAGGAGGAACGTCTTTGGGGTTGATTCGGAAGGTGGGCGGGCGGAGGAGGGTGATGGAGCAAAAGAGGTGGGGTCAACCAGGGGTTGGAGAGTGAAGACGGAATGGGGATAAAGGAGAAGAGGGATTTGGGAGGAAAACTTAAGATGGTAACAATCTCTCTCTTCTCCTCGGTGAGGGATGTTGCCGCATGCCCGGTTATAAAATTCGTATTTTGCCCGTGATTCTCCCGTCCTCTTCTTCTTCCAACTGAGAGAAGACGAGATTTGAAGGCCAGTGAGGATCAGGACTGAGTGAGAAAGGTTAGGATTGGGACTGGGGGGTAGGGTCGGATTCCCCAGCTGAGGAGGAGGGAGTAGGGCAGGGTGTCTGTGATAAGGGGTGTGTATGTGCGAAGTTTTAGATGAGAGAAGCATTGTCCTCGAGCCGTCTCTACTATCGCTATTGAAAATGTTCCAATCCTTGGGTTGCCAATTCGTTTTTGCTACAACAGGTTCCCCCAGATTTTGAGGAATACCATTCGCGCCAAATCGGACAAGTCTTTTTTGCGAGAGTACCCGTTGAGAAAGGCAATCGGTTTTTGAGACGAAACGTTGGAATTTGGCAAAGTATTTAAGCATTGCTTTTTCAACGATGACCTGTATCTTAAAGGATTTTTAAATAAAAAATTCTCATAAATTGCATTCTCTCGTAAGCCTAAGTGGTAGATTTCAGGTTGCCAACCTCCCGAGCCGTATAATTGATTTTCAAGTATTTCTGGCGTTGATGTCTCTTTCCTACATACATCTTCAGGTTTGTAGAAAGGCGTTCTAAGCATAAACACATAAAGTTTTACTCTTTAATTTGGAGCTAATTCCTCTTCCTTTTGTTTTGAGACTTTACTCTTCATATCTCTGTATGCCGGAGATAATTATTTCAGTATTTAAATTGGCAAATGAATGATTGTTTGCCAACATGATGGTGATTTGAACTCTTAACTTCGAATATATGAATCATGATTTTCTAAGCTGGAAGCCTAAGTAAAGGAATAAAAGGTCTGGCGATGATAAGTTCAATTTAAGTCATCGTTTTATACTTCGAAAAAAGTAAAATGGATTGATCTCAGGGAAAGTTCTCCTCTCTAAGTACTATTATTGTACTGTGGTTTGCTATAATAATTAATTGAACAAATTACTTCTAATAAATACTTAATGTCTGTTTCAAATGAAGGAAATATTTCACTCTGATTATCTAGAACATGATTCGACAACTTAAATTTTTTCTAGAATGCAAGCAAAGTCGTTAGTATTTGGTTATTAGTTCAGCATAAACAGTGAGTTTAAAAAATAATTTTTTTATTTGGAAAGATAATTTTGGTACACTAAGTACAAAATCACTACAACAATGAAGTAAAATCGGGCGTATTTGAACGAGAATATAAAAATGTTTCTTTATCGGAAAAGGGTATCAAAAGTGTTCATGCCGATATTGAATTCTGTTACTGTATTTCCTTAAATAAGATAGATAAAAATCCATACCCCTTCGGCAGCTTCCCTCTCAGAGCTTTGAATGCTGACAATATCATTCAATAGCATTATATCCTAGATGCTTTATTTCTCTTCTTGCTTTGTTGGCAAAAACCGTCCCATGAAATGGAAAGTCAGGCTTTTTTTTAAGTTGCTACATCTTTTGCAACACCAGCACCATGTAAGGCTTCTAGATTTGTACTGAGGGATAAGTAATAGCGAGGGCGTCGAAAGCGCTTTTTATGTGCGGCTGTGATGAAATTTTTGGTTTTACATCGATAAAAACTGAGATGGCCGTCCAAGGCTTTTTCCGCAGGGGTGGCGTTGAGCTGGGCGCGGGAACGGAAGAAGGAAAAAAAAACCGTCTGTGGGTGGGAGAGGGGAGAAGAGAGGAGGAGGGGGTGGGATTGGAGTGGTGAAGCGGGTGGGAGTGGAGGAGGACCGCGTGCAGAAAAGGCGTGGGTTGGTCACCGGGGAACGGGGGTAAAAACGTGAGGGAATCAGAGTTATAACGAATGGCTTTTCGATATTTTTTGCTTATTAAATCTGATTATTTACTGCCATTGATATGGCCGAGACCGAAAGAGGCTTTATGTTATCCCCTTATCGCGTTGGGTTCCTTCGAGAGCGGCCAAAATTGATTGAAATTGTTAAATCCCCATAGCAATCGTTAATTTTCATTCTGATCTTTTTTCGGATGCTGCTGACGATCAAATGAAAAAGCCGAATAAAATTATGCTAATCCTAGTATAAGTGTCGGCTAAAATTGGAATGTATCGCATCATTTGACACCGGTATGGATACGATGCCCCAAAGTCTTTCAGGTGTTGCTAAATTAAAAATAAAACAAAGCTGAAAAAAATTAGTATTTCCACTAAACCCGTGAAAGAGCTGCTAAAAAATAATTGATTATCCGAGCGGGACGATAACGGTTAATTCATAAAGGGCCTTTTTTTAAGCTTCTCAAATTCTAGTCCCTAAAACATCAGATGTTTCAACGAACGTGCGCATAAATGAAACTTTTGGCATATCAACTTTAAGATAAACTCGAGGTACATGGTTGAAGCAAAACCACCTTTGAATTTGAATGCGAGTGTAATGTTCTGCTTTTTCATTCTCTTGCAAAGAATCATGTCGCCATTAAAGCATTCTCTCTCTCTTCTTTCACCATGATTTCTTCTCTTTTTTCTATGCTTGGCGTAAGTGCATAAAAATATTATTTTCAAATATTTTTAATTGTCATTCATCATTTCATGAACTATGTTTTCGTCAATTCTGACGTTTTATATATAAAAATACTCTGCCTATGGTATCAAAATATAATCTGCTGATGTAAGGACGTTCATTTATTTGTGCTGAGTGAGTGAAAAATTATCTCATTTCAGTGGATCTGCCTTGTCAACGCTTATTGATTTTGCTCAGCTCTCTTCTGTTACTTACTGAAACTTGTTCAGCAGCTTCATTCTGTTGTTTCCTTAGTGCCAATCCTATTCAAATATGGGAATAGTAGTATCAGAGATCACGATCAATTTTCAAACAATTTGTGCTATTTTAACTGTGCTAAAACAGTTTTTATGTCAGTAAAAATGGAGAATCAATAAGTTCCGTCCATATTAGAAGAGAAACAAGAATTTTTATGGCACGATTAGATTTAAATCGTCCTAGATAAATCTTTAATTTTCACTCTGTAACTTGATACAATCGCTCAACTTTTTTTGTTTCGAAAAGTTTCAAATTTTGCCGTTTTCCTTTTACATTAAAAGTCTATTTGAATTTAAGTTTTAAACATTTAGACAAAAGAATTCCTTGAAGAAATTGCCATGAAAAAAATTCGGCCTGGACTGGGAATCGAACCACGGATTTGGTTTGCCGACACCACCACGAATTGTCGTGAGAATTAGGAAGCCAAGATACCGTAGTGGTCTTTGCTTTGGTCCGGTAAACCGAAGGTTCGTGGTTTGATTGCCGGTCCAGGCCGAATTTTTCTCATGACAATTTCTTCAAAATATTCACCTGCTATGTTTGAACATTTTTATACGAATTCCTGATTTCCAATATTTTGTCGTTTTTCAATATGTGATTTGACCATTTCAAACTGAAAGAGGAAAATATGCTTTCTCAATTCCCTCATAGCATTCTTTTCTTTAAAAAAAGAAAGATACATAAATTTCGGGAAAAAATTCATCAAGCACCGAGAAATGGCATGAAAAAACACAAGTCTACCGACCACACTAGCCTGAGGCCACCTAGGAGAGTATATTATACTAGCGGATATAAAATCTGATACCAGTCATCGATATTATTGCTCTCGATCGGTCTTTCTTCATGAGAAACCAAATATATTAAGAAATATTTCCGAAATTTCTTTGTATTCTATCAATTCGTGCGTTACAGTGCCGTCATTAATTCTTGCCGATGGGACATATTTCTGCACTGTTTAAAATAAAATTTTATACAATATTCAGATAAAATAGCTCTCTACATCTACATAATACCCTACGAGCCGCCACATGGGCGTGTGGAAAGGGGTGTTAGGACACCAGCCGTGTTAAGATGGAAGTATATTGGAGATGAAATGGTGATATGTATTATAGGAGTGTATTTAGTGCAGCTCAATTTTTATTGTGGTCACTTATTGTGTGCGGAAAAAACGAGTTTTTGTACCTATCTATTCGGAAGTGTATGTCTCTTATTTTCTCGCATTTGTCAGACCTAGAGATGTAGTGAGGAGTCATAATAATGTTTTTTGTGTCGCTCTGAAAAATATCAGTTCTGAAAAATATCTGCTCAGATTCACAAGTAATTTTTTTATTTCTTTCAGTGTTTTACACAATAAAATCGCCCTTTTTCCCTTTATTTATCCTTTGCTCACAATAGTAACGTACAAAATCGATTATATTCCGATTTCCATCATCTGCCAGTTCAAAAATCACCATTTAACATGTAAATATCATGTTAAATTACCCATTCATACCTGAAGATACGATATGATTTCCAATCTTTATTAAATGTAATTAGGCCTTCGTCATAAATTCAGAGTTCGGGATGCTGAAGCTAGGCACTCTAATTTCCGACTAGCTTACCTTTTCATTCTTACTTAAATATTAGCTATGGTGTTTATCAAAATATGCTGAATATCACCATTTGTCTTAATGAGCGTTATGAAAGTATTACAAGACCACGTTACTAAAAGCACACTCCACTACAATCCGAGTTTGATGTCTAAACATCATCTTCAGGTGATTTAAAAAGGTGCGACACTCCCTTATCTACTGATTGTAGGAGGATAGAAGAGGAGGAAAGAGGGAGGACGAAATTTAGGAGAAGAGAAATTCTCATGCAATAACGGATAGAATAAGGGACTCGGCGGGTAACAAACTCATTAATAAGATGAAAATCAGTCACAACACGTTTTATAATTTCAAGCTTTTCTAAAGCATTGAGCTCGAATTGGTCACCTGTAAAATGTAGCGCATTTAATTTTAAATCTTTCAGGTGGGTTTTGGTTAAATGATGGTGAGCTGTACATCTCTTATCCTGTGACCACCAGAGTGATTGCTGAGCGGTAATCGTGGTGGAGTGTGTTTTTAATTCCATGGTTTTCTGAATATTTCATCACGTTGATGAATATTTGTGATGGAATGACACAAAGTTTGTGACGGTTGCATTTTATTATCATTAACTATCTTCCTCTGCAGTGCTTGCGATACATTTCTCTCTTCGACGATTGCTTTCAATGGGTGAAGTGACGAAAAATATATCCAAAAAGTTTCCTCTCCGGTGTTTTCATTAACTCAAAATCTAATCTCTCCAGTGCTTCGTTGGAGTTCCTTTTCGGTGAACTCTCTGTCGAAAATAAGGTGTGCGCTGAAATTAGGCGGTAAAAATATTAGGGAAATTGAGAGAAATCAACCATGAAATCAGTAGATTTCACTTTCTATCGCTACTATGGTTTATGTCTTGGGAGGTTGCCTCTTGGGATTCCTCCATCACTTCCCCCTCCCACTTTCCATGGAAACCCTTAAAAGTGTGTGTGCTTCCCCATGGGGAGATATATTCCCCCTCCTCCCTCCCATACCCCTCAGTTTGCCTTCGGGTGTTCTCCCTTCGCGCTCGACGGCTTTCCTTCAATGTTTCCGATGAAATCGGTTTATGTTTTTTTCCCTTCCTTTTTCCCTCAATCAAAAACCGTCTCCAATCACGGTCGATGTTTAACTTTGCGCGATCCCCGTCTCTTCCCTCCGCTGAGTTATTGACTCCGAGATGTTCTTGGAAGAAGTAGAGGAGAGGGGAGGTAGGCGGGTCTTGCCGCGGCCGCCGCCCGCCCTCGCAAAACCCTAAGGCTCCTCCACCCGGGAGGGGGGGGGCGTTTTCTTCGGCCGGGCGAGAGGAGGCCATCTTTAGCGGATGTGACCGTTAAACCTATGCTGCTTCCACTGTTTCTATTACTCCCCTTCCTCTGTTCTCCTCTTTATCATTCTCTCCCACTTCCTTTCCTCAAAACAAGCAGGGAAAGCGATTTGGAGAGAGGGATTGGTGCTCTCCATTCTTAATATGGCTCGCTTCTGGTCGGGAGGCTGATGCTTCGTCCTCTTAGGTGTCCCATATCTGCCGCTCGCTCTCTGTCTTTGCTGCATATCTCCCGTTGTTCTATCTTCTTTCATATAACTCAGTCATCTTTCTGTCATAGCTTCGTCTCCATCATCCTCTGGCTTATTCTCTCATCTCATCTACCCACTCGACTCTGCTATTTGACTCACAGTGAGTCGAAGGAGAAGTACCATATCCCCCTCTTCCGCTCACTCCATCTCCTTCCCTTTGACATTGCTGTAATTTATTTTACCTTCCCATTAACTTCATTATGAGGGAGATCATCGTGTGATCATCATCAAATACATTTAAATGGCAAAAATTCTTCATAAACCTTTATAGCTTACCTCTACACTCGCAATAATTACGAACATGAATATATTTTTTGTAAATTCTCATTACAACAAATTGTAATTAAAATGCCAGGAAAGGAATCCTAGATTCATTTTCCTCTTCCTACCTAAACAATTTTTGGCTCCTTAGGTGTTAAAATAAATCATTCAGCCATATAATATTCAAATATGACTTCTATACAACTCGTTTGTTTCCACCTGAGTATAAATTAGTAGATATACAGACTGTAGCCATGACCTGCTCAGGAAAAATCTCAGTATCAACTGTCATATTGTACAATAATATTGGTGAACATGAAAAATATACATTTGATACATTTGATACATTTGATATTGAAGTTATGGCAATTACTTTCCAAAATTTATTCTTTTAAGGAGATCGAATGACTTGATTAACTTAACCATTGTTTCATTTCAGTAAAGTGATGTAACCATTCCATTATTGCTTCATCTTAAGTAGTAGTAAAACTTCAACGGATATTTTTGCGGAAAATTCGATTTTTTGTATTCATCTATTGCATAGAGTTCCTATCAGCGCTATACTCGAAGATTTTTTTGTTTTTGTACGAAGATTTTTAGGTTTTACGAAAAAAGCAGCCCTTTTTCTCCGCTTGATGTCAAGGTGTAATGGAATTTGTCTTTATTAACAGAAAATAGAATAGTAAATGAAAGGTGATGCAAAAACGGAGATTGCTCCTTTTCATTGGTGGTGATCGTGATGAATATCAGCGATAACGGGGTGGAATTATTTGCATCCTCTAGAACTCAGCCGATGAATGTTATTTTTGGTGGCCGAAAATGATTACCTCCAAATAAAAAAATGGAATCCAATTATTATTTTGAGATTTTATTTTAAGTATTTTGCCACATTTTATAGACAAAAGAGCGGAAAAGAGAAAAAATAATTGTTCCCAGGATGGAAATTATCATGATATAGGCAATGCAAATCATCTATAAGCATTATATGGATACTGTTTTTTAATAATTAAAAAAAATTCATAGTTCTAAACCTCCTTATCAAAGCCTTACATGGTCATAATTCAATCATAATCATATGACATGAAGCGTTTTGATCAATCATAACTACATGACCTTAACGGTATTGATTTTATTCAAAAAAGGACCTTCGCCAATAATAATTAAGTTAATCTTTAATGCTAAAATTCAAAACCTCGTTTGTACGCAGCTTCGCTGCTATATGTGGTCGACCAAAGAGATTTATTTGTAAAAAAAGGTAGCTTATTTATTTAATTAAACATGTATTATTTACTCCCAATCACTGGAAAACCCCTGTTAATAATCCTTTCAAGCAAAATCCAAGTATGGATAAAATTTGCCCTTATGCTAGCTAAAAGAACTCTCGATAGTTGCCCTTTTGTTTTGTAAAAGTTCCAATTTGGAAATATTAGTGGGTTTGTACAGACATAATCCGTGTCCTCCTGAGGATTTTAAGCCGTAGGAGCGTTAGACTTATGATTCAAGTACTTCTATATTGAGGACGAGAATGAGTACTCCGGGCTAAATTTTATCAAAATTGTTGTATGAAAATGTGCACAAGCCGATTTATGAGGAGGGAGTTTCTCTTAAAACTACTGACTACTGAGTTCCGTCTTAAAACTGACCCCATGCCACGTTGGAGAAAATTATAAAGGCAATGTATAAAGGCCATTTTCTGCAGACAACAATATGGTAATGCATAATAGGGGTGCACTAGTGAGTTTGTCTGGGATATTACCTGGTTTAACGAATCAGGAATAGATGTCAGCAGTGTGAAATCATTTTTAACAGCAAATTCATGGATATGCTGTAGCAAGGCATACCTACGTCGCGTATCTTATGCAGTATTATTGAACCTTTTATGAACTAGGATTTGTATTCCTGGGAGAGTGTTTTTTTCCTCTACATCACAAGTATTTGAGGTCAAAGAAACAATGTACTCAACTAAATATTCTCTGTGTCGCTCTGAAACACGTCAGCTCTGAATTTCTCAATCAAGCTAAGCCTACCATGCAGGCTCCAACTTTACTTTAGCCATTTGACGTGAAAGGGTTTGATTGTAGATTGTCATGGTTGGGGAGATACGAGACGAAGTATCGAAAGATAGAGTAAGATAGAGTTTGAAGAGAGAGCCTTCGGGAGGTAGTGCGTCTAGACCCCGGGGTCTGGAAGGGATGAAAGGAAGAAGGCGAAGCGAAGCAAGGGACGAGGATTTCAAGACCACGAAGGGGAGAGCCTCTCAAAGCGCCGCCATTGCCCACCACCACGTCACTTTCTCTTTTCTGTCAGTCAAGTCAGCCCGCCTCCTCTCCTCTTGTACCCCCAGATTCCTCTTTCCCGTCCCCTTTTGGACTGGAGGCGCGGTCAAGCGCCATGCCGACTGCTCCCGATCACTCCCCTCCCAACCTACTCTCTTCCCCCGTGCTCACTCCAATCCTCCCTCGGAAAACACTTTCCTCGCTCGACGGCGGTTTCTTCCGCCCGGCTCCTCCCCCCGGCGTCTCCCGCTCCCCCTTCCCGCTCCCACCCCTCGATGGTCTCCGCCGCCTACCCGCCCTTACCCGCATCCGCTTTCCCCCGACGACGCACTGGCTTCCGTCCAAAAACTAATAAAATCCGATTTCTCGCTCCTTCGTCGCCTTCCCTGCTCGCAAAAACAGTTTTCGGAATAATTCGCAATCAATCTGCGTTTTATATCCTTTTGCAGCCGTAAACTGGATCGGAATACGTTTTTTTTGGTTGGGAAATGGGTCCCACGAGTGCCGCCGAATGCGGTAATATCTACCTTTTCCAAACTATTTCACATCGGGATTACGAAAAATCTTTTAAAAATTGTTTTTACTACCATTTATATTCCATTTTTTTCCTGTTTGCTCCTGTTTATCACCATGATCAAATTTATTTATCCGTTTTCGAAAGTGGTTACTTGAGAAACAGTTTCATTTTTCACCTGAGATAAACTTTGTTGACTCGTGTTAACAGGGCTAATAAACTATTTTATAACATAACTAAAGAAACTTGCATTGCAGTATTTAGAATAGAGTTAAATTGTTTTCTTTACTCACTTTTATTATGAATCACCAAAGAGTCATTTATCAGTGCCCTGCCTCCACAATTATTCTCTGTACCCCGTTTTCTTAAATATATATTTTTTCGATTCTTATTTTTAGCTTAGTATTTTACTGAAAGCCAAAGTGTATTAATTGAGATTTTGTCCAACACTGCTGGCAAACTTAAGCTTGAAGAGGCCAAGTCTAAGACAGAATCTTTGTTGACATTTAACAGGTCAATAGCATTGACAATAAATTCACTTTGTTGCACCTATTGCTTGATAATAAAATCAAGAATCTTCCTCGTATAGTTTCAACGCAAAAATACATCATTGTAAATCAATGCGTCTTTTAATTTTGAATTTGTTTTTATTTTCACTGATACTATGTGTCCAACAGAACTTTGAAAATTGAACTTTACATGTTATTGCAAAAAAGTCTCACAATGTGTGAATTTACCGTTTATTTGCTCGATTTTTGGAGCACATTTAAAAAGTGGTGTCTCCAGCTATAGTTTGTGGCTAGTTTAAATTCCCGAGTAAATATAAACGTTTGGCTAGTTTAAATTCCCGAGTAAATATAAACGTTTGCCTTGCATTTCTTGTTCACTTGGTTTAAACTTAACGATAGTTTCAGATAAATACAGATAAAGATAGAATTCACCGTTTATTTGCTCGATTTTTGGAGCACATTTTAAACGTTTTTTCTCCAGCTATAGTTTGTGGCTAGTTTAAATTCATGAGTAAATATCAACGTTTGGCTTGTTTAAATTCCCGAGTAAATATAAACGTTTGCCTTGCATTACTTGTTCACTTGGTTTTAACTTAACGATAGTTGTCGTTGGGGAAAGTACTCTGGAAATTCTATTCGCTAATAAGGCTAAAAAGTGATCAGAGGAGATAAGACTGTATTAACCTACATAATGTGGTGTCTTTAATTGATTGAAATACTATTTTAAGAGTGATATGACTCTTGTTATTTTTGTGGAGAATATTTACATGTAAATTTTAGTACTTCATTGCATTCAAATGAGAGATACACATTTCCGAATCCCGTAAAAATATAGGAGTGGAGTTGAGCAGCCATTTTTGACGAAGTACTTGATTTACTTTGCGATAATAGGTGGCATTTTGTCATTCGACACATTCTCAAGTTTTTATTTTTCTAGTCTGAGCGTTGATGTGCTTTATCAATCCTTACTGGACAAATACAAAAAATAAATTTCGTTCAACTTCGTCCATCTAGCATGGTTATAAAGGTTTTATTGCCATGTGCAGTGGATGAAAATTTTTTTAAATCTTGGAAAAAGTTTTGATAACCACTTTGTTGAACTTTCGCAGTAAAATGTTTCTCGCGATAAAGTTTGGGGAATTACAGTCTGGGAACAACAGTGTGACCGGCGCCCAAAAATAAGTGTGCCGCTTCTTTCGAGCTACTGGGCAAAACGCTCGCTTCCTTATTTAGAATCCTTAGTCATTTATTCTGCTCCCTCTGTGAAGTAGATATACCTCGCATTTATTCTATATCTTCCCCGGGCATAAACTTTCCGTATCTCCAATCTCATTCCATTCCAGAGACAGCGTTCCTCTCCTTTAAATTAGCTCGTAAAATGCGTAGTATTTGTTTTGTCTATTCGTGTGAATGGCTTTTCTGCTTTCACGTCTTTTACAAATGGCGTCCATGAAGAGGACTTTGCCCCCACCATTTTTTTATTTCCTTCTGAAACCGCCACGCCCCATCTTTGAATGCTGCATCGTCGTCATGGCAACTTTCCGCTTGCTCGTCCTAAACATTCCCTTCCTTCGGAAAAGTCCTTTCTTTCAATAGCGGAGTGTAAAAAGTTTTGTAATTGAATGAAATATGATAGCTTCGTTGGAAAAAATAAAGCAGCCAAGCTTAAATAAATCCTCTTTTTTCTACTGTCCAGGAATTTCCTGACCAACTTTAATTGGCTTTTTATTTTGATGTATCCATACACGCACTATTCATAGAACACTTGGAGAACTAATTATCAATGCTGCTATAGTATATTAACACATTATTGTGTCTATGTTAGCAATATTAATTGCGGGAAATTACGTAAAATTTATGACATCGTCTTCTGAAAGCTTTGTTAAATTAGCATTCTATTACATTCAGTGTTCTCCCTACACTAAGATAAGTGCCTTCGATAACATTCATTTAAGTATTTTGCACAAATGATTCACGTCATTCACGATTCACGCTAACGTTGTGTTAATTTCTAACGAATAACAGTCTAGAATTATAGCTCAGTTTATGATAAAAATAAGATGAATGATTCGTCATATCAGGTCATTTATAGACGCAATAAGAAAAGCATTTTCTTCAGTCTCGTATGAAAACTATTTTCAACCTTTGGTCAAGAATCTTCAATTCATTCGATGTGATCGTCATTTTTAACAGTCATTGGGCGTGTCACCCCTGTATCCCTACTGCTCTACACTCCATTTATATTATTTTTATTTGCTTTTCCATTTTTTGATGCGCTTCAAATGTATTCAACCTTTTATGTCCTGATCACTTATTACACAAAAAGTTCATTAAAAAGTAGAAAGCCTACTCACCGTTGATTTTTCACCTCTCTGTAACTCACCATACACATGTGTGGAAATATCAAGTTTTTTTACTTAAAATATACTAGGGAATAAAAACTTGCATGTATATGCATGCATATGTATATGCACTATGTTGTATATACTGTAATTTTTTATTTTAGTTTAATATTCACAAGACAATGGCCTATAAAATCGTTACCTACACTTGCCAGTACGTATCACCAGGCAAACCAATGTATTATGCCAAAAGAGTAATGATGATTTTGAGGCTAACATAAACTCTATCAGATTGCAGTAAAAAAAATTCCAATAACATACAAGGCGTGATTCTGCCCGAATATTGGAAATATTACATTTCAACTCTCAGATAACGCGTTTCTCTATTTTAATTGGATGATTTCTGTATCTCAGTTTATTATGTATAGGTTTGCTTACGAACTCAACCGCACTGTTCTCAGTTTAGCTAACTTTATTGAATGAAATATGTATAAAAAATAAGAGCATAATCTTAATGAATGTATTTGAACTTAATATTTCCATCATTTTATAAAGAGTCAAAGAAAATGTGCCGTTTTAGGCCAAAAGATACTTCCTAATATGGTATATGGTGATGAAATCTTTCGTTCGCTACAAAATAAAATTCAAAACGAGAGTTAAATGAAAATTATCGTGGATCTTTTCTTTCTAATTTTGTGTTATTTTAATTGTCTTTGTATTTTCCTTGAGCTATAGACTTTGTGTATGGGTGAGACGTAAATAATGATGTTTCAAGAGAACTCTCTCTATAATATTGTCGAGATTAGATATAATGCTTCCTAATACCCTACAAGTGGTGCCGTTCTTCTATGAATGGATGAGATTTGGAAAAAATCGTGGGCTTTGAGAACACTATCTTGAATGCCTGCTTTCCTCAAATACCACTATTCCTTTCAAAGGCTTTTTTCCATCCCCAGGATAGCCTCTCTTACAACAGACGGTTGATTTTGGTCTTGCGGCAGCTGAAAAAAACTCCACTCTCCTGTTGTTTTTTCGCACACGCCCAGTCTGACGCTCCTCATTGTTGAAAGCGAGAACATCTTTCGACTCTTTTACCTTGGTCGAAGCTTTTCTCATTTCCATTCTATGGAATGTTAACTCTTTAATCACCTCCGATTTTTTCTTGTTTTGTTCAGTGGTTACCTTTACCTCTTGGCTCCTCTCATCCCGCACCACATCTTCATGCAGATAATACATGCACAAGCCACATCCAGGGTGTGCGGCCGGGGGTGAGTTATCACTAGCATACACTATTATGCGCCACTGCCGTATACACTTCCATTTATTTCAAACTCTGCTCATGGCATCTTCATTCCTGGATTTCAACACTTTTATTCCCATTCCAGTCTCTTGCACAAGAGTAGAATGAAATCCCATACCACCATGCCGGTGCCGCCTGTCGGTTATCTGATAGGGGCACTCGAATGCGATAAAATAAATCTCCACATACGCCTCACATACGTCTTATCTCGGCCTCGATGCCATTCAATCCTAAGTTCCATTGCATGAGATCTATCACGAGACGCTCTTTTTTGTGGCAGGATCATTTCATTATACGAAGCTGCAATTAGAAAAAAATATTTATGAAAAATATTTAAAAAAAAAAGAAATTATTTTGAATTATTTTCATTCGTCCACCTAATAAGTAAATCATCCCCAACAGTAATTTATCCCCAGGCAGGTTTCCTCCAGCTCTCCACTCTATTCTGTTTTCATCATATACAGTATTTCTCGGTAGTTTTTTATTTCAATATATAATCCGTTTCATGAATTTAATGATTAATAATTGATGTTTGGCAGTTTTTCCCATTCATTTTTTTTCATTTATAATTGCTTTTAAGGCAAATTAAACAAGATAGTTCCATAGTCATATTAGAGACCACAATCGAAACAAGTTTTTATTTCAGTAGCTGTTGGAAGCATGGTTTTTTTGCAATTCTGATAATGCTACTGCAGTGAGATATTTTCAATGAGACATTTTCAAATTTAGTCGAGAAAACGTAGGTACTAACTATTACTGGTAATTATTTGACGAGATCCAGGTTTTATTTGTCGTTTTTTAAATAAAGTCTCTCTGGAGTGCATACACGTGCCGTTTCCATTGTAAAAGGACTGTTATTATTTGTCAAATATTTCGGGAAGTAGTTCGGTATGGAGCAAATATTTTGGTACCTTTGGGCGAGTAAAATATTTTTCTTTAAAATGAGACTAAATTCATTGATTTCTAGGTAAAATTATATTTCGCTCAAACTACCTTCAATGGCTATCAAATTTTTGAGTATCTCTAATATTTATGTTCCGACTATTCACCGTTTTTTATAAGAACTTTATCCCCTCATTTCTTTGAAGAATTTGTCCGATGGAGTTCTTTTCAGTTACAAGTTTTTGCCACTCTTCTTTGAATTCTTTGATTGATTGGTTCTGGTTAGGATTCATCTTGAATACACCGCAAGCATTTAGTATCCTGCTCACAAAGTGTGAAATCGTGGAGTAAATGATATTCAAAGTTAATCTGTACGCTTCGTTTAAAACGTCTACGAACAAACGGATATTGCCTGAGTGAAGTATTGGAAAGGACAGGGTTTGTGAGCCATTTGAAAGCTGAAGACTGTAATTAAAATTCCTTCTTTATTCATATCGCTTTGGATTAAAACTAAAACAATAAGGCATTTTTTTTGGAATCCACGGAAGTGCAGGAAAATCTACTTTTCTTGTTGGTGTTCAAACGTTTCTCAGTTTGTATTTGATTTTCCACGTGCAGGGAAACAATTTTTACCCTTGAAAATAATATTGATGTCAAAATTCTGCTGTGGATGAGTCTGGAAAACTCCGGGGCCATCCTTAATAGGGCAATAAAGCTTGAATACGACTTTTAGATAAAAGTTTTATATGTGAACGTACATGAATGAAGTTATTTTAACTTCAAATCAATCTGATACCATTCTTTTGGTGGATCAAGTGACACTTTTTTTCATTCATTCTTTATTTATTTTCCTGGACTGGCCTTACAGTAGGATGAAGTATCAGTCAGCGGCAAATCTATACGTACATAACTTCGAGGCACAAAACCTGACGTTAACCTATAAGATTTCCTTCATATGGAACCGAAACGATCCCTTTCCCGTTCCCTTCATTCGGAGAGGACCCTTCCGGTCCTTTTACCCAAGCATCGCGCTTCGCTGGCCAGGTATATCAAAGTCAAGAGATAAGGAACGGAGATCGAATGTCGAATGCTCTCTCCTCGTCTTCTTTCCCCGTCCTCCTCATCACTCCATCCTCGTTTCTCTCCCTCCATCTCCGACTTATCCCTTACTTCTCCATACGCCTTTCCGCCACCGACCTGCCTCGAGTTGGATTAAAACTCAAAATCCTCCAATAACGGATTCGGGGAGTCTTTCGCTCGGATGGCCATTTTAATTTCGAGTTCTCATTCCTTCCTTGCGGCTGTATTGGGCTCATGTGAGCCACGGCCATCTCTCCCTCTCACGCTGGAGAAGGGTTTATCTTTTTAAGGGAGGAAGCGCTCGGGTCTCATATCCACTGCGGTGTAACACCAAGCCTAGCATAAACTTAAGGACGAATGAGTGAAATATGGGCTAAAAATATAGGTTCAATGGCATAGGACATTGCGTTTATTATCGTGACCCACATGCCACTAGTCTGTCTAGTAACTTCAATTTATAACAATGCATTTGGAGGCGCATTCGAAGATCGAATATAATTTTTTTCTTCTAAATGCATGTTGGAGTAAATTTAATGATGCTTTTCTTGTTTTGGTGCCATTTTTTCTATTTTTGTTGTTCCAGATTCCATTCAAACTTATTCGATACCTGCATCATCAATGCTGATTAAGAGTTCGAGAAAATGAGCGAGTTATTGACAATTTATCCTCTTGTATATTGTGAGAAAATAAATCGCTACTGTAAATGCCAAGTCTGCAGGAGTTTGTATTGAAAAACACCCAGTACTCTTTTCGCGATGTTTTACTTGTTCTATTGAAAGACAATTGAGGAGAATCTCAGACCCTTAATTACTTCATGCCGCATGTATGGCATTGATTTTATGGCCAGGCTTTCTTTCATTATCCCCCTTTTTAATACTCTTCTGCGGTATGAATAATTGTTGACGTAAGCTTATGTTTATTACTTGGCAATAACTGAGAGTTGTGGATACTTTTTTTGCGCATTTTTAAAAGTTCAGGGACACGTATTCGTCGATATTCATTATCGGTGTGGAAAAAAGTGGGGCATGTCTGAATTTTTGTTCTATCCACGTGCTTTTTAATGCGAATTTATCATCTCCTTTTTTGTGACGACATATTCTATAAGACTAGTTATCAACGTTTCTTAAGCGCCAATTAATAAAAACCGCGGAAACTAATATCAATGGCCATTAATAAGAAGTCAAATAAAAATAGGGGCGAGACTAATAGAGATTGTATCTTGTTAGATTATATATTCAATTTGTACATGTCAGACACAATTGGAAAAACCAAAATTAGGGAGTCAAGGCAGAGAGGTAAAATTAAAACCGATCCATTTTTCCGGTGTGCTAATAGCACTGTTTATTAGCTAAATATTTGACATATTGAAAACTACATGATAATATTTTGTAAAATATGCATTGCGTGATCATTTTTGTCCATTCCGTGTCATTGGGCGTAATAACAATTTTGCATCATTATTTTAGAAAACACGTTTGAAGTAAGAGTTGGTCCCAGCGTGAGTACCATGGAATCCTCACGCGAAGACATTTAATATTGAGTGCAGCTACGTGGTGAGCAGTTCGCAATATTTCACCTGAAAGCTTTCTTTCCTGCCAGCACCGGGAGAAAGCGGGAGTAGTAGCTTCCACGTGGGTGTCATTGTGCGCGCGAATATGTTGAAAGGTGCGCAGAAAGGAAAGGAAGGGGGAGAGGAAGACATTGTGAAACATTTCGGGGAGGGGGAATGGGTGGAATTCTAAGATGGAGAATGTATATGAGCGTGCCAAGAGCCTTTTATAGTCCCCTTTTTATTCTCAACTTTCGTCTTGTCTTCAAAATAATAGAACATATGCCATGGTAACGGACCGTGCAATTCACTCGCGTTCGCGAAGAGATATGTTGTTGCGAGAAACTCCGGTGAAAAATAACGACCGCGGTGATTTTTCTCAGGATGCGGCAAGACAGTAGAACTACTCCTTATATACCTACTGGAGCTAGGGGGTTGAAGAGATATATAAAAAGGGCTCTTTCATTTTTTTGTTGGGATGAGTGTCATTTATTTATCCCGAGAGTTGTTTTTTTGTTATCAGGAGTCTTTTATTTGAATGCACGGAGGAAGGGGATTGGAGTAATGGAAGGCCGAAAATGAAAGAGACTGCCTCGTGAAAAAGAAAGCGGGAAAGAAGGATTCTAGGAAACATAATTGTGCCATTTATTTCTTACTTCTCGGTATAGAAAGTAAGCATTGTATCATCTGACGATGTCTTGAATGCAGCACTGCACAGAAACGAAGTCTTGAATTTCAAATGGCCATTTTATGGACTTCTTTAACTTTAGAATTTAGTTATGCTAGTAATATAATCCCCATGATATGGTTTCTTTACTATGCAGAAATAACATTTTAGTGTGCTGTAATTACCCATACATTAGTAGATTATCATAAAAATGTAGAATATAGTGTAGTTTAATGAGACCATTACACTAAAGCAATATAAAAAGTTTGAGTAGTATATTATATTTCAAATTCTTTAAATATCCCACTCAACTATTATCTAGTTAAATGGGCTCGGTGTAGAATCAAGTTATACACTGTCCTTATTTTGATATAACAAGTTCAGATAACTGCCGCACATTACGCGCAGTGTGGTTGACGACGATCATTCTGAATACATTCGTGCCATGGCATTGTGTTTACAATCTAATTATAGGTCGATAATGCCAACTACTGGGAAGTCAATATCTATTTCGAGCCAGCGAAAATAAAAAGACCATTACTCTCCGAAAAATCACTGCCAAGTGGCCGGAGGGATTACCCTGACAAGTGAAAATGAGTTTACATGAAAAAAAAATTTTCAGGTTTCTTATAATTCCTCTTTTCTTAGAGCCCACATAAAATTGCATATTCAGGTATGTTTAATGTTTGTTCATTAATGTTTGGAGGTGTAAATTAATATTTTATCAAATTCAGGGAAATGAAAAGACAAAACAAGACTAGTGATTGTACATCTTTCACAAATAAGCTCGTGCTTATGATACCACGTTATGATGATAATAAGTAAGTTCTCGGGTGATGGCCTTCATAGGTTCGACTTAATAATTTCACGTGAAATATTTCCTCGTTGTAAAATCTTAAGTCAATTCACTCATTCATCGATATCTCTTAATCGAAGAAACCGACTGCCTAATGTGATATACAGTTCCCTAACTCAGTTAACATCAAGATAACAAAGAGACTACGTCTCATCCTGTGCCAGATTTGGAATTGTGTTTGACTTTCTGTCGTAAATGTATATTTTAGTGTTCTAAATTCTGTTCCAGATAAGACTTATTAAATTTGTATTCATAATTTATTAACGTTATATGAATTATTTTTATGGACATTATATGGCAAATATATGCCATGGTCCAATCATTTTTAGAAGGGTATATTTATTTGCTTCTGAAAGATACTTATCGTCACTACCAGGAGTGATAATTCCATTCTAGCATACATCTTGTAGTTTATTGAAATAATTTAAGTGCGTACTTCCAGCTTTTTTGTTGCAGAAGTGCCAAAAAAGTTGAGAGGATGAAGAACCAGAATATGTGTGCCGGATGGAAATTAGCTGAAATAGCCTCTATTGCCTTTTAATATCAGTATACAATCCACATTGAAATAATAGGGTTAAAATTATTTAAAAACACTCGCAGGATAGATTGGTACCTTGAAGTACTTTAATTTAGCTGAATAATTTATTTCCTCGGCGAGGCATAGTTTACCATAAGGCAGGCTTACCAAGTGGGAAATGGTGGCTTCGTTTAATAATCGCCTAGTCTCGCCATCCTGTTCCTCGCGGCTTGTGAAAGGTTTCTCAGGAGGGACGAAACCGACTACTGATTACCAAGGACCTGGCCCCGGGAACGGCGAGGTCGAAAATGGGCTTTAATTTATTTTGCGGGTGCACTGTTGTAAAGCAGGTCGCCTACATCTTTCTCTTCATTGGCGTCCCTCTTTTCCTCCTTGGCATTTTTATTCCGACCCTTAATCTCTCAAATCCACCCTATGTTGCATCCATCCCAATATCTTTGTGCGGTTTAATTATGCAACCATGCAACGTGGTATTCCAGGGATTGCTATCCGCTAGTTTCCCCAAACGGCCAAGATTGCTCAATCAGAACCTCCAGGGGTTTATGAAAAATGATCGCTTATTAAATGATTTTGTACTTTCCCGGCGAATATTATGTGTGAAATTTTCTCGGGATTCACACCGGATTAAATCGCTTATTGTATGTAATGTTCATTTACTGTCTTTTACATTGACATTGAGCCTTGATTATTTTGGTTTTACATTAGCATTTTCAAGAACTCAATGTTGCATTTCAAAATTTGAGCGATTTTTTTGTGCAGGTGTCGTAATGTTCAAAATGAGTATATTGAAAGAGACGCCTTTAATATAAATATATTTTGTACTTTACTCACAAAAAACATCAGTTTAAGTCAAGATCTAGAATGTTATTTCAATGGCAACTATCTACCTTTTATTATTACATGGGTCCCAATCTGCTGCATTAATACCAACGCAAACAAGAGAAAGTGGTTTATAATGTTTGAGTGTCTTGGCTAATCTAAACCGTTTTTCTTAGATAATTCAATGAAATATATCAGACCTATAATGTGTTCAGCATAAGATATTGCTCCGGTAATCCATGGATTTACGTGATTTCAGCCACATATTTCTATTTTAGTTCTAGAAATACACCGTATTTTTCAAATTCTGCTTTAACATCCCATCAAATGAAACCAATAATAATATTATCAAAAAGAGTCACCGGTAGAGCTTAAATTAAATATAGAGAGAAATTTGAGCAGTTAGTAGTCATACTTAAAAGATATGCGATACAGTATTTTAATATATAATGCAATCTAGAGAATTGAATTAATAGGCTGATGTTAGTTTTATCCACACTGAGAAGAAATAGTTGCTGGTTATCGGCCAATGCACACATATGAAAGAAATGCTTAAAACCACGGGTCATTATACTTAGCTTGTTTTGAAATTTAAAAAAATGCATATTGGAGTAACTTTCTATTGCTTATCTGATATTATGGCTTAAGAGATCGCATACAACATGACTGCTTTTTGGTCTCCTTCGTCGCAGCATGTTTAGCTTGAGATCATTAGATCATCTAGATTTCGTAAAGAGATCAAAGACTTGATTATTTGTTTATATGTAGAGATTTTATATTTATACCTGCTTTAAAAAAAACAACATGAAACATTTTGCAGATAACCAAGTAGATGCTGGATTTAAATCCAGCCTTAGGCAAGGATACCGTGTGAAAAATATAGGAATTCTTGGACCTAGTCTACGTTGAGAAGTGACTTATAAATTGAATTCCATGTGTTCAAGAGTCGTACTCAGACCAACCTTCGAGTCTATAGAAAGTTGACTGATTTTATTTTTTCTTTTCAGTAAAGATATTTTTACTAGCTATCATAATTTTTCGGCGACGAAAAATGTACATATTAAATGTGTCCCTCAAAATCTTACGCACAATGAATAATTGTTTGGATAAGTATTAAAGAATTTCATTTAAAACTATGAGCTCAAATTGTAACACTCTGATTTATATTTTTTACTTTGAGCATTTTTATTGTAAGCTATGCTAAAAATGATTTGGTGAGGCTGCCATTCCTTAACATCGAGGAATTTGGCGGAGGTTCCCAAAGTGTATATTTAATATTCAAGTTGCTTTTTTACCTTATACCATTTTCTGATTCATGAAGGATACTTTTTAACCTTTAGAATTTTAGACAATAAAACTCATGGTGCATAATATGACTATCTAATCTACTGAGAGTAAGTATAGTACAATATGTTTTCAATGTAGCTTTAGCGTCTCATCGTCTCACCTTATCATATCATCTTTTTTATCAAGTTTTATATGAACTATTTTCATGAAAAATTGTTACCAATTGATAAACAATTTTTATAATAATATAAGAAATGCACTAAAACATTCTCTTGGATAAAAATTCTACAGTTGCAACCACACACTGCCCTGCAAGTCGCCGCATAAGCATGTGGCAGGGGGTGTTAGAAAACCAGCCGTGTGAATATTTAGGGAATAAGGTTTTGGGATGTGAAACGGTGACGTGTATTATGGAGCTGTAATGAGTGGAGGTCAAGTTTTATTATAGTCACTTATTGTGCGTGGATTGAGCGAGCTTTGTATCTAACTGTTTGGCAATATATCTCTCTTATTTTATCGCTTCTGTCAGACCTAGAAATGTAGTGTGACGTGATAATAATATTTAAAGTCAATCGGATAACCTGTTTTTAGAAATGAAGTTGTAAGGATTACGATTGTTTAATTATTAGTACTAGTGTATGTAGTACTAGTAAAAACACATAAGATATGCAAGGATATTTCAAGCATGAAAGAAATCTGTTCTCAAGATTAACAAAATACCTCCGTGAAAATATGTTACACATACACCTGACTTTTATGTGAATGGCAAATCTCAATTTTATCGTTGTAGTTATGGTTACATTAACATTTGAAATGTTTGATTTAAAATCCCATTTAAATGAAAAATAACACGTTGCAAAATTCCTTAAGAATCACGTGAAGACTAGTTCATACATTATTTCAGAACAAGTTCCCCATGGGCAAACTCTAATTCTCCAAAACTTCTGTTTAATCTTCAGCTTTTAAACTTTTTCTGGTGTTAGCCGGTTCTTGCGGAATAAGCTCATCCTTCTTTTGACTTTTTGTTAGATTCCCTGAATCTTTCTTAATCCCGAAAAATTATTCTCAAGCGTACAATAAAATCCTCTTTTCCAACATCCAGCCCTTTTTCCTTCATTTTCTCATGTTTCTACAAAAACAGTTCACTTCAATCCTGCTACAAAGCTCTTCTCATCGCGTGACACTTCCTAATTCATTGTTTTTCTTGTTATTTTTTCTGTCTTTTTGGATAAACTAAGGCATTTTTCGTATTCTTTTCAATGCCAGATGCATAGGTTTTTAAGGTTTTTTTGCCTCTTTTTAACATTTGAAATTCCAGTGAATTGCATTTGTATATCTTGATAGTGTTGTTTATATTTTTTTTGGTATTCTAAAGTTTCTGTCGAAAAAGAAATCTTCATGGTAAAGATAATGATGAGAGGAAACGTTAAAAGGTTATGTTAGATACAAAATGCTAAAGAGGGACATACACGCTTCGCATTAAAAAGCTCGAGGACACATTGATTCTAATTGACACGTCGTTATGCAGTAAGTATCATTACACTGGCGTTATGCAGTAAGTATCATTACACTGGCGTCAATAACGCAAATGAACACATTTCCGCGAAAATGCCTCGTGGCGTAATACCTTTTTTTTTTGGAGTGAACCTTTTCAAAAATCATCCTATCTTTTTTGGCGAGCCAAAGTTCCATGAATTTTAAATTACGCATGATTGATTGAACGCCAAATTCCAATTTTCAGCCTTCAGTTCCAAAAAATTGATGTCGGATTTGCCATTAAATATAATTTTTGAGTGAAATCAAATCTGATTGCAACTCATAGTTATTTTTGTTTTTAACCCCTACTTAATTTCTTCCTTTCCGCATAGAAATTTTTCTGATATTATTAAAACGTAAACTGCTAAATAGAAGTATTTTCCTTTGATTAATCTGTCTCTGTAGTGAATTATATAAAATTGCATTGCTAATAAATTTCACCAAGAGCTGTAAAACTGATTACAAAATTTTTCCGCTATTTCCGTACGTTTATTTTATTTAGTCTCTCAAGAAATAATATCAGTCAATCACGATTTTTAAAGGTGTTATTAATATCAGTTTAGCTTTCAACAATCCTTCTATATATTTCTCCTAACCCCGCAGTTGTTTAACACTGTAATACCCCGAAAGACCTCACCTTTTGAATCAGGCTCCCCTTGTTAGAGTGCGGATGAATTCCTTCCTAGTATTTTGTGTTGTAGCTCCCAAACTCTCTAGGCAGTCCCTGAAAATAGGATCGTAAATGTTTGCTATGTTGCAAGCATACGTAGAGAATTTGTGCTCTCTAGTTTCTATTATGGCTTAACCCTTGTGGGTATACCCGGGTTTTCTAACACTAACGCATACCCAGGTACCCGGGTACCCAAAAAGATTATAAGTGGACTAAAGAGTTTTCAAATGAATGTTGAGATGTTAAGTACTTCCACTTCTAGAGATAGAACTGGTGGAAAAACTGTGGTTGGAATTAGTGAGGTATGCATACAACAGCCTAACAGATTACGTAGAAAGACAAGAAAATCTTATAATTCTTGTAATAAACCTATTTTCAATGAACATTGTGTCACAAAAGCATTTTGCCCATTGTGTAATAAGTAATATTCAGTGGCTAATGGTCCAATGAATAAAAGTTTAATTTTGTCAACAGAGGACGTTTGAAAATTATCACTAAATATACGCTGCACAAATTGTAAGACGAAGAGAAACAAAATAAAAAATCGTTACTTTATTTGTTTATTTAAAATTTGTTTGACTTAAACTGTTGTTTTATTTATTTTAGCATTAGTTTTGCATCGAATATGTTTATAAATAGAGATTAGTAGACAGATGCGGAATGTGAGAGTTTTGAAAAGAGAGCATTAGTTATTACCACAGTTTTTCACTGCGCTGACCACATTTTCAACTCTTAAGTTTTGATTTTAAGAATAAATGACGAGATATTTTTGTATTAAAAATATCCCGTTAGCTTATAAATCGAAGATGAAATGATTTAAACTTGGGTAGTGCCGATTTATCTCTTATTTTATTACTACAAAAATTTAAAAAATCTTATTTTTTGTCAGAAATGGCTCTATCGAGCTGTCTCTGACTTCGTACATTCCTCGTACCTCTGACCTCGTACATTCCTCTTACCTCGTACCTCTGACCTCGCACAGTACAGTAATATTATAGTCGGTATTTTATATTAAATGCATATTATGGGACATCAATATGAGAAAAAATGGAGCGAAAGTTGATTGTTGCGAGTTATCAGCTCCTGAGATATTAATTTCGCAAATTTGATGGAATCCCCACCAACTCCTCTTCCCACCGAATTAATTTATGTAAATGAATTCTATTAATGGTTTCCTCAAAAGTATTCCCCAATGATGAGTAATCTATATCTATCATGCATACTTACAAAAGAGCAACCTTTAAAATGACCATTATTCTTGGTATTGTGGACCAATAACCCATTAATAAAACTTCTAACAGTCACCTCCCTTGAGACAGTGGCCGAAATAAATTGATTATTAGAAGAGGTACTCCCCTAATGGCAAACTAATAGTGATACCAAAGTTTGCTCATTTTTTTCTACTCCTCTTTCCTCCCGAATCGAGTCCCTGCTAGGAGCGCAAACATCCCTCTGACTTCACGCAGGCGGGGGCGGAGGCCCCTCGTCGCTACTGGTTCGTCTCCACCCTCTCGCCTCCTAGGCCCTCGCACACCTTCGCCACCTCGCCACCGACTTACCTCTCAAGTATGACCACCCTCGGGTAAACTAAGAAGACCTCCACTCACCCCTATTTTCCCCCCTTGGTACAGTCCCGAGACTAGCCAGGCCTCACCGCTTCCCATCTCTCCCTCGATTTCCCGCCTAATGAGGTGAATGGGGTCGACTCGACCGGCGTAGAGGGGTTGGGAGGTTTGAGTGGGGTGGTGGGGTGTGGGGAGTGTGAGGGAGAAGATGAGGTGCCCGAGGAGGCCAAGAGCGAGAGAAGGAGAGGAAGCGACAAAGGAAGTCTTAAGGCGGGGGCTGGGTAGGGAATGATGGAGGATGAAGAGAGGGGAAGATTTCGCTCGAAAGGGATTTTGGATTAATCCCATCCTCAAGGTTTTAAGTCAGGAGAAATTTCTTGGGTGCAATTCTCTCTCTCGACCCTCCTTTGCGTCCCTCCACCTCACCCCTCTTGTTGTAAGGGATGATTCCTACGACCCCTCCCCTTTTTGCCGCGTGCATTTTTTTCTTTCTTCTCCCTTTTGGCAAAGCTGAAATACCGCCCTTTCTGTATCCTCCTGGCTCAGCCGCCTCCCATTCCAACTCCACCCTCCTCCTCCTTTGCCTTTACTCCTCCTTTTGTTATGCCATGAGCCATCATGAGATCGGGACGAGAGGGTGGGGAAGGGAGGGGCAGGGTCGGAATCACTCTTCTTCTTCTCCCACGCCAGAGGTTGCGAGAAATGGAAGATTTTTAGAAATTAGATTTTTTAGGATAGTGAGGGTTTTTAAAATAAAAATATGCGATTGGGCAGGATCGAAGGGATCAAGATGTAGGGATAAGGAGTGAATGACTTTGGAAGTTCGTGAATGGAACGAGGGAGAGATGAAACAGCCGCGCTATATATAGATCATTGTTATCTTTAACTTATATTATCTATCTGAGAGTAGCTAGACTCGTCATTCTGAAAGATAGTGAACCAAATCTACCAATAATACGGTGTAATGGAAATATTGGTGTACTTCCTTTTATTTTTCAAGTTTATCTCCACTTCTCCAAATAGGGAAAAAATATTGAAGGCCGAATTTTCAAAATAAAATCTGTAAATACGGGCTGATAATATCCAAATATAAATAAAATAATATGAATACAAAAGAAACTAAAATAAGCGCCACAATTTTACGCATGACGTCATTGACATCAACCTCTGTTTGAGCTAAGTAGTAGTATGAGATGTGGGAAATGAAATTCATCTGTGAATTATTGAGATCGCTCAATGAACTAATATCTCATTGGAATAAAAACGAGCTCGCATATACTTTCAAAAAATAAACGGATTACAAAATATTTAGCTTTATTACATCTATATCTACATACTACCCCGCAAGCCGCCGCTTCGGCATGTGGCAGGGGGGTGGTAGGTCACCAGCCGTGTAAAGATGTAAAAGTTTTGGAGGTGAAATGGTGACATGTCCTATGAGAGTGCGTTTGGAGGAGCTCAGTTTGTGGTCGCTTATTGTGCGCGGAAAATTATATTCCAATTGTGTGCTACAATTGAATATAATTTATCCTCAAGATTATCAAGTGGTTAAATGTTTTCATGTGCGCCTTCTGTGCAAAGTCAATTCATAGAAATATATGTGCCTATGAGACTTACATATGATAGCGGATCAGAGTTACCCAGTTAAGTACAGTAAAATTTGGAGAAGGACAGGGTGAATATCATCTTTGAGTTTTCTAACTACAAACATGGGGTTACTAGTATAACAATGTTTCTTATTACTGGAGTTGATGCTAGACAGAGCCGATATATTGACATAAAATCCAAGAGTTTTGCAGATGTGGCGACATGAATGGTAAAAAGAAAAGCAGTGAAGAGATAAAGAGGTAATGAGATGGAGAAGGGTGGCGTCGGTAACGCAAGAAAGGGGGAGGAGAAAGATAAAAATCCTTGCTGATGCTGAGATTTCCCTAGCAAATTTATTAATGTATGTTAAAATATCTCAGTCAATTAGAAGTGCATTTAGGGATATGTCCGTTTTCTCAGTTTAATCCCTTAGATTCTACTCCATATCCACTCTTTACAGTACTTCATAATAGAGTTTATCGATTTACTTTCTTCTTTGGGAAAAAATTCCAATTAATGAGGTGGTTATTAGCTCGTAGGCTTCCTCGAATGCAGTGTTGACTGTTCCTTTTTTCGGGATTCTTTCCTTCATCGGGATGGGGACGTACTTCTGAAAGCCAAAGACCCGCTTCCACGGAACCTCTACGAAGGAATATATGAAGTTTTGTGCAGCTGTGGACAACCATATGTAGGCCAGACATGCAGAGCCGTAAAAATACACCTCCAAGAGCATCAACGGGCAATTAAAAATAATAATTACCGCATTTCTGCAATAGTCGAACACCATCTCAGCGGCCCCCCTCATTATTTCAACTTTGAAGAGACAAGATTACTAGCTAGGGAAATACGCTATTACCCAAGATTAATCAGGGAGACTATAGAAACTGCGAAGAGTCAGGAGAACGTCAACCGAGAAGACGGTTACAAGTTGAGTAGCAGTCTAAAACGAATGTTTTCAAATTTAAATTCCGGCAACGATGGGGGTTCAGACTCATATATGTAAAGACGAGCGAGACTAAGAAGTCAGTTCAGTTAACCTGATGAAGCTGGTAGGAGGACCAGCGAAATATTGTTGTTTTCTTAAAACATACATCGCGGAACGAATCCCGAAAAAAGGAACAGTCGAGCTAGTTATTATCCTTCAATTTGTTTTTTGAATTATTTGGCACACAGGATTCACATGGTGAGACACCAAACGGAAATTCTGGACTCATGCTGAATGGATTCATTCTTTTGACAGCTGGATGTATTTTCGCACGCTTGAGAATGTCTTTTCTTTGTAAATTAACGACATGGCTACAGAAAAATTGTTTGAACCTTCTACTGTTGTCAGAAAGTCGAGGATTATATTTCTTCGAGGACCGAAGACAAAGGGTTCGATTTATTTTGCTTTCATTCGCGGGCTACGAGTATATAAGTATTGCAACACTTATATTCCCGGCCAGCTTCCGCAGCTTTATGGTTATAGTACTCGTTTTTTATAATCGCTTTTATTTCATAACAAAACCATTTATTTGATTTATAACAGAACAATTTTGAAATATCATCTATATAAATCTGTATTATTTAATGATGTAGCTGGAACCTTTTTTAATATACTATGTTATCTGAAGTAATTTTATTTTTCATTTGGTTCTATTTAATGCAAAATATCTTTTCAATTATTGGAACCTTCACAATAGGGAACTGTATAAATCAATGAAAACATACTAATTTGAAAATTCTTGTCTGGCGCCAAAAAGCAAATCAGAATTTGGCAGAAAATAAATCAAATATTTAAAAAAGAAAATATAATTTTTTTTCCTATTCAGGTTTCTCGTTGTACTTGGGAGTAGAATGATATCAAAAAATAAAATCAGCAATGAATAGAGGAGGGAGGCTGAATGTATAGTCCTCGAACCATAGTTGTATACAAAACTTGATTGACTCTCATTGTCAGAGACAATTTTTTGCTAGATGAATTTCGTGCTTATATTTACTTTTTGGTGAATTAACAGGAGTGATAGACGATGCATAAGGTGGGAAAATGAACGGATAAATGTTTGAATACGCATCTGAGGAAATATACTTCACTCAGTACTTTTAATTAGACCTATATATGAAAGTTTTTACTGTGATTTTTTAAGTTTTGGATGAATATCTCGTACTTTCTAAGTATATAACTGAACGATAAATATTTTCACCTAGCGAGTTAGTTTTGAACAGGTTGAAATTTTCTGTTGGGATTCTGAGATACATAAATATCTATTCACAGAGGTTTAATGAAGTAATTACACAGAGCAGTATTTGAAGACAAGGTTTCAGTAATGTCAAATTGAGGTTGACATTTCCCCGCTGTGTGCTCAGATTGGTAGCCTCAATACTGGCCCTTCTAAAGCTTTGGCTTTAAACCCAGCGTAAAATTTTGATTTCGTATTATGATTAAGGTTACAAGTTAGGTAACCATAACAGTAAAAGCTGAAACGCGAACCTTGTACCTACTACTAGGTTACAGTTGTTTGCATCCAGAACGATAAAATTAATTAATTTTATCACGATAACCTTAGTCCTCAACGAGTGCTACCAACGGATTTAGCGTTGCTGAATATATCAACATATTAAATCCACCGTCTTTTCATAGGAAAGTGGAGTCGCACATAACATAGACTATTCCTTGCATGCTAAAAATGTTTTCAGCTACATTATGCAATTCTCAGCCACAAATTCTGCTAGAGTGACAGGCGCTTGTGACATGCAATTTTTGCGCAAGTATTTTTAAATAAGCTGCCAGTAATTATGAAAAAGATGTGTAAAACCCTGTAAGCCTCAAAGTGCAATAAATGTACTAATCCGCTGCCTTCAAGGGACAAGAATTTCGTCCTTTGATAGCTTAAAATATTGGAATTAGATGAGAGTGTTCGCTACTCCGGTGTATAAGTGCTTTTTTGGCAAATATTTTCCATCCTGAACAATTTATTAGTACTATTTATAACTCATTTGCTTTTAGTTATAATTTATCAATAGCATAAAATTTGCAAGCATATTATATTTGGGAAATTAGCTTTTATTTTGCAATTTTTATTTGATGGAATATTGTCATTGTATCAGTACGCAGAGATGGACTAGGTTGCTACGCTGGTGGTAAATATTTTTAAGATTTAACATTCGCAATTTTTTTAGATAAAAATTCAATCTTGATAGGATTTATATTGATCGTTTTGGTAAGTTAAGGGTTGTTAGTTTCCATTTTGAGTAATAATAAACAATGCCGTCTCCGAATTACAGCACTTATCAGGGGTCTTTAGTACGTTAGTTTTCATTGTACTCTTAATACTCTAGTCCTAGTACTTTTTATACTAGAGTAGTTAGTACTCTTTGTATATTCCGCAGACTTAATTTGAATTCAACGGCATTGCACTCTAACTTTGATCCACATTTCACTAATTTTCGTTCAAAATTAGTATACATATTCGCGGATACATTCGTATAGTTTTCTGGTGGTTTCATGGCAAAGCTACACATTGCTTCATTTTATTTGGAAGCTAACTGCAAACTAGCAGCAAACGCATAATTTTTCCGTTAACTCCGAAATACTCTGAGTTGAATGTTTTATTTTCGAGTTTTCTTATTTTTGGAAATTGATAAACTTATTTGCAATGCTGATTTGAGGTACACTAAATAAACTACGTCGGAAAATTGAAATAAGATCATGAAAATATACTTCGACAACTTATCATACATTTTCAAGGTTCTTAAATGTTAGTAAATTACGTCTACTCGGAGGGAAAATAAATTTGACTGCCGTCATATCTCACAGCCCTGCTTCCACGGTGGCACTAACGTTTTGAGTGCCTTTCGACCTACATTCGAACGAGACCTCTCCTCTCTTAAGGGAACGAGTTCGAACGGCACAAGTCATTTCGTGATTAATTTCTCGGAAAGCGCTCTAGCACTCTGCCGGAATTAGAGCCCTTCGCAGCGCTCGCGCGCCGGAGAACACACGCAGGAGGGTGCAATCTGTGCAACATCCAATCCTTTCTCACGCGTTCCGTGAACCTGTAGCTGTACTGCGTGGGAGAAGAACTAATATGGAGGATCAGTGGCAGATGGTTTAGGCGACTGTAATTGTGGCCTGACTGAGAATACGATTGCTTTTGTGAATTCATCATTGTTAGTATTAAAGGGTATGGTTTGTATGTAGGTATTTTTTCTTTTCCCTCGCCTCATTGATTTTTCATCCCAAGTCTTTTTTTTTGGGTGGCCATCATTGATTTTCTATTTTTCATTTTTTCTGTGGACATCAGACTCGAGTATCCGGGTGACGGGCGTTGAGAGAGGAAACGCTGAAGGGGTTGCAACCACAACCTTGTCCTCCATTGTCCCACCGCACAAAATTTTGCCTTTCTTCCCTTGTATCGTATTGCCTTCCGTCGTATTCGGCCATTTCATTTCCTCTCCTTGTATGTCGGTGGCCAACTGTAATATTTGGCTGTCGCTCTCCCTGGTCATTCCGTTTCTGCAGCAAGGAGCTATGCACCAATGTTTTTTTTCATTCAGGTAGCGGAGCTTTCCTTTCATTGTCCCGAAATGTACCCACTGTGTCCCTGCCCAGATGGTGCGACTATTCTCATGTAAGTCTTTTCTTCAAGTCCTGCTGGAAGGCCCGGTGATGATTCTCCTGTCGAGAAGAGGGTAAATCACCAGTGCGAACTCATCAGCAATGATGTCGTGTCGTGTAAATCTTCTCGGGTATTCATCTGAGTTAAAATTTTCATTTTGTTCGTTTTATAGTGGTTCATCAAGGCCCTCGTCATCAAGGACGCTGAATAATGTCTGGGTTCAATAACAATTAGGTATTTCCGATACATTCTGCTTACCTGGATAATGTTTACTCGGGTATTTTTAAATTTTGTGATAAGTTTCCGATATTGTGATAAGATTGTTCTGAGTTTGTGATAACTTTCTGAAAAATTGGGCAACATTCGATTTTTTTGAGTGATTAGCAGAAAAAAGAGAGCATAACCACACAAATCAAAAATAAGTCGATGGAACTGTTTCAAATGCAAAAAAATGTATTGATTCCAATCTATAGTTTACGTTAAAAAATTGTGTATGCCGATCTATGTTTCGGATACTTTATGAATTAGTTCAAACTCAAATCGTTACAGAGTGTTTACCAGAATAAACTAATCATAACGTAAATTTTGATGGAGATTTTTATACATTCAGCGAGTGAGTTCTAAGTTTTGACATTAGCATTTCGATAAATGAAGGTGAGAAATACCTCAAGTTTGAATCAGGAGGCTGAATATAAGACATAATTAAATTGATAGGAAAATTTAAAAAAAAAATCATTTAAACGATTGAAAATAGTATCGTGTGTATAATAAATCTGGTTTTCAATAAAAAGTTTCCATTTTTATTATTTTTTATACACTGTGTTGAAAATTCTTTGGGCATATTCTTAATAAGAGTTACTTGCATATTTTTATCTCCAGACAGGAGACCTAAACAATTCTTGCAGTGAAAGTTGTAATACACTTTATAGCATGCGAACTTGCCTCAGATAATATCGTCAACCGTTTTATATGTGTTTGGCGATTGGTATACACACCTAAAGACCTCAGTAAAATCGAATGGCTTCCATCAGTGGCGTGGGAAAGTAAAATTAACTTTGCTGGAAGTTTCAAAGAAAAAAACACGAATAAATGATATAAAGAATAAAATCTATGGCCCAAATACAGGAGTGTAATTAGTTTCTATTTATAGAGTCCTTTCAAGAAGACAGCGCTCTTGATAGAAATACATCCGATCAGTAAACTGGTCCAATACCATTTGAGGAAGGGAATCACGTGACGGGATAATACATTATGGCCTTCAGATACTTCATATGATCGCGAAAAAATTGTTTTCTTTTCATTTCTTCTTCAGCCACATTAGTAATGTTCAACTGCGCTTTAATACCTATCCTTGGGCTTATTATCATCAATATGGACCAATCGTGTTAATTTTTTATTCCTGTTTCTCCGATCAGTACATTTTGCCCACGACTTCGGTGAGGCATCTTTTCCTGCAAAGGCCTTCCATCGTTCAGTGCTGATTAAGTGTCTCCTTCCTTGTCTTTCAACCCCCCTTCCATCTCCCACCTCCCCTCCACTCTCTGTCTCCCGCCCATCCCCTATAAAATGCAGTCGCCCATCCCTTCGTGGTCGTGGAGCAACATCTCTTACCTTTATCACTTCAACGCCTTCATGCACAGTTTATGCGGATTCCGGTCGCGCGAACGCGATGAATGCTGAAAATTTGGCCGGATAAAAATTCATACACTCCGCGAAGAAAAGCCACGAGCACGCAAGGAGAAGTTTTCTTTTGTGCTTATTTTCTGTATTTTTTCCCTCCCAATTCCCATGAATATGGAAGAAGGGGTAAGGAGAGGTATGGAGTCGGGGACCATGGCGGGGTCCTTTGCCCCGTCGCCCGGGGCCGTGTTTGCGAAGGAGCCGCTGTCCGAGTCATCGGGGCGAAATGAAAAGCGGGTTTTCCGATGAGAAGTCCTTGGCTGAGATTAATAGGAGTCAGTGGTCGGGGGAGATAGGCTGGAGATGGGATGGGCCGAGCTGGAAAGAAACGAAGTGAGGCGAGTTGGTGGGTGAGGGAAATTGCCGGGAGGGTGGGGAGGGGCGAAGATAGGAGGAGGCAGAAAATAGGGGGAAGGGGCCGCCAGCCTGGCAGGATAAAATCTGGAGCGTAGGGAAGGAAGAAGTAAACCGACCGAAGCGTTCGGAGTACATTCCCGAGGAGAAATGAGAGCACACATTTCAAGTCGGCCGAGGTTATTAAAGTGGTCGCCGTGCATTCACGCCGGCATAGGTTACCGATTATTTTCTTTAAAAAAAGACACTTTCTGCTGGTTGATGATTTCTTCGACTGATACATGGTGTCTTTACACTTTTGTGTTGCTTATTGGATGGTCAACGTTTGTATTTTTTATGGGTGACACTCACTAACCTTGTACTCATGTCCACGCGTAGTGATGTGATCATGACTCGACTGTAATACTTGTCCCAAATTCTGGGGTTCGAAAATGTGTGCTTCTTCACATTCAAAATTTCTCTCAGATTGTTAACTTGGATCTCTTAATATCCATACTAGTGATTAGTAGAATTACTACTTTGAGAACCGATTATATAATACTTGATTTACGTTTCCCGCAATATGATGTAAGGTTGGTGATAACTTGATATAAACTGAAAAAGTTCGAGTTCTGTATTTTACATCAAAGTTTCAGCAATATGACGTGAGCGTTGTCGAAGCTTTAACATCGAATATGATAACGTGTTAACCTCGAATTTTATTCGGTAAAAGTATGAAACTGTGGATGATAAAACCAAACCATAACTATTAATTTTATTTCCTTGTTAAACCAGTTACTTGTTTTGAAAGTTTTAAGGCGTATTTTCAATACTAATCTTTCCGTCCATCAACTCTATTAACGTCGCAATCTATGACATATCGTTTGGTTGTTATTCTCTTCTATCCTCATTTTGTTTTTTTTCTATTAACATCAAGTGCTATAATTCGTGATCTTCACGTGGAATTAACGTTGCATTTATATTTTTCTACTAAATCATCTTTATTAAATTCTCGTCTTTATCACTGCAAAAGTAATTCCTTGACATTTGTTCTAGTTTGCATAATTTTGGGGCATTAAAATGAGAAAGCTTCTCAAAAAGAGGGTTCGGTTGTGTCAGTAATCTCTATTTCTGGATCTATCTCTAAAAACTCCGTTTTTATAGTTTACTTGGGCGTATGAAATGGGAAAGTATTCGCTGGGATGCAGCATGATATATTAAACTATTATAAACGGGGAGTAGGGGTTGATCAGGTGATCAACAAGATAGAAAGGTAGTTAAGGTCTTGTGGAATGGATTTTGGAGCGACGGTGAGTGTTCGGTCATCCCTTGCCTCTTTCGCTTGCATATAAGACCTCCATCGTCGTCTGCTCTTGGTCCACTCCTTCCTTGTGCCATAACCCGAGTGATAGGATAGAAAAGCTTTGGATTGGAGTAAAGGCAGATGGAATGACAATCATGGATCACTGAGAGCACATTTTAATTACGTATTAAGTTCCTCGAAATAAACTCTTGCTCCACATATAATTTGAGCGTATCTTATTAAATTTTTCCGCGCATCATGCAGCAGTAATATAATTGGTACAATAGTTATATACATAAACCTCTTTAATTAAAACATGTTATGACTACAGTTTTCGGCACATTATTCAAAAGTTTGAAGAAATTACATACAAATATGTTTTTTCGAATATCTGACTCGATTTGACACCTTAAAACTTGTAGGCATAAGTAAAAATTTAAAAAAAATATATTTCTTGAATTTGGAATAAAATATTTATATATTTTATGGAATTATTACAAAATGCATGGAATGTGCTTATAAGATAAAATTCGTGTAAAATAGCTTTGAATCGCCAATAAAAACCAAACCGGTTTCATGCAATAATTTTCATTTTCATCAATAAGTATACATATATATCACTTATGAAAAAAAGAAAGACACTTTCTGCTGGTTGATGATTTCTTCCACTGACACATGGTATCCATGGTGTCCGATGGACAATAAAAACCGAACCGGTTTCATGCAATAATTTTTAATTTCATCAATATACATATATATCACTTATGAAAACACGAATGCATATTTTATCGAAAATCTGCTCGTAAATAAATATCACTCCAACTGCCTAAACCTACCAGTGGACACACTATGAACTTTTTCGGGAGGGCGCGCGACGGAATTGTGTCCGCCCTTAGTTTTCATTTCCCAAACAGCATTTGAAGGCGAGCTAACGGCGTTGGCTGTTACATCTATGTGCCTTATACGATCCATAGGGGTCACATATGAAAATCTCAAAAATGTTGTCGTGAAGTCTTCATAACCATTACAGTTTTTCTGAAATATCCTTTATATACTGCATTTATAAATACGTCTGTAATACCATCGGTGCTATTCGTGTTACCCTGCCATCGATTTTGATCCAAGAATCCATGGATATAACCGGTGATATAATGTTATTTCCCTTGGTGAGGCAAAAAAATAAATTAAGGAGAGAATTTTACCACAATCTGTGTTTTAGTTTCAAATATAAATTCAATAAGAAAGATGTGAGTGTAATGGAAATAATTATTATTATGATACATTTATATTGAAAATAATGACCAGGTAAACGTTCTTCGAAGGTTTTTTTTTCAGTTTCATACTCATTACGAAACATTTGAGATTAATATGGAATAATAGAACGTTCACAAACGAAAGAAAAATTGAAAAAGTGATGGATGAGGAAAAAAGTTGAATTTTTGTGTAAAAAATAAAAAAATCTAAATATTTTAAGTGAAATTGAGATTTAATAAAATGAACGACAATATAAAGGACAAAATATAATAATAACTCTAACTTTTCTCTGTCAGTTCCCGAAAACATGCGAGCAAATTCGGCGGGCGCGCAGCGGAAATTTGACCGTTCTTACGCGTTTTCTGAGACTTTTCAGCTTCGATGCTGTATAGCGCTTGCCACGTACAACGTTAGTACATAATTTAAAAAAAAATTGAAGTGAATAAGGGTTGTTAGAGAGTTCCTCGAACTCGATCAGGCTGCAAGCACCTACAACGGTAGGAGGCAGGGTTTTTTTTTTAAAGGTGTCGCGGGTGGAGCGAGCCTTGCCATCGACTCGTGTAGGATCGCCTTTCTTAAAGTGTCATGTCGCCGATCCATCCAATCGAGGGACTTTCGGACCTTTCTTATTCTCTTTACTATTCCATATCTTCCTCGATTTTGCTGGCCTCAATTTAGTGAACCATTTTGAGCGAGCACGAATATAATTCAATCCGCTATACAGTTTTAGAAGGTCATTATCTTCCCGGGGAAGTAATTCCGGGAACTGTAGTATTTTTTTCAGTTGAATATCTTTATTGTTTTCTTCCATGTTCAAAATTGCTCTCCAAGTAATATATATCTGATACCCCATTGGGCATCATATGTTTTTACTGGAACTCATCATCTAGAGAACGCAGTGGGCGGTATGAGATCGCTTAGAATTGAGGACGATGATAAGAGTGGAAAAATGTGTTATTACGGTATTGCCATATTGGAACCCAAGAACGCGGCAAGCATTTTGTAATTTTATGCACCCATATGCCAAGTGTAAACTCTGGTCTGTACTAACATGATATAAGAGAAATCGTTCACGCTTTCCATGTTTAAGCCAGTTGCACGCGGTGTATTTTTCCCACTTAATTTCTCGTTCAATCGTATCCTTTACTATTTTCTTCTAAACAAGATTAAGTTATAATGTTTTTCAACATAAGGTGCTAATGGCCAAAAAGCGCTGTATAATTAATTGAAGAAGTAGAACTGTGGGTATCCTTCGATCAAATGGACTATTTTAGCAAGATAAATCAGTAATTCACTATGAAGGATGCGCCGTAACTTAAATTTCAGTAATCACCGACGCTGATTTCTACAGTAATTTCTACATTAAAAATTCCAATTATGCGTTCTTAACCTTATTAAAATATTCAAAAATATATTTTTTGCATCTTTGTGTATAAACATTACACTTGAAATCGGATAGTATTTTATTTAATTTGAGTGAAATTAATGTATCCATTACAATATCATCATGCTGACAAAATATACCTATTCTTTTGCAATTACGTTAAGTACACTTCATCAAGTCTATAAGATATATCAGCTAAAATAGGGATTGGCTAAGCATAAAAATCATATTTTCAATACAGTAAATATTGAGGAGTCCCATGAATTTAAATGCTTTCTTCATTTAACTTTGTGATAACGGTGTTTTCTTTTTTGAGGTGACCGGGAAGTAATGACGCTTACTCACGTTAGGTTTATGTAAATAAGTTTTCCAAACTGCGTTTTTGTATCAGTGAAGTACTTTTTTATAATTTTATGTACAGATAGGTACAAAAAATTGTCATTAAAGTCTAAGCTAATTTCCTGCTTTAACTACTCTGCGGAGCACAAGGCCTTTCTTCTCTCTTTCTCTATCTCCCTCTGCCTTCGTATCCAACAAAAGAAAAAAGCGTCTCCGTAGCAATTTACCGCCCCCTCGAGGTTTTCCCATTAACCCACCGGTGCAGATAATCCTAATGCTCCCACCTGGCCCTTCCCCTGTCATTGATCACTGCTATTTGTGGGCTAACGACCTCCAAACATGCATCCGAGGCCACCCAGCCTTCGGGATGCCTTTATCCCGGCAAAATTCCTGGTAATATATAAAACCCTTAACCCTCTTATGAATTAGTGAACATTTTAGGGCTGGGCTGGTGTTGAACTTTTTTTTCTTGTTCTGCTCCAAACTTTAAACATCAGTACACTATCTGTTTATTACTTAGGTAACCATTTACCATCCTCGTTCGTAATTTATTCATTTTTGCTTGTAAGCAACTGTGAATCATCTAAGCCAATTCTTCTGAGTATTTCCATTTTTATTTTAACCACAGTTGTTGCACAAATCAATCGTTATTCCATCCAAAGGCTAATTGTTTTTCTAATGGCTTTTCCTTGCGTTTGACCCATTCCTTCTAGTGGAAATCTTCCTTTATTATGATACTTTTGATTTTACTCGTACATGTGCATGGAAGATCAATCAATACCCGTCAGGTCCATAAAGCTTCATATGTTAAGTTGTTTGTGCATTTTTCAGATTCAATAATAAAATAAATGCGTGGTTAAATAAAAAAGAGCTCTATAAATGGTCTTCAGCTGCTGGTATTCAATATTATATTTTTATAAATTATTTAAGTGGTAAACTAAGTCATAGTTTACGAGAATCCCATAAAATACTTCTATAAGAGTTATTTAAGTCTTTTAGTGTTTTGTCTAAAATTAGAGGCTCTTTCCTTAAGGTTCAATTGTAAGTGTTTCTTCAGAGGTCCCCAAAGTCCACTTATGAAAAGTTCATCATGATTTCAGCGCCTAAAAATTTTAGTTACAAAGTGTATAACAAACACATCTTTCAAAAGTCTTATGACTGTCATGAACTTCGGCCAAATTCCTCATGAGCCAATTTTTACTTGAATCCTAATGTCGGGAAGCATTTTTGAAAAATATTATTCTTCCCACATAAGGTTTTATTGAAGGAATTAAGATTTTATTTGCCTGTAGTAGTCAGCTCTCCGTGATACCTAATTCTTCAATGATATCAGTGAGATTTTATGCTCAAGAGTCAATTTGTACACTACCAATCTTTGTATCTATTGATATTTTATCCACCTATTTCTTTTATCTATTTATCAGTTCATTAAGCAACTAGGCCTTCTTAGCTGCGCGGCAGATTGTCACCAATAATTTTTGGTTGAATATAAAACGTAACCATAGTGAACTTTATTCCTTCTATAATGTAGCAGTAAACTGCCACACGCCATAATATTATTGGTCGCTGGAGTGTTGTCGTGTTAATATAATGCTTCACTTTTTGTATCCCGCAAAGTCCTTGAATTTACGGTGCAAAATTATCTGATTGTAGACAGCTCAGCCAATTAAACTTTCTAATATTAAAAATAAAATTCGTTTATTTCTGTATTTTACTTAGGTTGTGACTGGACTTTTGGTCACTAGATAAAAGCTTGCGGCTTGAATATTTTCCGTCAAAGAAGCATGAATGCCATTTTGCGGAAGGAAAATCTGTTTTCTAAATTGTTCAGCCGTTTTGAAGTCACGTGTTAATCCTTTAAACATGCTCTCTCCCTCTTTTCTTAAAGTGAAAACCATTTGGAATTGCATTCTGGTTTTACTGGCGCATTAACAACTTTTAATTTAACAAATGATTTCAAGCCGTGTCATACGGTTGTGTTCTATCAGTTTAGTCAAGATCGTTAAATTTATCCGAATGAAATTCATTTATTGCAAAGATATATTTAAGGGCGTAGACATTTGGTGGCACTCAGCCGGTTTTTGGGCGCTTGCTCTCTGTGAATGTTCTACTGGGCGCTTGGTTTTTGTGAATGATTGCTTTTGATTAATCATCATGGTCAGCGACCTTTTTGCAGTGGTTATGCCTCTACACTCGTTTTATTTCACACATCTTAGATCTACTCTGGCCAGGGGTGTGCTTTTACATTGCTTTAGTTTTCCTTTTTGTTATCATTCTGAATGTTTCTATATTTATCATTGATAATTAAATGCATTTAATAAAATAAGAAATGCAACAATATAAATTTGGGTAATATAAAACGCATTTGAGGATAAGAATTGAATACTTACGCATTTATTCCAAGTTGCTCGTCCTTTTTATTCTCCCTCTCCTCACGTAATATATATGCTTCTTACCTTAAAACTAATACGCCTGGATTTGGTCACCCCCCCAGAACGTCCGTGGGTTATCATTTCGATCCTATCTATAAGAGAGATGTATATAATAATGATAAAGTTTTCTAATCTGACTTGTATCTTATCCTTGTTTGTTTCCAAAGATATCGCACTCTGTTATCAGCTATAACTGACAAGAAATATTTATTAAAACTTCAGAGAATGCTTAACAGACTATTTCCTTGGTTTCCAGCTGTTTCTTTTGTTTCATCGTCGGAATATGAAATGATTTACTCAAGTGGCTGGAAATCGGCCTCTTGAACTCTTTGAAAGAAGGAGGAGTTCAGGTCTGTGCTTGACAGGCTGACCTTCCGTCTCTAAACAATCCGATTGCAACCCCTCCCATATTCGTTGCCCATCTTACAGTGCTATACCTTAAAACAGAGATCCGCGGTGGCATTTGGTGAAAACTGGAGGAAAAAGTGGGATATGAAGTGAGAGTTAGGCAGTGAGGCATCCTCAGAATGATGAGCATGCATTAAAAATACTCCTCCACATCCATCTGTAACAATTTAATGCACAATGTATAGCCTCCGTTCAAGCTGTTTGTAGGAAGGAGTCTGTTTGTTGCCTCTCGGTGGTTTCTTGGCAAATCCGAATTTAACTATTAAAATTTGAAATTTTGATATTTTAACTTTTTGCTCAGTGTAGTTTGACAATATTATGGAAAAGTCATGGAGGGAAATGGTTTAGACAATGAAATTAAAAGTATAGCAGCATTATTCCTGGCGGAGGTGCCAAAATGACGCCTGCGACCGTCCTGGTGTTAATCCTTAAAAAAACTGCATTGTTTGGGCTTATATGCATTCATGAAATGATGCAATTGCTGTCCACCATATCCATGATTCACCGTCACCCTTTGAACTTCCGTCATGCAGCCCAAAGAAGCGCAGCATGTTGCGTCGAGACGGCGAATGACCTCTGTAGTGTCATCAATTTCACTTCTCCTGCTGTCTCATCTTGCCCTCAAAGTCTTCAAAGTGGGCGTCTTGGACCTGCGTTGGGACGGAGGGATATATCGACGGGTAGACAATGGTTAGGATATGGAGGCAAGGATGCTTTGGGTCGTGGAAAGGGAATAGAGAAATATTTGGGGCCAGGATTCGACGGCGGTATTGCTGAAGAACGGAGGGCTAGACCAATGGATGGATGCTATCAGATTCTACGTGATAAGGGGGGTAAGAGCTGCGCCGAATGAAGAAATGAGGAATGGGTGAGGTTGGAGTGATGTACTAGATGAGGTTCACAGTGACATTACCTCTATAAAAATGGGATTTGGCGTCCAAGTGTCTTACTCCGTTTCTTCCGATGGAAAAGAAGAAATGGCCAATTTTTGCTGCAATCTAATCAGTTCGAGAACGAGCATTTCAATCAAATGAATATTTGATTTGTTTAAGAGTTATGTTGAACTATCGAATTAAGTGAAGTCCATTGATATCAAGGTGACCTTTAGCTTGACGAAGAAATAATCCGCATTTAAGCAAAATAATACTTGATGCCGTAAGCAAGTTCTACATATGTTTGCTACATATCCTACACTACACGAACGAGGACTTTTCTCTACGATCTCCTTAAGCATTAAAATACAGTATAAATAACGGTTGAATGGAAACTTGTCCGTATGATAGGTATTGTTTCAAACAATGCCCAGGATGCTGTATTGCTCTTTTAAATACCTATATTCACCTTTAATAGTCATGCACATTAATGTAAACCTCACCGGATAATTTAAGTGCTTCAAAGGTATTCAACTGTAATTTTGCTTCAAATCTCTCTATGCATATCTTTTTTATATTTTTGGCGTATTTTTATGCTCGCAATATTTTTATTTGAGTTACAAAAGGCAAGAACTTCGTAATCTCAGTTACGTTGACATCTTTTTGTGGAGACCGCTAAATTTGGTCACGGGATAGGATTTGACGTAAGAAATGGGGTGAAGTGGAAAGGGTAGAATGAGAGGGATGGAGAGACGATGCTATAAAAACGGCTCCGAGGACAAGGGTGAAGGGAACGAGGCTCTAGGTTGGACTCGAGTCCTTCGAAGGCACAGCAGGGAACAGGGAATGCGCGCGAACGAAACAAGAGCCGTAAAAAATAGGGAATCTCAGGATTTCAGGGTTTTGGTCCTTTCCCAGGGATGTACGACGAGATGACGTCTTTGACTCGAAGAAAAGAGAAAGGCCAACGGTTGAATTACGTGAAATGTCCTTCCTGGTTCATTTTGTCGAGTTAATTAGAGCGTATTTCTTGAGCGTATTCGGCCTTAAGGCATGGTTCAGAAATGCAAGGTATTATATTTTCAGGGAAAATATTTCCAAGAGCATCGTATGCATATTACTGCTTGCCGACCACATGTGAATACCATTTACATTTTTTTGTAGATAGAATCAGCTTCCTTGATTTGGTTTCAAACTCGCTGTGGAATGTTCTCCTTGGCTATGCTTAGCGTACATAAATATAGTAAGCTAGAGCTAAATCTTCATCTGCTTGCTCAAAAATCTTATATCACCACATAGAATATCCAATAAATATGGCAAGATTTGCAAAGCATCGGCTAAGTTTCTTTCCTTGCTCTATTCTCCGGTTCTTCCAATTGGTCAGCATTTTCCGTTTAGGGCTCCGATGTCACATAAATTAGATTTTCGTCTTAAAATGTCACTATCATTGAAAAACACTCCATAGTAATACCAAAAATTATATTGATTTACCTATAACTCTAAGTGCAATCCTTTATTGCTGAATAAAATCAATTATGAAGAAGCCTCCAGTTCTTAGCAGTTGAACTATTATTCCGTATTCGAAAGAGGCTCTGGCTGGTCTGAATTGCTGTTCTAATTATTATATATTGATCAATTTCGTTTTATCTCTGGTATACTCTACATCAGCGATAATGAGTAAAACTTTTTTCAATTATTTGGATCTTGTAGCGTCAGTTGAAGTATCTGTTACCCAATTAATTGTCCTCACGTGCACAATTGTCGCTTATTCAGGTCGTGACTTTTGTAATACTCTTCGAAATACTGTTCTCCTTAATGTTGTTCGCAGAGCATCAAATTTATTAGCGGTGGAATAAATGCCCACGACGCGCCTTCCATCAACCGCTAAAAATTTTCTCACTCCTGCTGGAAATGTAAGGGTGACCGACCAGAAGCACCAGAGTACTTAACTTGCCCTTTTCCAAATTAAATAAGCAAACCGGAGAAGAGGGATGGTCGTCGAAGAAGTCATCCGGGACTACTTTTCCTCCTCCGTTCCCCACACGCGTCCTCGCCCCTCGAAACCTCAGCCCCTCGTCCTCCCATCGGTGAAGCCACCGCTCCCTTCCCCTCCCCCCTCCAACCCCCTGCACCCCGAATCCCCGAATCCTTCCCTCCCCCCTCCCCCGCCCGTCCCGCTCACCCCTTCCGCTGTCCACATCCATTTCCGACCCTCCCTGCACTCGCTCTCTCGATTTAGTCTTTCAATTCCCTCTTCGCTTCCCTGTCTTCCTTCTTCTTCTCCTCCTCCCACCCCTTCACCACACCCACGACTCACCCGCTCCCGAAGCAGCGGCACATCCGCACACTGTCCCACGCGCTTTCTTCTTTGGCGTGGTTCGTGTGGAAAGAAGGAGGATTGGGGTGGGCGGGGACGAGATGGAGGCGGCGGAAATAAGGTTTTCCCTCGGGAGTGTGGAGCCACTCCTTCTCCGCTGGGAAAACATAGCGCCGGGCAAAGAGGGACGTGACGGTGGAAATGGAGGAAGGATGAGAGAGCGCTGCGGAGAGAGGGAGGAGGAGGGAAGGAGAGGGAGTAGCGGGAGGGGGGGAGGGAGGGATTTACGGTGGTGGTGACACTGCTCAAATGTGAAGGAACGCCACCGTGTACTTTACGCACCTCCTTGGAAGACGCAACGAGTCAGGCTCTCGGGAAAAGCCACGCTTTAAAGCAAATGGAAGCTCTTGTCGGGGGTAGTCTAGGATACACTGTTTGGTGATTTCTTTGGACGCAGTTGGTTCCTGATATGACCTGACATTGGTAATGTTAAAATAATAGAACGCCCGAAAGTCACATCTTTATCACCTGCAAGGTAATTTATTATTCATGCCTAAGTCTTCAGGTGAAATTTTTTCAATCTCTCCACCTCGTATAGCAGATGCAGAAGGTAAGCAGAAGATGCACGTTGGAATTTTTTCGAAACGGATGGAGACATTCTCTAAAAAGCGGTCTTTGCTCTTGAATGGCTGTCATCGCTCCTCTAACTACCTTGCTTGCAATACCGCCAGACATTTCCAGTAATCTTGCATATTAGAATTTTTAGTTTTAAGTTTGGCTTCATATATTCTCACTATTTCTGCCCCCCGGACAATATGGCTCTTGGAAGTTTTGCAAATCAGTAAACAGTCTTTTAAGAGAGCTATATTTTTTAATTTTTCGATAAAGATTTCATTTCACATAGAATTAAATAAAAGATGTTAAATTGTCAACATCTCTCTCTCGCTCATGGGAATAATGGATTTGGCAATATTAGTCAGAGTAATCAAGTAATACTCCGCGTTGCATCCGAAATGCTTCACTCTACTACCGTTACGGTGCCCATTATCTCGAGAAAAATATAATTTCAGTTGGAAAATTGAATTAATTTATAATACTGGTAAATTATTTGAGATTTGAAAATGGGCGTGGAAAAGTAACTAATGTAAGAAAAGTAACATGATGTAATCTCATTAATTGCGCTTTATGCAGGACCTGAACAAAGTTTCCCTATTTACTGTGCTTTTTAATCTTTTTCCATGCTCGTCACCATCTACGTGTTTCTACATATCAATATTTTTTCCCAAGAACTTGCAGAATTATGTTTCAATAAAAATCTGTTAAATAACGTCCCCAATTTTTTCAGCAAAATAACATATATTCTCCCCCAGGAAATTCCCCACCAGTTGCGAACCTCAACTTTGCACTCCAATTCTACTGTTAAGCGTGTACATTTCGTCGATGAATCATCAGTGTTGAAGGATCTTGTGGATAGCTCTAATTTCTTTGAATACACCGAAGAAATCGCTTCTTGGCCAGAAAGACTTTTTTCCGTAGTCACTCCTTTGTATCATTTTTATCTCATTATCTCAGAGACCACCGATGCGGTCTCATTGTAAGTTTCTCATAGTTCTAGTTTTCAAATCAAACGGTGCAATGCTCACTACTCATGTCCTCGATTATTCCTTTTTACATTTTCTTACTAATGGCTATTGTGTTATTCTTCCTATTATTTGCGATGCGTCTTTCATCGACGCCAATATTTCCCTAGTGAATATATCGGAAAACACTTGAGCAAACTCTCAAACTGTTGCAATTGCTCTAGTTTTTGCTCAATCAAGCTTTGTATTTATGCAACATTTTTTCCGCGAACTTTCAATTGTTTTTCCTGAGCATTTTTTCTCATTCTGTGCCTCGTGGCGTGATAGCATGTAATAGTTTTCTGTATTTAGGTTTGGATAGAGTTTTGCCTCCTGAACTGCCGCAAGCAAATGAAGAGGACTCATATTATTTTGTAACACCGAGTTCAGCATGGAGTTCTGAATAAAGGGGTTTATGCGACGTCGTCTGCGATTGATGTGTCATGCGTAGTTTTCAGCCCAAGAGGGCCGCCTCCTCAAATATCTCTGCACTCATCGTCCGGAATGGGAAAGAAGGAAAACAAAACCATCACGGGTAACTAGTTCCATGGAATGAATGGAGGGTCGTCGCTGCGTCTCTCAAATGAGTATAAGGGGGCGTCTTGGGCGAAGATGAAAGGGAATGCGGGAATGGGAAGGGAGGCGGTGGATAGGCGGTGGTTGGCGCCCGAAACGACTTGGATGTGTCGACTGGTGCCGCGCCGGGGAGGATGGGCTGGGGGCGGCAGTATCCAAGTGGTCGGGGGAGTCTCCCTTAAGGAAATTAGGGGTCGCCGGGAAGAAGCCCTATAGATAAGACGAGTAAGACGCGGAAGGAAGGCAAGAGTTGGAGGGTAGGAGGAGTGGGTCCATTTTTTCTAGAGATTTCCTCGCCTTAATAATCAACTAGGAGCTCAGAGACTAATCTCTGCTTCTCTGTCATGAGCCGGATTAGTTTTGGAAATTCACGACTCAACCCAGGAACGACACTGGGGAGTAATACTCTCACAGCAGTTCGGCTTTTCCACGGATTTTTCCTCAATTTCCATGATTTGCCTAACTCCTGGTCTTGGCTGTTGCCAAGCATAATAGAATAAGTACGGTAAATTAACTGTAAAGATGTTTTGTTAGACGAATTTCCATAAGTTTTAATCATAAATTATATTTCAAATCTCGGATTGAAAAATGGCAATAAATTCAGTATAATTTACGTAATTGATTTAATCTTTTTCGCAGTAGTTTTGTTTTTTGGTGGTGAATTAATCAACATTATATACAATGGGTGAGATAACAGTTTTGTTTCATGAAAAAACTAGCGTAGAAGATAGTTTTACATGTTAAACATTGAAATTACTGCCAACTGATGTAGTTTAGCTCCAATATTTCATTTTAGAACATGAGTAGTTTTGATTCAAAGATATATATACCTACATTTGCGCATTGATGAAGCTAACACAGCTTAAAAATAATTTTTTCCTTTTTACGCTTAACTCACTTTGGACTGTTGACGCCAATTGTATTTATATTTAACTTCCTTCCATATAAAATATTACTCTTTAATGGGGATAAGAAAATGCAAAATATTTCACAAAATCTGGACATAGGATGGTATTTATAGGCTTGCTCGATAGATCTGGACAATATCTAATTGCTTTTCCTCCACCGTAGGTACCTGTTACCATCGCTGGCACCCATTCTATTCCTTCCTCCGTACTATCCCATATTCTTCAGCCATCCGTCCCCAAAAGTCTAAACTATCTTTCCATCTTCCATGCCTTTTGCGGTCGTCTTTGAAACAAAACAGGGATGGAGACGAGGTCGTCTTCAAGGAAAACTGCGGAGGAAAAAAGGAAAGATCGGGCGATTGGAGGCATTCCAGTCGTCACGAATCCCTGCCAAAAAAGAGGAGAATAGGAGGGTGAAGTTGAGAGAAGGCCTTGATGTAAGGACTTACGGGTGTTTAAGGGAGAGTTGGAAGCGGGAAGTTGAGTGGGTTTGTGGTAAGGGGGAAAGATTTGGATTGGGAAATGAAAGGGGATAATTGGGCGAGGGACGGTTTGAGGGAAGGGGGGAGAGGTAGGTAGCCCTGCGGTCCCTTCACAGGGTTCTTGTCAAATTTAACTTGGTCCCTTTCATTTCGCGGATAAAAGATATCGCAGCGATTGTATACTTCCCTCCTCTCCCCCAACCCGCCCCCCGAGACTCTTTTGAGTGTTGGTCTCTTTAACTCCGCGGGAGGGAAAGCTTAATCCCCTTCTGCCTCTCCACCTTACTCCACCCCCACTCTAATTTCTGACTTGATTGAAACCCTTCTGGATCTCTCGCAATCTGAGCATCCCCCTACCCCCGGGGGTCTGTCTCCTGAACTGGGCCACTCTCTCGTTGTCTTCTCCCAAGGAACCTGCGATTACCTATAAACCTTTTATTATTTTCCAGAGACTTTTGATAAAGGTTGTGCGATCCACAGTTGTCGGAAGACGTGCCTGAAATACGATTAACAAATGTCCTGTAAGTTTTTGAGGTTAAATGATTTTTCATATTGCTGTAGGTTATGTCATTGAAATTCTGTTAGTTATTCCAGTTATATTTGGGAAGTTGAAATCTTAAGCACACCGAAGTGGGTTTACATACTCGCCCTATTTTATTCTGTATTACTTTTTTCATTTTCATTGCGATGGGTTTTATTCATTCCTGCTCAGCTTTGCATGCCATCCTCTGTTTAATCTGCCTTGAAAATCATTCTTCGCAATTCATCTCCACTCATCTCTCCGCTATTTTCTGGCTACTATTCCTCCCATTGAATTCTATTTTCTTCGTTTTGCCTTTTCTTCAATTTAAGTCTCATCGTTTTTTCGCTATTCGGTTCCCTTAGCCTTATGTAATTTTTTCTCTACATCAAGAAAGTTCTGTAAATTCATTAAAATCCCCGTTGATTCCCAAGCTGCTTATGATTTGGCCAACAAATCTTTTTCTGGGTGAAAACTCGAACCAAGAAGAATTTTTTTTGGGCTACGACGTACCTCCATGAATTTATCGTCCACTACTACCTTAGGATATGATGCCATACCAAATCATTTGAGCCAGTTACAAGATAAATTTCACTCACATTCTCATGGTTATTATATGGAGAAGAGTAAATGATGTGGTAAATCTGTTCAGTTTTTGGTGCGTCAAATATCAGATTATCCATCTCGCACGGTGCACATAATGAGCCGCTCATTCTTCACGGTTTATTGATTAAATTTCATGGAATGTAAGTTTAAATCTCGAGAATAGGTCACCGACATTGAAACTGGCATTCCATGAAAAGGTCGATAGAACAATACTTCATTAAATTGCATGCTGTTTAGCCATTTTTTTATTTCTAGCAACTCAATCAGTTTTTTTTAAATTGACCATCGGCATTGAATGCAAAAATTATAGAGTTATAGGATTACCTAATCTTTCCATAAACTACTTTCATTTTGAGTGGGCTGGCATTCGTTCCTTATGCCTACGTTTTTAATTGACCATCGGCATTGAATGCAAAAATCGTAGAGTTATAGGATAACCTAATCTTTCCATAGACTACTTTCATTTTGAGAGGGCTGGCATTCGTTCCTTATGCTTACGTTTTTAATTGACCATCGGCATTGAATGCAAAAATCGTAGAGTTATAGGATAACCTAATCTTTCCATAGACTACTTTCATTTTGAGTGGGCTGGCATACGTTCCTTATGCTTACGTTTTTAATTGACCATCGGCATTGAATGCAAAAATCGTAGAGTTATAGGATAACCTAATCTTTCCATAGACTACTTTCATTTTGAGAGGGCTGGCATTCGTTCCTTATGCTTACGTTTTTAATTGACCATCGGCATTGAATGCAAAAATCGTAGAGTTATAGGATAACCTAATCCTCATAGACTACTTTCATTTTGAGTGGGCTGGCATTCGTTCCTTATGCTTACGTTTTTAATTGACCATCGGCATTGAATGCAAAAATCGTAGAGTTATAGGATAACCTAATCTTTCCATAGACTACTTTCATTTTGAGAGGGCTGGCATTCGTTCCTTATGCTTACGTTTATCATTTATTTTTTTATATATTGCATGTAAATTTTTTTTGGATGCTTGCACATTTACTTGCTAATTATGTAGCTTTGGTATTACTCTATTTTCTTCTACATGTTAGTATCAATATCTTCGTAACATTTTTAATCTGTATGGAAGAAATATACCTGTATCTTACTTGAGCAATAATGCGCTTTACATACCCACCGTATTCCCTTCTCAATTATTTGTTTCATTCCCTCAGCGATGAATTTAATTAAAGTTTTTTATGAGTTACAAGCCATCCTCTCTTTATTTAGCATTGAAAACTACTACATGGTTCATTTTCTCTCGCTTCCTCACTCCTTTATGACTGCAATATCTTCCATTGATCTGTATCTTCTTTGATTTGCCTTTTCTTCTATTTCGGCCTTTTCACCTTTCGATATTCTGCTCCCTTAGCTTCAAGGCAACTTCTCTCTCTTCCCTCCCACCTGGCATCTAGCGTTTCTCTCATTTCAGCTCCTCTTGTGTTGATTCCATCGCCAAAGTTCAGCCATCGTCTCTCCTTAATTGGCCTTCCAAACGCGTTCCTTCTTAATCCCTGGTATGGCAAATGAATCCTCTGCTAATTACAATTCTGTCTGAGTTGACCCTGAACTCATTTTTTTAGGGAAAACTTTGCGAAAAGAATTTTGCCATCTGTCGCTTTAAGCTGGATAAATTTTGCTGCAACGTCATTTTTTTCAAATTTTGTTTCGTTCTTTAATAAAAACTTTATTTTTTTCTCTTTAATATTACTAACGGTATGTTTTAATGATAAAGTCGTTGATTAACACTCACTTATATTACGCTGCATCGTAATTATTAAAAAATTGATGCTTGAGATTGAGAAATGTGTGTTCCTTATTTTCTTGTTTGTGCGTTTTGGAGACATTTAATCAATAAACCAGAAATAACGCTATTACTTTTTGGCCTATATTCAATCTAGTCATCCCATTCACAATGTTATAATCATTACAATTTTATACTCCAAATCTTAAAGCCCATGATTTGGCGTGGAATACACGCTGTGTAATTTTGGTCATTGAAATGGTATTCTAAGTTAAATTAGGTTGCTCTTTGATGGATGCTGAAAGATTCTCTCTGATGCAAAGCAATCCCAAGTCTTATGGATCTATAGATAAAGGCTTTACCCTGCTATCAAGGAAATCGGAATGCTAAAAATATATTTTAAATTGATGAGTGATTTTATAATCCACAGTATAATTTTTCTCATCAGTGCCTGTATTTATCACGTATGTAAGTTAATGCTCCTGATTGTCCATTGTTATTTGTTTATTTATGCGCTGGCCAGTTCATTAATAATCATTGTTAGGCCAAAGAACAAATTAAGTCAGACCATCTCCCTCCGCTTAGAGGCTTTTGGTTTGACTTGGAAAAAAATTAGCAAAATTTTCAGTGCATTTAAATATCTTCTATCTCCACTACATATAAGTAACGGGGTGTGGTTCCTGTAGAGGTATGAGGGTGAGATTTTTTCGTGTTTAGCAATTAAGGTTGTCTTGTTTTTCGCCCGGATGATTGGTGCCATGTCCCATATCATAGAGTCTATAACTTGTATGGCGACTCAAGGAGTTTTCGTCGTATGCGTTCGCCGGGAGTGCCTGAATTAACTCATCAATATGGAGACTATTCTCTGGTGTGTGAACTATGTCAGACGTGTACAGCGCCCACTGAGGACCAACACGCTTAGTATAATTGAAAATTCTATGAACTATAATCTATATTCAGTTCTATGAATGACTTGTCCATTGATACAGGAAGACATATGTGAAAAAGACTCTTATCTCCACGTCCACCCCTTCGTGCTTTCTTTTAACGCACAAATGGCGTCATTTCCGTTTACAAGACAGCCTGAACCGCCTGAACTTCTTTCCGACAGTGGTTGCGCGGTGGTGGTTCTCTGGTAAATCATCCTATGATTCCCTTCTAGTGGTAATTTTTTTAACGTTGGAAAAGATGTTTATTAATTAGCCGGCCCCGGTGGCAGCAGGGTATAGTCCTCGCCTGCTAAACCGAGGGTCGAGGGTTCGAGTCCCGCCTGGGTGGGTTTTTCACCACCCAGGGCATGGATGTATGTCAAGTTGTGTTTTTCTGGTCCCTGGAAAACCTGATGACAGGCTCAGCAGCCTATTGGGATTCCGGGGACATGCGGGCCAACAAAATCGTCCGGCAAACAAAACAAACAAACCATATAATTTTGTTCTCAAGATATTATGATGCATTACTCCTGAAGTTCTCAGCTTCATATGAAATAAATATACTAAAGATTAAGAACCATACTTAAGAGACATTTTTAAGTTATCTGGAAAACCATGACCACTAATCTAAAAATTTACTGAATACTCTAATCTAAAAATTGATTGAAATAATTGGTTAAGCGGTCATTGCAAGTCAAGTAAGACCTTTAAGTTCAATTACCCTGATGTTAGCGAAACTATTTATTTATTGGTTTAAAATGCGACTTTCAACCGAAATTGAAAACTCCACAAACTGAATCCTGATATTGGAATTTCCGGTCATGGGAGGTGTCAATTGTAAGATTCCGAAATGTAATAAAAGAGATGCTCTGCTGGACAGTTCTCTATCAGCCAAAATTCACTACCCTTCTTCCCACTTCGCTCCATGCTCCCTTGCCGTTGAAATGCCAATTTATCCTCCGACGACTCTTCCTCAATTGCTTCCCCTGCCTCTTCAGTGCTGAGAACTTCATCTCGGTTCCTCTTGCTCCTTTGTTGTTCTGGCAGCGAACTATTACCTTTTAACTCAGCCCTCAGGAGGTCACGTTCAGGATTAAGATGGGCTATTCTGACCTCTGCCATTCTCCCTCTCGGCTCTCGTGTTAACGAATCTATTTCTGTGATCCTCCATGCCGTCAACCTCGACCGCAACTCCTCCTCCTTCTTTCATTCCCCGCCATCTCATTCTCTTCCATCGTCCCCTCCACTTCTCTTATAGCTCACCCTCATCGCAGAGATCTGCCGTCAGATGGAATTACATCGGTCTAAAGGGATTCGCTCCGTTTATTATTTCTCTTCCCAGGTCAATAAGGTATCTTGAGGACTTCAGGCTATCTTTCAATGTGTTAATGCTTTATTTTCTGAGGCAATGTCGGTCATATATTTTGTTAACAGAGTTGTGCGATTCTCTTGGCTCTTAAGTTAATTTTATTTTAAAGACAAGCCGCTTCTCAAACAATCTCATGTTTACTTTAGCTTTATTACCAGAATGATTACTGCTGTCATACGTCATTTAATTCAAAGATTAGATGACTGCAGCCATCTAATCCTTGTTACGTGCTATTTTTATGGCCTGGTAGTTCTTCTGTTTTCATGTCCCGTTTATTGGCTGAAGTATTCATCCGTCAGACAATCTCGCGGATATTTTTTAACTATTTAGCATCCTTTTTTCGAGTTATTTGAGTCTGGAATTCTGGCCAATCCTCCTTTTACATCTCTTCCTTTGACTATGCCAAACGACTATTCTCACATACAATTCATAATATTTGACTCTTAGACAATATTATCCGGTTGAAACCGGTGTATTTCACCAGTTGCGTCATTCATGTGCTCCAGGGACGATGTGCATAATTGATCCTACCTCTGTTTCATTTAGTCATCATAGTATCATAATTCATCATTAGTATTCTACCAGCTTATCAGTAGATTTTGGTGAGTTTCTATTCTAAAATCCTCAATTTAGGATCATCTTATGATTTATCTGCGCATCCCCTTTCTGCCATCAATCTTATTTAAACCTTTTTAGCAGTCCGAAAATTGATTTGAAGTAGTTTACCTTTACATTCTCCTCTCAGCCTACCACTTTTTTCCTACATGAACATTTACTTTGACGTTCTTTATTATTTTTGTTACATTCCAGTCTTGGCCTTCATCTATAATTCTTATTCATTTCTAATTTTTATCTCCTTTCAGAGTCCGTTCAAAATACATAAAAGCGCAGTTGAAATGGGCTGATCTGGCTTTGGTAAAAATATAATGTAAACAATTTTTTCACGACCATATGAGTTCAACGAAGGCCACCATAATTCATTATTCGATCACATCATTCCCTTTCCGAGCATTGACCATATTTATAATTTGACTGAATTTCTTTCAATTGCAGTATTATCTCGGACGCGCACTTTAGTATTGGTATCATTAGGCTGTTGATTCACAAAATGTGTCCAATCATACCCTTTGTTTTTTTATATGCATATATGCATATTGAGCTGTGGTTTTCGTACGAAGTTTGAGGTTAGGAAAGGGCTAATCCGTGACCATCATCCATGGCCTTCATGTCCGTCCAACCCTTTGCGCATTTCCCCGTTTTTCCTCGACCCCTTCTCATATAATTCACCCCCATGAGTGGTCCTCCCACAATTCAATCCAATGTGCCCACCCTTATCACGATTTCTTCCTTCGAGATGATCCCCACCCCTCTCTCCCTCCTACTCAACCTTAGCCACCACTTATGCTTCCCCCCACATTCCTGCACATCTCCCTCCCCATTCCCCCATTCCACACAGGCGCCCCTGTTCCCCTTATTCTCAGCTCCCTCTTCCCAGCATTCTCTGCTAAACCCCGGGCCCAGAAAACATTCCCATCTCGATGGCCCCGTACATAAATACAGCTCGCCGCATCCACCCACCCGTACTTCTTCTTCTAACCCCTAATCCTCGCTTCTCAAAAGCACTAAGTCCATTTCATTGTGAAATGTTAACAGTTTCCGGAATATTGAGTAAAGAGCATGATTTTAACTATAGTTGAACATATTTCCTCAATAAAGAAGAGGATTTAAAACTGCTCCATAATCGAAAACGAATATGATCTACTTGCATCCATTTCTATTTCTAAAAAGTATGTCCTTTACCATTAAATATCAACGTTTAAATTACGTAATGACAAAATATATTGTGCAATACTCCTGCAATACTAATGAAAATGTTTCGGAAAACTGTCAGAAGTAATAAACGATGATAATGGAAAGAATATTTTATAAACCCATCTCTTAACCTAAGTTAGAGTAAGATGTCTCTTTACATTAAACTCGAAGAATCTGGTTTTACTATAAATAAATAGATCACATTTTCAAAGATGTAAATAATACGAGCCGCTGTTCTCTTTGACTTACTTTCGTCAATATACCAGCCATTTTCCATGTTTGGGTTAGATATCACTTCTTTTTTTAAAAAATGAAACATTTCTGACGCATAGAGCTCGTCAAAAATTTAGCTTGAAATTAACTGATTATTATTTATTTATAATGACTAATGAAGAATCTTACTCCAACTTACTAGAGGCGGAAAGAAAACGCCTCGATTCTATTGGGGAAATATTATAAATATCATTGTCCAATTCCGGGAGTGCACCGGTGAATCCCAGACAGTTGCTGACCCTCTCTAAGGCTTACCTCCTCTTACCATCCATTCCCCATCCCCCAATCGCCCCGACGCGAGTAACCCTTTTCCCTCATCCCCTCCCTCTATACTCCCCCACAATCCTCTTCCTCGTCGCATAAACAAGAACGCGCACTCTTCTGTAAACATCCTCTTCCTTCCCATCGCGAGCAAAAATATCTCCCATTCTGAGGATTCTTCCCGCCATATCCCTTCCCTCGATCCCATTATTCCATCGCCCTCCCACCCATCCGTATCCTCCCTTTGCAATCTCCTTTCCCTTTCGCTTCATGGCTTAAGGTCTCTTTCCTTTGAACCCTCCCCCCATCTTCCCCTCTCCCGGCCCGTAATTTAGCCTCCCCAACTCCTCCTCTTTTGAAGATTCTCCCTTTTCCGACACGAATCTCTCATTTCTTCGAATTATCTCGTCGTCTCCTCACGGTCGATCCTTTCCCATCCACCCACCCTCTCACTCACTACATGAGCACGTAGATGAAATCCATACCGGAGATACGGAGATATGTGTGGAATCCCAGAGAATACTTCCTTCGCTCTATTTTGTAGGCGAGCGAGTGGATCTAACCTACCTTGCATGATTCACGGGCGTGCTCGTTCGTATGGAAAACAGGTGAGGCTGAAAATCCGGTTTCGGCATTTGCGTGACCCGTTGAAAGGGATATCAATGCTAGCAGAGCGCTCTTCTGTTATTTCCCCGAGGGTGCGGGGACTCTAAATAACGCCTCACAATCGAAAAACTGGGTCGAGTGCTTTCAAAACAGGAATAATCTTTCCAAGTCCCAGTTTTTATCGTTTAGATTGTGCATCCTAAGTCACTATTGAGGCTGAAAACTACTGCATAGTGCACGATACTCCCATCATTTTGTAAAAATTAGATGAAAACAGGACTCTTCTATGTACGTAAATGGTATATTGGCCAACTTTCACAGGATGGTACATTTTTTCCAAAGCCATAATTTTGATTAAGGTAAGAAATAAACTGTTAAGCTATTATATGCTCAGCCATATTTGACTTAAAAATAGAGATTTTCTCAGGAAATAAGTTGCATCACATGGTATTATATGAAATACTTTTTTCTGATTTGGCAAATTCATATCGTGTATTTCTGAAAATTTTGCATTATAAATTGTGAATGGTGAGTTAGCAATTGAATGACGGACTATAATATTATAGTACCACAAATAAAGCCCGGCCTCGGTTGTGGCGGAGTTTAGTCCCTCCTGGGTCTAAGGTCTGAATTATGCGTCCCAACTGAGTGTATTTTTTCCGCCCAGTATTTGGATGCTTGTATGCGTCCTTACTCGTTAAAATTATGATATAACTCTCCCATATAACACTTAAGTTATTCTCTGTTTTTTACTGGTAGTTGAGAAAAAAATCACTTATAAAACAAAACAAAATCAATTCTGTGCTTAGGAGACCAGGTTTTGATAAAAGTTTGTAGCACTTATACCATTTCAGAATATTTCCCGGAGGGAATTTTCCACAGCCTTTATAAAATCATTGTGATAAAATTCCCTGTCAAGAAAATATTGATGACACATTCGTGATTTTTCAATCTACGGCAAAGCGCGTGTTCATAATGTGTGATGCGCGTAACATCAATTATGCTGTTTATAAATGTTTTCCTCTATGAAAATCTTCTATATATATTGTGATTACAATGTAACTTTTCTTTTTATTCCAGGTGAGTGTTGTCCCAAGGCTGCCGATAAGCTTGTGCTTACCTTGATTTGGTGACGTATTCTGCAATTTTTATAATATTTGGAGGCTATTCAATTAACAATAACACAATGCGTCTTTATTCATGTTTTGTTACTACTTTAAAAATAATTTGCTTCTTTGCATTAAAAAAATCATATGTTAACTTTATTATATCTTTATCGTCAATTATAGTTTGATCAATCGGCATGTTATGATATAGTGAAAGCGACTGAAAGGGACGATACTATTTTGCAGACTTCTATATGACTTTCTATAGACTCTTTATAAAGAACTATGCCTTGCCTTTCAATGAATTGGTTGTATAAATCCACGCAGTAAATAAAAAAATCAGTGAGTTTCGTGGTGAAAGCCACAAGTAGATAATTATAGGTGGCTGTGAAAATGGAAAGGGGACCCCTCTCTGTGGAAATGGATGCATTGGAGAAAGCAATATTGTTCATTTCACTCTTGTACGAGAAAAAAATCATGAAATCCATGCAACCTAGCCCTCTTTAGAATTTTGGCGCGTTTGTGCCAATTTCTGGCCTAATATTCCCTTTAAATGTATGAATTATTGAGTATGTTTTAATTGAAACCAAGGCGTTAATCATTGTATGTACGCATAGTCGTATTCTCCATGAAATCTTCTCACAACCAAGTGACGTGTATTTTTGTGCAAGAAAAACCACACAATTGATTATTTTATGAGAGAAAGCTAGGAAGTTCATAATTTTTATGTTATAACTAATGGCGTACTAAATGACATCGTCTGATAAAGTTGATTCGAAGAAATCTTAAATTTTTGTTTTTCGCCTCAATTAGAGAAAAGTATGAGATGTTAACATTCGTAGGGGTCAGGTTGACATTAGTTAAACTCCGATTATCTCCAAATAAAAGCTAATTCTCGTCGTTATTTTTATATACAGTGTATATTACAAACCATCTCGTTCCTCGTCGTCAATTCTTATGATATGAATCGGAAATGAATGGATACAATTTCTTCCAATTTCATTTCATATAGTCCTTCCTGCCATGTGATTGTGATGAAGTCATGAAATGCTAGGCATCAAAATTTATAAAATTTCTCCCCATTTGCCAAATTTTAAGCTATCCTGGACTATCTATCCTCCCCATTTATTTTGTCCTTGGGTTCTTTTTTTTTCATTTTTCCCCTCCGTCATCGTGAAGCCAGTGTGATGAGGTCAAGAAATGCTAGGCATCAAAATTTATAAAATTCCTCCCCATTTACCATATTTTAAGCTATCCGGGGCTACCATCCTCCCCATTTATTTTGTCCTTGGGTTTTTTTTCATTTTTCCCCTCCACCATCATTTAAAACGACGTAATCCTTTCATTGCATTGTGCACCGTTGTTATTCTCAGCGACATTTTCCAGGAATCTTTCATTATAATCCTATCGCCTTGCTACAGAGCTCCCGAACGATGAGATCCCCCCTCTTCCCCAACAGTCAGCCGCTGCCCGCTTGCCCCCTCCGTCCCCCTCTCACCTAATTTCGCCTCACCCCCTCCTCCTCCCCATTGCACCACAGCCCCTCTTAATCCAAGATGGCAACCTCATCTCCTTCGCATCTCTCTCTCTCTCCCAAGGACACTTTTCATTCTTCCGATTCGCCCGTTTTAATCCTTTTCCTCCCATCGATCGTGTGCTTTTTCGCATTTCCTCCGTTTCTCCTGAATTCGTTAATCCTCGTCTCTCCTGCTCCCTCTCCCTCTTCCCACATCACTTCTTGACCTCAGCTTTGTTTTCATTCCCTATCTCATTCCTTTCCCTGCCTGCAAACACTACCCGGCTCTTGATTGGACTTTCCAATCCCCTTTCCTCTCCTCCATGCTCTCTCTTTCTCTCTCTCCATTATCCCTAGCCTCCATAATCCTTTCCCTGGGGTACACACTCGTGCTTGTTTTATCTGGCCATTCTCCTTCACTTGATTTCTCGTTTAACACTCCCCTTCTCCTGTTTTCACTCCGTGTTTATTTTTCTGTCCTCAATTAACTTTTTCGACTTATCCACTTTTTTCAATGTCTTATTTTTTCCGTTGCCAAGTTTTGAAACCCTGTATTCGCACTTTGTGATGTTGGTGCCTTCTAAATTTGGGTTTTAGTCAGCTAAGGGGCGAATATCTCCATTGCTTGCTTCCTGCTTGAGCCGTATCCATGAGGAATGAAATTATAGTTGAAAAATTATTACTCTTTTTTCCGAAATTTTTTCTATATTTCCTTCATCTTGCTGTGTTGAGCTGAAAATTATCAACGCGCAGCATGAAGAATTTTATATTACCAGTCCAATTCATTCTCATTGAGTGCATTAAACGAGGTAAACATTTTGTATTGTGTCATCTCCATCTCATTTCGAGTCACATGCCGTTCTCATCAATCCACCATTCACTATTTCGTTTCTATTCATTCAGGTCTCCTTTTCCCCCTTAACCCAGTGAAAATGAAGATGACATTTTATCAACCAGCTCGGATACCAGCCAGTAATTTCCTCACTGTTTCCGTCTCATTTTCTTTTCCTCATCCACTCTTTGCCTACTCTCCTCCAGCATCACTAATTCTTCTCATTTCAAGCCCAACTCTGCCGCCACAAAACCACACCCTTGCCTTCCCTAATCCGCTATATCGCTCATCCAACAATTCTCATTATATCCTCCTCGGTCATTCTTGAGATTTCATTATTAGTACCGTGATGCTGAACGCCGTATCACGAGCAGGTATGCTTAAGCGTTAGATTATGAGAGGCGCGCAACGATCCTTAAAGGTCTTCCCTCACTGATTAGGTTTTGAGTTTATAAATTGAATTGACTTCATATTTTACTTAACAGGTACACACTAATCTGAAATACTCTCCTTGGTAAAGTTCCAATATTTTTGTCATATTAATAGCATAGACAGTTGATTTTCCAATTCAATTATTAAAACTTCAATCCTTCATCATTAAATATTGACTCTTTTCGAAATATTTTCATTAATCTTCCGATTTTATTATTCTAGTAGTTACGACTTTTCATATTATAATATAGTGTTCTTTGTAATTTTGTTGGAGAGTATTTCACATTTTGTGAATTCTGGGGCTTTCTGTCTTTGATGCAAAAGGGCTGAGGCACGCGGTCAAAACCATATCGAATTATATTTTCTGTGAATTTTTCATTAATGTTTCAGCAAAATAATTTGTTGTTTCTTTTATTCTTCCTCACTTCAATAGACTTTTCCTAAAATATTCCCTTTACGATGCTGTTAGCCAAAAAACACATTTTGCATTTCAATAATTGTACACAAATCAACGTCCCAGTAACACGCTAGTATCGTTTTTCACTAAATCATCCGAGCATGCAGTTCCTTTTTTGATCGCTTCGGAGAAAAAATTAGAATAATTCTAGCGAGAACACACAAAATTTCCAAACCTCAATTTTTTCCAAATACTTCTTGCTCCTTCCAAACTTATCGTATCAAAGCGTCACTTAAATTTGGCTTGAAATGGATCTGCTTTGGTAGGAAAGTTTAGAGGATAGTTTCAAAGAATTGTGACTATTTATGCATTATTTCGACCTTAAAGGCTAACATGGTCACCCATTTGATATATGACGTTCGGTCTTGTACCAGAATTCTTCATTCCAACCAGGACCACGTTCCTAAGGATCATTGCCTCTGGAATCCTCGCCATGTAATTTTCGAGTACACTTGAGAACTTTGAATAAATTGCAGGTGGAAGACCAACTTCCCTCAAGCCTAAATGTTTGAGTTTCCCAGTCCTCTCTGCTTAGACTAAAACAGCTCTTCCCTCCCATAAAACACCTAGCTCTAGATTGATTATTAAATGTGAGGTGGAATACAATCGGGATTACAGTATAATCTCCAGTTGCAGGTGGCTGGATTTTTCCTGTACATTTCTTTCACACCAAAACTATACCTATTTTCAAAATTTAAAAATAAATAATTCATTAGCTACATCTAGTATACCCATCTACCTCTAGTATACCTAAATATCACAAGTAGCCTCAGCGTTCGCAGTAAGGGTTGTCTTTAAGAATTCTATCTGAGTCCTGTCTTCAACTTAGGCGACTAATGTGGGGGTCGTCAGAGGAAATTTGATGTCACATAGCGTTTCCAAGCACTCTTGATTATGATACCCAGTTTACATATCTGAGAAGAATGGCTTGTGATTTGTGTCATGCTTGAAAATGTCTCATCCTGAGCTCAGGACAGAGGAGCGTGAGCTTGGCCGTCTTGAGCATGCATCTTCGGTGACCAGTCACAAGCATGACCAAGTTCCACGGTTAATGGTTACTTGCTGCAAATTATTCTGCAAATCAGGATTTAGCACATTTTTCTGGACCGGTAACGTACGTCACAGAGTATCAGATGGAATTCAACCCAGATATAGACCCAGTAATAGCGCATTGCCATCGTTTTCAGGCTGACAAAACTACGGCCTTTTCCGATGTAGATGTGGCGAAAGTTTTTATCTAGCTGAGCCAGATTTTCATGTTTATAATTCTATTCTCCTCGTTTCCTCTGGCAACTTTAACGATATCATTTCAAAAATAGAATGGATTGGAGGTTCAGTGAATGATATTTTTCGCCTCTAAATTTGGAAAACAACGTAGAAGAATGGTTTGAGTGAAAACAATATTTACGGCTCAACTTTTATATCAGATATGTGATAGACTATGACATCAATATGAAATAGAACTGCCAGATTTGGGATTTAGGTTAGTTCCTTTGGCCTACGGAAGCAAATGTATTACTTTGAAACTCAATAGCAGAGGGAAACACAAAGAAATGGCGCAAACATTTCTGAGGCCTTTCTGATCCCAATTACGCACGAATCCTTTTTACCTTTCATTCTTATCTCCTCATGATTCCAATACCAATCTCCTTCCCATCGAATCCACTTTTTCTTCCCAGAAACCTTTCCCCTTTTCCTTGTCTACTTACCTATTAATCCTTGTAATCCCAAATCGTATTCCTAAGTCGATCTTTATGTCTCCGTCCCATCCTCACTCCCACCCCTTCCTCCCTTATATATTTTTTCTTCCGCACGAGGAAGCGGCATGATCCCGAGCTTTGCCCTCATTCCTAACGTCGTCAATCGGATTTAAAAGGGGGGATGCGCCCCCCCCCCCTTGCCCATTCTTGAGCTCCTAATCTCCTCCTCCGCCAACCCCTCGTCTCTTTCTCCTTTGCACCCAACCCCTCAACCTCCTCCTTAAGGAGAAGAAGCAACCCTCCCGACCCCTCCCCATTCCCTCTGTGACCTCCCTCCACCCCATCAGCGGGCCATCCCCTCCCACGAAACACCAACCACTGCAAACTGCCTCTCCCACCCCAACAATCTTCAACCCCCCTCTCTCTCTCCAACAACCAGCGCGCTTCCTTTTTTATTTTTTATCCCATCTCTTGTTCTATCACTGTCTGATTTATCTTTCAAAATATTCGGCGTAGCTTTCTCGTGTCTGCCCACAATTCATCACGGCGAGCGTGAGTGGCACCCGGGGAGCTTCCTGCCCTCGATGGGGTCGATAGTGTCGGGAGTACGGACTGTTCCATCCCTCCTCCCCCGTTGACTGAGTGATCCCCAAGGAACGGGGGGAATAAGAAAGGCAGAAGGATATGGTTCATCGTGCTGTTCAGGCGTATAAAACATTTGGCCACCTCATGAAAAAATTCCTCGGCCATGTTTAGGTGTGGGAACTATACACGGAAGTAAAAATGAGATATTTTCAGTAGTTACTCTGTGACTGAATGTGATTTTTTGTAGTAGCTAGAGAAGCTAGAAGGACATGTGGGGAGTCCACTTAAGCTTTGCTATGGTACAACGCATTGATTGCATCTTCAGGTAGCTCAGGTGGATTTTGTTAGCCTTTTGGGAATTTACCGTAAGTAGCCATCAGGAAATTCAGTAGTAACTTCTTTAAAAGTAAAATAATCATAGTAAGGGGCTTTAAGCAGTTGTAATATTATATTTTGATAGTTAGTATTTATATAATATACTGTTGATAACACGTTATTATATCACTTATGTTACATTAACAGTAATCATTAGAACAGACATTTTTCAGTCACTGCTTGACTGCACTGTTGGGTGAAATTTTGGATTTGTGAATAGGATCATTTGGGACTAAATAAATTTATGGCATAATTCTTTCGCACCACCGCGTTAATTTAAAAGAACCTTATTTTCTAAGTAGTTTTTCCAAAGCACAGTAGGAAGATTTTCCATAGGCAAGCAGCTAGGTATGAACGGTAATTCCAAGCGCCCTAGGTACCGATGGATTTATGATTCCATTTGCGAAATGAATTTTATTTCGTTTAAGTACTTAACGGCCAAAGCGATGAGTTTCTCAAGAAGTATTCACTGCATTTAGGTTGAATAACTCGCTGGAGAAGCATTTTATGTGGCCCTCAATGTCTAAAATGTATTTATTCATCTTTCATTTGCAATGCCAGCATTCAAAATCGCAGCAGACTCGAAATATCTGCCTACTCACCAGAAGGCTTATCAACATCAAAGTTCCTGCGCTATACAATCACTCGCACCAGCAGCATTTGCTCATAATACGTGCTTCTCCATTGCTTGATTCCCATTAAACAAGTCTTGCTCTTGTTCTTAATATTAATGACTCCCAAGGGAGAATCAATTGTGATTTAAATACCATCGGTTTTAACTTATCCCCCGCTCCAACTGGTTCCCCTTAGAGGCCTCATATTTGGGACGAATGTGTCGTACTTAATTATAATTCCTTCCTTTCTAATTACCTGCTCCAGGAGACATAGTGTATCTTCTCGTTTTTACTCCGCAACACATTTTTGAAAATCCTTTAGTAAAATTTCTTTGAATATAATTCACATTTATACAAATGACTGCAAAGATTGAAAAAAATCCGCAAAGTTGTATTTTCCTCGTAATTATTAATTAGTGTAGGTATTCATTTATTCACCGTAATTTTTTCCCTACATTGTGTGTTCCTATGTACGAACAAGTTTTGATCTGTTTTTGCCATAAACCTAAAATATATTTTTTTTAATAATGACCACTTTTTTCCACTTAAAGCCAGCTACGCAACAGTTGTCCAGCAACTAAATTGAAATTGGACTGCACCCTTCATGCTCGAAATTTTCTGCTAAAGTAGTAGCTATATTATTATGGAAAAAGAACATTTTTAACATCTATAATTTTAGCTTTTTGTTTTCAATGTTACTTGTAGCATACCTTTACATCCATTTGGAACTGGGATGCAGAAGTCAAAATTTGTGACATACTATTGCACGTAGTCTCCAATAATGCTTTCGGCAAGATTATCCCTCAGAGAGCAATTACCGCGTTATACGAACTCTCATTCATCCACGAGTGTGCGGAAATTGTGACTCGCCGCCTCTTGGTCTTATTTTTCTCCGCCCTCCGCATTAAACGAGGCCAAACTGATTGATGGCGATCTTGAAAATAAGCTATTTCCAGAGTGAGCCATAAAGTGGTGCCAGCTGACCCCTAGTAACCGTGCAATTGTCCTTGGGCGAAATGAAATAAAGTGAGAGGGAAAGAATATTCAGTGGCCAGGGTGCGATTCTCAGCATAAAAGGGCTCTAAAAGGGTCAGGGACTAAAAAAGGGGAGCAAAGGAGCATATATCGGGGAGAAGTGTATGCATGTGCACAGTTGCTAGAATTCATACGTCTTTCGAAGAAGACTGAAACTCTTTATATTGCCTCACCCAAATGGCTCCAGTCTGGAAACTATTTTATGGAGCGCATTCTAATGCATGCTGAGGATATTTTGGAGACTGAGAGACAGCGTGGAGTTTGAAGGGTGAAAAAAGAATGAGATGCAAGACGTGGGAGAGGATTTGTATGAATATGATGATAATGTGATTTCACATTGTGTCTTGATATGGTCACTTGGTTCCATACTCGTGACCAACATTGGCCCTTGGTGGTGAAGAAACTATGCCGGGATTTTTTTCATCTAAAAAGTGCCACTTAAGTCCCTTCGTGGGGAGTGCATGGGGATATTTCGCGTTATAAATTTAATTTTCACCCCTTCGCTGAGCGAGGAATAGAAAGGAAACGTACCAGGTTTGGCTGTAAAATTTTGACAGAGATACCTAATATAGCATGCATGCATGAAACTCTCATAAGCGATACAAATTCTGATCAATGAGGGACACTAATTCAGACGGATAACCAAGTCACGATGAATCAAATTTCGTACGGATGGTGGTGTCAGTAAAAATACAGAAAAAATAGGAAGATCAAGTATTGAGTGTTTTCCTTTCGACTTTATTTTTTTATCGTGAACGCATAAGCATTCCTGAGAGCGAAGCTTGAAACTTTGACTTCCCTAAAAGCTTTGAATTTTAGGTAGGTCTGAAGAATGTAATTATGGAAGAATTTCGCTTCCCAAGTAAAGCAGGATTTTTGCCCAGCATTACCTCCGTTTAATAGCAGATATAGCTTGAATTTACGAATAACTCCATCTGTGAAATGTTTATTATCATGAAATGGCTCCCTCATCATTCGATTTGTTCTTTCTAGACGCCATAATTATCGTGAACGTTGGGTGTCTGCGGAGATTTTCCGACAGGATTGCCTTGGTAACAATAACTTGGTGGCCATAATGTGGGGATAGAGATTAGGGGGTTAGGTTGGGAAGAGGATGAGGATTCTAGCAATGCGCTACTCGCAGTCAAACTGCGGCGTGAGTGAATCGTAAACAACAACTCGAGCCTGCGATTGAAAGCGCGCAAAACGCCAGCTTCGTCCCGACAACATCCCGCCCGCTCCGTGCCCACAGCCGCACTCGCTCGTCTTATTTCGGCGGAGGGGAGCGGGGTGTACGGGGGGGCATGGTGGATGGTGGGTGGGTGGTTTTGAGATGAGCGGAGAGAGGAGCGATTCGAATAGGGAAGACGGAGGAAGAGCGTATATCTGCCGTTAAGGAAACGCGGCAAGACGAGAGTGGAATAAAGATAGCGCCGGCGAGAGTGAGGGGACGTGACTCCTCCTCGGGGAGAAAGGGAGGGATACGCTAAGGAGGAGAGTGGGTGCTTTGGGGGATGGGGAATGGGTGGAATATGAAGGGGTGCTGCAAGTGAACTGTGGTCCCCAGGGATGGAGGAAGGGGTGGAGTACCATTCTGCTGAGCTCGCTGGGGAAGGGGGTGAAAGCAGAAGTGTTGGAAGCTGGGATTAAAATGAGTGATAAATAACGCAAAGCAGAACAAAGGCCATGGAAGGAAGAGGAAAGGTGTTTTAAATTCTTCCCCTCCTTCATATTCCCTCACTCCTCCTTTACAGGAATGATGATGTTGGCGCTTTTAATATTTCCCTCCTGCACTCTCTCTCTCTCTCTCTGTCGTTTTGCGTCCCCCATCCCCTAAAGCCTCCGTTCCTCGCCATCCGTTTGTTTCCCAGTTTTTCCTCTTAAATATCGAATAATCACGTGCTTTTTTCTCCGAGATTGAATGCACTTCCCGTCTTTGTTGAGGTGGAAGCGAGTGATAAAAATTCAGACGGGTGTGTGACTCTAAAAGGACGCAATTTAGACAATTGACGAAGGCGCTTGGTACCCTCCTCTTAAGAAGTCAGAACTCCTCTTCAATTAGTGTAATGACAATTCTTGACTCGTAGTCAATTTAATCATCCTAATTGACTTCCGTCACTAGTGGAAACCTCTGCTAAAATCCGTTGTGTTGGTGTTGAAAACGGATGCAATAATGTATAGAGGCATCCAAGATTTAATCCATTTTATGGTTATTCACAGCTATTTGAGAGCCACATACTATTTAGAGCGCACATTTTTGTTGATGAAGTTTTCTATTCCTTCTGTGAGATTGGCCCAGCCATGAGCAAATTAATTCTCAGCGTGAAAGTCATTTTCAAGAGGCCCAACAATAATCAAAGCACATAAAACATTTAGTTTTGAATAGTGGTCACAAAATTGATTTTCTATGCTACTTGATAACCAGTTACTTTAGAGGAGCATTTAGAAGCCACTGCTGTAAAGTACTTTTTTATTAATGTATTTTTTAAATGAATATTTACCAGGGATACATTGTTTTTTTATGTTAATAGTATATCAGAGGGAATATGTACGTTAATCATCTTTGTTTTGGAGAGAACAACAGGGAGGAAATAATTTCTTTACCTTTCTAATGGTTAATACTTGACAGATCGGAAGTTGCGAAGACTGATTTTCTTATGTACTTCAAACTTGAACTTCTCTTAAATACAGTGTAGCGTGTAAGTATTTGCTTCTAAATTTTTAAAAAAATCTTTCAAAAAGTCTTAGTGCATTAGTAAAGTCTATGCAAATAAAGAGTGGGCTGAAATTGAAGAGGCTGGCCAATATTCCAAAAGTGGATTTTGTCAGTCTGGAAGTTGTAATGCGATATAATGACTCTCCTTTTTTCGGTACATGTGAAGTGAAATTTCACTGTACTGTATACAGCTCGTTGAGTTCAAACTGTATGCAGCGTATAATAGTAGTTTGAGAAGAAAATCCATTCTCTTTCACGCGCTCCAATGGCCGTCGTTGTCTCTCTTGGGATACATTCAAGGAGCTAAACGTGGCATTTCGCGGTAGCATTTTAGTCTGTGGAGGAATAATGTAGCTTCTGTGAGCAACATGCAGCTCCCATAAAATATGCACCCTCTTTCCCTAAAGCATCGACTAGGTGCTGGAGTCCTAATGAATCCATTCCTACACCTTCAAACGCCATCCCTCTCCAACTTCAACTCCTTTACATTTTTCACCCAAGTGATTAAATTTATCTTCTCCTCAAAAATACCATAGGCTCACATCTCTCATTTACTGATATCACTGGCCACCCTCACTATCTCTCTTGTGACTGATAATCCATATAGACGTTGGCTTATTGTTTTTTCTTTATGTTATCAATAATAATTTGAACTAATACGTATATTCTAAGTGTAGACTGAGGGAGATCATACGTTTGTTATTGTGAAATGCCGGTGATGGGAAAGGACTCTTTTCCATTGAGTAGACACCGGTTACATCTAAGGTAACAATTTACAGCTATACTATTATTTCTTTTGCTATTGTTTTAAAACTGATTCTAGAACCTATTTTAAAACATAAGCGACACGAATATATTTAAAAGCGCAATGACTTACTACGGGTGCAAGTTACTTATAAATAGATATTTAAATAAAATATACCCTTAATTAATTTTATCTCATTTTTATCAGATGCACTAAAAATAAGATGTCCGCATTCCATTGAATTGAAAGGATTTCTGTTTTTTTCTCGTCTCTTGGCTGGTTTCTGTGCTTCAAGCTAATCTTACTTAAGCAGAAACTACGTACACTTCTATTTTACACTATACTTTTACGACGGCGTTTTCCTGGAGCAGCGTGTACCAACATATGTATTATCCCCAGGGTGTCACTCATCTAGTCCATATCAGCTTCCTTGTTGACCTACGCTGTCTCCTTTCTCATCACCTCTTGAGCGCTGCTCATAGGTTTCGCTTCGTCCCTTTCCACTCATCCACACTCACTCCCACCGACGCAACGATTCCCGGATCGAGCGAGTGGTGCGAAGCGGCGATGGACTCTCGGACATTTCGTAACGGCCAATTCGGGAATTAATCAAGATAAACAGAAATTTAGATATCTGTGATTCATGCAAAAAGCACTGAATACAGTCATTAAATGTGTATACATGAAAACAATCGTAAAACGCGGGAAAGTATAGTATCGCAGCGTTGTTCGTAATATTCAACCGGTCTCTCGCCGAAATGGCTGGCGTCTAGACAGCGGCGCCGAAGTGGCCGCGCCGTAACTTCCCCATTCCCACGACGGTGCGGGCGCGAGTCGGGTGCGGTAGAAATCCGCTGCCTTTTCCGCACAAGCCTTCCGGCCAGACTCCGATCGAGCCAGCGACCGTCCGCTCACTCCCCTCATCCTCTGAAGACACTCGAAGATGTACTTCTTTGTTTTTTTCCAAACTGCTTTATCTATGCCCTCCGAGATAAATACTACCACTCCTGGAATACCTTCTTCCTTCATCCGCAGGACTCTTATTTTCATCCCACGTTCTCAATATGCCGAAGTCTCCCCGATTTCTTATCTTCGCAAACTAGATTCATTTACAGTGAATATTGGAAAATTGTGTGCCCCACATTCTAAATATTTGTATCATCGTGCCAATATTACTCAATTTTTTGTATACTTTCTTCACTTTTTACGTGCAACAATTGATCAAGTTCCTTCATGAGTAATCCATACGAGCTGAAAAAGCAAACAGCCTCAATACCGCTGGTAAGTAATTGGTATTACTTTAGGGTCTTTGTTTTCACTTTGTATTGTGCGTGTGTGAGCGTGAAAGTATGAGCCTAAAGCATCAATGAGTAATGCAAAGATCAGTAATGTGTGACTTCAGTAGACAATCAAATGTTAAACACGATGATGGGTTGTATGAAATTAGATTATTACCTAAAAGCAGCAAGCTGTCGCAATGGAAGCTCTTATTCCTACTCGAGCGCTGTAGTTCAGCATCGTGAGGCTCAGCAAGAAGTGGTGCGGTAATAATGATCTTATACGTTCCAATTTTCGTTTGCACATGTATGCAAGTGGCTGGAAGAAAATTTCAAATCATGTTAGCCTGCGAGTAACGTAAAATTAATGTGCCAATGTTATGGTCTTGGAAATTCATCCAGTTGAAGTAAAAAGAGTTTGAAAGCTTAATTATATTATCGAAGGGAAAGCGTGGAAAATAATTATATTATCAGACTATTTTTTCACCACGGTATGTTTTTAAATATTTATTTCATACTTTTATCAATCATCAATTGGGATAGACCAAGGTTTTAGGTGCTAAAACTGATAAGATTACATTGCACCGTATATTGAATGGCCTCTCTCATATCATAAACACAATTTTTTAGCCCCAAGTAGGGTTCAAACTAGCGATTCTAGGTTGGAAGGCCAGCGCGTTGCTTACCTGCAATGGTTTGAAGAGCCAGTCTATAAATTACCAATAATATAAGTTCTTATCTCCAAAGTTGTATTGAGTATCGGAGTTGGGGTATTAAGGCTTCTGGAGTGAGCTTTCATGTGCCGACGTCTGGCAGCACTTTTTACATAATTAGTTGAGAAGCATCTGATCTCTATAATCTATGTTGTACTTTTGCGATCCAGTTCCTCGTTGGTTACATGTTCATTTCTTATACATTTGAAATGTTTTTGCTGATTTGCTACGGAATTTGGGAGCACATTAATTCCGGAGGGAATGTTTAAGCGGCTTTGGCACTCGCCTCCCCAAAAGCCCAAGGCCTGCGGAATCTGAGAAACGGTGTGCTCAGGATGCATCGCCAAACATTGCCGATGTAGACTTTGTGGGCGCCCCCTCGTAATTTGGGCCGGAACGTCGGAGACTGTGGACTGGCTGACTTCCCACCCGCTTTCCTCTTAACCCCGTTGCCCTCTCACTGGCCTGGCTCGCGGGGATTTGCTCGCGGTCTTGCTCGTGGCTCCCTTGCGGAAGACAGTGATTCCACGCATTGGCTAGCTACCGCTCTCTCCAGGAGTGTGCCGAAGCATAGAGACCGCTGATTGTTTGGAAACAAGCTTTACCTGAAAGTATTAATGGTAGCCTTCTGGCCGAGCGGTATTTGAGTTTCCTCTCAACTCTAGGGGATAGTCGTATTCCGCTTGCTAACAATATTTAACATTCATTAAATAAAACAGATGGGCCTCCAAAAAGTTTTTAAAATTAATCCACTGAAGTCTAACTTCTTCATTATTTCTTTCCTAATACTATCTGGTAATGTTAAATAAGCCCCAAATTCTTCCGGATAGTGAGAGCTGACTAGTTAATTACTAATCTGAATAGGAATTATTCGTGAAGTTTTTAGATACAAGTATCTAAAGCAGTTGAAGTGGTCCCAACTTTATCTGTTGTTATAAATACCATGAACGTCCATTATACTCTATCTATCCCTTTTCCTTATTCTTCTACTTGTTTACCCAGAGGTTGTGATCTTCTGAAACTGGAAAATTGATAATGATGTGGCTTTACTATAAACAACAATTATGGACACAATGTTCTTAACACTAGGTTTGAACTCTGCGATTTGTACTCCATTTTTCTCATTTCACCCGTCTTTCTCCATCACACTCTCTCTCTCATATGGTGATGATTCATCGCGGCTCCTTGCCCAGTAGCAACAAGGCTCTCTCTGCTATATACGTTGGCTTATGCTCCTTCAGTCCCTGCGAGCTCACCCTCTTTGTCTTAGTCTTCTTACACTTTCCTTTGTCTTTCTTGGGCACACCACTTCTCTTTTGTTTGCCCCACTTTCCCACGCTCTTTCCCCTTTCGCTTCATCTCCACGCCTTGGTTCTCCTTACTTGTCGCTCACCATCCTTTCTCTTTGCCCTTCGTTACGATCCGACTCTCTGTTCCACCATTTGCGTCCATTTTCCATTAGGCCAAGGTTTCGCCTCAATTGGTTTCTTCGGGTTTCAGTTCCCACCAATCATTTTTACAAACCATAAATTTTTTCCTCGTTTTTCGTCGTTCATAGTTAATGAGATGAGGTAAAATGGCGCAAAAATGATCTATAGTGCTGAATAGCGATGCCAAACCTTTTGACCCATAAAGAAAAACCAATCTCGACGCGTTTCTTCCCAATTTGATGTAATTTATGGCCATTGAGTCGCAATTAAAACGTTAACGTGAAGCTATTTTGGATTTTCATTGGCAGATATCCATCTCTGGGTTGGTGAAATGCGTTCATTTTCATTCGAGGGGTATGGAGACGTCGATAAATTTCATTCCCTGGAAGGCTTAAGGTTTAAATTCATGGTATCGAGTCATGATTTCCCATTTTTGGGTAACATCAATCCAAATTACCCGCCAAATTATATTTTAGTGATGTAGCGTCCACTAGAAGATATAGTATAAGTGTTTTATATACTTTTGTTTTAAGGAGTATTGTTCTCTTTGATGGTATTCATCATTGAAACCTCGAAAATAAAACTCTTTGATAATTAATAAAAAGGAATAGGTAAATATATCTCGAAGAAGTTGTCTCCACACGATTGCAAAAAATTAAATTTATGTGAACGATTGGAAAACAATTACTCGGACAACAATATAAACTTTTAAGACTGTCTTATCTTGATTTCTTCATCAAAATTAGAATCCAACAAACATAATTTGCAAACAAAGGTGTTGCTTAGGCAAGATATGGTATGAAGACGAGTCTTTTGGTATGTTGTGACGAAAAAATAGGAAAACGAATTTCCGCTCTTCAACCAACGCCATCACAAGGCTACCACATCAATCACACATAGGCACACTCAAACTATGGCCAATAGCAGTATGTTATAAGTTCACACTCCAAAATATGCGTGGAAATTCACGATTAGCATTGTGTAACTTGAGCGGGTCCTGAAACTGGATCTAAAAATAATTTTCGCGCATTTTCATTAAATATTTGTTATTGGATATGAAACATATTATTCAACATAGTAGGCACGTAAATGCTTGTATGCATTTGTGGTATCATTCAAAATGCTGTGCTTAATGCTAGATCGACACAATCATTGTCATAAATAAGTGTATATTTTAATTTTCCCTCAGGTAAGTTTATTGATACGTTTATACAAGAACTCATAATCCAGAAGTATATGCCAGGCTGATAGTAAGCTGTCAAAGGACATTGGCGTTCCAGTGTCGCGATATCTCTTACAGAATCGTTGACAGGTCAGTCATCGCTACTTTTCCTTTATTTTCGACATTATTAATGACGCCTTTCCATGGGGTCATTAAGCAAGGCGTCGGAGACAATAGAATATATCAAATGCATTTCTGCAATTCGCCATGTTAAGCTTAAAGGAAGAACGCTGTGATTATCTCTCTAAAGGTTTCTTCTTAGTGATCACATTAGTTTTTCATTTAAGCAGCTACATATTGACGGAAACGTAAAGTCGTGAAATCAATTTTTTCACCTCAGAATAACTCTCTCATCATGTTTAAACTAGAGAGGTTCTATATAAAAACAACTTTAAATCAATCCAATCAGTCTATTTTCATCGTTATTTGATTCATTCACGACCCCGAAAAGATTTGTTCGAAAATTGTGAAGAAGAAATCTGAAACTGCTGAATTGAAAGCAATAGTTTGTTATAAACTGCTCTAGATGAAACTTAGCTATCCTTTGTACGTGACCAGTGGTTTGAATTATTCGCTCAGTACTCATTTGAAGTGTTCCTAAATGTTCTCGAGGCCTCTCATTTGGAGGTCCATGTTGGGTTCCTGTGGAGTGACTATAGGTTCCTTCCGATCTCCAGCGCAAGCCTTCCGAGGGTCATTCATTGTCCACTCCATTTATCCCCCAAACTATCCTCTAAAACTCTCTGCATCGCTTGAGCGCCTTAAACGTTCTCTGTAGCGTAGGCATTCAGTCTGATGTTGTTGGCGCCGGCGCCGTAGGCGGTCCTAAACTGCTGCCGCTATCGCTTTTAATTAATTGATTAATTAATTAGGGCAGCCCTTGGCTCGGCTTTTCCCCTTCCCTCTCGGTTCCACTGAACCCTAAACCTATCTCCTCATCTCCCTCGCCCCGCCCCGCCCCTCACACTTCTCCACTCGAGTCTTCATTCCGCCGTGATTCTTTCGTGGAATGCTCCTTATTTTTCCTGGAATCCATTGCGTGGCGAAATTGTTTTCGAAATCCTTGTTTACCTCCCTGGACTGAATTACGTCAGCGACGAACAAAGACTCAGTACGCCGAATAATTCACAAAAGAATTGAAAGAGGGAGAGAGAGAGTCGTTCACCATTAAAATGTGGATTGAGGCTTTCATAAATATATATTCATATATGGCACCATTTGAAACATATTTCTGAATGTGTGCATCATCTCAGATGTTAAGCATCCAAAGCAAAGGGGTTTTTATAACAATTTGTAATAAGACATTTCTGCTTAGTACTGCAGATGATTTTCAAAATTCTACAAGTATTTTGACAGTGAAAGTCTGAAAAAATTGTGTTTTTCATGCATTGCGCCAAAGTTTTATTTTCTCACTTTCGTATAAGAAATGGGTATCTATCCTTCCGAAGAGGATTTCTAAATTTATTTCAGGAATATATATTTTTCATGCCGAAGAACCGGTGTAAAACTCGTACTTGTTGCTGTGTATGACGAAGCTGCTTGGCTAATGCCCCATGGTGGGTTGAAGAAGTTTCGGTTTCACTGTGCGCAATGCTTAACCTAACTTTTATAAAGGCAAAATAAAACTCGTGTCATTTTTAAAGCCTCCTTCTAAAAGCTTCATGTGACAGCAAAGTTACTGACATGTAACGGTTATTTTAGAGTCTTAATCCGTTTAACGTATGCGAGTGGTGATATGCCAGCATCTGACCTCCTTAACGGCTGATATATCTTCTCGCCCACATGACCACTGCCTCTCATACTTGCGTCCCGGAGTTCAGGTCCATTAAACTCGACCGTTGCCTGCCGTAATTGCCCATCACACTTCGATCGCTCCCGATAACTGAATATTCGTCGCCTTCGATACTCGCCGCCGTCGCCTGCTTTGCTGCGCGCCTCGTCGCTCATACGGTTTCTGAAACATGAGGCAGGCAGTGTAGACTCCGATTAAAATGCAAAAAATTTGAAAAAATATAGGAGGCTAAGCTGAGGGTATTCGTCAACTATGAAATATTGTGTAATTAATAAAGTAATAGCCTTCATAAAAGCCATTCCTTACCTCCACTTGATCGGTGTAATATAATTATTGAAGAAAACTTTTTTGATTTTCATATAAAAATGTCTTGTTGAAATCAACCTCGCACATTGTATTTCTGCTCATTATTCCTATCCAAATATACAAGTAATATTTAGTGCTCTCGTATTTCTTTTTACTATTCAGTCTAGTTGTGAAATCGTGGCCTTCAGGGGCAAAAACTAAAAAAAATAATCTTTTAAAAGTTTAACATTGCATTTATTTTTATTTTTACCGAAAAAATACCCATTTAAGGCGACGTTAAACTTAGTTCTTCGGGAAATTTTATGGTAACTTTGATTTGGCGATTTAGGTTTCTCATGGGTCTTTTAGTATACATTGATTTACTGGAATAATTTTGGGCGTGTCTTTCAGCCTCGAAGTGCGGATATTATCGTAGAAAAATATGTTAGAATATTAAATCTCAATAACTGTGACTTTTGACTCGAATATCTTAAATTGTTTGCTCTATAAATACAAGGATAATTTACTATAAATTGCTAGATATGACTCTTGAATGGTCCTCAAATGATTCAAAGGTACCTTTGCGAAGTTTTTCATCTGTCTTCGTTATCTTCTGATGACGTTTTGAGTTCATCGGCTAGTTGTTTTGAGAAATTTAGTTCAGAGAAATTGGTTCCAATTTTTATAACATATCAATTTCAGCAATTATCATAAGTAACTTTTTCAGTATGAATTTTACCATAAGTGCAAAAAATTCTGGCGAAACGTTTTATTTCTTTCTCCCAAAATTATCGTTTCACAATTGATAGCAATTCATCACTAATCCCCTAGAGGTTAGAAAAGTACAAACTTCTACTTTGATAGAATATTCTGGATACATATTGATATTTCTACATTTATATGAAACATTAATATGAAACACACCACCAAGAATATACATGGATATTTTTGTTACATTTTATCAATTTAGGGAAGGCAGTTTTAGCTTGAGACTGGGAACGCTTCGCTGAAGTAGGAAGTTGTCCTACTTCAGAGAAATATCACTTCCGAAAATGGATGGCAATTCCAACTGAAATGGGAAATTATACCGCTTATTTGCATCTTAGAAAACAGAAACATATTTTTTCCTGCGAATATTTTTTTTATTTTCATAATGGTGAACTTAAATGATGATATTTACGAGCAAAACAGTACGAAATTTTTTGCTGTAGAGAGAGCTAACTCGTTCATCTCTTCGTTTTTCACTCCCACATCGTTGGTTTCCGTTGCCGATAATGTATTGCGTCTTCAATATTTACAGCCGCCACGCCTAAGCCCTGCTCTGAAACTGCTCCAAACGCGTTTGTGACATCTGTGAATAATGTCCTCCTTGCCGCGACCCTAAAAGTTGGAAATGGGTGAATAAGCCAATCGTTCATTTTTCGCACGTTGGGAATAAAATTTCATCTTCTCTCTTCAAGGTAGTGCAATTCATGCAAGTGATCTATATTTTTCGCAATGTATCAGTTCTAAAACCTGGAATGACATTATAAACTGCCTCGTAAATTTAATCTCCATTAAAATGCATTCCATTCATGCGTATACAGTTTCTATTCTGCAAGGTTTTTTGTGCTAAAATTTTTTTCATAAAATACTGTATTTATCGTTACAAAAAACTATTTTTTGGCTCCCAGTTGGAAATCTAACGCTTATATGTTGATAACAAGTCTTAGAGAGATATGATCCTCGGAAGACTCATTTCAGTGCCCCAGTGCAAATTCTTTCTGTCCTCTTTCGTGGTATTTTACCATCGCTTATACGGTGGCACCAATTATTTCCCACCCAGAAAATGTCTGTTCCCTGAGCATTGAAATATTTTAGCCCAGAGACGTTATCCCTGACCCCGCGTATCCCCAGGGTGGTGACCAAAACCCTTCCCTCTCTCTTTTCTCCCTTTACCGCCATCGCAACGAGCCATTGTTTCTCCTCTCCACCGCGTAAATCTTTATCGCCTGCGACCCTGTCCGGGCCCGCATTTCTCCTCCTTTATTTGCGTCATAAAGCGCAAAGATAGGGCCGGCCAACCGTCCACTCTTTCATCTCCGGATCCCCGCAACACTTTTTGAGGCGATTGTCGCCGATATCGCAGCGGCGCGAGCCGTTATTATCGCGGCACCGGAAGGAGGCGATGCCACTCGGCGGGCAAGAGAGACGCCCTCGTTCTCCCTACACCACCTCATGTGTTTATGGGTCGTGCACATATGTGTACGGATGACGGGAGGGAGGGGGGCGTGGCAAGGCTTGTTGCGGGTAAATACCCGCCGTAACGTGCGGGGCGAAGTTTTATCGGCGTGCTACAAAGATGGCGAATTGCTGGTGAGAGACAGAGAGAGAAGCATTCTCGATGTTCGCACTCACGTCGCGTTTCACCCTGTACCGCTCCTCCCCCTCCCTATTCCCCCCTCCGCCACCCTTCACGCCTTCAATGTCCCCTCGCTCGCCGTTGTCACCCTTGGTTCTCGCGAGGGCGTCCTCTGGCGGAAGATGCGAATTGAATGCGTCACTCCTCGGGCACGTCCCACATAAAATGCTTCTCTCCCTTTCGCCCTTTTCTTGTCCTACGACGACATATCGCACCCTTATAGCAGAGGGTCCTAAAAGGTTGACGTGTATGGACAGGAGGATATATTATATGGCTTAGTTTTCTGTGTTACAATTCTTGCGCTTGCTTATTACATGTATGAATTAATGCGTGTGTAAGAAACCTAGGGAAAGAGGTGCCTGCACTATGCAAGCCATTTATTGCGATCAGTTAAGGTGATTGATAACAGTAATTTGTAACAGTAATAAGAAACAGTAATGTCAGATCTCTAACATTGCATAGGTTCATTAATGCAGGGAAAAGTTCATCAGCTGTTTTTATTAGGGCATTGCCGATGGCATTTCATATCTTTCATCATTAATTTTACTAGATCCTCTAAGTAAATTGGTTGACTAGAACAGCTATATCGACCTTGTCATACCGACAAGGTCGGTATAGCTGTTACTTTTGATAAATTTCTGATAAAAAATCAATCTTTATTTCATCATACATTCACAGTTAAGAAATTTTACCTTTTTCCTTCCACATATAGTTAAGCTGTATAATTCTATTTCATCCGTAAAATGTTTATTTAACGCAATTCTTCTCCCTCTCATTTGTTTGGATGGTGAATATTTTTTTCTAGAATTTAGATTGAAAAAATCCGTAGAAATGTTAAATAATGAATGGATGGATCAAATTAGATTTTTTCAATATACCTCAAATTCGTCATAGTACAAAATAATCGGTGTCTCATTTTAACTGATTACGTTATTGAGTCAGACTACCGTATGTTATATGCTGAGAGGGTTGGTCATAGGCTAGATGATATCAACAGGAGTGTGTGAATTGAACTGAATAGTGTTTATTTACAGTGATCAGCTCACAGTTTGATATTCCAAATATGCTATCATCATACTGGTCAAAGAAAAATTTCTGAAGCCTTCGTGCTTCTCAACTCTTCGTTGTGCATTCATATAAAGATAAATCAAACTGCAACTTCCATGAGAATTCTACTCATCATGATAGTTTTATTTGTCATCATTAAGCTTAAATTTTAAGCGCCAAGTACGTCCGTTTCGTCAATGTACCTTGATACCCCGTAGTTTCAAGGAACCAAATATTACATGTCCTTTAAATAGTCAGTGAAAATAATAACCGATGAAGTTTGCTGACTGTATGTCTCTACTAGAGTGTTTTATATCTTGCAAATACTATCCACCTACGACTGTGAACATTTTTCATTGACCATGTGAACTCTAACCCAATAATATTTGTTTGCTACTGATAAAATATTGATGGTATTTGCGTATCATATGTTACTCTACTGAAACTATGATTGTTAGGTCCAACGAATGTTTTATTTTATTCTGTCTCTAAAATACTATTGAGTATACATACCAACGCTCGATTTTCTTTGGCAAATACTACTAAAAGCAGATACAAAGATAAAATCCAAATTATCAATACAGGAATGAGTTGCCGACGATATTCCATATCTCTCCTCGCTAACTTTACTAGGTCCTCTAAGTAAATTGGTTGACTAATGAAGGTACAGGTTTCGTTTTGATGGTGTTGTTACCCTGTACATGAAGAATAAAGCGTTTTTCTTCCTAGGTAACAGACATCATTATGCCCCTGGACAGCAACTTTAAAGTATCATAAGGCTGAAACATCTCTTGAAATCACTACCCCATCAAAAGTCACGAGGAATTTCCCGTTTCAAGCTTTCGAATGCTTCAGAAGAGTGGATAGGCACAACTCTCCGCTCTCATTCCATCTCAAATGTTCCATTTCGGTCGTGCTCCGTATTTCGGGCTTTGAAGTAGCAACTTTTCACCCCGTAATTCTGCGGAGGGCATTCGGGACCTCACATGTACTAGTAGTTAGAGCTCGGGTCTCGATTGCCGCGCGCGGCGAAATTTCCGGACAGAGATTAATTGCGTATCTTTATCAATTCCTGAGGTGGAATCACTTGACTTCCATCCTCTGTCACATTTGCCGCCTTTTGATCGAACTGATTTCTCACATCGAGCGTACTAAGCTGCGGGAAAATGTGGCGTGTGCGCTTCACAGAAAATAAATCAGTTCATACCCTCGGCTTCACGGATCACGGGAGGCCTTGAAGTGTGTCCGCTGAATAGCCGAGGAGTGAGGGACGGCTACACATTCGAATGAGAGTGCTGGGAACGGACGGAGCGAAAGTAGGACGAGGCATCGGTCATTGGGCGTGTGAGAGAGGATCCACTGGGAATGGGTGAGGTGCGGGGTCGGGGGAGGGCACCACGGGGTTGGGGGGGGGCGGGGCCGAGGGCCGGGAGATTATTCTCTCTCTCTCTCTCTCTCTCTTTTGCGCCCTTAGTCAATGGGGTGGGTGGACGTGTACGGCAGGGATGCGAGGAGGCCCGAGCCGTCATCACTCGCACATCCACTTACTGGTTTTTAGTTTGTTCCAGTTTCGCGGAATGGGGTCATCCGAGTGAGTGACATGCGACCACGGTGTTGAACGCTGAATTGATGCTGCAGCCGAGTGGCAGCAGCGCTTCTAAAACCTCTTGGTGTCAAGGGCCCCCGCTGTGCGAGATTCATATTGGATTTGAATTCATGGATGTGCTCTCTCAGCTTTTTTTTACATCTAATTCATCACATTCGATTATCATATTCTGAGCTTATTTTACCCAACAGGACTATTTGTAAATTTAAGTATTGTGTGTTTGTTTTGTCCCAGTATGAAATCAGTGGGCCTTAGGCTCTTCTCTAAGGTCAGCAGTGTATTGGTTAAGAAATATGTTTTCTCATTCAAAAGTATTTATAGATATTAACTGCTGTCAATCACTCTGAAGGGTATAAAGCTGTTCGCTGAGCACCATGTTTTTCTTGTAGATCCGTGATAATTTTTGGAAGCACTCGCCATCCAACGCATCTAAGTATTTTTACCCATTGCAAAGTGCCTATTTATATGCATTTTAAAAAGATTTACTGCTTAAAGTATCACGCAGTCTTGCATTTTTCAAATATTTATTCATTTGTATGTATGTGCAAAACAAATGCTGTATTAACCTTATGGATATTTGTTAAGAAGTATGAAGTTGTCAATTGATACGGAATAAACTTGGTAAGAAAGAAATAAATGAGGCATTACCCATTCATAGATTGCAGAATAACAAAATCATTATTTGTATTAGATTTTTTGCCATTCTTCTTGGCATTGCAGTGATTTGGTGGGAGGTAAAGTTTAATTAATGATTGGCTACGAACGGCAATGAACAAAAAGAATTCAAATTCATCCCGACTGCAGGGTATATCGTTTATATTCAGGGTATACCAGGGCTGCAATTACTCACCTAAGTGCAATTTCATCCTTAGTCCTGTATGTATAATCCTTATACTCTATTTATCTTTATTTTTAACCCCTTTAACGTAGCCGGAATATGCTTTTTATTTGTGGAGGGCATCTTATTTCAAGTGCTTCCAGGAGTCCTAATGGTTGCCTTTGTTAAATTGGATTGGTGGACATCCAAGTTCTTCCATCGTATTTATGACACAGTGTCGAATTTCTTCAATATAAGAGTCATTATTTTATCCATCCGTGGACTTTGCATAATATACATTTCCCTCGGTACCATAACCTGTGTTTTTATTTTTTCTTCAATTTTCATGACCTAAAGAATGCTCTCATCTTCCGACCATAATTTATTTAAGATTGACATTTTTCGTTCAGTGATTCCGCTGTAGGTCAAAATTTATCATTAGTGGTTCCCTTCTCGTGCCATTTTCCGTTGGCAATCGATTACATGAACATTCATGTAATGTGTTTCTAAATTTTTCATGCTCACTGAAAATGAAATTTTCTTCATCTTCAACGCCCGAAAGCTCCTTTGATAAGCCGTAAGTAAACCATTAAAAATTTGGATATAGAAATTTAAAAATTCTTTTTGTATTATCCGTTAACTTTGAACTTATCTCTTTTGAATTCCATGGTAACTCACTGGTTACATGCAGGATGCTATAATTACAAAAGACCGTTAGGAGATTTATGTGAGTACGGAAGAGTATTTCAACTCCTGCTTGCTCTCATCACAGACTCCATATTCAGCAGACTGACTCCTGGGAATGTGAAATATTATTAAGTGAATATTAACTTTTTGCCTTATTTTTCCTCGAAGTCCTTTTTTCTTATTCCCTAGCTTTCTCTGCAAATATGCTTTATTCTGTGGTTGATTTTTGTGGATGAAAAATCAGCCGTTCCTCCTCATCGATGTGATCCCATTTCGCCTTAAGTATGGAATCTGAAGCGGACGTATAACCATCTCCTACTCTTCCTTTTTTTCTACCATTTCCTTTCTTCCCATAGCTGAGCCTTCCCTCATTTCTCCTCAACACTCCCCCTCACCACTTATTCCCCCCAACTTACCTCCCGCATCTCCAGCGCTGAACGCTCCCTAGGAATTTCACGCGGCGGCGCAGGTGACTCGTAAAATAAATATTGAGCTTCCTTCCCCACACCCCCATGGGGCATCCTTAACCCCAGGGGATCTAGAGCGAAATTTACTCATAGCTGTTGACGCTCGCCCTGCTCCTCGGCCCTTTTAATTGATGAGGCCACTATTGCGACGAAAATAAAATCCTTGAATGCCTTCGTTTATTTTGCTCCACGGTGGTATCCGCGAGATCTCCCCATTTTCCTCTCTTTCGATTCACCCCTCGGCATGGAAGAAACAATCCATTTTGCCCGATTTATTTTTAAAGGGATACAAACAAGTAAACAGGCAAGGCTGACGAAATGTAAATGGTGGTCGGAGTTAGCAATATCCATTCCGATCCGTTAGGCTTGGTTTTGGGACTTTAGCTTTCATTTCGAAGTTTGTTGAAATAAAGCCCTTCATCGCACCATGAACTCTAATCTTTATCATTAAAATTACTTTTCTTGCGCTTCCGGTGATATCGATTTGTAAAAACAATTTAATGTGCAAAAGAATCGTTTTCCATAATATTTCATGAGTTTATAAATTGATGGTGTTTTGATGGTGATCGGCACCTTCTACTTAATTGAGCTAGTATAAAGCATACTTTTTCTGCAGGTTGACGCCATGTTATTATCTCAATAAATACTCTCATCGCTTGTGAAATAAAGTAATAACAACTATTGCTGTCGCAGCATATTGCTCGCTTTAAGCCCTCGCAGCATATTGCTTCAAGTCCTCCTGGCGCTAACAATCACACGGCAAGAAATTTCAGTCATCCCTGTCGCAGAATACCAAGTTGATTCCTCCACATGTGAATATCTGTAGAAGAATAACCTTTTTATCTTTCCTCCTTATGGAGCATTGACGGTATAAAATCCATTCATTGCTTCGAAATCTTCACTCTCAATCTTTATACCAAGGTTTTTGGAAAAATAATTGAAGACCTCGCAGAAAAATGTAGAGGAAAGAAAATAAAAGTCCTATTTTTACTAATTTAGACGTTAGATACTTTAGGAGGTAGATAATTGTCATTTGAGGTTACTCTTTGGAAAATTTCCTATTTTGAACTGCAGTAGTTGTAAAAAAGATCTTTTTTCACTTCTAGAATTTTTACTTATAAATACCTTAGAAACCGTTGTAACAAAATTTACACATAATTGGAATAATAACGCCTATTGGAACAACTTAATCTAAACATTTTCAGGGATTGATATATCATTTATCATGACCATCTTTTACGCATTATTTGTCGTAATATTTTCACTTTTTGATGTGGCTAAGGTGTATTATGTTATAATATTGCACGCAAGCACAACGCTGATTGACTTTGATTGTCTGAATAATGCCAATTTATCTCAGTGGGAAGTTCGATGTAGCGTTTAGTAAGGTTCTTTTACAGCTGCAATAATGTCATTACATGATCTTAAAAACCTATTAATTCCTCAACAGTTCCACATGTAGTACGTGCCTCTTTTCTTAAAACATACTTTTTGAGTCATGTTTCACAGAAACCGAGAAATATAGTGGTCTAACTGCATTTTTAACAGTATGAATGTGTCATGAAGATCCTTCCTGTACAGTCTTACATCCGAAAAAATTTGAATTACATCGTTTAGGTGAGAATCCTTTGCTTTGCCTTGAGAATAATTTTGTTTTCAAAGAAAATTCACCTTACTTCGCTTCTTTCCACTGGTATTTCCGCTGCGGCTATACGATCGTACCTAATATCAGCTGAGCTCAGTGACTGGGTTTCTTTCCGCAAATGCATCAATCGTTGCCGGAGGTAATGGTATTCTCGAATCCTTTCATATTTCCCATTGACGTACCAATGCCTCCTCCAAATAAACTTTCATATTAAATCTCGGTAATAAAGATGAAAAAAGAATCCCTGAATAGGTGCTTTCTTCAACCGCCGCATTCAGAGGTGTCTTGGTCCGGCAAACTCCGCTCTCATTCAATTCCCCCAAGCCATTGCATTCCATCGGAATTCGAATTCCAGCACCCACAACGCCGCTCCTCCCTTATCTTACCCTCCGGCCCACTTTTCGTAGGAAGGGATTTTCACCACTTTGCCCTCCCGCCTCCCTCTCCCTCCTCGTCCTCCACTTCCGCGCCTCCACCATCAGGAAAAGCCACCGAAAACAGCGCGACCCCGATTTTTGTATCTTCGATTCCTTGGACTATTTATTTTCTTTTCTTTCATTACTTGTTTCGCATTCTCTTCGGTCGATGTGATATCTTGGCCTCGGCATTAACCCCTACCCTCTCTCTCGCCTCTCGGTAATTCACCGAAATATTTCGGTTTCTTTCGTGTGGCCGAATCGCGCCTTGTCCCGCTCTCTTCAGCTTCGGTCGATTTCTCGTCCAAAAATACTGGTCGTCGGCGTCGGCGGCGTTTAACGACCGCCTTCTCCACCGCCACCGAGCGAGGGCAACTGTTGATCTCGGGAGAGGAATTTCGGGAGAGGTTAGAAGTGGCGATGGAATATGCGGAGGCGCTTCTGCAACCCAGTGTCCTACTTTCCGAGGCAAAAGGAACTCCAGGTAATGGCGTGAAATATAAATGGCGACTTTTTTATGCACGTAAGTACAACCCTCAGCGATCGGAAGATATTTCTCATTTCTGCTGATGGAGTGTTGTCAGTCCCATGATCGATTTCCTCTATCTACCTCCGTCTCGCGTATATGTACTCTGCTTCAGTCTCCCGAATCCATTCCCACTTTATATCCCGGTCTGCCTCTCTCTCTCCGTTCCACTGCTCAGAAAGTTCATTCAGCCTTTTCCATTGGAGCACGCTGCTGTGGTATCTCTTAAGTGCCCTAGAGACGTCTTCACAGAAGAAATGCTAACTCCCCCCCGTGTATTTGGCGGGAAGTGTTTCCATGATAATAGCTCTACTCCCCTTTTCAAACACTCAACCTGAGATTTGGTTGCCTTTATGTGTACAAGTTTTTTATTATATTTTGTTAAAGTAATACTATGTCATTTTAAGTGATTTAGCCTTTCCGAAATGTATGCTGTGTTGAAATGCTATGCCGAGCTGAAATGCTATGTTTTATGATGATATTTTAAGAGTTATATTCTACTAGTTAAATGTAAATGCTCTAATTATTTCAGAAACCTCTCGCAAGCCAGTAAATTGTTAACTGTAAATCAATGGTTTTCAGTTTTCATGTCGTTTTTCCTTGCTTTGTGTTTTTATATGCCTATTTAAATGCCAGACGAATCTTATCGCTGAAATATTTTGCTGCTATCATTTCCTCTGAAATGCAACAAGTTGACAAGTTCATTCACTCTACAGAATGGCAGTAAATTATTTATTGCGAAGGTACTAAAATTAAAATAAGCAAATATTAGGATTATGAAATAAATGTAGGCCATCAATATAACATACGTTTAAACTTAATATTTTGTATTCTTATTCGTACGACTTGGATGATGACGGTTTTTCGATTGGAGTTTTTTTGCAGAAAATGTTATTCAGGTCTATTTTCACCACATTCATAAAAAATATAGCAGAAATTGTTTTAAGTAATTTCATATTAATTTGCGTAGATATTTTACTATAAATCTTTATGATGGTTGCCTTGTGATGTTTTTCCTAATGAATTAACTTAAGCAATTTATTCTGGTGTTGGATGTTAAAGTAAAAGTAAAAACCTAAGTTCAGTTAATGGTTATCTGGGTCTATAATTATTTTTAAAAGTAGGTTTTTTCGAATGCTAAAACATGCTGGATGATTTATGTTCCAACTGAATTTTACGGGACTAAAATTGAAAAAATAATGAAGGGCAGCCTTAGAGAGACGCATCTTGTCTCTCCCTCACCGTAACCCGAAATGTGACCCCGTAGTCTCTGAAATATTTAAGTGAATTTAACCGCTGCTCACTTTTAATGTCCCTTGTCTCAACTTGCTACCATTCATCTTGATTACCATCGACCCATTCATCAATGTCGCTTGAAAAATGGCGAATGAATAAAAGCAGAGGAATTTCCTCGCCGCAAAGCGGAGTTGAGAGTGGGGAAGAGGGACAGCGGGGACCATGTATCGAGGAATATGTGGGCCCCTAATAAAATGGAAGTGTTATTGATGAGGAAATATTCGACCCTCATCCTGCGTCCTCGTTTTCTGTATCTCGTTCCTAAGGACGCATATAGGGGTGACAAGAACACGTCCATAGTTGTACGGAGATATAAGGCATTTAGAAGGAGAGATGGACGAGGTATTTATATTGACTGAAGTGAGACCTTATATATGAGGACCCCAGAAGTCAAGGGGTTTAAGTAACAAAACCATTGCTTAGAGAAAACTTAAGTCAAAGTTGAAAATGTTTGGTACAACCCACTAAGTAGTTAAAAGGCATTACCCTAGATAGCAGCACCTGTCAAGAAAATCACTTGGATTCCTTTACCACCTAAAAGATTAATATTTTCACATCCCATTGCTGTGCCTAACTTATTTTTTTCAAAAATGTCACCTAGACTCCTTGAGTTCTGGGGTCCACATATATGGACTTTAATATATCAGTATTCACATGAGCTACATCTATGACAAAATTCGGGGGGGGGATTGATGTTGCAGTTACTGTATTTTGCATTCCCAGTTACCCTTACGTATTTGACTTCAGATCCCGTTAATGAGAGATGTTAGACTGAAGAAATAGTAATGCCTTCTAAAACATTTCCTCCAAAGGGCTTTTAATCAGACACATTTTGCTACTCTAAATGTGGTTTAAGTATTCATGTGAAGTTCGCAAATTCCTCTTCGGAGGATAATCTCGAGGAACCCCGAAACCACGATCATCAACCTCCTACCGCCTCCGCAGACTGCGTCTCGCCTCTCCTACCCTCCCCACCTTCCACCCCAACAGGCGACTGTCGCCGGGCGCGACCGCCGCCGTACCCCCGCACTCCCTCCTTCTCCATCCCTATCCCACACCCCCCCTTAACCTTTTCTTCCCGTGAAACCGTAAGACTTTGAGGTCCTTGCATCGCCTGACACTTCCATTAGTCACCCTCGGGGGTGGCGGCGATCCCAGCGGGTTGATGGACGCGCTGCGTGAGGGAGGGAGTCCGCCCAAAGATGCTTTAGGTAGGGAGGAGGGTAATGAGGCGAAGACCGCCACGGTGCGGAGTTCGTGAGGGGGTTTTTTGAGGGTACGCCTCTGCCCCCCCTTTCCCATGTCCCGTGCCCTACAGGCATTGGAGGAGAAGGGGGTTGGGTGGTGACGTCCACGTGGACGACGATCTTCGCCCCGAGGAAAGAGGATAGGGGAAGGATTGGCCGGTTGTGAGAGTTTTTTTTCCATACAGGGGAATGCTGGGGGAGGATGAGGTACGAAATGCCCGCTCGGTGAATTATCTACATTCTGTTGCAGGGTTGGGGGCGACTAAATTAAGAAGGCTTGTGGACATGAATTTTGCCCGAGTTATTATGCTGTAGGTCAGATAAAGTTTACTTAATGGAGAGTATGTGGAGGTTTCATATTTTACACCCGTGAGTGTTGATATTTGCAACCGGTATTCGTGTTCACAATAGGCCTTAATCCCATGTTCCTCCAAAATGTACTACTCACGCGCATTACCGTCAAGGTCAAGGCTTCCCGAGATCATGTAACTCGGGATTAATTGTTCATATCGCTGCAGACTCATTAACTGCTCAGTAAATCTCATTTAACTCAGGAAATGTTCAGTAAATCAGATTGAACTCTTACGGAAAGCAAAGATTAAATTCTTAGAGTAGTTACGTATGAGGCCACTCTTTCATTTATAGAGTCTCCGACAATGCAAGGGGACTATTACATACTTAAAAAGAACCTCCTTTTTGGACTACGTTGTTCTTAATAAATTGCATCGCAAAACCTTATGTGAAAACTATACTTGGTAAACTTTTTTGCTGCTACATTTATGCGTTGTATGATAATTAACGTATGGAATCCATGATTATTAATCGATAGCCTTCCAAGTTATTTTATCGTACTGTCCATTAATATTTTTTTAATATTTTAACTTTTTGAAAAGATCCTTTTTTTGACTTCTCTACATTACCTCCTTTCTTTTCCAATAATTCATTCCCTAACTGCTTTCTATACCTAAACCACAGTGGACTGAATGCCAGTGGAGTTTGAAATGACATCGCCACCAATATAAAGACCCTTTCACTTTTTCTACAAATATTTATCACAGCTCCCGTAAAGAAGTAGGTCGAAGGAAAATGTATTCCATTTTCTTATCAAGGTCCTTTCGATCAATTCCATTTATAAGAGTTATATTTTCTGAGTTGTGATTTTTTTACATCAATTTGTTCTACTTGCCCAGTTTGTTGCTTGTGACAAATTTTATTTTAAAATTAACTAGATATATTTTTCGTGATATTGAAGTGTCAAAATTGCTGACACAATGTAACTCACACTATTTTTCTATAAACTTACTTATGCAAGCCAAAAAAACAGGTTTTAGTCGTATCTTATTCTTTAGGTTAATTTAAGTTCATATAAATCTAGTGTTTGCTTGTATTTTAGAGTTCACGTCCCTTTCAATATTAAACATTTAAACTGAGTGGCAAGCAAGGCACCGGCATGATGCAAAAACAGTAGTTTTCCTAATTAGAAACATTTGATAACCACTTTAGCCCAACTTCCAAAATCGGAATTTCTTCCTGGTTGTGGCAATGTGGTGAAAAACAAATGAGCGTTTTACGATTTAGAAAAAAATAATTTATTTTTTTAAGATAAAAGTGCCTCATTGACTTTTTACCTTTTGTATGCATGATAAAACTTCGATATATGGCCTGCGAATAAACTTTCTATCCGTCAGTGGTTTGTGCTGCATTTAAAACAGTTTCAAATCCAATAGGAAACTTCAGTTTCCTATTGGATTTGAAAAAATCAGTTTTCCAAGGCGTGATGGTTCTATACGCTTCTTATTAAATGGATCTCTGTATTTTTGTTTGCCCTTGAGACTCGTCCAAGGTAGAATCTTTTAGATGGTGACTCTAATTTTGTCTCATGATTTACGCTTTATATAATACGGTTTATACCTAACGGCGAGGCCGTATTCCATCTAAATTTAAATTATGTACTTTAAATTAAGAACATTGTGGACGATGTTATTTTCTTAAGACTTATTACGCATCACCTTGTGGCATGGCTTGGGATCTCAAGAATTGTTGGCCTTTGCATTTATTCGGCAAAAGAGGATTAATCTCATCAAGGGGATTTTGCTTCCTTTTTACTCTCAAAAACCCCAGGAGACATAACCGACCTCTTTCCCAACCCCACGACCTGAATTTTGACTTGAGCGTCTTTCATGTCCAAAACTTTGAAGGGAGCTCACTTATAATTCCCCTTAACCCCGCCTCCCTTGCAGCGTCCTCTTCTTTCCTCCCTAACCCCCGTCACCCTCCCGTCTTTGCTAAACAAGTTAAGTGCTGTTCGCATCCTTCATCACTGGGGCAACCCGCGTTCCAATCTTCTCATTAAGGAGATCTCGTCCCACGTCTCCCATCCCCAACCCACCCGTACCCCCTCCTCTGGCGCGAGGGCTCATTAGACTCATAGTGTTCGTAGTAGTGATATTAGGAGTAGCTGTCGTTGGAGTCTGCAAACTTCTTAGGAGACTCACAGCTTCCCTGAAAAGTGCCCAGGGCATAACAATTCCCGATTTACAGCGGAAACAAAGAATCGTAAAACATTTGATCGCATACAAATTCATTACTCGCATTATACTCGTATATTTATGGGCTATACAAGCATTTTAAATTTTGGCAAAATATTGAGGTGAATATCGAGTGAATTTTAAAAAATACTGGCTAATCTCTTGAGGAGACTTCTAAGGAATCCGCAATATTCGAATTTCTTGACTCTGTCCACTTCTGTCTCGAAAGGGAATAGCCACTGAGATGAGAGTTACACCATTCACTGAAGAATGTAATATTTCCCTCTTTGAGATCAAGCCTTTTGGTCGTTTCGTCGCACTCCATTTTTTCAGATTGATGAATGAGGGTAGGGAAATTTTTTTTCCCTTTGAACGCCCTTTGGAGGACTAATAGGGCTCAAATACGGAGAGAAAAGTGGAAATTTAGCTTTTATTTTTAGCTTTAATTCATGAAATATATTTTACAAAAGCATACATGGAAGACCGTTAAGGTATTTTTTTTATTAAATTTGGAATAAATAAATTTCTAAGGATGTGAAGTCGTGAGTTTCATGCTACTTGTGGACAAAGTAGTTTTGGTTAACTATGAGTTATAAATGGTTTATGCTAATACTTGATTGGAGACCAATTTTTGCTTCGTAGAGGGTAAAGATTGATTGGTGCAACAGCAGTAATGTGAGCTATGAAAGGACGAAATTTAAAACATGGCTGTAAATTCTGTTGATCCTTTCAGAGGGTGCATTATAGGATAACTTAGTGTGCCGCAGGAAGTGGGAGTTAAGTTGGAATACAAGCGTACAATAAAACCTGTCTAGCAGGTATAAGTGACGGTAGCGAATGTCTATATCCTAATTGCAACGTGTGCTTGCTAATTCCAATGGGAAGCTAACAAAGTCAGGTTTTTGCTGATAGGCAAACTTGGTCTTTCCTGCGTGCTAATGGAGTTCCATGAAGGTACCTCGCAAAAGGTTTGGGTCGAATATCAATCATTATTGGGAGAAGATAATCGGATTGGAGACTGTTAAGATTTGATATTCAAGGAGAGGGCAGAAAGTAAGCCCGTTGGGAGGAGCGGGAAATTTTTGGAGGAAATTCTTCGGGAGTGTCGGTTATGGATGGAGGCCTTATATGGCTCCGGGATGATGAAGAAGCTGACTGGATTTGAGGCATCTTTTAGCAATCTATTTAATGAGAGAAAAAGGCTATGCAGATAGAGGAAAAGTAGCGGAAAAGAAGAAAAAATATGTGAAATTGCATTTAATGAAGGAGAAAAGGATAGCATTGAAAACATAGCTTATGAATGACAGCGATTAAGGGACAGGGTTCTCCAGGTGAAACTGATGGTGGTGGGATGATGATGGAATAACTTTTATGGTAAAAATTAAGTGGCTTAAATTTCCAAATTTTTCCGGGTCGATTGAATTTTTTATAATATTGTGATGTCCTACTTCAAGCGTGGTTTTTCGAAGTCAAAAGTGGCTACTATATCTCAAGGCTAGCTAGATATTGCTTAGAAATATAAGCTGTGCTCTCAAAACCAATGAGAAAGTTTTTATCTAGTTTAAATTTTCAGGGAAATATATTTTGGTCATGTTGTTCCAATGTCTTTTAAAATGATGTACCAGTTTCATCGGCTATGCATAATGTTTAGTCATCTTTGGTAAATAGTTATATTCCAAAATTGCACTCCTCAGAAGAGTAAAGAGTTTGCTTGTCTTGTCGCTACAAAAATTTTATTTTTGCAACCATGAAGGTATAAATATTCCTACAGATCTATATCTTTGCTCTCTAACGAATATTTATAAGAGTTGGAACCGAATTATTTATGGAGAACCCCAGAAAAAATAACGCGATTTATGCTCCAATTTATGACTTCACGATTAAATTGATTTCCGGAAGCTGCTGAGGATCGAATACACTGCCTGGATTGCACCTGACCCTCTTCGTTTTTTCCTCCCATTTCAATGCTCTTGTCCCATTTTCTCGCGTATCGTCATTCATTTCCTGTAGCCACGCACCTTTTCCGGACCTCCCCATTCCTCTCCTTGCAGATATGAAGACTTAGCTCCTCGTTCTCGGTGCAGCCTATCTCGACAAGGAAATTGCCCCGGCTACCTCTATCGCCTTTTAAGCGTGCTTTTTACCTGTGTGGATTCGCTGTTGTCCCATTTTGATAAGAGCTCGTGGTATATATTTAGCTCCCTTTATTATACATCACCCTGGAAGAAGATCAATAATCTCTCATGTTACATCGGTCACTTGAACATGATATTTTAAGTCGGCACGCACGAGTAACATGCTCATAGCCGCATAGTCAAAGAAAGTAATCCGTTTTCTCGTTTTATTATTCCCATTTATTAACCCTTGAGACCTACCCTATCACCTCTTGATCAACTTACATAAGTTTATTCTATTTTATGTATTATATTTTATCACAATTGGATTTATTTAAATTAATGTTGATGGAAACTGTTGTAGCATATTTAGCTATTATCTTTACCTTAGACTGCAAAATAGTTCTACCATTTCTTAAAATGAGCTGGTGTTAAGTTTGAACATTATTTGTGCAAAAATGAAAACAGCCCCTTAATACCTCTAGTTTGATGCAAGATGAAGAAATACTTTTTAATTCAGTAATAAGGTATAACACCAAACCCCGTCCATAAAGTGGTATGATCCAAAAGTCACTATTATAATGTTTTAATAAAAATTTCTAAGCCAACAAAATGTTGCAAGAAGAGGTTTTGTAAATCTTTGGAAGCTTTGTTAAATTTTTTTAATTTCATTTTGAGAGAAAGTGAAGATATTATCGAAAAGGTTTCTCCAAGAATGAAGTTGGTTTTTCCGTTGACAATCGCTTATACCTGGGGGTATGTGAAAATATATAACCCTGAATCTAGCTAAATACTCACATGAAAATGAATTTCAACATTTAATCGTCAAAGGCTCGCTCGACTTCTTCTCTGCTGAAGCATTTTTATTGTGGAATTAATTTTTTTTTATTTTCTGAATATTTGCTTAGAGGATATGGGGTATTAGTTATTCCTTTGTTTAACTCTGTGTCTTCTGGATTTCCCCATTGAGCTGCACTAGAAGCATAAGCTCCCCCAAACCCAATACCCACAGCCTACGGGCCTCCCTATTCTTTGACACAGCTCTGCTCCCTTCTCAGCATCTTCCGGCCTTATCTGCGCTCTCCCTCACCCTCTTTGCCTTTCTCACCTCAAACCACTGGCTCGTCCTTTTGTCTCCCACCAACGCCGAAAATATGGGCGCCTCGCATTTCGGGGGAATTCCTTCGGGAAAGATTAAGCACCCCGGGGCAGGAAATTGATTTTTACCCCTTTCTTTTCTGTCCTCGCGCCGGGCGTGCAGAGGGTGCGGCTTCGTCCATGTATCAAGAATTCGGATGCATGGGAGCTCGAGGATTATCAAAAGGAAAAGGAAAGCCGTGATGTTAAACCTTTATGCGCCGAATTCCAGCCATTACCGGTGAGGATTTTTCTTTGCAAAAGAACGACTGCCAACTGTAGCCAACACGGATTGAAGGGAATTAAGATCCGCGGAAACAATAACTCCAGGAATGCTGTCGACTCTTGTGACACAAAACTCTGAGTCCCGGTTTTATTTTCGGCAACTGAACTCTACCCTCCGGTTATTAAGCAACCCCCATTATTAAGCAACCATTGCGTAGCTTTGCGGTCAACTTATTGCATATGTATGGGTTTTTCTTAGCACATATTTGTAGTATACACCAAAAATTAACTCTTAGTAATGATTTACTCGATTTTTGCTGAGTGTTAACGATTTTTAATGAAATTTAGCGTTAATAATAATGATACTGTCATCCAAAACAATTATTTGTTATGAACGGCAAAAAATGTGCTATTTCTGTCAACCATCTCTGTATTTTCTGCTGCGTGGAGTAATTTTTTAGGCGCGTTGGGTGAACATAAGTGACATGTATCTCACCGCAAAATTCTTAAAACAAGGATGTGTGTAGCCAGTTAACGTTAACTCCAGAATTTAATTTAAAGTTGTGACAAATCAGCGAAATAAAAAGAATCTGTTTAAGAGTTTACACTTTTGAAATGCACAACAAACTTTAACATAAAAAAATCTCTTCAAATGCCACCGGTTGACCGAGGGAACAGGCAGCAAGGTCCCTTTCCTTGGTCTGCGGCTGAGGAAAGGGACCGGCTCACCATAGACTTGTGTAGCAATGCGGACGAAGAGCATACTCCTACGACGCACAGAGGAGTAAAGGAAATGCCCTTGCTACTAGCAACAGGGGAAGCGTTTCCTTTAGCGAGGCTCCGGTGCGAAAGGGTTAAACGCGTTAGAAGCGGCGAAGTGGAAGTCCGCGCGCCCCGGTTTTCCCTCCCTTATGAGAAACTGTGAGTGGAAGTGTGCTGCGGGTTGCAGTTTTTTTTCCTGCGACAAGGGTGCCCATCCTTAGTTGTGCGGGGAGATTTATGTCCGCCTTCGGCATCTTCTCCTCACGTCGCACCTCCTGCCACGATTTCTCTCTCCCTCCGCTACACCTTTAGCCTCGTACTTCCCCAACTCTTTCTTATTTCTTATCCAGCTCACCCTGTCCTTCTCTCCGGTCCAGTAGGGGTGAGGGAAAGGGAGGAAAAATCACACACTAATTCAAGACCTTCTTCCTCCTCTCCCCATCCCTCCTCCGCCCCATGATCTGCTCCCTTCCTCAGGCCCTCCTCTTCCGAACCTAGGTCGGTGATACTCCATCTTTTTCCTCTCCCACCTAACCGCAACCGTTCCCGCCGAGCCATCTGTCTTCCTATGAACCTGTTTCCTTTCTCTTCGGCCTCTTATCGCGCCATGTACCACATACACACACACACACACACAACCCAGGCGCCAACTCTTCTCAAGCCCTAGTTCTAAAAGATTCAACTCGAAGCCCTCTCTGTATACTGTCTTCCTTTTTTACGTCAACGATTGGAGGATCGAAATAGCCTTTGCCATTTCTCGTCGTGGCTTTTAGGGCTCTCCATTACCTCACTTATCTGTTCTGTTGAAATGTTTGCTCCCAAGCTAATGCGTTCGTGTTCCGGGAATTTTTGATCAGAAGTGCAATTTATTATTGCTAACCTATACTAATGACTCTTCTTTTGGGTGCAGTGTTAGGACTCTTACCGTCCTGATTCTTTATTCATTTGAAAATAATGAATGAAAAATGCTTATTTTCGTACGGTATATTGCTAAATTTTGTTTTCCTAGCCACTGTACTGTTTTGTGACTCATTTATTTGTAAGGCAAATTAAAACAATTAAATCTTAAATTAGTGCTCATACTTTACATATTATCTTGCAATTGACGCTTACAATGTGATGTAAAACTTCTTAGTTTGTGCTTGATTAAGACGCCCAAACGCGATGTATTAAAATAATTTATATGAAAATTAGCCTAATTTTATCATTAAAAAGACATCCTAGTGATTTTTTCCATCCATAGTCGTAATCGAGGGAAATAAATAGGACCGAATAATCCTTAAAAAGCAAAATTTTAAAAATTCCATCGATTTACTCTACTGGTTTGGCGATAGGTGTGTGCCAGTAGCATTTTTAGCCACTTCTACCTGCTGACATTTTTCTTATGCTCCAAAGTGCTTTTGAAAAGATCAAACAACTCGTTTTTTCACGCGATATTCCAGACGCTCACATCCAAGGGTGGCCATTTATATGAATCATTTGAGCAGTTTCTCAGCTCACGGTAACAGCGCCACCTTCATCACTTCTTCCAGTAAGTCCATTTCTCTCTGTAACTTCCTCCATTTTTTCACCTTTTAGGTATTCTTGGCCTCAGTTATCTGCTTTCGTACCTAGTACTCGGTATTCTAGCCAAACTTCCTTCAGTAGAATATTCACCGGAACTCTTTCTGCTTTATGTCCACCTGGTCTTCCAATGCGATTCCTTCTTGCGCCATACTAACTTGGATTCTACTTTTCGCATCACTTTTGAACTTAGGATACCAGGTTCATAAAAGGTGTACTTTAATGAAATGCATACTTTCATCGATAAAAAATTGGAGACATATTACGCTAATGAAAGGGTATGGGGATAAATTTTGGCAAGGGACACTAACTGCGCGCATTAAGCTATAGCATTATTTATTCATTCAAATAATTAAGTTATATTCTTGGTACATACCTCACTGTAGTGAATTTTATTGTTTTTAAATCCAACAAATATATCTGTTTTCACTAGTAATATCAGAAAAATTGTGGATGGTAAAAGTTAATATGCTGATAAACAACTTGTTATTGATTATTTACGCACCCAACTTTCCATTGTCTACCACATTTTCCCTTTAGATTTCATTAATTCCTTGCCTCGAAGAAAGGTGTATTTTACTATGGTCTAAAGGTGTATCGGAATTATCCCACAATTACAAGGTTGAGTCTTTTGCAGTTTTAAATTTTGGCTAGTTCGAGATTGTAGTCCAACATTAGCTCCATTGAGAGGAGAATCAATGCGAAAAACGAAGCGTAAATTATGCCATGATATTATCTATTTCAAACTATTTATCTAGGCCTTATGCGATATCCTATGTTCATATCCCATTTAATGCTCATAGAATTAGCTTTATTAATCAGTCCCTTTTTTATACGGTTAAGTTTCACCTAAGCAACATCCGCAACACTCATGCGTGAATATCTAGTGAGCCTTGACAAATTTTTCCCCGCATAATTGTGAAAAAATTCCCGAGAACAGAATCCAGCATTTTGTTTTGTAACCGCATTTTCTACACTAACGCATAGAAGCCGTTACGGCAAAAACACAGTTGTACTGCTAGATTTTATATTTATTGCACTTCTTAACTTCAAGAGGTTGTACATAAGCCATACATAAGCGGGGACTTAGGAAAAATAAATCTTGCTTTGTACTTTCCACACTGGTTCGTTAATACCGGCCACAATTTCGACAAATCATGTTGAAATATATTCTCATGCTCTGTCAAAACCATGTTCGGTATGAATGAATTAGTGTGGAAAGTACAAAGAGAGATTTTATTTTATGTATCTTTTTTCACACAGTTAAGGCTGAAACTTTAACTTGTACTGAATTACGTGTTTTTCATGAATGTTGATGGCTAACGCATTTTACCAAATAAGTTGAAATTTGAGCCCTCAAATATTGCTATAACTTTATAACCGAAACAAACAATAAGCATCAATTGCACCATCCAATGGGGAATTACAATGTGAAGTTTCGGCTTCTAGCCAGAAAATAAGCACTTTTTTAATATTGGCAAGCTTTCTTCGATTTTAGCCCTCTTTGCTAAGGCAAATGCGTGATAATTCATTCGCCTTGCACTGTTGCTGAATTCATCATTTGGTTTTAAACTCCTATTTCTCACCTCTTAGTTTTTTCAAATCGTTTGCTTTACTTACTTTTATGCTCTCTTCCGTTTTTTTCTTGAATCTGGAGACATTTAATTATCTTTTTTCACCAATGACTTGCCACGTCCCAATAAGTGTTTTCACACATAATGTTTATTTTATTTTCTTTATATTTTATTTACTATTTATTGTATGCACTGTATCTATATTTTAAAATTAATGGTTATCCTGTATCGCCGTCACAATAAGTGTCTTCTATTTTATATAATTACCTAAGCACACTCCAGGATCTCATCCGTCTTCATTTGGTAGTTTACTTACTATTTCAATGACTTTGCAAACCGTTTCGTTATCAAAGCTTGCTTTTATTTTCATCGGATTGATGGCTACGCATCGGTAGTAAAATAATTCTAAAAGCCTATTACATAAGGCTTATGTTTCCTGTTGTGACTATTCTAAACTATTTAGATTTGCTCGTTTTCAAGTCCGTAACTTTCCAACCGTGAGCCAAGCCATGGGGATGTTTACGCACGCACGTTATTCCTTTTTGCTTCTTAACTGCAATGGTCTCAGTTTCTTCGTTCTTGCGATACCTCCGGCTATGAATGACTTTCACCGTGACAGTTTCCGGGGAAATGGGGTGTAGGTGCGACCGCCATGACCTCTTCCTCCTTTACCTTAACCCACCAGCAGAAAGGCTCTATCAACGAGCCAATCAATCAATTCATCCTTTAAGTCATTCATCCCTTTCCAGGATCCTCCTCCTTATCGTCCTCTTGAAGTACTCCCTCAAACATCCTCCTTCCCCTCCCCCCTTGACCCATACTCTCCCTCACATTTCGTCACATTGCTGTTGCTTTCCCATTCCCAAATTTATTGCCGCGAGAACTCGGAAAAACAACTTTTTCTGGACTTTTCCTGCAGCCGCGCTCGAATGTGCTGTTTTTCTCCCCTCCCCTCTTCCTCTCCATTCTTTCGTCACTCTTTTCTATGTCTTGCTCTCTCCCTACTCTCACTCTTGTCGCCTTTTGTTTCCCGAGTGTCCCTCGTTTGCAAAATGAATTAATCTCCCCTTTCCTTTCCCTCTACTGTCTCCTCTCACTCCAGTCCTTTTCTCTTCCCCACCTCCTCTCCCCCATTCCCTCAGCCCTCTCCCACCGTCTCCCTCCCATTTCCCCCTTCACCCCAATGTCCACTCGTGCCGAAGTGCTTGCTAGCTTTCTCGTTGCATCATTCCGGAGGGTATTTCTGTGTTTGTCTCCCTCACCCCGTCATTTTCCCTCTCCTTCATTTCTCCAACTGGTCTTCGCTTTCCCTCTCCCTCTCTCTCTCTCTATCTTTCTATCTCTCTCACGGCCCTGACATCATGTCAGGTAATTAATTATTTCTCGCTGTCTGCTCTCCCGCTGCATCCCTGTCCGTCTTAAATGGGAAATGGATATCATTTTGTCATCTCGCTTCCTTTTGCGTGCGAGCCGGTGGTCAGGCGAGTAATTGTCCATTCGATCCCGTATCCAATTAAAGCGGTTTTAAATGACGGTGGTGGATTGGCTGTGTTTGCGTGTTTTTTCTTTCTATTTAGAAGATTCATTGCAATTAATCTACACTCCGCGAAACCGCGAGGTATTTTTTTTGTGTTTTTGTTGCTTCATTCATTTGTTATGCCCTCTCTCTCTCTCTTTTTACTTGGGCGGGATGTGTTTACATTACTTTGAAGCTACCCCGTTTTGTAACAAGCACAAAATGAAATACTTTTTTCAATTTGAAATCTGAGGAATCTAGGGTAGTTGATACGCTTTTTATCATTGCGTTGCTTTAGTAATGATTCTTTAATCTGTATGAGGGAGAGATGAAAGAGTACATAGTGCAATGCTAGGCTTTTCGTATCCACAGTACTTTTTTCAGTCACCTTTTATTTCCAGAAGATTTTAATAAGAGTCCGAATGGTGATCTAGTACTAAAGTAATGGATATTCAGCTGGACGAACTTAATTTTCTGAACATATGACGTAAACTCTATTTTCTACTTCGATTACAAAACAAGCTCATTTTTTTATTTGTATCTTTGCAATACAGGTGACTCTTTGGTAATTCTTTAGCAAACAAATTAATAGAACGGTTAATATTTACGCATATTGAGTTACATTTTGCATGTTGAATAAACGTAATGGACTCGTTTTTTCCGTGGATGTAATCGCAACCAACAATTTTGTAGCGTGTTAAAATACAAAGCTTTAATATATTCACCAAATTATAGCCACTGTGGATTTAAGCACGTCCCCGATATTTTTTAAAAAGTACAGTCGTTAATAACCCGCTTACAACATCGATATTCTCTACACAGCTATGACTACAAATAATTACCTCACATTTGCTCTGAATGTGTAAGCTTGAACAGTACGACTAACAATCGAGGGAGCACCGCACAGAAGTTACACTGAAGCATCTTGTTTTCTTTTACTCTTTTTACCGAACACTTGTTAGCATATTCACCATCCAGTTGTGACGTCATACATGAAGGAAATATCTACGAGCCATCCATCCAATTGTTGCGAGCCAACGTGTAATCCCCCTCCATGTTTCTTGGTGTGCAAAAGTGCGCCGTTCCATTTTTCGAGTGCGCTCCTCCGCCATCTTCCCCCTCTTTCAACGCCTCCTTTTCCCGCCCGTTTCCCACTCGTTCCCTGCGGGATAAAATCTCCCACCTCGCGTGATGCAGCAGCAGTATCCGAGGAAGAGAGATGGATGCGAGCGCGCCCAATTTGCAAAGGCTCTCTCTCCCAACGAGACAGCTTTTGAGAGGCACTCCGCAGCTTACAACACTCTCAAACCTCCCGTTCTTCGAAGAAAATAAAGATGCAACAACTTCAATACCTTTTTAGAGATTAGGTGCACCCATTCCCGCTTTTCTTCGTTGATAATTTCTACGGTTTCTTTGGAAACCTCGGCTGAAAGACTGCCTCTCCAAAACGTGATAACATTCTTGTGCAGATTATTTGTAGCAAATTCTGTCCTACCTGGCCCAGTCAAGTGAATGAAAGCTTCGTATAAATGTAGTCTTTAAATTCTTAAAATGTAGTCTTGAGAAAGAGTACAATAGTATTTCTTAGGTGATGACGATGTAAGTATTATACAGAAAATTTAAAAGTGAATTTCAGCTGTTTGCAGAGGATGAAGCTTTATTAATTCTTTCGTTGAATAACTAAAGGATGGTTTCCCAAGGACTTTCTTTCGGAACTTTATTCTGCAAAATTAACCTTAGGTTTGCAATATAAAATTCATTGGTATGTTGGTAAACAAGTAAAAGGAATGTGTTATGTTTCAAAGATGCTGTTTGTACTTGAGGTTCTGTGAGGATAAATTGAAAATACCTCGAACAAATTCTTTTCTGGTGAAATTTAAACGAAATAAAAACTTTGCTAAGTAATTATAACTGTGGAAACCAGCGCTTTTTTCAAACTATTTTGTTTCTTAGCCCTGAGATTCAGGAGGAAGTGAATAAGATTTCTTTACGTGCATCTTTAGTTTTCTCTTCCTTTTGCAACGTATAGATTGTTTTCATTTATCATCTTTTTGCATACATAGCTCCGTATCAGAACAAAATTTGTCTAAATATTTCCATCACCGCCATTTTAATGTTGCCCCTTAATGGGTATTTGAAATTGTTCATTTATACTACTATAAAATAGTTTTTTTAAGTTACCCATGTTTTGGGCTAAATATAGGATGAAAGGGAAAATAACCTAATCGTAATTTTCCACTGAAGATATTTAATGGAAGTGAAAAGTTAGTTTGTTTCATAAATATTCCGATTTCATCCAAAGAGAAGCTTAAAACGGGTTTTGAAAACTAACTTCTAGTCATTTCTTTTAAAGATGCTATTTTGCATCACTATTTGGAATTAGAAACTAACCACCCGATGCGCTGGTGATTGTGCTAAAAATAAAGTATTGGTTATCAATAGCAGGACCAAGTTTAGAATCTAATCTTAAACATGATGCAGTGACTATTTGATCTACAGGTTATTTCGTGATTAAACTTTTGATGAAGATAGGTGATTTTGCGATGGTAGATCGGTATAGCTGTTATTGAAAAGTATCTAGCACCGCTGAAAATCAATCTCAATCTTTTGGAATTCAAAAGACTGAAGCCAAAATAATCTAGGACCCAAAATTTCCTGTCACCATTCCGTCAACTCATATTATTACTATCAACGTTCTTAGTCTTTAGTCTATATTAATTGTTTACTTGCCTTTTTGTCCTTTGATTTTAGGGACTAGAAATTTTATTTTCAAACAATTGTCTTTGTATCCCTAGGCCATGTCTTAGGATTTTAATGGAATTTTCATAATGCCAAAATATCAATCCATCTAAGCTTCATCGTTTTAGGACAAAATAATTTTTAAGGTAAGCTTTTACAGTTTGAGATCCAAAATTGATATTTAGCTTTATTATTATATTTTTTATATGCTATTAAAGCGAGTGTATAGATAAAGGCGTGTTGAGTAGAATACTTTTCTCTGGTCCATCAACAGTTCATGAACGTGTATGAAACTTGAAATAATATTCCTTCATTTTCAAGGAGCATACTTAACCTTTTAAGTAGCGTAATGGTAAATTCTTCATTATTTTTTTGCAGATGAAGATCGAAGTTCGATCTGTATTACCTTTTATGGAATTAAATATTTTTATAGAAATGAATAGTACACTGATGATAATTTCATTTTATAATGCTCGTTCTTTTACTTTCTGCTGATGTCTCCTCCATTTCTTTATATATTTCTGACCTTTTTCATCCTTTGTCTAACATTTCATCGCCAATCTTTCCCTCCCTGTAATTACTTTACTTTAAATTGTTAAATTAAATTCTATTTATCTTCGGATTGTCTCATACATGATAAATTCTTACAATTTAACCCAAAGAACGAGAAAAGTCTTTCCCATTTCTCTTCTATGAAGACATAAAATATTTCTATTTAATTGAAAAAATTAAAATCGTTGGCAAAACATTCTCTCATGCAATTTGATTTTAATATTTTCTAAAAACAACAATGAATTGAGACCGAAAAATGATAAATTTTAGCAACTTTATATTGGCCTCATTTCTAAAGCAATATTTACAAAATATAATGAAAAACCAACTTATTTCTGAAGAAAACAAATTGGTTGAACTTCGGAAAGTGAAATATAAGATTTATCAGTATATTTAAATAAATTTAAATATTCTCATCCTTTTCTCCTAGCCACGCCACTTTTATAATATTATTCATAACCGATACGAAGGCTTCCGCAGTGATTTTATGAGTTCAGTTTATTCAGGGTTTTCCTGCGTTGATTCTTATGTATGGACAACAGTTTCACTTACGTTACAGCTAGCATTGTCAGGTTCTAAACTTGAATCTGACAAACGTAGCTACAATCTGACGACCAGGTAAAAAACATCTGGCGATATATATTATTTCAGATATACGAGTCGTACGCTATGATTATATTGATTTTTGCGATGGGAAACGGAAGGATTGGAAATAGGTGAAAGGTAGCATAGAGAAAGGTAATGATTAGCTTATTTGTGGGTTATTAAAAATAAAAACTGATGCTTGAATTACTAGCACTGGGAATGAAGCGAGAGCCACTCAGTGGTCAATTACAATTTTAAACCGTAAAACCGGCATGACTAAGCTTTCTAGATAAACCTGTCTTAATTTTCTAACGACTACAATCATTACGTAAAGATCCTACAATTGGTCACGTGTCAGTCATCCTCCAAAGGATTTATTGAGCCTTCATCAACGTTAGACAGCAGTGTATTTTGTCGCGACGTGTTTTTGGGACCAGGAAGAAGAATGTATGTGCGAGAGGAAAGTAGGGGAAAATAATTAATGACGGGGTACGTGTTATCTTGTGGGCCCTGTTCTTCAGATAATGTTTTCTGCGGATGTCTTTATTTCGTTTATAATTTTGTTCTCCGAGTCGGAAGATTGTGGGGCTTGGGTTTGGAGACGCTGGAGATAAACTTCAAAGGAGATCTTGACGCGTGTGAGGAGAATGGGCGTTGAAGAGGCAAGGAAATGGGAAGTAGGATACGAGCTATGATCCGGGGATGAATGGGCTCCATTAATGCTAATATCCTTTCTTTCTCACATCTTAATTTTCTTTCTTTCTTTCTCACATCTTATCTTTTCATCCTTATATTTTCCCTCAGGGTCTGCACCTGAAGAGATACTATGAAATTCAACGATCTATGGACAATGATTTTTACAGGGCAAAAATAAAGGGTACCAGGTTAGCTTAGTGAAATACATCCATTATAAAAACTAGGTACACCTGTGGTGTGTGTGGTGTGTTAAGGAAAATTTTAATATTGGCCTTCGAATAAACTAGTAATTCAAATACTTATCATGAACTTAGGACGAAAGAATTGCATTAAATAGTAGAAGCAGATTTCGATTTTAGAAGGTTCGACTTCAATGGTTAAATCTCACCGTTTAACCTTTTAATGATTCTCACGAGAACACATTGTCCATACATGAGGCGGGATTCATTTCCGCGTTTTTGGTTTGAGATGTAAGCGTTATCAACCAGGTAATTGAGGTCGCACACTTCGACTTGATTGCGTTAGATTTGCAAATTAGTGAAAAATGCCGTTATTCTTATGAGTCGATATAATTGGATTAGTATGCGTGAGGGTGTTTCAAAATTGGGTCACAAATTTTTTTATAATTTCGGCATGAAGTCGACGTCGTGCAGCCTCAGAGCATGGCGACGACGCGAAGTGCGATCGATGGATTCTCACCCGAGTGACTGCGTCTCACCTCTCATTCGCTCACGTATTATCCTGTGTACGTATGCAACAAGCCTCTCCCCCGTGTCGGACGTGTAGCCAGTTTTTCAGTGTCCACCGTCTGCGTCGAAGTCCTTTCCTCCTGTTCCCGCGACGGTTCAACCCTTCCTCGTTCCCTCCTCCCTCAAGGACGGCGAACAAGGGTCTTTACGGTCGCCTCCGACGAATGGGTCCTCTGGGGACCTCGTGGAAGCTAGCAGACCGCGTGGGGATGGCTACCGGGGGCGCCAGGGCTTGCGGAAGGGGAAGGGACTGAAGGCAGTGTCGGTCTCGGGGACGGGTATAGGAACGGGAAGAACCTCGAAGTTCTCCCAGTGCTCGTTTGTCAGCGTGTGTATGCCTCGAAGGTTCCGGTTCCCGGCAAGGCGTATGCTCAAAGGAATTGTTCGCAAAAGGCGACGAGGCATCAAGGTTATCTCCTTACAGAGTTTTCGCCCTAGATATTACCGACGCGGCAGAGTGCGAATACTTTATCCAAGATAAGTCGATAGCCATTTTTAAATCAAAGAAATGCAGCCAAAAGGTTATTCAAATCTTTAAAAATGTAATTATTTTGACATTAAAACTTCAATGGTTATCAACAAAATAGAATCTATCAGTACAATTTTAGGAAACGCACAATTGTTTTTCTGGCTTCTTGCAAGGAAGTCGCATTTTTTTCACAGGCATGAAGCCATTTCGTATTAAATTGTGCTTCATGTGTCTTGCTTCTAGACAATAAATGCCTATAAAATCTAGAATTCTATAATTTATGTGTTCGGACATATTCACATTACATTAAGTTGCCCACCCTCTATGCATAAGTAACTTCTACGTTTCGTCTTTTTATTTTCTACGTGGTCATTCGGATATGAGACACCGATAATCATCATAACTATCCAATCAATCCTAAGACTGTATGGCAGCTGACATCCATCCAACCATTTCCCCAGCTAGTTTGATAGTTCCTTCATGTCCTACTATTCTTTTTCTCTCTCTTGTTTCCAATTCAATTTATCAAGGCTACGTGATAGAGCCTCTTTTTCTATTTATATTTCTTTCATCTGCCTCCAAGATTTGTTTTTTCTCACAGTTTGAGCCTATAAATCTGAGTATATAATTTTGGAAAGTGTTCCATATGGTATCCGTAATGTGTTATAATAGATGATATAATATAATATACAATTTTGTATAGCGTATTTTGGGATTTTCGTTTTCTTTCCCTTTTCTAATTTCATATTTTCATATTTTATCCTTGAAGTAAAGGATTATATTTGTGGGCGCTTACGGGTATCTGGCTTCTCTACTATGACTGCAATTTCATCAGTGAAACGAAATATGTTAATCTTCATTTTCCTTTAATTCCTCGTTTCCTATTTCACGAACTTATTAGGATGCTTCTAATTGTCCTACTACGATAATATCTTCCATAATATCATCAAAGGAACAACGGTTATTGCGAATCCAGAGGGTGCTTGCTGATCTATTATGCAGTAAAGAAAACGTCACTGATTTGTAAAACATTTGTTGGAATATAAGCAGCTTTATGTTGTCTATCCCAAGCATAATTTTCTAATCTCAAAGAAATTTTTAGTTATAATCTTAGATTTGAAATCATATTAGTATAATTTTTTTCTGTCGCAAGCCCTGGAGAATTTTTATTAGCTACTAATGCACCTGTAATAAATTCAACTTAATGCAGTTAATATAGGTGTCATACCGGAATGTGTTTCTAAGTCTGTTATCCTTTAGGTGTTAAACATTCCTATTAATAAGCACGTAACGCAAAAAAAAGAGATGAGATACTCTCTTCTAACCTTTTGAGCGATCTCTCTCTCCTCATTATGCCACTTACTCGCTATACTCGCCTCTTCCCTTTCCCACTCCTTATTCGTCAACCAATGCCTCCTCTTTGCAGCCCTCCGGCATCCAACTCCCATTTTTCCTCCGCACCCCACGTTTCTTACCGCCTCCTCCCTGCACTCCTTGCCTCCGCTGCTCGTCGCTACACAATTATGTGAGAAACATGTTTATCTCCTCGTTTCTCTCCATCTTTTTGTGACCCAGGTCTCCTGACGCTTGTTTCATCCGAAAGTTTTCTCCTAAAAGTCTCTCTGACCCGCAAATAATTCTCCATCACATGAACTAATAACGCTTTTATTAGTACATGAGCACCCGCTTCTTGAAACTACTGCATCATAGCCCACAAACGTTGCTCAGCCAATCTTTGATACTTTAAAATCATCCATTCCATGAAAATTTTGTTGTTCTTCCCTCTTTTTGACTGCTTCATGCAAAGATAAACTTCATGAATATCTCGGACCATTTTATGGTTTCAAATAAAATATATTCTCAATATAATATGGGAAACTGTTACAAGTTCTCGTATCGGAGGTCAATAATAAACTATACTCGACGGTTGCTATATTAAAACCCTGAAATCGTATTGAGAATTGATTAAAAGAAACCTTCCCTTGTAATCCGTCAGTGAACGTTAACCAGAGTATATAAAATAGGCACATAGGGTTCTTATCTACTCACTCATGACTATTTATCTAAAGGTCAGAAAACCACTTGGCGGGTAACTTTTATTTTAAACAATTTTCACGTTGAATATAATGTCAGTTTTGATTTGTTTTTAATGCTAGCAATGCAATAGTTATTTAATTAATTATTCAGTGAGCAGTTTTCATGAAATTACATTAAGATTAACAATGTTATATCAATGTGTTTCAATTAAATTGTACTTGAAGTAATTTTACAGTAAAATGAGTAGAAGTCTTAGAAAAATATCTCCTCTGGTAAGAGCCGTCGCTTGAGCGTAAATTTGTGAATTTTTTACATAATAATTTTCGATACTGACAAAATGGATCCCTTCGTTTAATCCCTCAATTCATATTCAATATCAAATTCTCTACGTCCTTTGATAGAAATTTTTTATTTGGTTCAGTTTATTGTTACTTTCATATTAAAATTACTCTACTGCCAGATATCATACTGTTTTCTTACTTTTTCACAGAATTTCTATCCAGTAGCCAATGAAATGATGTTTGCTGAAGTTATGTGAGCTATATTTTACTACAAAAGTTAGGTACAGTTAGGATAAACATTTCCTTGTGCTTTTAAAAATGGTGAAACTTATCGGAGTAAAGAGTAAAGCATTGTGTACAACGAATTGCCATTGAATCAATCATCTAAAGGTAATTTTCTTTAGGACACAGTGGAATTGATTCTTGTCTGCTTATTTTTTATTTTTTATGTCGATGTAGCATTTTAAAGTCAGGAAGTGAAACGTGGGTATTAAAATAGATTATAAATGGAAGACCGTGACTCCATCCTCTATATAAAAAAATGAGTGGATGAAGTAAGAAGTAGAAAAATTACCCTGGTGATTCCAAAAAGTACAAATTTTTTTAAATGGGGTATTAGGAACTGTATGAAAGAAGTCCAATAATTAAGGAAAAAGTTAAAAGAATGTGATTACCACGTAAAAGTTTATCTGTTAAAGAAAATGAAGCGTGTAAACTTACATTAGTTGTTTGAATTGATCGACATATTATTCATCAATTTATACTGAAAATGACTTCTATGACTCGGTTAGTCAGAGGTAATTACTGACATTCCCTATAATCTATGCCTAAGAACCAAAATGAAAAGAATTCAAGTATATTTATCTTATACTTACCAGGTTTTCAAAATTAATTGCATTTAATCCATTGCAGTAATAGTATTCTCTTTCATTCATTTAAAAAATGCTCGAGAAAAATAGAATGTGTAATGATTTGGCCTCTAACTTCGGTTTCAAGTAAGCAGTTGCATTCTGTGCCATTGTATTATTGAGTTAGAGGTGAAGTCACATGAAATTGACTGGTTACGACTGTTAATTCGTGACATACCACCTCCAATCTACCAAGTGATTTCGGATCTTGACTTTTTCAAAATAGCGTAACATAATCGCCTCTATTTAAGTTTAAGTTGAATGAATTTTTATTTTATAATGAAAATTCTAAAATGATGGCTATTTTTTTTGTCATAAACTTTGCATTATGTTCTCACATAAACTAATTAAAAAATTCCAGTTATTCCAATTTTAATTTAAATTATTATCAAAGCATTTTTTTATTTTGGTTCTCAAACTTTACTGGTGAGTTTTGTTTTACACTTACCAAAACATCGTGACCCAACATTTTGCCGAACTCCTAGGCTGTTGGTTGTTTTATCTAATGCCTGCACGACTTTGAGGGCTCAGTGAAAAATGGACCTGTCAACAGGTTGAAACGTAAATTATGGCCACAAAGTTAGCGTTTTAATTTCCTCTTGTCTTTTAAATAGATGGTGTAATTTATATTTTTGTGGCTTTTACTTTGGAAAACATTCGATTTGGGAGTGCGTCGTTTGTATTACGATTAATGAGAGATCATGGTGAGCTCGCATGATATTTCCTTATGATTGACCTTAGTGTGATATCCTTATATATAATTTATTAAACTAAACAGCGTTAGGTTTCCACATCAATGTAAAATGTTGTGACAATTAATATTATTAAATACAATAAATAACAAATAAACATTTGAGTTCTCCAAATTGTGTGAACCCTTAGTGTATTATACCGGACTAAACATATATAAACGCTTGAAAAATGCTGCTGAAAGCTACAGAAAACAGCAATGGACTTAATTGTAAGAAAAACATAGTTTTTGTTTATGCTGAAGCAAGCCACAATTATGTTACGCCAATCCAGGGGTGGCAACTGATGAAAAGTTCACTTTTTACACCTATCTTGTAATATGTTTTGGCATATCACCTTTTATCTAACTATATAAAGCAGAAATTGAAATTTTATTGCTTTCTAACCATTTAACTGGTTACATGAAATGTATTGCGCAATGCAAAACCATCATTCATACTGCTTATTGCATGCTGCATTTTGAAAATTTGCTTGAAAGGCAGCCTTTTGAATTTGTTCCCGTCTTTCATTTATCCCATGTGCTCCCGCAATTCCTCGTTTTTTCGTCCTCACTAAAAATGCTAAACTCGGCCCACACGGTCGTGTCAGCGTCATATATCGTGGCAGACCTGTCAGCGTCTGAAGCCATCCATCCAGCTTCCGCGCCACCGACACTCATCACCGTAGAAATGCAGTCAAGAGCTCCCAATAGTCCATTCAAAATTCTGCTTCACCCTTTGCCTCTTCAACGTCATGTTTTCACTCGAAACTCGACGAATTCCCGTAGTCGCGAAATTTTGAAAGCATACTGCGAGTTAAAATTTTTGTGCTGCGGTTTTCTATTATTTATTCTCAACTGGTAGTTAAAATTCCCATTCATCTTTTGAGCTTTTGACGACAAAAATTATTCCAGTCACCAGCAGCTGTATTTCCAAACATGTTTAATTCACTAGTTTGAAATAATCTGCAAGTAACGATTAGTAGATTTTAAGTGTTTTATTAGTATGGAATGTGGAAAAATTATGCTATTGGACATAAAAAATATTGAAATCACCCAAAAGCCAGTGAATATTCATCAAATCGTTATTAGATATTTTAACGATGTTAATATTTTTCATGAATCTTATGTTCTTATTCGTTGCTATTCAAAATGAGATGTACAAGAGTATGATCGAAAAATATCCCAATTGCTACTTTCTAATCCTCACATTTTTGGTACATAGTTATGACTATATAAATGATATAAAAAACTCCTAATCCGACAGCATCCAAGATAGCGTATTAAAAATTAGAGCTAAATCACACAAAAATGTCGTAATAGCTGTAAGTCTTGAGAGAAATGCTTCGATAATAGTTTTAAAACAATTGTGTAGTTTTGTTTTATTTAGTTTATTAATATTCCATTGGTATATTATCTATGTAAAGCGTATTTTTTATAAAATTAGAATTTAATAATTCATTGAGGCGCTCTTAATAATTCATTTTTTCTCTCTTCATTTATATAGTATGTCCCCGTTTCCCTATATGCTATCATCAATCGCTTTTTCTTTATCCTGCTCGCTGAAGATGATACCACCATCTTCTTCACTTCCAGCTCACTCATGCTTTGGCTGTCATTCGTGACGCTATGGGTGGATTAATTATGTCTCCACGGTCCGTTAACCGGGGTCATCTCAAGTGCAGCACCTCGAGTGCGAGCCATCATATTCTTGTGGCACCGTATTCCCATTTCATCTAGCCTCCCACCTTCTCACCACCCCCAATATTTCCCTCCCCCCTCTCCATTTCCCATATGCGCCACCCTCACCGTTCTCGGGGAACTAGAGGGGTGTGGGAGATCAAATTCCGTATCCGCCCAGAATTCCCTGAAGTGTGCACGGAGACAAGTGGATCGAGCTGGTTTTACTCCGGCACACCCTCTCCTTCCCTCCCGCTCCTCATCCCCTTCCCGCCAACATTCGGCGTTTGCTTCTGTCTATATCCACAATTGTGCCTCACTCCGTCACAGTTCCAAATCCGTCATCCTTATCCACGATAATAAATCGAAATATGCCACTCCCCCTTCTCGGTAGCTGGCTATATTCCACTGCTCGCTATTTGAATCATGGTTTATATATGAGCTCGATTGAAAAATATTTTCTCTTGCGGTTGCAGATAAATACCAGTGTTTTGGTTATATTCAAATTCTGCACTCACTTTGAGGGTAAAAAATTCATATTTATTCAGCCGCATTCATCCCACGCATTGTGTAGTTGGGCTCATTTCAAAAGTTTTAATACATTTCATTCCATTACATACATCACATTTGATAGGTCAAATTTGTCTTGCCACAACAAACGAGGTTCTCTTCACTAGGGTAAATTTCACTAGAGTTATTTTTTCAACTCTATATTTTTATTCACATATGTGCTTTTAAAGGCACTTTCTTAGGAGACCTTTTTATCTTTTGTTGTTACTCTAGGCCATAAGAAAGATCATTACTACGAAGGCCTCCGCAGTTTTCTTTTGAATCGACAATTTTTGTGTTCTCCCCGATCAAACATAGAAACGATTCAACGTGGGGAGAACCCGAAAATTACCACTAGATAAGAAATACCAGTTAGGAAAGTGGCTACTGTGAATGCCATCATTCAAACCACCGCCAAAGAGCAAAGCAACGAGTCAATTATTTGTGCTATTACAATCATAGCTGTGATACCACCTTACATTTCAACTTATTTTTTGTCTTTTTCTAACAATATAGTATAATATTAATGAGGAATTTTGAATACAGCTTTTGTTTTGGCTACAAAGTAAATAGTAATAAAGGCTGCCTGACATACGGAATGCTCAATGACGGAAAATAATTTAGTGAATAGAAGAGGCTAAATTCGGTTAAGTATTTACATTTTTCATAGTAATATTTCAACAGCGGGAAAGTCAGAAATTACTTGAGCTTATAATTACAGCACATGATATTACGTCCATTTTTATCACTCTCTGGTAATTATGACCTAATCAAATTTACGTAGATTTTAATGATTTTGAAAATATTCTGCAAAAATTCAACTGAAGAAACAAAATCTCAGGATATATTTTAGTGTTTATTTTAAATAACTCCATTTAGAAATCATATTGCCTTGAAGTTATAATATTTATTCTCATATATACTATCATATGCCGCTTGTATATGGGATCCGTACGAGGAAGGTATGATAAAAGAATTGGAGCGCGTGCAAAGGAGATCCGCTAGGTTTGTTAAAGGCCGTTATGATAAATGTATGTGTTACGAGCTTAATAGAAGAACTCGGATGGGAATTACTATCAGAACGCATGTTAAAATTTAGATTAAACCTTTTAAGTAAATTCGAAACCGTTTTGTTCACAGATGACGGTAGATATATATATTAAGAACCCCTGCGTATTATGCTAGGTTTGATCATATTAACAAGATTAGAGAGATAGATTGTCGTACCGATAGATTCAAACTGTCATTTTTCCCGCGTACCATAAGAGAGAACAATAGGCAGCGTAGCAAAGGGATAGTTAGGTGAAATATAGTTAGAGTAGTCTGTAGTGAATGATGCATGTAATAACAACCATTAATCCCTTTCTTATAATGTAGATACTATCTAGCTGCATGCGACCCTATTACTTAGCATGTCTCCATTAAATATCTTAGTTGCATGCCAATAGTTCAAGTTTGGTGATCTTCACCCCTGCCACACCCCCTCGTGGTGGCTCGCAGGGTATTACGTAGATGTAGATATATTGATGGTTTTTCCTTGCATTTTGAATGAATAAATAAGTTTTGAGTCCAATATTTATATAAAATAGACAAATTTATCTTAGAGAAAATATTAGCCTTAAACATAGAAAACATTAGCTTGAAGATGGTAAGAATAAATACCTAAATCAAATGAGACAAAAACATGGCTGTTTGATCAAATATTGCAGCTCTCGAATATCTGCTCACTTTTGCTCGTCGGAGGCGCCGATACTTGGCGTATTTCCTCGGTAGCGAAGTCCAGTGGCTTCCCAGTTGGCAGCAGTGTGTGTGCTACCTCTCCCGACCACTCTTCCCTCCTCAGGGGTAATTCGGCCCCTGCAGCCGCTCGACCGCGGTGCCAATCGAACCCTTGGCTGGAGCAGCGCCGCGTCACACGCCCCAACACATGAACACACTCTCCTTCCCACGCGCCAACTTTTCCATGGCTCCCTAGGGGTCTACTCTCACGGAGCCTTGCGCTCCATTGCCTTCCTGGAACTGTGGCAACGGCTCGCCCGAGGAGACATTTTAAGTTTCTCAAACGGGCGCTCTCTTCTTTGTTCAGCCTATATGCGAGCCCTTGTTAACGTGTATCCACGTTGCAGGAATTTACTTTGGGATACCATTCACTACCAGATTGGTGTCGGAAGGACTAAATTTCGGAATCGCTTTTCCCCTCCTCCTGGTCTATGCATCGAAAATGGACTTGGATGAGTCAAATTTGTGGAAGCCAAGTGTTCCACTCGGTAAGTTACTGACCATAAATACTACCAGAGGGCATTATACCGGTATCACGCATAGCGATATCATAATATACCATATTTCTTCCTGTCCCGTCCACAAATCCTGCATATGAGGAGGCTTTCATTAAAATATACATACCTCTTTGATTACTTGCGAGCAATTGAAATTTGGTAATATTGGCTTCTTTTTTCCCTAAAAATTTGCCGATTACCTAGGATATTCATGAAATTTCAATATAATATGGCGTGGAAAATTTTCTTTCCCTCAGTATCTAACGGAGAATTTATAAAATTATTCACTTAATCAAAAAGATTTTAAACCACTTTTTATCTCACCTTATTTTCATTCTTATTTAACTAATTCGATTATTAAAACCTCAATACTCGATGCAATATACCGTAGATATGGTTCTTGGCTATTGACTTTCTAAATGGTTGCGATTTATGCATTTTTGGGATAACTTGTAAAAACTCCAAATGAATATATTGAAAAACTTATTAAACTAACAACATAAAAGACGAAGAATTAATTTGAGTAGACAGGTGTTGTACCGTAAATCTTTTTAGGAAAAGGTATGTCTAATCTTCTCTTTTCCAAATGCAACTGCTTGCTTTTTAACGCTGTAAATAACTTAACATGGCTAAATATTTCAAAATTCTTACAAAAAGTGTTCTCTAGCCCTAATACTAGAGATCATATATCTTAGTAATCTTGGATTAGAGAAATTTCAAGATCTTAACAAAGATCACTAATTGCACAACTCACAAGCTAGACTATTCCGAATATCTACGTCACCGTGGGGAAGAATTATCATGTACTCTATACCCACTTTTACTCAACTGTTACCTTTTCTCCACGCAATAAAATTCATTTTTGAAAACTTAAAAGTTCTTAGAGTAGCCTTTTCCATTTTGAGCCCCATATGTCTAGATATCCGAAACTAACTTCCACACCGTCAGCCCGGTTATGGAGGTGAGGAGGTTCTGAGGAGGAAAGGAACGTTCTGGGGGCTCCGTTGAGAAGCTTTCAGATACACCAAATATCTCTTGGTATTATTTTTGTCGAGTTATAGCGAAGCATTTTTTTCATCTGCAAAATGCCATTGGGCATATAGCAATATCCTCACTTTAAACGCAGTGTCGTATCGCAGGGATTACCTCCCTCGCAGGCAATCGAGTTTCGCGGAATAGCAGAACTTTCTGCTGTCACAATTCCGAGAAAATTGAATTGCCAGCGCAGATCCGTGTCTTTTGCTTTTCTTCGGTTGACGGCGCCGACATCAACGGTGGTTTCCCATCGGGGTCCGTGGGGGCGTGGGAGAGGAGAGGAACATAAAAGTGCAGACTGAGTACCCTGTCCAGGGAAGAGGCGCGGGAGAGAATCCGTCCCCCACGGGGGTATTGCGGCTACAGCCGGCATTTCATGGCTTTGTGGTCAAGGTGCGCGTCACAGGAAGGAACAAAAGTAATAATTGCCAGCTGTATGTGGTTGAGGGCTCTAAAGAAAAAATTTGTGGCCAAATATTTTGTCTGAGGCTTCGTAACAGGCGAAGACCTCCGCCCCCATTTCCCCTATAGTATACTTTTCCTCTCAGACTCCGTCCCTCCGTCTAGTAGTCATTCGGTTGGCCATGCCATATTTCTTGTATTGATTTCTTCCAGCATTACAGTATTCTATCCAAGTAAAACTTCTTATGGAAATACATTACTTCATATGAAAGAAAGAATCTCCATTTTTTCTCATTAAAAGCGCTCATTCTAACTATCTTTAATCCTAATCAATGATTGTTTTGTGCATCTCGCATGCTTGTTAGAAGGCGTTATTGGCTTTCTATATCCTTCATTTAGAAACAAATTCAATTATCATTTCTATTTATTAGAATTAATGATTCCTTATCAACGTGCTGATATGATTTATTCAATAGGATTTCTCGATTTTTGAGAAAACTTGTTAAATTAGGCATATAGATCATATTTTTTCTTATGATTCTTGTTAATTTTCCGTCTTAATTTGGTGTTATTTAATGCTACACAAAGCTGTTTCGTAAATCCTTGTGATATGATATTTTCGCCAAACGTTGAGAAAAGTTATAATAGCTAGTTTCCTCAGAAAATATTTGGTGACCTCAAGAATAGTCAAGTAATTATAAATAAGGTCAATAATCCTCGTTACGGTTTGCATTTTTCAATATTTTCTTTCTTTTAAGACTTGTTGTCCAGACATTGTCCATATTGAGAGTACATTTGCAACATGACCTAATTTGTTCGTAATAAAAAGGTAAGGGTGAAATTTATCAGTGTTTGAACAGAATGTTCAATTTATGTAAACAGAAATATTATTCTCCCGTGTATGAAGCCTAGGGATGTGCTAGGTGAAGCGAGTAAATGGTGTACCAAAAGAGCTGAGTTGGATTAAAAAAGATGAGCCTAGAAATTTTTACTATTGTTTGCAATGTAACTATCATGCATTTCATCTGAGCATATTTTTCTGCCACTAATAACAGGTTTCCTGCAAATCGTATATGAGCTGGTCTCGCTTGGGTTATTATTCGCTTGATGAAAATACTTTATTAACTAGTGATGCCAGCATAAAACCTTAATTTTTTAAATTTTATTTACCAATTTTTGAGCTAAAACCACACCAGCTTGAAGAGCTGGGCGTAGTTACTCACCCGAGGGATGAGAGATAGATGTGCCGCTAGCAATTCCACAGAATACGTAATTTATGGCTATTTACTCTGGTTTTATTTAAAATATTCGTATTCGTATGCAAACATGTATTATGCGCAGCAATCCTTATTTTCTTGCTATCTTCTAATGTTTTGAATTTGTTCTGCTTGCGCTCGTTATTTTTTCATTTCCTGAGGGCGAGGCTATGGTTCGAGGCGGCCAAGTATTCGCTTCTGGCAATTTTTTAATAAATATACTCAGCTCAAAAATACCTCACGGCCTTGTCATTTCCTGGATTCATGACTTTTGTTACTATCCTCTATGCCGCGGTCGTAATGATTGCGGTTGGAAGTAAATTCCTAACCACATTACTCTGGCAACGTTCTTCCGGATTTTCCACTGTCTGCACCTCGTTAATGCACTCTTATACTCTTCCCAAATTACTTCCCTGCTCGCATCGAACGCAGCGTATGAGTAATTATTCTACCCCGTTCTCGTCCATCGTGCAAAATCCCCTTTGAGAATTGAATTATAATCCTAATTCACCAATTTCATGCTCGTTACTTCTCAATGCGGTCTAATGATTTCTCTTTATGGAACAAAGGATTTTTTGACGTATTTTCCACATCAAAGACCACTGACGCGTTGAGAGCTGTTCTGTGTATAGACATGAGGGCTTGTGGGCATTGTAACATTTGTTTATGAATGCCTCTTGGTTAGATAGTTTAGAGGGAAGATAAAAGAGACATCGGTTCCTATGATAAAGGCATTATTCTTTCAAAAATAATGACTTAGATAAAATATTGTTCGTCAAAATACGCTTGGGTTGATTTGAAGTAGTACATGATTTCCTGATATACGTTCCCAAATTATGCTTTTATCATTTCACTGTGCAATAAATACATTCAACAAGTTTTTATGCAAAATTGTTGTAAATAACCACCGTCTTGGTTCTAGATGTAGTCAGTTCTGCCGTAAGTGTTCATAAAAAGAGTATTTATTTCTTTTCTTACAGAGGTCTATGGACAATAGTGAACCAAATAGTGATTATTTATCTGTATATCAACGCTTATTTCAAACCAGCACTGGACCTCTAACTTGAGGGTAGTCGTCTGTAATATTTGTATTTAATCGGTATTACCTGGTAAAAGATGTCGCATTTTATTCTTCCACTATTTGCCCGAACCATTTCTTTTTCAGTCATAAGCATTTACATGCGTTTAAAAATTATTCCACTTGTTTATAGTATTCTGCTGTTCTCCTAAAATTTGTGTTTTAACGTATCGCAAATCTCTGACCGCACCTAGCTACTTAAAGACAATCCACCTAATGTATGTAACCATGATTAATGTGACCGTCCTTAATCATTCTTAATGTTAGGTAATTCATTTTATGTTAAATTCTGTGGCAGCTAATAATTGATGATGCTGACATACTCAACAAGTATTGATTACTGTCATCAACTTTAGCGGACACTACCTGAGACCTTTGAACCATTATCTGAAACATGGTTATGTGGCGAAAAATATTAACCACCATACTATATATCAGGATAGTTTGGAGGATAATTTGATGATTTAGAAAATTCCTCAATGTCTTGAGAGCTATGCCGCATTTATTTTGCAAATATGTAGTTACCGCCCTACAGTACAAATGGGAAGTTAATTTGTCTTAAAAATACTTTTGCTTTGTTCCTAAAGCTATGAGATACATAGGCCTGTTTTGGTCAAAGCTGTAATTATGCTAATACACCGGAGTGCTCGCGCCCTGAAATACACCTAGAATGCTCGCGCAGGGCACGTGTGCCAGCAATTGCAGTATAGATCTTCGATACAAACTTTAGCTAAAGCTAGGGAAAAAAGTTAAAAATTACGAATCTATTTTACATATTTCCGAAAAAAATGAACAGAACTCAAATATTACATTATTTTAAAAAATATGAACAAAATTTAAACTTCTCGTAAAACCGATACATTTGGACTTCTTGATGAAACAATCCTTTATTCTTATTCAAAAAGTATTGGACTAATTAATCATCTTATTACAAACTATATGAATACATTCTCTCAGTTCAATCTCTTTAACATTGCAACTGGGGCACACATCGACTTGGAGATCTGAACAAACATGCCTATTGCACTTGCCACATAGTTTCTGTGTGCTCCAGTCTCGGGCACTTTCGCAAAAGTCACAACGTCCTTTCCCACCCCGTATTGGCGTAATTTGTGTTTTTGGATATTTTAATAGCCCCAAAAGAAGCGTAGCTTTCAATTTTATTGTCCTGGGTATATTTTCTTGTGAAATATGTCGTGTAATAAGAGGTTTTATAAGTTCTAAGAGGTTTTATAAGTTCTAACCCAACTTTCAGCTAATATTTGCGGTAAAAATATTTCTTTTCTGGGTTATTCAATTGGTATATTACCAAACCATTTAAACCAGCCAGATTTTGAAAAATACAGAAAAATGTAAGAGACCATCGACAACTATTGTGCGTCATATCGTGCAAACATCACATTTTGTCGAAAACTTCGAGGTCATACTTGGTGTGAATGTAAAACGTGATTATCTTGGGCTTCTTAGATTCTCCACTTTCAGAGCCAATTTTATCGATATTGTTTAGGATAAAAAGGGTTACAACGACCTTATTCCTCTTTGGTACAAAGCTGATTAGATTACAGGATTGAAACCCAAAGGTGAAGTCATTTATTTCTCTGCTCTGACTAGTCTTGAATTTCTGAGGTATCTCTTGTATGTTACTTCATAGCGACCCACCTACTGTGAATCGTTTATGCTCTAGTTCTCTGCTCACAAGAACACTGGCGAACCTATTATCCAGGGTCACAATATACCCTAAGTCGTAAAAAGGCTCTAGAACTCTGTATATAATAACAAGAACTTTATTTGATAGTCCAAATGGACCCTTTGGCTACTAATCTGCATACTCTACAAAATTGCATATATAAGGACATCCACGGCCATAATCATTTTGACGCTAAATTTATCGGGTTTGTTTGGCATGTAAATAGAAAGCCTTTGTGGCACTTTAAAGCTTCTGTTTGTTAAGGGTCCCATATTTTTTTGGCTAACAGTAATCCTTACAGTTTCGAAGCATGATCTCAAAAATCTGACATAAAGGTGCTAGTCAATCGGTTTCTTGACGAGCCGAACTACCTCTAACATCACAAATCGTTATAAAAAACGGAATCTGCTTTGTGACATTGTGCTGAAAACCAGTTGAATTTCAAGGCCTTGTGCATTATCCCAAAAGTCTTTGAGGTGACTGCGTCTAGCTCTACAAACCCCTATCACTGCCATCAAGCCGACAAAAGCTTTCATTTCCGCCAAATCCGTTGGCGCGGCATTTCTTTCTCACTTACTCCTTGGTTTAATTATATTAGTGGAAGCGTTCGTGCATTCGACCAATATGTTCCAAATGTCAGGGTGAAATAACAACAAAATTATTGAAGACTAGTTTTAGCATCTCTAGCAATAATTTTGGAGCCTAGAAGTCATGTCACAGTGTCTTGAGCTCTTGATCTAGATGTTGCTGTCGAAACTTACACCATTTTGTGCCATTTCGAGACATACACAGCCGACTGTTACAAAGGTATACTGTCTTCATCAGAGTCACCACCTTCTTCTTTCAAGGCGAACTAAGTACTCCTCTAAACCTTTCTCACCTCCATCACTGCTCTCTGATGTAGTGTTTTCTGATCGATCTTCTTCTAACCACCTAATTGTACCCTCAACATTCAAATTTGACGCCATTATAACCTGAAAAAACACATAAATTTGACATTACATTTCCAATAGCACGAGAAAATATAACTATTTAGTCTAAACAGTAAATTATTAATGAAATTAACAAAGCTGTTGAATATAAAATTAGTTACGTGATGAATGCAGATGAGTGCGTTTTCCACACGCGATATTTTGATTTTAAAAGCAACCTCAAATACACTCGCGGGGGGTGTGTGTCACTCACGAATTTTATAGATACTCTGCGCAGCGTCGTTTTGACTCGCAAAATACTGACGGGGAGGATTTTTTTACTCAAGCAATACCTACCTAAGAGGGCGGAACTATAGTGCGTTGCCTTCAGAAAATGTGTGATAGTTTTACATCCTGAAAGTCACCCACACAAGCGCTCTAGGATTAAAAATAGGAAAGTATAATGCTCACGACTTTGAATGAAATGTAAATCTATTGCCAGTGATTAAGGCTGAGAAGGTTAATTTTATCGTTAAATAAAAGTCAACTAGATATCGACAGAAAATAAAATTTATATTATTTTTATCTTTAAATAAATGCCACCTTTGTCAGAAGCTCTTCCTTCCACAGTCATCAGTATTTCCATCCGTCCTCCCTTTTTCTCTACTGCAATCCTTACTGCGCTTCATCGTTTGCACCCACTGCCCTCCATCTTGCTCTCCAGCCTTCGTCCACACACACTCAGCGGGGGATGGATGTCTCACCCTCTTCCTCTCAAGAGCCAATGGCGAGTCCGTCCCACCGTTTATGGCGCTCCCCATCGGTCAAGGAGACTAACATTCTCCTCCCTCCCAACATATCCATCCATTCCTCCCTCCCGCCTCCTCGTGAAACCTCAAACCTCCAAACCCCCCCTCTTTCTCCACTCGGGCCTCACCGCGTTCCCATCGGGATCCCCATCCTCCCCCTTAATGACCGCGACAGCCGGACCGCCGCACACAACACACGGATACGTGCACTCTCTCTCGAAGGAGGAGGAGGCGGATATGGACGAGCCCCACCTCTTATCATCCGCAATACATTCTCCTCCCCCCCTCCTCCCTGTCGCGTATGCAAGTTCACCCCTCCCCCCTCCGACTCACTACCCTTCTCCCTTGCAGCGTGGCCTCCAGTTGATGGGCGTGCGGATGGATTGAGCCTTCTCTTCGTCTGAACCGAATTTTAGTGTCCCGCTGAGGCCACCGTTGCTAATATTTTGATCCAATGCGACAAAGTCACGAGGAGTTCACTTTTTGATGAGATTTTACTCCCGCTAAAAGGCGTTTCCAATATTAAATGACCCGAGTGTCATGCTATTCATATTATTTTCACTCACAGATAAACTTGCTCTTCATCTGATATGGACGATATAATGTTACCTTTCCTCGCTATTTTATTCTCTAATTGATCTTGAAATTTAACGGTAATTATCTGGAAAAACACGGAGAACATATTATATATCCACATAATATTAATTCCCTTGTCGCAAAAAACTGTTTGAAAGGGAGAAAAATCCTAAATATTGAATAAAAATGAAATGTAGGCTCGTTATCACCTTATTTTGTAAGTCACAAGCCAAAAACTGTGACATTTGAAGTAAAAATGCTGTAATTCAAGGGGGTTGGCACTGCAGTTGGCTTAACTGGCAAGATAAAATGCTCATTAAAAATATTAACGGAAAAATATGAATATTTTGCTACTTAGTTTTGGGTTTTAATTGGTAGAGCGGGTATTTACTTAAAGCTGGGTCTTTAAACCGAATGAACACAAGTTGGAATTTATTATTTTTTTACTCAAGCAGTCGCATTGGTACCTCCTTAACCTTTGTTTATTGGATCAAAGATATATTATTAACACTTGTATGCCATATTTTCCGCCTGTTATATCTGTACTCCCTCTCTAAAATGTATTTTGCAGCAAATTTGATGGCGAACAATTGCTTATCAAGTGCTATTAGCTTTAATGCAGTATACCCACCATTAATTGGCAGGGAGCTCTAAGTTTTAATTTTGTAATAAATTCATTTCTAGTGATTCTGAACGAATAATCATAATTAGTCATAGTCATGTGCATATGTATATCTTCATTATTTACGTTTCTCGTGCTTGTTTGAAATTTTAAATATTATTTTCATTAACTTGTATTATATCCTTTAATTATGTGAGAGCCAAGAGTGATGAAGCCACATCAAATCAAATGGTCAAACCAAATTCGTTCATAAGCTCAGAATGGAAGAAAATGTATATTAATCTTTCAAGTTTGAGAAATATTCAAACGAGTGGATTCATTGCAATGAATCCACTCGTTATACTCGTGCTTACTTCGGCATTGGAAAAATGACTTTCTGGACTTCTTAAAGCGTTCTAAGGTCTGCTTGCGGAGGCAAAAATAATATGTAGCCATGCTAAGGCCACTATTGAGGCCTAACACTTGTCCTTCTTGGATTCAATTTGCCGCGGAAGAAAAATACTCGTCATCCCAGCGCGGAGGAGCGCGGTGTCCTCGTCTCGCGTCGTTTACGTCCCTCCCTCCCTCGATGCCTCTTCTCCGTGGGCTCCACACGGCTGATGAGAATCCCTTTTGATTCCAGCCTCCGTCTTTCCCTCCAGAAATCCCATGATCGGCGTCCTCGCCCTGGCACCGCCATCTCCTCCACCCTCGCCAGTTCAATTGCCCTCCTTCGGCCTCCTCTCCTCCTGTCGCCCGCATCTCCGTCGCCCCATCTATTCCAGCCTCTCCTTCCCCCAACCCCTTCCACCTCTCACTCGTTCTCTCTCCCTCTCTCTCTCTGTGGCCATAAATAACAGACGTCGGCCGCAGTTCCAGGGGCCACCTCTGGGATGTGGCCGTCAACCTCCACCCGCGCATCTCCGAACTAAACCGCCTTCTCCCACGAAACTAACACCTCACCCCTTCCGTGCCCGCTTCTCCTCCACGACTTCGAGCGGAGCTTTGTGTTTCTCTGCGTGCACCGTGCTCCAAGGTCAGAGCTAACGTGACTTCTTTTGATAAAACGGTCTCAGATCTAAAACCACAGCGTCGAAAACTTAGATAGCTCTATGATTTCTTCAAAACTCATACTTAATAAAGCATATCACTAAGAATCTGAGATTAAAATTATTTCTGAACGGCAGGTCTCGAAGAAAATCTTTGATGAAGTTTAATTGATCCCTGGACATTCATGTTTAGCCAAAATTTCTTTATATTATACAACTCGTATTTCCATTTCTGAGTTTTTGTTCGCGCAACGTCTCGCTTAATAAGAGAAAATACTTAATATTATTTAAGAAATCGTGATATTACACTAATCGTAACTATAAAAACGTTTTTATAATATGCCTGATACAGCTATGAAAAATATTTTCATCTTTGCGAAGGAATCTATTATCCCTCCATCTCTAATGTGAATCCCTAGACCTTTGCACTTACCTTTTCTTAATATATTCTGTTATTCAGATAATATTTTAACGTATCTACGAATTTTGATTAGTTTATTTTGGATAGTTTATTTTGGATTGATGTGCCAAGTTTTCGCTAATTGCTAGAATATTTCCTTGTAATTTGAGTGTATAATTTGGCATATTTTTCACATAAATTTTATTCCGGGTGTCTCGGAAAGAGTGAGTTATTGGGTAATGTTTCATAGGTATTTTAGGTACATTATTGGTCCCATAGGTCTGCGGGAAAAATTTGAGCCGATAGCGATTGTTACGCCTTAATTTTCAATACGTGTAGACTTTTATCAGTGGTCATTGAATGTCATTGGAGCAAATCCCTTAAATCAACCAGTCTATGGAATGTCACAATGATGTGAAAGTAGTTTTAGAGATGAGTTTCCATGTACATGTACAGTCTCCCAACTTTTGCGCAAACTTTATCAGTTCTAAATGTGAAACTCGCCCTCAAATTACCCCTCGTCGTACTTCTTTGTAAATTTTGTTTGAATCACCCTAGGGCTTATATGATCAGGAGACTTTTCAGTTGGTTAGAACTATCATTTATCAAGAGTTACTTGGCACATTTAAGCGAAAATTTATTTTTATTTGTGGGAAACCATTGGTAATCTTTTAGCACATTGAACGTACTTTTTGATTTCGATAAGGTCAATGGATTAAAATTATTTGCAATTATTTTAGTTGCCAAACAGGTTCCCAAATATTTTTTCTGGTTAAAAAAATAAAGACTATGTTTCACCTACCATTATCGTAATTTCTAGGTATCTTAGCATATTTATCAAAGAATTGTAAGTAAATTGTTCTCCAAAGTTAATCTTGACGTGTTGGAGAAATTTATTTAAGGGTTGGAGATGAAAAGTACTTGCTTTGTCAGCAAATTATTACCCATTTTCCACAATATTAACGGTTTTAAGTCCTTTGCGTTGCATTAGAGTGTAAATAGCGATTGATGAGGACTCAAGTTGATTACTGAAGATTTATCCTCGCAATCTACGAATTCAGTGCTAAGTAGTTGGATGCTGAACTCCTGAGTCAGCCGCCTTCTTTGTTTCACTCATTCGGTGTTTGCAAGGTAGTTGAAAGACTTTGGCTACTGTCTCTCATTGATAACTCTCCGTAACTTCTCTTTCCTCTGCAACTTCCTCTGGTCACCTAATAAAATCTATCGGGAGAATTTATGCTGAGTTTAAGTGTGCAACTAACTCTCATAACTTCCCGCTTTTTCTCACCTGGATTGTTCCGTATAAGCTAATTAACGATCAAGCGTATACCCCCTTATACTAATAAGCGTATTCTACTGGAGTCAAGTAATATCTTTCTAAATAATCTTTATTACTACGTATTTTTATAATCAGCGTAATAATTATACATCCCTTTTCTAAGGAGACTTAACGTCGTCTCGGAGATTATGCTGCATATTTGAGAAATGTTTGGTATAATCACCCTCGGGGTATATTGACACTGACCCGCTAATATTTAACCAGCCTGCATTGAAATAGATTGTCATTAAATTTGGCGTAAGATCAGAGAAATATCAAATGGGTTCAAATTAATTATTGAATAAATATCACATTTTTGTGATGTCACTTCAACATCATTTTAGTACCGATTTTGATTGACAGCTATTTGAATACGAAAATGTTATTCAGCAATACTGGTGCGAAAATGCTTGTGACTGGCTACGTTCGTCATACTCATATGAAATCGTCTTTTTTGCGTTAATGACATTAATTGCGCCGAAAAGAATGAATAAAATGGATCAGAGGTATATTTTTGCTTAATATCTGTCCCTTTATTCCATGGGAGAAATTTCATTTTTGGCATTTTAATTACTAGAGTTGCATTTCCATGAGAAAATAGCGTATGCAAGAGCGTAGTATTTTTCTACTCATCCCGTCAAAATTCTCAGTTATTTAGGAGCATATTATGTTCCATCGTAAAGCATTCCAATGAGAGAAAACTACAACGATATTAAATAGCAATTTAAAGCGGATCCATGAAATTTGTACCTCTATGACGCTGAATAATTTTAGTCAGCCTTTTCTACATTTGAGAAAAAACTAATTTGTATTTCCTTGTCTGCGGTCTCATACGCACTTTGGCTAGCGTTTCCAGTTTTTTGATAAATTATCTGTTTTAATGATTCATTCGTCCTCTCGAGGGATTATCATGCTTGGTCGGAACAAACGCGCTCCACGAAGAGCCAAAACAGGTCAACCCCACGATACTGTAGGCGGCGGTTTTTTACCCTTATTTCTACTCTGTCAGGATGATCCATGTGCTTTGTTATCTCTGAATTTGCGGATGTTCATGTAACCTCGTTTCTTTCCCAGACAATAAATGAGATATTCGTGTTTACAAATTCCAATCCAATCGGACACGGCTTACTCACCATAAGAGAGCGATCGGTTTACTTGCGGTTCAGTTGTCAAATTTGATTGAATATTAATCATATCTTCTTTATCAAAGTTTGCTCAGCATTCTGTGTGACTTAAATTTTGTTTATCTTAGTTGGAATGTTTTGAAGACCATCTCCCAGTAAGCAAAGTATACTCTTAAAGGAACTTTCACCAGCGTAAGGCGTAACTGCCTCATATCCAATTTCATCTTATATTTTTGGTCTCAAGCCTTCATAATTTATAGTGGACATAAAAAATAAAGCTACTTTCAAAACCTATTTAAAGCTACAAATTTAAAATGCATATTTTTCTGCCAACCGTGAATATAGATTAGAATACTCATAAAGAAATTCTGGAAATATTTTCACACACCCTTCAAATGAAAATGTTCAAGAGTTACCAAATAATTCCCGAGTGTTTTCTTTTCTAATGTATTTTCTAGATATTGGATAAAATTCAGATGGATACGTATTACTTTAAAGGGAGAATATTTCAAGATAAACTATTTATCTATTGTACCCTACATTATCGGAACACTTTATTATTTTTTTCCAGGGCAAGAATTTTATGCCGCACAAACGTAGTAGAAGGCTCGGTCAAGTCGCCAAAATAGATTCGGCGAACGAATGCATTTCTCTTTCTCAGAGTTGAAAAAATCCGAATTTTTCTTAAACAAGATCCTATTTGTGGGTCCTATTTTTATTTAAAGAGGCGCGGTGCCATTCATCCAATATTTTCTCATAATTTGGTCTTAAAAATAAGACAAGGGAACATTTTTATGAATCCATTAAGCATTTGATGTGCCAGGAGATGATAATCTTCCTCTTTGGTAGTGTTTTTGTTTTTAAATTTACTTTGATTGGTTAAGTAATGTATACTGAATAAACTTATAATTTCTCGGTTTAAATCAATTACTCGCTTGAGTAATATTATTGGGCCTGTCAAAGCAAGAGACTGCGAACGATCTTATTTGGTGCGTGTTCTATGCAGTTAAGTTCAGTCAATTTAATGATATATTTATTAGCTCATATTTTATCTGACATGATGGAATATAATGGAAAACTTTCTTAAAAAATGGGCATAGTGATTAATGTTAAATGGCATTCATTTTGTAATCCCCTTATCTAGAAAAAGTGTTTGCAATGGCTGAAATGCATATTGAGATGAATTTATATGCCTATCCCTTCACCGAACAATTCTTAAGTTACTCCCATTTTATAGCTACCATTTCCCATTCTCGCCGCATCTCCTTCCGGGCACAACTGATCCCTGCTTCTCGAATTCCTTCGTTTCCACACGACTCCTGCAAATACCCCCTCTTCGCCCTCATTTGAGTCGAACACCCTTCCTCGAAGGTGTCTTCGCAGTGACAGCGCTCTCGGCGTTATTCCGCGTCGTATAAACCGATACCGTCACGATGTTGTCGACTGCGAAGGTAGCAGTTGCAATCCCCTGGCGCTTATTTCAGGGCCGTCGGGGTGAAGGGCATGCTGAAATGAATGTCAAGATATTTTACTATGAACGCGCTTTCGGTCTGATACTCGCGGTGGGCACGTTTCCTTCCATCACCATCTCCAGGAGGAACCGATATAGTTTGGCTCTCGGATAACCCAGGTGCTCAATCAACCGACTGAGTGTACCGTAGCCTTATTCCAATACTTCTGATTCCGCTCCACACTCTCAAGTTCTTAGTAACCGTGACTGGATATTCTAGTTTGATTCGTACACTTCGTCAATGGCGAATTCTTCTAGTATTCCGCTCCACGACGGGTACTTCTATTCAGCAAAATCTGTATGAAGTCTATTTATTATAGCTTCAACAGTTAATTTTCTACTGCTCTCTACCAATTATCCATTCTCTTTGTACCTCGAAATATTTCACACTACCCGTAACCGTCATTGAGCATTGAGTAAATAAATTTAGCAGTTAAGTGACATAGAAGTGTGTGTGTGTGTGTGTGTGTTGCATTCATCGTGAGACTGACAGACCCAATGGTAATGAGAGCAGTTAAGTTCCTTGTCATGATTATCTCCAACTTAGCAAGTCCCTCCGCCTTTCTCCAATAACAAATGCCCATGTAGCATGAAGGGCCTCACAAATCGCACGTCCTCAGATACAATTAATGGCTGTATCAGTCGAATCAGCTATATTTCCGGGTTGTCTTCCGCTGCTCAAACCGCAGACCTCCGCGAAAGCCTTCATTATGATTTAAGAAATGTTTCAATTCAACATAAGGGCTGTTAACCTAAGGGTTTCACGTGGTCGCACATCAATGTGTAGGAAAATAATAGGATTGATTAAGGAAGTCAGTCCTTCGGAACAGAAAATGGAATTTTCTTTTCTTCTCAGAATTACAGTTTCCATTTTGGAATTCTCGGAGAACTTATATATTTCATGAGATACAGTTATTTGATTCCCCTTTTTTGAGTGAAACGATTGAATAAAAATTCTAAGAAGATTGTATGCGGATTCTCAACGTTCTATGGTTACCCTACCCTCTAAAATAGTTATCGCAGAACACGTGACCTCTAATCACAGTTCCTCGTCTCTTTTCGTCGGGAAATTCCCTTCTCATCACGAAATGACTCTTACATAAGCTACTTCATTGTGAAAAGTTAACTTGGTCTGATTCCACACTTCATAAAGAACATTAAAAATTTCCACCGAGTTACGACAGATTCAGAATCTTACTGAAACTACATGTGCAATGCGATTATAAATAATTCGCGTTAGTAACACGCAGACTTTTTCAAAGCAGCACGTATGTAAAAAAGCAATAAAAGCGTGAAATAGTAGGGCACACTGAACTGATTGTCCAAATGGAGGATGTTTTATCCCTACGGTACTCCAAAACAATGATACTATGTTATTTGTATGTTCTAAGAGCGTATTCTGGTATCGAAACATTTTTCCTTTTCTTTTCCTCCGGTGGAACACGATATTGTACTCTCTCTGTACCTGACGCCAAGTTTTTCATCCGAAAGAATGACTTTGAAAACGGCCGCCGTAACAATGCGGGCCACCGCTTATTGTGTTTAATACGAGGGGAGCTTTAGCGGAGAACTAAAAGGAAAAATAAGAGTGTGACATTTTATCTCATTTCTGAGCGTCGAAAGACCGTCGCCAACTTACATACCCATCGTTTCATTTACATGATTCATAAGACGGGTTGATGGTCATATAGGAAGAGTGCGGGAAAGTTCACACGGATAAAAAAATTAAAAGAAAAAGAAATTTTTAGACCAAAACTGGTGATTCGTGGGGGGGGGGGAGGGGACCACGTTTCTTTAAAGCGTCGTCGCCTAATCCCTTCCGTTCCCCCCCCCCCTCCCTCTGCACCCTCATTTGCCGCCGACGCACTCCTCCCCCCCCCCTCACCCCGCCCCCTCTCGCCGACGTTTCCCCTACCACTCCACTCACTCCGCCGCTGTAGTTTGCGCTGCGCTCTGCCTATACTCTTGCGTTGCCGCCGCCGCCGCCCCAGAATCCGCCCATCAGACAGACTCGACCCAGTTTCATATGCGTGCTGCACCCCTCTCCGGATTCGCCTTGTTCCCGGTCTCTTACCAACCAGGGCCTCTCCCATTCCACTCCCGGCCCCCGGGGCGGAGGGCGCCCGCCCACTCCCGTTCAATTCACGGCCGCCGCGGCCCCAACCTGACAGCTCTCCTCCTCCCGACTCCATGCTGTCAACTCCAGACACCAATATTAAAGGGTTTTTTCTGGATACTTCTGGTGCACCCTTAGCGACGATGAGCACTCAACGATGGATATTATGGTCGCTTCAGCTCATAATTTTTAGTTCCAATTTTAGACTCTTAGTTATATTTTTATCGGTAAATAATTATCACATTGTCCTGTGTACCTCAAGCCTTTGTGTTTCCTTATTTAGGAAATCCGCGCGATAATGGGGACATAAAAAAAATATCTCTCAAAAACTTAAATATCTAATCAGTTCCTTCTGCCTGTTTTATGTATGTACAAGTTGATGCAGATGACAGATCATTTTCCAATTACGAATAATGTCTGTACTCAGGAAATTTGGTAGTATGCTTAATTAGCACTCCATTAAATAATTTGTATTTGAGAAGTCTCTACTTGATCTCATTCAAAAACTGACAATAAAATAGATGCGTGCAGATGGAGAAATTATAGCTAGGTCTTAATAATGTCAATAGAAAGATTTGTTTTTAAACAGACGTTAGATATTTGAAGAAATTGCCACGAGAAAATTTTTTTTCTTTTTTTCTCATGGCAATTTCTTCAAATAATTCACTCGCCATGTTTGAATATTTTTAGACGTTAGATATATTGGAATTTTTTGAGTTCTTCGAAGGAATTCTTTGAAATATAAATACATTCATCTAAATCTTGCTCTAAGTACCTCACTCATTTCATTTGTGTGGTTCAATAATTTTTTTTTCTCAGACCTTTATCTTCTTGCAAAGTTTCTTTTGCCAATTACAGTTTTGCATGATTCAGTGGTCATTGCAGGTGCTGTGGATAAAATAATATGTGATTTCATATCAAGATCCTATTCAATAAATAGCGTATACTTTTAATTCTATCACTGCAAAGGTTCCATTTTATACAGGTACATATTTATATTTTTACTTTATTACTTGCCAGTATGTTATTAAATCATGTAGGATGGATTCATCGATATTTTGGTAGTAAATTATCATGTGATTCGATTAAATCACCATGGGCTATTCGCAAATAACATCGCGTATTCATTACATATTCTTAAAAAATGTTCACTAAATTTTCGTCCCTTAGTGTTGCGAATTGTACAGCTGTTGTTTTCAAATATAAAGTAGCCCTTCCTCCTCGTCTTGCGCTTAATCAGTTCATTTCGCTCGTCTCTCATGCTAAAATATAAAACGCATCATCTCCTCGTTGGTAATTCCTTCTCACGGAATGAGATCATCAATTAATAAGGCCGTACATCAAGAAAGCTCAAGGGGCCGTTGTGTAATGGAGAGGGTCTAAATTGAAAAACTAAAGGGGCTACTGGCTGAGTGAGAGGGGAGAACTCTTCGTATCTTCCCACCGCACAATCCATTCCATTTCACTCTTTTTCTTCCCCACCACGCCTTCCTTCACTCCCCCGCTCCCTCGCAACCTCAAGCCCACTCTGACGAGTTTGAGGAGGACGGGGTCGGGATGAAGGAAAATTCGAAGAAGGGGATTCCGCTTTCTTATGAGAAACGGCGCGATGGAGGGAAGAGGAAGATAAACCACTGGTTTCAGGGAGAAGCGGGCGTATTTGAAAATCATTAGGCATCATCCCCTCTTCTCTCTGCACAAAGCCCTCCACACAGCCCCCCTCCCCGGTCATCCCTCTCGTTCCCCATCTCTCATCAGCATTAACCCTTTTATTGGCGGCCTTTATCCCTCGTCTTCTTGTCCTGAAGTCCCCTCCAAATTTTCAAGAAAGAGAAGATCATGGGACTTCCTCTTTCTCCCATGTAGTTTGAAGCAGTTCAACTTTCGCTGTAGTTCCCAGGGAAGTATCTACGTGATGTGTTCTATGTGTAACATATCTACGGGAGCCTATGCGGCTCCTCTGATGGTTGAATTTACTCTTTCCCTTGGCAGGATACTCCTGAATACTAATGACTATCGCCACGAATATGAGAGGATAAAGTGGATCAAAGTGTTTAAATTTTGCTTCAGGGTGATGTACTGCGCGTAGTATTTCCCATTGCAGTACGATTGTAACTTTGCATACTAATTTCTGTTGCCCTTTTAAACAATATTGCTTTGATACTAAGCCTTGGATATCTGATTTTCCACAAACGAGCATTGGCCAACGTTATGTTGTTTCCACAATTAGTGAGAAGAAATAGGTTCCACCTGGAACTTATACTTGATTATCCTATAATGGACACAGATGAGTAAAAATAAGTGTCATTGGCTTATTATATTGAGAAAAACTGTTTTATCACATCAGAAAACTAGTATAAAAATGCGCATTATGGAGTGGTGAATTGCAAAAGAGGACCAGTAAATCGAAATATTAAGGATAGTAAACCCTGTGGTACTTCAAGTCATGGAGAATTAATACTTAAGCATGCAAAAAAGCATGGATTTAACGGTGCTTTAATGTGCACACTAATAGAGGGTTTTTAGTAGATCTAAATCGAAATAATGACGATTTATGTGAGTACTTTCATATTAATAGATTTAAATAATTACGCTTTTTAACCGTACCTGCCGTACTATGAGGGTTATGAAGGATAATTGCAAATTTTATCACGATATTTCTGAACGTTCTATCAATGTCACTGTTACCTTTAGGAACTTAAGAGAGCCATTTTTCTGCGAATTTTCTTTTCTATGAGTCAATCTAAAGTTCATTTTTCTATAAATTATATCCTATATTCCACTATCACGTCTTTATTATAATTCTTTAACTGCAGTAGGATTGAACGGACCAAAAAAACTGACTGACTGACTTCTACTTAAAATTGAAAGTCTGTTTTTTTCAGTTTTTCGACTTAATTATTCCAATTACAATCTAACAACAAAACAACTGCTAGTTACAATAAAACAACAGAACGAATTCAATCCTGGGAAATATTGCGTCGACTACTTTCACCTGAATGAAAGCTCTATTCGTCGCATGAAAGAAATTTGGCTGGAAATAGGTAAGCAGTAGGATAGATAATGAGTACCGTAAACTTGATGGGGTCGCGCCGTGATCCTCCTCGTGGTTGAAATTGCTGACAGAGTTGAAGTCGTAAAAGCCGACCGATCTTCCGCAGTCCTTGTGCGATGGACGATGAGTTCGCTGCGAGACCGGCTGCCGTAAATATCGGAAGGAGGTGGCGGTAGCTAATTCGGGGTCTTGCTGCGAGTGCCTTTTGTGGCGGGGCCGTGTCATTCGGTCTTTTTTGTCCGTGACCTCAGGGCCACTATTGGCCTCTCTAGTCTCCTCGTCTATCAGTTGAAGGCCGGCGCCTCTATTCTAGAAAAAAAATTAATTTCCGACCTGCTCCGTACTCAGAGCACAACCAGGTTGTACAGACTTTACAAAGCAGTTATTGAAGATACTCAAAAGTCTGCCTCATTATCTCATCCGATTGCAGACAGATAGTAATAAAAACATAGACTTACTAAGCATTAGTATTTATCAACCGACTTCCTGTTGTTCTTCTGGCCCTTACACAAAGTCTTCATCTTACTGTGCGACATTTTCTCCACACGTTCAAATCATGTGTAATGTAAATATCCTTCCTAGATAGATAGATCTTAAACGTTTGTGTTGAGGAAGGAATTACTCTCCATGAAGACTTATGGATCATGAATGGTTGTTGATGGTGATTATCCTTGTTTAAGTTACCCGTGTTAGAAAATTCGAAAGTCGGATGCCATGCAGAAGAGTCCCTGCACCGTCCGCTTTTTGCGAGGCAGCTTCCAATACACCTCCATCTCAATTAAGTGGAATCTTAAAAAAACTTCCATCATATTCCATTGATGAAGATAACAGAATAGACAATGCAAGATATTTACTACGATTGGTTGACTGCAGCCCTCCACTCTTCCCTATCTGATGTCATTTCCCTTTTTACTCCATACCGCTTCAAATTTAATACAATAAAAATTGCTGAAACATATCATATTTTGAATTGAAATTGGTATAGTATATACTGTATTCATCTTGCAATAATTTTGTTTCAACTGCAGAGGTTTATTTAGTTTTCGTATTTCGCAAAAGCAAATTATCGATTCTCGCCGGTCATGGTGCTTGTAGATATTGTTTTTGTATGTCTGGGTGACCAGTCACCATCAGATTTAATTTTTATTCTGCATTCCGCCTCGAACTTATTGAAAATTTTTCCATTCAGCACATGTTAGAAAGAAGATGATATTAGTAGTAAGCCTGGCTTATATTATTCCTGATTCTTTATCCACTTCCATAATTAATTCAGTCTTTTCATTTTAGAACTAAGCCTATAATAGGCTTAGTACCCCAGTTTATCGTAATGCGATTAAGTACCGTCGGTGATATTGTCCTCTAAGTTCTCGTATAAGTCTTTTTGAAAGGTACAAAGCAAATAAAGGAATTCTATATTTCTCCCCATTCCAATTTCTCGTTTCCATAAAGGCATAACCCACTTCGCTTCCTTCGAATATCATTGTTCTCCATTCTTCTTTATCCTTAGTGCTAATTTTGCTTCCTTCAAAGTTAAGCCTATAATTCTCAAATTAAACTGGCTCATTTTTTCCCCATAGAGGAGGAATTTAAGTTGACCTTTGGGAGCCTGCATAGACCATTTGGAAATAAATTTTACGAAATAGACAACGTTTCGGCGGACTGTAATGCCTTGAGCAAATTCGAGAGGTTTGCACTAGATCCAGATACCCTATTGACCTTAATAAATATTTTATATCGAAGGAACTATATCCGAAGTGAGTTGAAATGAACGCGTAATAAAATTCTCCCCAAAATCCACTCTCTACCACCGCTTCATATCTATTTGTGCATTATCTGTATGACATATCCTAATAAAGTTTCTTTTATGCCATTTTTCCCATCGAAGCATGAAGTATGATCAGTTCCAACGCCGTGAAAACAACCCACTCATGAAGCGTTGTCTATAAGTTATTGGCTTGTTTTAAATTTTCTGTCATAATTATTCAAAGTGAGAGGTTTCATTTTCGATGCTGGAGGCAATTTTTATAATACAGTGCACACGGTTTAGTATCAGATTAATCTATTTGCTTATTAATTTTTAAAGTGTGCCAAAGTTTTTTCATCACCAAGTATAACTCTATGTCAAACTCCCAAACAAGTGTAAACTGCTGTAAAAATTCTCGTTTTCCCAAAAAAGTTCCAATAGCCGCTGTCTTTCAGTAGGAAATCGATTTGAACTATAAATTATGCAGCATTTCCTTCAATTCGTAATTTTATATTTTTCAACGTGTTTCGTGCACAGAATATATTGAAATCTTCTATTTTTTGGCCCATACCTATCAGCTTATTTTGCATCTTGAGTTTCTGTCATATTTCCCAGTTTAGAGGTCAATGTTCCTCAAGTTCGTTACTCGCAAAACAAACTTTACGGCCCCTATATGATGAGCATATTGAGAAACTTTTTCTCTGAGTTAAGTTACACTTAAACCAAGCAATGCTATAAATTTTCCTGAGAAAAAATTGGCCTGAATTTCAAATTTTTGAAACATTTCCATCCAATTTTAGAAACATTTCCTCCCTCTCACCAAGTTTGGCCTGTTTCTCGCATTGTGGAAAAAAACTAAGGCTTTAGGGAATTTCTGAAGGAAAGAAGTAACAACGTCAGGTGTCGAGGTGTCTCCATCACCTCTAAAATAGACCTATAATCTTAATAACCGATATTGGAGTCGGCGAGGTAAGTGACCTTACCTGTTGACACTTCTCCCATCGCCATTCAAAACGCATGCCCACGATATGCAGTCTCCCATTCGCCACCCGTCCTCCTTCTCTCCCTTACTTTTGTGTGCCTTGCAAGAAGAAACCGACCGCTACTCTCGGTGTCTCTTTCTCTCTCTCCTTCCTACCCTCTTCTCCCTCCACACTTCACCCCCACTCTCGGCTCTGGAGAGTATTCCACGTCAGACGACCCGGCCAAGCATCGATCTCTGACGTGCGTGGCAGGGGAGGAGGAAGGGGTGGTGGTAGTGTTTTCACCCCCTTGCCTCTCCTCTCCCTTCCCCAACATCCCTCCCCTTTCTCCTCCCATCTTTTATCTCCTTCACCATCTCTCCTCACGTCGGTGGTCTGCTCATCTCATACCAACCTTTTCCAAGCTTCCCCACCGCCTTCAATCCACCTCTCTCGCCCTCTTCTATCCTACCCCCTTCCCCCGTCTTCTCCCCCGCGACGCCACTCGTAATCTTTCTTTCATCTCTGATTTATCTCCCTAATCTCTCATCGCAGTGTTCTGATATCATAATATATCCACTCGCCGTTTCCCTCCTGCCTCCTCTTTCCCATTCCTCCTCTCTTTTATTTGTCCCTTTTTATTTCCCGGGGCCTTCGCGGATGTTGACAAATTGCTTCCGCTCGTCGCTCACTCTCCTTCCCCGACCGCACGCTTTCGCGGAACCTCCCCCAGCGGGGCCGTAATCACCCTTCCGTTCGCCGTGTCGCCCGAGAGTGTCCTTCGTCGAATCTTCCCCTTCCTCCACTCCTTCACTTCCAGCACAAGATCACATTGGCTCCTCTAAATGGCTCGAGAATTCCTTTGCGACCCCCACGCAAAAAGTCAATTCAATTTTCTCCCCCAAACAGGCGTTAAAATTACAGCCACGATGAGATGGAAAGAGGTGAGGCAAAAATTCCCTCGGTGTAATTTAGGCCAATAATGTTATTTGAAATATTTGAAGGTACATTTTAGCAATGTATACCTTTATTTTAGTAATTATATCATATTATTTTTATGAAAACTGCTATAAATATTTTCCAGGCACACTTTATTCCGCTTAGCATTGCATTTATTTTTCTCTGGAGATATTTATTTGATGTAGCTTGGATTTTTTAAACTGAAACCTAAATGTTTTGGAGCAAAACTGTAGCTGTTGCTTCCTTTTTCAACGTAAATCGAATACGGTCAATGACCATGCCGACGAATGTTTGCAAATTATATGGAGTATGGAGGTGAAAGTATCGTGATAGTTATAATGCAGTAACACAGAACCGTGAACGAATATTCGAGGCGTAGTGATTGATATCTGGTAATGTAAACCATAGTCATGCATTATAGTCCCTTCCTTAAGCGCCAATAAATCATAGGACGACGAAAAAACAAGCAAATGAGGGGATTTGCGCTTCATTTCTCCACCGAGTATTCCTCAAGGGCCAGACGACCTCCAGAGATCCCCCCTCTACCTCCGGGAGTTCTCCACTCCCACCCCCCTCGACCCGATTTCCGCGTAACATCGCATTCCATCGTCTGCCGACCAACCCGCGGAACCCTCCCCCACCCATTCCATCTTTGCTTTTTCCCTCTACCTAACCACCCGCCCTTTCCCCTCCACCCCCCCTCCACACGCCTACCTTGGCAGGTCTCTGGTTGAGATGGGATGCAAACCTCACGCAATCTTCGAATCACGTCAACAACGAATTGGCGGCGCCTGGCAAGAGGGGGAGAGGGACTTGAGGCGGGGTAGGAGAGGAAAACATGGGTTGAATCAGCGGAAAGAGCCAGCGATACTGTCATTGTGGGCTGGAAATCCAACGTCATCGCTACGAGCTGAATTGAATTCGTGCCTCATAATATTTGACCCAATGCCAGCTGACTGACAAGAGAAGTGATGATTAAGCGGATGATCAAGTGGTGAAGAGTAAATTTCATCCTGTTTTCAGTCATGTTGGCAAAATTGCTGGCATTCAATTTCATTTCTTTAATCGACTCTATTACACTCGGGCTCAACATTTCAATTTATGATACATCTGCTTTAACTGTTTACTAATTATGTTCACCTAAAAGTCCTCGAACAGCATTACATGCTTTCTTATCCGTATTTGATATTATCCTGAGAAGCTGAGATTTTATTTTAGATTATTTGATTATAAACCCTATGGAAGAAGAGCGAATCCAAGACGTTTGCGTAAATAGTGACTCCAATCAATACTTTAAAAGCTTTTTTGTACGTGAGACCAATAATCTAGATGTCATGACAATTCTCACGTCTTTCCCCATACAGTTTTTTTGCAGATCCTGATTAATGCGTGTGCGCCAGACTCATGATATTTCAAAGAAGTTGCATTCTAGTCATTTCCCAAGGACTTTGTATTGGCATTCGAATCCTGATTTTCACCCATTGATATAAAGTGTAGCTATCTGTAGATAACCGGATCGTTATTCTTCGACATATGTCATTGCTACGATGTTAAGATAGTGCGAGCGAGATAATTACCTAATCAAAATAGAGACCATATTAGATTTATACACTTTTATTTCACCAGCTGTGAGACATGCAAATTAAATATTGCATTATTAACGGTGCAATAATACAGTTTTATATGACAGAAATTGTAAATAATCAAATGAAAGCATCTAAATAAGTCTTTAACTCGACTCATTTTTTTCACGCGGTACGTTTGAAACTCCATCAAAACGGAAAGTTTATTGTGATTCCGAAGAGCAGTGACAATATAATTAATTTTAAAACTAGGTTAGAAAACACATATACTACACACTGTTGATTTTTTTATGAGATCTAGGTGTTATAAATTCCTCATTTGTTAAATTAGGTCTCTCTGGAGTTCATACAAGTACCATTTCCCAAATGAAAGAGCCGGTATTTCCTGGCAAATATTTCGGAAGGTAGTGTGGTTAGGGGTTTAATTTTTTGTGTCAATGGAAATATGATATATTTTTCTTTAAAATGAGACCAAATGCATTGATTTCTAGGTAAAATGATTTTTCGCTCAAACTACCTTAAAGGAGGTGAAGAACCATACCTTTTCATGTGGTTGTAATAGCGCAGATGCAAACATAATAATATATATAATTGTATAATAATAATATATAAAAATCATTATTGCACCAAAAGATTACATACAGAAAAAAATACAAATAATACAATATTAAGATATTTAGTGGAGCTTTAGGTAACCTATAAGCTATATTATAAACACTGTATTTTACTGTCAGAGCTGATGAATAAAAAGCCATTTTGCTTAGCATAACATTCGTGAAGGTGGTTAATACCAAGACCAGGGCAGCTACAAAACCAAGTCAAGATGAGAAGCAAAGATAGGGACTGTGTGATGTATAATGGGGGAGAACAATAGAATGTGAGTACTGTGCTTCAACGTACAAAGTGAAAATCCCTCTATGGCAGCCTTTACAACGAACTGACGCGCTCTTGAGCGACGCAACTCGGATCATATGCATCGTAATTGTCAAATAGATTGTCAACTCCCTTTTTTGAGTTAAGCCTTGATCACAAAACACTAAGGTGTCACAGTAATTGCGTTTACAATTCGCATCACTATATATTGTACCTCGGTTTTGTGTTCTTATATAGATGAATACAATATTTAAACATCTATAAGCAGCTGCGTTTTGAATACTTATCAAATTTTTTTGTACATATATTCTATAATACTGATCTCATGAGTTAATTGGAGTCCATTTTGATTAATTAGGATAGATACCTCATTATAAATTGCCCCTTATGATTTTTGTAATACGAAAAATCATGGAATGGAACGATTTTTTCCTTCTGCCACTTAAATGTTCCATGAACTTCTGAAATCTATTGAGTGCCATTCAGAGCCATACGTCTCCAGTCGTCTCAAATTAGGACGAAGAGATTCGATTTATTTTCCAAAACCTCTCATCAAGCCTCCAACCTCCAAGTAGGATCCAAATCGACGTGGTCCGAGAATCTTTCTTTTGGTCAACACAAGGCCTACAAGTACCGTCGACAAGACTTCATTGTTACATCAGCAGAGAGTTGGCCGTCGAAAATGCTGCACAAGGTCTGAAAAATCGACCTGAAGGTCAAGAAACAAAGAATAAACCGCCTCCCCCACTTCCAAAATCCCCTCTGATGCCATCAGGGGACTGCATAGCGCTTCTTTACTTTATCCGTGTGGCGCATTTAAACAGTCACGCCGTGCTCGAGCGAAACGGCGGGTACCTAAGATGTGTAAATAAGCGCTTGCCCTTCCTCTCTTCGGTCCCCCTTTCACGTCTCGTCATGCATTCCTCGGTCGCTGCGAGAGCGTGTCCACTCGCCTCGGGGTCGCGTCGCCGGCGCCCACCTTCGGGATGTGGGTCAAGCAGGGCTCTCCTCAGCGCCGTCCGCCTACTCCCACCTCCCAAGCCAGATCGCCTACTTCATCCCTCGGCCGAAAAAAAACGCTCCCAGCGCGCCCCCTTCAAGACTGGGAGGGGGCCGCAAAAAGGACACGGCCCTCGCCCTTTGCTTTGATTCAGACCCCACGATATATATGTATGTATGTATATATACATCCCCCTCCCTCGTAATCTCAGTGGATGTGGAAAGAGGAAAGAAACGCTCTTCAACGGACCCTAGGTGCACATCTCGCCTCCGCGTAGATACGTCTTCGTCGCCGCTGCTGCATCTACTCCGGCAGTGCTGATGGGTTGGGTTTGCGTGAAAAGAAAATAAGATCCGAAGAGACGTGGAACAGATTCTCGGTTCTGTGAGCCTTTTGATGCGTTTTCCGGAACTTTTTGGAGGTGAAGCTTTCCGCCACCTCTCTATAGATCTGATTACTGGCGTCCAGTTTTATATCCCCGTGACCAAATGTGAACCGAAGCAATAATGATTTCTTCTGTTGCACATGCTTTTAAGCCAGCATTACACGGAAAATAAATACGTGAAAACTATCGAGATTCCGGAAACCCTTAGTTAAACCTCTAGGCATTTGTGATGACAGAGTTTATTCAACTGAGGGACACTCATGGTAAAAGGTAATTTTGTCAATATGTTAAAAGGTAATTTTGTCCATTTAAATATTCATTCGTGGAAAATCGTCAAGAACACTGAACCGTACTCATAAGTTTCGTAAAGCGCACATTATTCATCATGATAGTTGTTTGACTCGTGAGAAACTTAATTTTAATCTAGAATTTAGTATAGAATGTGCTTCCAAATATACGCTACTGAAGGTTTCATGTATTTTTTGTATTGAAACATGTTAAGATTTACTGGCCATGTCTTTGAGCATAACATTGTGTTTTCCTCCTCACCTTTCAACAGTTATCCTTTCAATGCTCTTTGGAAATTTTCAACAGAATTACGCTCGTTGCTCAGTTATGGATTATAAGAATTATTTGAGGAAGGGACTCCATATCGTATCGTTATAAAGGAACTCCATTCGTCATTCTATCCTATTGCCCCTTTACTTCTCTTTTCTTCTTTACTTCTCTTTCTTGACATATTTTTTCGTAAAATTGAAAGTTTTCAAAATAAGTACTTGCACGCCATGGTAATTAACGCTTTCTACCCAAAAAAATAAGAAAACTCACCTCTTAATATACTGATTTTCAATACCTACATGGTATTTTTTAATGCCGTATCAAGCGTCATGAACTGATGCAGTATGCTTATATCATGTAATTAGGAGATAATTAGGGTATAATCTGCAAACGTGTTCAGGGTTATTTTGCTCGATACGAATTCAATTTTCTTGGTTCTTTCTTGTATTCTAGAGGAAACTTTTTTTTGGCCTTTTTGCTGGTTCCGAAAATACCCATTGATTTACCGTGAAACACATATCATGATTTCTGTAAATATAATCTGAATAGTTTTCAGCTCGGTAAAATGTATATCGTCGCTTAATTAAGTTGGGCCTTTGACCAGAAGTATTTTTTAAATTCAAATCAACTAAGAAACCCAAGAAATAAAAGGCATGGCGCACTAGAAGAACACTGAATGGAACTCGACATAAATTTAACTGTACTCAGCATGGCAGGAAAATTCAAACTTGGAGCGAAATATTTCTCCAATACCCTTAGTGGTGCTTTCAACAAATCCAAATTTCCGATCTCGAACATCAAATGTCCCTCCAGTAAACTCGCCGAAAAATTCAGCAGGCCATTAAGACGATCGAGTTTTATAGCGCACATAATTTTTGCCAACTTCCCCATTTTCCGCCTAATGAGGTTCTTTTTTTTTCGGAGGAAAACTTATAATGGAAAACATCAGTCAAACAAGCGTCTGGATTATTATATCTGCGCCCGTCGCCCCTCATTCCTCGTCCTCCCCCCCCTTCTCACACACCCCTCCGCTCCCCCTCCCCACTTTCCCCACCACACCCACCCGAAATTGAAATGCGCAGGCCCTGCGAAACATTTAATCGGCGCGGTATGGCTATTGATTTCCTGATTCGTTCGCACTCCACGGCGTTGGAAGCCAGCCTTCCCGCCTCAGCCTGCCTACCCCTTGCCGCCCCTCTACACAGCCCCCACCCCCCAACCCGCCCCGCCCCGCCTCGTCACCTCCACAGCGCGCTGGGTCCGCCGCCAGCCTCGTACCCGTTCCCTCAGTCAACCTCTCAGTCCCGCCCCCCTGGATCCCTGTGTACATGAGGGCACCTAACCCCCCTCCCCCCCCGCACTTCGCAAATGTCCACGCGAGAGAGAGAAGGGAGAGGAGGGTGTAGAGGATGCTGCCCGCGCACTAAATCGAAGCTGAGTAGGGGAGGAGAAGTGAAATTAATAGGCAGGAGCGGCAGAGCCGTGTTTTGTCGCCCTAATTCCTCATTTACATCGAGCCGGTCCGTTTGGCAATCTCTGAAACGAAGTGATGTGCATTTGGCATACTTTCCACCCCTCTTCCCCCACCTCAAATAGCCAAATCATTCCCCCTTATCTCTCTCTCCCTATTCTTCTTTCTTTCTCTCTCTGTCTCCTTCCCTCTTCGCATTGTGAGGGGGGACGGAGGGGAAGAAAAACGTGAAATCACTGTAGTCTACACTCCTTCCCCCATTCCGATTTTTTTTCCAATCCGATCGTCGCCCCAGCCAATCTATCCCGTTTGTCCAACCCTTCATACATCTCTCCCCAACCCTCTCCTAATAATAACAACTCCCTCCACCCTCCCTATTCGCATCTCTCGACATCCTTAGTCGTCTGGGGAGGATTTTTTTTCACCGTTCCCATTTTCAATCTGGACCCGGAAATTACTGGCCGGACGCAGCGATACTCGGTTAATGCCGACGGATTATAGAGGCATTGCATTTTTTTTCTTTCCATTTCTACGAAATCCAAATCGCAAAAATTACACGGCTCTGTGATTTCAATTTGTTCTCCCCACCTCTTCACCCCCCTCCAAGCATCCCCTGTCCATCTGCCCTCTCGCCTCCCCTATCCGTTGCCCCATGATTGAAGTTTGCTGCTTCCAATCTCTCCTCTCCTTTGAGACATCTCTTTTTCTTCTACTCTCTCTCTCTCCTATCTATTCTTTTATGCTTCCATATATCTTACTATATGTCTCATCAAAGGTCTATTGAGCTCTGTCTTGCTGGTTAATATCGCGTTGAATTCCTCCCTAATCCTTATCTTCTTTGAGTGAAAGCCTTTCCTCTGTTCTAATGAGAGCGACCGTCCGACGCACAATGCCTAAACCCACAGTAACATCCCTTCTTCAACTATTCTCCTGAAAAAGTATCCATCAGTCGTTCGTGGAAGCAAACTTTTATCTTCCAATTTTCATCTTTTTCCTCCGGGACTCAAGTATAAAAATAAGGGAAGAATATGTGCATTGACTCCGCTTAAAAGAAATTTCCGTAATTCTTATTATATTCTTAGCTTAGCAAGAGACATATTGATCTGCTGACGGATGTATTTGGGATTATTGAAAAAATGCTAACTTTGTTCCCATTTCGAGCGGCGACTAACGCAATGCAAATTTCATGATAGAATTGTAACATCCCTTTATAGTTTCAGATGATTACAATTCCGAAGTACCATATTATAGCTATGAAATTAATATAAATATTTGGTAACTTAACGGTATGAGGAACAAAATTGAACGTGACAATTTCAAATAGCTAGCTAATAGTAATATTTTCAGGATATAAATTATTACCCACAGGTATATTACCGGGAAAATTGAGGTGAGCGCGCAGAGAAAAGGGATGAGACAGAAAAAAATACAATTTTCATGCTGATAAATGATGTAGAACAAAACTGGATGGAAATATATAAATAAAGTTAATATAAACCTATTGGAAGAAAAAATAATAAAAATTAATAATGTGTGAAAAAATGCTTCAATAAGAACAAAAAAAATAAAACTTTGATAATACACAAATAAACAACTACTTAATGTTATGATATATGCAATGACGAATTTCAACCTATCCGGGACTAGCCACGGAGTTCCACTCGAGGGATCCGGGTTCGAATCCCGGTCAAGGCGGATGAATTTTTCTCTGTGGAAATTCGCACATATATGCAATGGATGCATTAAGCAACTTTAATACCGAGTGAAAATTACCAGAACTGCAAGGGCACATTAGGTAAAATAAGTCTATCTTTATCGCTCTAGAACAAAACGTTACACCCCAATGTAGAATTGTAATAACTGTAATATTGTAAGGACAATTTATATTAATTCGGCAATGTTCACATGCAAATTTTTGTGGAATACCAAAGCTATAAAATAAAAAAATTTAAAAAAAATAAAAAATAAAAAAACAAAGCTATAAAATAAAAAATAAAAAAAAGCTATAAAGCAAAAAATAATACTATCACACTGAAATCCATACATATTTTCGGAATACTTTAAGAACTGAAATGAAGGGTGTAAGGTGGTAAAAAACGTGATTTTATCCGTTGGGGTGTTTTTGTTACGGCTAATGTCTTGGAAGGGGATGAAAAAGATACAATGAGGTTGAAATGTAGAAAATTAAAATTAATTTTCTGCAAGAGAAAGGAATGTGAAGTGTTATCATTTATAACGGAGGGAAAATGCCATTTCTCCTCATAGGGGACATTTTCCCTCTTGTAACGTATATTTAGGAAAATATTTTCGGCTCCAGGCTTTATGTAGGATTCCTGAATCAGGAACTAATATGTGTGAGCTGTAGTGTCATTACGAGGTACACGTTATTAAATTTTTCTTTTAAAATAACGCTACGGAATAATATTTTATCTTATTTTTCCTATAGCCATAATGCCGTACATATTTTATTTTTATGCGTTTCATCTCATTTAAATAATTATTAGCTGTACCAAAGATTGACATCCATAGCTGTCCCACAGTGTTAATTCTAACGGCTTAAAAGTATCATGTTTGAGCTTCCTCCTTCAGCAGTTTCCCTACCTTTTGGAACAACGTCACGTACTTTAATTCACTCAACATTTCCAGATATTATATTATTTTATTTTTATGATATAATGGTGAGCTATTATTTTTATTATTTTTGATTTGTCAGGTCTGCAAAAGCCAGAATCATTATATCGTAATTATCACTGTGTAACCCTAAAATCTGCAATGCCTCCCGCTCAAATGCGTACTTTTATCGCCCTTCTTCATCCCGTCAAAACAAGATCTTATGTCGAGCTCTGCCGACAACTTTGTTTTTATTCGATTATTTGACATAAAAGATCTCATTTTTTTTTATTTTTATGGAGCTTAGTTTTTCCAGGGAGGCATTCACCCTGTATAACTGCACGAATTTTCTGCTCCTCCGAATTTTCTCGAATGCCAGCTAAACACTTCAACTCGGTTTTAATGCAAATAAAAATAACTCTGCTTTCACTTTCACGTCACCTTCCGGCCCCATCATTCCACCCCTTGGTGGTCCCTCCCTCTGCCCTCCCACCCCCCCCCCTCCTCCCTGGTTCCACCCATCTTCCCCCTCTCGCCTTCCCTCCTCCCCGCCATCCCCTCTCCTTCTTGTTCCCTTCCCCTATTTTCCCCACTCTTATGTGACTTAATGCTCTCCACCCACTTGTGCACCCTAATTTTCAATTCACTCATCTCCATGTAATTTCATTTTTACGGATTTTTTCAAGTCAAATCAGTCCTTTATGGCTGTTTGCACCCCTCACGTGGCTTCCCTGAAAAGCATATTTTCATGCTTCCACCACGCTGGCAAAATTTCATTCTGGGTTACATGAGACATTCAGCAAAATAAACTCCGCATAAATGTGAATATAAATGTTCAAATTTTCTTATTTTGCGTCACCCGGCTCTCTGTGCTGGTATGACATCAGTAGTTCAGCTGTCACCTACATCATCGGAATATCATGCAAGCTGTCACCGGGTTGTGTGACAGATTTTCTGTTTGCAAATATCTCACTTGCTCTTTGAAGCGTAATCTATGAAGAAAAGGACTCATTGTTGTACTTAAGCCTTTTTTCAATGATGTCGATCTTTTCAATTTCATAAAAAAAGTATGTGCATCGGAAAGGAATGCTCAGTAAAGCCTTGTGCGTCCGCGAGAAGAGAAACTATTTAAAATTCGATGATTCGAGGGTTAAATAGATATTCTTACTGCATAGAACTACGCTAGCTTAAAGGTTGCTTTTCCTTTCCTTGTTAAAGTTAGGTTTTACCCGAAAACCTACCTACGAGAACGAACATACTGATATTAAAATATTTTTTTTCCGGTAGGCAGTAACAGGTTTCTTAGTAATTTTATGTAATCCATAGACATTTAGCATGGGGTCCGTCTAACCCCCATTCGCCTACTTATTGGTTGCACCGTAATTCTTGGACGACGATTTGATGTTGCGTAGTCTTTCTGAAATTAGGTAACAATTGCGGACCAGTTATCTTAAAAATAAATATCTCTTACTTATTGTAAACATGAAAGAAAGATCTTTTTAATGTACAACATATGGTAACTGTAAATAACGAAGTTTTTTGTGTATCCGTTTTGGCCCATGTGATGCCAATGAACCCTATGTTGAGTTGAGTTGAACCCTATGATGAGTTGTTCCCTAAAAGACAAATCTCCCTGAGTGAACTAACCTCCCTCCGTTGATTTTTCTTCCCTGATTCACATTTTCTCAGCTCGTTTTCATGCTTTCGTTACTCTACTTCTCGCCTATCCTCGAGTGAATGGCCCACTCACCAAATATCCGGTTCTGTTAAAGCTGTCCTCCTTGCACTATCTTACCTCCGCACTCTCACACCCCGAAACCATCTGAGAAGAGAGAAACAAGAAATTAACTCAATAATGCATTTTCCTACGTTCGTGCCGAAGGTCGCTCCTGATTTTATTTTCTTATAAAATTCCGTCTTCGCTTCACACGCAGCACTTTAATGGCAGGCAGTTAGCTGGGGCTTTGTTTGCGCCATTCCACTTGCTGGTAACCAAGCTGCAGCGGTTGTTTTTTTTTCGCTGGCTCGTAGCGCTGTCCAGCCATTCTCTCTCACCTCTGAACTTCTCTGCTCCCCTCTTCGAGCTGAAACTTTCACGTTCCTCACGAAAAGAAGTTCTCTTTTTTTGGAGGAACTCTGGCCTCTCTTTTCCTCTGCCGTATGAGAAGTAACCCGGTCACGGCGTGAGCTTTGTTGCTGTATGTGAATATTTTATGTTTCCTCAGAGTTTATTTAGGTCAGAGTTTACCGTCAAATGCCATTACTTTCTATAATATTTGAATTATGAAGCGAAACCAGTTGGGTACATGAGAAAGATATTTTAGGATAATACTCATTAAATGCCATTTTTTTAGCACTAGCCAAATTCCTTCGTGATTATTGGCATAAATGATTTATTTAAAAAAATATGTATACATTAATTATGACAAAAATGATTATGAGATTTGTGTGGATGTATATCGATAGTAACATAAGTTTGTAAAAGTTACTGTTATGATGAAGGATATGATATAATTCTTCTCCAAAATATATTACTATAAATATCCAATTGCGTTATGAAGCGTGATACTTTTCAATAACACTTTTGCTTATGGTGAATTGATATAGTTATGCCTTAGCTTTCTCCTCACGGAGTACCTCGCGCGTTATGTGATTTCCGAAGAACGATTATTTTGGAAGGGTATCGTCTTGAAATATCTTACCTTTCGTATGTATAATTTGAACTCGAGAAGTTGTGAGGCCTTCACCATCGATTCACCAGTCCAATTCCGAATTCAATTTAGATTTCTTCGGCCGCCCTAAATGATACTTGTTTGTGCACTGCAGCTGGATGTGAGGGTTTGGAGGATCTAATACTCCTGCCGCGCGGAAAGGGGTAGATCGTGAAGGAGTGTGTTGGCGGGAGGGGTTCAGCCGAAGGCGCACGAGGAAGTCTTGGAGTTTGGTGCGGCTGCCTTGACGCGCAAACCAATTAGCCGTGCCCTGGGTCTCTTCATTATTCACGCCACGGGAGGAGAGGGCCTTGAGGGAGGCGGCCGCTGCTCCCTGGCTTCGCCTACGGTGGGGGTTGGATGGGGTGCTCCACTTGCCGAAGCTAAGGGAGTGGAGCAGGGAGAGGCAGAAAAAGCGCTTCCGGCTCTTGGCCTCCCCCCAGACTCCTCCCATCCTCTTGAGGGTCGAGCCGAGGTTTCCCTTGCCGCCCCCGGTAGTGACGCTCAATCCTTTCTCCCTTGCATCACTATTTCATTCTTCTCCACTATTTATGCGCTTCTCCTATTTTTGATGAGAAATGTACCTCCTTTATTTAGTGACATGAGTATACCGGATACATGGTCATCAGTTTTGGGTTTTCTCGTTGATGGCTTCACGAGTTATGACAGATTTTTTATCCGAAGAGTATAAATGCTACCTATATGCTAATATCGATTATCCTCGGGATAAAAGTCGTAACACCAGTATGTATTCGTCTCAATTGCGGTGTGGGCTCAAAAAATCAAGGATTGGTTCTCGTTTTCAATTAGACTCGGGTGATTTAATTCTTATAATCCACGAGGCGTTGAAATCTCCAAGTCAGATACAAGAATCTCTCAGGTAATCAACTGATATTAACTATCATATTTTACTAAATGTTTCCTTGTGCGCATTTGATAAGCCTATTTACTAAAAAAATTATTCTAAAAAAACCGAAATAAGACGTTATTCCTCTTCCAGTTTTTCTCAAGCAAGTCTAAGATAGTCTGGGTATTATTCCAGGAACTCGGATGCCAAGGATTCCAGGATATATATTAATCCAATGTTTTTAATTTTCGTGCAGAGTTTGTCTCGTAGTATTAAGCCCTGAGGGAACAATACTTAGCCTTTAAATGTTTTATCAATTTATCTACGGCTCCTTAATATGGATAATGGGTATGCAGCATGATTGCTACCGGGAGAAAGGGGTTCTAATTCCTAAAATAATGGTTAATATTTCTCTGGAGGTTGGCGAGAGATAACCCTCCAAGTCTCTAAATATTTCAATGACCTGCAAGGTCACCAGTAGAAGCTTTATTTAGGGACCATTCCTGGAAATATATGGTCGCACAGGGCCCTAAAAGAGGAAGATACGTATGATAAATTTTAAGGCGTTTTCATTAGCTGGTGAATTAGTTTCATCCATCATGGACAAGCTGGATCATTTTGGATCTGTCAGTGAGTCAGTGTCTTTCATGTGTACATCCCACTAATCATGCTGTTGAAATTAAAATGGGCAGGCAATGCGATACAGGCAGGAATCATTGAATGATTACCGAGTGAACTAGCTTTTTCAGAAGAGATGAAGGAATGTAGGGGTAACTCCCGTCATGCAGCCAAGAGGTATTTGCTACGGTGGATGAATAGACTAGAAAAAGATTAAGTAACAAGTAAAAATAAACCTTTGTTGATATCTCTGTAAGATGGTGGAAATATTCAGATGTGAATACTCTAACCCACTTATTCTGCGGAAATGGCGACTGAAAGCCCACAATTTTTTTATTGGCTCCCAGATAGCTGGTTAATGTGAAGAATGGGACATAATGGGATGAGAGCCTGAGTTGAAAACGCATTATTTTTAGTGAGTCATGAAAGGTGAAGAAGTATTTTATCCTGGTAGTTAACGGTGACTCAGTTTTAACAACTTGATAAATTTGTATATATCCGCTTGAATATTTGTGTAAATAGTATGATTGATGAGGGAGGGAAAAAAGGGTGATTGTGGTTACATAGAATGTAATTTCTGGCTTTGAAAACGTATCAAATAATGGTGCATAATTTACTTAGCAATGCTAATGGTACTGATAAGTACAAAACCTCTCCATCTCTTCCCGCAACCTTATTACGCGAACAGAACGAAGCACTAAGATATTCCGCTCACATTGTCTCCTTTAATCTTTTGTCCTCTTTGTCTTCCTATTCCAGTTCCCTACCACCTCTCATTTTCCTGGTGGGAGTCCTAACATCTCCTGCTACTTGCCTCTGTCATTGCTGGCTGAGTAGTATATAGATGCATTCGTGGAAAGACTTCGACAAGCTCTGCAAATGTGTTCGTCTAAATAGGGGATCGTATTTTCACACATTTTGGCAGAGCTCAAAATTGCGCTGTTAGAACGGTCTAAGCCTCTTTTGGAAAATTATTTCCTTTACAGACTGGGTTAAATAGGGTTATAAGATAAAAGAAAAAGCTCAAGGAATTGTCACGTTATGTTCCTAGCGTAGACCTAGGTAAAAGTAGAAGGAGTGAAGTGAGAAGGAGGAGTGAAAAAGAGTGAGACTACACGAGGGAGATATAGAGAGAGGAAGGCAAGTACTTCGCGAGAATAGTACGAGGCATTTATATTCAGGGCAAGTGGTTAACATCGCCATCACTATGACTTTACCTGGGACCCTATCTTGAAGTCTCTTTGCGAGATGACTCAAATGTGATAGCAGGTAATGGTGAGTCATCCTCCTTCTCGAAGCGCATACTTTGGCAGCAGTCAAAAAGTTTTTTTTTCCGTAAGAATCTACATTTAGCAGCCTTGTACCTACTCATACAAGTGATGGTCTCATTCCTTTGGTGGTTTTGTGCTGCTGCCCCCAGTGTTGTTATCTCTCTAACGGCTCCCGTTTCTCTTTTGTTTTTCGCAGGCGTGCGGTCGGCCATTCATCGTCGCAGCCCCTCGCTCAACATCAGAGCTCCTCCGCGGGGGTTGCGGTGGGGCCCTCTTCTGGGGGGCCCTCCGGGGGCGCCAACCAGCCCCTGCCCCCGCCGCCCTCCCCACTACCCACCTCGGCGGCGGGGGGCGGCGGTGCCGGCGGGGGCCGGGAGGGACAGCCGCCGCCCCCGTCCGCCTCCCCGTCCGCCCCGTCCCCGGCGCCCTCGGAGCCTTCACCCGCCACCGGAAGGGACGCCGCCGCCTCCGGCTCGGGGGCGGGGGCCGCGGCCTCCGCGGCCTCCTCCTCCGCCGCCGCCGCGGCCGCGTCGCCCTCTCCCTCGCCCCCCATCGCCACCGCCGCCTCCGTGCTGCCCTCGGCCCCACCGGCCCCCGACTCGCTGCAGCGCTCCCTCTCCGCCCCCATGCGGGGCGCCATCTCGGTGCAGCAACAACAGCTACAGCAACACCACCAAGTGGCCGAGATGCGGGAGCAGGACTCGCCCACGCCCAGACTCAGTCGATCCGTGTCCATGACGGAGGCCGTGAAAAAGTAAGCCTACTATCGCTCCACTAATAAGTTATTGATTGAGTGATTGGTGTTTGTGGACATACAAATATATGCTCGCTGAATTTAACGTATTCTCCCAGAAATTGTCTGGATTTGAATTTTTACCGACGTTAAAACTCCATTTCAGTGTTCCACTGTTGAAGAACATATCCATTTGTAATTTTCCATGCATTTTTTTATCCACCGGTTTAGATGAAATGACGTAATCCTCAGACTTTGAATGTATGTTCAAATGGCGCTATATATAGTCCTAAAAATTTCAAATTACGCTAAACCTGCCCTCACGAAACAGAATTAGAATGCAAGCCCAAACACGAAGTGTTGTTATATTTAACCTCCTCAGTCCCGAGACATATCCAGCATTATTTTTGGAAGATTCTTCATTCTTACATTTTGCGTTGTAAGCCATGTTTTCAGAGTTAATATCTCTGCCACGCGACGGGCGATTTCTGTTAATCAAGCTTCTTAATGATGCTGCCACTCAGCAAGTGGCGTAGCCAATATTTTGCGTTGCTGAGCGGGAAAAAATTCAAATGTCTGTGTATTATATACAATACGCCAGGACCGAGGAGGATATATTCCTAAAATCCAATCTGTACTTTCAAAAAAAATACAGCGAATTCGAATAGCGTGAGGGGTTCATTAGTCAACTTCTAATTAGGTAATTTGTTGCCCTCATCCCGTGGGCCTCCTAGCATTTCAAATCCCATATGTAGCGCCATTTGTACTTTAACGAGCATTCAAACTCTGATGAAGATGAATTATCGGAACCGGTCAGTCATATCAACAAAAAAGTGCGCAAAATTTCTAAGTGACTAATTCTTCAGTTACATCACGATTCCTTAAAGCTGCTTTGTCTGTGATCACGTTTGTAATCAGAGTTCCATTTGATTCAATGCCTTTTGCTTCAGTTTCTTCTCAACATTTGGTTTAATTGCTGCAATTAAAAACTAGTTAAGTACTTCAGTCCTATCATTTCTGTTGGAATACCTCGTTTTTTGCTTCTTACTCCGTTGTTCTCATCGTCAAAAACATCTGTTGGACGGAATCTAATCTCTCAGAGGAACTTGGTATGTGCATAGCAGAGATACATGATGTCGCGGCCAGACTGGCATGCCATGCAAGTTCGAATTCGGAAATTTATCTCACCGGTAAACCACAGTTATGAGAAACTTCGAGCATAGAACTTGAACGGAGAAGTAGGTCGCGTTTGGTGAACTCCCTATCTTTCTTGCACCAATTGACTGCAGTTCATCGGATCCAGATGGTCTATCCTCGTTATTAGAGGTGCATTTTCCTTCATTGGCAAAGTACCTGCGGAATACCTGTTATTGCTAAAGTTATTATTATTGATTAATTTTAAAATGAAAGTTTTGAGCAAGAATGAATTGTAATCTCGTTTTAGGAGCCTAAATCTTAACAGTCAATAGCACTGGAATCATGTCACTTATGTAGATATTTTGTGTTTTACAGCTGTGGCTACGTTATTTGCTTGTTCGGGTGTTTTTAGTTGAAGCCATGTGTTGTAAATACTGATAATATTGCCGTAAATAATCATATTCAAATAACGGTCCATAAAATAAACACGAACCAAAAACTTAGAAAAAAATTAGGTCTGCATACTGGATAAAATATTTTTCACGAGCCATAATCACGTAACAAAGGAATTCAATTTTCAAAGGTGCAGTTGATTACATTGTTTATTTTGAAAAATGTTTTCTATATGTAATGAAAAAATATACGATCTTTTCCACTCTTGAAATGCTTTCTTTGCGTCACTTTTTATTAATCTCTTGTAAATAAATGAGTAACTAATAAATATAAAGTAGTTTAACATTTATGCAACTGAAATAAATGTGAGCGGAATACCTTAATTTCTCCTCCTCCTCTTCACCAAATTACCGCAGCACATTCAATGTAGATTTCACGTTTCTTTTCCATTTTCTCTCTTAACTGCTTCCAACTCGAGGCATTCCAGTATTCCAAGGCAGCCCTTATTTCTCTCCGATAATCGGCAGTCCCGAGAAAATGCCTTCGCCATATGGCTTAACAACTGACTGGAGGGCGCGAGAGAACACTTTGGGTCTATTGCCGCCCACTTCGCTCGCGTTCCGGGCGAGACAGAACTTTTTGACTCCCTTAATTTGTCTCCTCTTAACGGATCGACCGAAAGAAGAGTCCGAGAGAGAGAAAGGGAGGAGGTGGATGAGTAAGAGATGTAAATATGGAATCGAGCAGCAAACAATCACTTCATCTGCGTGATATTTATAACCTACTCCCTCCCTAATGTCCTTCTCTGAGAGAATTTTCACCGTGAATTGGCTCTTTCTTCCTTTCATCTCCCTCTTTGGTTACCCTGCCATTCTCTCTCGCTCCCTTCCTTACGTTTTTTGCCTTCATTACCTCTTCTTCAGGAGTCTAAAATTCATTCCCCAACTTTTGATTATATTTTTCAGCCATTCTCAAAATGATATAAATAGCTTTCGGAGTGAATCGAGGGTGGTAGGGTTGGTTTGGGATGGCATAAACAGCTCATTAAGATAAAAGGGTTCTCGGTTGGAAAACTTAATTGCTCTTATATGTGTCAATATGAATGGGGCTGAGGTTTGTAGAGAGACTATGATGAGGCTACTCCTTAAGAGTGGCATTAAGTTCCGATGGCACTGGTAATCCCGCTTACTTTTTCCAAGCATTTGTAATTGGTTTTCCCCTTCTATAAGCAATCACAACTCTTCTCTTTTCTTTAGTATGCTTATTCCTGAGCAACTTTTTTCTCCCCGGAAGTTTTTAAGATATATATTATACAGTTCTCATCCGTTTATTCTGCATCTTCACTCTTTCTTCGCGCTCATTTCACCTTTTTAAAAAATTGTTGAGTCAAACTTACTTTTAAAGGTAATTTTTTAATGACCTTAATTTTATAAAAATACAAAAATGGCCAACAGAAAAAATACGTTCTTTCTTTGTATCTCGTTCAACCATTCTGTTGTTTCACGGCAGTTGGGAATCAAAAATTTATTTTTTCATATTTTAGTATTTCACGCTATTTTAATAAGCAACTACTTTGGTAAGAGAACCAAATTACCCTAATATCAATTAATAATTTTACTACACCATTAACATTCAAACTATTCTACATGGATTTGTTTGGATTCAGAGATTATGCAAGAATATTTAATAAGATTCCGACCTTCTTTCAGATTGGCAATTTTAGATTCGACTACCTATTAGAGTTGATCATCTAATCTAAAGTGATTGAAGTCACGAAAAAAAATTCAACTTGACCGGAATTAAAACCCCCATCTCTCAATCGTCGGTCAGGTTTTTTTTTAGCCGTTTCACTCCCGTTAACTTGTTCGGTGGTAAAACGGACTAAAACACTCAACCAGTAATTGAAAGATGAGGGTTCGAATTCCGCTCAAGTCAAGTGGCGAATCAGATCCCTTCTGTGTACATCTTTGCGCCCATGTGCATGACTGCAAACTATGCCATTTTTTTATTTTGTAATTATTTGAGAATGGAAGATGCAAATTGTTTTTTAACACTTTTTTTCCCAAAAATAGTAAAAGAATAGGAGATATTTTTTAAAAAACCAGTTCATGCCGTGCTTCAATTGAACCGCAGGCATAGTTAAGTGTTTAGAAATACATATACCCGAATCCATTTCCTTGCATAATATGGCTCCAATTACAGGTCCAGCAGTCCAAGTTTCAGTAGCTTTAATTTCTGTACCATGAATAAATGGACTTCTTACTATATCTTTGTTGATATTTGCTATCAAGAATTTCCCTCACTCTAAAATATAAATCCACGAATTTTAATTTCCTTCTTAGTTTCACTATAATGCGGGGATGGGTTGGTGTTGTGGCTAGAGTACTGGCTTACCATACGGGCGGCCAGGGTTCAAATCCCTGCAGAGGAAGATGTTTTTCAGAGGAAACCCGATCCCTACTTGAGTGTCTTGTGGAGGGCACTTCAAGTACAGTACTCCGTCTGTCGGATGGGAATTAAGTCGGATGAGTCGAATGCCTTTCGTTAAGAGCAGGCTAATACCGACGCCGGGTTTCCATCCACCCTTCCTCCCTTATCTGTCCCCTATGGCACAAATTACCTTCCATTCAGTACAATGCTATTTTCTCGAAAGCCCCTATTCATGTAAGTTATGACATCTGCATGATCTAACTGAAGCTTCTATTTTGATTTCATAACTTTTTTGTTTAAATAGTTTCATTTAGAGATTCATTTAAAGATTTCACTTACATTACAAAACTACGGTTAAGTTTTCATCCCGGTTTTCTGTTAATGTTCATGGTATTTGAACTAGAATAGCATGTCGAAATGCAACAAGGGTACCCCGCATAAGTTACCATGAAGATTTTTTTCTCGATGCTGCAGGTAAATTGCGGAAAAAATCAATTCCGAAAGCCATCGCATGCGCTCCAATTGGCCTCCGAGGCTCCTAATCACAGAATTTGTGCTGACTGAAGAAAGGAATTTTCCTCTTTTCCTTGGAAGTGCCACATCTGATTTCTCTGCCGATGGGCAGCTCTGTGGAGTGCATTGACTTCTCACTTCGTGCTGTAGTTAATGAGATGGATGATTCATCCCCTGAAAAGTGGTGAACGATAAAAGTTGGTTGGAGTTAAAGTGTGTCATTTAATGTCCCTTTTACTGTTGGGACCTTATTCTTCATTGCGGGGAAATCCACCTGCAAATTCTCAAATACGCCGGTATTTGGAGAAGCGCAGATGACGAAGTTATGTCATTCCAAAGCGCCCACGAAGAAAGCGGACATAATAGTTTTTAAGGTACAATGGGAATGACTTGCAGCATTCAGAAACTGGTCCTGAAAGCTCCGATAGAATCAGAAAATTCGTATCCAATCAAATTATTTCCCAGGTGATTACATCATTGAAACAATAGTCGCTCTGTAAGTAGATGGCCTTATTTGTGGTCGATGGTATGGTTCATCCAGAATTAAGTTATCCAACCAGCGGATTGGTACCTTTTTAATAATGTATGGTGCCAAATGTTATACATTTGTACATATATCAAAAGGTCTCTTTATATTGAATTAGTATATATATATTTCCGATATTGATTTCATTGTTAACGAAGATCTGGCATCCGGAGGAACGTGCGCGGTTCTGATTAAATCTGGGATTAGTGCTGCATGCCTGGCAAGGAATCACCCCGTGCCACACACCCTAGTGGTGGCTTGTACTGTATTTAATAGATGTAGAAGAAGCATTTCCTTTATCAGCTGTATGTTCTAAGCATCTCAAAGTTAAATTATGATTTAAAAAGCAGATGATGAAATGCTGGTGTTAGTTGAAGATGTTTGTAACTCTGGATCGATTTTTCTCTCCAGGACGATTCTCATTACATGTATAGTCGATAAGCTAATATTTATGGGTGGTTCGGAATACTAAAAAAATATGTGGGATGAATAAATCGCTCCGTGGAGTAAAATGCTGTATTTAGGGTTCTTATATCCCAGGATATTATATATATATATATATATATATATATATATATATATATATATATATATATATATATATATATATGTTCTCTTCGCAGATAGGGAAAATTAAGGAGGTGAAAAAGGGGTTTGGAAGAGAGAAATTTCTCCATATATCAGATTCGTATCCCAAGCTATGCAATTTAGTTGAGTCAAAGAATTGTTATTTGTCAGATTTTTTAGCTCTTTGTTTTTATTTTTGGTCTGTGTTCGGAGGTGCTTGGAAATACATGTACAAAAAGACCAAGGGTCTGCTAGATTTTCATGGCTTTGTCATGGAGGAGAGCTATCTCTAGGCATATTGATATAGTTTCTTTCTGTTTTTTTCGCAAATAACTCTATAATTGCTAGTCCTAAGTAAAAACATTTTCATAAAAAATTAATAGTTAAACAAAAGATAAAATTTAGACCGTAATAGTTCCTATCAGTGTATGTCTGATTTAAGGGATTTTCTAACAATAATCAAATGAAAGTCATTATTTTTCCTAATATATATTTGCTCCACATTTTTTAAAGATATTATATCTTGCCTCCTATACCGTTAAATTTAATTGATGAGTGTGTAGATGCAATGTCGCAGAGGAAAATTAATCTTCAAAATGTTATGTAAAAAGGTAAACTTTTCGCATAGCATGAACGACCAAAAGTCATAGAAATATTGATGATTGTTAGTTTTTTTTAGTTTTTAGTTTAGGGGTGTTCTAAGATAGTTTTAGCAATATTTTTCCCTGGTCATTACGGAGACATTTTCGTACACTACGTTCATATTTAAACAGCTGTAGGACGCATGAAATAAAAAAATAAATATTTATGGTGCAAAATATATTTTTATACTACTGAGATTATCAGAAATGAACTAAATCTATTTATAACAATCTTTTATCGACTCGTATTTTCGCGCGGTAAGTTTAAAACTCCTACATAACGAAAGGTTTTTTTTGTTTGAAAAAGTCATTGAAGTGGGTTAATCGTTTATTTTTTTAGCAGTTGAAAAAACGTATAAACGATGCTCTGTTACATTCCTGACAAAATCTAGGCGTTAGAGATTATACTTTTGTATGTATAAATTTCCTCCGAGGGGCGTATACATACCATATCCCATGTAAAACGGCTGATATTTATTGACCAGTGACTCGAGAAGCAGTGGCATAAGGGATGGATATTTTTGTGTCTTTGGAAGGGTGGGATATTTTGTTCTTTAAAATGAGACAAAAGTCTTTGGATTACATTCATTTTAAATAAGTTGAGAGTGTATACCTGTACCATTTTCCATGTAAGCTGGCCAAAAGTATTTGTTGCAAGATATCCCGAAAGGAAGAGCGGTAAATGGTTGACATTTCGGTATCTTTGGAAAGGTCAGATATTTTTCTAGAAAAATGAGACCAAATTCATTGAAATCCAGGTGTGAGTTGTATCTCGTTCAAACTAACTTTATACATTGAGCGTGGCCTCCTATGTCATTTGCGTTGCTTTCTCGCCCTTGTCGAGTGCGGATTCGTGATCGCTCTTTTCTCACGCGTCTCCTCTCCCTCTCTCTCTCCAACGCACAGTTACATCCGGAAGAGCACGGCATCCTTCTTCGGCGTGGACGAGGGCTCGGAGGATGAGCAGGCGGCGCGCTGGATGGAGAGGCGCAAGAGACTCGCCCTCCGCCGATACGGTGCCTTCCGCGACGAGGGCGCCGCACCGCAGCAGCCGCAACCGCAGCAGCAACCAACAGTCCAGCCGGCCCCGCACCACCACCAGCACCCGCAGGCCCCGCTACCGCACCCCTACCTCGCCCACAACTACCACCGCCAGCTCCTCCAGCAACACCACCAGCAGCAGCAGCAGCAGCTTCAGTCCGGTCAGTCCCAGCTAGCGCAGACATTATCCCGCCAAGAAAGTGCCTATGCCGCTCAAGAGGTAAGTACTCGAAAGCAAAACCCTCCCCGCATCTAATTGACTCCATAAAAAACGTCAGTCAATGTATAGGTGGTTGGAGCGCTATCCGTTAACCGTTCAGTGGATATTTCAATAAATTTAACAATTAGTCGAAAAAATTAACTGGACCACATTTCACTGAAGTCTATACATCTGCTCATTCAGTGGAAATTACAATGGATGTAGCAATATAAACTATATCTGAAATTTATTTACGCGGTGTTTGCTGAAACTTAAGCATTTTTATGACTTAGGTCTACCAATTCGGAATTCGAAATTAAAGAAAATATCAAATGTGAATTTGCCTTTATGATTTGGCATGATACCTTGATATTTTTAGTAGCCATCATTATATTTTGACACATATTATTCCACCTTTCGGGGAAAATCTGAACCTATTTAATCAAAGTATTTCGAAGCATGTGTCAAGTGCCATAAGTATTCGAGTTAAAGTAGCATAAAATTGCCATGAAACCAAATTTTTCTCAATGATTTATAAATATTACCATCAAATACACGTGTGCATAGCTTTACACACATATATGCATCGACTAAAATCGCACCAACCACCTTAAGATGTATATTAATCATTTTGTAATGAATTGTAAAGAAAAATATTTGTTTTCTTACGCCTATTTATATTCAGGTGCGATGAGTTCCGTCGCATTGGTTATTATCACAGGGTACGAAATTCAAATAAAATTTCCGATGATTATGCCGATGTGTTGAAACTAGTACCTCAAAAAATGATTCCGGAATAAGATAAAGTGTTCTTATTTTTGTGTTAAATTGAACTTACAATGAGTTGAGCTAAAAACCGTTGAACGCCAATTGACTTGGTTCTCGCGTGAATCGTGCATTCAAATCGAACGTACCATCACGACTGTCACGTCGTGAAATTAGGAACTAGACTCAAATCTTACAATATTTTCATAAGATATTTTCATCTTCATTCCTTTTTTTTACTATTACCATATTTTGATCCCTATGGATGAGAAATGCAAATCCTCCTTTTCATAGAGAGTTCGAAAACCTACAAATATTGACAAACTACAAATAACCGGAAATTCAGTTTCAGCGTATATAAATTGAATCTGTTCCGCTTCCTGATAAATGTTGTTGTTAAAAATGCTTGTTACCTTTGGTTAGGTAAAACTCAAATGTTAACGTCCTCAGACCCAGAAATTTCAAAATTACCTTTCATTCCTGCCGCACTTCGTAGCCATCGCCAATCAAATTATATGCGAAGCGATTTCCTTTGGGCTGTAGGTTTTTAGTTGCATTTCAGCGGTAGCTATGACTTATTATTGTGCAAACATATATTTGAAACGATTCAAATCTACTAGTTTTTCCCGTATAGTAAATTTAAAAATCGGAACTCCTAAAACATATTTCGCTTTTTTGAGGATAAACACAGGATATCCTATCTATTTAATTGCACTAGATTCAATGAATGGAGCTTAATTCTAGCTGTTATGGTGCCCGTGTTGCCCATATGGTGCGGCGTAAGCTACACTCCGTTACGATATGCTGATCATAGTCGTTTGATAATACCCCCGTGACTGACACACGTCAGTTTGATATACCTTAGATGAATATCAGAGTGAAGAATCGAGGTCTTATGCCATTAACCTGACCATCCCATCACACAGGCACCTTCTCAAATGTGCGAACTACTTTATTTGTGGGAACCGCCAACGAGTATGCGGTTTTGACCTGGGAATCCACCTACGGAAATTGCAGTCATTTAAGCCAACCAATAATCATATTTATGGAAAATTATTTCTATTATTTTATTTTCTCATGATATCGCGGTATATATCTTAAAATTATGATTTTCCTAGCAAAATGGGAAATTTTTTAACTGCAAGTTTTTTATGGATCCTCGGAAAATGTGTTTGCACCCAGGATTTATACCTTTATCGATCGTTGGTTAATTATTTGGCCAATCATTTAAAACTAAAAAGCCGTTTTCATTGACTAAATAATTACATATAATATTTCTGCCTCGTATGCTTTCCGTTTTCGTCACGGATACTGAAAAAAAAGTCCGCTTAAAAAGACCCATATGACCGGTACTCTACCCATCTCTTCTTACCTTGTATCGATGGTGGGAAAAATTGGGAATTTAGATGATGGGAAGTTAAGCTGATCAATTTTTACCACAAATTTGTTTGCTTGCAAATTTCATGCCAGCAGTGACTTTGTTCTGCATATTTAGACGCGATATTTCCATTGCTATATCGTAACTACACAATTAAATACACCGCATGGATGTGTAATTTATGAAGTATAAATCATATTTCAAGCGGTCAACAAACGCTAGGTAAGCCCAACGCAGCATAGGCAGGCCAAGAGTGAGCAGGGAGCTGTAGAAAGGTTGGGGATTAAGATTGTGGTGAGCTAAGACTCTATTAGGTACATGCTACTTGGAACTTTGCTCAGCTACCTTGAACTGAAACTTCAAGGAGTTACCTCGTGGATTGTAACTCCCGAGGAGTAATTATCTGAGAATCAGGGCTATTTTGGCGTAGTTATGATTAAAGTCCTGTCGTCCTATATAATTCGCTAGTGTCCCAGCATTTTAACCGCAGCGGAATATTGTCACCAGTAGTCAATAAATAATTCAATGCGATAGTATTTTGATTGAAAATGTTCATTTTTTTTCTATCTCATTGTTCTATTTATATCATTGTTTTCTCAATAAAAATAGAAGTGATAATTGATGACTTCTTTTGAAATGGTATAAAATTATTCCCTACTATCGTAAAAAAATTTCCGACGGACTTTTGTAACCCGCTTGCCTTCTGCTAGGCAAATAAGTACTTTATCTTTTTAAAGATTTTATTAATAATTCATGGAATTTCCTTGCTTAAATAACATAATCATTAACGTATATGCTTGAACAATGATAAAGGATTCATCATTTCTCAGGAAGTATTTCAATGACCATTAGGAAATCAAATGGGCTACAGGGGAGTATATTTCCTTTCCGTCCAACGAGCAAATGAGAGCGTGCAAAATCTCAGTGAGTTTCGCTCATAAATACCTCCATTGCTTGGTACACATTACTATCTTTCGCCAACCTTTACGTGGCCGTGTTTTAATTACGGTTCCAGTTTAGCCTCCCCGGCGCGCTCGTCCGCACACGAAATGGCCTTTTATGCTGACGGGCACTCATCCTTAAAATGCGCTCTCAGTCACGTTTCCATCATCACTGCCCGAAGCGAGGGATTATGGGAGGAATCCTACGCCATTACTCATCTACCTATCGGCTTCCACGTTTCTGAATCCATTCACAACATCTATCGCCCTAATACCAATCTAATCGACTTCGAGCGTAGACAGCGCAGATTACGATGGAAACAAAGTTATCCCTATAAAAACTTTAATTACCTTTCTTCAAACTGAAATACCTTTGATGATGTGACTCGAAAGAATAAAATGAAACCGTGGCTATCCTCCAATTTCAACTGCTTAATTTTGAAGACAGACGTCAGAAGATGTTAAATAAATATTTCATAATGACTCGACTGGTGATTAGTTTTCACGAAAGAGCTTTTTAGTTACCCTTCCGATTAGTTCTCATAAATGAGTCACTTTTTGATTTTAGCTCTCGTTTATTGGAATATAAATCCCTTGATTCCTCTTTATTTCAGGATTACCATTCCTAATTTGATCACCTATAATAAGTATTTTTCCCGTGGAATTAATGACATGTTCTTTAGGTATACTCTCGCATTTAGATGTTCTACATTCTAGAATGAGTCTCTTATTACTTAATGGTTATTGATTTTCTGTAGATTATCGCATTTGAACACACATATACGATAATGGCTATTAGATACGGTAGTGAGTTTAGTATTAGGTTACGTTTGGTCACCTAGAAATGTTGCAGTAGGCTATATAAATATCAATTTTCTATAGTTAAATTGATCTAGAGATAATGGAAATAGCTTTACTGACTGACTTGATAAACTTCAATACTTTCTCTTCTTATCACTAGTGCCAATATTGTTCTTATCACTTTCCCAAGGGCATTGTGAGGGAGAAAAATTATTGTCACGTAATAGACTGTTTTCCCCTGAAATTAAATGTGCACTGGAGTGACTATGAAATTTAACAAAACGATAAACTTTGAGTGAACAAAATTTCATGGACCGTCCCAGTGTGTGCCTATTAATTTAAAACGAGAAATCAGAATTAATTCACAATATCTGGTACTTATGCAAAATACCTGTTGTTTGCTGAAATATTTTGGGGCAGAAAGCGCTAATGGGTCAAAACGCCAACTATCATTTAAATCTGGCATGTCTTTTATGTGTGCTTCTTTCTTTCTAAAGTTTTAGAGGAACTATCATTGTCGATAGAATGAAGTTAGCCCACGACTTAATAAGCATTTTACTTTTCCCAGGTGTAGGTGAAATATATTTCAGTTAAAATGAGTTATTTTAACTCTCCCAACTGCCTTAAACAAAATTATCCAATAAACCAACCAGCACTTTATCCCGTTTAATGACTCACGTTGACTGCAGAGAACACTTTTCATTATCGCTGAAACTCCATTCACTTTTTTTTCTATTTTCAAGGCGAAAATATATGAACTATTCCTTCATCTGAAAACCTTGTGATGAGTGCTTACCTACTTGTATCATCGGTCTTCATAGCTTCGTGATTATTTGACCCTAGGAGATCGAGAGCTCATGAGAGCGGTGCTAAGGGTGCAGCCTGTGGAACGTTAAGAGGCGTTATTTCCCCATCGGTACAGCCAGTCAGTGCAATCGGAGACACTAAGCTATTCTTTTATCCTACTCGAGCAGAGAAATATGCTTTCACCCCACTCAGTAACTCAAATCAAAGCGTTCACGGTTAAATCCCCCCAAGGTAGGTAACGCTTGGTGAAGAGACGAATAGGGATCTAGCTCGACATTCCCGATGGCCGTCACACTCACACAAACACTCTCGTGCCCTCGGAGAGGAGAAAGTGCGTGGAGTTTGCGCGTGTTTTCCCCATCCCTTCCCAACACCCCACCCAATCCGATCGATACAAACGAGCGCTTTTTGGTGAACCTTCCTCTACTGATCTGGTACCTTATTCAGTAAGGACGAGACACGGTCTAAACTCGGGAAATCCGTGGATGTGACGTCAAAGCCCTTAACAAATCTCAAATGTGAATGGCCCGCTGAGAAATTTTCGTGGCTTTGGAGTTAAAATTGCGTCTCTGTCGAGGCTCGAAAATTTTGATGCTTATCCGAAAAATCCTCTGGGTGATACGCGAATGAGCCAGGGAAAGATAGGGTGGTGATTTACGAGGCTGAAGCGGTAATCTTAGGCCATAGGGTGCATATTTCAACCATTTTTTTAAGTAAATAAAACAAATAATTGGACCACGTGTCACTCAAGTCACTCAAGTATATCTGTTTATGCGTTAATGCGTTTAATGCGCGGTATTCGATATTTAGACGAAATTATGTTACGAAGTATGTCTTATGTGAATGGTCACTCAGCGAGATTGGGTGATACATATTTGTTAGTGACAGTGGTAATAACGTGGAACGTAATATTCCGCGTTTGGATTTGAGTCTCTGTGTATGTAATCCAGCAATTACTACCTCAAGGTGGTCTGAGCAGTAGTCGTGGGTCAGTGAATGCACATTTGAATTACTTTTCTAGGACATTGAGAAAAAATTCTTTGACCCCCACTCCATTAAATAACATCTGCTTACATGCTGAAATAATCATACATTTAGCAATTACATGGCCCAAGAGATATAATTTGAAATTTTTGTCTTAGTTAAAACATAGTTACGTCTTGAATTTACTGAGCGGAATAAAAAACCTAAGCAAATGTCACATGAAAATTTGTGTTGTTATGAATATATGATACCTTAATATTTGAAAGCCACCATTAAATAGAATACATTATTTCGCTTTGAGACGAAATCGGTACATATATGGTTGGATTATTTCGAAGCGTATCTCAAGTGGCTTGAGGTCACATGTTAAAATTGTACCAAATTTCCCGAAAATCAAATCGGTATAATGCAATTATTTCACTTTTATTTATACATATTACCGAATGAAACACGTATGCAAAGTTTCACGTAAATCTTCTCGTAGACAAAATTTGCTCCAACCACCTTAAATCTGCCTTCTCCTGTCCCTCGTCTCTCCCCTCCTTCAACCTTTTCCTCCTTCCGCACATATCTCCCAGGTTCTTCTCGCTCTCTCTACCACCTGTGCTATTCCTTCATCCGCTCTAGCAGTCGGAACCCGGAATGCAAACAGTGGGAGGAGTTTCTGGAGGGCGCTTTGACTGGGAGAAAGGTCGAAGTGGGGAGAGTGGAGTGGAGTGTATGGGGAGGAGGACACGGGAGACGGGGGGGAAGTTGAAATATGCTGGAAACTCTGGTGACTCTGAGGGTAAGGGTCGGAAGGGGGGTGGGGGAGGAGTTGGGATGACGACAAATTCGGAACGAGCCGATCTCGGCGCGAAACAAGTGAGCGTGGCATGGAGTTAGCGCGCCCGACGAGTGATCATCCAAGAAGAAATAGAACGCGGTCAAATTCTCACGCTTGAAACACCGATCGGGCCCTTCTCTCCTTTCCTCTCCGAAAAATATTTTCACTGATTTTTCCTATCGGAGGGCTCAAAGTTCTGCATGACTCCGCATTGTTTCGTGCCCTCTCTCCACATTCCCAACGGTGACTTCCCATGGGTAGCATACATTTATTCGAGAGGCTTCAATGGAGCACGGAATAGAAATTAAAAAGGGTTGGCAGTTAATAAGTGCTGCGAAAGTGGTCGCGGTCGAAAGTTGACCCGACAACTTCGGTCATCATTCGTCATGGCCCCTCTGCGCATCGACATTGTATATTTTATTTTCTTCAACGCCATCCGGCAAATTTCCAGCTATTATCTAGTCCCTGATGAAATTATCCACTCTTAAACTATTTTTTTCTGCCCGCGCTCTTAGAATGATAATTTCTAACATTGATTCGGTCGTTTCCAAGCATTCATATTAGAATATATTGATCAGCGCATTACGCCTTCAAAAAGGAAAAAATACGATAAAAAAGGGGAAATATATGAAGGGATATTTAATAGAGACTCTAAGAAAGTATTAATCAGAATCCTAACGTGGAGAATAATATTGTATGATTCAGAAACATCCCGTTAGCTCAAGACTCGTTCGGGAATTTTTTCCTTCTTAGGGGTACTATTACTCATACTATTTTCATGTTGTAGCTCTTGAAGAGTTGCCAGCATTCGCATATTTGTTATTTAATAATAGAACGGTTGTGTCGAATATAGGTCAGCATATTTAAGAGTGAATTTTAGATGGACCCTATGCTATAAAAATTAAGCTCCTTTTCTCGTTCGACCATTTTAGTACGTAGGGCTTTATGAAGGAAAAATTTTTATTTTTATATCAAGGGAATGTTATAAAAATGATGCTGGAGACAGAGACGGACGTCGTAGAACCTCCTTAAGTATAATATAGAGGATTAGTTTGGTTGAAATGACTCCCCCGCACACAGCCAAGGGTGGCAACGAAAGTGAAGTACGAGTCTTTACGAACCAACTTGGGAACGCACGTCAAAGTGCTGTCACCATATAAACTAGTATTCGCAGTGATAGAGAGAGAAAGAGAGATTTGAGACGAGATACGATTTGTGGGCCTCCATTCAAAATCCCACTGCTTCCCATCATCCGCACAGTCCATCCTCAAGAACTCCAAAAGGTGGTCTACCTTCTTCATTCCTGCCGCTTCTCCTCTCGCATATTCCGATCGTGGACCCAAGCCGCGCGCGCGTGGGTGTGGATGAGCAGGTGAAAGGCCATCGCTTGGCCGAGAGCGGTTTCCGGAAGTTTGTCTCCGAAAGTGCCTTTCCACCCTCGAGAATTGCTCCGGGAGTGGGCGGGGGAGGAGAGTGAGAGTCTTGTGGGCTCACGGGATGGGGAGGGTACAGCTGCCTAGAGCCACAGAGTTGAAACTCTCCTCCATGAACTGTCTGTAGAGTAGCAGGTACTTTTGATTCCTCCTCCTGAGTCGAGAGAAATTATGCCGGAGAGGGAAGGTGAATGGTGGAGTGTGCCGCTGAGGGTTGTGGGAGAGATCTGTTACGCTTGTGAATGACTGGATGATGGTGTTCAGCTGAGCATCTGTGGGGCTGAAGACTATGCAACTTAAATAAGAACCTTTAGACTGAATATGAGATACACTCTGATATTTAGATAGTACACGCTTTCGACGTAGTTCCACTATATTATACTCTGCAGTATACGGTGATAAATACTTTTGAAGAATAGCAGTGCATAGCAGATGAGAGAGGGCAATCCATTCGCACTGATGTCAAGCCGTTATTAAAATAATAACCACGCAGGTTATGGCTTGATTTCTTAATCCTGTAAATTGGCTTTAGTATTCTATAGGAAAAATATACTTCATCTCTACTTATTCTTGGATAGTAAAGAACAGAAAAATCAAGGAAGAAAATTCTATTTTATTTTTCTAAGGCTAAAATTTGCTTATTAATGAGGAAAATCTCTTGGTACAGGCCATAAGAGAGAATCGTTTTCCATAAAATTACAGGAATGTCCAACCGATGGCTCATTTTCAGAAATAATTCAGAAACAATAGGCCATATCTACTCGATCCGTTTCTCTAATGTGAAAAGTCATTTTTTTATGCGGACGTTAAGGAAGCCGTCGTTTCTTCGATAAATCTCATTCTAGACCTGACCTCATACCGTTTTTCTTTCCGCTAGACGAAAGAACTTCATAGAAAGGAGCTTAAAGTTCCCTAAGAAAAATATTATTCCATATTTTTAACGGGGATATTTGAAATGCCACGACGATAAAAGCAAGTCCACCGCAAAATGACCTCTGTAATTGGAGCACCATGCTGTGAAAGCAAATGGTTTGAATATTGTGCTCCTTCGATCGCCGCTCGAAACCGGATTTCTTCTTCTCATTTTCTATTTTCACCGTACCCACTATGCTGCCTTGAGTTGATTGAAGTAATTACTGCAGGAAAATCTCGTAAACGGTGATTTTTAGGTCATTTGTGGCGCTGTATATAGGCTGCCAGTGACCGGAATAGTGCAGGAATTTGAAGGAAAAGTTGAGAAAAACCCGAAGTTGGGATCAGACTGCCCATGCTAAAGGTACCTTTATCTGAACTCGATATGTAAATGAAATATATTCCACGTGAACGCATACAAAGGAAGTTCGATTAAGGTACTAGTAGTCGAAATATAAACCTAAAACTTAGTTATTGGGTGCTAGTTGGGAAACAAATCTGGGACTTGGAAAAGACAATTTAAGTATCAGGAATTTTTTCAGACCCTCCACGAAGAAAACTAGTGGTATTATCCTGCAGGACTTTAAATCACTTTCGCTTACACTTTGAAGCAAAGGATGTTACATGAAAGCTTTGAATTCGGATGTTAGGCTGTGTCCCCAAAAGTTGGAAGAGAAAAAGCACGTGCAATTATGATGTGAATTCCACTCATTTGCTTTACGCATCCTAGTTGGTGATAGATTTTTCTACCGCATTTTGAGAAATCTACGAGAAAATTCCATAAATTTCGAAACCCGAGATATAATATGATATAATGTAATTAATATAGACGTACAAGTTTTCCTTCTCCCATATGGAGAAATTTTACAACTACCAAAAGTCATGAATGTCTTTATATTCATTCACGCTACTTCATATGAGCGAGAAAAAACGGTGAATTGTGTCGGTCGTCTCAGGCAAATCATTAAAGGATTTGTGCCTTAGCTCATGAGTGTTTTGTTGTTGTTTTTATTTCCAGATAAAAATGAAATATGAAAGAGAGACATTTTGATTTCCTGAGCTAGGATTACATTTTGATCATGATGAATGTGCTATGACCGCCGCTCAATTCCTCGGAATCGAAACCGCGACGCTCAAACACGATCAGATTCCTCGAATTTTCGTTCACAGACCTCATCGAACGATTCACGCCAGCGTCAATGCTCCAATTTGTTTCTCGTGCGGAACATTTCATCCAAAACCACTCCAATCAACACTGTGACTGCTCGAGTCGAAATTCCATACGGTTGCCAGTGTACGAGTGGCTGAGCAATGGCGAAATATTTATTGACCCTGGGGCGATAGTATCTGTGCCCTTAAATTGGTCCTCTCGCAGTGATATATCCGAATATGGACGCCTGCTTCTGATTAGCCCATGAATCATTCTCTGCTCGCTGGAAAATTTTAATGACGACCACAGTTTAGAGATGCCACTCAAAACCAACGGGAAAGAGAGAGAAAAATTTTCCCACCATCGAAGCTTATGCGCTTGGGAAATATTTTCGGGGAATACATCTCCTGGTGAAATTGAAGCATTATTCTTATCCTGTTAAATTGACATAATGGATTGCGTTTCCTCCATTTAATTTTTAAACGTTTTATTATATTGCCTGACTTTATTTTTACTTCAATTTCGAGAAAATTTGTTTTAATTTCAATTTCATCATTCCTCTTGGAGAGAATTTCCATACCTTGGTTAGTGCATTGTATGAATTCAAATAAAGCCACTGGGGAGTTTATGAATACTCTAGGCGCCATTCTTTTGGAGTAGCTTATTGTAAAATACGATAATCATCATTAGTCACACAATCCTAAGTTTGTAGTCAGCATCCCACCATCCTACTATTTCCACCGAACTCTGTCATGCCCTTGTTGCTTCATTGTTTTATTTCATTATATCTGGCTTATTTATTAGTCACCTGGTCTTCCTCACCTTTATATTTTCCCTTGTACAATTTTTCTTGCAAATTTGTTTTTTTCATAGCGTGGACCATCCCTCAGCACCTGTAATTTTGTATTCAATTAATCCTTTCCAATAGAACTCTAAATGGTTTTCTCCTCTTCTGTCTCAGAACTTCTACTGTCTGATTTTATGAGTACATTTGATCTTGAGCGTATTGCATCACTATATTGGGAAAAATTACTTTGTTTTCTTATGGTTTTCTTTGCATTTCATTTTGGTAAGCAGCTTTCAGCTGCATTTGCTAGTTAATTCAAATAATTTGGTGATTTAAATCTATCTATTCTTCTTTTATTTATTTTTTCTTCCTTTAAAAGCATTCAAATTATGTAAATTGGCAACACTCAAAGTTTCATCCAGCATCAATTCATGAGGCTTTTGAGTTCAACCCTCTCTATCTATTACATCACTTACACTTCTCAAGTACCATATTCTTGATTTGATTATTTGAAGTTTATGCTTCTCCTAGCATTAAAAGTTTCATTTCTGTGGCGATGGTATGGACTCTTAAATACCACCCTTTTATCATTATGCATTACACGCTCTAACATTGTACCTTGTACATGATTTTCAATACCATGTCACGGCCATCCATCGCAGATTCAAAATACCACGTCCTGCTACTTTTCTTTCAGCTCTAGGGTCGCTTTGAATCCCACCCTCTTTTGTAAAACTTTTGTCAAAATTTTCCAGGCATGATTGATTCCTTTTATTTCAACCAACTTGTCTCTACTACTCTATGACTCCATTTAAAATCCCTCTCATTCTCTTTATCCCTCGTGTAGCAAATATTCTACATCGTCCTATTATTTCTTGGGCGCCTATTGGGCGGTTGTTTTGTATTATGTACACTCGAAGTGTCTCATTTTATTCGTATTATTGTATCAAAATATTTCGTTTTCCGGAAAGATAACGGTCTTGGTAACAATTCATCCTTACTTTCCAACATGCTTTTTTGTAAACCAGTTTCTTACCGTCTCAATTCTTCCTACTTCTATCCGCACTGAATCATTCTTGTATAACCCGTTAATTAACTTTATTCTCACTTGATGTCAATTTAAACGCATCATTCTAGTACACCAAGGACATTTAAAGAAGTAGAATTACGTTCACACTTAAAACCTTATTCCAGCGTTATGAGCTATTTGAATATAATTATACAACAAAATGACCAACAGCTGAATAAAACGAGAAACCTGGTTTTACCTTGATTTTAAAAATGTGCGTCCACATGTTAGATTACCACCAGAGTGATGCAATACCGTGCCTCAGGTGTTCTCTGCATGGTCACAAAGTGAGGGTCAGGGTGTTATTGGAAAAGTTAGGTCACAGCAAAGATTTGAACCCTGGCTCTTAGGAAAAAAATCAATATACTATCACTTAGGCAACACGTTTCCATACAAATTATTTAATTGCTATGAGTTTAGTGTTGCACAGAATAATATAAATTTAAATTATATGGATCATTGTACTCAAGAATTCCTAATAGGGCTTCAACCGCCATTGTTTTCAATTGTTATCAAAGCAAACTTTCTATTGGTACCAAAATGTGTAAGTTAACTCTCATTGTAGGTAAATTTAGAACAATCCCATTTCTACGTTGAACGATAAATAATGCGCGTAGTATAACATTCCCACCCACGGGTTCTAAAAAGAAATACACTCACAGAAGAGTGAATTCTTGAGTGAATGCGATTGTCTCATGGAAATTATAGCTAGTATTTTGTTTATCGTCTATGTAATGAGCTTTAGTGGGAAATGCAAATCATTAATCTTTTCAGTTTCAAATGCAACCTTATGGAAATCGCCACCGTTTGTTGAAGCGGGGTTAAACTTAATGAACTCATTATAATTTGTATCTCATTTGCGTCGATTTTTGGCGTGGGCCTCGGCAATTTAACTTGCGAATGACTTTTCAAGCGACAGACTTAATCAAACGCGTTGTTCGCCATAATCACGAAGGGGAACGTGACGTGACTGCAATGGTCTTATTTAGGACAGCATTTCAAAGTGGAATAATACAGGTGAACATTTCCCTCCAGTAACTCAAGCCCTCAATTGGACGAAAATGTTTGGTTCCAGATGAATGCATTTGGCCGCATAAATTATGGTTATGTTTCAAGTAACGAAATGAATAGCATAAAATCAAATATGTTTATAAGGCAATTATTCAGTGCTATCTATAACAGTTTTATTCTTGAGAATTAATGGAGAAAAATGCAGTCAGTTATGCCATTTGGAAAGTATTTGGTCCCTTAAAATTTTTTTGATGAATAGAATGTTTTTTTCCCGTAAATCGCGATGAAGCTAGTTCAGTTTTTGAGGTTTTTCTTAGGTCTCCTGTACCCACCTTTCTAAATTTTTCAATGACATTTTGACAGAAAGAACCTAATCTATTAACTAATTGTTTCACACTTAAGTATTATCAATCCAACCATTATAAGCTCAGAGTAAAAGCCTTCACCCCGCGAAGTAGGGTTAAAATGGCACACAAACGTATTGCTTTGAAAAACCTTAGATATTGGCTTTTATATAAACTTTACTCCATTATTTTCATGCTCAAGCACTTTCTACACATTCTGTGAGCTTGATAACACCTTGCCAACCCTCTGTGCTTATTAGATTTTCAATATAAAAGCGATGACTACTTCTCAAAATAAGTGAATTCTTCATTGAACCAGATTCAAAGTGTGAAGTTTTCACTTGTTGGAAGGTCGGTTGAACCGTTTGGTGGAGATAGGCTAGATTTTCTCAAGGTTCTCTGGAAGATAATCCTCCGGCAATGGGCGTAATTTGAGTATCATGATTTTGGGAGACAGAGATTACTGGGAGGTCCGGGTAGGTTGGTAGATTTTACAGTCTTTTGAGAGCGATTAGTGACCACAAACTACCAATGGTTTCTGTTTTTCCTTTAATGTTCTATTGAACACTTAAATGTAATCACTCAATTGAAATAAAATTAACAGAATAGAAAAAACACCTCTATAAACTTTGTATTTCTTTGTCTTTAGTATAATAAAAAATTTTCCCTTCACAATATTGCGTAGACTACTGCCACCCATTACTACCCCGGTTGAGCTATCCCTATACCCACGGCCTCCAAATTTTCTTTTCAAGTTTGTGTTATCTAGAAAAATAGTAACAAGAACTATAAAAATATGTAATAAACATACAACTTTGATGTACCATATATAAGTACCTATCTTAAGACCTTTTAGAGAGTGAAAAATTGTAAACCATATATTTACACTTTCTCAATGGATTAGAGCCCTCAAACAGTTCAATGAGCAAGTTAAAATAACTAATCGGTGTTATTATTAACAAGGATGGCAAAACAACTGAGGTTTGGTGATGCTACGGTGATAACGGGATAGCACTGAAGACAGTGATAACTTAACCAAATGGAGGTGAAACTCGAAGTCGTGGTTTAAGCACTTTCTGGTTCTGCCAACTAGTGTCTAGTGTGTGAATCAACCACCGTCGTTCATTACACTCTTCCGTTCGTTCGGCAGATCCTTCCAGATTCGAAATCTTCGTGTTTCCACCATCTTAACCCCCGCTAACCGCCTTCACCCCGGTATACGGTGTATAGAAATGACAGATACTATCAAGCAATAGTTGCGTTATTGCTTTTCTCACTTTTACCGCGTCACTCGTCATTAAAACAGATGTCCTCACTTGATATTAGCACTTGCTAAGTTGACCTTTTGGATGTCATTGTTATATTTTTGCAAAATTATGCAAATGTAGCCCACCTTCTGGTCAATTGCTCATTGAGAAAACGAAATGCTATGAAGCTTTCTTTTCATTAAATAGGAAATCTTTGAGAATTTTCTCGGAATACATTCGCACAGCTGTTCTATTATAAACGTTATTCGGCTGTTTTTATCTTCTTTTGGGTAGCCCAATCGTAACTCAATGAGTTATGCAAGCAACATCTAACGTAAGGCAATTGAATGAAAATAGCATTTGAGCATGTCGAATTTTACGATTATTGTCGGTAAAATCGTCGCTGGAAAGCAACTGCCGTCATTATTCTCTCTTGGAAGCGTAATAATTAAGTACCGCAGATGTGACAGAGTTTTGATACCGATACTCTTTCAGCAAGGTTTAAACGAGTTAGTTGACTACTTGGTTGATGATTGGCAATAACAGTACTCCCTCCGTAAGCTTTGAAAATGTTATCTGCGTCAATGGGATGTATAGCTAATGGCGGATATATCCCCAAGCGTTTAGCTGGTTCTTTCGGGACACAGGAAATCCTTTAATGAGGTAACTCAAGCGCACATCAATGCACTACCTAAGGGGCATTCGCGGTGGATTGTTGGAAAATGTATTCTTGAGCCTTATTTCACACTGTAAATAACTAGATTACTTAGATGTATTCCAAAATTTTATCTCGTTACCAGTAAATTGTATTGCCCTCACCATTTAAGTAGAGGAGTGCAGGGCTGAGAAAAAGTCATAAGATGAATAAGGCCATCAATAGCCAACTGTTCCTAATAAACTCTTGAATTAGTTACTCTGACAGTAACGAGATACGTTTAGATAAACGCTGGGTTTTCCTCTCCTCTTTGGTAAAAGAGTGTGCTATTGATCCCATGCGCAGCAAAGGTCTCTAATTTCTTCTTTCATTTTCAGTATTGCCGGAAAAAAGTGACCGAATAGTGATCGGAAGAAATCCATGGGATGCTTTGTGTACCGATCATCAAAAATTTAGATGGTGTTGGTTTTTGAATTGTTGATAGAATGCATAGCGCATCAGGGTATAGTTTTGATGCGAAAGATAAGGACGGATCGAGGGAGCTAACCAAATGGGAGAGACTCACTAGATGAGTAAAATTAGGATTTACATGAACAACATCGAAGCATGCGTGAAAGTAATGAATGAATCCATGCGTGATTACATGAACAAGACATAAGCGGATGGAATATGCATGCCCCGAGTTATTTGGTAGGGAGAAGTTAAAGGGAACCAGTTTTATAAACCACAACTTGATATATTGCTTCCGACTGTCCACCCCGATAATTAATGCTGTTTAAGGGGCGCATCAACGTAATTACTCTACCAACGATTTAATTCGTTGGCACTTCGTGTGATTTTCACTTGGTTAAGTTCACCAATGCACTTCAAGAATCGATTTTTGATAAATTTAATTCATGTCACCGTCATTGATGATGCTCAAGTAAATGTTATACCACAGTGCTTGTAGCATGTCACAATTCAATTATGTAATTGTGACATGCGTTCAGTGTGACAATTTTTTCAATATATTTAATAATTTCAATTTTTCAATGTATTTAATAATGTCACAATTCAAAAACTTAAACTTGACTCCAATAGTAGATCATTCATCCTCTCACAATTTTGCCGTGGTCGAGCCTTACCTTAATATATCATCATGTTATCTCTGTCTTGTTCTAAGATGGGTTTGGAGCTCCTTCAGCATCTAGTATTAGTTTCCAGCACATGTGACCATGCGCTTATGCTTGAGTAAAGATTTATACAAAGTAGTTCTACCTTAGTGGCTGAAACCCAGATCGTGAAATTAGACAGAAATTTTGTTGATTTGTTGTGATTAATACCGATTTTTAAAGAGTTTGAGGTCAGGATCAAGCTTTTATTCATGGTTTTTGAGGTTTCTTATTGTCTTTTACTTCAGGTTAAAATGCCTCGGTATTATAGAATTCCTATATATAGCGAGACTCGTTGGCTAAGTTAGTGCTGTATCGCTTCTCTGATTTGGAAAACATGTCAATGGTTCAAGCGCCGGGCTCCAAGTGGAGACTCAGAGCCGAAGCATTAATGTATGCTGTGATAGTGAATTACTTTGAATAGGCACGCCTCTCAAGCTCTTGGTTCGGCTCGACAGCTGTGAGTCGATTGATTGAGTGATGTTCCCACTGCTCCACTCTAACGTCGTGGCATTCCAAAAAGCTGAAATCCCTCACGGGCTTTGAGGGCCCAAATAATGGCCCTAAATTTGTTGATATACCTACCGCGCTCGTTTAGCGTGCCATTTGCTAGTCTATTGGGGAACGCGCTGCGTTTGAAAATAAGCGGGCGAAGTGCGGCGAGAGTGGATGACGGGTAGGGTACTGGAGTGGGTGGTGAATGGCACCCTTAGGGGGGGGGGAGGGTCGGGTGGTGCCCTGGGGGCGGGGGGATGTAGGGGGAGGGGGAGAGAATGAAAACTGGTGGTGGTGAAGGAGGAGGGGGTGGGGAAGGACGCAAATGCAACGAGGCAAAAAGCTTTTAACCCTAATTGCTTTCTTCCCCGCTAGGTGGCTGCAACATCACCATTAATGAATTAATGCCCCCCTTTCCTCCTTCGGTGCCGAGAACAAACGAGAATACCTAGGCGCTTTGCATACTGTGAAATTTTCATGCAAAAAAGGTATGTTTTTTATTCAGGAGGCTAAGAGGAAGGACTGCTTTATTTCGACGTATTACTAAGCCCCAACGTTTTGTTTCAATAACCTGGGATAATATTCGTTATTCTTTCAATCAATGATGAGGTCAGTTAAGGCCAAGCGTAATGAAAACCGTCCTCTCTCTCTCAACTTTTATCCCTCCGAGTTATTTCCGACATGCTCATCACCTTGACCACACATCTCTGGTATCAGAGTGCCGTCTCAGCCTTGAGGAAACGGTGGCTGGAAATTCCGTTTCTTTCCGTGTACCAATTTTATTCATAAATGCATATGATTGATACTGCCATATTATACCTAAAATTCGACAGTTCAATTCATCAGGCAATTTAAAAGAGAGAACATCTGCCTTAGGTCTGCTTCTAATTATGGATTGAAGCTCGTTTATCTTTTTTTCCACTATTTCGATTTTCATTGCCTGTTTCAGTAGAAAATGACTACATTTTTTCAAACTGATTTATTAAGCTGATACAGTGAACTAATTCGTCTTCCAATATCGCGTTTATAATCTAAAATTTTGACAGGAGTTCTTGTCTTTTATAGTGGATAAAAATGTGGATCATGCAAATCATTTCTTACCAGTTTCTCAAATAACTTTATTGACTCCAATAATGTGATTGAGTTTGTCATGTACTCTAAATTGAACCATTCGATTAACTCAGCGGCATTAACAGCATACGCCTCATACCTTATGTTTTTCAGGGAAATTTACTTTTTTCTGCCAAAAATACACCGCACCAGTAACCACTGTACTATTGAATGTTCTGTGCTTCAAATGATAATGAAGTGGGAATCATAATTGCATAACCACTGCTAGTCTAATTTATCGACTCATACATAGCAAATGGAAATTTCCTATTACATTGGAAATGGATTTTCTCGCCTCGAATTAATTTCTCAAATACTATGCATATATTATATTTCAATCGGCATATGTCCATTCACCAAAGGTATCGTTTACGCTAAGTTTGATGCTGCAAAAGAAGTTGCGTACTATATTTATATACCTAAAGATGTTTTCTTCCCTCGGTCGTTTCCCCTCCACCTCCTGACGCAAGTTCAACTTCTTCGTTCGCAGGGTCGTGCTGTCCGATCCGTCACAGGACCACGCCCCGACGTCCTGCCCTCGAGCGACGCTCCCGACGGCAGCGGCGGCGGCGCCGGTGGAGGCGCCGGTGGAGGAGGCGTCGAGGCGGACCACTTCGCCTCGGGTGAACCCCGGTGGACAGAACCGCCCGTGCGACGGAAAGAGTCTGTCGCCCGTATGACCATCGGGGGCATCGCATACATCGTGTCGGTGAGTGTCCGCCTGCGCGACCACCCTCTGCCTCCACACCTTCCCCGCACCCTCTGCGCCTCAGGAGAACCCGTTGTCGCGAGAGACGGCTTCTTACAATCGTCGATGCCAGATTCTCCATTTATTTCTAAAGGCAACGCCTTGTAACTGCAGCCAAATTTTTCTATCCTCACTTGCCCTCTTTGAGTCAACATAATTTCGGATCATCCATTCGACTATTTATTTCTTTAATGTATTTCTTCCTCAGTCTTCCTATCCCCTTCTTTCTCAGAAGGTCACCCTTCTTAAATTAATGTCCAAAATGGGTTGTGTCTTATCATATGACCAACATTCAAGGACACTTCCTTCTTTCCATAGTTTCCAATAATCTTCTCTGTTCAGCAATCTTCAGTAATATTTCACCATTCTTTTTCCTGTCTATCCATCTCGTACGTTTGTACACAATACGTTATATTTTACAAATAAATGTGTATTATATGCGTATTTTGTATTTTTATGTCATTTCAACTATAGGTATCATCGTGATTCACCAGTTTAGGGAGATGAATTTCATTATTTTAGAGAGAAAAAAGTGAAACAACGAGTTTTCGAAGATGAAAAGAAACTGTGAGGAAATATTGTTCAATATTTGTGTGACAGGAAATGTGACTGCAGGTTTTTAAATATGATAATGCTTGTGGTTTTGAAATTTTGTTTAAAGTTTTTCTTACATTTTTTATAAAGAAAAAATAGTCACAATTTCCATTTCAAACTTCTAGTTGCCATTTGGTATGTCTATAACAAGATTTCCATTTGGTATACCTTTTCACCAATATCCCTCGCTTTAAGAGTAAATACATCAAAAGTGACCAGTTTATATTTAGGAAAATTTCACTCGTGTACTCTCAATGTTAGTATCCATCAAGTCTAACATGACTTGAACAACTTGACTATTTGTTAATATCAGAATCCAAAGTAACCCACGAGTGTCATTGGAGCCCCTTAACATTATGGCATGGAGGGAATTTGTCATAATTTCTCCTTCATTATGTCACCATTTTTCCTCTCCCTAATGGAAACCATATGTTTCTCCGTAACTAAATATACGAGAAACCCATCATTCAATCACAAAACTGGAGTTTACATTTTGGCAACAATTGCATGGCCCCACACATCCACAGTGATATCTCTGGAATACCTTACATAAGGTGTATTACAAGTGGATGTCTTAGCTCATATGAATCGAATAAGGATCTTGGTAGGGCTACCCGTGGAGTGGTGAAGAAGAAAAGGTGGATCCCCATGAGAATCAGACGAGAGATGTCGGAAATTTTCCCCGGGTGAATAAATTACCGGATTCGAGAGCTCTTTCTCCGGAGAAGCCAACGACCGGGCGTGCACCCTGAGTCGGCTCGCCCTCCGCCCTGCAAGCGGAGAGTAAATGCGATTAGTCAAATCAGGCGAACCGTACATTCTTAGCCGTTTGATTCCGGATTGGAAGATGCTGATAACGGCTTATGCGATTTGAATACTCAGTAAAGTCTATTTTTCCTGTAGTTTTCCCTTCCGGGCTTGAATACTAGGCATTTGGAACGAATCTCTTATTCGCTCTCCAATTTAGCCCAAGTAGTGGGGAATTTTCAGACTCATAAACTTTAGATGTAATGAATAAGAAATGAGCCCACAAGCATAACCTCATTTCTCGCCCAATTTCGCGTTAGTTCCTTTTAGTCCCATGGAGCGTTTCTTTGGTTTAAATCACTACGTATATTGCCAGTTCTAACTCAGCTTATTCTCGTTAAGCGTGCTCCCGTAATGGATTCCAAAAACCAAAAAATTGTAAGAAGGAATATCGCAACCAAATTTCGCTGTTAACATGAAATGAATATATGTTGTACATGCCTTTTGAAGATGCATTTAGTTTCAAGGAATTAAAAAGTTATAATTCCAACGGAGGAATGGAATAACTCTCTAAATTTGCACTTAATTGAGATTTCCATGTTCTCCTTTTAATTTAAGTTCTTGCTGAGGAAATTTTCCTACCTAAGGTACTCAACTACATCCATTTTGCGTCAGTTTTGCAAGTGAAGACCGGAAATTCAAGTCCCCATAGCTTTATATTTGTTTTAATACTATTCAAAACGAACTTATTGATACGCTACGCTCAGTGTTTCTTGCAGCCGAATTTAATTAGTAACTAACTACGTACACTTTGATCGTTATAGCCTAAAGCTATAGTTACTCTAAGAAAAAACTCTCAGAACTGTTCTATCTCTATGATGGGAAGGTTATGTACGATATCATGATGATTGATCTTTCGTCAAGCACGAAAAGAGAATTTAAATATGATGATATTTTGTTAAGCCGTAAATCACGATAATCAACTTCCATGCTTTTGTTTCGTAAATAATGGACTGAGGTATATTAGGTGGTCACATTTTTGAAAATGTTCTCACATAAAATTGTCAGCACTAGGAGAGTTCCTTTAAAAATTATTCGCTAGTGATTTCCATATGTTAATTTCCTTTCGTTCAGAAAATTTTTTCCAACAACAACTCGAAAATCTCAATATATTGTGTCGTAAAAAGTTGTGATCATTTATTTTAACCTGTTTTAATTGCATCATTATCAAAATTCCATCTCAATTTTAACTCTGCAAACCTGAAAATCGATTATCGCCCCTATAAAATGATAAAACGCTTCATTTGTGCCATGAAAAATGTAGACGATGCTTTTATTATGAACATTTTCAGAAAGGTCTTTGACGGTGTGATTATGTTGCGCTAATTATGTTAAAGGTATCATTTGCTGTAGGGTTATCATTGACGTAAGCTTCTTAAAGAGTACTAGGTCTTTGTTCCCAGTACATACATTCCAGTTTATTTAAGTTGTAAATGACTGAGCTGGAAGCTATGGCCAGTAAACTGTAATGAATAGTTTAAAAGTGATGTATTACAGCTATTAGCTGACTAAACTGTCGATGCATAGCTTTAAGAAAGTAAAGACTTTGCCTCCTCAGTTGATATGGCTGAAGCTACTATATGATTAATATCCTTCCTCGTTGAGAAGACCGTCGAGCACTTTATGAAGCACTAAAGCTAAGTAGAATCTGTTGCTAGGTAATTATCGACTCTGATAACTTTTTAAATGTCTGGCTGTCTTCTTATGAACACTGCTAAAACCCATCTGAACTATTTGCAGCACCTTTAAAGTTCGTCGTACTCGCAGCCATTTTGAAAATGCTGGAAAACCTTAATGGATATATTTTGGGTTTTTTGAGTCATAGGGGAGCGATTTTATTCTCCCCCCCCCCCTCCTAATGTCCTCGGCCCTCACTTCATCTGCCTATCTTCCTTATTGCACCTCCCGTTCCAACAGCACACTTAACCCAAACTTTTTTTTGCGCGCATAAAATGACGCCAATCTTTCATAAGATATTTCAGCTGAAGGGAGAGATTAATCAATCATGGCTCTTTTCCATCGTTTCTGGCTCGAAACCTCTTCCTCCGCCTATTCTTAAGATCCCAAGTTTTCCTCCTCGATGTCGCAAAGTGAGTCCCAATCTGTATCTCTCGGAGACCTTTTATAAGGACGGCCTCTTTGCACGCGGTAGGCTTGAATTGTCCTTTGGATCTTCCCCGCGTCCCTTCCCTCGCGTGCCTCTTAATTCCACGGAGTCCCTCTCACGGCGCCCAAAAGGAAGTGCGACGCGCTCGGAGGTCGCAGGAGCGAATTCCACCGAGAGTTGTCTCGACTTTTCGATTCCATAATATTTTAATGAAGAATGCGGAGGCAAGAGAGAAAATTCACGGCCTATTTCCCCCTTCATGTCTCCTCGCTTCGATGTCAGGCCGTAATCTTTTCCTAATCGTCACGAAACTGCTTAATCATGTGTGTCAATTTTTTATGATACACTGACATTTTTCACCTTCTACAGCTACTATTTCTCTGTGTGAAAAAAACTGCTAAAATGTCAGTTATGGAACTCAAGATGGAAGATTGTTACATTCTTTTAGTCTTAGTACTCAGTGATTTCACCAATACAATCAAGAAAATAAATCTACTCCTTTAGAAAGTTCATGATTCGTAGCACAAATGCACTTGGATGAATATAATGGTAGAAATCATAAAATATTTCCTGAATATTATTCGTGTAAATTTGTTTTCGTCGAGACACCTATTCAATAGGTGATGAATCGTACCTGGCGATAATATTAGAGTTGCAAAAACAGTTTATATCATACTGTATTGAGTGTTTTTTTCTGATACGTTTACGATTACAAAATATAACCTCTAAAAATGTTGCTCGGGATACACATTGCTTGGGTGCCGGAAAGTATAAAATTGAACAGCTCTCTGGGGCTTTGCTGTTTAATGTGGTTGGTCATATTCTTAGGTGTAATGATTTATTTCATTTTTCTTTCTTGACATGCTTTCTAAAAAAACATCGTATGGTTTACCCTATCCCAATTGATTCCAATTTCATTATTAGGCCGAAGCTCCTCAGCTAACTCTTAATCAGATTAAGACTTTAGTAATCAGATAGGACATTTAGGCTCAATTTTTAGGGGTTCCACTATATATCTTCAACTTGAATTAATATGTTGACTTGATTTCTACCGTATGATGTCTATTGCTCCTTATGAGGCGTTGAAAACTAGGGCCGATAAACTCATCCTAAATAAACATTTAACGACGAGAATCCTATCAAATTCTCTTATGTCTTCTACATCCTACATATTCCTTCCTAGTTATAATTAACCTTATTTAGCTAGACCACTGAGTTTCTGCGCTCTGATATCATACTGCAGGTATACACTTACACTTGGTAGTATATCAGGGATTGTCACAAACGACGTATAAAATCAGCTACATAACGTCGTAATTAGCTACCATTTAGATCATTTGTGACTGAAATTAACTGACGCGCTGAATGCCTGCCTCAGCCCTTACGAAGTTTTCCTTTTCCCATCGATACTGTTCGAGAATAAAAGCAATTAAAAGCACGTTTGAGAAGAGACCAAATTTTAAAACAAATTTGGAAAATGTAGAGCCATCATCAAATCGTTCATTAAATCATTTACTCTTAGAATGTTATGCCTTTCTACGCACTAGTGACTTGGAGCATAATCCATTTTCTCTTACCCATGAGTACACGCCGCACCAAGCGATACTCATATCTCACCAATCTTGTGGCAGATAACTCTCTTCCTTAGCAGTCACTCCATTCATCTGCCAATACCAGTTATAAAAGTACCAATTCATACTCCCACTGCCATCCCAGCATGTCCATGTTCTTTAGAAGTTGAGTGATTTTGATCTTTCCAGCGGAAAAAAGTGACGTCAGCTGTTTTTTTAGAAAGTAACTGTAGATGACAAGATATTTTTTTGATCGAGTGTAAGCACTACTAGTCCAAATTGTTATTCATCGAAATTTATTTCCTAATTCAAATCTTGATTTCTCGATCATTTCATAGTTTTAATTAGGTTCTGATCTAAATTATCTTTTAGAAGCCAAGGGAAATTCTACGACCCCTGCATCTGATTTAGGATTCTCATTTGTTTCCCAATGAAATTCCAATCATATTCCACCCGGTTCTCCTACATCCCCCACCCTTGCATCTCTTTCACTGTTACAATTAAGTTTACTTCGCCATGAGTTGGTGTTTGTCTGTTTACTCACGCATTGTATTCTTCATTTATGTGTAAAATCTGGAAACTTGCTCATAGAACTCCAGCAATGATGAGCCATGAATAATTTTATCTTGCTGTAGTTAGCATGAATAGTCTTTTTCTCCCATACTGTATAGGGAAAAAAACAGCTAACAGCAGGTTTAAGGGCTTTATTATTTCCGGGATTATTTTTAATCCTACACTGTGACCACCGTAAAAAACGCTATGAGTTATTTCAATCCAGCTATAAGTTATCTAGTCTTCACTGCACCCTAGCAAGCCCCCTGTAATTCTGTCACAATAAAAAAAGTGTCGTCATCATTATTGGTTTACTGTATACCTCCTCTCCGTTCACTTTTCAGCTGATGGCTACCCGTACAAGTCATCCTTTTAATAGTCCCTCTTATTTTAAGATTTATTTTATTCTTCTTTCTTGGAAATTCTCAACTTTTCGTATCAGCTGATTTCATTTTCAGTTGGTCAGAAAAAGATCAGTCGTAAAATTGCGTCATAATAGAATCGAGAAAAGACAATTGAACCTATTATTGTAGGTACAGTCAGAAGTTAATCTAAAATAGCCATTGATTTGTACCACAAAAGGTCTCTTAATTTTTTCTGGGATTATTTTTAATCCTATACCAGAAAAACCGTAAACAACGCCATAAGTTAATTCAATCCAGTAATACACTTATAACCATTTACAGACCCAAAAAAGACCGTAAACGCAGCATTTTGGCGCATTATTACTTTTTATAGTACCTTATAAAGCATTATTTGCTGTTTCCTTTCATTTTTTTCTAATTACAATCCATATCTTTAAAGATCCAATTTATCATTTTTAAATTTTAAATTATAAATGCCAAAATTTCCCGTCTTTCGAAGCCATTTCGTGACACAATCGTCCATCATTCATCAAACTGCTGCTCAAGAGTCACCTTAAAGTTCATCTTTCTGAAATACATTTTTCGCAATAAATTGCTAAATATGTCACTCATGGTGGATATATCCTTGAACATATATAAATGGTTTTTGATGCGTATTTCAAAGGAATTTTTATGAACCAATCACATAAATTTTTTAAAAAAACTTGGCTATATATTCATTTGTGCACAAAATGTTAACTGATTCCCAATATTTGAATACTGAAATAATTTGTAGCCAGCCAATTTCACCTCTACGCATCATTGATTAATGCATCTTTTTCATTTCGTAAATCAAAATTTCCTTATTATGAGCGTTATGGAATATCCATATACATACGGCAATTGGACACATAATTTATGCGCTTTTGTTTCATTGGAGCTCATTTGCTCATGAAAGCAGTAGCTACAAAATGCAGCGGAATTATTTTCAGTCATTTTTTCCATCGTTATTCAATGAATAACTTATCACTCTTGGATCGGTAGAATGTATCGGCTACGGTGGAAGAATAATGATCAACATGAAATGTTGATTAAAATAAACTAGGTAGCTATACCTCTTGAATCAATTATTGCGTCAGTATTTGCCATAAAAATTTCCAAATAATAGATTTCTCAAAAAAGCGCCTTTTAATTATTTACGGCTAAATAAATTAAGGGAGAGCTAAATTTGAAAAAGTTCATGTTTGCTATGTTAATGCTACTCTATGTTTCGCGAAAAATTTCGCACCTCGGTTAGCAATTTTTATTACTCGTTAATGATTCGAGGAGAAAATTGGTTTATACAATTAAAAATTCTCACCGTCAAAATTTTAGTAGAGACTTTTATTTTTAATTTATCTTTATTCTGTCACATTCGCACCTATTGCATTAATTTTTAATATAAAAATAACTGATTTTAAAATATCAATGAATGTCACCAATTCTAGCAGTATACAATAATATTACTGTCACAGAATCCCGGCTACAATGGGGAAAATTGAGCTTATTAATTACTGACGAGTCGAATAATCCGTCTCATTTAAATTCCAGAACAAAAGGTTGAAGAAAAAAGCAAAAGATGATAGAGAATTTGAAGAAAATATTCAACTGACCATCTCCTCAGGCATTTATGGATGGCCATGGATTCGTATAGCAGGATAAGAGTTTGCTGGCAGGAGTGACAACGTCAAACATAAAACGAGTAGCTGCCATAATTTATTTTACGCGGATGAAAAGATATAAACACAGCCTCTCAGATTACCTCACTACACATTTGTGGATAGACCAGACTTACGTGGGAAAATTTACAGGATCTCTGTGTGTATAAGTTATAACTGTATGCAGTTAACTAATTATTTCCTTTTTCTCATTCTAAATCTCAAAATATCAAGCTGAGTTTCTTTCGTGGTAATTAAAGTGCTGAGTGTACAAATTATTTTTCCCAGTCAATCAAAAAACTTTATTGAGTTTAATAATGTGATGGAGTATATTCATTTTCTTTGCATTTACTTCTTCAATTAATTCAGCATCATGAAATTGATGCGCTTCATAAACTGCCTTTAATGTTATTTACTTTGTTTTACCCCGATACCTCTACGCTCTCTTTCTTTTCTTCAAAATATATTGAGGTAGGCCACTTAATTTGGTATCAATTATTTGTTAAGCTTTAATTTTATGCTCGGACTGCTTCTAAACTCCGGTCCAAGTCTCTCTAAAAAGGACGCAATGAAATCCTTGCCCTCCTAATTTACAGACGAGTGGAAACAAAGAAAATACGTCCCGCCCTCTGTGGCGGTTACGTTATGCGTCCTGTTTCTGCCTCTTCCACCCTCACGGATTACAAAGTTTACTCCGGTCCGATCAGGCGGCAGCCGCCAAAGGAGGTGGAGATGCGGGGAGGTCGTTGTCAGGGATGTGTTTGATCGCCCTGTCCGGGGAAGGAGAGTCGATGCATTATTTTATCATCTTTCTTCCCTTCGGGGTCGTTAAGGGCGGACGCACGCTGACTTTCTTCCTTCCTCGTCTACCCCCGCTCTTCCCCCCTCTGTCAACTCACCCCGTTCCCTCTGTCCTTTCTCCCACCCCTTTATACTCAGTCCTTCCTTTCAACACCCTTCCCTCGCCACACCGCCGAAACCCCTCCCCCTCCACCACCCTATGCCCCACTCACCCTCAGACCCCTTCATCTCTTTTCCCTTGAGAGCTTCCCGTTAATGGGCTTCCGTTGTCACACGTAATGAGCGGCTCCGTACTTCTTCCTCACCCCCCTCGACCCCCTCTGCCACCCACCCAGCCCAACCCTACTCCAGTCCACTCACTCCTTTGCCGCCCTAACCCTTCCCCACTCTGTTTTTCGCCAGGGTGTTGTAGAGGGTAACGGTAAGGGAGGGATGGTTTAGGGAGGAAGGGGGAGGAGGAAGGGGGCGGGGGTGAGGGAGGTTGGAGGAGGCCGAGAGGATTATGACGCTGCTTCCCCGTGTATTTGTGAACGTCAGTGGCGCATGTGTCGCAAGTACCAAAGAGAGAGAGAAATGAGCTTGTATGTGGGTAACCGGCGCGGTGTTACATGACGACTGGGCGTGAAGGGTGGATTATATATATGCATACATATGTATAAATTCAGTGAGATGAGATCCACATTCCTCCCTGCTCCCCTCTCTTCTTTTTCTCCTTCTTTTCATCGCACCGTCTTCTCTTTCGCGTTTTCGACGCAAATATCTTTATGAAAAAAGAATTCCTGACGATGGGATACCTGGGTGGAAACGGCGGCTTAACGTTTTTATATGGTGATTCCGATGCCATAACTTCGTGAATAATAGCGCGATTGAAAGAAATGTGGCGTCGTACGTTCGGATATACGACTACTGTACGAAGAGCTCTCAAAGAAGAATTTGGCTTTGAGGATGGTTTGTCTGCTATCATGTTTTACTTAACCGATACTGTCGTTAAAATTACTGCCTTGCAAAGAAAAAAATACATTGTTTTTAGCTCTTTGAAATGCTACTTTTCTCAGGACCTTCCTCAGTGTCCTAAAGTAATCAATGTTCATTTCTTTCTCATTGGAGGCATAAGCCACGTTCATGAGTTTTACATTCATTCAAGTTATTATATTGCTGTGGATGGTCAGAGGCATGCGCGTATCTGAATGGCTAGTATTGACAATAGACGTCATGTACTTGCGACTTAGCGACATCAAAAAGAACAGAGTACTGTTGCAGCAATTTATCGTCTGTTATTTGTCACATGAATTTCAAATGAAATTTTCATTTAAGATATTTCAGAGGCAACGAGAGATGGGAGAGCCCTACTCTATCTCTCTTTTCACTCCTTTTAGCTGTTTCTGTACTCAATTTTGCATTTTTCTCGTCTTGTTTATTACTCTCAAATAGCCGATATTGTCTATCTCTTTCGATCCAATCCATCGTTTTTACTTTATTTATTTTAATTTTCTCTGATTCTCCAGCTTAATCAGCTATATTGCCATTATCTCGTATCGCCCATAAGTACACATGGAGTTTGCCAAGCAAATGAAAGTTGTCTCACACAAACACATTTCGTCCTCCTTTTTTTATTTATTGACATCATCATCGTCAAATTTTTCACAGTAGTGCCTCCGATAGGTAACAGTAACGAAGACTTTTTATTCAATTAATTCCGCATGGTGCCATCTCGCACGCAAAGCACAAATTTACCGGCCCTGTTTGTTGAAGGGCCCACCTACATGAGAATGGAATATGCTTAGCTTAGAGGAACATAACCCCAATGATTCACTGGACAGCCAATATACGGCCGTGATTGCGTACTAAACTGTCATACACTGGTCTCGAACACATTATTTTAGGGGCAATTGATAATTACATGCAGAAATTCGCGAGATAAGGCCTAACGAATTCACTCGCGGCTAAAGTTTTAGTCGAATTTTAGGAGCTATTATTTCCAAATGAAAATACTGCGTGTTCTTAAATGTGGGCGAAACAGTTAAGCCCCACATTTTCCGGTATTTTAGTAGGAACAATCAATATAGGTCAGCGTAATTTCAATGTAAATGAGCCTTAGAGAATATTATTATCTCTATGAATTATTTATTTAGCGGAGTGTCGGGAGTAGGACGGGAGTTTACGTCGCCTTAATGTTCCTGTTCCTTTCGCACCCTCGCATCATTTGTTTCCGTGCCCGAAAGTAAAGCCCGTATCATGGTGCCTGTTCTTCCGCAGGGCTGTAAAATATTTATGCATCGTTGTTACTTTCACTTCAATGACGAGGACCTTGCAAAAATTTTCGCTGTCATTGTAATTAAGAATTATTCCCGCGCCATTTCATATACGTACGAGCATTAGCTCAGAAAAGAGCGATATTTTTCTTTTGCCTTGGCATGTACCACCCAGCCAGCGCAATGCTGCCTCATTATGGATGAAAAACATGATTTAATAACTCGAATTAAGCAGGTCAAAATGTACTGTTGAGATCCGCGTGAAAATTTAAACGCGTGGTCAAACCATGGGGTACACTGGAAGTACAGGATATCTCTCATGGAGACAGAGGTAAAGCTGAATTAACGCAATAGAAAATAGGAAAATGTGGTGCTAAATTATGAAATAGAAGAACATTGAAGACATTTGTTGCAATCCACGTTTAAATTCTTTTTATTTAAATTCTTATATATAGCCAAGAGGAGGAAGAGATGGTTTCTGTGGAACCATACTGTGTCCACAGCGAGAAAAGAGGATGAAATATTTGATGCAGATATTTGAGGTGAAGTAGTGACTGGGGTAATGAATGATAACGGCACGAATTATTATGACTTGTTAACAGAGCGTTATTGGGTAACTTTAATAGCTTTTGAGATCATCAGACACTGCGATTTTAAATGAGATTATGATGGAAATATAACCCCAGTACTGAAATAAATATTGGCTGAGGATACATAGTGGACTACTTACGCGAATAGATGAATAAGAAGTTATTAATTACAAAAGTAGTATATTATAAATATCAAAGACGCAAAGAAATGGACTAAGTTGTATACGGAGTGGAAGATATAGAAATTATGTCTCAGTATAAAAGTTGCTCCTTTAATATATCCCTGAATACATAATTTTAAGCGAAATATATTTCATTCGATAAGTAGTGTCTTTGAGGATATATTAAACTTGGTATCCAGTCACGTTGCTCAAGAATTTTTTTACGGAGCAGTTTCTCAATCAAGTATTTTTACTGAGCTTGTAGTGGTAGTATGTGATGTATGCATTCGTGCAATTGTCTAGTAGCAGTCCTCCCATCGAGTTCTGATGAATCATAAAGAGGCCTTACCATACAGTCTGTCTTATTTCAGAGAATCATTGAGTATTTAAATTTTGTTCATGATTACGTCGCAGACGTTTCAGTCCCCTAGATTACTGTGGCTGAATCTAATATAAATTCTGCATTTTCCGCTTCGGAGCATTCACGACACACCGTTGATTATTTACTTGTTTGTCAAATCACGTGTTCTTTATGCTCCGATGAAGGGGAGAGATGTCACGAGATTCCCGCGGCAGAATATATTTACCTATTAATTTGGTCCCCAATTCTGTACCTTACACATACTCTTTGCAATTGTTGGAGAAGTTTTGTCTCAATGCCCTCACAAAAAAGTGTTGTCGCGTTGTATTTATTCTCGTAATTATCGATGAGTTTGACATAACGGCAACATACTCTCATTTTCCGTGGTGTAACATATTTTGTATCCACCTCATTTACGAATTAAATTCATGAATATCCTATAAAATTCGTTTCATTTCTTTATAAGGTAACGTTCGCTTTACTCCCTTTTTTTAATATTTAGTACTACACACTTCATTCAACACCGTCTCATATTCAACTCACTCACTCAACTCCGTCTCACACTTCTTTTTCCTTCCACACAATTTCACTACCACTCGCTTTTGCCTCCTGGCTTGACACTGTCCCCACGCGTCCTCCCCCTTTTTCAACAAACTCCTCGTTGCCATGGCATTGTTAATACTACAAGGGCTGCCAACCCAAGAGTCATGGATATGATACCCATTACAATTCATACTACTACCTACTTCACATAAATATGTACTTTTTCTAAGATTTGAACCTTCTTTAATTTGTAAAACTTTTCAAAATACTTTTTACCTCATGTGCCTGTTGTGAATTATTACAATATCATAATAACTGGAGTTGATGACCAGTGGAATTAATGCACCTATTCTTATTTATAGACTTTACGCTTTTGTCTTCGGTGCTCACTACTAAACATAAGCCAAGTATTTAACTTTTCATTGAGACCCTAATCTTAAGACTTACACAACTTACACACCCGAGGTTGGATGCGAACTTGCAAACTTTAGGCTTCTGTTGTCTGCACATATTTTCCGTGGTGTAGCATAACTAGTATCATCTTCATTTGCGAATCAAACTAATGAAAATCTATATTTCAATGCATGCCACATAAATGTGTAGTTTTTCTAGTATTGTAGCTGTATTCAAGTTTCACAAATTTTCAATTTATATATATATATACATATATGTTTACAAAGGATATTTTACGTCATTTTCGACCACCCTTGGGGATGCATGACATTTTCTTCTATTAGTTCATGCTAACTTTTCTCCTGGGTGATTAATATTCTCTCTTGACTTTCGAAGATCTTTCATTCGTATGTTATTATAAAATAAACGAATTCAATCTAAGTTATATCTTGGACTACATTGCTTTTGCACTGCCCATGAATCATGGATATCAATTTCCGAATGCCAAGCGGTTTTTGATTGAAATAATGATTGCCTCTTTGATCCGTGGAAATATAAAATAGAGGAGGCTGCTTTCTGATAATCTCCTTGGCACATACTTTTCTGAATTTTCCTATGACATAATGAATTCTTCCCTATGTTAAATTAGCGCTGTTTTTTGTCTTTCCTGCACCACTTAATAATTGGAAAAATTCGATGTCAGAAACTAAATACTTAATATAGGAATTCGAGGTGAACTGAAAAAATGGAAGGAATAAATTAGAGGATTTACTTTTTGTTTATTTTTCCTGATGTATTGTTTCTTGTAAATGTTGATCATTATTAAATTTCCAATTAAAAATCTATTGTTAGGGCTTCATTGTTTCCTAATATATCAATACAATGACTTTGTGACCCTTCACTGCTCTAATGGGTTTTCTCATTGACGTATGTCCTAGAAAGCAGTCTCTCGAAATATTTCCCTGCATTCGAACTTGATGCACATAGTTGAAAAAAATGTCGTTCCCTCACATGACAGTGGGTTATATAACGCCTGGTAGAAAAATGTAAACTCGCCCAGGCAATCCAAAACATTTTACGACAGAGAGAATCCTCCGACCGCTATTTCAAGATCCCTCACTCTTGGCCCTTGACTGTTTTTGAGTGCTTATTTCTATGTTCCCTTCTCCTGAATCCCTTGCTCACCCCTTTCCCTCAGAGAATGAGCCTTACTCGCCCTACCCCCTCTCTTCTTCTCTTCAACCCTATACCCCGAACCAGAGTGTAGTACCCTTTACTCCCTAAAATCTTCCTCTGTTTTCTTTCCCTCTCCTCTTCCTAGATTACCGAGTCCAGTCGTCTGAAAGTAAAATCTTTGCTCCAATAAAATACGATATATTGCATCTCCATTAATATTGAACTCTCCTGATTTGCACAAATCAACAATACCTGGTCTACCGATGGACTCGTCCTCATAAAGGATGAGGAATAGGCTTTCTACGCGTTCCCCTTGTCAATTGATTCAACGCCTGCTGTGGCCGCATGTAAATGTGTAGGTATATTCATGAACAGGATTTAAATAGTCCTTCGACCTGCGCTAGTCAAAATAAAGTTCACCATGTTTACAAACTGTTGTCACGTCATTGCCATCTGTTTTATGAGATCACCAATTTTTCACAGTTCTTTTCATCCACTTCAACGTTTAAGTACGATGAAAATAATCAGATTTTTTTCATCTGTCAAAAAGTCCAACCCACATTAGACACCTTTGAAGCCCAAGAGTAGACGAATTTTTTTTTAATCTTAACGTTGTCTATATACGATTTGCCGCTTATTCAGCGTAATATGACCACACTGGAAATATAATGGATTGTTTTTACGTGTGACTGACGCTGAATATGCAAAACGTATGTGTGTGTGAATGTGCTTGTAGGTAATAGATGAGCGCGTTAGAAACAGGGTATCTTCTCAAAACGTCGAGTATAATGAAGACGGAATTAAACTGTTTAATAAACTTGTGTAATTGACAGAAAACAACAAAAGCACGCGATCACGCGTTTTCGCGTCAGTTGAGTCAACATCTGCTTAGGTAATATCACTAGTAGAGGTGCATATACTTGAACAGAATTCAAATAGTCCTTCAAATGAGACATCCAAGGTAGACACACACAACTGTAGACGATTGGATTGGTATCCCTGTGCTCGTTGTCGCACGTAGAACTCTTTTCAACGTCAAGAACTGCACCTAGCAAACATGAGACAAAGAGAAATCAATCAACGTAACTCAGCCTAAATTTTTAATTATCCTACATCTGTCGGTGGTTCTCTCTGTGTTACCTCCTTGCAGGCTTGCATAGCCACGGCCTTTGGCAACCCTTCTTGGCCCCAATTGTGCCACAAATATTTAGCCAGTTCCCTGAGCCATTATATTGGTTCCAGAAGACTCCTCTTTCATATTTCGGCGCAGTTGATATTTCGTCCATCCCGACTTCCTACGACACCGATCCGATGTCAGAACTTTTCCGTCCAACCCATTCTCCTTTCACTCGACCTCGCTCCGAAGACCCTCGGGGGGGTCAGAGGATGGAGGAGGGGAGGGTTGGGTGGGTTGAACCCCTCTGCCCCCCCCCCTCCGTTCGCTCGCCCTCTCATCCCCCACTCCGCCTCGAAGAACACGGACGAACGACCCCCATCATTCCACTCCGACTGAGCGGAAACTCACTGGCTCGCATCCGTGTAAGCGCGCTCATATTCTCCGAGGTCATCGGGCTGGTTCTTTGGGCGTGTTTTATTTTTATTCCGATCTTCGGGCAAAAGGGATGGAAGAGAAGGGCATGGATTCGCGAAAGGACGAATACCCGCGGGGCGATTCAGTTTCCGAGGGCTCGTTTCGTCCAGCGAGCCCCCTCCGAGTTTTCGTAGAAGATAAGGTACTCAGTGAATCACCTATCGATAACACGAGACCCTGGGATGAAGCATTCTTCTTGCACAAAATCCGTTCGAGTTGAGAGAAGCCGGTTTGGGAAAGAGATAGAATTTCATTTCGCCGTGATATGGAAAATTAACGATTGGTGGTATCCGTTTCCTTCTTTTCCATCAATACTTCTTCCTTAAACCCTTACTTATTTTGCATCAATGAAGAACTAGTTTATCACTAAAGGTATGAGTGAAAGGTTTGTTTAAGTCTGTATGTAAGGAAAGTATGTTTAGTCTAAGATAATGCCACTAAACGATGCATACAATCGCCTTTAACTAATAGGCATCATATTTGTCTCAATCTAATCTTAATCATCCAATTACTGGATGAGAGCGAGGCCTCAGTACAATTATTCTCGATAGCAAATGGATACGGGAAACCAGTTTTTCTCTTCTCTTGGATGAAGATCTGACTATGCTCTCTTAAGGCATTTTTACACGATGCTTGTGCTTGTATGAGTTCATGAATGAGTGCATGTTCCAGCAAAAATTCATCATAATACCACAACAACATGAATAAATGAATTAATGCAAAATCATAAAATGGCCCACATTCTAATTCCACTCGTTCACGCATTTATGCATTCACGTATGACCTCGCACGGGTTCATGCATCGTATAACCAGTCTTTAAAGTGATAATTTCCTCTGCAGAAACCTCTCCGGCCATTCCATTACGAATCTTATTATTTCAATAGGTGTTGTAATTTTACATCAGTGATCTCCACGAATTCATTTAAGCATTCCATATATAAATTTCAGTTGCTGTACCACAAACAACAAATTTGGTTTGCCTCTCTGGTTTGATATAGAACCGATATAGTCGGTCATTAGATGGTCAGGTAGAATTCAAATGTATACCATGACCAGGCAGAATTCCTTTGTATACCATGGTTAGGTAGAATTCCAATGGCCATGAAGGGTTATCTGATATACCGGTCCATTAATTATGAGCTGAATCAGGAGAACCCAAAGCAACGGAGGAAGGGTTCCCGCAGATGGCTGTTGTCACTCTCGTTCGCCGCAGTTTCGAGGATTGAAAGCACGCGCACAACCTCGTTCGAGGATAAAAATGGCCGAAGCTTCCCCTTTCTCCTGAGAGCCAGATATTGGGTCCGAGTGGAGTGGAAAGGGGAGGATGGCCGGAGGAGGAAGAGAGCGATGCCGGCCCATTAGTTTCAGAGAGTCCGTCCCTCTTGCAGTTTCTCGGACAAGCACTCTTGTCCATCCGTTCCCTCCTCCCTCCTCTTAGATCCTTCTCCCGGCCTTCTCCACAGTCAAACCGCCTTCCCCACTCTGCGATTCCTCACGATCCGGAGGTACTGGCATTCACCGGCTACTGTGGCACCCGTGCAGTGCAGCTGATTCTACTGTTGGCAAGCCCCGAAATGATGTGACGGATAGTCACGTGCAGCTGCAATCGATCCCAGCCTGTGACTTAAATCCTGAGTCCCAGCGGAAGAGTTTGCGAAGGTGTCCAAGACAGGAGTTAGTGAAATATTAGACGTTTGTATTCAGGGCGTAAATTAATAACTTAATGGCTACATGACGTTTCTAATTCCTCGTTGATCAGGATAGCAGAAGTCGCTCCACAATTAGGAGATAAATTAAGAAAGCATATAAGTATATTGTCGTCAGAGCTATGAATACAGGCGTTGGCATCCTTTGCTCTTCTTTTTTCCAACCTCTTTCTGAAATAGAAACACGTTATCTTTTGCAAACATCCACATAAGTATTTTTTTGTGATTCAAAGGCGTAATTTCAAATCCACGAATCGTTCACCTCGTCATTAGCTAACCAGCATTCTGACCCAATTTTGTTTACGATCACTATGTGTATTTCTTGTCAAAGCTGCTTATTGTTTCCTATTCTCTGTTTTGTTACATATAGAACGTTGTGGAAACTGCTCACCACTCACAACCTCAGAGAGAACAGAGAGAAGTGAGAGTAGTGATTATATATTAGAAAACTATTTATTTAATTAATCGTTGATTAGTTAGATTAACCAGCTAATAAATATTAAATATTTGATCTCAGTTCATACTTTACTGCTGTGTTTATTCATAGTGTTTACCGAAATCAACATTTATTCATTCGCTTCAAAAGCGTGTTTTACTGCATTTTGCGAATCTTTCCTCATGTGTCCGGTTATGATGCCGACAGATGTCTGTGATAAAATGAAAATAAACATTATGCCCCTCGAACAATTATTAATTTTACATATTTAGCAAGTGTACCAGCCTACTCCTTTAATAAAATTACGTGATATTCTCTTAAACCAAATGTTATCTTTAGAGCGGTTATCTTATATTTATGGTTTTTCGAAGCATAATTTGATATTTCTGGGTAGTATTCTGGAGGAGAACAGGTTTAGTGGTAGGGACATAAGATGTAGAATCGCCATGGCTAAGGCATTATTTTCAAAGAGGAGGGAATTGATGAAGTGGGTGGGGTCTGAGGAGAGACATAAATAAATAGCTGGTGAAAACTCTAATATGGAGCGTGGCACAGTAAGGGTCGGAGGAGTAGGTTTGAGGCGTTTGAGATGGGTTGTGGAAAAGGATGGAGAGGGTGAGCAGGGTGGCGAGAGGGACGAACGAAGAGGTATGCGACATGGTTAGAGAGGAGAGTAGGCTGGTGGTGGAGTCATGGAAGAGGCAGAAGAGATGGGTGGAGAACGTTTTGAAAAGGGAGGGAACGTTGAAAGGAGTATTCGAGGGGAGAATACTGGGGAAACGTGGAATAGGAAAGAAGAGGATAGGAATTGTGGATGAAATAAGAAGAGGGAGACGATGTGAGGAATTTAAGTGGGATCTAATGGAAGTTCACTAGTAAAGCAGAACGATATGCGATAAATTAGTACAATCCATAAACATACCAATCAGCTGGTAGGATTCTGAAATTTAAAAAAAAATGAATTTGAGATTCAAGGTATTCTTATATTTCGGCCGAGAATAGCAATATGGAGCCGTCCATGCACTTTTCTCCGTAATGGCTTTGACGTATTTCCAATGATCCCTCGTCTCGACGTCATAATTACCAAGGTGTTCCGGAAATTCAGGCGTCACATTCCTCCCCATTACTCCCTCCTCTTACCATCTCCCCAGTCCCACCCACTCCTTATCTCCATACCCTTTCTTCCTCCCTTGCCGCATGGTGCAACCACTCTTGGTCCACTCTTGTCTCTACCAATGAAAAATCCGCGTTCCTAATGCGTAACAGATCTAATGTGCGAAGGGTGGGGAGAGCGGTGAAGGGTCAAGGGAAGTAAAGTACCACACACAATATATAAAATTATTTTCTTCCATATAAGTATTTGAAATAGATGCTTCCTAAATTGTTCAAGAGTGAATGTTGATTTCTAGAAAATAGCATTCAAAGTGGTGTTGCCGATATTCTGGTTGAAAAACCCGTAATTTTTTTTTAATGAAGAAGAACCAATAAATTATCAAATTATTTTTTTAAACTTTCCATGCCTATCACAGAGTGTGACTTAAAATGCACTTTAAAATGCAGTACATTCCTTTGCAATGGGATCGTATTGTATTGAGATATGGCGTCTTAAACTTGGTAATGTCCACTTTTTACATGTTCAGCAGAAGAGGTATGGATGAGTTGTATTGTGAAAGACGGATAAGGAAGTGGGGACAGTCTTCGCAAGAGCTGGGGGGAGATGTACACTGTATTAATTTGGGTTTAGAATGGTCGATTTGGAAAACTTAAAGATTGAATGGTTAGTCGTTGTATTAATTTTGTTTACTTTTGATTCCACTCGAAAAGTATTATAATTGGGTGATTACCAAAGCAGGCTTAAAACAACTTTCCAACCGTAGCAAAATTTACAGATGAGGCAGTGCGCAGTCATGCCCACGGATGCAAAGATATAGGTACATCAAGGGGATGAAATTCGATTTGAACTAATCGCTCAAGACGGGATTCGGCAGGTATTCATACGAATTCAGCATTCTCACGTCAAATCCACATTGTGGTACAGGAGACGTGGCCATGCTTACCGAGACACTGTCTTGGTGGATATAATAACAATTTCGCTTTAGGACGACTGACTCAGTTAATTTCCCATCTCTGCGAAATGCATTGTTGGTATGGTACGCTGCTACCCGCACGAGTACGAATATACACACTAGAGGATTAATTTTCCCCATGGAAAAAATCATTTGACTTTACCGGGATTTGAACCTTTTACTCCCACTTGTCAGTCAATTCTACATAAAGATAGCTATGTGGTGCAACCGACAATTGGGATTTCTGGGGTCGAATCCTGGTCCCGCCAAATGAGTTTTTTTGTAGCGAATTTCATCCCCTTGGTGTATTTCAGACTTATAACAGTTCAGCTATTTCACATGTGATTACCATTCCCTCCTCATGTAATTCTGCTATCCCTTTCAATTCGGCCAACTCCTTGTAACGCATAGCTCTCTGCGCTTCCGTCGGCCGCCAGTTTTCGTGAGGGCTGTAAATGGCAGAGACCGGGCTGAGGGTTTCGAGCTGTTCATTCAGCGGAGGTTGTTTTGAGGTGACGTTCCGAGAGCCTCTCATCTGCGGCTGTGGTTGTTTACGTAGAGAGAGTGAGAGTTGGACCTCTTCCGCAGCCCTCTTCCCGTCGACCTCTCTGTCGCCTCCGTCCCCACCCAAACATACCCCCTCTTTCTCCGACACCTCTCACCCCGTCCTCCACTCTTGTCCTAACGTTATTGGCGGAGAGTTAATTGGAACACTCTCGGTGTCCCTCCACTCCCGCGTTGCTTGGAGGGTCCATCTTGAAAAATTGCTTATTCAGGACGCCGTTTAATTAGTAATCCCCCCTTTGCGATCGCTTTGCGTGGTTCTCACGCTATTCGATATTTTTGCGATTTGGTCAGGCTGTAATTGCGTGCACTGATTTAGTGCTCTCCTGAATTCAAAAAGGGAAGTTAAGCATTTCAATCTCCTGACCCGATTGTCCGGCGTCGTTCATCGAATGTTTGAAATTTTTTCAATGGGTCAATATTTCCTATCGAGGAATTTCAAGAATCTCTTTCGTTTTATGGGCTCATAATTTTTAATGGCCTATGTTATTCGCTCCTTTACCCAACTCAAGGTATTCTTATCGAATTTCATGCGTTGCTGAGAGATTTAATTAGTGAGTTTACGATTACACAATCCGTGGCATTTGAACTATGCTCATGAGTTTTGCTTTCTGTGAAATAAACCTACATCCTGCGTTAATCTTAATTTTTCCTTGTGTATCAGTTATAACCTGCATTCTTAATATATTTACAGAAGTAACATTTGATAACGTAATGATAACACTTAACTTTGTTTTTCACATATTTTTGTTTGCTATATAATATATAATAAAAATATGTGAAAAAACAAAGTTTAGTATCATCATTACTATGTTAATAGATTCCACCAAGTTACGCCTGATACTACCAACAGTTGATAATAAAAACGTTCTCCAGAAATGGTGTCTTATAGTACAAACAGGGATCAACCACGCAGAATTTTAAAAGAATAAGGAAAAATATCTATATGGTATGTTCGAATGATTGACATCACCCAATCACGATATGTTTTGAGCGTTCAGCTTCTGATGAGGGGTTTAAGAGTTTGCATCATACCGCAGGATGGTTATTTTGACACCATTCGAAATATGTTTCACGTGATACAACAACGAACGGTCCCATTCTTGGTGGGTTTTACCACTACTCTATGGTTGTACCCACTCGAATGGATAACTTAAGGGTTTCAAATACCGTTTGTTGCGTCTCTGAACGCAATATTTCACTCCATCAAGAATATTCCCTCGAGAAAAAGTCCATCGCTGATGTCGTTTTGAGATGTCTACGAGTGGTTTAAGTAACCAAAATTTCGAACCCTCCGTGATTACACCGCGTGACTCCTCACTTACACGATCGAAATCATCTCGGACGGTTAAAACACAACTTCTCAGATGCCGTATGGCACGTGATGCATAATTTTCAGATTATCAAATCTATATAGAATATCACTGTAAACACAGCTGTGATCACACATGGCACAAGGAGAATGACATCCTCCCTCAGCCCGTACTTTGACTAATTCACCGCTCTTGAGCTTTGGTGAACTCCAGCAATTGAATTTCAACATTTGTCACCCTTGTATAGATGTAGCGCCTTAAAAACAGTTACTTAATTTCAATTTATATCACTTTCCCAAGAGTATGTCTAAATTATTTCTCTAGCTGATTAAAAACCGTGTGCCTGAATATTTTCACCGGCTCACGAGAGAAAATATAGTAGTCCTCCTGAATATCAAATACAATGGCAGGGTAATAAGTTCGCGGTCTGACCCGAAAACGCTATGTTTTTTTTTGTTTCAAATTTGATTTTTTTCTTCAGCTCAGTTTTTTAATGCAATATAATTATCTCGGCATTTCTTCAATGGATATATTACATCCATGGAGTGCATTCTGGAAGGTCTGCAAAGTCCACCTACCACCTACGGCTGCAATCATCTCCTCCTTAGATCCCAAAAGTCTTCAGGCTACAACTCTCTTTAGATTAGGAAATTGAAGGAAGTCAAAAATAGCCAAATCTAATTATTAGAGAGGATATTCCAACAGCTCGTACTTCAACTCCGTCAGATTTAGCATTTCTAAAGCACCTTTGTGATTAATGCAGTGTCTTGATGGAAGAATGAAATTTCCTTTTTGTAATCTAGGTCCCCTACATATCGATGACTTTTCATGGCGACCTTTTACTCACTGGAAATATAATTGTCAGTCATTAAGGGTCCAAATAAGTACGAATTGAATAGTTTCAGGCCTCACTTAATCAAACATTATGGTACGTAACAAGTATTAAATCTTCGAAGGTTTTACAGGACTTTTATTATAGCAACCGGTTTCATCGAATGGTGATTAATAGGACCCGATGATTTCAACTAATCCATGAAAAGAATCTCTCTTTATATAAACTTCCTGCGAAACTAAGTTTTTATTCGTGTTATCTCCATATTTTCAATCACAACACCATTTAATTCCCATTTCACAGTGATATTTGAATGCAAGTATGTTACGACGAACAAATGTATTTCATATTATTGCGGCGCTCTTCGGCCCTTCTTCTTTGTTGTAGTAGATATGCTAGAAATTGAGAATAATCTCGATCGCCTTCGCGTGATATTCGGTAATATTAAGACTATTTGCTCCTTTTTCTGGCGCCCTCTTCATTTCCTGCTCATATATACTATTATTATTTAACCTCTGATATTAACTTATGTACTTAGACCACGGGAACTAAGTTATGTGCACAAATTGAAATGTTGTGCAATATACTGCCCTAACGCTAATCGTTATTTTCTTCGCTTTTCAGGCACTGACGAGCCATCGGCCTCGGCAGACGTCGCGAAGCCGGCAGTTGTCACGCAGCTATGCCCCCGCCAGCCTCCTGCTGCCGCACTCCACGGCGACGGAGTCGGGAGGACCGGATGCCGAGGAGTTCGTGTCCATCGGCGACGATGAGGTGAGCGCAATGCGATTGGTCCTCCACGGACCAATTGGAGACCGATCGGCGACTAATCATCAAGGAAAGCGGCCATCCAAAATGCCCTTGAAATAAAAGAGAGAAAATCTCCAAAAGCCGTAAACAATTGGCACCCTTCGTCAACAAACACCAAATTTACTGTGTTAGTATGCTGGGAAAACCACAGCAGAGACCAACCATAGCCTCTCAACCAAGAATACCCCCCTGTGTTGGTTTACGGTAATGTTACTTCCTCGCCAGGGACCAAACACAGACGCACACACACAACCAAAAAGGATCCTTTGCAAGGGCTAATGGGACCCCGCTAAGGATGTTTGGGTTATAACCTGGGATCCTTCACAGGGCTAATGAGACCCCGCTAAGGATGCCCGGTTATTTACGCAAGCACACTCACAAGCACACAAAATCACTCACTCGCACACACAAATGGGCCCAACTTCTGGGAGAATCAGCTCAAAAAGAGTGTGGTCAAATCGACACAACAGGACGAGGGTGGGGGTCGAATACGCGTATTTCGGCTACAAAGTAGCCCTCTTCAGCGAACCGAAGGTAACGCGTCACTTCAACGCAGGGTTGAAGTGAGGATTTCACCCCATCTTCGTGATGGCTTTCCACAAAATGCCCTTGTTGAATGTTTTGAACGACGATCAAACATTTTTTTTATTTTTACTCGATAAATGAACTAGATCTCTGTTAGAGGAACGTATGCCCTCTATCTGCAGAGTTTTACGTGATTGCAACTGAGGTAACATGTAGGATGAGGGAAATACTGTCCGTGTGACGAGTATATAATATATAATGTCTATCGGTAATATAATAACTATCGGTAATGTAGACACGCCTGCTTGGTGCCTTCCTTATGTAATGTATTACAATAGTCTGCTTCCGAATGTTGCGAAAAGAAGTAAAAATTTAGAAAATAATGATTAAGGTTTGTTGCGACGTCCTACTCAGCCTATTGCATATGTTTTGTCCTTTTAAGAATCCCTTGATTCTAATAACTTTTAATGGCAGTCAACGCCCTTTCTGTTGCCTATTTGTCCAGCGGATGGGATGAAACACAGAACTCTACAAATATATTTTCTCACATTCCAGCTATATAAATGAACATCCATTTCTCAGAAACGGGGTTCCTGTAAGTTTTCCAGAATTTTAGAATTGGAGGTTTCCTGAGAACTTCCACGTTTACTTTTATGTAACAGATCATTAGAATATGAGTCTGGGAGTTCTTCTTCAAATTGAATTTGCCGCTAATTAACTTGAGCTTTCCGTAATCAGATGAGAAAATTAAATAAAGCCATGCTTTATTTGAAAGGGGCCTTAATTATATTCTACACTCTTTGGCATTTATACGGCCTTGAAGAATTTAAAGTTTGGGAAAAACTTTGAAGAGGAAATTAGCTGTCTGCGTGCTACGCGGAGGACCCCTTAAAAGCCCTCTAAGTGAGTCAATTGGTGGGGTAGCAGCGACATAATTCGCTGAATGCCGTTTTATTTCCCCGTCTTCTTTCAAGGATCCTCTTCCCCTTCCTGCGTTTCGTGTTCCTTGCTTGTAATACGGATCAAGAAAATTTTAAAAGTTAAGAAAAAACCCAGTATAGCCATATCCGATTTGTAAATCTCCATAGCATTAATAAAACTTTTTAATTATGATATATTTTTTACTATATACAACACCTCTTTTTAAAACCCTTTTTCTGGGACGCTTTATTTTAACCTTTTATTCCAATTTCCACCATTCCCATGATGTTTAATATAATGTCTTTCAGCGAAGTAGTCTTGGAGCAATGGCGTTATTGACGAATTGATATACCTACCCGTGGATAGTTTGATTTCTATTTTTCAATACCTCCTTTACGTAAACTATTTCATATTTTCAAGGGGCACGGTGAATTTGATTTACTTACAAGCAGTCTTAAGATCAATTTTAACCTATTTCCATTAAATTACGCATAATCAAGCGAGATTGTGCATCGTAGAAATGTCACTGTTTATTTATCGTCCACCATTTCTTTCATCTCACAGCCTAACTCGCCGGTTTCGATTTAAACTTTCTTTCTAGATTTAGACTTTCAGTCTAAGCAATCGTCGCGCAAATTCGGGGGATAAGACTCCGAGCCCTTCTCAACAGAGTTTATTATTTTCCTCGCGGAGCGTATTCTTCGTGGGTATCCCCAGGGGATTAATTCGGCGGTAATAATTGACTGTGGTGACCACTCCCGTCGTATTTTCAAAATAATTCATCTGATTCGTCTTCAGCCCATGACTCTGCTCGGGATGATCGCGGTTTAGCAATGGGCTGGAACCAGTTAAAATATTCTCTCTCTTGCGTTATCAATTCTACTAGGAAAATTTTGGCAAAACCCTGATTCAGATCCCTTTTCCACTCCCGTGGCCCTTGCTCGCCCTCCGTCGCTCCCTTTGGCTTCCACTCTCCCCTCCCCTCGCCACTCTCGCAGTTCACCCTTGGCCACTTCCCCTTTTCCCGCCCCTCATTCCATTCTCCCCAGCCCAATACCCCTTCCGCTCTGATCATTGTTTCTCCCTCTCTCACCCTCCCCATCTCCCACTCCCACCCCCACTCAACATCCAAATCCCTACCCCCTCCCCTCACTCTCACTTTCACTTGGCGTTCCAAGAACTCGAAAATTATTATTCCCGTCCCTATCCCATCCGGAATTTCCCATTTTTACTCCCCCCCCCCCCCCCATATCCCTCCCTTGGTGGCCTTTCGTACGTGTTCCGATGAAGCAATTGGAGTTGTGTGCTCGGGGGAGGGAGTGGGGAATTTGCGGGTTCAGCGTGTGACGGTGTGGTGGAGACTTGCGGGTGGGGCGTCACCCCCCCCCCCCCCCAACCCGCAGGGAGAAGGGCGGAACTTGTACAGGGGCGCCCAGGGGCGATCATAGAAAAAAATACTAATAAATTGAAATTTTTCCCCTTGGCTTTGATTTTTTTATTGTGTGCAAATTGTAGGACGAGATAATGTTTACACATTTTCGTTCATCAACAGCAAAATGTGCGTTGTAAAAATTTGCGCTTGCCATTTTGTGTATCTCTATCAATTCTCGCGACTTTTTGTGGAGAGCCAATGCTGTAGATCATGTAGTTTTCTCTAGGCTAAGTTACAAAGTTCACGAAGTTGAAAATCTGCTAAATTTAGGGTGCGCGGTGTTGATTTTTGCATAAATGTGTCTCCATTTTTTGTTTTATCATATAATAGAAAATTCTGCTAAAATTGCTATAAAATTATCTTAAAATTCGTGTATAAAATATTGCACTAGCACCTACAGGGACCAAGATATAAATTCTCAAAATACAGCGGCATATCATTTAGACGCCGACAGTAGAAGTAGTTTGAGCGAGATTTTTCCCTCGTCCTACGAAATATTCCGTATTCGAATTGTATTTTGGTATTTTAGAAGCTTTAAAGAAGCACGAAGTAAATATTTTGATAAAAATGGTGCCAAATTGTTTTATGTGACATGGATTCCCTGTTAGTATATAAACACGTTTGCTTAAGTCCATAATTTAGCTCATTTTTTCACGACGTACGGGAAAAAGCCTTCACATTAGAAGTTTTTTTTGCGATTTCGTAACAATTACTTCGGGTAGTAATTGATATATTTAAAAAATATTTGAGGCAACATGAAAGCAAATCATACCCGATGTTAAATTTTTTACGAGATCTATGCGATGTAACTTTTTCATTTTTTTAATTAAATTATACACGCACCATTTCCCATGTTAAATGATTGGTATTTGCTGACAAATATTTCGGAAAAAAGCTGTAATAGGAAGATAATTAGGAACCTTTGGAAAGGAAGGATATTTTAATTTAAATGGAGATCAAATTCGTTGCATTCTTGGTGAAATGATTTTTACTGGAATTTTCCTGGAAGTGGTTTGAGAGACTTTTTTTTATTTACAGATTAGCGTTAAACTTTGCCAAGGTGTAACTATTAGTTATATATGTATTGATAGAAGTGAAATAACTTCATGTAACCAATATCGTTTATGGGTAATTTAATGGCATTTTGTAACGTAGCTACATGGCTTTCACTTTGAATTTTATCTCTGTTTACTTAACCTGGGCGGGATTAGGCAGAAAGCCGTCCACTCATCCCCCCTGCCCAGTGATTTGGATGTATATTTCCAAACTATTTGCTTATTCCCTGAACGTGAAATTGTACTTTTCATACCCTTATAATTGTTGCCTACAAATACTATGGTGTCTTGTCGAGGTAGAAAAAAACAGGAATATACACAGATTCTTGCTCAAATTTCGGATTGCGCGCCGTAAAACTAAGTCGTACTAATTTACAAATTAAGGCAAATATTAAAAAATAATCATTCTATCATTTATGTTAATACCTGTAAGGTGATTTCCTCCGTATTCACTGATGAACTTGACAGTGAAGCACAGTGGAGTATGGTATGATAATTTTTATTCGACTTCAAGGACGAGTACAAAGAGTTTTAATAATTTATGAATGCTCTCCATCCTCATCGGCAATCAAATTATCGCATTCGACTCTATAACGTAGGAGAAATCTATTATCATTATTTTTGCCTGACACTTTTTAACAATCCATTGGAACTTTCCTTCCACCACCTTCAAGGAAAGCCCTCGGTGCGGAAAATTGTGGAGTGTCTTGGCTCAAATGTCAGTAGATCAGGGGAGAGATTTTTATATTATCCTCCGTGAATTTTGCACATTAACGCGTTTTTTCGGCGGGTGTATTCGTCAAAGTGAATGACGCGGTAAGTCGCGCAGTGCGCACTTTTGAGTCCTCCGATGGGTCGTCAAGGAGAGACGTTACTATCAGATTGTGACGCGGCATGGCGCCTAATTTTCGGGATTGAACAATAGAAGGATTTGCTTAGAAAGAGGGAAGGGTAGGATTACCCCTTTGACTTAAGGTTGTAATGAGGGTGAGGTAAAAATTCAGGACATTAATGAGGGGGGTCATAATTTCATGATAATGACTAGCATATTTTTTATACATTAACAATATGTGTATATAAATACAAAGTAAACTAGACGTATCATGCTTCTTATTCTGGGTAATATAATCTTTTGAGAAAAAATAAATACAGTAAAACCTGAAATATTTACCACAGCACACTTGGTTATGGGCCCTAATTCTGGGCAATTCCGCTATTTCAGGACACATGACTATCCTACTCTGGCATGTTGAGTGTAATCTGACTACAGGCGTGCTATTTAGAGTAATTGCTAGTAAGAGCTATTTTGACTAATAGCTAAGGACGTTGTTACACTCTAGATATGCATTCCGTGAAGTTCAAAGTAGGTTTATTAACCAAAGTTTTAACGAACCCATACCAACATGAAAACGAAAATGAAATTTTCTGAGCTCCTGAAATTCGCATAATTTAAAAATTTCAAGTGATCTTAGCATATAGTGTATCCTTAAGTCCCAAGCAGCTCCCAACCAAGTCCTTCGATTAGTAAACTTAATGGTTGAAGGCGTAAATTTGTGGAAAATCACCGCAAGCATGACGAAAAAGAAAAATTTCTTAGTAAATGCCACACTTAAGTGAGGAAGTATATTCCACACTAAGATATTTTTCTTTTTCGTCATGTCCTTCCATAGCTTATCCAGATGTGTCAGTATTACACTCTTAGTTCGCCTGCAAACTTAAGGCAGTTGGGATCGCGCTAAAAATTGACGAATTTGATCCAGAATTAGTTGTTAGAATTAGGTGAAGAAAAAGCGATTACAGGAGGAAATGGGGAGGGATTAATGGAAAATAGGTGTGGGTGGTGGGTGGTGGGCGATAGGGTGTGGGAAAATATTCGAGGGAGGAGACTGGAGAGCGGAGAAATGGCCGCGGGATGTCTGTCTGGAGGAGGAGGAGAGGAGGGGAGCCACAGGAGGAGGGGGAGGAGATGGAGAGAGGAGTGGGTGGTTAATCTCGCTAATGGGTATGTTTCAAAATCCCTCCTGTCGTTTTCCCTCCTTCTTTCTCCATCGTTCTCTCCCCCCCCCCACCCGCGTCAACTACCCTCTCCCTTCCTCTCACCCCCGCAACCCTTCGCTACCTCCCTTTGATCGTAGGGCGCCCAGGAGGGGAAAGGGGGAGGTCCTTTCGACCAGAGTGAGTTTTCTTTAGTTCGAGGGGTTGCAACAGCCGTGGCATGGTAAAATGTGTTCATGTTGCGTTTCAATCCCTCCCCCCCCTCTTATCTACTCTAAGCCACCGCTCGCCATGAAATTTGAATAACGTTATTTTTTTGCCATCCAAGTTTACTACATTCAAATTCACCTGTTCTATATTACGCTATATTTCATTTTCAAATGCTTGAAATCCCGTGTATATATCAACTCCATCACCATGCAAACGATCATACATGAATCTATTCAGGGGTACCGATTCCCCACAAATGCTATAGCGCAAACCCCCCCCCCACCAGCCCCCCAAATTTCTCTTTCCCCCCAAAAGTTCGGTTATTCCTTCCGGCTTCCTTGTTTAAAATTTGAATAGTAAAAAATATAAATAATAATATCATTAAAAGATAATATTTTAAAAATAATTATAAGTTTGAACAAAAATTTTTATTTCAATCCTAAAATTTCTATCCTATATATTTTTATACATATGTAATAATTTATTTATATCTTTCTTTCATGAGAACATTTTTCCAAATCTTACCCCCTCCCCAAAAATAATACTTAAAATGCCTTAGATTACGTTTGTCACTCTTGTAGTCCAGATTTTTCAATTTTATTTTATTTATTTTACCACTTTTGTTATTAAATAATAATTTAAAATTTCTCCCCAACAAATTTCAATGGTGCAACTCGTGCCATTTAGCCTCTGCATAGGCACCCCTGAATCTAATAATCCTTTGAGTGATTGGAAAAATGTCAAAACTTAAAGCAAAAGGGCTACTCCCATTATTTCCGGTCCAAGAAAAAAGTCTGCATATATCAAATGATTTCATTTTACCTGTATTTTTGCCTCCATCTGGGTAAACTCTCAAGCTAAATGAAAATTTTAAGATCATTAAAACATCATTCAACATTCCATCCTGCAGCCCCTACATTTGCAATTCCATTTTGGAGCCCATACATTTCAATTGAAAATTGGCACAGTCAAAAAATTATGATTACAGAATAAGTGTAGTTATGAGTGGCTTCTATGAATATAATTATTTGTTGTATCAGTTTACAGGACAAAAATAAAGAAATATGATTCCCAACCCATATATTGGGTTGAAATAATTTCAAATGAATGCTAATTTTGGAAAACTCTTGTTATTTTACTCACCTTTTTAATTATATTTTAATTTTTTCATGGCTAAACATTTAAGATTAGCTTGATCATTTTAAATCCCACAACCATCATTAGGATCATAGATAAGAGCCAATGCCATTTCCATGTGGCAGTTCATCATCTAGAAGGAAAATTGAGAAATATGTGTAAAGAGTTAGGTTTTTTGCTGGTGCGTCTCAGAGGGAAGAACCTCGGTTATGTAGTAACTCCCTCAGTTTTAATTGAAAAATAAGTCGGCCATTCTACCTTAACACGATTGGAATTGGTAAAAGTAAAAATATACTTTATTTATGTCAATAGAATGCTGTCTCCCATTTTTTCTCATTCTCTTACTATTTTTAATATGGGTAGTTATTAAATAACATTGTCAAATTTAAAATTAAAGATGAATTCAAATCTTAAAATTTTCCTTCGAGTAAATTTTCTGAATTTCCAGTCCGGAAATCAGTTTCCATTCCCTGACCTTTTCCAAGTGAAAATAATGGTCAAGATGAAATTCTATTTTCTGTGCTGAAATTAAGCAAGCCATGAAATTCAATTTTTCAAAGAAATGCAAAATTATGCTCAACTTTGTAAGTGATACTAAATTATAAACAATCGATATCAGATCAGTAGAAATCAGTAGAAATCTTCTCGAGTTGCCTACTGATAACTACCTACTTATTATTTGGATAACTACTTTGCTTAGGAGATATAGCCATCTCAGTCTTGTCAGTAACAAGTAAATACAATTATTCGCCCATTTCATTGGTTTTATTTTCTATTTTCGACAGCTATTTAAATTTGACACCATACTGGGTGTGATGTGATATTGAGCATTGACTTATGTAGGAGTTTTTCCACTTCAAGTCACTACTGTCCCCCCAACTGTAATTCAATTGGTGATCATAGCCATTCCTTGAAGAGTTTCCTTTCGGTGATCTTCAAAAGTTTCTCTACCTCATGAAAAGATACTTAGCCTAGCACTTAGATTTCCAGTGTTTTATATGTTCTCATTTACTTGGTAGTAATTAAATGACCTCATTGTCCCAATGTAATTTCAATAATTTCTCTGTGACAATGAAGTGCACAGTGTGATACCAATGAAGTTTTCCCTTTTCCATTTACAGAACTTAATTTAGAAATATTGGGATGAGAAACCAGTATCCCAGCATGAACTACATTGTTAGCACACTATCTATTTAGAGTGATGACATTGACACATTCATGCATTGTTTAGCATGGGCTGAGATGATGTTTGAGTGACATGTACTACCTACATGTGTCTACAATATGGGTAACATATATGGTGGAGCCAGGATGAATGCTTTGGCACAGAAGCATAATCAAAGTGTTCATACCTCCACCGTAGATAACTTTCACATCAAGAGTCCAAATGAAATCCATTTTGAACAGCCCACTAATAAATTTTCACAGAAGTATGATGATTGATTAGCAAGATGTATGTTCAAATAATAGGTATACATCATGATGTAACCTTGTTTTTTACCACTATCTGGGTCTTGCCCATGTAAGTCTTAGTGACCTATCAATTCAAATTTTTACTGATTCATTGGGAAAGTTTTATACAGATGTGCTACATATCATAGGATAAATTCTTTCATTGTTATACATTTATATCCAGTTGAGCAAATATAAAACATTTTGCAAAAATATGTTCAACCATGTGTTAACCACTCCTCATTTTATAAGCTAGTGAGATATCCTATAATCATCAATGCTCAGACAGAGATTGTGAAATACATAATTCTCTTTCTTTTTCAGGTGTTCTTCGACAGACCAGTTAGTGCCCACACTGCTCGTAGTGCAGACTTTACAGATGGGGGAGGAGCAGGTGGTAGTGCTGGTGTAGGCCACCCTTCCTCAGAGGCTGGACCATCTGGAGGAACTGGAGTGACATCAACGTTCGCCTCTGATGCTACGAATAGGGACCAGATGGATAGGACTAGGGATTTGTATGCCAGAGAGAGGTGAGATGATGATGCAAAACTGTGGAATTTAAATTTTTTTACCTTTAATTTTCACTCAACTATAATACCAGGTGCTTGAGTATTGAATTAAGCAAAGGTATTAAATTTTGAATTCAAGGAAACCAAAATTTGTGCATCAGAAACACGATTTCCTCTCTATTAGATTTACTCAATTCCATCAAAATACCCATTTCTAACAGGTATTTACTCACTCCTGTATTTATCTAAATCAAACTTGCTTTATTTCTGCATTTTTTTTGAAATTGTTTACCTGATTAGTTATCATCCAAAATCCATTGAAATTTAATTCATTTGAAAAGTTAGGCTCTTTAAATAGTTACTTGGATACAATTTATACAAACATTACATTGTGCACTTATCTCCGAACATAATCCTTTTTTGTTCATGAGAATACTTTTTAACCTATCTGCAATAGAATTTAAATTGTCAACTTGGTCATTGAATAACTTTTGTATGTTGCGGTTTAATATGCATCATCTAAGTCAGTAGTTTCCAGGAGACATGAATCAAATCATTGCTTTGAAATACATATCCCTCTGGAAAATTTGCGTGATGCATGTAAATCTTGATCAACAGTCTCTTGATTAACATTATTACTGTGGAATGATTTTTTCCATTCTCTTGGTTTAAATGTAGTCATTTTATGGGAACTCTTCTGCTTCAAAAGCCAAATCTTTGGACTATGAATATCTAACCCAAATTATTATTCCACAACCTGTCTTAACACTGTCTTCATATTGAAATAAAGTTGATATTATTAAGGCTTCCAACTTACAAAGAGTGCAGGAGGTAATAGTGAGTGATGCAAATATGAACGGTCTTTCAAAGAAGGTCATATTATTTTTCAGGGGAGCAAGTTGGAGGAGAGGGACACCAGAGCGCATCCCATCTGAGGCCCACGTACTTGGTGCTGTACCATCAGCTTCCCAATCAGCTGCTGAGGGAGCAGGGACAGCAGCTACTGGAACAGAATCATATGCTGAAGTTGGAATGTCACGAATTACAAGCTTTGTGCTTGATCGAGCTCTGGACAATTCCGACAGGAGGCAATATGGCATGGGTGTGGTGGGGAGATTTTTTAGGTTTGTATTTTAGATTATTACTTGATTTAATTATTTAGAATATAATTAGTGATATTCCAAAGTTGGAATCATACTATGTCTCAGTGCATTTTAATTTAATTTGACACAATCCATACATTCATTCCTATTTTATTGTAACTGCATCAAATTAAAGTGTTGAAAAATTTCAAAACTAAAGGACCTTGTCCAAGTCAAGTTAAGACTTATGGTAGGAATACCCTATGTAATATACTGTTCAATAGCATGAGAGAGGATATCCCAGTAGAAATTTGCTATGGACAAACCCAACCAAACATGAGGAATGGTCTGCTAAGGAACCACGGGGGCGGAGAGGAAAATTTCAGAAGTAGCAAAGTTCAGAATTATAAACCTTGTTGGCTTTATCTCCGGTCTACATTGAAATGAGGATGGAAATTTAAGAACAGTATGGCATCTACAACAGTGCCTCAGTGGAATTAGAGAGGAACAGTCTCCTCTATAAAGATTTGAATGGAGCTAAGGAAGTAAAACCTATTCATGATTTGATAAGACAGAATGGTGGTAAATTCCAACCCAAAGTTACCTCCAAAAAACCCCTTCACCTAAGGGTATAGTTTGGTTGCAACAAGAAGCATACCTATCATGGAGCCTAGATATAACATTGAGATAGGTACAAGATCAAGGAAAAGTCGGGAATAGTGGGAGTCTTCAGCAAAGCACCCAAAATCAAGCTGTCTATCCAATGAGGGAAACATGGAACTGATGAGGAACACTGATGAAGTGTATCTGCTGATTTTTTTTTCAAATATTGCAATCTTGAGCAATAAAATCTCACAAGCAAATTTTTCCATGTCAAGATGCTCTATGAGATGAAATATTCACTTCCAAAATTATACACTGTCCACTCATTTTGGCCAATGGCTTACTCATGTGCCTATAGTTTGGTGATTCTTGCTTGAATCACAAGTGGTTGGCAGGGCAGGCCATGCACAGACATAATTTTATAAGCAATTATGTTGTCTCATTGGGCATTGTGGCATAGGAATTTTTGCACATTCTTACATCCCACTGGTTGTGAACAATAACAGCAGGGGATACTTTGTGAGTGATCCTTGTGAATATAAGGTGGACACTAGAGATGGACAAGCCTGAAAATTACCGCAGTAATGGTTTAAACACAGTCCCATCTCATTACACATCTGTAGCTGAGATATATGCCATTTTAGCCAGTCTATATTCCTACAATGGTATAAGGACATCAGACCTGACTTGACTGTTTCAGAGTGACAAATCACCCAAGGCATGTGTGCACATACAGTCAAGCAGTGTTGAAAGCTCTTAAGTTCTTGCAAATCATGACTGATGTAGGGGTGTGGGAAGCAGTTCTCGGCCTCAACAAAATGAAATAAAGATGAACTGTTCTGGTTGCCTGGCCATGAAATAAATGAATTGTAAAGAGGAGCTTACTGTAATCCCTTTGCCCAAGAGTTTATGTAGCCAGTTACACTTGTTGCGATGATGTCTGAGATCCAGGAGTTAGCTGAACATAAAACCTAGAGATATGGTAATCAGTACCATCAATCCATCTTTCCTGACTGATCTGAGCTAAAAGGTTAATTAATGGACTAAATTATAGCCATGCAATCAAGCTTCTTGCATTTTAATTGAAGTAAATTGAGAACAGTGGTTGGGCTGTTAATTGGCCAATGTTTAGAGAATGAGCATATTAAAGGATTTATGACAGAAACACTGAGTCATAAACAAAATGAAGAAGATGAATGAACCTCATTCTACTCAACTATATTTATACCTAAGCATAGCAAAGACTCAAGATTGATGCCTGGATGTGCCCTCTCTAGGACTCATTGAAGACATTATGGCATTTGGTGAGGCTAAAGGTCACCAATAATCAAATACTTAATTAAGCTGATGGTACAACAGACCAGCAAGCTTTAGTGTACATAGATGGCTTTCAGAAAATATCACTTGCTCCTGGAATGGAATCAGTCTTTGGCTCGCTGGGCCATTGCTTTGCCCACCATGATATCCAAGGCTTCCTTGTTCCCAAGGCATTTACGGAAAGGTTTTATTAAGGGAAAATTTTGGTTTTGGTCTCACAAGAAGATTTTTCTCTATAAATGGACTCTAAAACAAACCTGAGGTGTTTTTTTTTGTTATATTGTGAAGGCTGTATTTATGGGCTATATATTCAGAGTTGAGGAAACTAGAGGAATTGTTATAGAAGTCCTTTGCAAGCATAACAACCAGGTCTTGGCTATTGTCAAATAAATTTTAATTCATTTCTTCAAGCCTTCAAGATCATTTGTCATTAATGCAACAGAAAGAACACCTGGAAATAATGGAAATAAAACCTATCTTCAAAAGTAATTAATCTCTTGATGATTGCATCTGGACCTAGACCTTGACAGAGACCATATGCAATATTATTGCCAACAATTAATTGAGAGCTTTTTAACAGTGATGTCCACATTACTGACCTGGGTCATCCATTTTTTTGAAAGTGTTGATGATGCAATGAAGAAGAAAATAAGTTAGTCTCCCCTAATAAACGCTCCAATGATGACAGGGTTAACTTCATATCTGCTAATTTGAGGATAGTGGGTTTGAGTTCAGCATGAGTTGATTTTTCCCCACACAGGACATGGAAGTATATAAACAATTAATTAAATGTTGTTGGTAGTTGTGTTGTGAATTCCTAATGAAAAAGGCTAATTGAAATGATTTATGGGATGTAAAATAAAAAAGTTAATAAAGTTCAATCTTTCCCTGTGCTAGCCAAAGAAGGCCTATGAATAAGTATTGGAGGATGACCTCACAGCCTGAGGATCATGGCAGTGTAGTGCTTAGGTGCAATAATATTTTCTTCCATTCCTTTCCATGAAAACTCAATCATAAATAATTGCACAATCCTAATATTGGGCATATTATCTATTGAAAATATGAGTTTTTAATGATATTTCTCAAAAATATGCTAATTATCCTTTTCAGTGATCATTTTATTTCAATGATCATTTAAGTACAGACTAAATACTGTGTACTGCCACAAAAACAAACTAGAAACCATGCATTTCAAGAGAGTTAAACAATAAAGCAATAAAGTTGCCAGAGTAGAGAATGCTAGGCTTGAGTGGTTCATTTTATTTCTTATTTCATAATCAGCTTAGAGCCCACCTCTACAATGTTCACTTTTTCTGTCATTTTGAGTCATTCATCTTTAGTCCATGTAACTGAATGCTAGAAAATAGATTTGCATTTGTTCCCATGACCTAAGTAATATACATATTGTTGCTCAGTGATGTCACTCTTAATTCTTTCTGTCACATCAGTAAACATTTTTTTTTCAATGATGGGTGCAGGAGGTCAGTACGCCGATCTGTTGTGGAAGATCGGAAAGTGAGAGAACAGCTGGATGACATGGAGGATCATCGACCCTTCTTCACTTATTGGGCAACCACTGTGCAAGTTCTTGTAATGATCATATCACTCGTCTGCTATGGCTTTGGACCGATTGGTTTTGACCTGCATCAACGCTCAAGTTTGGTATGTACACTGTGTCATGATTTTATATTTTTGAAGTATATAAACAATAATTAAATCATATAATTATTGGTTTCTTCACAAATTCTTTAAATGGATGTGCACATATTACCTATCTGTCTCAGGAGAAACAAACTTAATTTAAAATGTAATAATCAATATATAATTTGAATAATAATTTGGAGTCCATTTTATATTTGCTAATGCTATTTTAACTTTTTCTTTCCAGGTTTTGGTAACTAGCCTTTCTCTGCAACAAGTTGATTACATGGAACCATCAAACTTTTGGATTGGACCTAGAGCAGTAAGTAAATCTTAACCCCAACAATGCCTTTGATTCCTTGATTCTTATGAAATGATGTGTTATAGCATCATGATTGAATCCAAAGGAATTGAAAGTTTTTTCACCTTTATTGTAATAAATTATGTTCGTTAAAGACTCAACTAAGGCATTTATATTAATCACCATGAGTGTCAATGAGTTCAATTAGTTTTACATCTCAGTCTCCGTTGAATGAGTCAGAATAACCAAGCTATTTGGTTGATTTTCTGAATTCAGGTTATTATCACATTGTTTTTGTTTGTATAGACACTGCATTTCTGAGAAAATATCATCAATTGCTTCTATGAATATTTGGTTGACTAATATTTCCTTTTTTACTACAGGCGGACCTTATTCATTTGGGAGCAAAGTTTGCTCCATGTATGCGGAAGGACTACAAGGTAATGAAAGAAATTGAAAAAGCAAGAGAAAAAGAAAGGGAGACTGCTTGTTGTATAAGAAATGATGATTCAGGATGTGTACAGTCATCTCAGGCAGATTGTTCAGTAAGTATATAACTCATCTTCTGATACAGTAAATAATTTGAAGAGCCTAGGAATTCCAAATTTGTTACATTTTTCCCATCATATGGAACATAAAGTTGATCGCAGAGTATAATGGCTCTGGCTTTTCTCCATGGTCTGTTTCTCTGAATCCTTTCTTTGATCGCCTCATCCTCCCAAGGTACTTAAATCAGTTAGCTCCATTGACCTGCTTAATATGAATCACCTCAGTTCTTTGGAAATTGGTTTGATTTCAGTATTCCCTTAATTCAGTGAAAATATCACCATCTTATTTCATTACCAATTTAAAAAACATCTTACTCGTGATGAACAAATTAAAAAAAACATCCGATTTATGGTGAAGAATGAAGACAACGGTTTTCTCTTAACACTAGAAGGACGGCAGGGGTCATTTGACCCATTTTCAGAATTCAAATTAATTTTTCTCTATGTAAAATATTTTCAAAATTTTTGAAACCTCTTTACTTTCTCTATTTCTGCCTGAAATTAGATTAACTGGAAAAAAATTAACTCTTATTCTATTTTGTTGTATTTTAGAAGAGGTTATACCTAGAAGGACGGCTGGGGGTCATTTGACCCACAACTTGTTTTCGCGCTGTATCTTCATATTCCTCCTACCCTTAGGCTCTTCATTCATTATGAAGATCACTATATTCTGTGGCGTTGTAGTGCAGTAGGTATAGTTCTTGGTTGTGAACCAGAGAGTACCTGGTTTGATGCCGGGTGATGCCTCTAGACACCCATATCAGAAGTGTAACCTCAGTGATAATTTTTGAATCCGATTTTTCGGAGTATCACAAGCGGCACAGGGAAAGTAACTGGCACCCCGTATTACTCTGTGTGAATTTCACTCGTTAATAATATTTTATGGGTATTTTTCTTATTTTGCTAATCTTATTTTTTTCATTGTCGCCTCGAAAATCATGTGTACTCCTATTGATATGTGTGTCTTTATCTAGCCATGCTACATATAGCCATGGTTTAGTGGCCTTTGAGAAACGGTGCAAAATATCACTGTCCATCGACCCCACATCAATTCTTTGTGATGTTTTTGTCACTGCCCGGATTGCATTGCCACCCGAATTCTTCTTCCATGGTGAAACCCTGTTAGACAACATTGTAAAATATACTGTGGAGCATGGAAAGCTTCAAAACCCTGATTGGTGCTTGTCGAGAGAAGAACTTCTTATATTTATCGCGATGATATATGCAAGAGGCATCTTGGAACATCGGCATATGTCTATAAAAAGCTGCTGGGATAAAACTTGGGGCTCAAAAATTTTCTCGAGTGCAATGCCAAGGGGTCGATTCTTGAATGTAATGAAACATAAACGCGTTGATTCAAAGGTGACTCGTAGTCAAGCACTAATGGCAGGTAAGTTTAGTTTGGCTTCTGATCCTTGGAACCATTTTGTCACCAATTCCCGAGCCTGCTATAATCCAAGTGAAAGCGTAACGGCCGATGAACAGCTCTATCCAATGAAATGCAGATGTCCTTTCATACAGTATATGCTGAAGAAAGCGGACAAATTCTAAATCAAGAACTGGGTTTTGACTGACGTGAAATCTAAATACTGTCTGAATGCATTTCTGTATTGTGGGAAAGATGAAGAGAGGCCATCAGATCAAGCATTGGGTGAATCTGTTGTAATAAGATTGATTGAGCCTTTTAAGAATTCAGGCATAAACGTCACCTGTAACAACTGTTTTTCAACAATTCAATCGGCAGAAAACTTGAAAAAAGGAAAATTTCTCTTACCGGAATTATAAGAAAAACAGGCGAGACTTTCTTCCTTCTGTCCGCATGAATAATAAAATTTACACAACTAGAGTATACAAAAACACTCTCACAAATTACCAAGCAAAAAAGAAGAAGAATGTTCTTTTACTAAGTACCATGCACTCAGATGTGACGATGTTCGATACTAATGAAAGAAAGCCAGACACCATCCTCTTTTACAATAAAAACAAACTGGGATTGTATGGACAGTATTTGCCGGAAATATTGAACCTGGTCAGCTAAAAGGAGTTGGCCTGTTTATATATTTTTCAATATACTTGATCTGGCATCGATAAGTAGCTGGGTTGGAGGATGGTTCTCCATAGGGAAACCACGAATAGTAAACTAAGTCGCAAGAAATTTATTCAAAAATCCGTCGAAGAAGTGTTGGGAATCTCATTTCCAACGTAACCCTCACCTTCATGCTCGATTCAAATGCAAAAATTCATCAAATACCATAGCTACATCCCTAAGAGCACAGAGAGAAAAAGGTGCCAAATATCTCCAAATTGTCAAAACAAATCTTCAAGTGTATGTTTTTAGTGTAAAAACATATTTTGTGGAAAGTGCACCGAAAAAATAACTATGTGTCTGAAATGTTCAACAAAGTAATATTTTTTAATTTTTTTATAACAAAGTATGAAAAAAACATTATCCTTATTGTGAAATTTTGAATTATATCTTTTGTATCAAGTAATAATAATGCAATTTCGTGATTAGAGTGACTATAAATTTGAATCTTGGCCTTTGGATGTAATTTAATTCATTGTTTTTAGTATTGATAATTATGTATTTTTAACAATTGGAATGCCATAATTAATGCTTATATGTGTTGTTAAAGAATTAATGGGAATAATACTACAATAAAACAGTCTGTGAGAAGATAAAACACCTTTTAAAATGATAAAACGAAGTTGGGGTCAAATTACCCCTAGCCGTCCTTCTAGGTAGGGCGAAACTCCCGTCCTCCTAGTGTTAAACTACTTCTAGGAGTGATACCTGCTCACAATAGTTTTTTAAAATGGTTTCAGAGAGGCAAATTTCAAACCTTGGTGTCTAAGAGAGATTTTTAAGAGGCTCAGGACGAATACTCATTTCATATAAGTACATGTACTCAATTTCCATAACTGAATTTTAGAACTTACAAAGAGAATTTGTGAGAATGATGCCAAGAACCATAGTGAGACCTTTTTCATGTAAAACTACCCTGTCAGATATATATTGTGATGAGCTTTGGCTTGAGGGGCCTGGATACATGAAAAAAGAAGACTGGAGAATGTCATGCCCAATAATACCAGTAATTTTGGCTTTAGAATTTGAGTATACTGTAATCTCAGGGTACTGTAGCAAGCTTAGTTGAAGCATTCCAGGCTTGAGTCAAGCTACAGATAGTTTATTATCTTCCAACCTTTTCAATCTTAACTAATCTGTATCATAATCATCACAAAGCTTGTCTCATAGAGGGATTTGGACATCCAAATTATAATTGTTACTTTAGGAAGTGTCTGGATCAGAGCCACTAAGACCTGGATTCGACCTTTTGATTTTTGCTATCCTTGTAAACAGGCATATTCATCTCTTTCTCCTTGCATGAAGGGAAAAGTATACACACCTTGAAATCCTTAAAAGTTTGGGAAAAAATGCTTCATTTGAGAATTTAATGCAAATGATGTGAACTTGGTGTCATGTCTTGAATAAATTTCTGTCATGTTTAATGAAAAATGACTTTCCTAGCCTCTTTCCTCAGTTTCCACATATTAAAATAGGCAACTCCTCTTATTTGTGGTATGTGTACAAAGGAGAAGGCTTGCCTAAAGTTATCAACCTGTAAGAAACTCCCACATCTGTTGCTTCCTAGACCTTTCTAAGGAATGGAGTCCTAGAAAAGGCTTTCCTCTTTGCTACTACTGCATTTGTCATACCCCTCAGCCAATAGTTGACGAGGTCAGACTTTGAAATGAGGATAGGAATAAAATAGCTGAAGGCAGAGACAGGGGTAGGGTATAAATTTACATATTAGGTATGTGCGAGCAGCTCAAAATTCAAGTCAAGTTGAAAAAAAGGCTGACTCAAGCATTTTTATAAAGCTCCAGTTGTGTTGATAATAACTTTTACGTTGTTAGAAAAATGGTTTACCAGATTTGCACAAATCTAAAGGCACCACAAGATATTTAGAATTCAATGAACACTGAGCGACTACTCCCTGATTCCTGAGTAGCCAAGGTGCTCATCAAGGCATTCGCAGAGTGCTCATTAAATATTGAGCACCTAGAAACAGATATGCGTACTTTCCTGTGTATCAAGTCACTTGCTTCCTTTTCCACTCAGTCAATATTTGCTTTCTTTTATGTTCCACAATAGATAGTCTCATTAAAGGAAACTGTGAAAACTGAAAATTGTCACTCAGCAAGGAGCAAGCAACCGATTCACACTACTCGGCATTCAGCGAGCAGTTGCTCTGGTTGCTTGAAACTCTCCAATTTTCTGGAGCAGCCTTAACCCATTCTTCATCATAATTGGCTCTTTACCTTAAAATAAAGAAAGACAGCCCGGCGTTTTGCCGGCTCTTTACCCGAATGGGTTAAGATGATTTTTCTCCTCCTGATCTCTAAAGAAAAGTTGGTTCATCTAACAATAAGAAGCAAAATCCTAGTCTTCAATGAGATAGCATTATCTAAGTATTTACACTCATCAGTGTAGGCACGCACATCAATAAATTTTCTTTTCAAGTTAATCTCATCAACATTACCTTACCTCACAAAATGTTTGTACTTCTGTTGCCATACATTTGTTGTGGAAACAAATGGGAACAGAACTGGAGCATTTCATTCTGCTTGCAATGGTCAGAATTAGTAAAGCAAAGACTTCCCATTAGGTCAGAATTAGTAAAGCAAATACTTTCCATTCCATCCATTTCTGCCTATTTATGTATCACTGAATCAGATAGAAAGTTGTCAAAAGCACCAAAGGTTGTGGGAGTTTATGAGAAATTGATCCTGAGAAGTCAACACACTTTTCTGCAATCATGATATAGAAATTAATTTTTAGCTTTATTTTAATTATACATTGTCGAGAATTATGAGTATTTCATCCACAAACAACTATTTTATGATACTGAGTTCATCCATATTTTTTTGCATGTGAGAAATACTTGATCATCTCTTATAATGCATTGCTTCACTCTGCAATGAAATTCCGTGAACAAATAGTCCACCTGAATGGATTTATTTCATAAAATAAGGGTCCACTGTGGTGGCAGAATTGCATGAGCCATTAGGTACCACCCTGAGTTGGTGCTTTCTCTTGCATACTTGCAGTAAAATAGTTATAACTTGGCATTTTATCAAATTCTACCTACAACCCATGCACCAGATATCTACACAGTGGATGTTCAAACTGACAACATTTATGTACTTAAATATAATTAATGACTTATCTATTTATTATACTATTTTTTATACTCTGGGGTATAAGATAATGATGTTGAATGTATTTCTTGTAAAAATAAATTTATATGTATTTTATTGTAATAAGACTTACCTAAAATTTGTATATGACAATGCTACCATCATAAAATCTTTTGTTTAATTATGAGATATAGCTTTACAGGTCTTACTGAAATTTATTGTGTTCTATGTATGTTTATCATGACTTCCTTTTGTAACCGAATTGTAATTTTTTCTTTCAAACAACTGGTCCGAGGGTTAAGGCCAACGGTACGTCCAAGATAATCATTTTCTTTAAGCATGTAGTTTTCTTTTAATGGACATTGCCTTTTGCTGCACCTATATTAGTCAATCCATCACTATGCCTGCTGTAGATCAAAGAATTTAACAGGATTTTTTCAAACTGTTTTGCCCTTTGTTGTATGATTTTGCCCGTATCAACATTGTTTTGAGGTTCATAAAATTTTAAGGTTTAACTATTTTGAATGCACGTTTTCATATTCATGGCACACAAAGGTTTGCTGGAAATGAAATTAATTTTGCAAAACTCTAAAGATCTGTTGTAAAACTTCTGGTTTTATAAAACTATATTTTTACTGTGAAACCTTACTGTATTTTTTACTGAGTAGAGCTGATTCTTTTTCCATTAAGTTATTGTATACAGTCTAAGAAAAAATTATTAAGCTCCAATTCAGATACATTTACTAATGGGTATTAGGGAGCATTTTTTGCAGTGCCAGTGTTTCCTCACTTGATCCATAATATCTTTCATTATATACCAAGCACTGTTGAAGAATTTCCTGTCCATTTTAGCATGAGATTGTGTTTGCTCTACGGAGTTGTATGCATTGAATATTCTGATAGTGTTGATGCCTCTGAAAAAAAAGAGTTGTTGAATGATTAGTGTTAACTCTCTCAATTGCTTGCTTGGATTTCCTTTGATTTATAAATGGTAAAAATGCCTACCATTCAGGAAAAATTTTCCTATACATACTATTATACAGCTAAATTTGTGCATCGCTTGCATTTTCCTTCCTTTCACCTTGTTATATCAATGCATTGCTTAGTTTGTACTTTCTGCTAGTTTGTATTAGCCTGGTTTGATACAGCATGATAATATTTGAAAGTGTCAAAATTGCTTTATGCTATGACAAAACAGTGTCTATGATGCCATATCTTATCACCTAGAAGACCATCTCCACATGGAAGAAATGGTCAGCTGGGGATTCTGGCCCTGGTGGAAGAATTTCCGGATCGGTTTGTGGATTAGATCCAAAGTGAGTACATTAAAGAATAAATTAATGTTTGTATTTATATTTAAGAGTGCAAATTCAGAAAATAGATTGAGCATACATATTTCAGTGTGAAATTGTGTCCTAACATTTGTTTCATATCTGATCAGGTTTTGTGAAGCACCACCTTCTGTAGCTCCTTATGAATGGCCCGATGACATTACTAAGTGGCCCATATGTCGAAAAACAAGCTCTATACCCCAAAAGTTCAAATATAAAGACAAAGCCGCTGAACACATGGTTTGTGAAGTGATAGGCCACCCATGTTGCATAGGCATACATGGGGAATGCCGTATTACAACAAGGGAATATTGTGACTTTGTGCGGGGCCATTTCCATGAAGAAGCATCTCTCTGCTCCCAGGTTAGTCTTCTGTTTTGTCATACTTCTCGCTGCACTCTATTTTAAAGTGCCATCTCAATGTTCAAAGGCATTGTAAGGCAGGAAAATATGTTTTTGAACGGTATGAAATGGCTCATATGCTTCCACAAAATAGGATTTTATTTGTAAAAACAATTTATTTTAATTTAAAAAGTATCTCATAATGTTTATAATTATTAAATTGTGATTAGAGAAGTCTGTTCAGCCTATTCAAAGTTTAACAAAGTCTGCCTATATTCAAAATGCCAAGATAGGAATCTACATTTTTCCCATAAGAATTCACCAACTTCATGTTCTTTGTGCCACTTCTGAATGGTTCTGTCGGATATATCTTAATATTTATAAGGTATATAATTATGCACTATGGAACAATGTAGAGACTCCATTAGACAATCAATAAGGAGATATTTTGGGAAGAAAGTTTTTCTCTCCTTTGAAAAGGCACAGCAGCTTACTTACTTCATTTCAGTTGCTTCAGACCATGCTCTGATAAAATAAAGATTATGATTAGATCTTATGAGGGCTAGACAATTAAAGAAATGTCCATTTAAAAATTTGAATCAATGCAAATTTTTGTGATAATTTTTAGTGAAGGCATTAATTTAAAGTGGGAATCCATGGATAATGTAAAGTTTACACTTACTGTGTGGTGAAAAGCTCGCATTTTTTATCAATACTTTAATTGAAATTCAAACCAATATCCTAAAAGTTAGGCAATGACTATAATGAATTTATAAATTGTCATTTATTTGAAGTTGATCAAATATTTCTTCTTCCTGCATCTCTCCATTCATCACCATTCATGTTTGCTGATTAGTTCTATAATATGTGCTTACTTCCTCATTTTAATTATTTTATTACTTTGAAATGTAATTAACTTTCAATTGTTTGTTTTAAAACATTTTTTCTTCATTTCAATGAGATCTTTTATTTTGAGTTTTTTTATATATTAGTATTTTCCTCAAGCTTTGTGATGTTGACATTTATGGACTTATTTTATCCATTGATTAGCCCAAAAAACTGATGAATCTACAGGATCAGCACGGTTCAGAACAACGCAAGGATACTTTTACCTGTATGTCAAAGTAAGGTGTGAGAGGAATGGGTTTTCCTGTGATCAGCATATCCATGTTTCCTGAATGATATGCATTGCTATAAGATGTTAGGGGAATGTTTCAAAAGTTGTTGGAAAATATTTGACAATAAATCTACTACTTTAAGAATACTTTCACAGCTACCTCTAAGTGTTTCCTTTAAAATCATATCATATACATATCTAATCCACAGCAGAGAAGCAGGTGCATCAGTGCTTTGCTACTTCAAGGTAGCCAAAACCCAACCCTAAGTGTTATAGTGCATGTATTTTATGTTTTTAACCAGCAAATTTATTTTTAGGTATCCTGCTTGGACAATGTTTGTGGGATGATTCCTTTTTACAATCCTGAAGTTCCTGACCAGTTTTATCGTCTATGGACTTCCCTATTTCTTCATGCTGGGTAATTACTAATTCTTATATAAGATAAACCCAAAACAAATACGTAGTAATATATGCATATACCTAATGTCAAATTAAACCCAAAATTAATAATAATGAGACCACCCAAAAATTGCATTTGGAGAGGAATCCTACTCTATTTTTATTAAATATGAATATTGAATTAGTCTTCAATTAATTTTCAAATACAAATTTTTATAATTTTTCCTTTAGTTTTCTGAAGAATTGAAACTCAAAAGATTTTTTAAAAATAACTTCAACATAGATTCTCATAAGGGGAATGATTAGAAAGTTAGTTTTTTTATGAATAGTGAATAATTTTGGGTATCATCTCAACATAATGGTAGGAAATCCCTTCTTTCTTTTAAACAGCTTTTCTCAAACTTGGTTCTGCAGAGCCCTTGAGGCTCTGTGGTGATTCTCTGGGCTCCATGTGTGGTAATTTTGAAAATGAAAAAGTCTCAAAAATTGAATTGTTAATGTTTTATAGTATTTTTCACTTTTGTTTCCTTTATTAATACATATACTATCCCAGCTAGCACAAGGTGGAAAATATCCCTAAATGAACGGATACTATCCCTACAGTTAAGGGATAAGTCATCTGGTAAGCGGATGAGATATCACTAAGCAAAGGATGATAGGGATACAATCGGAATGACAAAGAGATATTGGGCAGATGAATGTTCACCTAGAAAGGGATATTGCCGTGTTAGGATAAACTGTGTGGAGTCATGTGGCAATTATCCCTAAACCCTGATCACCGTTAGGCTACGGCTAGCCAATCAGGTCCTATGTATCATTAATAAATGATTTCTGCTACAACTATTGGCAGTAATAGGAAACTAATTTATATGGCACTATTCTTCATATATATTTACATGCATAGCTAATTGTTTGTTTTATTTTAACCAGTAATTAAAAGGGCACTTTCTTGATCACAACGCACAAGGGCTTACATGTACCAACTTCGAATCTCGAACAGCATCCCACAGTACACATTGCCAATGCAGCACCTAAACTGAAAACACAGAACACTCAGAAAAAAGTACAAGTGGGGCATTTGCATGGCCACCAAAAGCATGGTAGTTTGTACTACCATGACCAAAATAATACTCAAATAAAACAATGCAAAAATCCCATTGATGGATATACAAAAATGAGGCAAATAAAGGAAATAACATTTTTCCACAAATTAGTTTATTGACATACGATTTATTTAAAACAATGATAGCGGATAGTTCAACAATGCTGGGCAGGCTGGTAGCTTCCATGATTCCCGTGATTGGTTTATAAATGGCCTGAAAAAAATGAGCATGCAATAAATTCGTCACTTTCCATGGCTGCAGTCTTAAGAAATTCTTTGTAAGTACATTATTTAAATAAGGGTAACAAGAGGAACACACGATTTGGGCATTAATGGCAACTCCTGTAAACTTCGACCCTGTTTACTAAAAATGGGAAATGCATGCATACATTTGAGGACCGATTTAATGTGGTAACGTCATAAACAATTACATAAATATATTTCGAGCACTTATGGAGTTAAAACTAGAGACATAAATAAAAACAACTGGAAGGATAATTCTTCACGCAAAAAAATATGTTGGCTATGCTGTTCATCAACACTCCAAACAAATTCATTCTCCACAAAATATCATAACTTGAATGCACGATATATTGACAAGCACAAATTGATACCAAAATTCCAAAATCGCTATGGAAATTGGATTCATTTTCAAAAGCAATTAGGGAATATTATAATTTGTCGCAGCAATATTACGTTGTTAAGTAGCTTTGCGGGAAATAATGCATACAATCAGAATTTCACCATTCATAAGAATTAAGTATTACCTAACCTTAAATCGCACGAACAAAGCCAGAAAACTGAGCAGAGTGTACTTCTATTGCTCTATTAATGCAGAAAAGCAAAGTTCACCCATGGGAAAACAGGCAATGTGCATTCGGTCTCCGTTCATCTTCTCTCCATCTTTAAACTTGGCACATCATGGTAGGACGACCAGTGAAGTCACACTAGCATAGATCACGTTGATAGGTAGCTCTAAGGCAAGCTCAAATAATTAAGATACTGATACTACTGCCAAAAAAACATTACAAACATTCATTGCATTATTTTTTGCCACTAAATATCTATTTACATACCACTTTATGAGTAATAATGTTATAAAGGTTGGGACATGTTAGGGATGAAAAAGGGAGCAGGGCACATATTGCTAACTTATCCCTGTTTTCTACTGAAGCAAATATCCCTTGTGCTGGCTAGAATATTACTCACACTTCTAGCTCTGTGCATGAAAAAAGTTTTGGAACTGTTACTCTAGAATCCATGCTTTATGCAGTGATTTTGAGTCTATAGATTAAAAAAAAAATAGTTGCTGGCTTGATAAACGTTAGCGTGAAAGTGGCAACATCATATAAATAAAAAAATACCTAATAATATAGATATAAATAATTCTTAGAATATTAGTTTATGACTTTCATGTGAATTCATATTGTTCGATCATGTAATTCTTAATTACTATAATGTTGCAATTCTTCTCTTTTCAGCTTGCTTCATCTGATGATAACTCTTGTGGTACAGTATTTTCTAATGAGAGATTTGGAGAAGCTAGCCGGGCCCCTGAGGATAGGAATAATATACTTGGGTTCTGGAGTGGGTGGAAATCTTGCTAGTGCCATATTCACACCATACCGTGCAGAGGTATGAGTCATTCTTTTTTTCCTAGGAATTAAAGTAATTTTTTTAATCAAACCTATTTACTGTGTTGTTAGTTTGCTGAAACTTTCTCTGCATCATAATTTGGAGGAAAAATGAGTACATAGAGGCAAGTTTGTAACTTTTCGAGCCCAATGACAAAAGTGGATTTGCATCCTAAATTGAGTCTGGCAACTCTCTGAAGCTCATATATACCTGCAATAGTATCAACCATTTTCGGGTATACTGCTGCGTGATGAACTTTAAAGGCTCTATTTCTTATGGATTTATTTCTTATGGATTGTTAAAGAGAACCATTGAAAAGCAATTGAGATTTCTTTACATTTCTGATAGTTGTAAGGCTTTAAGAACAGTTAAAATGACAGTCAAAGAGAACAATAAAAGAACATTTCATGAATGATTATTTCATTGATATAGTATAAATTTATACTCAATGGTACTTACTGCTGGTATGTACATAAACCCTACCTACATGTACTCATTTTGCATTCATAGTCTAGTGTGTACTAATGTATTTCATTCTTAGCTACCCCTCCTTATTATCTTCAATTTATGAGTTAATGAATCATAGAAGTGTATGTATCATTTTCATTAAAATATTTTCATTTGGTTTGGATTGGAAAGTGAAACTATCTTTTCCTCTGAAATTGCCAATGATTTAATTTATTCTTTGCCTGCTATAATAATCACCATTAACTTCAGATAACAATAGACAAAAATTTGAAGATGAAAGTCAAGAATGAATATTTTGATTATGCTGAGTGTGTTTGCAGGAAGTAAGTTAAAAATTTTTATATTCAGTTGATGTCTAGTGTCAATATATCAGGTTAGTGATTGATTTAAGGGTTAAATAATTATTAGACTATTTGGATGAAAAGATTTGAGCTTTAAACAAAATTTAATTAGCTAATATATATTCATCATATTCTGCTTATGTATTTATTAACAGCTCTGTAAAACTGACTTTTCAGCTGGAACCACTTAGTTTCAGCTGGATTCGCTTATAAAGTGCCAACTCATTCCTTATCCCATTCATGAAAAGCTAGGTACTCATTTCAACTGTAGGTTGTCAATTCTAAGTAGGATAAGCCAACTCATTTCATATCATCTTTACTCTTTTGAATTGTGTTATGGGCAACTTGTTTCAACTAGCAATATCAAGCTTTACTTTAGTAGCAACCTGTTTTCATTTTGTATGACCTCATTTCAACTGTACTGAAAGCAACTCCTTTCCTCTTGCAGTAACCAGAATAACCCAGCAAGCCTAACCATTTAATGTTGTATAACATCATTTGAACTGTGCTAAAGTAACTGATTTCAACTCGTGATGACCAGTTTCTCCTCATATGTAGTGCCATTATCCATTCCATATGAAGTTCTATTATGTTGTTCCATTTTCATTTGGCTCAGTCTCACTGGGAAACACCAACTTCCTTCAGACCATATTAGTTCATCTAAACCACATTGTACATCACCTAATGCCATATCAATAGAATAACTTTAAAATGATTGGAGCTACTCGACTGATAAGTTAAATACACCTGAAACAAGTTCCTCATCACATGAGTTAATCCAAGAAGATTCTGGTTACTGTACAACTGAGGTGAATACTGTTGGAATGAGTGTCACAATAAACATGCAAATTTAAGAAGACTTATGATATTGTATATACAAGACAAATAACGTTGTTATGAGTTCCTCATTGATTTAGGCAATTTAAGATGAACTGAGTCACCAACTGTGATAAAGGCCACAGGAGAGACTTTTTGAAACCATCTGTTTTTGACTGGTGACAAAAGCTGCTCTAGGCCCAGCAGTCATTGGAACAGATTTTGGCATTATTTTAATACTTTCTCTCTGTCAGATAAATTTATGTTATATTTTAAGGTGAATTATGAAAATTAATTATTGAAGTCTTGAAATGCTGGGAAGAAAAACTTTTTAACTAGTACAGTCCTCTGATTCACTATCCCATCTGCATCTTTTTCTTGGTCTATCGCTCTTTGAGATCCTAATATAAAATGTCTCAAAACTATGTGTTTTCACCTTTATTCCTCATAGTCTGAGAATAAGAGCTTTTGCACTTAGTGCTTCATTGCTAAGTTTAGAAGTAGGTACTAGTACCCTGAAGTAGTGGAAGATCCAGGGAGTAGGGAGCTCCTCCTTGACAGTTCAAGAAGCACCAGAGCAGTCCTCTATGCTGCTTTGGCTGAAATTAGGCTCTGCATACAATATCCTGCTCAATTTCAAACTCTCGCCACTGGTATTTTAGAGTTTCAGGTGTAACTTGTTGGATATAATATCAATGTTGCAAGCAAAAATATTGACTTGATTTCCATTTTATTAACGCTCACTGATCAAGGTTTTGGCATATTTTATTTATGTTTTAACCAATGCTAAATATTCACATGTACCCCTGTCCTTGTATCAAAATCTAGGGTGGTCAGGTCTACTGATGGGGTTTGCTGCATAAAATATGATATGAATCACATAATGTGAGATGATCATGGTGAAAGAAGGAATTAACTTCAAGAAAAAATCAACCCATGAAATTACTTGCTAATCACACTAGGCATAAACACTTTCACTCCTGCCAAGCTCCTGATGTTCCCCAAAAACTAGGGGCAGGTGCAATGAGAAAACTAGTTTTGGCAGATTTTCAATGTGAACAGTTCAGAATGTTGTCTGTCGATGTGTACAAGGATTAAGTCCACTCAAAGTTCTTTGACAACTTAACATAGTGATCAAACCATCAGAATGTTAGGTATTTCTTTTTCCTGTTTTTTGGGATGAAATTCACATTTATATGAGGCTAACAAGCTCTTTATACCATAATGAAAGAACAAGAGAAATTTTGTGCTCAAATGCCCATTAACTGCTTATGACTGTTGGAGTACTATCTTTCATGTGCTCTATATGTAAAAATGGAAATTATAATTTCTTTCTTGATATATATGATAACTGTTATGGTCTTAATTTATTACTAAAAGTAGGTGTAAAATAATTTCTTTCCCCTCTGCTGCTATTTAATTATAATATTTCTCATGTTCTTAAATTTCACTCATGTGTCAGGAGTTCATGATGAAGTGGATAGTGATAAATAATGAATGAAATTTATGTATCTATTTTAATTATTGATGAAATGACAAAGCAGTTTAAATAGAAAGTACGTCTATCAGTCTTTTTTAGAGTCAGTATAGTGTGAGATAGGTTTTTGTGAGTAAATAATTACCATATTTGACAGGCAGACTAAGTGAAAGTCAAATTATTCCAGACCTTGAATCTGTAGACATTAATAAAAATGTCAATATTTTCTCAGTTATTATGAGCCAAAATGTTTGGTCAATTATCTACCATTTAGTTCAGTTATCAAAATCTTCTTGCAGCTATAAATCACCCTAGACATAAACACTTTCACTCCTGCCAAGCTCCTTTGGCAGGAGTGAAAGTGTTTATGCCTAGTTTTACTTACCAGTAAATACCATAATTTTCATTTGAGGTAAATTAGGTAATTTTCAAAATTTACCATAGTTTTCCAGAAATTTTTATTATCAGCAATTAGTTGCTTAACCCTTTCCAACCGAAGCCTCTCAAAGTGAAATGCTTCCCCTGCTATGAGTAGCATGAGAATTACTCTCTACAGAGCTATCTTGTGGCGACGAATCGTTCAGGTATGCCTTTCGCCTGTTTTGGAACCCCACTCAGCGGGACACTGTGCCCTTCTCCCAGGCACTCTGCTCAACCCCCCAACCCTTAGCAGCCACTCACTCAGCAGGAGGCCGCTGTTAATTTGTTGCATTAGCTGTGCTTTTTTTAAATAATCGTTTGCATTATACCCCAAAAATGAATACTTTTAAATGAATTTCTAATGATATTCTGTGTGTTTTACTATTTTAAATGAAATTCTACTGTTAATATCAACAAATTTCATTCATATATGTACAACCAAATTATTTAGAGTTCCACATGAAAACTCCGTTAGTATCAACGCTAGAATTTCATTTGTTTATTGCTAAAACTTGGCAAAAAAACAAATAATTCAGTTCTAAGTTAAAAAATTAGTAGCGTGCTAAAAGTTATTGCCTTGAGAAAACATTGCAAATACATACAATAAAATAACTGCAGATTCATGCAGCAAGGAGGGCTACTAATGAGGCAGAGGGTCTAGCTCACTTGCCGAGGATTGGGTCAGGGCTGTCGCTAAGCTGGGTCGCAAGGGTTTACTGCATACCTGAGATTATTGCTCCCGTGTTGGTCACTTCCGTCACTTCCCTTCCCTCACGTCAGCTATAGCCAACATTTGGTCTTTTGCGTTGGTTTTTCTTCATCGCCTATAGTCGACATTCATTCGTTTGCTTAGGAAAATTCACATCGGCTATAGCCTTCGCTAGTCACGAAAGGGTTAAGGAGGATATCATAGGAAAGCTGATAGCAATGGTAAAGAATTAGTGACTGTGAAACCTTATTAGATTAGATTAGATTTTATTTGTTCCAGAGACATTACATGGAATGTATAGAACATGTCATAATTCAACAAGTATATAAATAAAAAAACATATTTACACAGAAAGACTCATATAAATAGTTTTTCTTCTTTCACTTTGTACAGACATTTCTTGAGGAGAATTTATGTAGAGAAGAGAAGAGAAGACTCATATAAATAAATCCTCCACTTTGTACAGACATTTCTCGAGAAGAATTTATGTGATGAAGAGAAGTTATGTAAGAGTCTTTTGAAGGCATTCAAAGTTGTCACTTTTTTAATATGGCATGGGATGACATTATATAATTTTATCCCCATGACTTTGGAACCCCAGGAGCACAATTTAAAATTCTGTAGCATTATATGCAAATCCTCAGATCTTCTGGTGTAGTGGTTATGAAAGTTATTATTTTTAGCAAATAGAGACATGTTAGATCTAACATATAGCACAAAATAATAAACATTAATGGACAGCACAGTTAGCAGACCCAGTTTTTTTAAACAATGGCCGACAATGTGCCCTGAAGGGGGCATTACACATAGTGAGTACAATTTTTTTCTGAATCTTAAAGATTTCAAGTAGCTAGGAAGTTGCACCCCATAGAACAATGCCATAAGAGATCCGGGAGTACAAGTGGGGAATGTAAACACTCCTGAGTACACCAATACTGACAGCATGCTTCAGCACAGATAGCATATAGTAGATAGAGTTAAACTTTTTACATAAATTATCAATATGTGTTGACCAATTCAATAATGGATCAAGGAGAACACCAAGAAATTTGACTTCATCATTAGGTTCACAAACAGAACTGTCAACTTAGGATAACATACTTTGGTAACCCTTTTGTGATGTTGAGAATAACATAACTTGGGTTTCAGGTACATTTAGTGTTAATATGTTGGTCGTACACCATTGAGACATTCTCACCATGGTACTGTATAGCCATTCTGTCATATCATCGTCACATGAATTATAACTCAGAACATTTACATCATCTGCAAACATTATAACCTTGTTTAGGGTTGTAGGGTCACATGTAGGGACCAGGTTAATAGGCAAGTCATTAATAAAGATCATGAATAAAATTGGACCCAATACAGAGCCCTGGGGCACCCCAATAGATACAGGTCGAATATCAGAGATGAAATATTTGCCATCTTTAAAAAATTCCACAACTTGTTGTCGATTCGTCAGATACGATTTTAACCACTTATAAGCACACCTCTAATGCCAATTCGTTCACATTTGCAAAGAAGGATCTGGTGATCGACAAAATTAAAGGCATTGGTCAATTCAAAGTATAAACCAAAGGTAGGATTTCTGTTATTAAGTTGCTCAATGATAAAACCAATGCCAGAAACAAGTGCATGGGTAGTAGATTTACCTTTGCAGAAGCCAAATTGAGAACTGGATAGGATGTTATATTTATCCAAAAACTCGAGCAGTCTTTCACAGAATACGTATTCTAATATCTTAGAAAACTGAGATAATAGGGCAATAATAATGGTAATTGGTAATGGCATTCCTTTGCTCCATTGCTATGTATGTACTAGAATTGCAGAAAATGTAAAAACAAATACTGCAGCCCACTTGCACTTTGACTCACATTAGTAATAGTATTGGAAATTTTTGTTCAAACCATTTGAACAATAGCCCCAAAAATATTCCAAGCATTAATATCATAACAATATTTCACAAATGAGTTGTACATACTCCTATTTATTATTAAGCCAGAGTGAAATATATATAGAATTGGCTAAAAAGAATGTGTTTAGAATATACTAGAATGAAAAATATCTGAAAAGTGGGTGAATATTACCAAAATTATGGTAATATTCAGAGTTAACATAAATTAACATGGTAATTTTCAGAATGGCCACCTCTACTTGCTGCAAAGCACATTAGATAATGTTCACATCACCAGAAATAAAATAAGTGTTCTTGGTTTTAATGCAATTGGTGAATATTTCAAATGTAGGCACAAGTTGTAAATGGATAACCACTTGTATGACTTCCATTTTAAAGAATTGAGTGCAAGTAGGAGAGAGAATAGTCTCTCTCCAATTTTCTCTTCTCGTTATTGTTCAAATATGTTCCTTACTCTTCATAATTACCTGCAAAATTGCCGGAAATGTAACAGACTGTTACATTTCCGGCAATCCGGCCAGGCAACTAATCTTGGAACACAAAAATTTGTAGGAAAACACATTCAATTATAAAAAAGCAAAACTACATCAAGATGACTATAGCAGATTGTTCCTTTTTCTAATCGATAACTAATGGTGATTGGGGCAATAGATGCTCCGAAACTAATTCACTTATGAAGCTTTTGTAGTTGTTGAAGCACAAGTGGACAACTTTTTGTAGAATTTGGAGGGACAGCATTTGTAGCACCCCATTACATTCACTGAATTCTTAGATCTCTTATGTTAATTCATTACAAATTACTCCAATGAGAACTACTACTTGCATCCTCTTTTATATGCTATCCATCTAATTGATGTAATGTCATTTCTGGAGCAATTTTTTTCACTGGGTCTGTGAGTTCAGTCAGGTAACAAGACTCTAGGAATTTCAATTATCTTTGTAAAATGCATAAACCATTGTTATAGAAGGCATTAAAATACTTAAAGTCTGTATGACTTCATGATGGAAGCAACCTGTTCCTATAAAAATAAAATATTTTTTGCACTTTCTTTAATGTGTGCCATGGAGCATCTAAACATCATCTGCTCTCATTAGCAGATTTACAGAACCTCTTCATAGAAAATAATCAGAGCTCTGATAAATTTGAGGGTTTGAAGACAACAGAATAGCAATTAGAGGAATCAACTTAGGATACTACAAGACTTCACTTGAAGTTATGCATTTGGTTTGTGAAAAGATTATCATGAGCATAAAATATGTAGCTACCAGATGGGCTTCTAAGAATTGGTGATATAATCAAAATTAAAAAAAATTACCCTACCTATGATGTGCTTGGAAAATATCAAAATTCTTCAGGCTACAATATTTCCAAATCATGGATTATTGGTAATATTCCTGAAAATAATTTGAAGTCTCAAGTCCTAACATCTCATGATGACTTTCTGAGGGAGAGTCATATGCTTTGCATACAGAAACTTACAGCAGAGGTCCAGTTATATTTTACAGTCATGTCATCTCTTCGTCCATACTTTGAAATATTTTTTCCCTCTTATGTTTATATCAGTAAACTATAAGAAGACTGTGGATTAATATTGAAATTGAACCAACAGGTTGGTCCAGCCGGTGCTCAGTTTGGTCTTCTGGCATGTTTGGTGGTAGAAGTTCTTCATGCCTGGCCCCTGCTGCGACATCCAGGTCGAGCACTAATGCGCCTCCTACTGGCCACTGCCACTCTGCTTCTCCTTGGTTTGCTACCTTGGATTGACAACTATGCCCACCTCTTTGGATTCGTCTTTGGCTTCCTCCTCTCCTATGCTTTGCTGCCGTTTGTCTCGTTTGGTGGTGGTGGGAGTGGCATGCCGTTTGACCGGCGCCGCAAGGTCGCCCTCATTTGGGTGTGCCTCGTGTCAGCCACCCTCCTCTTCCTCCTGCTGGTTCTCCTGTTCTACGTGGTCCCCGTGTATGACTGCGAGGCCTGCCTGCTCTTCACCTGCCTCCCACTCACGCGTGACTTCTGTGCCGAGCAGAACATCGACTTCAAGAGGGACTACCACACGTGACGACGGGGCGGGGGCGGGGGGGGCCACAGCCGAAGAGACGAGGATGACGACGAAGAAGATGACGGGAGGGGGGGTCCCAGCAAATGGGGACCTGACCCCTTGGGCCCTGCCGGACTGCCGCCCCTCCTCCTCCTGTCCACCACCACCACCCGGAACGGCTCTCTCCTACCCCTTCCACCACTAAGCCACTTTTATAGTGCACACAAGTGTCTCAAGCGGTTTGATAAACGTGAACAATTTGTGATAAATATTTACCCAAATCATTGGTATGTAGTGGGCATGTTGTGAGTGAAGGTTTTTTTTTAAGATTAGGCAACATTGGGAGGACCCTTTAGCGAGGGATTGCCTGATTCATAGGTAAAAAAATGCCACATTCCACTCGTATCTATTTGACTGTGCCAACTGTGAAGTACCTTGCTGTCGTAATGAAAATCTTTTGGTAAAATTAATCAAGCCAATGTGTGAGTTTGATCCCCATGTGAGAAGGGAATTTTGAGAGTGAATTTCTTTCATACAGAGCTGTGCTTCCTGAACTAGAAGGCTTTGTTGAGAAAATTCAAATGATTTTTTTCTGAAGCACCTAGTGATTTTTGAAGGTGTGCATTTGTTTCTTTTGTTTCTTCTGTGATCATGGTACATTGAAATTTAAACTCATCCACTTGAAACATGTTTTTATCCTCTCACCAAAAGTAAGACTGCATCATGAAGCATCAAATGTTACAGTGCTTTTTCTATATTTTTCTGCCACATGAAAGCAATGCTCTAAAAGGAGAGTAGGTACCCATTGGGTGATACATTGGAAGGATTGGTTTAAGTAACTGAAAGAAAGATCCTACTTGATTGAAGAGCTGCTCAGTGTTTCCCTAATTATCTTTCTTTTTCATTAAATGGATGACTTCAAAAGAATGATGCATGCCATTTTGATACTTTATGATTTGGGTTTTCTAAACTGCTCTCATGTTCATAAGAAGTTTTTATTTACAAATTTTTATAAAGAAATATACCTAGCAGAGATGGAAAATGAATAAGGTAAAAGTCTGCCTTTGTTCCTTTTTTTCTTATTTCCATTGGGGGAAATATTAATTACTACAGCCTCATCCACTTTGTTTCCTTTATGAGTGTGATTTGAATGGATATGTGGAAGTGTTCATGTAAAAGTTAACATGTATAACTAATCATTTAACATATAATACGCTGGTATTTAAAATCACAGGGAAATATATCTCATTTATTTTATTTTTCTCTCTATTCAATTTTGATTTTAGCTGTGACATAAAGGAATTACTTTTGCTTGTTAAATTATTTATCATCAAAAGTAACAATTTTTTACCATCTCTCTACTCTGTGTTTAAAAGTCCTCTAGAAAAAGGCATTAAAAGTATTTCATTATTAAGGATTTCTTTAAAAGAACAATGAGCAAGATAAAGAAAAACTGGATTTGAAATTGATTCATCAATTAATTTCTTTGCATCAAACTATTCAGCCATATAATATCACAAGAATTTGAATTTCCATGATGATGTCATTGATATATACTATAGCAAATTAAGGTTAATTACGTATCAAATGCTACCAAACTGAGTGAATTTGAGAGCAGGAAGTAACCAATAAATTTGTATAAATGCTGCTACGTTGAATTGTGAAAATGAATTCCCCATGGTGGGCTACGAAAAGAAAGTGTTTCTATGCTACTTCATTTCCACATACTCCATGATGATAGATAATACAGTTGCAAGTCCAATGGCTCTTGATATTTTCCATGTTATGGTGGTTGAATAATATATACTTATGCTATGGAAATTAACTGCTGTAATAACTGGTTATATATGGCTATGATTTATCAGCTGTGTAACTTAATCAAAGGCATCACCATACATTTTGTTTAATTTAAATGCATGTTGTAAGGGAGTTTCAATGAGCAAACACATTCAGTATACTTCTATGTATTAGTTAAAGAAATTTTTAATCATACTTACTTATGAAGAAGTTACTCTCTGCTTCAGCCATTAACACTTCCTTATTACTGGTAAAAATTCAAAAGGGTGGAGAAAACCAGTATCATTCATAAAACAATTTACCTAGTAGTTTTCTGGCAATAATTTTGGATTAAACATCACACATCATGCCTAAAATTTTGTTCTTTTGCCTTGCTCATAAATTCCAGGAAATGTTTTTTTATTTAGTCATTTCATGATGGCAATTTGGCAAATTAAGCTAATGCAATATTGTCTCAGTATATACTACTAAGGCTTATGATAAAATTTTTCTGATAAATGATGATGTATTGAGATGATCATTGCCTTACATCCGGCGAAGCACCCAAATTGACTAATTCTCATTGTTAATTAAAGTTACCAAAGCTCAATTTGTTCTTGTAATTAGGTCAAGGCTGGTTGTTAAATGAAAATTTTCTTTTCCTCTTAGAGCATTCTCTTTTTACTTTGAAGAGTATTATTTTATGGAGCAATATTTATGAAATGTCAAAATAATTCACATGGCAAGGTAATGAATGTGTTTCCAGATTGAAATGTGCCGATAAATGTTTTATTTTGTTTTTGTGGACCAACTATGTGAAGTTATGTAAATGGAGGTGCCTTAACTATAACTGGACTTCTGATGAAAAGCCATCTCTAAGGAAGTTGAAGTATGAGAGCTGGAGGACAAAATAAAGAAAAAAACGAGCATTAGAAACTTCAGCAAATTGAGACTGAGTAGTTTGGTGCAAGAAGTCCCCAAGTTCAAGCCACTGTTTGCAAATGTACCCAGAAACAAGACAATTTTTCTTATTTCCCCTAGGCTAGCTTGGCATTTGAAAAGATGCTGTGCAAACAATCATCGATGTAAATAGCTGCCACCATCCTCCGTGAGACTCTGATATGTGAGTGACTTCAATCTGCTGTATGGCAGTGGAGATATGGGGAGGATGGGGAGTATGCCATACATATGATAACCAAGTGTAAAATACCAATAACTTGTGGACTTCATGCTCTGAGCTTTTTATAAGTGTTTGTACATATTTTTTCTCTTTCTTGTCAAGGGCATGTAATTCCTCCTTTCCATATTGTATGTTGAACTGATAATTGATCACATCTCTGCCAAAAGAAAAAAAAACATAAAAAATAAAAATGACTACATTATATAAGGTGTATCAAGACTAATAGTAAAGGTTGGTGCAGATGATGTTTTTGTGTGAGTGTGTGTGAGTGTGAGGGGTGGTATTTTCTATTGACAGGATTCTTTTGATCATTCTAGTGGCCCCAAATATACGAGTGCTACGTGGTACATAAGTGATTGAGGTGGAGTGTTCATCCCAAAAATGGAGTGATCCTTAGACATTTCACTCACTTCCCACTCAACCTTGGTCAGGTCATCACTCCAAAATATCAACTGATGAAGAGTCTGTTGATACAGTTCAGTGTTGTTGCATGCCGGAAATGAAAGCATGAATGTATTCTGCTTTTATATCCAGTTGCATTCACGAACTTTTAGTATTAAGACTTAAACATAAACAATATATTGTGATTTTTTTCTCCCCAGCCTAGATTTTTATATGAAAACGAATGGGGTAATTTTTGAGTAACGGTGAAATAAATGATTGCTACAAAAACTCTCTTGTTAATCATGTGGAGGAAATAAAACAAAATATATGATTCCCTTGATAATAAGTGGCTGTTTATTCCATTCATGCACAATAGGCTCATCTTCAAGCTTTGATAAACTATAGTAACCCTGTAGTTTTGCTCCTTCCCAAGTGAAATATTGTAAGACACTACATTCTCATTTTTATCAGTGGAAATTTTAGATCTCCTAACCTTTCCTAAGTATATTTCATATATCTATGATGTGGAATGGTGGTATAGATAGTGAGATTAGTAGTCCATGACACCACATATCACTAGTTGTCCGGGGTGCCCATCCCCCCTAATGCTGATGGCACATTCCCCCACAAAACCAACAACTCTCCTCACCTGCTGGTCTATAACTACTTACCAGGTTATAATTTGATAGCCTGTTCTAGGCAGTATGGAATAATGCCAAGGGGGCCAGAGGATTTGGAAAGTTTTTTAATTATTAGCTTCACGAAATCGTTTTTAACACTTTTCTGACAATAAAATCTTAAATTATACACATTGCCGACCACAGTTATATCCATATTTTTAGAGTTAGTTTTGAGGGTTAGGCTACAATGACTTTTGGCCAAACTGAAAAACTAACTCTTAAAAAATAGAAACAAAATCTTAAGCAAACTATTGTGCTTATTTAGGAGAACTACTAATTAAAACTTAATACAATACTAAAAAAACCATAAGGATGTGGGAGTATTTTTTATGATAGCATGCTTAAAAAAGGAATAAATTGTAAAAATGGGAATCGTTTGGTTATTATATTTTATTAGAGTAGGTAACTGAAGGCTTCTTTCATATTTCGAATTAAGAAAAAATATGGGTAATATATTGAATATTTCGCTCCAAAACTACACAGCTGGATCCTGTACATAACAAAATATGCAGTCAACTTACTGCAAAGACAGAATTATGATACTTTATACCAAACTTACAACTATATTTTGAATAGAATAGAATTGAATATATACAGCTCTCACGAGAGCTAATGCCGTTCACATGCGTGGCATTTGTGTTGTCCACGTCATACAAATTCCATATTTTGAAATGCACTCATGCATGGCACAAATGCCATGTCTTCGCTTTCCCTTATGTCCCTACCCCTTCCACCAAACTATACCCCTCCAGGACATCTTCTGCACAAACGAATGCCATAAGCTTTTGCGAGAGCTGGACCAGTGAAATGTGCAAAAAATAAGGACATCTAAATAAACCAAACATATTAAATTAAGATCTGTCTTTAATTAAATGGAACCCATTGACATCATTATTCATAGCTCGTATTTACAAATTATACTGGTAAAAAAACTCGAATAATAACAATAAAGTAATACAGATAACATCAGTACTGGTGGTGGTGGTGGTAATATTTTGACTACCTTGATGTCCTTTAGACAGTAGTAGTTTTTTTCTTTCCTCACTTGACAAAGCAAATTTTTCTATAATTTCACTGTTATGAATGGATTTTAAAATGTCTTTTTCGGAAGAAAGGACAAGCATGTCGAAGAGCCAGACATCTCCCATGCTGCTTCTTAGCCTATTTGTTTACAATTCTTAACCATTTGACTGCCGCATGACATGATATCATGTCATGGTTGTGTTTATGCTTGTGCTGATGACGTGATATTGCCTTCATGGGTACCATGATGGTTCCAGCTTTCACTAGGGGGCCTAGTGAAAGCTGGAACCTTTCTTGACCCATTGATCCAGAAATTTTTGTTCTGCTATATTAGGATCTGTACTTGGACCATCAGGCTTGTCGTCAGAAGAATCTTGGGTGTCACTTTCGTCATAATTTTGGCTCAGACTCTCATCATTCAAGCTCGGCACATCAGATAAACCCTCGAGTAGCTTACTTTTTACAGTTGACTAAATAAATTAACTTCTTCACAAAGCTCTTCACCATTGATTCCTTAATACTTACACATGTCACTGACGAGAATCGGCCTTAGGGTACTTTCAATATTTTCAACAACAGTGAGTAAACCTTCATGGGAAAAGTAAATCCTGTGGCTGAAGACTTAGGGAATCAAGGATTTGAGAGTACACTTCTGATCTTATTTTCGCTTATTTCACTTCTGATCTTATTTAGAATGTGTGTACATATATGTATATTGTAACCTTTTCCTTCATCCTCCACGGAACATGGGTGCACTCGTGAAGGGAAAGGGGTGGTGGCGGGGAGTGCTGGACGTCAATATTACTAATTATTTATGATAAACTAATATACCTAGTTATACAATTAAAAAACTGAAAATAGCGTTATTCTATTATATCTAGCTCGGCTACTTTGCCTAATTTCAACCCATCCCTAAAAATAAACTTACTAAAAAATAAGAAAATATATATGAATTGAAAGTTTCATATATAGAGACCAAGTTAGTTATTGAGGGAGAGGTGGGTACAAGGGGTTGAGACAAATGCTTCGTTTGTTGACTAGGGGAAAGTGGGGGTAAAAAAATCACCGTGAAAGGTAATGTGCAGTATATGCACGATCCTACAGTCTAAGCCTTTTCACTGTACTGTGATGTGACACATTGGCAGATGTTGGGAGGAGGGAGCGGGAATATGACTGGAGGAATGCTGAGTCAGTTATGCTACTGGGTTGCATTCAGAGATCTTACGGTGGCCTCGACGATGGCGCGGTGCAGCAGCCAAGGAAGATTATGGAGAGACGCGACCGAAATAAAAAAAGCTTTCACCTGGCTGAATGATTCTCTATAACTGCACGATGTTTTACTATACCACACTTAACGCTTAACATTAATTAATCATTGTAACCTTTCGATACGTCTATAAATCACAGTAAATGGGTAAAAATATTTACATATAGTGAATTTCTTTATGCATTTTAAAAATCCCCCCAAATTTTTATTCCCCCCCAAAATTTTATTCTATGGCGCAACTTACACCATACATCCCCCCTGTGGGCGGTCTTTCTAGATGTGTCGCCCCAGCTTGTGAATTCCTGAAAGAGTGTGGACTGCCAATGAGTTTTCTTACAATGTCCCCATCGTCCAGAACATAAATACGACAGGTTATTGGTAATTCAGTTATAACCATCAAAACTCAATTGTATGCATTAAGAATAATTTATTTAAAATTAAATGATGGTCCAAATATCACCAGTGCACTTGCACAAAGGTCAACGGTCCACAAGGGTTATAAGTACAAATTACTGACAGTTCAAATGGAGTACATTGTATGCTCTGTTATTGCTACAGAAATTGGCCTTACCAAAGTCACATCTGTGAAAACAGCAATGGTAGACTTAGATCAGCCATGTAGCTAACATTTCTCTACTTAGCTACTATTAGTATCAAAAATCATAATTGATGGAATTTATTTATAATAAGGTGATCAGTGGCTGTAGATGAAGATTATTCTTAAAATGACCAAAAGTAGAGGGAGTGAGTAAAGAATTTTAGGAATTACAAATAGAATTTGCTCAAGCTGCCAGGACCAGTTCAGATGAGTAGGAAATTTATTTTCTGGCTTCACACAACTATCCATATTATCCAACTCTACAAAATTAAGGCAGAAAGAGAGAAGGTTGGTGCTAGTCTATCATATTCAACCTGACCCCTTTTGACACAAAACTGTCATGTATGTAAGGAGGCTCCATTCTTTAAACTGACATGCCCTGAGGACGATGTTGGAGGTAGACATTGAAACGTCGGCCAACAGCTACTTAACCTGGTGGAAAACCCGTGAAGCCTTCATTAGTAGATGACTCCTAGTAATCTACTTGATCCATCATGGAATGTTAAACTATGGTATATGGTGTCTTTCATCAGGTTCATGAAAATGCAGACCAGCTCCTCCTACCATCTGCATATACCTTATTCTACTAAGACAAACATTTCAGTCCTCAAACCCAAATAACATGTTCAGTGTGGTCATACATGCCATGACTTTCCTTAGGAATCTTTTTCTTTTGCTAACCAATCAATTTACTGGGCAAACCAATTTGATACAAAAATTTTTGCTGAATCTCATTGTTTAACCATAAATTTTTTAAACATTATCTCCACTGCCCATCAGCAGCAACCCAATCCGAATGATATTTTACTAATAGAAATATTAGCAAAAATCGATATTTCTTCTTTTTTTGTTTTATGATATTATTTTTAGTTTTAATGACTACTCATGATTAATTTCTTAATTTTATCCACAATTTTCCCAACAATTCCTTAGGTCATGACTATGCTGCCTATCAGAGGCGACCCGCTCTTCGTGATTTTGCGGATGTTTGCAACTCTGCAAACACTGGAAAGCAAGCTCTGTTCTAACATAGCAATTTTATTTATTGAACTCAATCAAAGATATGTAATAGCAAGCATTTCTTAAATTTAAATATCTATTTTTAAGTAAAATGAAGGGATGAGTTATTTCAAAATAATTATACAATTATGAGTTTTGTAACTTTCATATTTATTCAACACTCAAGAAATATATTTCCCCTTTAACATTAGGAGAATGAGAGTTTCGCCCTACCTAGAAGGACAGTTATGGGTCATTTGACCCCAACTTTGTTTTATCAAATAAAAAACCGTTTTTCTTCCCATATACTGTTTTACTGTTCATATTCACATTCTTTAAAAACGCATCTTATAATTTAGTATGGTATTCTGATTGTTAACAATACATAATTATCTCTTCTTAAAAATCATGAATTAAATAATATTTAGTCGTTGTGAGTCTCAAATTTTCAGTCACTCTAATCACAAAATTGCATTACTTTTACTAAATACAAAAGATCTGCTTCAAAATTTTATAATAATCGTAATGGTTTACCATTAGGTAATTTCAATAAAAATACAAAAAATATTATTTTGTTGTGCCTTTCAGACAAATGGTAATTTTTTTGGCACACTTTCCACAAAATATTTTTTTAATTGAAAGCATGCGTTGGAAGATTTATTTTGACATTTGGGAGATATTGGGCACCTTTTCCTCTTTTTTGCTCTTAGGGATGTGGATGAGGTATTTTATGAAGTTTTGTTTTATTTGAGCATGAAGGTGAGGATTCCATCGGAAATGAGATTCCCAACTGTAGAAGAGGATGTTGTGTCGATGGACATAATAAATTTCGCGCCGGTTCTAAAAGCCCTGTAAACCATGGCTGTATGTCGCATGGCTGGATAAAGATACTCATATCAATGGAAGTACATATGAATTTCGAGATGAAGATAAAAAAATATAAGAAAAATAAAAAAATAGGAATTGAAAGAAGCCATTAGCGTGTAAAATTCACACAGTAATAAGGGGTGCCACTTACTTCCCCCTTGCCGCTTGTGGTTTCCCGAATGATAGGGTATAATAATGATCACTCAGCTTACATTTTCATATGTATGTCCAGAGGCATCACCCGGCATTGAACTGGATACCCTCTGGTTCACAACCAAGTACTACCCCCACTGAACTACCATGCTGCAGAGAAAAGAGAACTTCATAAAAAATTATGAGCCTAAGGGAAAGAGGAATATAAAGATACAGCGCGAAAACTAGTTGCGGGTCAAATGACCCTGAGCTGTCCTTCTAGGTATAACCTCTTTTAAAAGATGACTGAGATTTATTTCTATCAATTCATCCAATTTTAGGTAGAAATGAAGAAAGTAAAAAAGTTTCAAAAAATTTAATAATACATATTTTACGTAGAGAAAAATTAATTTGAATTCTGATAATGGATTAAACGACCCCTGCAGTCCTTCTAGTGTTATATAGAACTGACATTTTTTATTACAAAATTTAACAGCAATTAAAAAAATATATATTTCTGGCTTTTGCAATATTTTTACCTGATTTGTCGCCATATAGTCGAAGTATATATAATTCACTGTAAACCATGGTTCTAGATGTAGTCCAGGTTCAACATCACACATCGGGCTGTACGTGACGACGTCTTTTGTTATACCTTTCGTTGAGCAGTAGCAGGATCTTCTTCTTTTTTTCCTGAAACCCTTTTAACTTTGAATTTGAAATGATAAATGCATCTTTTCCTTTTCAGGACTTTAACGTAAAATCTACCGTCAAAAGCATCGCTTCATTTTATAAATGAAACTCAATTGTTGCTTATTTCTCTCGTATTCCTTTCATAGCAAAAATTATACACCAAACGGAAAACCTAACGATTATTTTAACGCTTCACTTCACAAGATTTAGAACCTCCTTCAAGTCACATCATTCTACGATTCATAGTTCCCTCACCACAAGTATGGCGAAAAATGTTAGTAGGCGAAATTTTCAATTTCCAAATTTCCATTTCTGATTTTCCCCGAGTTCCGCGGCACATCAAACCCTACAATTGGAATCACATTTTGGTTTTGTTTCACCTGTTCTACAACTGGTGATTATGGATTATGATTTCGCTTAATTAAATTGAATTGTCTGGGAAAGCGTAGGGAAATCATCACGGTTGAGGAGATATCTAAAACACTCGAAAATAAATAAAATTCCCAAAATAAGTCTAAGCCTCGCACATGTTTCTGTATGCCGCATCGCCTACAACTCAGCAAATACACTCTAAATAGTCACACTTTTCAAATTATAGTAAACCTATTATATCTTAACTGTATCGAGTATAGTTCTCGATTCAGGGTATATATAAGGGTAAAATGTGTGCTCATAAGTATCTGTTGCAAATGTAATTTTTTGCATTGATTTCCTCTAGCCCGGATGCCGCGTACAATACACCGTCATAACTATGGCTTTATTTTAAAATTGAAACCAAATTATAGATTGTTTACCCAGTATTCCTTTCGTAGGTGAAAAACTATGCACTAAATGGAAAATTAGACAATTTTTTAACGTTTCATTTCATAAGATATTGATCCTCCTTCGAACCACATTATTCTACAACTGATTGGACGCTATGGACTATTGGACGCAAACTCTTTCTATGCAAATATAATTTATTAAGAAATCGATTTAGCATATGTTTTTTTGATTTTACAGAGTAAATAGTAAGGAATGCATTAAGATTCACGATATTTCTAATACACTGTAAAAAATTCGTATTATCCATGACAAGTGTACAACTCGTTATTGACATCTTTAATCCTCAACGTCTTAGAATCAGGAAAACATATCATGATATTAAAATTATTTATCAGTGTTTTATTTCTCAAGATTTTGAACCTGATGCAATGCGCATCATTCAACGACTCAAGTCCCTCGCTAATAGTATGGCGAGGGCGTGATCCTTACTACGAGAAAAATCTTCGTAGAAAGGATTAATTAATTTCTCACTTTCCATTTCTTAATTTCTCCCAGTCCGGCTGAACATCAAACCCTACATTAGGCAATTATGTTTCGATTCATCGTATTCACAAAAAGTGCTCGATTTACAAATCGATTTAGCATATATTTTTAGAGTTCATAGAGTGAAGAGTAAGAAATCTATCAAGATTTACGATATTTTTAATGCACTCTAAAAAAAATTCATATTATCCAAGACAAGTGTAAACATCGTAAATTTCATATATATTCCTCAATGTCTTAGAATCAATTAAAAATATCAAGATTATAAAATTATTAATCAGTGTTTGTGCCTGATTGAATATAACTGCATGATAAAACTTGAGTATTTTTTGGTGTTCAGTCTACCGTCACAAGCATAGCTTAATTTTACAAATGAAATCCAGTCGTTGCATACTTCTCTCGAATTCCTTTCATAGTGAGAAAACTAAACACTAAATGGAATACCTGTCATTTTTTGAATGTTTCATTTCTCAAGAATTAAAAACTCCCACAAGCCGCATCATTCTACGACTCATAGACCCTCGCCAGGAGTATGACGAAATGAACTAGTAGTAGGAATTTCAGTTTTGAAATTTACATTTCTGATATTCTCCGAGTTCCAAGGCACATCGAACCCTACATCTGGCATTACAATTAGGTTTGTTTCCCGAGGTTAACATCTAGTGAATATGGATTATGATTTCGCTTATTAAAATTGATTTGTCTGAAAAGCGAAGGAAAATCATCACGGTGGAGGAGATAACTTTAACATTCGAAAATAAATTAGATTCCCAAAATTTTGGTAAGCCTCGTACATGCTTCTGTTTACCGCATCGCCTACTATTCAAGAGTATGTAGGAAAATAGAAATATTTCCTATCACTATATCATTATGAATACATAGTTATGCATGATCAAACTTGAGTATGTTTATAGCGTCCAATCTACCATAATAAACATCGCTCCGTTTGAAAAAATGGACGCCAAATGTTTTTATTTTCTTACGTTTTCCTTGAGTAGCAAAAAACTGTTCACTAAGTTGCAAATCTGATAATTTTTTAACGTATCATTTTAACAAACTTCTAACCTCCTTCAAACCGCAACAGTCTACGGCTAATAGCTCCCTCGCTTCGCAAGTATGGCGAAATAGTTTATTAGTAGGAATTTTCAATTTCTTAATTTCCATTTCTGATTTTGGTCAGGTCCGGCATAACCTCAAGCCCTGAATTAAGAATCCATATTGCTATATATTCGCGAAAAGTAAATCTCTCCTATTATAAAATCGGCTTGCCATATATTTGTGATTTTATAGAGAAAGTAGTAAGAAATGCATTAAGAATAACGACATATCTAACACTCACTTGAAAAGTTGAAATAACCAAGACAAGAGTCAACCTCATAATTCTTTATCTTTATCCCTCCACGCATTAGAATCAACGGGATTTACCTATATGATATATGCAATTAACAGTATTGTTGCCTGATTACATTTAACTGCATGATATAACTTGATTATGATTGCAGCGTACAATCATCCTTCATAATTATCGCTTCATTTTAAAAAGGAACGCAATTAATTCTTATTTCACTAGTATAACTTTTTTAGCAAAAACTCTATAAAATAAATAAAATAGCAGAAAAGTGTTTTAACGTTTTATTTCTCACGATTTTGAATCTTCTTCAAACCTCATCGTTATACGACTCAAAGTTCCCTCGCTAATAGTATGGCGAAATATCTTCGTAGGAAGGATATTTTTAATTTCTCACTTTCCAATTCTTAATTTCTCCCAGTCCGTCTTAACATCAAACCCTGCTTTAGGCAAATATCTTTCGAACCATCGAGTTTACAAAACGAACTGGATTTATAAATCGATTTAGCATATGTTTTTTGATTGTACAGGGTTGATAGTAAGGAATGCATCAAGATTTACGATATTTCTAATACACTATAAAAAAGTCATATTATCCAAGACAAGTTTAAACATTTTAATCTCCATCTTTATTCCTCAACGTATTAGAAACAATGAAATATATCATGATAATAAATTTATTTATCAGTGAATGTACCTGATTACATATAACTGCATGATAAAACTTCAGTCTGTTTCGGCGTCCAATCTACCGTCATAAGTATACCTTCATTTTACACATGAAGTCCAAATGTTGCTTATTTCTCCCGAATTCCTTTCATAGTAAGAAAACCATACACTAAATGGAATATCTGAAATTTTTTTTAACCTTTTCATTTCAAAAGAGTTAAAACCTACTTCAAGACGATGACTTCTACGACTCTTATTACCCTCTTTAGGAGTCTGGCGAAATGAGATAGTAGTAGGTATTTTCAGTTTCTCAATTTCCATTTCTGATATCCTCCGAGTTCCACGGAACATCAAACCCAACATTTTTTTATCACTTGTTGGTTTTGTTTCACCTGTTCTACAACTAGTGAATATGAATTATGATTTCGCGTAATTGAATAGATTTGTTTGGGAAAGCGTAGGAAAATCATCACGGTTGAGGAGATATCTTAAACAATCGGAAAAAAATAAGTTTTCGAAAATAATGGTAAGCCTTGTACATGTTTTTGTATGCCACATTGCTTACTATTCAAGAACATGTTAGACGATCGGATCCTATCAGTATATTTTTCTGAATATGTAATTCCGCATAATCAAACTTAGGTATGTTTATAACGTCCAATCTACTGTCATATACATCACTTATTTTTAAATAAGCCTATATATTAATGACGGTACATCTTGATGCCTCGTTCATAGTATGGCGAAATATCTTCGTAGTAAGGATTTGTCCATTTCTCGTACGGCTCGAAGTTCCGTCGTTACAAATTTGGAAAAAAATATCTTAGTAGTAAGTATTTTCTATATTTCACTTTCCATTTCTGAATTTCTCCGAGTCCGGTTAAAACCTCTAACCCTGCATTAGGAATCTACATTTTTATTAATTTGCGAAAATAAAATCTATCCTCTTTCAAAATCATTTTACCATATGTTTTTTTGATTTTACGTAACAAATAGTAAGAAATGCATTAATAATAACGGCATATCTATCATTCACATGAAATGTCGAAATATCGAAGACAAGTGTAAACCTTGTTATTTTTTATCTTTATACCTCAACATCTTAGAATCAAAGGTTTATAACCAGTTAATATATGTACTTATCAGTATTTGTGCTTGATTACATATAACTGCCGGATAAAACTTGAGTATGTTTGCAGAGTTCAGTCTACCGTCATAAATATCGCTTTATTTTAAAAATGAAACCCAACAATTGCTTATTTTTCTCGCATTCCTTTCACAGCAAAAACACATTACACTAAATCAAAATTTTTGTCGTTTTATTTCCCAAGATTTGGAACCTCCTTCAAACCGCATCATTATAAGCGCAGAAAATGAATGTCAGATTGTTGATTGCAATGGATTTTAGAATGCCATACTATATAGGATGCCAGATATAGGGTCATGTCAAGTATATGGCATATTAAATGTAATACGAGATATAAAAATGAATATTTGTTTGTTCGCCTTCTATGCGTTCCGGTACCATTCATCGATTACGGTGAAACTTTGTTGTGTTGTGCGCGCGCCCGCGAAGGTTTCTGAATCATTAAATCCATTGCATAATAGGTAGGCGAGTAGTTTCAACAAATAAGTGTTTGCACGCGAGTTTCTCTAAAAAGCGAGGAGTGACAAGCAGGCAGCGAAGCAGATCGTTTGCAACACGGTCCTATAGAAGTGAAGTTGTTGAGAAAAGTTAAAATACAGTCTATGACTGAGAATTGTTTTCTTCCGAAAGAAAAATTCTCAGTCATAGATTCTTTCTCCGAAAGAAAAATTCTGAGTCATTAAGAAATTCAATTTCTCCGTTAGAAAAATTCTCAGTTATTAATATTTATCCCTTCCCACCACGGTTTTATGGCCTGTCAAAAACCCACGATCCTTTTAAGCCCATTTTACCAGCGGTTTCACACGTGTCTTCACTTACACATAAATTAGTTTACAAGTTAAATACAATTTATTGCAATATTTCTTTATTTAATCCCAAATTTACGATAAAAAATTCCAAAGAATTACCAAGACCTCTAGAGCAAAAGGTACTTCCCCCTTATTCAAAACTCGTGTCATTTGACGTGTCGAATCTTTTTACAAATTTACCCGTTGACGAAGTCTTCAGTGTAGTGTAGCCGAAAACTTCCTGGATACTTGCGACGTAGCCACGGAACTTTTAAATTTAATGAAGTCGTGCACCCATCAAAACTACTTTTTATTCAACGGACAAATATATCGTCAAAAAGTGGAACTAGCCATGGAATATCCTCTTTCACCTCTCTTAGCTGACATTTTTATGGATAACTTCGAAATACAACTTTTTAACTTGCGAAATATGTTACTAAACAGTGGTAAACATTGCTACAGGTATATAGGTGATATTTTATGTCTATGGACGGGCGGCAAGAGACATTGTTTTTGAACTTTTCTGAACAACCTTCACCAACGAATTAAATTTACCTTTTAAAACGGAGGATCGATTATAAATTGTCTGGATTTATTTATTTCCATTAAAAATAATAAACATGAGTTCTTCGTCTATAGGAAACCCACACACACCGATGCTATAATTTCTAACAATTCGTGTCACCACCACTCCCATAAAATTGCATTTTTTCATTCGATGATCCACCTCCTGATTAACTTACCTCACCCAAACTCTTTACTTTACTTTAAAACGACTTTAATTTGGAACTCAATACCATCAGAGAAATATCCCAAAAGAACGAATATAGTGACTCAGAAAATGCCAAAATCTTAAATTATAAATCCAGGCAATTAACTTCCTCAAAAATATATCCCTTCTCACCCGATAAGACAAGACAAAATGGTTTTAAATGCCATTAATAGGCCCTTTGTCCTCCGCTGCCTGTAATTCCCTCCCCGGTGATAATGTTAAAACCTGTTTTTAAAATAATACCTTCAATTTTAAATTAAGACAATCGAGCAAGCATTCATATTTATATTATGTAATGAGCCACTTCTTGCCTTAGATAATACAAATTCGAGAGCTTTGGCCTGGGTTACAAGAGTAATATGAGACTTGTTACATGGGATGTTTGGAAGTCTTCTTCTGGTAATTTGCTAACATTAGCAGGTGCAATTCTCAACAAGTTCCCTGCAGCCAAAAAAGATGAGGACAGAGTCACCAGGGTTTAGCTGAGGCACAGTGCTGATAGGCTATTTAATAAAAAATCTACTCAAGCAACAGCTGTAAATATCGTACAAACATAATTTAGTAAATAAGTGTTTTTAAATAATGTTATTTTTCTCTCTTAGTACCGTACTGCACATGGGCTGCATCTGTAAATCCCAAGAAACTAAATTAATTGCAAACAGCCTATCATAATTCTTAAATGGGAATCCCTTGGATGTTCACAAGTGGCACATTTGGACGTCCATAGGCAGTCCATGGTACAACAAATGGATGTCCATGGACATCAGTAGCGTCCATGTTGAGACACCCAATGGATGTTCATTGGACATCATTGTAATGGCTGGGTAGTCGTCTCGGACAGGCTAGCCCTTCCACTCGTTTGCAACAGTATAGTGCGTGGGAAAGGAAACTCACTGTATTAGGGCAAAAATACTTCCGTGGGAATATTGAGATAACTGAATTAGGAGGGGTTGTTGGAAAAAAGAGAAAATCAGGAAAATTTAACAAAGGTTTATTTTGTAAATTATCACCACAGTGCTGTGAAAATGAATTTAGGTAACTAGTCCTTCTGTCATTACTACTCATATGTACAGCAGTATTCTGAGGCAATATAAATTTAGACTAAGCATTACATGGCTTTTCTTTGTGAAATGCACTGAATATTGTTAAAAAAAAGTCCTATTTTTTTAAATCAATTGATGGTAATACGAAATTCTGTCAGGATTTTGGCTCCAATTCCTGAGATGAGTACTTTCTCTTTGTTATGCCCAACGAAGTTCAAACTCACAGATGAAGGCATATTCTCTGTCACATGGAGTGTCGTTGAAACCACCGCTGACGTAATAAGTACCGCAGTTTTCATTACCCCCACTGTTGTTTGGCTCATTGGGCAGCCATTTAACGAAGCCAGTTGAACTCAGAGGTTGACCTGAAAAAGAAAGTTTTCCTCTAATAATTTTTTGTGGACTGAATAGCCCAGTAACGGTAAATGACCTTTCAATGGGACTAAATCAAATGTTTTTTTACAGAAAAGACTCTGTCCTGTCTGAGAGGTAGTCCAAATCAATTGTAGTATATTGGAGTTGAGGCTTAGCCTGGATTCAACAGCCATAATTTAATTTGTCTAGATTGAACGTCAAACGATCAATTATGATGAAAATCAAACGGACGGGGCGAATCATAAACGAAGAAACCTAAAGAAAATTTGGGTGGAAAATAAGTACAATGAAGACTCGAATAAGAAAGACAAACTTATGAGACAAATTTTGTGGCAGTTTATAGACTGAATTCACTAGAAGGCCTAATCCTAAAACTAAAAAATCCTAGTGTGCGGAAGAGAACTGCCATAGGCAAACAAAACCTCGGCCAAATACTGGCCGTATTTTCCTTGTCGACTGGGAACTGATAACAATAATATTTTCATTTTCAAATGAATTAAATTTTAGGGACACTTAATATTTGGGCTGTCTATACTTAGATTCGTCTGTTCGAGTGCCCTCTGCTTTTAGGATAGAGACTCCCAGTCATGAAACGGCATGAGTGAAGAGAAGAATAAAAGAAAAATGTTGGAAGGAATACTTATAGAATAAGTGGTCTCAAACCAAAATTGGTCTTATAAAGGGCTGTAACTCTATAAAGCTGAGGCCTATCTACTCTAAGACTCTGAAATTGGTTTGTCGGGCAAAGGTGAAACACATAGTGGCTGTAAGTGTGATAGGCCAAAATTCAGTGGCTGAAGGCAATATGGCCATATATTTGTATTCCGGATTAAATTAAATTGCAAATTTTTTGCAGTATTTACAGGCAGCAAATACAATGATTTTGGAATACTTGAGCTTTACACTCATCTAAAATACAAAGCAAGAAGAAGTTTGGGTAATGGTTTTCTTAATTTACTCATAATGTCCGCTGCAAGCATTTTTCGTAAACAATATAATTTCAAAAATTCACGTCCCCATTTAGAAAGTTCATTCTTAAAACACCCAGCTTGAAAATTTCCTGTCCAAGAAGTATGTTTTTTCCGTTTATGCATTCTAATGGCGTACCTCTTAAGTAAATGAAAAATATGTAACAGAAGTTTGCGAGTGCTAACGGTACTTTCAACTATAACTTTCAACAGCTAACGGTATCAATTTTTTCGCAGCGTTCTGTAATTATTGAACTCAGATGATTTGATTCATTTTTGCTTCTGAGCAACATTTGAAATTAAACTATTTTTAATTTTCGGGCTACAATAAGCGAGGGTATGGAATACTTATGAAATTATAGATAGAAAAATCTCAAAAATCTGCCATTAAACTGTAGTCGCAAATACAAACGTACTTACCAAAACAAACAATTTTGCCCCTGATCTTCCACGATTCCCCTCCCGTTCTTATACTCAGCAATAACCTCCCAAACTTCTTCGAAAACAAGTTATGCCTATTTCACTGTATGTACAAAAGGCATATTTTCCATTGCCTTATCAGAGGAACACTGTTACGAAGGTATACATAAAGGAAGCCTAAGAATTACAAAGGTTTTGACTCACCAAGGACTGTCATAAACTCTCCTTCTTTCACACGGTCGTGGAATCCAAGATAAGCTGAATCCTCCTTGACAAGCGAACTGATTACTTTAAACTCCGCCTCTGAATTAACTATGGCAAGGTGAGCGCCATCCTTTATGCAGGTGTTCTCTGCGGCATCAAAACCTCTAATTTTCGGATACAGTTTGTAGTACCCCACTCCAGAGAAAAGAGTGTAACCTTGCGGAACAGGGGGAGGTGCTGAAAATATAAAGTAATAAATCACTGATTTTTTTCCCGTTTGTTAAGAAACTGCTTTAATATCTAAACTCTCTCGGGATTTCCACCGGATGAATTGCTTGGCTCATTCCGAGGCTTCAATGTAAGACACTTCCATCTTTCTCGGGGCGTATTCATCGACGCCCAGAGACAGTTGAAAGACTCTGAAACGCACTGAAAGTGTCTTACACTGAAACGCCGGCAGCTTCTAAAAGCCTGGCATGTGGAAAATCTCGAAATAAATATTCATTGTAACACACCGGAAAAGTACACGATATTTAACACTTCTTTCTGGATCTTGAATAAAGTTCACCCTAAATTTTATTTCAATGTCTTATGAAATTTCAATCCACTGCGTTAGTGCAACAATATTTTGAATCATTATCTTGCATTGTGAAACATTTCCAATTCTTGAAAGTATGTCGAAGATGTAGAGTTTTGGCACTCTTTCGTATGAAATTTAAAGGAGAGATCAAGTGGTAGTTGGTAATAATAAATAAAAAGCATATTTTTCAACGTATTACCGACAAGAATCCCCTGTATTTTATTTTTCTGAATTCCATCGGAACAGTCCACCATGTGAATCACGTTGACCTTCAAGTTGCCGTGCAGTTGCGGAGAATCGTTGTTGACAGTGAAATTGGTGATCCAATGTCCAGTCGAGTTCTTCTTGCTGAAAATGTTGAATTCAACCTTCCTGTTCGCTGTTGCTGGTCCAACGTCACACGTCAGAATCGCACTCCCAAATGGCGCGGATGAGAGGAAGACAATCATCAGAGTCAAAAACTTGAATGCGGCCATTGGTTTCATCGACTTGATCATACTTCAATTACTCGTTGCTTACCTCCCTCCTCATCGATTTCATGAGGAGAGTTTTGAGCCTAAATACAAAAGGAAAGATTTTACATTGAAAAATGTTTTTCACCGAGGGAATTATCGAGAGAATAAGATCAAAGCAACTTTTTGTAGTACGCCTCAGATTCATAAGTTCAAATAAACAAGCCAAACACGAGCGCCATGAGTATAAGAAGTTCATCAAGATATAGAAAAAGTAGTGTTAGCGAAGAATAAAAAATATAGAGATAAAACCAAATCAAAGATTGTGGAGCAGTACATGTACCTGATGAAAACCCGAGCAGAACGTCAATGATATTCTCGGGTTAGCTTGTGAGAAACGGTAGTAGTTGGAAGTGAAAAGGAAACTTTTCACTTCCACCTCCATAAAAATCTCGCTAAAAAAAGCTGATAAAGACCTTTGTGTGAGGTGTTTTGCAGTATGGAAGCGAGACATGGACTGTGGGGCAAGAGGAAAGGAAAAGACTAGAGGCTTTTGAAATGTGGTGCTATGGAAAGATGTGTATAATGAGCTGGAAAGAGCGAGTGACGAATGAAGAGGTATTAAGAAAAGTGAAAGAAAAGCGGAACCTATGGAAAACTTTAAAAAGAAGACGGGACACATTGATTGGTTATATACTGTAACATGAGGGTTTGGAAAAGATAATTTTAGTATGGATGATAGAGGGCAAACGGTAAAGAGGAAGACCAAGATTGGAGTATTGGAGGACATGGGATGCGGACGATTTTCCGAAATGAAGAGGCAGATGCACGGCAGATGGCAGAGGATAGAGAGAGGTGGAGGGCTGTCGCCAACCAATCCTGATGGATTGACAACTGCAGAAGAAGAAGCTTGTGAGAGCTGTAAAAAGTATAAATGCCGGCAATAACCTAGAATTGGAAAACGGATGAAGTCCATTGCTAGTAGCCCATACTGGCTGTAATAAAAATCATTTCAAAATTCCCTCGCCGAAGTCTTTTATGGGGTTGGTGTGACAATCCATCTCGGTGTTAAATGTTGGCCATGCATTCAGTTCTAACGATAAACTGTGGATGATTGGTGATGAATGGTGTTCACTCACGATGAGCTCAAAATGACCTCACTTGGGGGTCATCTTCTAAAACTTATAATGACCTCCAAATGGCCACGTGCAATGACCTCATTTTTTAGTTATTTCTAAGTGATTTTACAAAATATTGGATCGTAGAATATATATCTACCTCTAAATATGGATCTGGAGGGCAAGTAAATGCCAAAAGGAGAAGGTATTTTACAATTCAAGATCTTTTATGCATCATCATCTAAATCATATCATCATCATTAATTATCGCTCTTCCTGACCACCGACAGCCCTCTTCTATACCTTATATTAAAGGTAAGGAACCCGCATTTCTTAATATACCACTTTTTTCAACTATTTCTCGACAATGTTCTCACAGTTTCCCTTCAAATGTCACCGTTTTTCTTTTGCATTATCCGCGGCCGTGTTCTAAAATTCTTCACTTTCAAAGTTATGACTTTATTATTCCTTATTCCTGTCGTTTTCACATACTCTACCCTTTCCATCTATCACGGACACCATTCATCACCAATCATCCACAGTTTATCGTTAGAACTGAATGCATGGCCAACATTTAACACCGAGATGGATTGTCACACCAACCCCATAAAAGACTTCGGCGAGGGAATTTTGAAATGATTTTTATTACAGCCAGTATGGGCTACTAGCAATGGACTTCATCCGTTTTCCAATTCTAGGTTATTGCCGGCATTTATACTTTTTACAGCTCTCACAAGCTTCTTCTTCTGCAGTTGTCAATCCATCAGGATTGGTTGGCGACAGCCCTCCACCTCTCTCTATCCTCTGCCATCTGCCGTGCATCTGCCTCTTCATTTCGGAAAATCGTCCGCATCCCATGTCCTCCAATACTCCAATCTTGGTCTTCCTCTTTACCGTTTGCCCTCTATCATCCATACTAAAATTATCTTTTCCAAACCCTCATGTTACAGTATATAACCAATCAATGTGTCCCGTCTTCTTTTTAAAGTTTTCCATAGGTTCCGCTTTTCTTTCACTTTTCTTAATACCTCTTCATTCGTCACTCGCTCTTTCCAGCTCATTATACACATCTTTCCATAGCACCACATTTCAAAAGCCTCTAGTCTTTTCCTTTCCTCTTGCCCCACAGTCCATGTCTCGCTTCCATACTGCAAAACACCTCACACAAAGGTCTTTATCAGCTTTTTTTAGCGAGATTTTTATGGAGGTGGAAGTGAAAAGTTTCCTTTTCACTTCCAACTACTACCGTTTCTCACAAGCTAACCCGAGAATATCATTGACGTTCTGCTCGGGTTTTCATCAGGTACATGTACTGCTCCACAATCTTTGATTTGGTTTTATCTCTATATTTTTTATTCTTCGCTAACACTACTTTTTCTATATCTTGATGAACTTCTTATACTCATGGCGCTCGTGTTTGGCTTGTTTATTTGAACTTATGAATCTGAGGCGTACTACAAAAAGTTGTCATTATGCATTCACAACACCACAAAAATTCATGGTCAGAATATATCAATAGCAGTGAAATGTATGATGCTAAACGTTTGATACCCAGAATATTGGTCATTTTTGGCATTTGAAGTAATGAAACCTACATGAGTTGATATAGAAATAAGAATATATTAAAATATCTGTTAAAAATTTTCATTTTTGTTAAGAAATAGTAATTGGGGGCGTTTAGCGAGAGAAGAAAATAACAGGTTGAAGAGTGCCGATGCGCATTTAAAACACTGCAAATAGTTCAATGTCAGATATTCGATTGTTGTGGAACTTAGGATTATATTCGCCAAACACCCAAATACCATAATTTTTGGCCTGTGAAATATTATAAATTATACCACAGTTGATATCAGATTAAAGCATGCGTTTCTGATTTATAAAATTTGTCAAAATTTTGTTTTTGTGAACCTGTGCCGTGAGAAATTTGAGGCGTAGATAAACTCGTAGAGACCAAATTCGTATTTCGAATCATAAAACATTAAAAGAGATGATTTCCACTTTTACGGAGTCACCCGCAATGCAAAAATGTGCGAATTTCCACAGAGAAAAAATCATCCGCCTTGACCGGGATTGGAACCCGGTCCCGGAACCCGGGGTTCGAATCCCGGTCAAGGCGGATGATTTTTTCTCTGTGGAAATTCGCACATCAAAACTATGCTGAATGATATAAATACTATACTAAATATTGAGGAGCTAGTATATTCCAAATACCAAAAAAATTGAATGTCAAATTTTCGATCACTGTCTAACTTAGGATACCGGAAATCTTCGATCCAGAAGTTATCTTTTATCAAATGTGATGTATAAATTTTAATCAAAGGTTGAAACGCAAGGTATTATGAGTCTGAGAAACAGTATAATGATACTGATAAACCCGTATTTTCCGAACTTGTAATGTATTAAAAAATAATTATAACATCGAGTGTGAAAGTCAGATTGCAGAGAAACGTATGAATCTGTTGCCCACAAAAAAAGAGAAGTGGTAATTTTGGGAATTGAAATATAAAATATCGACAAATGGTTGCAACGAAAACACATTAGGAGTTTGAGACTCTGAAATATATATTTGATCTGGACAGCTGGAGCGTTTACTGTTAGAACTATGGGTCTTAGAAAAGCATGGCTTTTTTTATGTGTGTTGTCATGTGTTCAAAAAAATTGCTAACTGAATGCCAGAATTTAAGAAGAAAGTTATATATAGTATAAAAGCCGGCGCCGGGTCATTCCACGCCACTTCGGACCTAAGTTGACAATTTACCTCTCAGATTTTGACAAAAATTACAGGAAACTTTCGTATAGTGGAATCATGAATACCATTTCGAGCATTTTGCGAAAATAAAAAAACAGCTGAATAACGGCTGTTTTTCAAAATGGCGATATTCACTGCCGTTAGAGTTTCGTAATCACAGATGTCAGGGAAGAATCAACAAAGAAAGACGTTTAATAGCTTATTTCAAAACTAAAAGATTTGATCAAACCAAATGTAAATAAATATTGCAATTGAATAAATATTTGTTTAAAAATTTTAATGATAAACATTTTATTATTTAAATTTTTATGTGTATCACCTTTTTTCGAGATAATTTTTTTACATAGCATACCTTGTTTTATATGCATATAAGATAAAAAATTTGAGAGGGTGATTTTCCATTTTAGAGAGAAAAAATTTTTTTGAAATTTTCTCCGTAACGCCCATTCCATTGTAATAGACCGAGTTATTCAAAATTTGCATTGCTTTTGCGTCTATTTTTGAATTTTTAGCTTAAATTACTTGAGATAATTACACAATTTAAGTAAAACGGTATTGAACAATTCCTTAAAAATAATAACTTTTTAAATATTTAAACAGAAAACGGGACAATGATGTCCGCTGAAGAACGATCTCATCACCGATGACGAAAATAAACTACGCCATTATTCGTCTTAATCTTCTCTTAATGCATTACTCATGAGACATTTAAAATTTTTATATCCTTGATTACAGTGAGTGTATGAAAAATGAAGCTCAATGCAAGAATTTTACTTCAATGGGAAAATTAAAGCTTTCTATTGGTCACTGCTTCCAGTTTGTTCCCATGAGTAATAGATGTAACTTGAACAATTAGGAAAGGTTTACTTAAATTAGTTAATTAACTATCATGCGAAAAATCATAATTTTAAAGGAACGTTCATTTATAGGCGTTGCGAAGTAATGCAACTCAGCTACTAAATTAAAATCACCCATATGATTGACGTGGTTGGGGAAATTAAATCCATTAATATATTGAGCAGTGGAACCATATAAAAAGTTTATAATTTTTTCCGATCTTTCATATTTTTTTCAAAAATGTAAGTTGGGAATGTTGGAAACAGTAAACAGTCGCAGTAACAAGGGTTGTACAGCCCGATGTTACATTAATGTTGTCGAAATGAGGGGTGGGTATAGGATGAAGTTAGGGGAGTGTAGACGGGAAAACCAAAAACATTGGAAACAAGGAGAGAATAGAACAAGGGAACGTGGGAGACCAAAGAAGACAGGAAATATGGGATGAACAATAAGTAAGGGGGGAAGGGAGTGGGGGCAGAAAAATATTAACAGGCGCAGAAAGGGAAAGGAAGCAGGTAGCCGGTATGAGGGAAAAAATAGGAAGTCCGCGGAAGGTTGGGTCTGCGGAGAGGGTTATGAGGGAATGGTATTGTAATGAAAGAAGAGGTAGGAAACTCGATGGGATGGGAAGAGATGGGACCGACGGAGGGAAAATCACAAGGAAAGTGAAACAAAAGATTAATGGTGAAAAGGAAGTGTGCGGAGGGTGTAATCGACAGGAGAAGGTTAAGTTGAGAATGACCGTTTGCTTTAGGGAAGGGGATTAGGGATTCATTTGTATTAAATTCTTTCTCTCGGTTTCACGAAACGGCTTAAAGGAGGCAGATAAGTCTGTTTTCACACTTACCCGCTGGATTTTATGGCTCGCCTGAAATTCAAAACGATGAAACACTTGTTATCCCGGTGGTGTCATGTATAGGCTTGCCATCCTACCGACTACCTGCTTCCTTTCTCTTGCTAATGACCGCGCCTGGTTATATTTGTCTGCCCCCGCCCCTTCCCTCATTACTTATTGTTCGTCCCATATTTCCCGTCTCCTTTGGTCTCCCACGTCCCCTTGTCCTCCTCTCTCTTTGTTTCCGATATTTTTGGTTTTCCCGTCTTAACTTCCCTTGCCATTTTTCCTATATCCATCCCTCCTTTCAACCACATAAACGTGATGTCTCCAAGTTTTGCTCCTTCGAACACATGTTTGGTGTTTTCATGAAAATGACAAATGCACATTCGTACCTGCGTACCTGCAATTTCAACAAGGATACACTCCATAGGTCTCAGATGTGCATACTTTGAAAATTAAAGTTTTTCTTCTGGAAATCTCTCTTTAAAAAGGGCGAATATCTCCTTAAGTTTTCCTAAAACAAATTTCTTTTGCCTAAATACGCTGATCTCCTTCCTCAAAACTTTTACATTGCTTTTTCCCGGGCATTTTCCTACTTACATCGGGCTCACTATAGAAGGAAACAATCTTTTCTATTGTTTCAGCGGACAACGCCCGACCAATTCTCGCGTGCGGAGTACGCAATATGCCCAGCTCTTCTCTTAGTTCCTTCATTTTAAGAACCAATTATTTTCAAATAGATACATTCAAGTTTTCCATTATTTTTGACACCGACCAACCTTTTGGAAGAATAAACAGAATCTGAATTTTGACAGCCGGTGTCTCTACAGAATCGAACTTCTCTTTCAACTGCATCACAATTTCTGCGCCATTGTTATAAAAAACTCCAGAGCCATAATGGTTGCTCTCTTTTTCATTGGTAATATTTTTAAATGACTCCCTAAACGTTGTCTGAACTTTTTCTGACTTCTCCTTCCGATAATTTTTAGAACGACTAAGTTTCTTTACGTTAACTGGGAAATTTTCCTGAAGTTACCATACCTCGATTGAGCCTCTCCAGCACACCTTCTTTGGAGAAAATTCACCGTCACTTCTGTCCCCACGCTCACATCCTGGCGCCGAACTATATATTGGTATATTGTTATTTTTTTCTTTTTCCTCTTCATATAATTATGTGATCAGATTATTTTATGAGCATGTCTACTTCCATTGCCACCAGGCATTTGTCTATTTGCAATGTAACTTTAAATAATAATAATAATCTAGTCCACCTAATTGGTAGAAATGATTTCCAACTACTACCACAATAAAAATGTCAAACATAGGGAAAATGTGAGTGAAGATTCTGACTAAGTAAACCAAATCTAATACAGCACATTCTTAAAACCCATAGAAAAAAAAGGGATTAAAAGTGTGCGTCGGCTGGGAATCGTACCCGGATCAACTCCTAAGAAGGCAACTATGCTGACCATTACTCCACCGACGCATCAGTGACACCAAACAGTAAGCTGGACTCTTTCTCCGTGGAAAATAACCCATATGATCCTTTCACCGCGCTCAGTTCGACTAGTCAAAACAAATACATTGAGAATGATTGAAATTCAAAATTAACTTCCTTGCCTGAGGTACTTTTCTAAGCTTTACTTTCTAAGCCATTAAAAGAACATGGGCCTTCCAGATTGCATCGTCAGACTAAGAGGACCAGATCCGTAGAAGCATCCGATCTCCAGTATGGAACATTATAAGTTAGCCAGGAGTTAGATAGTTCAGCGCCAGAATGTGAGCATGGGGAAAGAAGTGACGGTGAATTTTCTCCAAAAAAGGTGTGCTGGAGAGGCTCAATCGGAGTACGGTAACTAGGAAATTCCCCAGTTAACATAAAGAAACTTAGTTGTTTTAAAAAGTACCTATCAGAAGGAGAAGTCAGAAAAAGTTCAGACAACGTTTAGGGAGTCATTTAAAATAGTTTCAAATGAAAAAAAGAGCAACCATTATGGCTCTGTAGTTTCTTATATTTGAAATCGGTAAATTATTATTCAAATTGGTGTTGTGGTCCCTATTGTTTGTGTGACTTCCAATACAACCAATGGTTTTCAAGGATGGAAAGTGATTTACTTAGCGCCAACAGCATGAATTAATTGGAGTACACCAAGGCCCATGTCTTCTACCTGGAAGTTGTAATAAGCCTGCCCAAATGGCCTGCCCAGTGCATTAGAATCTTAAAGATCTTGCCTATTTGGTACTTACATAATTCCTGAACATAGTAGCTAGGTTAAAAATTTTAGTGAAAACATTACAGGGAGTAACTACATATTATACTTAAATGAAAGAAAATACTAACAAATGTATCTTTATTCATGGCAAAAAATTCCATCACATACATCATAATTGAAATCATACATAACAGTTATAAAAAAATGAAAATCTTCACCCTCGGGGGTAGGTTGGCCCATCCACCTGCAAAGCCACAAAGAAGAAGATAGTTAAAGGAAGACATTATAGAATAATAATGTATGCCTCTAATTCCATGCAAATAAATGATAGATCCTCTGAAAGAAGTGACCATTCCAATGATTTAAATGAGCAAATGCATCCCTTCGTCTTCCTCAATTGACTACAAGCACAGCTAAGCTGTTAGGCAAAAATATATACGTACTTTACACTAAGAAATAGCCATTAAAGTGGAAATTCTTTCTTTTGCTCAAATACGGCTGACTATTTGAGTCATAGAAGTTTATCTTGAACTAAAAAAAATCATGGTAATAATAAATACCAGGTGATATGGGAACTAGCATTAGATATGGAAAGATGGAGGGCTGCAATGACCAATTGTAGGATTGGACTCTGCAGTCCTCGTAGTAGTGATAATGAATGGAGCAAAATATTTCACAATCTCAAGTAAATGAGGCCATGAAGAACACCCCAGATGAATAATTCAATAAGCAAACTGAACAAAATACTATGATATAACACAAATTGTCTCTGTTAACACACAGTCATGGCAAGTGTAAAAACACAGAAATGAACCAATGGAACATACCAAAACCAATAGTTCTGCCTCTGACCCATTTCCACGAAGACATTCATCCTGTAATTTTCTTAGTTAAAAATCATTTAAATAAGACACATTGTTTCATATTTCACCTCAGGGCAATACAGCATTTATATTTTGGGCCACTACACAAATCATTTTCTCTGAAAATTCAAATGAAACCTTACCATATAATTCATAACACTGTTACCTCCAGGCCATCAATTAAGGGCCATGAGAGAGAATACCATCACAGGAGAGGGAGACAGATTAAAATTTAATTAAAAAGAAGTGAGAAAAATATGAACAGGCTCTCTGTGGCTATGGAAGTACAGGAAGGGTTCAAATCAATAAATCCTACTTTCCGATTCAATGTGTCCACTTTCTAATTCACAATTGGGTCAATTTTGTCATTTGCATGAGTGAGCTATCCCCTCATTCCCTACTTCGAAGTAGGGAAAGTAGGGAAACTTCGAAGTAGGTGCATCCAGTTTCTACTTACATGCAATATCTGAAGATATGTGCTTCAGACAGCAAGGTAGCAAATCTGGTGGAGCTTATCAGTTTGAAGTTAATGAGATATGTTAAGAGCAACATTTTTTCTCCCTTTCCATTCCCTACTTTTCCCACTACATCATGGGATGAAAAACATTCCACACAGACCTGAAACTAAAATAAGGTGATTTAGTCAGATGCTGATTCAACTAACCTTACAAATGCAACAATGATATCAAAGTTCAATGAATGTGTCCAAATTTCTGAGGTTAACAAAAGATATAATCCAGAGCATTGTCAAAACAGTGAACCTTTAAAATAAACAAGAAAAATTTTTGCCTGGATTTTGCCCAGTAGGCATTTTTATTGCATGATAAAATTTACTGACCGAAAATTATGAAGATGCACCTGTTTCTAGTTAAAAGAAGTCTTTGTATTACCAGACTATATTTATTATGTGTATCTGGATAATAAATTCTTGAACAATGTTGTATTGAAAATGATGCCATAGTGTTGAAACCGCAGTCAACGAAATAAATATCGTCTGGATGGGTGTGGAAAGCTGCATTCCACTAAGTACAGCCTGAAACCTTTAAAGACATCCAAACTCCTCCACTCACTAATTGTGTGTCTAAAAACACCAGATCAATTTCCACTGAAACTACTGGCCAAAATACGACTCAAAATGACCCCACCTTAGCAAAAATTGTGGCAAAGATTACACTGATAACAATACTTTGCCATTTACCATGTGGATGACCCGATTTAGCGACCAATACAGCAGGAAATTCTTTTTTTAGGTTTTAGCTAAAAAGGGTACACAAGTGAAAATTTTCGGAGGAATGAAGAAATTAGATACTAAAGAAGATACCAAAGTAGTTTGGAAATCGTATATGCTTAAAAGCGTCCATTGCCTATTCCGTAAATCACAGGACGTAATATTATGTCTCCTATCGCCTTCGTGAAAATTCATGTGGACGTATTATTACGCTTTTAAACCTAAAAGTATTGAAAATAAATACACAGTGAGTACCTTTGAATACTAAGATATAACTATCAATATAAAGAACATCTTCATAAAAAATAGACACTGAACAATGTATAATTCTGTTCAAAGAAAAAAATCAGACTTACCTACTCATTCATTTAAATCGAATAATATGAAACAGAGCTATTCCTTAATGTAGTTTACAGTTGGTAAACTAGTAAAGAGACTAGGAAAATAAAAGTATGATAACTTAAAACATAAAACCAGACTTTGTAGTCTTCAAAGCCAAATCACATACTACATCACAATTACACAAAAAATGAAATTAGATTCTACCCTTTGAATATATGGACACATATTCCATATATGTCTTATATATGTCCCATATAAGGGGCTTTAGTGTGGGTACAGAGTAAAATTTGTAATATTAAAGGTATGGTAGGGTCGGATGCAACCCAAAACAAGAGAGCTCATGGGAAAACTGAATGTAGGTAGCCAAAGTCACTTACCCGGTTGCTGCAACCACTCCTACACATTTAGTGCGACTTTCTGATAGAGTCCCTGGCCAACTCATCCTCCTATGAAGAGAGGGGGGAACAGGGGAGTGGAATACTAAACGCTCGGGTCGAATCCGACCCCCACCGTTTGAGGGTTAAATACAATTTGTTAAATAAATGAAACAAAATCTTTATTTTGCAGGCGTTCTTTTATTTCTATCTGGAATTTTTTCCCATAGTGTGTTCAATCTTTTCCAAAGCAAAAGGCCTCTTTCAGAGAAATATCATCCTAACTGCCAGAACTGACTTCCCACTCTGTTTCCAAATTGTGTTCATTCATGAATAGTTCTTCATCATCACAATCATCTGACTTTTTTTCAGCTATTCCTGCCACTGCTCAGATTTTCTGCTAGCAGCCATTATCAAAATAAAAAATATAATGTGCGATGTGATGGAGGTTGACCATATTCAATCATATAAAAATGAATAAATTTGATATAAAATCTATCAAATCAATAAAAGAATGCCATGCACAAACCTTGCAATAATAAACAGTAAACCTTGGTGGAATAATAGGTAAGTGGAAAAATATTGCGTATGTTACTCAGGTGCTCCTATGCGTTTGCTATGAGATAAAAATTAGAACAAAATAAATACAATTAGATAAATATTGAAAAGATATCAATAATTTAAGGCCTATAAGGTCATCAAAAGTAGTCATCAAGATAACAACAATACACAGCCAGCCTACCAAATAGCAATGAATAGAAAAGCTTCATGTTGTCTGTTCAAAACTGGCATGTAAGAGGCCGTGTGGGATACTTAGGTGTCCCAAACGTCTTTGCTACGAGACACTGATGATATATACTAAATATTAGGGTTTAAACAGCTGTGGGTGGATAAGAAAGCTTTGTTTGGAAGGTATTGAAATGGTGAGAAGGCTACAATGTATTACAAAGCAAAAATTCTAAAGCCAATGACCTTGGGATATCATGATATCCCAAGCGAGTAGTGGAGTATAAACTCTTGTGGCTTCACGAAAAATCTGATATCATTGAGAAGAAATATCCAGGCCAATCGAAAGCTTAGATGAGGTGAAATTAATTCCTTTACAGTCCTCAATCGCCTTGATTTATTTGACAGTTTATTCAATGTTGGTGCTAAATATCTTTCTCTAATTCTCCTCAGCTTTTCACATTTTCATAAGGGACTGCTGGTTTTCATTATGGTCCACCATATGCATGTTCTTGTCTCCCATAAAATCTTTGCATCTTGGCTTCTTTAATAAGCATGGCTTACACCTCATTTTATCTCTCCCCTGGCTTATTTTACTTTCTAAATTCATTTCAAGTCATCAAATTAATTGTCAGGTCTTTTATGACTCATTCATGTCATTGTTACCATCTTTCTTTTGCTATCTTTGAGATTTCAGTGACTCTTTTTTATCTCATTCTTTTATTTATGATACTATCCCTTTGTTTTTTATCTAGCTCTAACATATAATTTTTGCATTTTCTAATTCTAGTTTTCCATCTTGAATTCACTTTCTGTCAGTGTACAGTGCACCTGTTTTATGTTTCTTAAACCTTAAACATCATTATGTGGAGTAATGTGTTCACCTCATCCACTATCCATGGATGGGATGAGTCATTGCAAAGTGACAAAAAATAGCTTCTTTACTTATTAGCTCTCATAGCTGCACATAGCTATCATTGTAAAATTGTTGTGCCACATGATAATAAAAGAAATGATGAAGTGTGCAGAAGAGTAGAAAAGGAAAGAAGTTATCAACAGATATCAAGAAGAGAATAACCAAAGCTAAGAAGGCATTCATTATTAAAATCCAACAACTGTTCTCAAAGGTGATGTGCCTACAACCTAGGAAACAATGTGTGAAAACATTTGTGTGGAGTGTGGCACTCTATGGATCGGAAGCATGGACCATGGGGAAATCTGACCAGAAAAGACTCAAAGCCTTCGAAACCAGGTGCTGGAGGAGGATGCTGAAGATAAAATGGATGGAAAAAATAAGAAATGATTAAGTGTATGGAAAAGTAGAAGAGGAATTACCACATGGAACACCATATGGAAAAGAAGAACCAGATAGCACTCCCTGAGACACAATGGGTTCATGAAAAAAATAATTGAAGGTAAAATAGATGGAAAAGTCCCTAGAGGTTGATTTAGGAATCATTACATGGACCAAATAAAGAGGAAAATACATAGGGAGAAATGCTAGGAAGTAAAGAAACTAGCATTAGATATGGATGGGTGAAGGGCTGCTGTCAACCTATCTTAGGATTGAATGATGATGATAGTAAAACTGCTTTATATAGATGGGAAGCACCCTTCAACAGAATGACAATGGCATGCTAAGAACACATATATATACATAATACAGAAGAAAGAGAGGGAAGGTTCTGCCAGCGGCTGGCATTTTTCCACATGACAGGCAGAGGGCGGTTCAAGTCAGGCATAAAAAATGAATGTTCAGAAAGGATAGTGGAAAACGTGACTAAAAATAATTGAATAAACCATGCTCATAGAGGATGAGTGAGGTGTTACTTTGAAGAATGATCAAAGACTGTCTGTTGAATTCTTGAAATAGTGTATTTAAACTATACTTAATTTTAATGCTCCTTAGATATTCATTTGAAACCTGCCATCTTGATAACCATGAGAAATACAATGTACCTACAAGGGTATTTTACAATGCATTAACTCAAACAATTATGTTCTTCTTGGGAAAAAATGTCATTAGTTAGGCTTCAATGGTTCATTGAACTAGATGCTTCAATAGTAATTTTTATAAGGTTTGTTTACTGGACAAATCTAATCTAATCTTGAGACACATAAGAAGATTTTTAGGTTTTTGGGGATGTTTGGATTGAAATGACATTACTTCAAGCGTAGAATGAGATAATACATTACTAATGCTACTGAGGAATCCATCTTTTTAAAACCTGTGCCATAAATTATTGATTTTAAATTCCCATTGGTTTCAAAATAAGCTATTTGTTCTTTAATAATTTAATTGAAAATTGGAGGTCAATGGTGGGTCATAATTCTAACCTTGCTTTGATGTTATGTTTGGTTATGATGTTAAAATCCCGCTTAGATTTTTTTGTATTGATGCACGCAAATAAACTATTCACAATGCATTGAGAATGGAGATAGGAGTCACTGGCCAAGATTTTGTGTTTGAAAAGTATAACATTCCCTCAGCCTCACTACATTAGTCTTCTGCTACAGTTAAAAACAATTTTTGGGAAACGTTTTGTGAACTTAGGCAATGCCATTACACTCAGAGGAAGTGACTGATCAGAAGGATACAGTAAGGTTTATTTGTCATACAACAAGCAAGGAGGAGTTTGCCAAATATTAACATGATTGCCTTTTTTCGCCAGTAGTACATTCAGCATTGAAAGGGCATTGATAACAATTCCAACGGAATCCATCCCAAAGCTTTTTTTGCCAGATACCACACAAATTTGACTCTTGAGCACTTGTTATGGGTGTTCGCTGATTTCCAAACACTTCATTAACATTCCTCTTTGCCTCATTCTCCAGTTGATGTTTGTGTCATAGTTTTCATCCACTTCATCTTCATATTCAGTGACAATAACCTCAACACATGTTTTCTAGATTCAAATTCAGAATATTGTCCAAATCAAGCCCACAACTTGATGTTATGGAATTTTATTAATTAATAGTTTTAACCCCCTTATTCTAAAACCAATGTTGTATTGCTTCACCATGGGGTCCCTGATACATTTTCCTTGCTGCTCATCAAGGAAAAAATTCTGTCTCTCGATTAATTTTTAAGGTAGTACATACCTACCTATAATCTATATTGTCATGTAAGGCAAGGATTTCTTTAATCGGAAGCAGAAAACCATCAAAACAAGGAGGCTGACCTCCATTTTGTGGAACATTTGGTGCCCATCCTGTTAAATTACAACTTCATTCCTCTTGAAAAATATGCTATGTAAGAATTAGAATCCAAGCAACAGCTATTTTAAATTTCAATCAAAATATGTTGATGCTGTTGAAATACCTGTGTGTATGGCGGTTGCTGTCAAGAAGCCTGAAAATTACCCAGATAACTTGAATTACATTTATTGGAATAGGTTTGAGGAAATATGGATTAGACTCAGATTATATATTGCACTTGTGGAGGCACAGGCATAAAGTGTACAGTATACTGTACATATATGTACACATGGCAAAAATCTTAAATGATAGAACTAAACAGTTGAAAATTAAGTCATTCGTCAAGAAGTTACCCTGTACTGACTTAATTAGATGTGGCATACCATGTAGGAAGAAATTATGTTCCATGACTTAAACAAATTGTGAACAAGTGGATACACCCAGGCCAGAAATATATTTTCTATTTTTATAATAAATAGTGACAATAACAACTATGTTTCAATCCAAAGAGTTGTCAACCACACATTTAAAAACTATGGGTTGAATCATAGTTTTTATTGTCATTATTCATAATGGACTTCCACAAGGTTACACCTGAAAGGATTGAATTTATACTTGCCTCTTTGTACTTGCTTGGTCGTAAACAAGAGGCTTGAGATTTATTGAAATGACTTCTGTGACAATGAGATGATGAAGCCGTAAAAATTTTACTCAATTACGGCCTCTCTTGCTGATGAATTGTTCAAAGAAGAAGAACCCGACTCATATCTTACAGTTGTGGGACAGGCCATTTATCAAGAATACCTTTACATTATTACTGTGGTTTTTGCGCTTTCTGAGGTGACCAAGCTGCTCAAAGTCTTCAAATAGTTTTAACATAGGTGAATACTCATATTAATCCACCATACAATTTCATTAAATGAAATTACACAATCCCCACTTTCGGTGACATACCACAAGCGTCAGTTGCTGAAAAAATAATTTGTTTGTTTCCCCAATCCATTTCCTAATTATAGATATTTCAGGCAGAGCATATTTACGACTATTTACGGAGAAACTAACAAGCAGATAGGGGTTCATAAATAAATAAATATATTAAATAATGAACAAAATAAATGCATTTTTCTCCTTGGAATAGTGTAAATACTATGACACAGCTCTGATTCTGAAGGCTAAGCTCGATGAGCTACACCACAGAGTAGGATATCCTATAGGGTATCCTACTCCGTGAGCTACACTTACTGAGAGACACCGTACTGGTAGAATCACACGCGCTTGATTCAAAGTGATTTTCGCGGCACACTTTAGATAAGCGTTGACACGAGGTTGACCAGTGGGTTGACGCTTACGAATGCTCTGCTACCTAGAGCGTTTAAAAAGTTCACCTAGCTACCTAGAGCGTTTTATTTGGCCGAATCAACTGGTACGCTGAGCTTAGTACTAGTACGCTTAGTTCCACCACCGAGGAAACGGTGGTGGAACTAAGGATTTTCGCATTACCCATGGGTAATTTTACCACGGCAGTGAGCAAGACTCTTATGAGCTCCTTACTTATGAGATGTAGCAAGACTAGAGAGATCGACTCCATCATAATTCTAACATTCGCTGAGGAACATTTAGCGAGATACACTGTTATATGAATAGGTAAATAAACATTTTCTTCCACACCCCATCTCGGACGATAGCAAAAATTGAGTGAAACAATTAAACATTCCGTTGAAATGAAGCTCTTAATGGTCTTAAATCTTCGTACTCCATTTCCCCATACCCTCACATATTCGTTTCTGGTGTCCATAGATATCCCCTCCACGTGCCCTAGCGTTCCGTTTCACGTTCCATCATCTTGAACAATGGAAATGAAGGCAAGATCAAACAAACAGGGAAGAAAACTTTTGTTTTAAATTATTCATGACGATCATCCTAATCTTACTCGAGTTTTTAAATGAATTTGATCTACAATAAACCTGAATAATTTCTGCCAACATATTGAAATATTTTTTATTCTTCCTCAGGGTTTAAAATAAAAAAATTGAAAACAAAAAACGCCAATAAAACACGAATTATACATCACCAAACCAAACATTTTTTGACGTTAACTACACGCTACACATAACATTAAATGCTGCTTACAAAATCATGGAAATTTCTTCCAGCAACTCGCGTAAAAACGTGAAAAGAAAAATATACCTATACATGAACAACAAATAGAATAATTATACCAGTGACATACAAACTGCACACAACAATTTGACACTCATTAAGGCGGGATAAAATATATTTTTTATTTCCATTGTTGAGCATTTTAATTTTACCACAAAATATTAGCAGTTCACAGTTTCCTAGGGCACATGTGCCCTAGGAAAGTAAAGTTTGCAAGTAAAGAAGTTGGATACGCTCGGAAATTCTTAAATTTAAATTAGAACGTATTAGACTATAAAAGAAAATAGAATGAAGATCTAGGTGCTTAAAGAAATATTAGTAGTACCATGTCTCCTCAGAAACATACATTTCATCCCATTTCCAGTTCTGACTAAGAATACTTTCGTAGTTCTTTATCATATGAGCAACGTGAAATTGCTTCAGACGTAGCGCGCGTTTTAGGTCGTACACCCTCGCTGACGAAATATCTTTATGTCTCTCGGCATTTCGTATCAAGTACTCTGCCACCACACGTGATACAAATTTCATGCATATTCCCCATTGTCTCCTAATGCAGCCTAACATCTGGATTCCTTTAGCGATGTATTACGAATAACATTCGTTTGGCGCGCGAAGATTTTCCAGCTGGTAGTCAGGAGTTTTAATTCTTCTGAATTCGACATTCACCTTATATTTCTCGCTTCAAAACTTGTCACTCGATCCGATCGCGGGGTCACTGGCTAATCTCGCTCTCATGTGTTAAGCTTTCGCGCTGCTCAAATCTAGCGTGATTTCTATCCTTAAGCCTCAAGTACACGGGGCGAGTTTACAAGCTAACAAGCCGGCTTGTAAAAAGCCGGCGAGTCGGCGAGTACGCTAGTAGTCGAGTACACGAAATTTCCCACTTGCTCAGTAGCCAACTAGCTGGCGTGTGGAAACCACGTGTTGTCGTCTGATGTTAAGGTTAGGTTGTTGTGAAAATTTGCTAAACTTGATGGTTTCCTTACAGTGTCCTACCTAGATCCTGTGGTGAAAATGAAGTGGAACACGAGTAATATTTCATTGTTTTTACAAGTGTACCAACAATTTCCGACATTGTGGAACATTAAAGATAAAGATTACAGCAACAAATCGTTGAGGGATGCGAGTTTTAAATGACTTATGTCTGAGCTGAAAGAAAATCAGTTGTTAGGCGAAATGGATGCGAAGCTGCTTAAGGCTAAAATCAAGTCCATTAAAGATGTCTACAGAACGGAATTACAAAAAAACTGAAAAAAGCAAAAAGAGTGACTGTGGAACTGATGAAGTTTATGTACCAAATTTATCCTGGTTATTTGAGGGAGGTTGTGACAACAAGAAGCAGTACATCAAATTCGGTAAGTAAATTTCATGAATTGTTAATTTAATAATCACAGATGCATACTATGTTTTGAAAACATTGTTTATGCCTTTTTAAGTCCAAGTTTCCACGCCACCAAGTCCATTGCCACGGTAGAGTATTTTCTTCCGTCAAGTACGTCACGTACGCTTGTCTGATCCCTTTAGCGATTTGGCTTGCATTGTTGCTGCCTAGTCTGGTCACTGGATGTAGGATGTTGGCATTTTGTCTCCATTCACCAGGTGTTACATCTCCTGTGTTAAATTCTTCTCTGTCCACTGCTTGTTGTGACATATAGTGGCTTGGGGCAGTCTTTCGCAGCCAGTTATGCAAACTGCAAGCAGCCCAAACAACTCTATCGATAGTATCGGGTTTCAACTCAATTGGTCTTGAAAACACTCTAAATTGCCAGGCAAGTATGCCAAAAGCATTCTCTGACACTCGTCTGGCACGGAAAAGACGATAATTGAATATTTTTTCTTCATCACTTAGTCCATGCTTACTAAAAGGTTTCATTAGATCGGGTCTTAGAGGGAAAGCGTCGTCCCCGACGATAACAGAGTTATCAGAAAACCCAATGGTTTTATTTTCCATTGCAATGTTCAGAGTACTATCTCTAAATACTGCACTGTCACTTGCTCGGCCATTTCCTCCTACGTCAATATAAGTGAAGCAATAATCTGCATCAACCCTGGCAAGTAGTATGATACTGTAGGTTTTTTTGTAATTGTAGTATAATGAACCTGAACAGGGAAGTCTCTCGATGACAACGTGTTTACCATCAATCGCCCCACAGCATCTAGGGAAATTCCAGCGCTGGAGGAATAACTTTTAAATTTCTTTCCAATCTTCAACAGTTTTTGGTACCTGAAAGGAAAAGATTGTTTTTAAGTACTTATTATGTTTTAATGAATAAAACATAAAATATACATTATTATTAATTTTTGTCCTTTTTTCTGGACCCAAACCAAAGTCAAAATTCAGAACAATATGAAGAGGGAGGCGACACCATTGACCCTGCTACGCCTGGCATCGCGAACACCTCCACTGTTGAAACAAACACGGCCCACTCGTCTGGATTTATTAAGCCACCTGAGCCGCCAAGAAAAAGGTTTAGAAAAAATGTAGAAATTGGGTAAATACGACAATGGGGAGATATCCCAAGCAATCAAGAAGTTAGACGACATTGCAAACAATGCTGCTGTGGATAAGCCATATGATCTGTTTGGCAAGTATGTAGCAAGTGAACTCTGTCAGCTACCAAAGCGAGCAACCATCTTGCTGCAGCAGGATATTCAAAATTGTATAACTCGAGCTAAGTTGGACATATTGGACAATGCATCAGTCCAACAAGAATTTCACAACTTTTCTCTGCACGCGTCTCCTCAATCAATGGCTTCCGCAACTGGTTCTTCAAACGACGAAGAGGACATCTTACAAACAGCGATGATTAATACGTTTTCCCAGATTATGTAAAAAGATTCCATGAAATAAATTCTTTGAAATATATTACTATAAATTATTTACACTTACCTCAATGAATGGTCGAAGAACACAACAAATCGCCGTAAGTACATGGGGTAGGAACCTCGATATTGTTGTTTCTGGAACTCAAAACAGGTACTCTAGAGACTTAAATGAATCGCCAGTCGCTAAATAGCGCAATGTTATTTCTAATTTTGTAGTTACAGGGATTGCCATTCTCATTGTCGTGTCCTGTTTTGACAACATTTCGTCTACCATTCCCAGTAGTTCATCAAACTGTTTACCTGTAATTCTCAAAATATTTCAATAAGCTGCAGGATCTTCGTTCTTCAGCCCTTTCAGTAAAGTATTTGATGCACCATAATCAGTACGTCTCCCTATCCACGGTTTCACCCACACGTTTCTCTTATGCACTTTCCGTTTCGCGTTTTGTCGTCTAATCAACTCGTTTTTAATCACTTTAGCTACAACTGCAACTCCCGCTAGAACCAGCTCGTCCGACATCTTCAAAACCAATGCTACTAGTGCGGGGCACAGTTAGGGAAACGCTGCTCAAGAGGATAAGGGTCGTGAGGGATAACGCAACCTTTTTCATTCGGCCATCCGGTATCTATTGACCACTTTCTCCTGTCGTCGAATCTCCAAGAGGTCGGACGTACCGGGAAGGATGTCCGAGAAATCTCGAAGCCTTTCAACGGGTATACTCCGGGCCACTTAAAAGTTTTATGTCCGCCATCTACAAAATTTGGATGATCCCTCTCAGTCACAGACATTAATCGAAAGCGCATCATTCATAATGGCCGTTTTTATAATGACGACCGACCGACAACTGAGGTTTGTGCCATTGAGGAGAAATTCATAGCACAGTAAGGGAAGGATGACATACGATGACGTCTGCAGGATGGGGGGGAGAAACCCGGCGTCAGCATCTCCTCACTATGGACGAAAGGTGACATGGGGTTCACAGTCCATATTTCAATTATCTACTTTTCAAATAATACATAAGCAATGAAGGTACACAAATATCTTCAGAAAAATCTCAACTATTGCCTGGGAGTTGAACCCGTTAGATTGAAGGACAGCCATATAGGCTTCGAATTTACACGTGCTCCCGGATTTATTGATTGCATAGTGGCATAAAGAGTATCACAACGCACACTCTACAAGATGTAATGATACCCCTGTGCTCAATCAAAATGTGATTCTGTATGTTTCAGTCATTTTTCTGGGGAGGATGCATTTTGCGAGCAAGAGTCCTTTATTTATCTGTAGCCATTCCTTACGGAACTATTTGAAACAAAGGTCAAATTACGCTCAAAGCTTTAATCGCTCGCACGGTTACTGCAACACTTTGCGACGCGTTGTTATCAGCGCATCAGTGTGTCAAACGATGAGGAAAGATCTTGAGTAACGTTCAAGAATTGTAAAACTAGGACAAAATGTTGAAAAAGAGATAATCATAAAAGCTTCATCCTCGTTATTCGAAGGTAGGATTATAAATTTATAAATCGGTATTAACTCGGACAGACTTCATCAGCTGAGTGGACTTATTCCAATATATTTTAACCATAAATAGCCTAAAATCTCATTGGCCTCCTAATCAAAACGTTTGTAAGACTCAAAATCTAAGTTATCATTTGGCTTCCGACTTTCAAACAGAGTTTAGTTCACCAGTGATTCCATAATTCCAAGGATTCAAGCAAGTTCTTGGTTAAGTCGTTATCTAGCATTGTTATTTAGGGAGGTCATCTCAGCTTAGACTGGCATTTGCAGAATATATTTCAGTTTTGCTAACATTTGGGAAACTTGCATCCTAGCTTAATTGTAACTTGTCAAAAAATGTATTGGAACCATCAAAGTTTGTCCTGACACTGTTTCTACTGACAATGATTATGAAATTTATCCTAAATTTCAATACTTTACCGTTAGAGGCAATCAGATGTTTTCAAATTTCCTCTTCGAGATAATATTGAATGAGAAATAGATATCAACCATCGACCAAATCGCCTGAATGTACTTCATAAAGGTGGGAATGTTTTTGGATGTATTTCAATGGAAAAATTAGAGATTCATTTATTTCATTGCAGATAATTTATTTTGTTGCAATTCACTTGTCATTTTAAGTTTTTTTTTCTCTTTCCACATTTAAAAATAAATTAAATTTCTGAGTCAAAGTGACATGAGAAGTCATCGAAAGGGTTGTTACAGATTAAATATTGATTTCCGTTAATCATATAGACAAAATTCAGGATATAATGGCACTCCTGATAACCTGAGTCTTTGCATTTAAGAAAATAAAAAAAGTGGACGAAAAAATTGTAATTTAAGTAAAATGATATGCTAGCCTTAGCGTAAAAACATGAGTATCTACCACAAAATTCCGTTTGTGGGCAATGCTCGTTCATATGAAACATATTTTGTTTTCGGAGTTAGATGAGCTTAACATCGCAGAGCTCCAGTTGATGTTGAATACGTAACCCGTGTTCTTTCGATTTATTAATGGTTTGGGGCCAATTTTCAGGCTCAGACGGACGATTTCTTTATCCAGAGCATACATTTCCTTTCCTTATGCATTCCCGTAGTCACCAAATGATGATTACTTTCAGGAACGGGTTTGTGAAAAATTTGTGGGCTATGCCCATCAAGGGCCAGGAGTCAAACCACCATACTGCTCAGTCGGCGCGCAGTAAACTGATTTTAAATAATACATTTAGGTAGTAATACAATGGACTGAGTGGTGTCAGTGCGTTTTCTTCTTGACCGATGGCCTCGATGGTCCTTTACGGGTTTCCGCACCTGAAAAACACAATGAATTTCATGATCGTACTGGCAAAGTACACAGCTGAAATACTTAAGGAGTTAATCGTGAGTCAGTGATTTTCTATTTGAATAACTTTTGAAGTAAGTCGAAAAGAATTCCTGAACCATATTTAATTTGAGTACATCTATTTTTAGATGGTAACACCCTTGAATGAAGTAATATAAATGATGCAAGATTTACGTTTTTAAAACTTTTGCCTCAATTAAGGTATTAGAACTCGGGTTTACTGCGGGGAGTTAAGAATTTAAGCGAAAAAATCATTTTTCGTCAAAGTTTTCAACCAAATTAAAATATAAAGTTTTTTACTTGTCATATTAACTTTAGATTTTTTGCCACCATTATAATAATATGGAACGTATTATATTGCGTTTGGAAGAAAATCTATGAATATGTAATAGAATTATTCAGGAATATATAGCAAATTCCACAACTCTAAGAGTTAGAATATTATGAAATTGCCTTGAAATCAAATCAGTAACATGTAATTTTTTTCACTTTTGTCCAAACGCATCGCAAGTACCAACAAGTATACAAGGTCCGCAGTAATGATTAACGATCACTGCCACAATAGGAACTATGACTACTGTGGTTACAAGGTGAGGTCGTGACGTATCAAAGCGTTTTTACCATGAATATATATTATGGATTTATATGTTTGGAATCGTTGCCTAGGTAATGTGTTGCCTCAATTTCCACATTTAGTTCACTCAGTCCTTGGCGCCACTTCAAAAAAAGTCATTTCGGTCCAATCGTAAATAGCCGTTGTTAATTGTTGTTAACGTGAGACTGTGGTGAACATTCAATAACGATTGAAGAGATATGAACTACTTGATGCTATGAATGATAGCTGACTATTTTTGAGACCTAACAGTTACTTTGTAAATGCTGGAGAGGAAATATCTACCACAGGAAGTGTGTAAGAGGCATAATGAAACTTCCATCGTGAGTCTTTTCTCTGCTGTGTGAATCTTTGGCTGTTAATTTATAGCATCATTTTTTTGGTTTATTATCTGTTGAGAGCCTTAGGAATCAGAAACCAGTAAGACGTGATTATTTACGATCTGTAGACTGTATTTACATTTGAGCTGCCGTCTTTCATCACCATACGGCGACTCAATCCAAAAAGTTCTTTGTTTACGCAACAGTTTTTGGCGACGAGTCGAGAATCTATACTGTATATTCATGGTTTTTACTAATAAAATGCTAACATAGCGAAATAACTACCTGTCAAAAAAACCGGCCAGGGATTAAAACATATTATTCATTCGAACCACAGTCCCTTTAAAAATATACAAAGTCTCAAGCAAATCCGTGCAGAGACGACAATCGCTCCAAAAACCTTCATGCACAAGTGAACACACTCGATACTCACCCCAAGCATCTTTCACGAGGCGATTCTGGAGCCACAGCCAAATGGAGGACGTTGCGTGGATGTATGCGTAGAAAAGAATGATTTCCCCTTTGCTCATTTCGTCGAAGAGGGGGTAGGGCCAGCATCCCCGAAACAGCACCGATATGGCACCTCTGTGGCGATGAGAGAAATTGATTCAAGAGAAGCCATTCATTTCTTGTCTCATAAATGTATCGCGAAAGTCGAGATTGGAGCAATGCTTCACTCAATCATCCTCTTTTGATAAATAATTTTGAAGAATATGGGGTAAGTTTTTCATCCACTTCTTGCGTGCATACTTATTTGGCTCTGGCGTTTTGAGGAAACCAGGGTCATTCATTATCGATTATATTCCTCCATCGACAGAGGTCTTCACAACGCAAACAAGTCCGCAACTAATGTGCTTAATTTGGTTTATTCCCCATTAGCAAATCATTATTTGTTCAACGTTTCCGTTGATTTGGCAGTACAATTTCATTCAAAATGACGACTTTCGACGCATGTGCGCAAAATCTTTGTGTGCACTGTAAGCGATCAGTAAGCACACTTATGGCGGCCGTGTGGTGGAAATGGCTGCGAAGACCCACTATCGATAGAGCTGCGGGTACATCGAGCCGAACGACCCCGGGACGAACCCTGGGAGATCGATTTACTAGCTTTTCGACGGGTTAGGATCAGGGGGAAAATCAATTTTGTTCGAACAAAATTTGTACATTAAAAGGAGTAGATACTTTAATAAAATAGAAACTCTTCTAAATGCAAGGGATAACTTTACAATGGAGCTATATATGTTGTGGAGGGAATGCAATTTGTGTGGACTACGGGGATCTGGTGGGATTACGGAGGGAAATATGACTTGACGGCGAAGGAAATGTGACTTTTATAGATGCATCTCAGTATTCCAGGTGACCGTCAGCAGAAAGCGTTAGAATCTCGTAGACACTTGCTTGTGGTCCGAGACACACGTACAAGTGGTAGAATACGATGACCAAAATGTATGTATTTACGAGTCACATTTTATCCCTTTTCTGTTTCCTCACATTTTTTTGAGCGTTTGAATTAGTTCAACTTTAAAATCACTTGTCAAATACTCTTTTCTTAACATTCGTGCGAACATGCGAGTGGTGTATGGATGGTCATTTAATTGTTGTATTAATTATTTTGAATGCATAAAAGTGAGTTCGATGGCAATACTTGAACTGTCCATTCACCGTCGCGTTCAGGTACTTGAAAATTTTGAAATCGTAAGGAAATTCGTTAACGGTCAAACACCGTCCCGTGAACGCACGAGTTGGCTCCTATGTGGCGCGAGGGTTACCTAAAAGTTTGCGTATTCAATTCTTTTAAATTAATGGTCCACCGACGCATGCATTTATACCATTGCCAAAGAAATTTACCTTCAAGAACCCCTTAACCGTGAGCTCAAAAATATTCAACTCCTTGCCCTATAAGGTAAAGTCATTGGAGACGTTATGTAAATTTAGGATAAAGTTCAAAAGTATTTTACCAATTAATTTGCTAATGAATTTTTAATATTCAGTGAATATGATCCATGCACTGAGCCACAAAGATGGCGAGGGGTGTGATGTCACCTCGAAAATGGAAATAGAGGGAGTGACCCCTAGTTCGGTCGTGCGCAGGGCCGGCGGGACGGCCCCAGGGACACGACAATATATTTTTTTCTGAAAATTTGTAAACCTTGGTAACGGAGAGCATTCTTTAATAGTTTAAGCTACATTTTATGTGTCATGCACTGCATATATACAAATGAACCAATACCTTCAACAACGCAAATATATTCTTGGAGAATGAAGATAGTCATAATAATTATTATTCTCGGTTGAAAATGGCCTATTTATCAAAAAGGACGATTTTTTTCCTCTCTATGCAATAAGTATCAACTTGGAAAAAATCTCTGTGCTCTTGCTACAATTTTTCAGCTCCAAATGATAGCAACAGTGGTTTTCCCCCACCATCAAACAATCGTAGAGATGACAAACCTGACCGGCTGAAAATATTTTTTCAATAAATTTACCCTTCCTCCTCCCTTTTACACCAGTGGATTCAAAACCACAGCATTTGAACTCACGTGATTCCGTACGTCAGGTTGAAGGCGTGTAGAATGAGCCATGTAGCGTAAGTTCCCTGGCCCCATGACTCCTCGGTGCCGGCTCGCAGGTACATTTCGAAGAGGACGATGGGCAGCACGAAGGTGTGGCACGCGTGGTTCACCCAGGAGGGCCCGGCGTACAAGTACTGCACGGACAGCAAGGCGGGGTCATAGAAGGCTAACGCCCAGAAGTTGAGAACCACGAGCTACAGCGAGATAAAAGAGAATACTAATCATGAATCACATGACCGCATGAAGTAGAAGTTTCTGAGATATAGCAATCAGTCCGTGAGAGTTTCAGGGCTATTTACTTTTTAAACTTGCGAACAAGGTGTCCGCTGAAAATCTACGAGACGAAAAGAAAATTAAAAATTACTGCGAATGATTAAACGAATTTTCCTACTGAGAAGTAGAGTGTCAAAGCACACAATGAGAGATTGGGAAAAAATACTTCAACAAAAATAATCTCTCTAGTTTTCATGCAAATACGTTGGGGTATGAGTTTCCATACCGCTATCTTTCTGTTATTGACATGGTAATAAAAATTTCTGACATTAACGGGGTGAAAAAGTTTTGTTTGTAAGGCAAATAGAATAAATTTCAGGCAAAGCATATAGCAAAGTCGAAGAAAAGGAAAAAAATCATCCTTTCAGCTTTCCTTCAGTGGACATTTTCCTTTCATATCTTAAGAACATATTCTTTCTCGGCGAAGGATTCGAGTGAATTCTTTTCGGGTTACGCACCGGGTCGACGTTTCAATGTTTACCAAAGTTGACCCAGAAGCAATACATGGAGTCCCGTTCTCGGAGCCATCAAGTAGGTTCGGGAAAACCAGCTAAGAAGGATGGCAACAATCAACCCATCAGCCGTCACCTGACCACTCGGCGTGGTATATAAAACGGCCCACCTGGGTATAGACGGCGGCCAAAATTGTGTCATTTTTATAATCCGGATGATGCTGAGCAAGACGATAGCTGAAACGTAGGTAAACATGGAAGCGTTTACTCGGAGTGTAATCCGAGACGAATTCACTCATATTTCATATCTTGTTACAAGTATGTTACCAAACGCAAAATTATGAGAATCTCGCATTGAGTTTATTGCAGTTCTTATACGTATTGCATCGCATATTTTTTGTCTTGAATAAATATGTTTTGTCTTTTATTTGAAGCATACTGTATAAAATCCTACAGTAAATAAAATTTGCTTAGCATTTTTAAAGTTTAGCAGACAATTTTCAGCTCGCGTGAAGATAATTGGAAAGGAACAAATAAAATTTGTTCCTTTCCAATAGTGGCACAATATGCAAAATGGGACCATGATAGCATGAGCAGAAGAAGCATCATAAAAAACAGACAACTTCCATGAGACTATTCAGCCTAAACAAATTTGTAATCACTTTTTAATGCTAAAAAATATTAAAGTTACTATTTTTAAAACGGCGCCCTAGTTACCGAAAAGATGGGCGGGTACCAATTAAGAAAAGGTAGAATTCATGAGACAATGCCGGTGATAAGGTTATCCTTAAAATTGCATAAATAGCATTCCCTTTTCATGGAAACATCGATTGGTCATCAATGGAACTTATTTCTCCAAATTTTTCAGCAAAAGGGTAAATTGATTTTCTCGGCTAGAACTTGAACGATAAAAATTTCTATAAAACATTATATAGAGGTTTTATGACAAAGTTATTTTTCACGCAAAAGTTCTGGATAGTGACAATGACAACTCAAATGATGGCTAAGTGATAGCATAATTTTCAGGGATTAGTGGCAACCATAGGTATCTCTATCCAATTTTCCATCATTTGTGACCGTCCTGTTTTTTATCCCTGAGCATGTACTTGAATTGCACTTCAGGCAATCAGAGCACAAAGAAGCAGAGACGGAAAGTGACGCCACATGTGTGTTAATCATGAGTAATATGAGAATAAGAATGGTACACATTGCGGAGGTGATGCTTTCAGCGACAGCAAAGATGACCGTGTGAGAAACAGGTAAATCATAGCTTAAGCCATCACTTTCCTGATTTATGAAAAACTATGACCAAAATAACCCCAAGACTTGAGCGTGAAAGTAACCTAATGATAGGCGGAGTAACCTTTTGATATTAGAACATAGTAACAGATTAAATCACTTTGCGATTTGCCGCACCGCTTTTATATAAAACTGACTGGTTGTTAAGTCAGAACATCATCGTTAGAATGGAACATATATACCTACATAAAAACAGTGCGGAAAATTACTAAAGGAGACATCGCGAGACGGTTGTTAAGGATGCTGGTGAAAATATCATTTTCTGAAACTGGAGAGAAAATTACGGAAAAGTGTCGCGGCTTTCTCCCCCTTATGCCCGGGTTCGTGAGAAAATTGGCATATGATAATTCGTCCCGCAGCAATACTTAACTTAATTCCCCCTTTCCTCTCAACAGCAGCCGTGGCCGAGGGCGTTAAGGCATTGGTTGACATTTATTTTGAGTAAAAGATATCCCCCTTGGAGAATAATTTCTAGGAAATTCAAAATAATTAAATGGCTTTACGATAAATATTTACATCTTTGCCAACCGTTGACGTCCTCCAGGAAGAACCACGACCGATCGGAGCTCTGTCCTCCCCAAAAAGTGTCCTCGGATTCCAAAATCAGACAATAGTCGGCCAACGACACTCCATTTTCCTTTACAGCTTCTTTGTGGGCAAAAAAACCTGCAATTGGCTACAATACTCTCTGAAAATGGTCAGTTGAAAATCCAGGAAAGATGCTAAAGACAAAAAAATGCAGTGATTTTTACGGCATGTGTACGGGATCAGGTATCTTAAGTTGTTTCTGAAACATATTCGGCCGAAAAATATTATACTTCAAAAGGTCTCAATCCCGTGCACACAGAAGGATAAATTTCAAACAATGCGTAAATGCACGCGGCCTCGTTTGCTGTTGAGTAGAAAGGGGATATGTTAAGTAGTGCTGCGAGACGAACCAACAAATGGCATTTTCTCACAAACCCGGGCATAAGGGGGAGAAACCCGTGACACTCTACCGGCATTTTCTCTCCAATTTCAGAAAAAAATAGTATAATCAGAATCCTTAGCATGCATCACGCGATGTCTACTGTAAGTGCTCATCAACTTAGAACGTGAAAGGCGGGCGCGTGATAGACACTAAAGACTGCGGCCATATAACCTCACATTTTTTTCAAGATGGGAGAATATGAGCGCCCCAAGGAAAAAATAAACGCCTGGCCTCAGCCTATAAAAGGAATAACGGAAGAATTCTATTTTGTGTATTTAAATTTTTTGCATTTAAACGAAACATAAGCCTGGCAAGAACGCGGTTGGACAGACGCGTGAACAATGGCTTCAAATTAGAACTGGATATTTTATGGCCCAGCTTTCATGCATTCGCGCAATTTTGCGTGTTTACACGATGCGGTTTTGATGGTGTAAGCATTCACGCATCTGCCTGCTCGGGTACATGCATCCCGTAAACACGGCTTTGCATTTACACCTACGTTAAGCGCCGCGCTAGCTACCAACAGGATGTGTGACACGCGGTGATTCGAAGACAGGCATGCGATACTCGTCCAAGTTCGCGGTCGCTCTCCACAAGCTCCCTTGGCCGCCAAGCCGGAACCAAAAAGCTGTCAGGAGAACTGTGCACGGCTACATTAAAATCTAGCCCGGTGCTCCGTTAAAAGTAGGATGATATGCACGGGAAGTAATGGTATAATTGATTGAAATTACTAGTGATAATAATACATGACTGTGACATACTAATTCATGCAGAAAACGAAATGTGGGGTGAGGTGTTTGTAATCCTTTCCTATACTATAAAGCGAGAAATAATTGTGTACCCACGCATGCGCTATGTAATGATTTGAACGAAAACTGGTATTCCGATCTACCCAAACGTTAGTATTTTACAGTTTTGAGGAACGAGGAATCGCTTTGTGTGGTCTCATATCAGCGAAGGATCTTGTTTCACGCAGAAATAAAATGGCCGTAATTCTCATCAGGGCACTTATTGCTACTCCCGTTACATTAACAACATCTATCTGACGCATGGAGTCGGCCATCCAATTATGTTTCTTATGTATGCGTAAATGTGCTTTAGCAAAGTTAGCTTTCGATTTATAGTACACTAATATGCATAAAATGAAAATCCTATGACTTTTCATTCTCCAGAAAACAATTTGAGCCACATCATATCTTAAAATAACAGATTCTTCGTTCTGATGAAGGCTTCCGCGGGGCATTGATAGTGGTTGATTCCTTCTTTCGGGTTTTCCGCCGCGTTGGTTCATGTTACGCCCTTCGTTAAATTTTCACTGATTTTTTTATGTCAACACATCAACCTAGGTTTCGACACAACTCTTGTCATTCTTATACTGAAATAAAAATTGCTGAAAAATTGAATGAAAAATCTGTTTGTTTGAGATGAATGAATTGATAGACAATTTCTACAAGGTGTCCCCAGATACGTGCAACTTTACATTAAGCCATTAATGATGAGGTTTTCATTTAAGAGAAAATATAGATAAATATTTTCAAAATTTTATTAAGTAAAATAAATTTCCATCAGATTTTAAAATAGTTAAAACTTATAGTGTACCAATCAACCCTCGGTACCCCAGGACCAAGGAGTGTTTGAACAATAGTACCAAGCCTAGAAAAGGGGCGAGAGTGGCATTTTCGAAGAAAAGATCAGATGCAAGTATTTGGCATGGTACTTTGTCGTATGAAGTAAATATTGACATTTTTAATTTATCCGTCCCGCATTTTATGATATTTATCTTATGTGCGTGATCGTTACTTACCCCAGTCGATGGGAAGAGAATGGACGAAAACAAAATCCTCCGTACGGTTTGCGCCGTCCTTTGAAGATTAATGGGCCCATGTACTGGAATGTATTCCAAAAGGTTTTCGATGCAGCAGCAAGTGAAATAAAATTTGTGCAGGATCTGAAAGGGAAATGAAAGAATGTAATTAGAGGTGACACGGGATCTAATACTTCTCCATTTTCTCGCCATTGATATTCTTGTAGTACACAAGGAAATGGACAAGTGATCTTTCTGTTAAAAAAAATCACAGCAAAAAAGGGATTTGAAAGCTGGGAGGAATTTTGCCAGGATTGTTTTATTTCAATCTTGGAATTATTTTTCAAAGTAGTTTTGTTTGCATTTGGTCCTTCATAGTGTTGTAATTTGTTGAGAAATTGACAAAACTATTTAAGTTTTACGTAGTATATTTATTGGACGACCGATTTCGTCGATCTGTCGAATAGTCGAGATCAGCAGGAATGATGATCATAAACTGTGGTTTCAGACTTAATTGAGTGAAAACGAAACATAACCACACTATGAAAAAACGAGCAACTTCACTGTGATAATATTTATCATGACCGGTTTCGCTTTTTCCAGAATCTTCAGGAGGAAATGTTAAATATTATTACAGTGGAAGTTGATCTTTTCTTCATAGTGCAGTTAGGAATGATGATGTCGACTAATCGACAAAACTGATCATCCAATAAATAATCTACGTAAAACTTACTAAGTTTTGTTAAATCTTGAACATTATGGAAAAGTTTTACAAAGTTAAGGCTGAAACTATTAAATGTGCTGCATTTTGTTTGTGTCCATGTTTGATTCGATTCGTCATGACCGGGGTGTCAAATCTACAACTTTTGTCGACAATCGACAAACATCAATTGAGTTGTCTGATGATCACATAGATCGGAGAATCTTTTTACTTCGCCTTCCTCGACAGTAAACAGCTAAGGCGATGTCTTCAAGTAAGCGTTGTGGCCAGGGTTTGAGGCTATGCGTAAAATAAACGATCAAGTTTGCTTAATTGACGCTGCGGTAGTCGACAATCAACATGCTCACAGATTTACAAAAACCATTGCGTGGAAATGTAGGACGTTGGTGTTTATTTTAAACAAAGGGAATTTTTTCTATGAACATAAAGGAGTATGGATAAAATGATATTTAAATCATCAATATCTGGAGAACAATTTTAGATCTTTTTTACCAATGAAGATTTCATATCGATGGTTGCACTTAATTTGGTCGTTCTTAAAGATAACTGATTGCTACGCCATATTTAATCAGTATTAATAATTTAAAAAAACACGCAGTCACAAAATCCCAAATGCAGAAACAGCAGTAACCATGGGGCTGATCTTGAAGAGAGCACCAAAAACCCTCCAAGATACATTGTCACATCAAAATCGTAGGATCGGTTCTCAAAAAATACTTTTCATACACACATACAAGACGTGATCATGCAATTATTACTCACTAAAGGGCGAGTTTACGCTGGCTTGTTACTTCCTCAAGTTTTTCGTCCAAGAACTGTCAGGGAATTTTGTTATGACTAACCATTTCATGAGCTAGTGCAGAAACAGAATGGTTGTCGTTTACATAGGCAGCAATACGATTCTGGAAGCGAACTTCTGAAAGTTAGAAATGTTGTTCAAGCAGACAATGGCATTGCCGATCACACGCGAAATTATGGAAGAAATCGCCCTCACCAAGTAAGTTGTGCAATATACTTGCCGGTTTAAAAAGACTATACGACAGTCTGGAACCACCTTGATGACAGTTAATTGAAGAAAGCGGATGTCACAACACCGCTATCAACGGATGCTTCCAAGACGCAGCTACAGTTGCATGGATGTACTCGACTCACTTACAAGAAGATGAAGGATAAAGGGCAAGAGAGATAAGCAGAGCGACCATTAAATGAGTGCAAGGAAATGCAAGAAGAGATGAGTGCGCAACATACCTATCCTGATAACATTAATGTAGAGAACTTATTCGAGGAGGCGACAACCAAGCACGTCTGCACCTGGTTGATTGGATAGACTGGCTAAGCTTGAATCACACGATCAAATTGAACGTACAGATTCAGGAATTAGTTGAGCGATAGTTCTTCAAAGATTCAAAGAAATAGATTGCAAAAAATACCATTTTTTTCTCTCACACAGTCATTTTATGTTACAGTTACCATTCGATATAAACTCGCATACGGCGTCACGTTCCTCATTTTTTTCTCGTCCACCTCATTGGCTGAAGTTCAGTTCACGTACACGTGACCAGGAACGAAAAGCAGGACGGTCACAAGTGATGGAATAAAGACTATGGATTCATATCATTTCCGAAAACCCTGAAAGTGATGGGTTAACGAAGGCTTCATTCATGTTAACATCGCCACTTTTTCGGATCTTGTTCTTGAAAAGTGAAAGTGTGGTTCTAGCTAATAATACCTTCAAAATTAAGCGTTATTAATAAAATAATTAGTTACAATTTCACACTTCTATATCAACACAATCGATTTTAATGTCTATGTGCCTTTCTAATAGGTCTATTTACCTTGAGAATGTCACATGTAGAAATCGATCGGGTTGATAAAATATGATTATACTTAGAATGTTATTAATAACGCTAATTACTGAAAATCCGGACAATATGACGTCTTACTCCATAAATGCAACACTAGCTTCAGCTAGATCATAGATAAGTCATAACTGAGACCGAATTAAAATTGTATTTTATAAATTAAGCGACTGTAAGAAGCATTAATATAAGTCATTAAAAAACTTTAAAAACCTCTCACCGTATCACTGTGCGCTGAACATGGCGTCGCGACTGAAGATTGTTTTTAATTTTTTTGTGAAAACTATTACGGTGAGAAGTTGATTTATTTGAAAAAATAATTTAGGAAAAATATGCAACCTACTAGTGGCTAAATTCGCGACCGCGTGAGAAGCTTGCGGATCTATAGTTTTTAAAATTTTTCAACGCATAAATCCTTGCATGGAAAATTCCTCTTTATTTACGAGAAAAATCTCTGGCGTGTTTACATGTCCCATTTCCTAAGGAAAATGGCTGGTATTTTTAAGCAAATATCTCGAAAAGTAGTAAGATAAGTGACTGGGATTTTGTTTTTATAGGTAAGATAAGATATTTTTCATTAGAATGGGGCCAAAATATTATGTGAAGTCGTATCGGATTACTTGAGGAAATGAGGAAAGGTGGAGAAGCAGACAATGGCATTGCCGATCACACGCGAAATTATGGAAGAAATCGCCCTCACCAAGTAAGTTGTGCAATATACTTGCCGTTGACGTTAACTTAATCTTGACTGCAAGCGCCATAGGGCCCTACAGACCGCTTTAAAAGCGGAAATAATCTCAGTTCTGAAGATCGAGCTTCATTTAGCATACTGCTTGATACCAGGAGTCTCGAATGAACCTTTGAGCACCAAGTTCCGTCTCGAAAACTAAACTAGCGCATGTACAGAAGCAATTTTGTTTGTTTACATTGCTCATTTATTCATAATTGACGGTTTTTTAGAACAATTTTAAATTTGCTTCCTTGGTCAAGGGGGACATTTTGCGGGCACTGAAAAGCCTACCACCCAGAAAATCACACCTTTTTGAGATGAAAATTTTGTTCAACCGATTATAATGTTGCCAGCAAAGTTTCCTAGAAACACCACTCTCGCTATATATTGGTGGCTGAGAGCGAGTTGCAGATGAAGTAGGTAAAGCATTAATGGAATTCCTTTCGGAAAATGCTGCGTTGTGCTAATCATTATGATGACTAATGATTAGCATAACGCAGCATTTCCCGAAATGAATTCCATTAATTGATAAAAGAAGCTGCGAAAACCTTCAAGCAAAAATTAGGTAAAGCATTGTATTGGTTTTTTTCAGGACTCAAAATCAAATCAATGCATTTAGTGAAAGCGATTTAGACTTTCACATGAAGCGATTTTCAGTAAGAATGAGTGTAAGCAAAGTGAAAATAAGCTGACTAAGGGTCAACCTTCTCAACTGAGGTGAGGTAGAATAAAACGATCTGAAAGTTTGTTGTGTGACACATCCATCATTGCTTACCACATAATTCCATAGTTAAGATTGGAATTCGACTGTAAGATTTCCGCCACGGCCAGGATTCAACCCTCGGTTCTAGAGATGGAAATCCTTCATAGCATTGGACCCATATAATAATAATTATTATTACTCAACGCTATTAAACATACATTAATCTTGACAACATTATTAATATTAGGTAGCCTAAAAGGAGGACCTGTTTGAAGACTACCATCATTTGGTCAATAGTTTTGCGTTAGTCTTTTACATAATTGAACATGGAAATAGATACACAATATTACATGAGGTTATAAGTACTTTAAGCGGAATTATCAAGTTTATCACATACAATTATAACAAGGTATCCTCTATTCTTTCTTGAGTAAATAACCAAGATTGTATAATTTTCAGAATTATCAGAATTGGATTTAACGCATGAAGTAGGCAATAGATTGTACACTTTAGGTCCGACATACAAAAAACATCGTTTAAATGACGTTAGGTTTGTTTTGTACTTTACACGAGGTTACAAGGTTACATCTTCACCAACACCCAATACCCCAAAGGATATTTCCCCTATACCAGCTAGGAAACGATTGGTAGACCTATCAAAAATTATTGGAATAATTCCGGATTATCTACGTGTACGTACTTTGCACGCTTTGCTGTTGTGTCACGGCGTAGCTGTTGATGAAAAAGGTTGATCAAAAATTGATATTGAAATGAAAATTTTTACGTGAAATAATATAAAAATTATTAAATGAAAAACAAATAAAAATCTGCTAATGGAGAATATATATCGTGGAACGATATTTTTTATTATCTGTAGCGTTTTCTTCATTATGACAATTTTCTTATTTTTATCTTTTAGGAAACTCAATAGTTCAACTACCAAATTTAGGGCCTATTTGAAGTTATACATACATTTAATTAACGTAAATTTAATCCAGATTTTTTTTGTAACGGATGAATACACAGCCCGCTTGATGAGTTACGGTCAGATATACTATGTGATGAAGCAGGTCGGGTCGTGCTTTTGTGGTCAACCGCCAGACACAATATGACTGACAGATGTCCTTGAACAATGGAACATAATGAGAGACACTAGCTATCGAATGTACTATGAGCGATCGCAAACTGCGTCGCTTCATTCTGGAGGCGTTTAGGTATATTTCTGTGAATTGTAGAAACATTCCGGTTCCAAATTGAGATGAGATTAAATTTGAATATAAGATATGGAGTCATTGAATTTCCTACAGTTTATTACATAAAAAGGGTAAGAAGCTAATGGAGTTGTCGTGAGAATTTTATTCTGCAATGAAACAATTCCAATAAATATAACAGAGCAAAAGACGTATGTCAAATATCAAATTAGACGACACAAACTTACTGTATTGGGAAAAAGCCATTTATTGGAAAATAAAGAATTGACGAGACAGTATTCCAAAAGCTAGAATGAAATAAAACACATCGACGCTTCTTATGAATTATTGACTAAATTGCAGTTTTATATCTCCATAAATAATACGAATAAAACCGACAAATGCTAGATAATAACTTGTCTTTGCGATATCCATCCAATTATGAATATAAAATTGATGAGTATAAGCTCAGAGAACGCTATTTTTTTACTGAGTGCAGGAATCCTGGGGCTGTGTATTTATTTCCAATGAATTTTTGAAATTATCCTCCACTCTATGGTCCGTGGGAAATGGACCTGTCTCGGTTACAATGGCAATGTCTTACCCTGACGAAAACGTCAACACTCCAGGCAGAAATTAAAGTCGTGACCTTCGGAGAAGCCGGTCAGCACATTTCACCCAGCGTAGGCAAGTGAGTTGATCCGTAACCGCAGATAGCGCTTCACAAACACCAAGCAAGATGGATGAGACAGCGTAATTCCATTCAGATCCATGAGTTCGGCGCCACTCGAGGAGCGTCCGCGAGGGCCTTTTTTTCCAGAGCGGCCGACACTCAATGTAGTGGACACCTCCATTGCGACCACCTGTGTGTTGCAAGTCGTAAGCCATTCACCACGCGATTTTAATATAATTAGTTTCCCAGATCTTCTTTCTCTTGCTTTCCAGGTTTTGATAGGTTCCATATCCAACATCATATTCTCGGTCACCCGATACTTTCATACATACATACCAATCACGCCGATCCCTTCCGGGGTGGGCACAGTCGCGAAGTTTCACTCATAAATACATATGTTCACACCTAACTCTGCTTCAATTATTTCCTCCATTCTGACCTATCCTTGCAAACCTCTTTTGCCTCATTTACCCCCATACACTGCTTCATACACGCCCCCTGTTTTTAAGACTCCTAATATTACTCCTCCTAAGAATTTCCTCTACCACATTCAACCACAACTTTCTCAGCCTACCTCTACCTCTCGCACCATTCATTTCAATCTTACATATCTGTTTCGTTATTCGCCTCTCATCCATTCTCTCAACATGGCCAAACCAATGAAGCACACTCCTTTCATATATGTCCATTACTGGAGCATCTAACCCACATTAATTTATTACCCACTCATTCCTCACCCTATCCGTCCTACTTTTACCACAAACACTCCCCAGATAACTCATACCCACGGCGTTTAGTCTACTCTTATGTCTATCCTGATATGCCCATGTTTCTCTACCATACAGCAAAAAAAGGGAGAAGTACACTTTGGTACAAGGCGATTTTCGCTTTCTTAGACAGGCACTCATTCCTTGATATGCTCCACATGCTACCTATCACTTTCCTTCCAGCATTCGCACGTCTCTTTATCTCCTTATCTATCCGTCCATCTTTCGTAAACATCTTACCTAAGTACACAAAATCATCCACTTGCTCAATACTTCCTCTCTCTCTCAAAACTTCTCCCTAAATCCCAATACTTCCTCTCTCTAAAGGCTTATAATCAAAAAACTTTCAGGAAATCCTTTCTAGAGACATGTGATCAAAATGTTCTCATCATTTCCCATATAATTTGTTGCTATCTTCGTCTCCTTCCCAGGTGAGAGACGTTAAACAAGTTAATCGTCTTCCGGGTGACCCACAGGCCTGTAGCTCCGAGGCGACCAGCGCCAAATAAATCGTGCAACGACATGTTGAGAACTTATTTCCTGAGATATTTATCATCGCTCAAACATTTTTTTGAAATTTTCCCTCGCGGAACGCATCATCGTAAATTAGGCAATGAATAATTCTCACAACGTTGTACAATCGATGAATATCTTTGGACCCGTTCGATTCCGGTGGCGAGTTAGTCGTTATCTAATTGTACAGAGCAACCAACTCCAACGGATTCACGCAGCGACATGTTGAGAACTTATTTCTTGAGATATCATCGTTCAAATGTTTTTAAAATTTTCGCTTGTGGCACGAATTGTTGTAAATTTGACTATAAATTATTCTCGATGGGTCCTACTATCGACGAATAGCTTATGATGCCACTTCCGGTTACGAGTTGGTCGTTTACCTAGAGATACGTTTTCCAAATAGCAAGTTACGAGACGTCTGGGTATTACATATCGTGGTCGTGAAATATTGAGGTTGTAAGTGCCCAATAACAATTGGTCGGTTTCGGGTTGCCGTTTACAAAGTGGCTGGTTATCACCTGACGTGATACCGCTTTTTACATCCTTATCCATGGGCTCGACAGAGAGTGCACTCCTCAGAAATTTCACAACTGGACTACATCATGATAATGTAATGACGGCAATAAGACTAGTGTCCTCATTTAAATTATTTATTTCTCGAGCAGCTTACGTTGAAGGGTGTCATTTTCAGATCTCCCTTATCGGCAACTTTGACATTGACGTCACACACTGACACCACGATCACCGTTTAAACGGAACTTTAATTTACTGTAGTTTCTCTCACAGCCATGAAGATCAAGCATTTCCAATAAGATACGTCGGATACTCTCTCCTAAATGAGGCTAAGTTTCACTCGTTGAATTTTTGCTTTATGATCAGGTTTCTTTCTAGAAGGAGAGAGCCTGAAGATGACACTCTTGAGACTAATTTTATTTCAACAAAAGTTAAAACGCATAGTGGTTTCGTTAGTGAGTATCTTCATCAGGTATTCATCTTCTGTGTGCTTTACCATAAAAAATTAACATGAGAAACACTTTTTAGGTGACATTTTCAGTGACTATGAATCTTTGGACGTACTTGGTCCCTGTGACTGTAAAAGAAGGCACAGCAATAAATGTAAACTCTATTTCAATAGACACTGACTATGCTTGCAATATAAAGCGTCATTATCAAGGATGAAAGTAAAACTTTTGATACCAAGGTTCACTTTCATAAAAGTTAAAAAATTGGGTGGAACTTTACCTCTGTCCCTTCTCAACAGCAACAAAGTATCATAATGGACCCCGAGAAGGTAATTAGACAATGGCTGGTTATGGGTTAGCAAAGCCTATAGTTGTTTTTCATTAAAATAGGTAGGAAGTATAGTGCTACGAATTTTATTACAACATTCAAATCATATTTAATAGTCATGCCACTTCTCAAGAAGAGTGCCAAGTCAAGAAGAGCCTTGAAAATCAAGGAACACTAGAATTATTTCAATACAGACCTGATAAAAAAAATTAGCGAGACGTTATCAATAGTACTTTCCAGAAGAACGAATTCCATCCCTTCTCCTATCTTCTTTCATGTACCTGATAATGTACAAAAACAAGGAAAAACACATTAAGCCTATTAAAAGGTCTGCGCAAAGGAAATGAATCGTGTTTTTTTCTAAATCAAGACACGATAAGACACTGTTTCATCGCTTATTATTGTTAATGTTATATCATCATGCTGTATCTACGCAAAACTGAACTTGTAACAAGATTTGATACGACTTGATACTTCGGTAAGGAACTCAAAACTTATCTTAAGTATTATTCTTAACTCCCTAAATGCACATCCCACGCCTAGAACAAATTTATAAAATAAAGTCTAACTCATGGTTAACCAAAGTGGAGCGTTCTCCAAGTCATGCTGAGAATGAGAAGTGATTGGTCTATGGCCTTAGTTTGGGTTACGAGTTTTTGAGATTAATGTAGGAAAATGGTCGTAAAAGTAAAAGCCAAAAGTTTGATACTTCCATTTAGAGTAGGAGCTGAAATAAATCGGGATATTTCTCAAAATTTGCGCAGAATAAGACCTGTCAAAAGTATTTCTCTAAAAATCAATACCTCTGGCGTTAAATCTGCATTGCATCGTCCTATGAGTACAACTGTCCTTTTTCCCTCATAGATAATTGGTTTATTAAAACTCCACCACTATTTTTAGCCAAGGTAAGAGTAGTTTTATAGATTGAATCATCCTCTCAGCAAAGGTGACTCATTTCAGTGATTAAGTGAAATTTTACATGTTACTGTCTGAGAATACTCTAGAATAACGGGGGCTCCTTTACAAATTCTACGAAGAAACAAAAAGACAGGGTTTGGGAATAAATGCGTCAAAAGACCACAGTAGTGGTTTTTGATTGGAAGAATGGTAAAATAATTGCGTAATGAGGGTAAAGGATGACGTAATTGAATGTGTAGACCATTTTATCTTGGTTAAATGTTAGCGAACGATGGGGGAAAGGATGAAGAGAGTACAAGGCGGCCGTATGTCGTTAGGAAAGACGTAGCTAGTATGGTGGAGTACATCTGGGAAAGAGTGTTTGTCTATGGAAGCAAAATTCGCAGTGTAGAAAAGCGTTCTCCTCCCGACATTATAACTGAGCTGCGATACGTGGGTATGTAAGGATAAGCATCAGAGTAGACTAAATGAAGAGGGAATGGGTTACCATAGAAGAATTTGCGGCTCTAATGGTTTTTTTTTATTTCCCTCTACCATCTATTTCTCGCGTGACCCAGAGTAGGCACAAAATAGTTCCTACAAAAATAGGGTTATGAATGATGTTTGGTGGATAGGTTTGGTGATAGGAGGATAGGTTTGATGAAAGAACGTGGATGGGATGCTCAAGTAATGGGCATACATGGAAGGAGTGTGCTTCGTTTTTTTATCCATGCCGAAAGATTGGATGAGAGTGACTGTCAAATAATTAAAATGATACATGATAGAATAGTGAATGGTGTGATAGGAGCAGGTACACTGCGGAAGTCATGGGTGAATGTGGTAGAAGAGACTCAGAAGGAAAAATATCGGGAGTATTGAGAAGAGGAGAGAGTGTATAAAGCAATGAGTGTCGGAGGGGCGAAGGCGGTTTTTAAGAATGGCATATGGTGCAGAAAATCATAAAAAGGGTGTTGTCTTCTTATGGCTAAAGGACTTTCATATTTTGAAACAGTTTTCCATTGCACGGCTATTTCTCTGACTTCGCCGATCACGAGAAAGAATGGCGTGACAGGTATGTAACCCAGAAAGATTCCAGCTCATCAAAATGAATTTCATAATGACATTGTCAATTGTAAAGAATGACATTGCTTTCCATTTTCTGTGGACATCGCACCATTTGTAAGGGCAAAGAGTGGGAGAGGCAGTTCATTTCCCTTAGCTTACTCTGTGACTTACAAGAAAGTTCTGTGGCGAGATCGAAGATACACGGAACATCACTATTTTTTCGAGTCACAATTATCACTGCGAATGGTGCACAACAGTAAAAGCTCGCATTCTGGTACCGGCTTCAGTTTTAACGTGTATCAATATCAGCGTTGACGACACCGTATTTTGAATATTTAAAAGTAATTTTCGACTTTACTGTTACTAACGAATGTTCACATTCACGACAATCCTCGAAAAACTCCTGTTGACTTTTTTACTTCTTCCGAAGTCAACTTCGTGACAATGCGCGGCCGGATGGAAGTCAGAGTTTTAGGAAATGTCTTGAAAACAAACTGACGAACAAACAGTCTCTTCTCGATATTGTATATCACGAGCAATGCGTGTGTAAAGTGCTAGGTGGAACGCACTCTTTGGACTTCTTTAGGAAGGTATTTTCTGTGATTTCCTGTCGCGATTAAGTGAATTGCTGTCGCAACACAATAGCATATTTGACTACCATTCAATTCAGACTCCGCGCACTTCAAAATAGATCGCCCAGAACAGCTGTGCACAAGAGAATAGTTACTAAAGTCCGGGGTGGTTGTGATTTTTCAGTAGTGCCACACTTGAATAATGCTAGAGTTTTATAGTACGTTCGATAAAGAACATGTCTTTTTATGAACATGTACAGGTGGCTTAAACGGTTTCATTAGCTGTTCACAAAACATTCGACTGTGTCCATTGTGTAACTACAGAATGCCACCAAACGGCGGACTACCCAAATGCTTCGTCCGCCCACATCGCTCCATTCATCGTCCGTCACGTTCGCTGAAGGTTGCTGGTAGGTTCTGACCTGCGATAACTTAAGCACCTTGTATGGAAAGTTCCCGATGTCGCAAGTCACGTATGGAATGATGGCACCGCCACATATGTGTTAAAGGGGACAACCTGACGGAGAAATTCACGGTCGCAGCTGTGGCACCTAAAAATATCGCACGGCTTCAGTCGAGATGGACGCACAAAACAAAGCATCTCCTCGCTGGTGCCTTCTCCTTGGGAGTTTTGTTTGATCCTATCGAGATAATGTTGAACGCCTAACTAAGGAGTCATGTGATATAAGCACGAAGGGTTCGAAATGTGGATGAATTTAAGCCACTTAGGTATATACAATAATCCAACGCAGCCTTCCCGATCAAGGTATTCCCGCGGGAATATTGTTGGTGAGTTCAATATCCCGATTAGAGACGAGGTAAAACACGCATGAGACACTTAAATTATCCACCTGAGGGGGAAAAACCCCCCAAAATCTCCAACTGTTCGTTGCAGCACCTCGCGACTCATTAGTAACGTGACCGAGAAAATCTCGAACGGTTCAAACACAATCATCCAGGACCCTTGATCACAAAGTGGCTCGTCTCTCGGCCAGCTTGGCTTTCGCCCCTATAGGAAACTAAGAATAGCGCACAACAGAATTTTCATTGCCAGAACTCACAAGGTTCCAGAAGGTGAAGTAGTAGGGGATTCCCCCCCTCCACCGGAGGATCTCTGGGTCATCTGGATCCTTCCCGAGCACCAAGGGCACCCTCCCCACTCCCACCGTGATGACATGGTCCACGTACAAGTAGTAGGCGAGGACGGCCGCGTGGAACACTGCTCGGAGGCAACCCGTCTCTCCCGCGGCGACGGCCATCTTGCGAGCTCAGAGCGCCGCTTGCGCCTTCCCCCCCCTGAGGTGGACTCGCGTCTGTCAGTCGCGAGGAGACACGGACCCCACTTCCCCATCGCTCCCCCTCCTTCCCCTCCTCCTTCTTCCCACCTCCCCTCTCTCTCTCTCTCTCTCTCTTGCCTAACGTTCATTCTAAACCGAGCGATACCTTCCGATGTTTAGTACACTGATAAATCGCAGTTGATAATCATCACATATATTATTTTTCAAAGGTGTTTTTTTGTCGCAACGCCATTACTCCCATAATTTTTCATCAAAATTAATGATTCAAACATCGTTTTAAAGCTTATGTTCACCGCTATTAACTAAAAAGTAGACAACTGGTTTAAAATTAAATTTTTGTAAACAAATTTAAAATTAAAGTTTTTGTTAAAAATTTTTAAATTAAAGTTTTTGTTAAAAAATTTAAAATATAAGTTTTTGTTAAAAAATGATACAGTGCTATCTGATGACAATATAATCAACAAATATGTTGGCTATGGTTACGTGCTTAAAAGACTGTAGGAGGCGCTATCTATTAACACATCGTTGAGTTAGATTGTTTACATTCTACAAGCAATCAGTGTGACCGTTTACCGTTTAGGTTTACGTTATGTATCTTTACATACATACATACATACCCATCACGCCGTTCCCTTTCGGGGTAGGCACAGTCTAAATGTTTCACTCATTAATACATAATAATACATAATGCTTCACTAATTAATACATAAATACTTACTCTGCTTCAATAATTTCCTCCACGACCTAACCTTGCAAACCTCTTTTGCCTTTAACACAAACATAAATAACATATAATTGTCCATGGGAAGAAACAGGTAGAAGAACAGGAAGAAAGAAGGAAGAAACAGGAAGAAGCTGCATACTGTGCGAAATATTCGACAGGTAGAAGAACAGGAAGAATGAAGGAAGAAACAGGAAAAAGCTGCATACTGTGCGAAATATTCGCACGGGTCAGCTAGTTACGTATTAATGAAATAATCAATTCAAAGTATGTAAGTTAAGTGGAAACGATGTATGAAATTCGTACGGGCTGTAACCAAGACACTGTTGGAATGGGGACATTAGTTGTCAGAATTCTCTCTTCAGTTTGCTTAAATTTTCCAGAATTTTGTCCAAAAAATAAATAAATCCCTCCAGCTTGTGGTAATGGCGGAGTGAAATCTCAATTATCCGAGTTCAAATTTACTGAGATTCCGTACCGAGCGAAACCCTCCCTATTTCTGACGTTTAGTATACTGATAAATTGCAGTTGATACTTATGCATAGTGAAATAATCAATCCAAAGTATGGGAGTAAAGTGGAAACGATGTATGGTATTCGTACAGGCTGTAAAAAATAAATTATTCCGATTATTTGCGAAGTAATGAAAAATAGTTACTCCGTAGCCTAATCAAAATAACTAAACCCACCTTAAATAATACTTTCCATTATTCACAATGGAAATGGTTGCAGGTTTTACTTTGTGGAAGTTGTCCATTATGGACCAAACAAAAATGACTTTGTTAACTCCACTTGAGGTTTATTAGCACGACCCAGGTTCCACACTCCGTGTCATTAAGATGAACCTGAAGATGTACCTGAAGATGTACCTGAAGATGACACGAAGTGTCGAAACCCGGGTCGTGCTAATAAACCTCAAGTGGAGTTAGCAAAGTCATTTTTATTTGGTTCATATTTTCCACTATGTTTTTCTTTGATTCATACTCATCATAATAATTTCTTTGATACTCATAAATACTATGATACGCAACGAAGTAGGATTACATGAAACTCAACAGTTTTCTCACACCTAAATCTATGATGTATATTCATTTAACTCACGAAGGAGACAGATTAAAAGATAACAATCTTCTTTAGAGATTTACTATCATCACGATTTCTCTGAACGCCAAGGCAGACGATTACCACAAACAGCTGGAAAGCAGTTTTTCACTCTCCCGTGTAAATTAATCATCTCTCTCGGAGAAGTCGAATAGGAAGTTATCTCTCCCATCAAACTACTCTCGACACTTCGGTATTGGAAAATACCTTTTCGAGCATGAATGGCCATTGAAACAAGTAAAATATATATCTTGGTCGTTTAACGCACTTAAATTTATTTCAGTGCTGAAAATTGAAATCCAACCACCATGCTCAAAAACTGGTAACGGCACGCCTAGAAAGAAACCATCGATGCGATCGAAATCTCCTTTTAAATTTCCAACCGGCCCATGTGTAACAGCATATTTTGTTCACATTGTTCGGACATGTTTCTGTTCTGAGAAGAGACGGAAAGAAAAGCTCGATGAAAACTTTGCGTGACGCACAATGGATCAGAAACATGGTCATTTCGGAGAGAAGATGTGAACGTAAAACTGGAGGCGTTTGAGATTTTGGTTTGGAGAAGAATGGTTAGGGTGGGTTGCAAGGAAGACGACCGAGGAAGTGTTAATATGAACCGGTTAGAAAGGAAGTTCGCTGCGGAGATTTGGAGGCGGCAGGATGGAGAATTTACTGAGAGGTGAGGATATGTTGAAGAGGGCGACGGAGAGAACGCTGGTGAAGAGTGGAAGAGGAATCAGAAGCAAAACAAGCAAGGAGGAGTTTGCCAAATATTAACATGATTGCCTTTTTTTGACAGTTGTACATTCAGTGTTGAAACGGCATTGATAACAATTCCAACGGAATCCATCCCAAAGCTTTATTTGCCAAACAACACGCAAATTTGACTCTTGAGCACTTGTCATGTGTGTTTGCTGATTTCCAAACACTTAATTAACATTCCTCTTTGCCTCATTCTCCAGTTGATGTTTGTGTCATGGTATGACACACCGGTTAGAAAGGAAGTTCGCTGCGGGGATTTGGAGGCGGCAGGATGGAGAATTTACTGACAGGTGAGGACATGTTGATGAGGGCGACGAAGGAGAGAACGCTGGTGAAGAGTGGAAGAGGAATCAGAAATTTTGGGCGACTTACGGAGAGGAATTCAAGAGGAAACTGATGACCAGTAAGTAACATGAGGGAAAGTGAAAAATTTCCCAGAAACCGGCAAGTTAGGATATGGACTTAGCTAAAAACCTTCCAATCCGTAGGTAGAATATCCAATGATGATAAGCAGAGTAAAAATAACTGACGTTTGATATTCACTCGATTTGCTTTAAGATATAGAAGGATTACTCCTCCCATACCGCGAACCTCAAGGATTGAAAATGGATTTTTTGCAAAGCAGCACAATTTGTGAATTATTATGCTATAAATAATCTGTGTATCATCTAAGTACTTTATTCGTAATCATCTCTTTTGTTACTTCCTGGAAGATTCTGGTAGTCCGCATGTCCCTGCATTTCAAGTAAACTGCACTTGTCTTGCAATCGGGTTTCTCAGGTGCCAAGTTCCCATAACCGGACAGAAATTCCCATAACCTATGTAGGAAAAATCCAGCCCTGTCGGGACTCGAAGCCGCGATCTCCGGATTATCAGGCTATGACTCAAAACCCCGCCGCCACAGAGGCTAACCATCCAAGGAAACATGCGAAATTTACCCACTCCATATTCCGACGCAAGTACTGGAGTTTATTATACTCTTCAAGAGCCTTATTCTTTTGTTGTTGTCTTTAGGCCTTGATTTTTCCATTCATTTATCTATCTCTTCGCTCACCCCTCGCTCCTTGTGACGCACGTCCCCTTTGAGAATAACGCAAGGATCATACAACTTCATTCCACTGGCCCCGTCCTTCGTGTTGGCTACCAACAGTGCCTTGACCTCTTCTTCAACCTTTCCCCCTCCCAATGCTCTCCCTCCTCAGGTTTAGTGTAAACAGAAGGTCTCTCTCTCTCTCTAGGCATTCTTTCGTATCTACGGTGAGGAGTCAAGTTGTTGAAGCTATGGCCAGTTTGAATTCAGCATTGGGAGAGGAATAAAAATCTGGAGTTTGAGTTGAAAGATAGAAATTATTTCAACAAACTAGAATCATAAAGAATGAGTGACTTACATTCGATTTAAACAGCATCTGTAATTTTTGATTGAGTCTCACATAAATTTTATTTCATGAATATAACGAATATTCACTTCTACCTTGTTTTAAATTGTATAACCATATTTTTATTTCTTCAAGTAAATTTTTAGTGTTTTTTTTACTTTTCATCGCATATTCCGAGAGTACACAAATTATATACTTGATCATGAACATTCATAACCCTCTAGCTCCAATCTTGCCAAGTGTATGAGTAAATTATTCGCTAGAACTGTCTCCCGTGAGGCATTAGTGTTAGCGGAACTTGGTGGCAGTCGCTGGCACGTGGTGTGACGTCAAGGAGAGGGACGGGATGATCATGTGGAAGGGATTGGCTGTGGAGGACAGCACATGGTAGGCAACGCTGTAGACATTACTACTTTTCACCTAAAGTCGGCAGCGCGTTAAACAACGTTAATAAGGTTTACGTGCAAAATGATGTCACAAACAAAGATACTGATTTCTTTTCACCCAATTGGAAAGGTCCATATAAACATTTTGATTACAAAATATTGTGAGTTAGGAAGTTGATATATGTATATACTACAAGTCTAAAATGGGGTTAAAATTGCCAATTTTCTCATTATTTTCTCACTTTTTCCACATTTTCCCCTCACTTTGATAGTAAAAATCGCTCACTCTCTCACGTTTCCGTGTCATAAGGTGAATGAAAGCCCTGCAGGGGTATTCCCCCCACACCGTCGAGCGCAGTCGCTTTTACAACGAAAAAAATTACAACTTAATTTGGTTTTGTTATAAAATACTTATGCTGAAAACCTTCCTCAATATTAGCATTTCGATCTTAATAAGGCATTACATAACATCCAGCGATACCATGACTTCATGACCGTGAGCGGGGATTAAAAAATAAGAAGTAAATTTATTCGCCGGTAGGAGACTTACAGATGAAGTTTGAAAAATTGAAGTTGATAGACAAACTTGGTTTTGTTATAAAATAATTATGCTAATAAATTGTGACTACTTTTCTATACATGCATGAAGTAGCTTAACTTTTTCAAAACTGAATATACTGTAATTACATAATTCATACACATACATACATACATACCAATCACGCCGTTCCCTTCCGGGGTAGGCACAGTCACAAAGTTGCACTCATAAATACATATTTGTACACCTAACTCTGCTTCAATAATTTCCTCCATACTAACCTATCCTTGCAAGCCTCTTTTGCCTCATTTATCCCCATACCCTGCTTCATACACGCCCTCCTGTTTTTAAGACTCCTAATATTCCTCCTCCTAAGAATTTCCTCAACTACATTCAACCACAGCTTTCTCGGCCTACCTCTACTTCTCGCACCATTCATTTCACTCTTATATATCTGTTTCGGAAGTTGATATGAATAAGTAATATAGAAGTTTAATGCGGGAAACGATGCTTACCGACTTTGGGTGCCGTGGTGGTCAAATATGAAAACTATCTAACTCCCTCATGCAGAGCTGGTTTTTAGGCTATGGAATATTCCAATGAAATGGAACTTCTGCGCTACTGCTACCTTGTTTCGCTTCCACTATATCCCCCCCCCCATCTCTCTCCATAGCTTAAGGTAGTTTGAGCGAAATATCATTTTACCTAGAAATCAATGAATTTGGTCGCATTTTAGAGAAAAACATCTAACCCTTCTAATGACACCAAGAATTCAACCCCTTACCCCATTACTTTCGGAGTTATTTGCCAAAAAATACCAGCCCTTTTACATGGGAAATGACACGCGTATGCACTCCAGAGAGTCAGTCTTTACAAAATGAAGAATTTCTAACACTTAGATGTCGTAAAAAAACTAACAGTGTGTAGATTGTATGTTTTCTCGACTATTTTTGAAAATTAATCATATTGTCACCACGATAGGTTCTTGGGTATCACAAAAAAACCTTCCGGTTTGAAGGAGTTTCAAACACACCGCGCGAAAAACATGAGTCAAGTTAAAGACTCATTTAGATATTTTCATTTAATTACTTACCATTTCTGTCATATAAAACTATATAATTGCACCATTAACAATGCAATATTTAATTCATGAGTCCTATAGCTGGTGAAATGAAAACGTTTAGTTCGAATACGGTCTCTATGATGACTAGGGAACTATCTCGCTCGGACTACCTTAAGCGCCAGCCGATATGCGAGCACATTTAACCGATCGCGCACTCGTATAGACGGAGGACGGGCTGCTTCTAGCTAATGAATGGAGGGGTAGGAAGCTCGGGAACGTCCATTGAGAATGAGGGGTAAGGGGAGGGAGGTTGAATGGAAGAGATGTTGCACTCTAGGCAAGTTCCCCCCACGTCACCTTCGCTATTTGCATTTGCTGCACTTCTTCAAGTTCAATCGGACTCCACAACATCATCTTCCTCTGCCTCTCTCTCCGACCACTGTCAATTCGAGTCTCTGAGCAAATATACGAGAGGAGGAGGTCTCACCGTTAGGTTGGGGCGCGGCACATTAAGCTACCATTCCATAAATGTTCATCTTTTTTTCGTTTTCCGTGGCGCTGTGCGTCACTCACTGACCCTGTCTCTACGGGAGTTGCGTGCCGGGTTAGTTACAGAAGGCGGTGATAAAATGCGATGTGTTAATTATTGAGAATTGTCCCAGTTTATTGCGGAGTTTCTATAAGATAATGACTGCTGGCGAGAGACATTGGAGTGATGGGAGCCACCTGTTGGTATATTTTTTATGACACAACCTTCAAGCAAGTGTAAAATAGAGGACGCGCACAATTCCTTCGAAGGCAAGTTCCATGCATGTCATTACCAGCGCTACTCCCTTACCTAGCTGTAAAAAATAGCAGTACAGAGGACTCGGATGCAAAGTATTTCTCCGAGTCCTCCACTACGATGTCCTAAACTACAAAGTACGGCATACACTTTCACTCTGAATACACACACATCTCTAGATCTTTTGTAGATCGGTTAGGTAAATCGGGTGAATTTGTGCTTCTTACGAGAATAAAGTCGGGCGGTATTTAACAAAATAAATAGCGACAATGGAGTGGGTCCCTCTGGGAAGGAATTACTACCACCGTATTTTACCGCTGTCAACACAAGCGCTACAGTCGTATTTTTCTTCGTGTGTATTATATACATTTATGTTCCAGAATCACGTTCGAACGGCTGAAATTATTCTCACGAAATTTTGTAGGCATGCATATGATAGCATTGGAGTAAACATAGGAGACATTAAAACGGCCCAAAAACCATTTGAGTGCTGAACAATATTGCAAATATAGAAGTTTGCCTTCTGTTCGAGATATAAATGATTAACCTTGGACATTAATAAAAGGCTCTAGATGTGCAATGATGGGGGCTCCAATGGACTCAGGAACTAGAATCCGTTTCTTTATATTGAAACTGATAGTGAATGAAATTATGCATATACTTTGTAATTTTACATGCTGATAAACGACAGCACTGGGGAGGACAAACGATTCATAAGCTATGTCCTGGGGCCCTAAGGACTTCAAAGGACTCCATAGTTATAAGACTGTTGATATGTACTACATTTTTTTACACTGCAAGAGATACATTCGACCTCTCCGTAGTATCGGCCAGAAAACTTGGCCAAAGCATTAGTTAGGATAGGAAACTTCTATGTAAGATTAGGAAGAAGCGATGTAAGTGGCTAGAGGAGGCGATTACATTTCCCTAAGAGAGTGATAATTTAATTTATCTTAAGGCCCAGCATATCCTCACAAAACTTCATATCCCTAAATTGATAGTAATAAGAACACTCAATTCCATAGTATTGTCCATATCGCAGTCTTACAAAATTAAATTTTATCATCCTAAGTAACTAAAATAATCTGGTTCTGTGTAAGTTATGGTTTCCGACGCCGACGGTTGGTTAGCATGTGCAGTGGTCGATTTGCATCACTGGTTGCTATAAGATCCATCCTGTCAACAAATATGGAACGCACTATGGTATAAACAGTATATCTGGCATGATTCCTGTACAACTCAGTTGTATCTGGGCATTTGTGATCTAGCGGAATACATCAATACTTAAATTTTTTAAACATTGGTAGGACAAACGTATTGTAGGTTAAAATTTACGTCCTGGAAGGTTTTTTTCCACTGTATAAACAGTCTTAGTGGCATTAACTTTGGTCAGATATAGCGTTGTGTAGGCTGGCGTAAATCCCCCCCTTTCACACAGCCACGATGTAGATGGCAGGGATAATAGGTTGGTAGAGATGAAACCTCGACCCGCGGAAAAATCCTAAGCTTAAGCTAATCCTAAAAATCCTAAAAAGCTTAAGATCCTTACAAGTTAGAGAAGTTGGTACTTCTATATTTAAGTGTTCTCCATGTAGGGCCCAAATATGGATAAGAATTCATTGAAATATTTACAACACCGATGGGATTTGAGCATGGGGCCTTCAGTTGGGAATCCAGTAGGTACTCCAGTCACCACGTCAACCGGATCTCCAATTAGGATTGTGCATTCGTAATGTGCACTTCCGGAATGCTTCGACGATGCGATAAGACGAGTGTAATACCGCTGGGAAGAGCTCACGTTTCACAACCGTGCGCTGACGCAAGCTAGGAACGACCTTCCCCTTATTCTTTAGCTTCATAAGCGAAAAACTCGCAGGTTTTATTTTGGTATTCATGTCGTATGCAATCAGCAGGAGTTAAGTAGTCTATAATATTATAAAGACGAAAGAAATTATATTATGCAAGACTAAGTAGTAGTTTTTGATGAGGAGAATGGGGAGAATAACTGTGTGATAAGGGCGAATGGTGAAGTAATTGAACAAGTGGATGATTTTGGGTACTTAGGTAAGATTTCAGCGAAAGATTGACGGATAGATGAGGAGATAAAGAGACGTGCGAATGCTGGAAGGAATGTGGTAGGTAGCATGTGGAGCATATCAAGGAATGAGTGCCTCTCTAAGGAAGCGAAAATCGCCGTGTAAAAAAGTGTACTTCTCCCCACCTTGTTGTATGGTAGTGAAACATGGGTATGTCAGGATAGACATAAGAGTACACTAAACTCCGAGGGTATGAGATATCTGAGGGGTGTTCGCGGAAAAAGTAGGATGGATAGGGTCAGGAATGAGTGCGTAATTAATGAATGTAGGTTAGATGCTCCAGTAATGGAAATATATGAAAGGAGTGTGCTTCGTCGGTTTGGCCATGTTTTGAGAATGGATGAGAGTCGAATAACGAAACAGATATATAAGAGTGAAATGAATGGTGGGAAATGTAGAGGTAGTCCGAGAAAGTTGTGGTTGAATGTGGTTGAGGAAATTCTTAGGAGGAGGAATATTAGGAGCCTTAAAAACAGGAGAGCGAGTATGAAGCAGTGTATGGGGGTAGGAATTGTTTCGTATTACCGGTTTTTTCAGAAAATCGATGGTTGATGTTCAAAGTTTAACTTTCGAAATGCGTGCCACGGTTATTTTTCAACTTTTCTTTAATTACATCGTCAAAATGAATAACTGCGCATCACAAATAATTCATACCTTCAAATGATCGATTATATACTCGAATACATTATCACTCACGTTTCTCCTCCTTTGCTATAAACATCTCAATTTGAATGAAGTTTTTATTATGCGCGTCCATCTTCACATACACAAGTTGAGCTTGTCCGCTAACATCAAAATGATGTCTGAAAGAAACGGTGAACCTTGCATTTCCGAGAATTGTCTCAATTTGACTGTCGTATGTATGTACATCACACTCCAAGCGTTCAACGGGCATTCGTGGAAGTTTTTCATTTGTATTAAATGAATTATGTAATTAAGTGAATTTACTTTTATTCAATTAGCTACATCATGTATTTAAAGAAAAGTACCGTCACAATTTTTTAGCGTAAGTATTTTATAACAAAACCTAGCAAGTCCTTCAGCTTCAATTCATCAAACTTCAACTGTAAGTCTCCCGCCGGCGAATAAATGTACTTCTAATTTTTCAATCCCCGCTCAGGGTCATGTAGTCATGATATCGCTGGATGCCATGTGATACCTTAGTAAGACCGGAATACTAATCATGAGGAAGACAGAAGCCTGTCATTTTTTTAAGTAAAAGGTACCGCGCTCGACAGTGTATACCCCCGCAGGGTTTTCATTCACCTTTTGACACAGAAAAGTGAGAAAGTGAGCGATTTTTGCCAAAAAAAGTGAGGGGAAAATGTGGTAAAAGTGAGAAAATAATGAAAAAATTGGCAATTTATAACCCATGTTAGAGTTCTAGCAATGACTAAAACCCTACATTTTACAATATTTTAAGCTGGAACTTTTTTTTAAAGCAGTAGCAACAGGGATAAAAATAACACAACAAAGAATTGTACGATGAAAACATGTATTTCAGATTCTAGAGAGCATAAAGAATAAACATGAATAAAGAAACCTCGGCTAGACATAAATGGTACAAAATATGCAAGACTGAGGTACATCTACATACTACCCTGCGTGCCGCCGCATAGGTATGTCGCAGGGGGTGTTAGGACACCAGCCGAGTAAAGATGTAAGGAATAAGGTTTTGGAAGGAGAAATTGAGACAAGTATGATGGGAGTGTATTTAGTGGACCTCAGTTTGTATTGTGGTCGCCTATTATCCGCGGAAAATATGAGTTTTTGCACCTATCTGTTCGGCAACGTATCTCTCTTGTTTAATCGCTTCTGTCAGACCTAGAGATGTAGTGAGGCATAATGATTATATTCTCCGTGTCGCTCTGAAACATTCAAGTTCTGAATTCCTCAAGCAACCTAAGCCTAGCGTGTAGCCTCCGAGTCTCAAGGGGCTCCCACCTTAATACCAATACAGGTTGTGAAAGACTTTAAGTTCACTCATATCAGTTTTTAATGAAGCGTGCTGTTTTTCTTTGTATTTTATTAATTTTTTTGTTAAATCTTTATGAAAGGGGGCTCAAATGCTCTCAGCGTATTCGAGGTGTGGCCTAACCAGAGCGAAGTAGCATCTTTCTTTTATTTGGTCACTCGAAGACCTTCCAATTTTACGATTAACAAATCCTTGTTTCATTAATGCTGTGCCGCATGTTTTGTAATTGTATTCTCCGCAATATATCAGAAGTTAAGTTTGTTGCAAGATATTTCACTGTGTCTGAGGACTTTTTGTTTCCTCCACTTATAGTATAGGTACATTGGTCACTAACAACATAATGTACCGCACTTCAGGAGATCAAATGCAAAAAGCAATCGTTACAAACAATAATAATTTTGGTCTAGGCAGGGTCTGCCTGTACCTCGGCATCATCAAGTTCATTATCCCGCCGCTTTTTGTGATTCTTAAAAAGCTGCTATATCAGAGATTTCCTCCTCTCACCTTTATTTTGCAAACGCTCCTTTTTCTTCAGCAAGTCATCTGCCCCTGACCGCAGTATATGTGCCCCCTCCAACATACCTTGAGCGATCTTGACTTTTGTCATATCTTTTTTGGCAATAGCCTCCTCCAGCTTCTTTTTTGCCTCGTTGACTAGTTGATGAGAAGCCTTGTGCTCCCCAATCTCCTTCTTACTTGTCACATGCAGGTCATCCTGCAGCTTGTCCAATGCCTGTCGTTCCTTTATCGGGGCGGCCTCTCGCCTCTCCCACTCCAGGCGAGCGTTCTCATTTTCTTGCAACATCTTCAGCTCGTCTTATTTTAGTTTCCGCTGAGCCTCCAGGTATTCTTCATACTTGCTGAATGCTGCTGCGGCGTGCTTGAGCAGCTGCGACGTCATGGGCACATGTTCAGGGATGCCATTGCATTCTTGATGGCTATCCCTGATGTTGAGCCTGGCATTACGAGTACACTCCAGCATAGCAGACCTGTCAGCAGGGAGTTGATTTCTGGAAAGAGAAAATCCTCGCTCGACATCAGAACTGCCATGGGCCAAACAGAGGGCAGCTATCACCATTTTGCTTACAAGCGGATACTTGGGGTCACTGGCAGCATCTGTCTTGGTAAATATCAGGGTCCTGTAATCGTCAATCCTAGTTCCAGGTTCAAATGGTGTCCGGCTGCAACAATCTTCATTCGTCTCGAAAGTCATCTTCGTCCACCTCCATCGGCGTCTGCAGCATCTTGTAAACGGATACAATGTTCTGCGAGGAGCTTTCCTTGAAGTCTTGAGGCTTCAAACATTTCAGGTGACGAGCCTCTCTTCTTTTTGCCAGGATTGATTTCTGGAAAGGTGGCTTGCAGCCACCTGATTATGTTTTAAAGCTTCACGTCGAAACTTCAAACCCTGGTGAGGCGAGCATTCCTGTTCGACAAGAAGCCTATTGGCATTCTTACTCATGTAAATTTTGCTCAATTCCATAATATTGTTGGTATTGAGAAATACGGTTTCTTGCATGCATTCTTGCTTGTTTGTGAGCAGCTCTGGCTTGCAGAACCTATTTAACAATAGGAAATATAGACTCTTAACCTCTTCATAAAAAACATAGGCTGATCATGCTGGAAAACTTTTAAAAATCTTTCAAATAATTCAGCACACTACAGGGCGAAGGCTACCTATCCAGGGAAGGTTTTATCCTTAAGGGAATTAGCAATAGCCAGATAGCACTTGGATGCAAGGAGCTTTTCAACATCTTTGCCTTTCTGACAGGTTAACACTTTAAGAAAATAGTTTTAAAAAATTAGCATTTTTTTCAAAATAGTGAAAAAAGTGACCCGGTTTTCGAATAAGTGAGTAAACGTGAGAAAAGTGAGTTCGTCGAAGCCCTATTCTCCTTTTGTCCATATCACCATGGAAATAACAACGCGTCCAAGTACTGCTTGGAAGCAACTTTTGAGGCTAATGCAATAGAAGAAACTCAAGAGAGAAAAGCCGTCTTTTAATATACTGCATTTCAACTCGCCTTCCGACCTCTGATCGCTCGTTTACGCAACGCAAATTCACAGCGGCAACGAACGACTCGTAGTTCGACTTTATGAAATCACGTAAAGTGCGATAATGTCTTTGAAATGTGATTATAGTCTTAGTGATAGATGAGGAAGATTGAAACGACCCCAAGCTCAGGAATGAAGAGCGCATTTATACGTGCTACCGAGAGGTATCCACTCATGTTGTTGAAATTATCGCAGATACGATCTCGTTAGCGCGCTTCAGAGCAAACGAGCGAAAGGAACCAGAGTCCTCTTCATGGCGCCAACTCAACTACAAAGTAATTATCACAAACTACTACTTCATAGTTAGCCTGGCGTTATGTAGAGGACTCTGCATGAGACGATGTTCTGTATGGGCATGGCCATCTACAGAGATCTGATCTGCGATAATTTCAACAACTAGAAGAGAAGCCACTCTATGACCTCTCCGCAAGTTCTCTACAGAATTTTAGCACATCGTCCCATACTGAACTTCACGATGTGCGCTTTCGTATCCTTCAGTGATGATTCCTCCGATACATGGCACTCTGAAAGAACACAATCATCACGTCCGTTTTATTTGCTAAAGATTAAAGAATTAACTAAGACTGCAGAATAAAAAAGGTAAGTATATTCACTATTAATTCAAAGAAACTTCATCTGAAATGTTTTTTTACTGCAGAGTAAGTCAAAGTAAATTTTTTCTTCAAATTGATTAAAAACTTAAAATTCGCCACGTTTGACGCCTCAATTTACAATTATTATCATCAGTAGGATAAGTTATCAGTTACTATCAGTTAAATGCATTTATTGTAATTCAATTTGCCCCTTGTCTCTTGCGCTTAAGGTGGAAAGTTTGCTTTTTTTCGAGTACTTGACTCATGCAGTTTGGTACTTGTCAATTACTCTTTCTTTTAAATATTTCACAATTATCGAAATGGAATTTGTTGTTTTCCTGATGTTTTCTCCACAGTTAGAATACCAAAATTGGTCTCCATTTTCTTCCGTGCTGGGCATTAGCAGTGAAGAAGAGCCAAGTTTTCTGATTTTATTTCAGCTGACAGAGCAGTCAGAGCCTGAGACTCTTGGATAGGGTTGTTCTTCTAGGTTCTGTTGAATCTAGTGTCAGTTAGAGTGGACATAGAGAGCAGTTTGTTAGTTTCCAAAGACTTAAGCCACTCAGAGATAAAGCTTAGCAGGTGTTCCTTCAACTTCCATTCAACTTCCTTGCGTGATTCCACCTTATCATCCTGTGCTGATTCTTCAGTTAGGTGAACCGATGGACGAACCGATGGACGACTACTTCTGCTCGCATACTTATCACCTGAAATATCCACAGGAGTATCCTTGAAACCCACCAGCCACTCTATGACCTCTCTGCAAGCTAGAATGAGGCTAAATGGCATCGGCGGTCCACCAGAGTTATCTTTATGTGCAAGAATTATGGCAACGTATTCACTCATAACAGAAAATCTTTCCAGCGAATCTAATGGAGAATTCTACCTGGTCTCACCATTGTATTAAATGCAGTGAAACCTGTATTAATCTGCCAAAACCGGACTCGTGAAATAATGCCCGCATTGGGAGATGACCGCTGAATGGAGGGAGAATTTACACGAGTGTTAGCGCGGTATATTTATTCCGTTCCTGAAATCGGCCGCTTAGAGAAGTGACCGCTTTAGGGAGGTAGCCGCGGAGGCAGTTTCACTGTACGTAATCTGTCCTTCCTTAGGCTCTTTACTTAGCAGGTTATTACGCAAGGAATCCATTCATCTTTAAGATACTTAGAAATATGTCACAGTGGAACAAACATGATCAGCGATCTTATTTAAATACTTTCTTTCTTCTTAAATACTGTCTTTGCCAAAGCATACTTCACCGCAAGATTTAAAATATTCGAAAAACACATTAATCTCCTATGGACTACTAAATCATTCTATGGACTACTTAAACAATATCATACTTCACATACCTCTACAGGGAGGAAATACACCGAAGCATACAGGCCTTAGAACATTTACGGAAGCAGAAGGCAAAACTCTTAAGCTCTCTCGCCTTTCTATCGAGATGTCGTGACCAAAAGTCTATCCCTGCATTTGCACCCTTGAAGTCGTCTGCGGCTGACCGCATTATGAAGCAAGCCGGACACGCATTGGTCCGCGAACGCATACACCAGACTCGAAGAATTTTGGAGAAAAACGCACAACAGCTAAAACCGTTGCACCTCCGATTAGCTGGTGTACTATCTCCATTGGATTGGGAGCACGTTGATAGAGCTACAACGGCAACGGGAGAAATACTCTTTAAGAAAATTACAGAGCGGCAGAAAAAGAAGTTTTCATGTTTATCTAGTGCCGAGTCATCCAAGACCTACCCTGATGACAAACGATTGATAGTCAATCTAACAGACGACGAACTCGACCGACCTACCATTTCTGTCCTTAGTAAAGGACTAAACTTTGCTCTGGCTCCCCATAAGATCCCAGACGGTGATTTCATCGCAGGGATAGAACAGCTTCCCGGGGATACAGCGGAGGAGGTGAGGAACGAAGTCTCCTTAGTCCTAAAAAGGGTGAGCCACCAAAATCCAACACCACTAAGGACGAACGGGACGTTCTCCGCGCTCTACGGAAGAACACTGCCATCCAGGTTCTGCCGGCAGACAAAGGGAACGCCACGGTCCTTATATATAAGGAGGAATACCACCGGAAGATACAAGATATTCTTCAGAATGCAGCGTACAGGCCTTTTGCCCAGGACCCTACCGACTCAATTACGAGGAACACCGTCGCTCTCATTAAAGGTATGGGTCTAACCGCCGAATCTTCTTCCAAACAGAGGCCACAGGCTTCAGCTCCTCCGAGGCTTTACGCTCTACCCAAAATACACTAGGAGGGTGCTCCTCTAAGGCCCATTGGTAGTGCCATTGCCTCTCCGACCCACAATTTGGCAAAACATCTAGTTGGAACTCTGGAGCCATTCGTAGGATCATGTGAGCATCACATAAAAAACTCTAAAGACTTTGTAAAGGTGTTAAGGAATATTCGTCTTGATGAGAATGATATCTTAGTGAGCCTCGAAGTCGTTTCACTGTTTACCCGAAATCGCCCTTTAAGTGCCAAGTTTGACTACAAAACGGTGAAGTTATTCCATCATGTGCTTACGTCCACCTATTTCATGTACGATGGGTTGTTCTTCGAACAAGCAGATGGAGTTCCAATGGGGTCCCCGCTATCCCCTGCTATTGCGAACTTCTTCATGGAAGATTTTGAGGAGAAGGCGCTTAACTCTTCCCCACTACGCCCTAAGTACTCCTTTCGCTATGTCGATGATACCTTTGTGGTCTGGCCACAAGGGAAGGCTGCTCTTGATCAATTTCTAACACATATGAACAACCAACATCCAAATATCTCCTTCACAATGGAATTGGGATGCAACGGTCGGCTCCCGTTCCTTGACATTTTGATTCTACGAGAGATGGATGGCTCACTCCGGCATAGTGCTTATCGAAAACCTACACACACCAACTTGTATTTAAACGACCATAGTCATCATCATCCCTCTCAGCGTCGGGCAGTGTTAAACACTTTAATTCATCGCGCAAGGTCTATTGCCGACAAAGAGAGACTACCTCAGGAGTTAAGCCTCCTTCGTAAGACCTTCCTTGAAAATGGATATAGTGGACAGGAAATATCGTTGGCTCTTAAAAAGTCTCTTGACCATCGGGTGCTAAATACGCATGAAGAGAAAAAGAAACCTCTTACCAGAGCCTGCTTGCCTTATGTGTCCACGGTTTCCGGGAAAATATCTAGAATACTGGCCAGGCACAACATCGAGACGATTCACATGCCGCCCCATAAAATCAGGGATCTCATCGTCCGAGCAAAAGACCCTATCGGCTTGAAGACACCAGGCGTCTACCGAGTGCCTTGTGAATGCGGCAAGGTGTACATCGGAGAGACGAGTAGAACAGTGGAAACAAGGGTTAAGGAACACCAACGGTACCGGCGTCTTGCACTAATGGAAAAATCCGCCATAGCTGAACACAGCATAACCATGGACCACTCTATCTATTTCCTTGAGACTAAAGTGCTCGCCCGCTCCCGAGGTTATTGGGATAGGATAATCAAGGAGGCCATTAAAATCCCACTGGAAGGAAGGAAGTTCAACCGAGATCTTGGCTTTTCCCTTAGCGGTGCATGGAAGCCGTTATTAAAAATGCTGGGAAATACAAATCTTAACGGTCGGCCCGTCGTTGGCCATTCGAGTCTCTCGACCACGCTCAACAATAGCGACCGTTGAAGTTCTACGGTAAATATCATCATTTTGTCTTGAGAATTGAGTACGAGTCGGACTCCAAAACGTCGGCAGCAAAAAACTTATCCCGGTGGAAGACCCGAGAAGACTTCCTCCACATTAGTCTTCTGTCAGCACCAATAGTCAGTTATTGCTTTCATAGTATTGTCAACATTATCCTTATTATCGGACATAATTCCGATGATAAGGAATTTTCTCCTTGAGGGTTTTGAACTGAGTACACACACTCTCCATCTAATGACACTCATCAATAGCATTATGTAAGTTGATAGCAGTGACACATTCTGCATGAAGTACCCATAGTTGCATGAACTGATCTGAAATGACAAGGAAACTTCTGGTCGAGTTCAGCACAGTGGCTATATCAGCAATAAAAGACACACAATGGGCTGAATACACATGTTCAGCATTAAATTCAATGATGTGTACGTGATCTCTTGCTTGCTGGTAGCCTAGTCAACAAAAGTTGTTGATTAATAACTAAATACTGAATATTTGCACTGAAAGTACATTAGTTACTTCTACCAGGTAGATCTTACATGGGGCAAAGAGCTTTCACACACTTCTTGGATGCACTTTTGCGAATAATACCCAGGGAAATGTTTGCATTTGAAATCAAGAAGAGAAGATTTCTAGTGATTACAGTATCTCGTTCACCACCACCTGAGAAGATAATCTCGGTGAAGTAAGAGTATACTCTAGGTACTAAGGAAAATGCGTTGACATGTTTGCATTGTAATCTCACGTGCGTAGCAACCCTCCTTAGCAAAGTCTGTAGTAAAGTAGGATACATGGTTGAGGATGCACAGGGTTTTTGGTTATCAGGCACTAAGTCAACACCTACCAGTGATACGGAACTTGAAGGCAGAAAATGGGTTATAACACTCTCTCCGAGTTAATTTTTCTGTTAAGAAGATAGAATTACACATCGATAGTATGAACTACTTCATAAAATAAGGGAAAATTTTGCATTGAATTGTACTTTACTATACCGTTTGTACCCGAGTTTCATGGCCTCCTGGAATACTTCCTCGATCTAGTGTTTTTTCGCGAGGTTTAGTATGCTATCCCAGTCGTGGCTGTTAAGATTAAGGCCTACGTTTCCCGCGAGTATGCATATGTTTCGCTTTAAAATGTCCCGGCAAGTTGCTGGCATCACCTGAGGTTTTCAGTTTTTACGAGGAGAGATCGCTCGAGGCAAACCATGTGTCTTAACTTCATTTAAAGTGCTTACAAATCCTTTTCAGTGCATTTCAAGTAATTTACATTAATTTCTATATCAATTTCTCCATATTCATTGCCTGGTGTCAAATCTCGCGTGGACGCCTTCGTCAGCATAAAAATCCGTGAACAGTTTTGATTAATTTGATTCTCCACCCTCTCGATCAAATCCCGCAATTAATGTATTACAGGATGAGAGGCTCATGAACCAAACTAATCCATTCTCGACCACTCGTAATCGTATGATTTTTCAGTCCAAAAACCATCCTGGAATTATCGAGAACACCTTGATTTGGTCCATTATGAATCATTTAAATCGTATGAACGGAGAAAATGATTTAGTTCATACGGTTCATGTCGATGAAGCGTTCAAAATAAACGAGCCACTCCAGAACAACAAACTATGACTTGCGTAACATCTGAATGTTGACAATAATGATTTTTTTATGTAAATTTTGGAATGAAAATGATAGATTTATCTCGGATACCCGAAAATACTTCTTAAATATCGTTCGTTGCGAAAACTGGGTATTACACTGTACTATGGCTATTCATGGCTTGATTCGCGATTAACTTTTTTATAATTATACCTTGATAGAAATAGATGTAAAAATTAAGACAGGCCGACGGATGTAATGTCGCACTTTGTTGTTAGGCTATGTGAGCGAATTTCGTTACTTTCCTCAGAGCAGAATTAATTATTTCCCTGTAGCAACCTTATCTTAAGTTGTTTTTGATGGAAAATTTCTATTGACATATCGTTTCTCATATGGATAAAAACATTACACGATTATCATTTATTGAAAGCGTCGATGACTATGCGCTTGTATTTGAATTTCCCCGTAAGTAAAATAGCATTCCTCCTTTACCGATCTTGAATTATGAGAGGAAAATCTGTCTTCAATCGGTCAAAGTTCGCGCAAACTCTAGGACAATTTAAGCCAGAGGAAATTATAAATGCATTCATAAAATTACCCGTGTCGGTATATTCATTCTATCATCGTTGTTCACGTGTGCTGCCGTGTGAAATAGTATTTCGAGAAATTAAGCCGTTACATATACGTATACTTGCATGTACAATAGGGTATATGGGGAAATTAACTCGTACAACATCAAAACACAGGATATCCCCAAAAGGTCGATACATTTCCTTACATATTCTCATTGCTGTCTTAATGAAGTTAACTCTATTCATCTACATCTACGTAATACCCTGCAAGCCACCACGAGGGTGTGTGGCAGGGGGTGAAGATCACCAAACTTGCATATTGACATGCAACTAGGATATTTAATGAAGGCATGCTAGATAATAGGGTCACATGGTTAGTATCTACATAATAAGAAAGGGATTAATGGTTGTTATTACATGCATCATGCACTACAGACTACCTACTCTAACTATATTTCACCTACCTATCCCTTTGCTACGCTGCCTATTGTTCTCTCTTATAGTACGCGGGAAAAATTACATCTTAAATCTATCGGTACGACAATCTATCTCTCTAATCTTGTTAATATGATCAAACCTAGCATAATACGCAGGGGTTCTCAATATATATCTAACGTCATCTGTGAACAAATCGTTTTCGAATTTACTTAAAAGGTTGAACGTAAATTTTAACCTGCGTTCTGATAGTAATTCCCATCCTAGTTCTTCTATTGAACTCGTAACACTTATACAATATTAATTCATTAAGACAAGACAAATTTTAACCAAGCATTTTATGTCAATATCACCCAATGTCAAGGTCGATCTCATCACCCTCCCCAATGCCTCTAGGCGCAGACCAAGAAGTTGTCAGGATAACTATACACGGCTAGGCCCAAAATGTGAATGGTAGCGCTGCATTATCGAGCATACTATCGCGCGGTATACTGGTGTTTACAAAACGAATCAATGTTATTACTAAAACTAATAATTTACTAACACTGCGAGATAAAAATTCATGACCAAAACAAAACCATCCTGGAAGTTTCAACCGAGATGAGGCAATAGAGACTTTTACATGCATTTTACTATTTTCATATGTTATAATTACTTTAGAAAGTCAACAGGCACCATCTTCTAATATTGGGATGGGATACTCTTGGTACGTTTGTCACACGTGGCACGCGAAACAAGTCCTTACGAAATTATTTATATAATATTTGGGGACGCCTTTCAGCGGCGATGATAGTCCTGACTTGTGCAAGGCAGCATATTTCTGAAAAACATAATCAATTGCTCATTAGGCTATGGAAGCGGCTGCGCGCACTAGGAGTGGTCGGTTGATACGTATTGTATTAGTATTTTCGTTCAGTCACATTCAAACATTATTTATATTATCACTCACAAATGAAATATCAACGCATGAAATAGTGTAATCTCAAAAACTTCGTCGTCACGTGGAAATAGTTTGTGCCAAAGATTTGGCCAATTTTGACACACACACTGTTTAAGGTGGCCTAACTCTTTCCCAGTTATTGAATAAGGATGTCTCTGGTCTCATTAAGTGAATCAAATAAATGATAAATTAATCTTTTTTATTCATTTCATTTAAAAAGTCCTGCTTTCGCTAGTGAAATGGGTTACCCATTGAAAACTATAAATTTGGTATTAAATGTGTATATAATTCCACGAGTTTATTTCTCATGATAAAATATATCCAGCCATTAGTTTTAATAATCACATTTGAAAGGAGTGTAAGGGCCCATTGTACGGGAATACCGCACATTGACTTAAATCACCGCAGTAAATTGCCCATAACCTTAAGAAATAAGTGGTACGATTCCTATGTTTTTTTTTCACGCAACTTCTCAGGACTTTTCACTTCCTATACTATGTCTCGTACATGCTTTCCGCTACAATTGATATTTTCCTGCTGTAATTGGGGTATTCCTTATAAAATCTTCTACTTGAATCTCTACTTTCAAGGCCAAATGATAGCAAAACTAGCTCGAGCTATGTGTCATTGACAATTGTAAAAATCTTGAGAATGCCAATTTGAGAAAAAAATATATATTTCTTGTATCTATGTGCATTTTTTTAGTTGACGAATACTCTAATGCTTGTGGTTTCTTTGACTTTGGTAGCATAACCATAGTGAATGCTGATGAAAAATTATTACTATCAAACCAGGGCTGTCTTAAATTCAACATGGGTCTACCTCACTGTCAGACCAGGTCTGTCTTGTATTCAACATGGGTCTACCTCACTGTCAGACCAGGGCTGTCTTAAATACAACATTGTCTACCTTACAATTAGTACCACTTGGTTTGACATTCAGCTCTGCATCTACCTTATTCTTAGACTAGGAAATGGCTGTGAAATTCAACTGATACTGCCTTTCCAATGTTGCCTCTGAAAAGCAGTTCTCTTTTCTGTCTTAAAATCAGATCGACTTTTTGCTGTGTAGCAAACCTTCTTCCTTTTTTGTATTAGTTTAGACAACGTTGCTGTACCATATTCCAACGTTGTTCGGAATCTGGGAATATTAATGAACATGAACCTCACTTGGCACGACCATGTCATTCAAATTTCAAATAGGATCAATAGCACAGTCTATCGACTTAAACTCTTCAAGCATATACTACCTTTTCATACTAAAAAGTTACTTATCACTACACTAGTTTTTCCACATTTTGACTATTGCTCATTAGTCTTCAGTGACTTGACTAATGAACATAAAGAGAGACTCCAGCGGTTGCAGAACTCCTGGATTCAATATATTTTTAATATTCGCCGAGCCGAGCATATCACTCCATATAGAGCACAACTAGCCTGGCTTAGTATTGAAAACAGACGCCAATACATGCTCTGCACATTTCTTTACGTGCTATTTTCCCGGAGAGAACCTCGGTATATCTACGACTTATTTAGTAGACCTCCACTATCTCGAAGCATGTCTACCAGGAGTGACCCTGCCAATCTGTACTGCCCCGCGCATCGTACCACTAAATACCACCTATCATTTGTAGTCAGCGCCACGGCAACATGGAACTCTCTACCGAACTATATAAAATGCAGTCAGACTCTTTCTACCTTTAAAGCCAAAACATCTCATTACCTGCTTGCGAAGTAGTTCCGAACTTGGTACTTTGGACTTCTCACTGTTGATATCTAATAAGTTTGTCTCACATATTTTACTCTCTTTGTGGTACTTAATACTTGTTTTATTGTATATTGTTTTTGGTTCCGAACTTTTTACTTTGAATTTCTCACTGATAAACATCGAATGAGTTTTTCTCACACTTTTCTTCACTCTTTGTGGTTTTTAATGCTTATTTTGTTGTATATTGTTTTTGATAATTTTTGTTTGATAATTGTTTTTGATAATTTTTGTAATGCTCTTAGGGGTGATGTACCCAGAGCAAGTAAAGTATTCTTATTCTTAGTTTATAAAATGCACTTCAAAGATGTTACCTTTGATTTTCCATAATTCCTGGAATAGCTGACCCTCAGAGCCACATTAAAAAGCATACGAAGCCACCAATTTGGTCAGTATGCCCCTACTACAATGAATGCCTCGGTTCACGCTAAAATAAACTGAAACTGAGGTCTGGCGTACAAATTGAAAGGGAATCCGTGTTGCATGCAATATTTTTGTCGGCCGACGGTCGACGATGATTTGCGTCCATATTAGGAGGGAGGTGGTAACAGGAGGCTGGAGGAGCGGCGACGGCCAGCAAAAACAAATCGAGTGTGATGCTGATTGTTTGCGCAAACGGACCAAGGATGCGTGGAAACGCCTTCTCCATTTGAGCTGGATGGCAGTCTCCTTCCTGACCGAGGCCTTCGAGGATGATAAATGGAGTTTAGGGTCTAAAATAGACGGCTAAGCCGCTAAATGAGGTTCTATTTAATTCCAATTGGTTGATAACTGGTTCAAAAACGCTCGCTAAGTTGAGATAACTACGTTGATAGGCTCGCTAAGCCTTACTCTTGGAAATTTCCACCAAAGTTGTTGGAAATAGTGCAGATAGGAGCACATAAACGCCCTCCATTGAGCACGAAGGAAAGATAAATGGGGCGAATTAGAGTAAGCGAAGCGTTCGGTAACGATGCCGACTGCGAGGCATTCCGAGGCTATACACAAAATAATCTGGAACTAATACTCATTTCTTGGTCAAGCTAACTATGCAGGTCTGCAGCAAATAAACTAATGGCAACAACCGTAAAATAGATACGACACGCAAAGAATAAGATAAATAAAACATTAAAAAAGAGAGATTACCAATCGAAAGCCATATCAGCCATATTGTCTACTTAAACAGGCTACCCGTCCTTGCGTTTGATTCAGTTGCTGCACATAGTAATTAAGATGTGCGCCTACTGTGTTTCAGAGCGACACAGAGAATATTATCATGACTCCTCACTACATCTCTAGGTCTGTCAGAAGCGATAAAATAAGAGAGATTCATAGCCGAACAGATAGGTACAAAAACTCGTTCTTCCCGCGCACAATATGCGACCACAATAAAAACTGAGCTTCACTAAATACACTCCCATAATACACGTCACCATTTTACCTCCCTAAACCTTGCACCTTTACACGGCTGGTGTCCTAACACCCCCTGAAATACGCCCAAGCGGCGGCTTGCAGAGTAGTATGTAGATGTAGATGAATAAATGGAAAGCGAGTTCTCACATACATAAAGTCATTCATTACACAGACCAACAAGGGCATGCTTTTTTAATGCTATGGCTATTTCCGACGTACCTAATTTTGTACGCCAAATCCGAATCTACTCATAAAAATAGGCCATTATGTAAGTAAGAATTTCGAGGTAATATAACCTTAAAGGGTCAAAAATGGCAATTTTTAGGTCTTTTTGACCTTGAGTACCTCAGAAACCAAAGGTGATAGAGTAATTCTTCAAATGGATTCAAAGTCTGCGTAAAAATGCTTAGATTACAACTATGACGCCTGGAAAAGCAATATTTTCCATAACCTGTATCTTATATTTCAAATTTGTGAGCTCATAATTATTTGTAGTTGAATACAAACGAAGTTGTTGATAGTTGCTAAGTTAACACAGGTTATAGTTACAATATTTTTGCTAAATTTCATGAAAGTATTCTATTCATTTTTTAACGCAAAATTAGAATCCGTTTGCAGAATTACTCTACCTACCACCTTAGGTCTCTGAGATATTCAAGCTGAAAAACCCTTGACATTTGCTATTTTCACCCATTAAGGGAATAATATCTCCAAATTCTGACGAGATAGCCAATTTTCGTGAGTAGATTCGGATTCAGCGCTCAAAATTAATCCGGAAAGGGCTCTTTGCATCAAAAAAAGCATTCGAGACCCTAACATTTGTAGGCCTATGTTATCGATTGTTACCTTCCTTCCTTCTTTAGACCTTTGCAAAGTAGAGAAGTCCACCATAGATGCGCTTGTTTTGGTGTTTTCTCCTTAAGCATGCAAAGGGCGTTCAGAATTTTGTTCATTTGGCAGTCCACTTGTATAGGAAATCACGACTTGGGACGCATATTTATAGATTTATTTGGGTGTACTATGGAAGTAAATGCTCAGCAAGAACATTAACGGCGCCACATGGGGAAATTGTTGCGAAGATCTAGGTCGATAAAGCTTCGGATGTATCGAATCAAATGATCCTGCCATGTCACTGAACTCTATACAATGGAATGAAAATCGCCGCATTCCCCATGTGAATCACACTGAATCCAGGTAGACCATGTTGGCCAGAACCTCTTTCGTATAAGCCTATAATGTTAACGGTCTCCCTTCTCTATGCTTAAGCCGGTATGGGGCCTCAAAGGTTACTTTCTTGTGACAGTAAAATTAATCCAATAAAATATCTTAATCCTTGTCGGTGCAATTTCCTTTCCTCCCTTCCACTTTTCGGCGCACGTTTAAGGACAATTACTTTATGTAAATTCACGTGAAGATAATGCATTGCATGTAATCAATGGTATATTTGTGGACCCCAGAAGTCAAGGGGTCTAAGTGACATTTAAAAATAATAAGTTAGGTACAGGAATGGGATGAGAAAATATAAATATTTTAGGTGGTAAAGGGATCAAAGTGATTTTCTTGACAGGTGATACTATCTAGGGTAATGCCTCTTAACCATTTAGTGGGTTGTACCAAACATTTTCAACTTTTGCTTAAGTTTTCTCAAAACAGCGATTTTGTCACTTAGATCCCTTGACTTCTGGGGTCCTCATTTCTTTCATGAAGGAATTCCACTTTGTAAAGCATGAGACTTTTTAACTGAATGAAAATTCACCAGATCTAGATAGTACGATAATTTTTCTAAGAATATCAGTAAATTAATCATATAATTACAAACATCATTGATTAGAATAAACGCACTTCGTGATAAATTAAGCTTTGTGACGCCTACATTCAATTCCTAATGATATTTATGTCTCTTACGTAGATCGGCATTCCTTTGTGTCGAGAGTCTCTCAAGTTTTGAAAACAGAATGAAAAAATTGAACTATTTCTTAGGAAGAAGAACGCGTTTGCTTAGACGAGCATAAGTAAACTTTCTGTGCTTGGGTTTGTAAGAGGATGGAGGATAAATCAGGTGTAGGAACAGCAAAATTAATATTTTTCCTACTCGCAGCAGAAGGGTGACGATGACTCATTTCAGTATTTGAATTGGTAGATAGTTAAAATATGATTTTTTGAGACTATCCTACGTCTCGTCTAACCACGGTAGCTTTTTAAATCTAATCCATGAGACTTTGTGATGGCCTGTTGTGGAAATAGACCCGACACCTTCCTTAGAAGGGATATGGCATCTACAGGTAGCTCCAATATTCTATTTTGTGCAATGTACTCGTCCTATCATTTCAAATAATTCGAATATCTCATAGTATTCTATCGTCAAAAATATACAGGACTATAATACTCCTCCGATCATTATGTGTTAGAGTGATTCTTGAGCAGATAATAAGAAGTCATGTGAGGAAAAACGTAAGTGACATGCATAGTTTCTTTTAGTGTTGATTAGATCCATTCATGTTTCTTTTAAATGAAAAAGCAACCAATTTACTACTATACGTACCATTGTGTGTGTTTGAGTCAATTTTCACGAAAGAATTAAAAAATTAAGGAGGAAATCACTCAAAATCGCCTCAAACCGTACTACTTCGCAAGTATTAATCCTACGAATGAAAACGGCGTAATTATCTTTTGTCCACAATCTAGAGATTTTTTTATTTTTTTTCCTAAAACTAGTTTTACTACGTTTTATCTGTGTCCATGGTTGCCTTCTTTTTTTTTAATTCTACTGCAATAGGAAAAGTAATATCTACTCGACCACCGAGTTAAACAAAAGAGATAAACCAGCAACAATTTCCCCTTTAAATGATAAGTAGTGGTCGCTTTTATAATGGCCGTGATGACTCTTATTTCAAACTCATCACTGGTACTTTTAATGTTAATGCATCGTTTTTGGAGATTTTTTTAAATATTTACTTCTTTGAACAGTTGTATTTCGTTTGATTTGTGTTCGTAAAGTCATCCTCAATTGTTTTTTTTTAATTTCTGTTGCAAGCCAACATCCTCCCAAGAATAATCACGGATATTCTCGGAAAACTAAGATTTCTTTATTTTCTCTTCACCTCGACTAGAGTCGAGAATGTATCCATTTGATTGTCGGATTTGGAATCTCAACTAATAATACTCTTTTCTCTGAAAAACTCTAAACCCTTGTTCACTCGAAGCATCTACCCGCGCGGGTAGATGAGTGGACACATACGCCATCAGATAAAATTGCACCGGATAAACACCAAATGTTGCGAAAAATGCGTGAACGCGTGGCCATAAAATAGCCCATGTTCTAATTTGGAGAATTTTTATATGCATCTGTCAAGCCACATAATTGCGCGGGTAATGCGTCGTGAAAACATACCTTCAAATAACTAGCAATTGGTGCCCGCACATCTCTAGAGTTCAAGAAACCTTGGAAAATTAAATACGAGTTCTCTGTTGGGAGGGCTTCAGGATGGAGGGAAAAATATTTGAAAAAATATTAATGCTAACTTTGAAACCAGGAAACCTTGAGCCTCAGCTTGTGGTGTCGACAATAAGTTCCCATAAGAAAAGGATTCTAATAAGCAACTGAGATGCTTAGGCATATCAGGCATGAATGGCGTCCCTTGAGATACAAAGGCTATGGATATAGGGACTAGTGAGATAGGGAAAAAAATCAAAACGACAGTAGAAAATGCAGATAGCAATGAATGATAGAAGGATGCGGACAGCATAAATGTTATCTCCAAAAGCTCATAACCGAGGGCCTAAGCGATTCCGCCAGGGGCCGCGCGATGCTGACGCATCGGCTGAGTCAGAAATGAACGATAGAGAGAAACCAGGCATCGCTAATGAACTTAACGCCTTCAAGCGTCACTTCGCGGAACTATTTTATATCCGAATCCATATTAAAAATAAGTATTGCACTTGTCTACAGTTATTAGTTGTAAACGTACATACTTCCTGGTATATTTCCCGCCATCCACTTGCCTGCCACCTTCTCCCCCTCTTATCCCTTCCACTCCCACCTCCCCATTGGTATCCTTCCTACCCACTCACCCTCCTCCTTCCCGCCCCCTCTCCCGTTGCCCCCCCTGCACTTCGTAATAGTCTGCGTCTGCGTATGAGCTAAGAGTGGTGGTCCCGACTTCATTCCCCGAAATTTTACATGTTCTACCAAAAGGTTAAATGATGGGTACTTTGGAGCAAAAGGATATTATCAGGTCGCCAAGCAACCTTTGCAACGAGCTACTTTTTCCGCATCCCTTCCCACTCCATTCCGAAAAAATTTCCCTTCTCACAAGCCCCTAGCCTATGTTCCCCTACCTTTCCTCAAATTTAAGGTTGGTATCGTAACAATCAATAAATATAAGATGATTCTTCTTCCTTTCGTGACCTCTTTTTTTAATATGAAGTTATTTTTCTGAAGATTATAGGTCATAATTCATGCAAAAACTTTTACTCTTTCGCCAACGTTTCGCATCTTTATTTATGCTTCATCAGGGCTGCAATGAAAATTACAATACTTACAACTATTAATTTTCAATATAGCCCTGATGAAGCATAAATATAGATGCGAAACGTTGGCGAAAGAGTAAAAGTTTTTGCATGAATCATGACCTACAATCTCCAGTAAAATAACTTCACAATAAATATAAGATAAACAATTGTACCTGAAGATGCAGCAAGCTGCGAAAAGCGTTGTACGTTTACAATAAATAATTGAGGAAAAGTACAAAACTTATATTCAATATGGATTCAGGCATCACTAGTTTACACAGACACTTCCTTGATGCCCATATTAGGGAGCGAGAGCTCTAAAAATTATTAATTAAAACTCGAACGCGTATGGTGTGTCGTACTCGTTAAGGGCGTGGATTTAAATGGACGCATATTCTGCCTTGCACACCCTGGGAGGATTAAAGATATCCTGCAGACGTCTTTCCTTACAAAAAATAGCATCGACCCGGAACATTGGTCAATCGATGACCTATTTTCGGAAGAAAATAGGTTATCGACTATAGGCCCATATAAACTTCTAATCAGTTTTTTTCAGACATAATAATCCCAGTGCTAATACGTTATTTTCGTTTTGGACACTCATAAAAGTAAATACTTCTATATCGGTGCTTAAATTCTCCCTTTTATGCCTGCAATTCATCGGTCCATTTTGTATTAGAGTTGAATTTTTTCGATGTTTTACGTACTGAAGAGCCATACAAATTCTTCAACTAACTACTTCGTAGATAATGCCGTTCGCTTTGGCTTCCCTGTGATATAAAAATTTTCCAAGTCAACCAAACGGAACTAACGCATTACGAGTAAATATTTTGTTTTGTTGTATAATGTTTAAAACGTTAAATCAATGTTTAAAATGCTAAATCAATGATTAAAACGTTAAACTGAAATATTTCACTGCTTGTCACTCACGAGTAGAAATCGATGTTTTCAAATTGGGTGTAGGCTCATCAATTTCGTCAAAGTCAACTTTTGGAATCATCATGAAAGACGAATCATAAATATCTCCTGCCACATTCATTTATTAATTAAGTCTAGGATGTGATACATCAGACATGGTTCAGGTTTGTAAAGAATCTCAATTTAATCACGTTTCCCTGTGTCTCTTTAACCCGTGTATGCAAAAGACACAGCCAATGGTTAAACTCATATCGGGAGGATAATTTTCCAGTCGTCAAAACCGGCTACATGATTCAGTAGAATGTATGCAAGGTATTCTTATCTACCCGAAAATTGTCCACAACTTAGTGGGAAGATGGAAAAACCGGGGCTATTTTGACAAATTTCTTTAATACTCTGATTCGAGTATTTAAATTTAGGGTGGGAGTTTGTCTATATTGTGCACTTAGCAAAACCGTAAACACATTTCCAGACTTTGGGATGGATATCGACTTCGCTTGTGTCATCACTCGCGGACAGAGTTAAGTGTCGAATATCAGAATTGTAGTAGAGTATTGTTATTTCTATAGAAATTTGATACTAATGCCTGGGTAACACTGCAAGGGGATCTTTTTGGAGCTCCGGTTTTGTTCCATACAAACAAATACCCTTGAAACGGGTATTTGTTTGCATGGACGAGACTCATACGGAACAGCTACTCTTTCCCCTTCCACTCCAGCTCACTCTCCTAAAAGAGCAATGGAGCTATACGTGAATTGCAGGAGGCAAATGGAGGCAAAGTGTCCGAGAGATTCTTACAGATTAAATTACAAATGAAATTGTATTTCCATCACTTTCTGAACAAGCATCAGTCTATTTATGTTCGTTTGTAGCGGTGTCAATAGCGCTTAGCCATTATACACCGGATTTAAACGTCAAGAGTAAAATGTCAAAATAAAATAACACCATAAAATAAAGATTAAAAGTAAAAAAGATTAGTGCCCAGTTAGTGGAGATAACGCCTCCTTCCTTTCGTCCCTCCTTATGCGACCCTTCTCCAGGGAGTCTTGAGGAGGGACTCCACATGTCCGCCATTTGTTTCACGCGAACTGGCGAGTCGCGCGCGTAGAAAGTTGAGCAAAAAAACTCACCTTCGCTCGCGCAAATCTACGTGTAAGGGGCGAAGAATCTGATTGGCTGAGCGCGAGACACCTCGCATAGTTTCGCGTAGAACGATTGCATGTGAACCGAGGGTATAGCCGAGGATTGCGGCAAAATTGACGAATTTAGGCATCCGTTTCTCTTTGATTCTGATGTCATTACAAATATATTGCCAATTAAAGCACATTTGTCAAAGGAAGATCCTTGCACCAGGTGTCCGGGCGGTCACATGCAAAACGAGAACGAAAGCTTCCATGCTACAGTATGGCGTTTAGCTCCGAAGCACCTCAATTCAGGCCTAAAAATAGTCGAAATTACATATTTACCTCAGAATATCTTTTCAACAAGGAATTATGAGGTATATTGAAGACAATGAATTGTATGTGCATAGAAATTGAATTGTAAGCCCAATACTTTGCAACTGCGTACGATTGGCAGCGACTGGAGAGACCACATCGGCGGATTTAAAAAAGCAACAAATTATTTCGTAAATCTCGTTGGGCAGAACAAATCGCTAAAATTGAGAATTTTGAAGAATCTAAAGGCCAAATGAACGGACTAAGGGTCGCAAAGGAGCCCGTAAGGGCGACAGGTTTAAAAATATTGCATTATTTCCGCTAATTTTTAAAAATGCAACTTGTTTTGAATTGCAATGAGTTTGTGTGCATGATAGATAATATAAAATCAACCGATTGAAATGATTCTTGCCTTTTTTTAGAGCTAACTAGTGAAACCTCTGGATGAACTATAAAATTAGCAAAGAAGTAGCACAGCGCTATTTTTTTACTAAAAAAAGCGGAAATCTGTTATGGGAATAGCACCTTAGTATTCCAAGGTCTCAAAAATTACCAAATGTCTAGGGTAACCTAATTTTTTAGTTAAACTAGGATTTTATCTCCCATGGACTAATAAATCGCTGATTTATTATTTTTTAGATGCATAAATTGACTGTAATCACGTACACAGTCTGTATTCTCCAGCTCCGATACGTCAGAAATGGTTATTTAATTATTCAATAACAAGCAATAATTTTTTCGCATAAAAATTCAGAGCAGTATTTCACCAATTTAAATAATAAGATACGAAGTACAGATAATTTTCATAATGGCTGTAAGTTAATTTTCAAATATCGTTGATATTCGGCCATCTAAAATGAGGTTCCCCCCATGAGCCAAGTTATAATTCGAACTGTCTCTTCACGAGTTGGAGCATGGACGTAAGCACAAGAGACGTCAGTTATTCTTCATTTGAAATCATAGGTGGCACTACCGTATTGTCGAGGGGCATCGTATTTATAATATGCCTCATCGACTTTAACCTATCCCGGTTAATAATTAGCTTGAAGTTCCCCCGGTTATCCGTATAGGAAGGATTATAATTGGTTATCTCCGTAAGGTGACCATTTTTTATCGCTGTTTTAGGTGAAGGCTACATTTTTTGAGAACTCGATGTTATAAGGTAACAGATTGTGGACTATATTATTAAACTATGAAGTAATCCTAAAAATAGAACATTTGTAAATTGATTTAAATGGGTATTTTAAAGCATGAAATATTCGTCATCGCAGTTGAGTATAGCTATTATAATGGTTTTCTACTGTTATGCTTCAATGCTGTTACTCTACACTTATATCGAGCATAAAATTTTGAAGACGACTGCGTAGCGTTTCTATTAGGAGCAGTCGTCACGACAACTCTATGCTATCGGGGGCCGTTCACTCAACCTTGCCTCTTATCACTCAAACTCACACACGCACACATTCACGCGATTTTCCACACTCACACCTCCTCCCAAATTAGCCAGCCGAACAAGAAACGGGGTGAGGGAGTAGTGGGACGGAAAACAAAGGTGTAGCGTTTAAAACAGCTACACTATATATACCATAGGAAGGACAAAGATTGTACCTTTTTATTATTCTTAATTCAGTATAACATGACGAATCAAGAGGCATGCTTTATTTCGATGTAATACCGCGTAGGAATTCGGGTTTTTGCTGAAGAAATTAACCCGTCTACGTCCAGCCGTGTGTGCCAAAAGAACCTCTCGAAATGGTTTTAGATACACCAGGCCTCTCTATTTGTAAAATATTTATTCCACAAGAAAAAACATAGTCACCGACAAGCGTGAGAAATATTCTATACATCTTACAACAGCCGAAAGTACGAATGTCCGTTGTTCTGTTGCCTATATAATATTTGCTGGTGGTCATCACTCGAATAAAGTGAAATCAATCGAATGAGAGCGCATCCCTATGGTTTTAACGCTAGCAAAGTTATTTAATCGGCCCCCATAGTAGAGCTGTCGCGTTTAAAGCCTGAATCACACGATCATTTTTTCCGTCTCTCTTAAGGGATAGCTCCAATGATAGCTCAAATGATCGCTCGAAAATGATCGTGTGACGCGAACAAATTCAGGGATGGCTCCAACGATAGGGATTCCTACCGCTTTTTCCATCACTGGGCACGTCCCTTTTTCCGTCCCTGGAGGCATCGCTGACTCCACCATTTAGCCAATCAGAGCGCTCAGCCGCAAAGAGTGACTCTAACGCCACGTTCTTCTTTCAATGGAATGAGAGTAGTAAACGTAGTAAACATGTAGAAATGATGCGAAAAGGGACGGAAAAAATGATGGAAAAAAGGACGGCCAAAATGACCGTCTGATTCAGAAAATGATTTCTCGAGCTATGATTGTCACGGTCCCTGAAAAGCTATCATTGGAGCTATCCCTCAGAGGGACGGAAAAAATGATCGTGTGATTCAGGCTTAAAAATGATTTTTTCAAAATGGACGACTCACGGGCATGAACCAAATTTATAAAATCATAATATTCATTTAAATAGAACGAATCGCGTGGAGAATTGATTCGTTCACGAGTAGATTAATTCCTGTCATTCCAAATGAATGGTATGATAAAAGTACGATTCATAAGATTGGATCAACGATTAGGCGAGTTTGCGAGGTTGAGAATAATGAGCTGCGGTGTTTTTTCGACGGAGATGATATATGCTTCCCTTCAGGAGAGGAGGGATTCTTTGAGAAATGAGAGTAATAGATTACGAGGAAACTGTGGTTTGTAGTAAATAAGCATTTGGGAAATAGTTAGAGTGTTGGATTGATGTCCTTTGCAAGAAGGATTGCATATTTCACTGCAAGTAGAAATATTTGTTCGAGAATATGGTTAATCACAGATTTCTTCAAACGTCCCTCTGCACAGAGTGTAATTAATAGTTCCTCACTTCAAATCCTCAAGTTTTGTGTTAATGGGCGCGACCGGAAAAAAAATTTTTAGTGAAAATATTCAAGTAGTTAAACGATGACGATGTTCAAAAATATCGAGCCTTGACTTGTGACCTGCAGTTGTAAGATGTGCAAAAATAACTACAGTTGTCACTGTGACCTGTAGTTGTAATATGTGCAAAAATATCTACTAAACTTTGGGATATTTTGAGAAGTTCATCTTATTTTGTATTTTATTTGCGGTACAATCTACGAAACGAGATAACTTAAATGTTCTTTGACGAAACTGCATCAGTAATATTTGATGCTCAAAGTACGTAAATTTCAATGCCCTTATGCTGTTTCCGTACATTGGGGCGCAACTAAGAAATAATTGAAAACTGGTCAAACGATTATTTTTGAAATACATGAAGTACTAATATCTTATCACCAGTTGAGCCAATTGAACTAAGCTCTCAAGAAAAAATCAAACTCACACCTCTCAGAATATAAGAACGTACACCGTCACGGATGCGGCGTAATGACATTTCTCCTTACTATGGGGCCACTCAAGCGTTACGTAAGGCGTTTTTTGGGGGTGAGGGGGTTGGGATCATCTTACTTTGATGTATGTAGGGGGGCTGGAACCAATTTACGTAAGATTTTTGTCCGTCTTCAATCAATGTATCATTTCCAAATATGCAATATTTGCTCACAACTTCATCAGCTACGCTATAGTTTTGCTCATAATGTAATGAATGTTGTATTCCAACACTGCATAATTATATGGCATCCAGTGCTCATAGTTGTACGGTGCTTCTTATGGAAAGTTGAAACCGTAGAAAGCGAGATTGTAATGAAGAGTAGATGAAAACGTAATGCAACATCAAACTGAAGATGGAGGGACCCCTTGGGAGTCACTTATATTGTCTTCCATCGAGGGTGAGCGGGAGGTCAATATGGCATATTTCAACATACGCCTTGTTAGAACGGCCCCCGATAGCATATAGTTGTCGTGACGACTGCTCCTAATAGAAACGCTAGGCAGTCATCTTCAAAATTTTATGCTCAATATAAGTATAGAGTAACAGCATTGAAGCATAACAGTAGAAAACCATTATAATAGCTAAACTCAACTGCGATGACGAATATTTCATGCTTTAAAATACCCATGTAAATCAATTTACAGATGTTCTATTTTTAGGATTACTTCATAGTTTAATAATATAGTCCACAAACTGTCACCTTATAAAATTGAGTTCTCAAAAATGTAGCCTTCACCTAAGAACAACGATAACAAATGGTCACCTTACGGAGATAACCAATTATAATCCTTCCTATACGAATAACGGCAAACTCAACAGCAGTGTTATGCAGAGGCATGTTGAATGCTTGGCTTTCTATTGGCCCACAACCTCTTTGAGGTCGAAGGGCTTGGAAGTTCCGATGACCCTGATGGTTGGACTGGCAGGCGCAAGGATTTATGTTCCTTGAATGGACACCCGAGCTAGATATGTAGGTAAAAGCCCAAAAAATGGTAGTTCTACACATGGGTATATTACCTTCATTTTCATTTGAGGTAAATTGCCAAAGTAAATTATGGTAATGTTAAAAAATTATGTAGGTAATATTACAGTTATTCAAAATTTTCAGCTATAAATAGCAAATTAAGGATTAAATATGAAATATGTACAAAAGCAATAGTAAGGAGTTAACAGCATTTTAACCATTGCTATTGCTACAATAAAGCATGAGAAGTAAAAGAAAATATTAAAACAAATATGGCAGCTGACATGAAATTTTGCTTTCTCTCGTCATAGTGAGAAATTTTTGTTCAAACAATAACCATACAAAAATTGCATAAGTTAAAATAATCCAAAAATGAGTGTACGTGCCTTAATTTATAATTATGGACTTAAGAAATGTGTATAGATTTTGTATAAATAATATATTTGAAATATATCAGCATTAAAAATATCTGAAATGTAGGTGAATTTTCCAGAAAATTATGGTGATATTCAGGGGTTGTGGTAAATTATGAAAAATACCATGGAAATTCACCAAAATCTCTAGGTAGTTCATGTGATGGAGTCATATTAAAGATGCTGCTGGGCATGGCAAAAGGGTCCTCATGTAATAATATGTTTCCCCCAAAATGGAAGCATTTCAAAGAGAATTGAACCCTATCAACTATGGGATGCCGACCAACATGGCCTGGCTGCATGGCCTCTGTTGTCATCACCACAGGAAATCCTTGCACAGGACCTTCATTAGAGGATACAAGGATTAGGAGAGAGAACAAGATAATAGGAACGGCAAGAGGAACATGTACATTCAAATGGAACAATGGACAATGACGAGGGATGTGTAGCAAAAATATAATAAACAGGAAATGGAGAAAGGAAAAATATATATTCTTTTTGGCTGAGCCAGGAGGAATAGAGGGATAACGAGGACTAATGGAGGGATAGCTACAGGGTACTCTGCAGTGGTGAGGATGAGAGTCAACATAGGATTGCTATATCACTGAATGAATGCAAAATTGTGGATGATGATTAGCATGAAACTGGTGAGGGACAGGCTACTAGTGGTATGAATAAAAGCCCACTAAACAAATTTTGTATTGGTCCAGATGTAGATGTCTACTAGCAACCAGAAGAAGGAAGAGATGGATGGGTGTATGATCAACTAGAGGATATAATTAGAGAAGTCCTGGGCAATAAAAACCTGATAGTTATGAGGTACTGGAATGCAGTGGTAGGGGAAGGGGGAGATGGATATGAAGCGGGAGAGTATGGGCTAGGAATGAGAAATAACTGAGGAGAGTAAGCAGTTGAATTTTGGAGGAGAAATATATTAGTAGTATCAAACACTTGGTTAAAACATCATCCAGAGTGGATGTACATTTGGAAAATGCCTGGGAATACAGGAAGATATCATATTTGATAACATCATGGAAAAGCAGAGCAAAACTCACAGAGCTCTCTGGGAGCAGATGCAGACTCAAATAAAAATTTAATTATGATGAAGTGAGATTTTTAGATTCAAAATCTATACAAAAGTAGGACAATAAAGAGACAGAACATGAGCACATTTAAAGAGAAGAAAAAGGAGGGGCCAAAGAATAGTACTACGTATAAAAGACGATGAGACTGAAGAGATTACTCTAGGGAGAGGAGGGGGACATGGGTGTAGTATTTCCCTACTGTTATTCAGCATAAATGGGGAAAAATGCTAGAGGAAGCTCTGAAAGGAATCTATGGGATAATGGTAGGCGGAAATTAACTGAAGACAAATATACTATGACCAGGCTGTGAAAGCAGAGAGTGGAGAGGATCTACAAAGAAAGGTACATGAGATCAAGAGGATTTATGTTGGGGGCAGGACACCCAACCATAGCTGTAGATTTCTGTTATGGGGGCAGGACATCGGGTCTGACTCCATACAGTAGATATGGCATGAAATATCTCGTCCTAGAGAGCCTTCCCCTGACGATGCCCATGCATATATGTATGAAATGAATATTAATATTGATAAATGGAAGGTGATGAGTATCTACAGCTAAAAAGAAATAAAATTCAAGTTGGAAGGCAAGGAAATTGAATAAGTTAATACTTGCTAACGTTTTTTTGGGCATTGTATAGGGCAGAAGCATGTACTCTCTGGGATAGCAGGACAAGAATAGGCTGCAGGTACTCCAGATAAGGGTGTGGTGGATGACGGAGATGGTGCATTGGATGGAAATGAATACAAAAGAATATGTGCTCGATATGACTATGATATGGCTAGGATATGGCGGTTGCAGGATAAATCATGCATTTTGATCATATGTAAGGGAAGATTAAGGCTAAAGATCCACAGTTAATGCACTGAGAAACGATAAAGGCGAAGTGTTTACCAAAACAAACCAAATTATTAAACTCCTTCTAAATTATTAAATTATCAAAGTATGTACAGCAAGTATTTACAGAAAACATACATGACGTTAGATGATCATTACTGACAAACGATGCCGCCTCTTGTGCTCACGGAACACATTATTTGTAATAAAAGCTCAGTCCACGTAAATTTACACGTCCTGAAGTAATTCCTTCACACGTGTATAGAGAAGTAGCCCTCTATTTCCAGATAATAATAAAAAAATACCCATATTTAGAAAATCCATCACGGAACACGTAGTACCCAAGGACTGAAAAATTGCCAGTGTAACGACTATATTTCAAAGTCGTATTGGAACAGCCATAGAATTACAGACCGATAACCCAAACAATCTATCTCATGCAAAGACCTTGAATATATAATCATAAGCTCAGTAATGAGACATCTTCATGTGCAGAACTTGCTCATAAAAGAACAACACTGATACAGAAAGGAAATATCTAGCGAAACTCAACAAGCACTGTTTGCCCACGATATTTAAGTCTCCAGGGAATATAACGTAGAGGTAGCTGCACATATTCTGGACTTGAAAAAAGCATCATAAAAATTGACATTGTATGTATGTTAAAAAACAGTCTATCACTATAAGTTGCCATAATCGGATGGCTCTTGAGTACGTAGGATTTAATTCTTGCTATACATTTTTGTATGCTTCGAATTTGCTTAAAATCATGTTTTTTATGCAAAATTTCTCATACTGTCTCCAATTACGACAATATTGTGGAAAGTGGATGGCAATCATGACAGCGTAGGCAATCACGACCCCATTGTCAATCATGACCCGCTTATCGCTACCTTCATAATAGCATTTACATCCATGTTGCTCCTTCGGGTAAAATTGGATCTACTATACACAAACGAACTGCGCTCAGTGGCTGTGCCGCCCATTAAATTAGAGAGTAGAACACTTCACTTTTATTAGTGAATTCACATTATTTCTCCATGCCAAAATTGTCGAATGATTAATCAGCCAAGTATGAGACATATGTGGGTTTAAATTTTTACTTATCGCATGAGATCAGTTGATAGTCATTTGGGAATGAAACACACAAGAAGCTGTGAGCAATGTATCCATTTTATTCACGTTGCATCACGAGAATACCGAAATTGTAGAGACTGGCAGCTACATTTTTTTTTATGAAATGAGGAAAGATACAAAACATTTCATATATACATATGATCAGGGGCGGCTTGGGTGCTCAGGGGCCCGGGCCGCTGCACGTCCAGAGGGGCCCGATTTTTGTGACCCCCCCCTCCCCTAGTATACCTAATTTAACTACAATTTCATAGGTATTTATGGACATTATGAAAATATTGTACTATCACTCAGAGATGTTTGGTCTGCTGGCTGCTCAAAGTTCGGGGCCCGGCCCGCCGGGTCCTTCGGACCCGATCCCGAAACTTAATGCGTGGTCCGGGAGCCGGGGCCCGGAGCCTGAGCCACAACCCGGGCCCGGCCGGGAATCCACGCCTTCCCGCCCTGGCCACGCTGACCCTGCATATGGTAATAGTCATGAACTATATAACAACATATTTTTTGTTTGAATCCTTTTCTTTTTCTTGGAGTTGCATTGTAAGAATACTGAATATGTAGAGACTGGCTGCTACAAATTTTTATGACAATAAGTTTATGACACAAATGAAATGGTTCCAGGCTTGACTTTGTGGAAGTAATTCATAGTAACTTAAATAAAACTTTGCACACTCCACTATAGGTTTAATAACACGACCCGGGTTTCGACACTTTCGAAAACCTATAGTGGAGTATACAAAGTTTTCTTTAAGTTACTAAGTTTATGACATTTCATAATCAGTGATTTTCTCCGGTGGCTTGACAGATTTTCATTTTCTCATTCAATTAAGAGGGAGGGCGGGGTTCTCCGTGCGATCTTTTCTATTATGTTCACCGATGAAAACCAACTGCCTCATGCGTGCAGTAATTAGTGCAAGAGGCGCTGGCACGTTCATGTGTATGAATTTCTATTTATTTCTTACCGTATGGAATATTCGATTTAAGTTTTTAGTCTCCTGGAAATTTCAGGATTTCAGCTATTTTCATATAATGGTAAAAATAATTGTCATTTCGATAAGTCATTGTTTAACTAATAGTAATTTCCAATTTCCGTGGAGTGCCCACCGCTGAGCGGTTGGAGTGAACGAATGTATGTTTGTAATGTCGGAATGGCTATCCTATCGCCTACCTGTTATGCATTTATTGGGCATTGTTTGACGTTAGAATTTACGAATTATTCCTCCGTCAGAGAGAGACACACCTGTAAATATTTTTTTAATAAGATATTTTCCGGTGCCTAGAATAAGGCACCTTTCGGATACCAATAGAAATTAAAACTTTGTAATATCATTTAGCACTACTCGATAGTGTAAAACGCTTTTAATTAACTCCAATAAAACTGTTGAAAACTTTTTAAACACTTAAAAACCTTAAAGGAAACTACTTACAAGGTAATGATCTTGAAGGAAGGTACTAGAAACATCTGCTTTCCAAAAAATTCTAAGGAACACAAAAGACAGCATAAGAAATTTAACTTTTGAGTGAAACAACCATGAAATCAACATGATCTAGTGAAATATGCATGGAAATAGTAAATTTCTCTTTTTCCGTGGGTGGAGACAGTTTCAAAACCATATCTTGGCCTTGTCCTAGCCACTCGTTGAAACTTATAAAACCATTCATCAAAGCTGGAACCATAAAACCACCCTGATTTTATACGTCCGCGGTGAGTGTCTACAAGTCCTAAATCCATGAAGACCGCGTGTGCTCCGACTTGTACACCGCAGAGCAAGGAAGGAGTCTTCCAGAAGCTATTGCGGCAAACATAAAAGAATAACTACCCTTGGAGCTTTTCATATTCCTCTCTGCTTATTTTACATTTGTCCGGAAAGTCATTTTTTTGCGACCTCAAACATCCTTAAGACTAGTTTCACCACAATTGGTATTGTTGATTGGTGGAATTTCTCTCGACCATTCTTCCAGATGGTCAAAGAAGCTTGACAGAATGCAGAGGACAACCCTAGCTCTTGCTCTGGATGTATTCTGAGACTTCCTCATTATCAATTCCTCCATGTGGTGTTTGATAAAGAATTTACACCAGTCTTTTTCTGGCATGTTATCTCTGGTTTTTTTTAAGTTTTGTCAATGATCGATCATTATTGACTCACTACGATTCTCATGTCAATCGATGTTTGTGCCATTCCTCAATCGGCACAGACTAGTGTCTGACGAATAATGTCCTATTCATCTTCGGAGAAAGTCTTTCCTGCATGCTTGATAAATTCAGAGCTGGTGTATTTCAGAGGCCAAGGAGAATATTATCATGAAGCTTCACTACATCTCTACGTCTGACAGAGGAGATAAAATTAGAGAGATACATTGCCGAACAGATAGGTACAAAAAATCGTTCTTTCCGTGCACAACAAGCGACCACAATAGAAACTGAGCTCCACTAAATACACTCCCATAATACACGTCACCATTTCACCTCCCAAAATCTTACACCTTTACACGGCTGGTGACTTAACATCCCCCGCCACATGCCCATTCGGCAGCTAGCAGGGTAGTATGTAGATGTATAGTACATAGCAGTTTGGCCTCTAGCAAACTTTGTGTGCCTAGATAGTAGTCTATTTCCCAGGGTATTCCTTGGAATTTTACATTACAAAGCTGCTTGCCTTGTAGTAAGCATTCCAGCTTTCGCTACGTCTGCATAGCTGATTTTGCATGATCGCCGGTAAAGCTGTTGTAAGGACAACGTCCTTGTAATCCTTCATATTGGCGAGGCATTTTGACACACCACGTTGCTGAAAGATGGAAATACGTGCGGCAAATATAATTTGACTAAATGATATTTGTCATTGCAATTCCAAGTCACTAAATTATGAGGGTAATGTGACCCCGAATTTGTCATAAATTTCGGGGAGACCTTGCCCTCCGGCGCTGATACAGCTCACTTAGTGCAATGTGGGAACACCTTGAGGTACTGTATTATACGCCCACTAAACAAAAATATCGAAATTTACTCACGCGTTGCTCAGTTATGCTCTGTAATCAGAAGTTACCTCAAACACCCAAATCACCAAAACTGCAAACTTCACGGAAAGAACACCTCTTTTAGGATCCACGATGCTCTACGGTTCCATATGGCCACATTCATCAGCGCTCCAGACACAGCGGAAAATCACTCCATTCCCATCGAGTGGTAAAGGCAGTAAATAATTTCAGCATTCAAATGTTTTTTTTCGAGAGTGTGAAAGGTCACAGCGTTTTACGGTATTGTTAGTATGGTACGTTAGTATGGTTAGTACGGTATAGTATGCTTTGATCTAAGTAATCTTATTTGAGCTCTCGCTTTGCTGATGAAGCCTCGTTGAGATAATAACTCGTGCCTGATAACAATCACCGAACGTTCAAGGTTCTTTTTCTAAAGCAGTCTTTTATCTCTGTCATTTTCACCGTCGTCTCTAACTCCGCTTCACGAAGAAAAACTCTAGAGATCCTTTTATTCGGAGATGACAGTATTCCCTTAGGGGCAATATTTGTCTTTCTTTCTTCCGGAGGTTGCTAATTCCTTAGACAATCGGTATCTAACTAGTCAAAGGTTCTCCATTCATTTTCTTAGATGACTGTTCAAAGAAGGATGGCACGGTGTAATTATCAGTTATCAATCCAAAAATCGGTAAACTGTTACCCTTTCTCTATAGAACATACATACACACACAAGAAGTTGACAGGGATGGAAATTGTCTTCAATGTATATTGCTGACCTATATAATGGTGAAATATGGATTAAAAATATAATTAAACCCACTCCCCGATTAACGCTGTTACGATTAGCGCTGTTCCGCATTAGCGCTGAAAATATTTTATGACCTTGTTCCACTTTAACGCTCTCCGGTTCCGCATTAACGCTATTGAAAATCCCGCGACGCGCAGCGATCGCTTCGTCCCGAGCGCCCGTCGCCTGTCAGAACTGTGCTCTCATGTGTTCTGCTACACCTTTTTTTTACTGTAAGAGACAATCTGTGAAAAAAAAATTCATTACTGAATATTCTGAATAATATAGTGAATAGGAGAAAGAAAAACGATTTCATCAAGGCTTTCGTCCACCTTACGTCATTACCGCGTAATAGAATGTATTGATGAATGAACCTTTCAACTGTGTTCTGAGTATGTTCACGAGTTTTTTATTGTTGTGTGTTTCTAGATTTCTAATTATGTTTTTTCCCCTTAAAAAATAAGGCAATGAATGATAATAGACTGCCGGAGAAGAAGAAAAGGAAAACAATATCACTTGGAATTAAGTTAGAAATCTTGCGACGTCTTGTTGCTGGACAGCGGCAACATGAAATTCGCAAGACAGTATCTCTCGCTGGTTCCACTGTAAGGACTATCATAAAGAATGCGAAAATATTCAAGAAGTATGGAAAAATAGCAAATCCTTCGGCTGCCGTCAGGATAGGAATAAGAAATAGATGTGAGACTATTATGGAAATGGAAAGACTTTTAAATGTATGGATAGAAGATTTAGTTGAGAAGCATATACCTATAAGTCTGTTGGCGATTCAAGCAAAAGCTAAGCGTTTGTACGATGAATTTCCCAAAGCCAGTTCCAATGTGGAAACATTTACTGCCGAGCCGTGGGTGGTTTAATCGCTTCAAAGCCCGGTATAAGTTGCATAATATCGTGGATATCGTATAAGTTCGTGGAGAGTCAGCTAGTGTGGATGAAAGCGCAGCAGCCGCATTTATCGTTGAATTAGCGGCCATGATAGAAAAGGAAGGATATTCACCTCATCAGATTTCAATGCTGATGAGACTGGATTGTTCTGGAAAAGGATGCCATCCAGAACATATATTTCTGTTGAGGAAAAATTGCCTGTGTACAAAGTTTCGAAGGATAGGCTTACATTATTGCTCGGTGGAAATGCTGCTGGGGATTTTAAGCTTAAACCAATGATTGTTTATCATTCGGAAAACCCTAGGGCTCTTAAAGGCTGCCATAAGGAAAGCTTACCTGTCCTATGGGAAGATAATAAGAAGGCATGGGTAACCAATGTCGTCTTTGAAAAGTGGTTCACAACCTATTTCTGCCCAGCTGTACGAGAGTACTGCACCAAAACATTTTAGACGTCACAGCACTGTTAGTATTAGATAATGCTCCTGTGCATCCAAGAACTTTGAGTGATTTATGCTCGGTGGCAAAGGTTGTTTACTTACCTCCGAGCACTACATCGATTCTACAGCCAATGGACCACGGAGTAATTTCAACGTTCAAGGCATACTATTTAAGAGAGACTTTCAATCAAGCTGTAAGGGCAACAGAGGGTGAAGCCGGCATGGGCTTGAAGGAATTTTGGCGCTGTTATAATATCCGACAGTCCATTGAAAACATCAAAATCTTGGGTGAGGTCTCAGAAAAAACTATGAATACAGTTTGGAAAAATCTTTGGGACGACTGCGCGATGGACTTCCTTGGTTTTGATATAACTGAGGACGTAATTAATGAAACATTTGACCTAGCACACATCATCGGTTTAGACGAAGTGGAGGTTGACGACATTCAGGACCTGATTGAGGCCTATAAAGAAGAATTAACTGATGTAAAACTATTAGAAATGCAACAGCATTGGAAAATAGAAGAGCGGAGCGAAGATGTGTGTGAGGACGAAGACATCAGTGACTAAAGTAAAGTTTTAAAAATCTCTTGGAAATAAAGGTACCGAATTTGTATTTATCCAATTTTCGTGAATTCTAAACACGTAGGAATTTCCGGGATGGAACCTCTTGACATTGCCGTAAAGGGAGCTCCGAGTTCCCCACGATATATGTGAATGTTACATAATTCCAAGGTATCTGACTTGCTCTGTAAACATTTTATGCTTGCTCCACCCACAAAGTGGATATGGCGTTGGTGTATTGACTTCCGGAAAAAGTGTCCGGTGATTCATTTAATAAGAAATTGTGGGGACTCATGACACTTCGAATGAAAGCTGTTTATGTCCGATGATAGAACTTCCGATGGAAGTGCAAATCTGCGCCAATTTCACTATCAGTGACCGAATTATTAGCAAATAGTCTTAGTTTACCTACTGTTAACTCGAGACCCCTGGTCGTTGACTTAAGTAATGAATAAAGAGAGCCATTCGCGCTTCCTTGTGTAACACCGGATATCACTCCAATGAAATCAGAGCTGACACCATCAATGACTACTTTTTGTTTACGATCACTGAGATAGTCAATGTATCAACTTCACTATTTCTATCACTTCGCACTATTTCAATTCGAATATTATGAGATTTTGTGAGGAAAATTGTCAAATTCCCACTTGAAATCAAGGAATATCGCTTCAACTCGCTTTTTCGATTCAACTGATTTTAGGATATCATAAAGGAAGAGTGAAAGCTGTTTTTCGCATGATCTACCCTTCCGGAAGCTGTGCTGACTTCCACTTTAGAAGTGTCGATTATCGAGCTGGGTCATGATATTGCTAACGACATAGCGTTCAAGTATCTTGCACAAAAGCGATATTAGCGATATAGGCAGGCATTTTTTCGTCCAGTTCTCATATTTATAATGGTGTAACCGATTAATTAGGTTGTTAATAAAATTTAAGTTTGATCATTATCTAATTTTTAGGATATTGGGACTAATATCGGTAGGTATATCGAAGGATTCGGGTTCTTGTCCCGGCCCTGGTGAATGATTTTCCTCCGTGAAATTTTGTACTTAAGCATTGAAATTTAGTTTCTTTCTTTATTTGCTTGGCAAAAGTTCAAGTACGCTGATTGACTTGGCTGTAACTTGTTTGTTAACACCTCACATTTCACCAGGTGGTAAACTGAGGAAGGGGACGCATTATTCGTTTACCTTCAGACAAAATTCCTTAACTGCATAATTAGCGGAGGATGAACGAGGAACTTTTATTCATGACCTCGTCTCATTTGCAATCCAATAAATCGGCGAACTGGTAAATATTTGCGTGACATTTAAGATACCATTGAGTCAAGGCCGTTTGAAGATTTTAGAGGCGCGTCAAATACAAGGGTATAAAAATAGTCCACTGATTACATATGTTCCATAGGTGTGTGAGGAGCCGCGCCATGGAATTTCATCTTCGACCATGCATTTTAGTGCTGGGATTACACGCGATCTTTGCTATCGCTTCCCTGGAGGCGGCAGTAGTGGCTGATGTCAATGAAACCACTGTGCATGATAATGTCACTCATCGTGTGAAGCCTCTTGTTGCCACCCGACTAAGTCCAAACCGGGAATCGTTTAACAGGAAATCAGGATTCCGTAAGTATGGAACCATAACTCTCTCTCTCTCTCTTCAGTTCTTTCCCATTAATGGTCACACTTACGACAAAAATATTTTTGACTTGATAAATCATGGAGATGCTTCCAGAGTGTGGAGTCAGAAACACCGGCCGCATTATTGGAGGACTGGGAGCAGTCGAAAGAGATTGGTGCTGGCAAGCAAAGCTGCGCATCCGCCGCTGGTCTTATAGCAACGTCCTCTGCGGTGGGTCCATCATTAACGAGTGCTACATTGTCACGGCCGCACACTGCGTATATTGGTGAGGATTGAAATCTGAGTTTCAACAACTCCATAGATTTTACCTATGCTTTTTTGCCTTGAATACAGTATATTGCGTGGATCACCAGCGACGGAAATTTTAAACTGCATTAATCATTGTTTATGCATCTGCCATCATTTATTTTGTAAATCATTACGAATTCCCTTAAAATACTCCATCAAAATATAAGTTTCCAAATAGTTGCTTTAAATTCCGGTGTTTATATAAGTAGATGTACTTATGGTATCTTTGCATAGTAATATTTCAATTGGGTCTTTGATGCAATGAATCATTTTGTTAAATAGCAAGAAAATCATTGTAGTCCCGCTAAACCATGTACTTATCGAGAGCCGCCAACATAACTATGTTAGTTGAAGTAATTTTCTACAACCCTCTCCGAGTGCATATCATTTTTTCTCATTAACTCCTATCATTAAACTCATTTTCTTTTCACTTAAGAGCACAATCTATTGCAATAATCATGTAGTTTACTTCCCGGGGTAAGTAGGGTAGTTGCAGGATCGGAAGTTTTCGAAATGTTAACAGGTTAAATCGATTCTTCATTCCATGTCGGAAATAATCAAAGGAAAAAAATTGGACTCGATTGGACTACTCATGGGGCCGCGCAGTGGCTTCAAATTTTGAAACGACAGGGATTTTCCCCAAAATAATACATATTTGCCCAACTACTCATGGCGTGGCGATTGGGTGGGTGGGTGGATAACGCTGGAGACAATACCATACAGTTACAGCAGTGGCATAACATCCATGAAGTCTTCGGCCCATGGGAGGGAGGCAGGCGGAGGGATAATGGCGATTTTTGTGTTCTATTGGCGGCAGGAGGGCACTAGGTATATTGGTGATTGCGGCACGTCAATAAAAATCCTAATTTTGAAAAAATAAATTTCATTATATCTTTGACGATTGCCTCACATACCGAACAGGTGGCTTAGCATGATGTACCTACTCGCTTGTTGCTTGGTTATGTGTGGGTAATTTGAACGAAAAGTTAAAGAAACCGCAAAACATAGAAATAAAACTATACATACATACTTGCTAATCACGCCGTTCCCTTCTGTGGTAGGCACAGTCACAAAGTTTCACTCATAAATACATATTTGTACACCTAACTCCGCTTCAATAATTTCCTCCATACTGACCTATCCTTGCAAAGCTCTTTTGCCTCTTTTACCCCCGTACATTGCTTCATACACGCTCTCCTGTTTTTAAGACTCCTAATATTCCTCCTAAGAATTTCCTCAACCACATTCAACCACAAATTTCTCGGCCTACCTCTACCTCTCACACCATTCATTCTACTTTCATATATCTGTTTCGTTATTAGACTCTCATCCATTCTCTCAACATGGCCAAACCAGCGAAGTACACTCCTTTCATACACGTCCATTACAGGAGCATTTAACCCACATTCATTCATGACCCACTCATTCCTGACCCTATCCATCCTACTTTTGCCGCAAATACTCCTCAGATAACTCATGCCCACGGCGTTTAGTCTACTCTTTTGTTTATCCTGACATACCCATGTTTCACTACCATTAGCAAAGTGGGAAGAAGTACACTTTTGTAAACGGAAATTTTCGCTTCCTTAGACAAGCACTCATTCCTTGATATGCTCCACATGCTACCTACAACTTTCTTTCCAGCATTCGCACGTCTCTTTATCTCCTCATCTATTCTTCCATCTTTCGCATACATCTTACCTAAGTACACAAAACCATCCACCTGTTCAATTACTTCACCATTCACCCTCATCATACAGTTATTCTCCCCATTCTTCTTATCAAAAACTACTACTTTAGGCTTGCACGCATTACCCTCAATTCCATTCTCTCTGTTGCTTCACAAAAATTATTTAGGAGCCTCTGTAATCCCTCCTGGCTCTCTGAGATCAAAACAGCATCATCCGCATATAGTAGAACTCTCACATTGAAATTTCCAATCAATACACCATCGTTTTCACTACATACATCTCTTACACAATTATCCATAAATACATAAAACAGCCATGGTGACATTACGCATCCTTGCTTTACACCCATCTTTACATTCTCGCATACTACTTCACAAGGCTCATCCTCAGCGCCTGCAACATTATTGTATAATTCTTCAAAATACTCCCTCCAGCAGTCCCTGATATTGCTCTCATCCCACACGATCTCTCCATTTTTGTTCTTGACCGCATTCATTTCCCTACCTTCATCAATCTTAGCCCTTTTTACTCACTTCCAAAACAGCTTTTTATTGCCTTCAAAATCGCTCTGCATCTTGCTAGCTTCATCCACACGCATACTTTCCTTGCTCTCTTTCACTACGATTTTGTATTCATTCATTTTACTTCTGTAAATCTCACATGCCTTAGTACGCTCTTCCTCAGATTTGGCAGAAATCATATTCTTGTACGCCTATTTCTTTTCCCTGACTGCAATTTTCACCTCTTCATTCCACCAAGCATCACCTTTTATTCTTCCTACCACTCCTTTTCCACATACACTATCAGCACATTCTACAATCACTCCTTTTAAACACTCCCACGCATCATTCACATTCTCGTTTCTGATATACTCGTCCCATTCTCTTTGCTTCAAGGATAGAGCATCCTCAAGCATGCAACCATACTGCAATCTTACCTCACTGTCTAGTAACCTCTCCACTTTTACTCTCAACTGCTTACGCGCAATATTCTACCTTGGCACCCACTTTCTACCCAGATTCACTTTGGAGAGTACCAAATAGTGGTCTGTTTCACATTCAGCGCCCCTCATCACTCTCGTGTCCCACACTAACTCCCTCCATCTCTCATCATACACAACGAAATCAATCATGCTTTTACAATCGTACCTTTGCCAAGTTTAAATATGTATTATCTTACGCTTAATAGAATAAAACTATCATATTCGTAAACGGTAGGGATGAAGTCTCATTCATCATGATCTACTGATTGAATCTTGCTAAGTGATGGTTAGTCGTACTGGTTACTTGAAGTAGAACTTTCAACTGGCATTCTCTATTTGGTCTAGCGGTGGCGTACGCTAAGAATCAGGCGAAAGTTTCTTCCTTGGAAGCGAATTCAAAGATCAGGATCAAGCAACTCTGAATACGTTTCCCTGCTTTTTATATCTGACCCAAACTCTAACGTTATCACCTACTTTGAGGTTTACATATGTTGGCCACTTAGCATGTGTAACTACTCTTGCGGTTACTCTCATTCCAGCTTTACGGAAAGCTGAAATGAGAAGCCGTAGCATTTGAATGTGATCGGGTTTATGTGGAGATTGAAAATCTTTATAGAATTGGAGAAATAGTGGGAACTGGTTGCGCACAGTTTACATAATTTGATTCATGCCAAAGAAAACGTACGAGGAAGTGCAGAATACAATGGGCGAGGACAGGAAACTTCTGAATTAAATCCGGGATAGGCAGGGTAGGTGGCTGGAGGAAGTAATTAGGGGTGATAGGTTGCTCAAGGATGTGATTGAGGGAAGAATGTTGGGCAAGCGGAGAAGGGGAAGAAAGAGAATAAGTTTTCTTAATGGTATGAAGACGGTGGATCGTATGCAGAGGCGAAAAAAATACTAGAGATAGATAGGACCTTGAAATTGTGGACAACTGGTAGATGTTTCACTGACTTTCAACAAAACCTATCGCTTACCAGTAGAATACTTTCAAAAATGGCGTATCATGCTATTTAAAGGTTTGTGACCAAAAAGCAAGCTATGACTGAACCTGTGGAAACCCTAACTTTGTTAGCAGCGTTAAAAACGTGTTACTGTCTACCCTTCAAGCTCATAAGCCAGCTTCGGTGTTTTTAATATTTCTCCATTGGAATGGAAATGAAGGGAAACAGAAATATTCAGAAGAGACCTGTTTACCTTTAAAACGTTAGTGATTCACTCACAATAAGACAATTGAAAATAACGTGGCACATGCGATCACCCTCGAATGAAATTCCTTGCTCTTGGTACTTTCTGTATTCCTAAACATCGCGATTATATTTTTGTCGTCGGAACCAAATGTCTCTTTACTTGAAAATCCACTCTGATGAGACGTAAAATAAAGGATGTGTTTCCGAACGTCACTCCGGTTGACATCGGCACTCTGGACTCGCTAAGAATTCCGAAGATGCCTGACATATAACATACTTTTTTACACACCAACATTGGAAACATGCGTGGGTTGAAAGACCAAAATTTCACGAATCAATGCTGAGAATAATCGAAGTAGCGTAGTTAGAGAAACTATTATCAGCATGAAGAGTTGGAGAAAATCACCAAGTTATGGTTAGACTAAGTCGGATGCGTATACCGATGCGACTAAATGATTTCCTTATTTGAATCTGTTCATATCAGCAAACACTCGGCCGTCTCCGTTTGGGCATCGGGGTATTTTGAGCAAAAATATTAAATGCGTTAATTATATGTCCCATTCACTGCCGCATATAACATGTAATTAACATTTTGTCACAATTACTAAACATACAAATATCTCCAGACTAAAATTGAGCAGTAGAGATAGCTTAGTTCGCAAAATATCAGTTTCATTAGAGCTAAATTAATTAAATGGAAAAATTATAGTTTCCTGTCTATGATAGTGAAAGTCATGACAGAAACAATTGTTTCATTACTCAATACTAAATAGAAAGAGTTCACATCAATTTGTTTCAAGTGATCGTAATAATTTTCTTTGCTATTTTATTGACCTTTTTGTTCCATATCTTTTCAGGGCAAGCGCGTGGGACGTTAAAGTATATTTAGGTGCACACAAACGTGAAATAGGTGATGAGAAATTTTTTTCTAAAGCTGAAAAAGTCATAGTCCATCCGAAGTAAGTACCACTGTTTTAGATATTTTTAAAACTTATTTTCGGGTAAATATTAATTCCATTTCGTGCATTTTTCAACTCAGGTACAACTCGAGAACACACGCCAATGACATCGCACTGATAAAGGTGAAAAAAATTAAGTTTGGTCTTGGAGTATGTCCAGTCTGCCTTCCTGACGAAAGGACATCCATTGATGTGGGAATGGTTGTCACCATCACTGGGTGGGGCAACACATCTCCGAACGTAAGGCTCACTATTGGCAACGAAAATTTCTGTCTGTGACCGATTATCTTCCATTTGTCACATTCTTTCTTCTCATTGTGATGATACCTAATTACTTATCGTCTTGCAGAAAAATCTTCTAACTTCTAGCCCCTCCAAGGACTAAGTTTACATTGTTCTCCTAGACTGTATGATTCCTAAATAATCTTTTCAGTATATATAATTAAGGTTCTCTCTTACGCTTGTCGGACCTCATTCATTGACATCGGTTATAATCTCTCCCACTCAAGACATCAAAGTTCCCTTCCACGCTAATGATGGCCGAAGTAAACATCGTGTCACCAGAAAACTGCAGTCTGGCTTATGGTCAAAAATTTCAACCCACTCAGATTTGTGCGGCTGCTCCTGGCAAAGATTCATGTCAGGTATTTATTACTCATCAATAAGTTTTCTATAATGTCATGTCTTGTATATGTTTTCCTCATTATCATTTATATCGGTGAGTCTTATCACTGACATCAATATTGACTTTTATATATTTTTGTTGAAGGGAGACAGTGGTGGCCCTATGGTTGTAAAAAATAATGGAATATGGACTATTGTCGGAATAACTTCTTATGGTATAGGCTGTGCGGATCCAAATTATCCAGGTAAGGCAAACTGGAAAAATCGTCAACACTTTTGTCAATATCTCACTTCGAGTTGGTCCTTGAAGGAAATTCAAAACGCCCTGCGTTTTGTCATAATTATTTTATCAATCATTCTGGGGCAAAATTTAATTCTCCAATCTTAAACCAATACGGAAAAGTAAAGAATATTGCAGATAATGATAAGTAGGACACTAAAAGCTCGATTGCAAGAATAAGGACTAATTAATTCATAGTTTTCCCTATATGACAGCATCACTCTTTTAGTATTCATTGATATGTAAATGTAAAAATAGATTAACAAAGTTTGCTCAAGTGTCTCTGTTGAATATCTCATTTTATTAACCACACAGTGTGTATGGTATTCACGGAGAGGTAGTTTTAAGTCATTCGACACCCTAAGGATTAGTGGTAGACTTTTAAACGCGTATATTTCAGTTTATCAATTCTTACCTAGAATCCAGACCCCCTCATATTAAAATTAATTTTTCCAGCATGAAATAATATCAAAGCTTATTCGGTCAAAACCCTGATACGTATTTTCCTTCTTCAGTATGGAAACGCATATCAGGAAAATGTAGGAAGGGTTGAGAGAAACGTGATTTTAACATGAGCCTACTTTTAATGAAAGGCAGTAGGAGTCATCCCATCCAACAGATTGAGTCTGCACTTGCAGTGCTCTCCACATGGCACCAAGTTAGGAATCTGGGTTCCACTGAATTGTGTCCAGGACCACCCAGGTTTAAACTCAGGATATTGCTGTGGGAATACAATGCTTGAGGCAGATGAGCAATCAAATCCCAGACTGTAGATTACGGCTAGGAATCAGAGATGGAATTCACCAATTGTTGAATTTCATCAAGCTGAACCCATTCGTAATACGAAAGCAGATGCAAAATTTGAATCTAGGCATTCCCCAACAGAGATATATAAATGAGTAAAGGACAGTGTCCTATGTCCACATTGCTATTTAGTTCTTCACTTTACTATTAAAGTATCATAACTTTTAGGTGAAGAAATCACTTCGTTATTTTTACTAATAGTTCATCTTGCTTGGTAAATTCATGCTTATTCCTTAGAGAACTAATTATAAAACTAGCAGGCAGCTAGCCTGCACACTCCGTGAGCAGGGGTGTGTACTAGGGGCAAGTGTCCTAGTCTAAAAATAGCTCCAAGGTGAAAATGTTTTTGTTTTCATTCACTGTTCTCCTTCGTTGTTTTTAAAGCCATTTGAATAGGAGAGCACTGTGGGTTTCTTTTGTTTCAACCTTTACACTCTTCCGCTCTCCCTTTTGGCCTTTCCCTCTTGTCACTGTGCTTCCCAGCATCTGGTTGTTGCAACCACAACCCAAAAATGATCCATTTCATCTCCAAATAACTCCTCTGCCTCCAAATAATTACAACTCTGCACGGCTGGTGACCTAACACCCCCTGCCACACGCCCAAGCAGCCGCTCTTTTGGATCTTATTTAAACTAACTAAATACACTCCTTTCAATTCATGTCTCCATTTCATCTCCAAATAACTTACACTTTTACACGGCTGGTGACCTAACACCCTCCTCCACACGCCTAATATCGTTGTGCTGCAAAGTGCGTTCAATTGAGTTCCCCAAGAGTTACCTATTCCACTTTGCAGCACCCAAAAAGCTCTCGAGTACAGCGAGATATAAAGGTTTCATTAATTACATACACTTTTTTCATAGGAAAAGTGAGGACAGACAGACAGACACGCTGAAGAAATAATTATATTAGATAGTCTAAAAATTCTGTAGCAGGCATTCAGCCATATTTTTATTCTAAGAGTAAATCTTGATATGCCCTTTGAGAAGATATCAGAGGGCCCTTTGAGGCTAAAATGAAAAATAGAGGGATTGTATAATAATATAATGCAATAGAGGAAAGTAATGTCAGGAGAAATTAATATTTTGGAATATATCTGGTGAATTATGGGTCAAGATCGTGTGCCATTACCCTCATTATGCAACTAGATATAAATAGGTATGTTTTGTGGAAAGGAATTGATATAACATGAGCCAGAGATTCAGAGTGAGAAACGACGCGTTCATTGCCCCGTGGTGTAGTCAATGATATGGAACTAGTTATTTTGAATCCCCTTCAGCTGATATGATATGTTAGTAGGTACATCGTAGGTGATCGTCCATTCACAGAGAAGTGGAAAATGAATGCTATACTGAGAACCATATATTCACTGTGTACACATTTCAAAATGGGTATGAGATCAATAAAATACCGAGAAAACTAAGGGTTTATAAAATTTTGAAAAGTCTAATAAGTTATTGAAAATTACGTTTTTATATTAGCAATATAGGAGCAGGTATGGTACACATTCATCATTCAGTACGGAACTGGAATTTACTTTGAATTAAAACCTTAATTTCTCTTATATGGGTATATTGATCAATTGATGGTCTTCTTCCAATATTTATCCTCACTTTGGTGGGGACTGGTATCAGGAGATGCAAGTTGGTCAATGATATTGAGATTCTAAGATGAACATTGAGTGACATGGAAAGAAAATAAGACGGATATGGAATGTTCTATACCAATCAATACTGGCTGCTTTTTCGTCAAGATCTTCTTTTTCGCTTGAGATTACTTCTTGCTTTATGTATTTCATTTTTGTTTAAACTATTTTAGCATCTTTGTCTGTTTTCAAACTTTTTTTCTATCGTATCTTTTGACGTGTTTTTTCTCCATACCCACTGCTAACTCCAGCTTTTGGGAGGAACAGTGAGAATAGCAATTTCCTCTCTTCCTTTGTTTTTGCTTTTGTATTCTTCCTGTTGTAGGTAGTGCGGTGCAAACCACAAAAATGAAATTATCGCGTGGTTGTTTGAATTGAACAGCTTGAGGTTTGGAAACAGAAGTTTCAAAGCAAATCTATTGCAGATTATACAACGACTGTAAATTTATATTTCAAATGATAACGCTTATCCAATATAAATTGCTTTAAAACCATTTTTCAATTTATTTCGCTATAATTGTGCAGTGCTAAATGGGTGAGGAAAAATCAGGAACCAAAAATTCCCATTCATCGGTCACTCTAATACTATAAATTTGTGCTATGTGACGTATATATTTCATTTCTTAATGGCATAGATACAATAGAAGTGTGTAGTCTATATATCTTAAATCCTCATAAGCAGATTTGAATGCACCTAGAGGAGATTTATATTACATTCATACCAAACATATAGTCTCATTGATTAAACCATTTTATTGAAATTAGTGCCAAAAATGAATACCATCCGTGGGAGCAGCTGAATTTCCTTTATCTTATCTTTTTACTTTTCAGGAGTTTATACCAATGTGAAGATGTTTCATCCCTGGATCAAGAAAAATTCGATTGGATGTGGAAATTCCGGTTTTTCTCAATGGGATATTTGGGGATTCTGAATGGAGTCCAACTTGCATTGCATACATTTATTTTCTTCTGGATCGATAATGGCAGAAGTTTAATAAAGCATTTCTGTAAATTTATGTTAATGAAAGGTGAAAAAAAAATGAATTTTAGTTATAAATTGAAGTAAAACTCAACCCTGTCACTAATTGTTAAGCTACTGTAATTAACACGGGGCAATTGCTAAGAATAACTTCGCATGTATTCAGGGAAACTTTCGGCATTTTCAATAGCAATTGGGATAATACGGTTGTGAAATTACTTGCTGTGTATATTGGAGAATAAGTCCAGAAATATACAGCTTCTTTCGGAAGTTAAATAACAAATTCCTTAATCTTAAAGTCAAGTACCAAAATTTGATAACAGTGTTGTCGTCAATATTTCATCATTTGGCTGGCAAAATGTGATGGCTTCCTATCCTTTGCATTGGCCACAGAGAATTGGACACACGGAATCAACGCCGGTCATTTGCGCATTGTCTCTTCATATCAAAGTAGGTAATGAATTGTTCAATTATTCGGACTAGCGACAACGGCTCCTGATACCTAGTTGTCTAATATAACAGCCTCAAAATCGGACAAATCGGCGAAAAACCCTATCTTTCAAGTGGTAATTCCGTCTCAGAGAATCAACTTGCTTCTCTTCTTGCAGGTCTCTTGCCGGTCACTTGAACATTCTTCCTTTGAGTCAATCACAAGTAAATAAATGGCTTTATTTCTCGGAGAAGCATCAATGGCCCATTATTCCTAGTTCTTCAGTATTACACTCTCAAAATCGGATGTTTACAACATAGCACTTTCTTATAAGGTTGTGTATCCTTTACATGTAATCGAAGCCGGTCATTTGCACATGCTTTCTTCATGTCAAATATAAGGTAATGAATTTTCCCATTATTATGACTGCTGCGAATGTCCCGCTCCATGAGATTCATTGCTTGGAGAAAGAGACATTAGTTCGAAAGAGCGGAATGTATCAAAGAAATGAATAAATAACCACAAAGGTAATGCCTTAACTCACCCAGGATGAAATAGGGCTGACTAACTTCTCTATGCCGGTCGGCATCACGACACCTTGCATAGTCCTTCCCTCGAGGTAACTGCTTGTCTGCTGCACAAAACGTTCTACCCTCGCACTCAAAACAAAGAAAAAACCGCCAATCGCACAACGGAGGGCAAAACACTGGCAACACTATATCATGCATTCTCTCCGTAGCCATCATGAGGTACTGAAGTAAGGAGGGAATGCAAAAGAATGACTAAAAACAGTGCCCCCTGATATTAGTTTTCCAAAAATACAGCCTAAGAGTTTTATATCTCGGAGAATCGCACACGTAGTAGTAAAATTCCATCCAGGGATTATGAGCCAGTCATGTGTACAGTCACTTCAAAAAGTATCGCGACACACTACCCTTTCGGTTCGTATAGGTCGGCTGCTTAAGCCCGAAGTACGTTGGCTATCCTGGGTCGTCATTGGTGATTATGAGAAACGTCTGGTACACTACGACATATATTCTAAGTCAAGTGGGACTAAACTCCGACAGTGCTATGGACTTCGTTCGCGTTGGAAGGCTAACACTGAAATGAATTCACAGAGGGGAGCAAGGATATTCGCAACTCAGAGGCATCGTAATCATACTCGGCAGTTCTCTTACGAAGATGAAAATGGAAAGAGCTCCTCTTTGCGAAACCAGCCCAACCCAGGGCGCTCTGATGGTGGGCTTGGTGAGAGGCGGGAGCTCGGTGTCCGAAGTTGCTGCCGAGTTTGGAGTCCATTGTAGCCTTCTTCACAGACGGCTAAGAAGGGCAAACGAGGATGACACTTTCCAAAGTCGCGCTCGATCTGGAAGGTCCCCCTGTACCACACTAGACGTGGATGTGTCAAAATTTGCCTCAATGAGAGATTCTCCCTTGACGGTTGAAGGCATACTGACTCTTAAAAGGGATTTAAGACTACGGTGTAGTTATAACACTGTGGGCAATATATTGCACGAAACAGGCCTGCGACACTATCGTCCGGCGCGGAAGCCCAAACTGACCGAGGACCAGAGGGCTGCCCGTTTGGACTTCACCACAAAAAATATCATAAATGATCAAGCCTTATGGGACCTCGCCATATTTTGTGATGAAAAGGTTTTACAGAGTAATGAAGACGGAAAAATTAGCATGTGGCGTCCAAAGGGAACTAGTTAATTAAAATCACTGATAATTTCAATCACCTTTTGACTAGTGAATGAATGGCATGCATTGTCACGTTTCTTTTGTCACAATTACATTATTACTTATTTGTGACGTAATTGTGATGTTTGTTCGACTGGTGAGCAGCTGATATTAAAACAATCGACATTCATAAAGTCGATTAGTTGGAAGTGTCACGTCGTCGATCCCGCCCGGGATTAGTCGGGAGAGGCGGGCGTCGAGGGGCCCGTTACACAATGTTATTCGCTTAAGTAACTGATAAAGAATTTTCAGTAAGCCTTACATGCGATGGTATGTGATGATTTATTTCGAGAGGCGGGAGTTGAAAATCTTTAACAGAGTTGTGTGCAAGTAACTCAATCCGTGATAATACATTCGCACTTCATATAATTCAATGCCATCGACGAACCGGCGTGATGAATTGTTTGTTGGTTGTAACTCAATCTACGGAAAAACATAAAAGCATTGCAATTTTTGTACCTTGGACTTCACATCTATTACAGATACTGATTCGTCGAAGAAAAGTTAAGTTTTCTCGTTTCATAGGTAGCACAGTTGCTTAATATAAACCAGTTCCAGTTAGAAAAAATTAGGAAGACAAAATGAACACAATTAGCCCCGGTCTCCCCTCACACGCACTGAGGCAAAAACTAGAATTGTGATAGTATTTTAGTGTAATCAGACGACCTTAGCCATCCGTCTATAGTCTATATATAAATGCCCACTGTGCGTAAATGGTACATTTCTTTCCTATTACATATATATCGCTATAGAGGATGATAAATTGTAAACGCAAGAAAGCGAAGCCAAGAGACACCGCTTCCTTTAAACTGATCTTGGTCGGAGAATAGGGAGTTTGAGTGAAAATAGATTTCGCCTAACGATCATGCAAGAAATTTTAGGCTCTGCTGGCAGGATAGGTCGGTTGAAAGTTATGAATTCGCTACGTATATTGACTTTGGATTGAATGCAACCCTTCCTCAATAATCCTTCGATGAAAATAAGGTTGCATGAGTGTTAGATCATTTAGAAAGAAATGGTAAGTTTACTATCTTAATCAACGACACGATTTAAACAAAGCCCACCATCTCCAACTGTTTGGTCACGTATTTCCCGTCCCCAAACGGCATTGGACATGTTCGTTAATTGTCTAAATTAGAAACAGTCATTTATAACTGAAACGTTTTGGCGGGCGCTATTATAGATGGGGAAACTTTGGAGGTGACTTTGCTGCTTTTTTCTGGAATATAGTGTCCATTATCTTTTGATTAACGAAAGGAAAGTTTGTGAAAATTAATGGCTATTATTCTGTCCGATGGAGTTTTAAATATGTAATGCACTATGTTTGAACATATCCGACTCTGACGCTGTATTTTTTGAGACTAGGTATCAGGGCCCAATTATGCATATCCTTGTAATAAAACAATGCATTGACTATTATATAACACGAAGAGAGTAAGTGCAAATGACCGGCTTCGATTACATGTAAATGATACACAACATCGAAGAAAGCGTATTGCTGCAAATAGCCGATTTAGAGACAGTAACACCAAAGAACTAATGATGACTTTAATGACGATGAGAACTAATGATGACTAATAAATACTTGACTTTGAAACGAATATTTATTGCCTATAATTTGACATGTAGAAAATATGTCAAAAATGACCGGATTCTATTACGTATAATGTAATACTTCGAAGATAGCGTTTTGCCAGAAATATCCGGTTTTGAGGATGTATTACAATATAACTATTACCGTTTTTCCTTTTTCTATGCGAGACCTGATTTTGATGACTCCCTTATAGGCGCGTTCAGTCATCACTCGTCCTTCCTCGCCGAACCGTTAGGCGGCGCCTGTTTGCCTTTCGTCGCCCGAGGAAGGAATGTCGCCTCATCGGAAGTGCGCCGAGGAAGTTTTCCTGGACTCCGAAGTCGGCTTCTTGGAATAATAAGTATCATGGGTCATTGTTGCTAGTTCTAGAAATAGAAATATTTGTTACCCATAATTTGTCATGAATAAAGTATAAGCAAATGACCGACTTCGACTTCGCCTGGTGGAAACATTACTTCGATGTGGGCAGTTTGCCGGAAAAATGGAAAAACTGAGACCTTTTAACAACGGAACTAGATATCAGGGTCCATTATTGCTAGTCACAGTAACAGAACAGTTTTTTACATTAAATTTTATATGAATAAAGGACGTGCAAATGACCAGCGTCGATTCCGTGTCATGGAATTGATACCTCTTATTTTTTCTACTGAACTAAGTATCACGGCCCATTGATGCTTGTTATAGTATTAGAGTTATTCATTTACCTTTTTAGTTGAGGTAAAGGCGACATGTACAGTCATTTCAAAAAGTATCGCGACACACTAGACTAGAGGTTCGTATAGGTCGGCTGTCGAAGCTCGAAGTAGGTTGGCTATCCTGGGCCGTCTCTGGTAGCAATGAGAATTTGAAGGTACACTTTTCATTTTCCGAGACTATGCGCCTGGTTAAGTGGGACTGAATTATAGGAGTGCTCTCGTTCAGAAGCGAGAACAGACTTGCTTCTAGAATCGGCCTTGTGGATGTATTCGGTGAAAGAAGCAAGAAGGGGGATGTGGTGAAAAGGCAATATTGAATGGAGTTGAGTGATTACAAGAACAGCGTCTGAACATGTATGTCAATACGTTTCAACGATTCATAGTAAAGCAATAATTTGAACTAATTACATTTTTTCTTCCTAACTTAGAGCTCTCAGCATAGAGCTAAAATAATTCTAATAACTGCCCTTGAACCCTCCCATTTCGACAAAATTTCGTAGGATTATTTCTGTTTAACTACGATGTTGACCATGTCCTATTGTTTTGCAAAATATAATCCGTTGACTACTTAAGGGAGTATGAAAAATTAAGCTTTGCGTGTTTAGTTTCACTTCGATATCTCCAGAGATATAATACTATAGTCAAAGCAAACGTGTTCGTGTGAAAGCGAAAACAACGGTGCATAATACTTTGACGTCATTAATTCAACTTGTTGCATTTTTGACTACGAGTATTTATTATGAAAACGTTGAAGGAATTGTCCTAAAACACTTAACCATTCTATTTTGATCATTTGTTTGATTTTTGTTGCTAAATTTCTCGGCTTAGTGATGCTACAAAATTCTGACGATAATTTTAGTTCTAAGGACGAAAAATTTTTGCGTCCTCATGTACGCTTTTTACGCCCAAGTTATGCGGCTTCCTAGGTAGGGGGGGACGGTGTATTTACACCGCCGTACGATCCATCCCCCTCCATGAATCATTTATTTCTGCTGTCCGATTAAGAGCAAAACCTCTATAATTAGAAAGTACATACCAAATCTCGACAAAGCTGCTGAACCTATGTCTCCATTTTGACTAATCCCAAGTAATTGTGCATATGTTTTTGATGCTGAGTCCCTCTAAACTTCGTAATTGTTCAGTCTCAACAATGATGTGTCCTCCATTAATAAACATTACAGGGCATCCATAAGAACTAGGTAGTGTCAATGGTTGAAAGGCAGAGTACCGAAAAAAAAAATTCTCTCTGTTCGCCATATGACTAAATTCCGCGCCCCAAGCACAGTCCGCCGAGACACTACAGGCATAGCCTATCAGAATATTCAAACGAATTATATTACAAAACTTTCGGGCAGTCATATCAAAGTTGCATCTTAATCCCAAAAATACCCCTTGGAAAGTTAGTGAGGATAATTAAACATATGTAAATCCTGAGAAAATTTGCGGTCTAAAAGGTTTGAAATAAGCAAAATCACATTCAACAGACAGAGAAGGTTCTTTGCGAATGTCAAATGAGTTATGATAGTCCTATCTACATGACAGAAAAAGTAGAAGAATCAGTACTTAGCGTAAGAAAACACCCTCCCTATGCTCAGTTCTGGCCAGAATTTTGCAACTTTTCGATTTTTGGATAGACCATAGGGTTTGGAAAATAAAGCAGAGTGTTTATGGGTCAAAATACCATTTTTTTTGTACGACAGAAAAAGTGAATGTATTGGTATTTAGCGTACGAAAATGCCTTCCAAATACGCAGTTCTGGTCCAAATTATGCAACTTTTCATTCGATCGAATATTTACCATTGAGTTATTATGCCCAGGATTTTAATTCAAACAGCCTTCAATACTTCTACACTAGTCCTAAGAATAGCTGTTAAGTTCAATTTATTATTATTATTATTAAAGTTCTATTCAACTTATTAAATTTTAACGAAAGTACACGAAATGAAATAAGAGAATTTGCAGTAGTTTGAAGAAAGGTTTGAATTCGTCTCACGATGTAACTAATAAGTTCAGGAATTGGGCGTTGAAATATATTTAGTACTACTAAAATTCATCAAGAGTTGTATTTGCCTGTTTTTCTTGGAGAATTAATATCTTTGCTTCTTGGAATGTTTTTCTCTTCAAAAGGGAAACAAGTAAAACGTTTTCTGATGCAGTAGTTATCAGCATTAAAACGTATAAAAATAAATATTCATAATTGTTATCGAGAAAATATTCCAAAAAGATTTTATTAGGGTCTGGAGGGGGGTTTCAGAACTGTATGACAGACTTTCTTTGTACACTTACCAGAATAATATGCCAACTCAAATGAATAGGTAGGACTCACAAATTATTCGGACCATAGTCCACAACGCACCATTTGGGGTCTCATTTGTACGAATGTACTATTCACTATAACTTGAAATTATAATATCCATCACACAGGCGGAGTATGATCTTACGAATAGAATATCTAGTGTAACATGATTCCTGAGTTACCGAAGGAACGCCTTCTCGCTAAATATTTCCTTCGCATGGCTGAAAGAGGTATGGTACATTCGATTTCATGGTCAGTGGAAGAGTAATTATTGACATTCGCAGTGATTTCTGAAACGTTTAACCACCACTTTTGAAACGAATGGCAGATATAAAGAGGAGTCCTGTAGATTAATACAGCCTTTTCACTCTCGCATGGAATACATCTATTCTTACTAAGCAGTCCAGAATATCTTGCAATTGGAGGTTGTGGAAGTTGGTGGTCAGCAAAAAAGTCGGAGTGGTATTAAAAAAATTAAAAGATATGAAATATAAAATTAAATTTGTAAAACAAGGATTACGCTGAACTCTGATACTTTGTTCTAAACATATAAATCTAGAATTTTATTGGAATCACAGCAAATTATAGCCCGCAGTTCGTCCATTCCCAAATGGTAGATAGGCCAAGAGGGACAACGCCGTTGAATCATCAATTTTAAATTTGATTACTGAATTAATTCCTACATGATTATTTCTGTTCCAAATGAGTATTTTGGGCTTATAAGACCATATACCAAGTTTTAAAAAAGTATTACTTTACTGCCACTGAAACTAGTCAAAATGTATATTACATATAATTATATTGATGTTACGGTGTCGCATTCATTACACGAAATTATTTTTTTTGTCGATCTTTTTAAGAAAGTTCAAGTAGTAGTCTGTGTATAATTTTTTAATCACAAAATATGGCATCACTTAAGACAAATCACGGGAATGAGTAAAGAAACGGCATCATTCATCATCCATATTTCAATAGTTATACAAGGGGCTAGTCTGGGGATACAAGTGGCGTTACAGCAGCAACGGTGGCGCTAGAAACCATCACGATGTTTCCTAAATCACTCCGACTGGGGCAAACTTTATATTCTACCAACCATGGTTTACGCCAACTCATAGCGAAACACTACACAGAAGCAATCCAATACAGCCATAGGGTAAAAGAATTTTCCCCTTCAGAAACATTTCGGAGGAAAGAAATTTTCTCCGAGAAGGTATATTTAATCAGGCTGAATAAATATTCTCGAAGAAAATTTGGAAAACAGAAAAAAAAGGGAGCAAGAAGAATAAGTGAAGACTCTGCCTGAGTCTTCTTTTATTCTTCTTGGTTTAATTTCGTTTGTTTGTCGGGAGGCTAACACGCTCTTTAGTAAAAGGTCATTACAGCTTCAAATTCTTAGTGGTCAAATGAGAAATAATAACAGCAGGTTTAAAACTCAACATTTATTAAATAAATATACAAATTGATCTAATTATTATCATTCAGTCTTGACTTACAAATGGTAATTTTGACCTAAGAAATATCAAAAATATATACTTAAAAGAGAGAATCATTTTATAAAGCCTCATGATTAACATTAAAATATCATTAGGAGGCATAAAAACCTTTTGAACTGACTAAAAGTACTTATAATAACTATTTGTAGAATGTATGGCCGATTAATTGGCCCAAAGTGCTTCACTCTTATTTCGGCTTCGATGATTGCCCTTTTGGGAAGAGAGAACAAATAAGAGAATTGCAAATGACATCAACTTGTTTAAATTCATCTGAATGCATTTTAGTTACCCTCAGTATGAGTAGGGATACTTTTTTCACATTCTTGGAATGTATATCCAATACACATCAGGGCTGTAGATTTAACTGCGAAAAATTGTCTTACCCAAAATTGAATCAAAGAGCCATAAAAACGCTCCTCCTATAAAAAATGGGTTTGGTTTCATCATGGATTTACGTAATCCATGAATTTTGACGGATAAATGAATTAAATACATGCATACAGGAAAACAATATAATAATAGAAATGTTGTAGTGCACTAGAATTGTTTGGTTTGAGATAATTCAATCTACAACGTCGCAAAACCAATTGGTAGCTTCGACATGACCTTGCTGAATGATCCACGCCGCAGAATACTAACGGAGATTCTTTTTTGTGCCACGTCAATGATGGCCAGTTAAAGCTGAACGGCACAGTTCGCCATCATTCACAGCCAATTGACATCTATTTTGTCTTCATTAGAGAAATCGCAGGCTTTGGCCGCACAGGTCCCATTCCCACTGTAATATTATAAACATTTCCATTATTTTCGCTTATTCTTCCCTTATGTTGGTAAACAATAATTTGGGTTTGAACCCAGAAGCAATCTTGAACGAAAGTCACTGGATTAGGCTTGGTTACGTGGAATACGCTTATCAATTAAATAATAATGATTAACAGGTCAAGTTCAATCACGATATTCATTACTCATAAATATTAAATTTATTTATTTATTTAAAAAAAATTGTTCATATACAGAAATTGCGCCAATTTATAGTAAACATATAACAAAAAACAAGAAAGAGGACAAAAACACAATAACAGCATAAAAATAAGCAACGAGAGCCCAACATGGAAAGGGGAAATATTTAATTTGTTGTCAGGTGGGATATCGCTTGAGTGGTGAAATAGTTACATGGTAAATAAAAAGGATCGATAGTGTGGGGGAGTGAATTTAGAAGGGATGGGAGGCGAAATAAAGGTGAGCGCTTTGTGAGAGATATCCTTGGAATAAGCAGATGGAATAGAGTATGGGTGCGGGTGGATCGAGTTGGTATCCGGAAGTTGAAGAGAGAAAGCAGTTCAGGGCAATCAATGGTCGAGTTAAGGGTATTGTGGAGGGGTTTCAAATCCATTTTAAGTCTGTGGTTTTCGAGGTCAGAAATGGAAAGAGAGGACAGCACAGCGTTTGAGGACATATTACGGAAATGTGGGACTCTGTGCTTGACTATTTTGGCAAAGAAGTGAGAGATGTAATCGAGGGATTTTAGATTTGTCGGGGCTGACATAGACCAAATTGGGGAACAATATGATACTATGGGAAGGACAATTGTTGAGTAGTAGGAATGGAGTGCTATTGGATCTTTAATTTCTGTGAAGCGGTAAAGAAGGCCTAATAGGGGCATCGCTTTATTTTTTACAGTCTGAATGTGGTCGGAGTAATTTAGCTTTTGATTGGTTAAAACGCCTAGGTCTTTCATGGTTGTCACTCTGTTTAAGGGAGTTGAGTTAATTGTGTAGTTGAAAGTCAGGGGTTTTGTTTTCAGAGCAAGAGTCATGATGCTGCATTTTCCAAGGTTTAGGTTAAGTTTCCACGTATCACGCCACAGAGAAGTTTGATTTAAGGCAAGTTGAAGTTGAATACAGTCAGAAGTATTATTAATTTGCTTGTAAATCTTGCAATCATCAGCATAGAGAAGGCAATGAACTTGGGAGGAAAGGAGCTGAGAAGGAAGATCATTAATGAATAAATTGAATAGATATGGCCCAAGGACACTGCCCTGGGGAACTCCAGACGTTACAGGAGACCAAGAGGAAGAAGCACCGGCGAGTATTACACGCTGGGTTCTGTTGGTGAGAAAGCTAGAAAGAAGGCTGAGGAACATACCATGTATGCCAAACTGTTGACTGAGTATATGAAGGAGGAGTGGATGATGGAGGGCGTCGAAAGCCTTGGAGAAGTCAAGGTTGATGGCATCAAGTTGAGTTGATTTGTCTATTGCCATGACGGCGTGGTGCTGAAAGACGGCAAGATTTGTTAGGCATGATCTTCCTGGGAGGAAACCATGTTGCTGGGAAGATAAAAAGGGAGAGGTGAAATAGTAAATCCTGTTGAGAATAATACGCTCACAAACGGAAGATAGGATCGGAAGCAATGAGATTGGGCGATAGTTTGAGACATCATTCTTGGGACCAGCTTTATGTATCGGAATGACGTTAGCGCATTTCCATTGAGGAGGGAAGGTACCTAAGGAAAAACAGCGATTGAACAAGAGGGCTAAAGGTTGTGAGAGGGATGAAGCGCAATTGCGAATAAATTTAGGGTTGAGACCATCAGGGCCAGGTGAGCGGTGGAGGGGTATTTTGCAGAGATATTGAAAAACCTCCCGGGAATCCGTTTGTATGTTGGATAGGGAATGATTTGAATTAGGAATAAGGGAATGGACAGGGGTGATACTGTGATAGGAAGCACGCTGCAGGCAATCGGAAAAGAATTTTAGGAAGAGGTTAGGTCTCTCTGATCCGGTGGCATTTTTGGTACCATAGGAGAGTGCTTCAGGAATTTGAGGACGATTACGGCGTTGGTTGATAAAGGACCAGAATTTTTTGGGACTGGAGGAAATATTTGAGGAGATAGTCTGCGCGTAGTTTTCGTAGTCACGGCGAATGAGGGATTTGGAATATCGGCGAAGATCAACGAAGGATCGGCGCGTTTCCTCATTTGGGACGGCCTTGTGGAGGTACCAAGCGCGATTTTTGTTTCCAAAAATGTGTATTTAAAAGAAACATTTCCAAAACAATAAAGTCACACATCAAGATGACACTGCGCGGTGAAACTGAAGATGTGAATAATAAATATATTTTTAGATGAAACACATGAAATTAGTATAATTCCACACGGTTTTATTAAAAATATACTTAAGACGCGAGATTCAACGTCTCACGGCATCCTCAGGTGAAAACCTAGAGTAATTTTTCGAAATGAAACATTATTAAATAAAAATGTTGAAGTGTTCCATCGAAAGTATGAATTCTTTCCCTCAATCCACTCCTGAGACCACAAAATATAACTTACGCTCAAGAAACTATATCTTTATATTTATTTCTATCTAGTCGAGTGATATAAATTGCGCTGCCCAGCTGGTGAGCGAGAGACTTACCGGAGAAAATTCGGGTCAGTCCTTTTCCTAAGCTAAACCATATCAAGCCCGAAATGTAGCCGAGGGATGTCAATCCCCAGAATTGTTTGTCGTCCATCAGGTCCAAGAATGGGTAAGGCCAAGTCCCTCTTCGATGATGTCCGACGAGTATTCTGAAAAGGAAATAAGGTAGATATGATACATGCCTAGGTTGCAATTACTGTAGCCATCAACCATCATTCCTTAGTCATGAGGAGGAGAGACTTTGCACACATCTACTTTATCTCTTGAAGGTTGTGATGTCATCAATAAAAGCACTTTCGTATTACTAGCCGATGAAGCGAATGCATCAGTGTATAAATATATATATATATAAATACGTTGATGGATTGGAGTCAGCCATGCGGCGATGAACTCACGATGTTGATAGGATGGAGGAGATAGACACAAAAAAAGAGACGATCACACTTACATAGCTAGCTTTCGGAACTAGTCCGTCTTCAAGGCGTATCACGGAACAAATGTCGTGTGCGCTGGTGAGGATAGGGGTAGGAGGGGCGGTAGGTTAGGGGAGGGGGGAAGGGGAAGGGTTTTTTTTTCCGGTGGTTGAGGAACGGTTCTTGAAAAGGGGAATTTTTACCAGCTCGTGTCTTGGCCGGAGAGAGCGGACAGGGTCGAAGGAATTCCGAAGTGAGGGTGAGGGGGGGGGGAAGGCAGGGGGTAAATGGAAAAGAACGGGAAGCGTGCAATTAATGTAATTTATTTAATCCGAGCGCGGCGTACGATTTTAGCAACCAGATTAAGGCCTGCTCCTTCTGGCGCACTTCAATTAACGTCCGGGGGAAGTTACGTCCGGGGGAAGGGAGAGCAATATTGCCACCTCAAAGCACTTGTCAAAAGACAAGCCATGTTTCCGCACATGAGTGGGGACGGGGAAAGTGGAAGATGGGTCTTTACAGGTGCACCGATGATTATTGATTCTGATATTAAGGGGTGTAATGCATTCGCCCACATAAAAACCGGGACATAGTTTGCATTGTAACACATAAACTAAGTTGTGGGAGTCGTAAGAGCCGGAGGCTTTGATGTCGAACGGCGTCTCTGTGTTGGGACTCTGAAACGAGGAAAGGGGGCGAAACATGCTGCACGTTTTGCACCGTGGTTTGTTGCATCTCTGTGTGGTGGGACGGGGAGTGTCATTCAATATACCCTCTAGCGTGGTCTGAGCATTGGACGCGAAATCCAAAGGTCCGTGGTTTGATTCCCGGTCCAGTCGAATTTTTTCTGCTTGGAATCGGCCCTCTTTCCATCTTCACACCACCATTGTGTTTGTTTATTTTATGTGTTCCTATCCACTTTCTTTCTACCTTTCTGTATAAACATTTATATGTATGTATTTGCCGCTGAGCGGTCTGAGTGAATGGACGAACGATTGTATGGCCTGAACGGCTCATTTCCTACTTGGGTTAGCGTACCCCTAAATGCCTGTTCTATTTCTTTCACCACTGTCTGTGTGCTTGAGTTATTCTTTCTTTTCGCCTTTTGTGTGTCATTCTCTCTCTGCCGGTGGGTGAAAAACAGCCCTGGCGCCATCTATTGGCCGCTCACGTGGGTCATGCATGTCATGCATTGCATATATATACGTGAAATTAAAGAAAATTCCAACATTTGAAAGCAAAATGAAAAAGAAATTAAGCGATTCTCCATCCAGAATCCAAGAAATTCAAGATGATCATTAAAAAGTTTCCCTTACGCTTCGAAAATTTATCGCCTGGATGTACTTTCGAAAATACATAAATAAAGAATACCTTTACGACCAATAGTGACTCCCCAACATACAATTTGGCACGTTACATATCTTGTGATATTCTGCCCTCCATTCTGTCCAATCCTGTCCTATTTACCATCGGAAAACACCGGCTCCTGTACAAACAACAGATCACGTTATATCTTACTTTTATACTTAGGGATTTAAAAGCATCTGAAAAATATTCTCTGATTAGTTTTGGCCGTTTCGACCGCATCATTACTCCAAACGTTTTGACATCATAATTTCTCGTTAGAAACGTTTTCATTCAAGTCCTCTCGAATGATTCAGTCCTACTTTTTAGTTAGCTCAAGCAAAATGGTTTACCTAGTTACGTACCTGAGCTGGCGGAGTCGTGCCTAAATAATGCCCAGCACACAACTATCTTTCCGCCTCCGTCCGGCTACTTCCCGTTTTTTCCTTCCAAGTTTCGTTTTCGTTCCTTCCTTCCTCCCCAGAGGGGCGCATACTACGCTGTCTACCTCCGTCCGCAAAAACCGAAAGACAATGGACTTGGGACCGTAGTCTCCGGGAGGAGACGGACGGAAGCCTGCGTATACTATTCCTCCCGGCCTCCGTCCGCCTCCGACCGTTCGTCCGCATCCGCCAAATATTCTCAAATATATTGAGAATTCCGGACGGAGCGGACGGAGACGGACGGAGGCCGGGAGGAATAATATGCTGAAACTCACGGAATAACCCGTATTTCAGTTAGCCATATATTTTGGGAGGGAGGAAGCGGACGGAGGCGGGAGGATAAGTGTGCGATGGGCTAGCCCGGATTAACCTTCGGCCGCCGCACTGCGGAATCACTAGGCAGAAATAACTGCAGTGCATTAGCCACACGCACGGAAACAGACACACGATCAGTCAATTCTCAACTTGTAGTGTTGATATTGCAGCTTTTAAGTAGCTTTAAACAACAATATTTGAATATTAATAAAACCAACTTTTTATCGTATACCTTGCTCTTTTTCTCCTAGATGGCACAAGCTCCAGAAATAAAATTCTTACGGTCCATGAACATAAGGTTTTATGAATTATCATTAATAAGGTTGTAAATATCATCTTTAATCCTATATTTTAACTAACATTCTATAACACCACCATTACGGTATACCGAATATTAATAGTTTTTATAATTTTACTTTCTTTTAACACCCCCTGAATATACTGATAATAAAAATACACGTACACCAATAATGTAAATAACGGGGAACCAGTGAAAAGAATGTGGTCCCAAAAATGACCGGTCCAAAGAGAACGAGTCCCCAAAAATGAACGGGTTTTGCACATCTCTATTAGGTATTAACTCATCTCCATCCCATCCAATCTCCTTTGCTCTGCTGTTCTTACTGCCAAGGCTTCACAGCTACATAAGAATTCGACCGAAATATGAGTTTTAATAAATTGCTTCCTTCATTTAAGTCTTGTGTTGCTAGCTGTAAGCTATTTTTATTTATTCAGAAAGCTTAAAGCTGAAGAAAAGTTATTGAAACGAGCCTTCAGCGACTCACGATTAGCGCTCCAGCTTCCTTAATGACAACTGATTACGATGACTAGCCTCCGCAACGTCCTGATCTCCCTTCTATGGTCAGAATACTCTTTGGGGAACTTACACGATGAGATATGCGGTGAGGAGGGCCGTCAACTTGAAGGCGTCGCGGCGGAATCCGCCGTCCCAGACGCCCTCGGTCCGCGCCCGGATGAACAACTCGAGGGCGGCGATGGGCACGATGTATGTATGGATTGCGTGGTTGATCCACATCGGGTTGATCACGTCCAGAAAGTCTCCGAAGACCAGCCGGGGCGAATAGGAGTACAGCGTCCAGAAGTTGAACACAACCTTCTGCAGAGGGGAGAAAAAAGCGCAATCGGAATGTAATACGTCAAGATAAACTTCTAGCGTTAGCATTTGCCTCAGGCGTAACTTGGTGGAACACTAAAACGTCAAGCATTCATAAATTTTTGACAACGCTACATTCAACTCTTTTAATTTAACTAACAATCGATCATGGTTTCAGTAAACATATACCAATGTCATGTTACCTTCATAATCTAATATATAAAAGAGAATGTTTGTTTGTTCGTCTTCTCGCTCTTAAGAATGAATAAGATGGAAGCTCCTAGAGACTCGAAGGCTACGCGCTAGGCTTAACCTGCTTGAGAAATTCAGAGCTGGTGTGTTTCGAAGCGACATAGAGAATATTATTTTGACACCAAACTACATCGCAAGGTCTGACAAAAGCGATCAAATAAGCGAGATACATTGCCGAACAGATAGGTACAAAAACTCGTTCTCTCCGCGCACAATAAGCGACCACAATAAAACTGAATTCTACTAAATACACTCCCATAATACACGTCACCAGTTCACCTTCCAAAACCTTATCTCCCTTACATCATTACACAGCTGGTGTCCCCTTGCCTTCGCCCATGCGTCGGCTCGCAGGGAAGTATACCGATGTCGACAATTGCGCTCTCTCACTGTAACCGCCTTAAGATGGCTTTTTTCAGTTGAATTTCGACTAGAATAATGATATTAATAGATAACTTTGATTTCAATTTTTGGGTATAGCCAAGTCAGATTTTCTTTTCAAAGGGCATTGAGTACTCACACAAGAGCACGGGAAGAGCAAGATGGGCAGCATCATTCGCCTCACGGTGCGTAGCTGCTCGTGCACCGTCGGAGGGACAGCCTTCGGGAAAAACTCCAGAAGATACTCCGTGCAGCACAGTGAGAAGTAAATCTGTTGGATAAGCTGTAGAGAGAAAGGAGATGATAAAATAGGCCGTAGGAAACAGTCATAGTTAACAAATGTACTCTTTCCTGCACTCATTCGCATTCAGAATATTCCTTATAATCGCTCGGCTAACGTTACATTACCACAACGCCAAAGCGAATTTCAGTTTTTACCAGCATCCCCGATTTTTACAGCGATGAAGATAAAAGTTTTATTTAACAATTTATCCCCATTATTCCAGGGTGTAAACATCGTGTGGTTACAGTCACACATTTGTAGATAATTATTTACACATTGAGCCACTATGATCGATACACACCACAGCTAAGCCTGTAAATGGTTTTAGAGAAATCGACCAACTGAATCCAGTGTGTGCGGAGCTGGTGAGTAGGTCATTACGCTTTGGAAAAGCATTTTTTTTTTAACTGTCGACTCTTTTCAGGTTCTTCTTTTTACACCCTTCCTTCCTATGCTTGTGCCTCACTTTAGTATTTATCATGATTTTGGAGGTGAATGATAAATTTTGATTTTCTTAAAATAATGTTTAAAGTTTTCTTATTTTATTAAAATCGCATACGTCATTTCGCTTATTTTATGATACATTACGCCGCTGTCAATCGTGCCATTCGGAATGCAAATATTTTTATTTTAAGATAAATCGGTCGCAGAACTCGACTCTACAAATAGTACATGCTGACACTGGAATCAAATCGCTACTTACTGCACTGTGCAACTGGGGTGAGGTGGAAAAAAGTCTCAAATGTATGTATGAAATTAGAACCCGAAATTCAGTCAATGTATTTTGCAATAATACTGATATCTTCATATTTCAACAAATGACAAAGGACTAGACTTCTTATTTTTTAGAAGATCATACCATATATGAGTTAGATCAAATGCTATGTAATATACATTTATAGAAGTAGGGAAGAGTGTTCCTCGCCTTAGAAGAATAAAAGCACAAATGCTTTCGTGGTACGGGTGGGTAATGAGAATACACAACTTTCTTTCGTCAAACCAAAAAATAAATTACATTGCGCGAGGTAGAATTTTGTCTTGAATAGTTATAGACAGCCAAAGAAGGAAATTATATCTGTAACGCTAAAATCATATTGCACTGCCTTGTATATGCTACACTTACAGGGATGTATGTAGATAAAATGTGTATTGGACCAATATATTATCCATATGTAGAGCAAAAATTATATACAAGTGCACTGAATCCTTATCTTCATATACATATACATCAGTATTATATATGTGAATATTTCAACACAGCTGAATAAATGCTAACACTAAACATTATTACTATAATTAATTGGTCGTTATAGTCTCCCCTAAGTTCACGGTAATCATAAGGTTTCATTTCTCTCATAATGACTGAGGGTTCGGAAGGGGTTGTGAAGTTATTGTGTCCGTCGCCCATCGGATAAATGACTGCGATACACTCGAGTCAAGTGTACGCTGTGCACGGAATTACCCCAGGGAGGCGGCTTTCTGCATGCGAGCTAATAGTTATTCCCCGCCTGGACCACGCAGGTCGGAATACACTTGACACTATTTATCAGTGATCCCTGAACTCCACCGTGCACACCTATCACGAAGACTACCGGTTTTCACAGAGTGTGCGGGGTGCATTCGCCGAATTTCAAATAAAAGATCATAATATTTACTTCGTTTTTAAACATACTTGGGTATAAGACTAGATGTTCTTGGGATCCTCGTGAGGTTAGGCTTGATAACAGTTAAAACACGCGCAGAGAAGATCAGCAATATACGTAAAAGACCGTTATGAATGTCTCGTTAGCGTTACCGATCTCTTGCAAAAACAGGAATGGGAATCGGTTCCAGACCGTCGATTAGAAACTAGACTACATCTATTTCGTAAATAAAAAGGAGATTTATTTTCGGATAAATTTATAAATATCTCACGAACTCCAATGTAATACGGTAGATTAGATCATGAGAATAATTTAAAGCATTTAAAATGTTGTTTTTCCCGCGATCGAAAAGAGACCATAATTTCTGCTAATGAGAATTGAAGTAGATTAGTAATGGGTAATGTAGCTGAATAGTCGCATTTCTCCCTAATTCCCCCCCTTTCTGCATGTTTCTTACTCTGCTAGATAGTACGAACATCACGTTTTGCATGATCCCTGCATGATTCTTATAACTCGTTTACTTCGTTGCAATATAGATTAACAAAAATATGTTATGTAGAATCGGTAGCATGACCATAATATAGTGCATATTTGCGAAAGTTTCTAGAACATTATACTGCATGTTGGTGATAATTCACCTCCTTCCAAAAATCTTTGAGGTGGCTTCCCGGTAAATATGTAGATGATTGTTTTAGGCGGAGCCGAAAACTCAGTCACAAACATGGAGCGTGAGAAATGGTTGACGAGAATGAATTTATAAGAATAGCGTGTTGCTGGACCAGTCCTATATTACAAGAATGATCGCTATCATACTCGATGTGCTACTTGATATTGAAATCAATGCGCCGCCAGTTTTATACTAACTCCCCATGGGATAAGGTTGCTGTCGACCAATTACGTTAGCTTTTTTAATCGCAGTGTGATCCTCACTTCTTGAAATCAGCGCCTCCAATAACTCCTCGCGATTGCTAGTAATTTCCTAGTCGTGAAATCAACAATAGCTGAAAACGCCTCAACAGTTGCTTTGGTCGACTGATAAACCAAAGATTGGTTCATCAAAATTCTCCTAAACATGCAACACAATATGAGTGAAAGTATTGCTTCCTCGTCACACAAGTTCAGTAATCACCTGGAACCTTGAACAACAGCTCAAGACTTCCTGGATTCATCCACCATCGTCAAACACCGGCTAGAAAACACATCTGGTCTTACGCTGGATCATATGCAGTGTGAAATGGGCTTAAGCTAAACTGGGTTTAGAATGGGCTTAAGAGAGATTTTCCCCAAGCCGTATTTGACACCATATTCGACATTTATTTTTGAATTTAACCAACTTCAAGAAGCATGGAGTACATATCGTACCTTAGTGATGAAAACTCTTTATGATAAAGTTTACGAAATTCAGCCATTAAATAAACATTCGTGAAATTCAGTTAAAGTTCGACTCATTTTTTGCCCCGCGGCACTGAATGATAGCATTGCCCTAACAACAGAAGACTTTTTACGATCCTTCTAAAATTACTGCGGTCATTCATTAATACTTGGTCGATAAAGTGAAAAAATTCACATGGTTACGATCTATGCGTTGAAAGTTCTCATTTTTCCAGTAAATTCCCACTGGAGTTCATACCCTTACTATTTCCTCCAGGAAATTTTTTAGCAAACATATCGAGAAAGACGAATGAAATTTGTAGATATATTATAAGGAGGATAAATTCATCGAATTTTATGTAACAAAATTATTCACTCAAACAAACTTGAAATCCGCAAAATGAATGTAAAAGTAAATGACGCAGTATTATAAGCACTTCCATCTCTGGAGAGACCCTTAGGATGCTAACCAATATAAAAAACTTGAAAAAATATAATCGCATGAATGACTTTAACCACCGTTATTCCTGCCAGTCCGCAGTCAACATGAGGCCGACAGCTTCTTTAACCGCAAGCGATGCTTCCAAAGGGTGAAGGTCGCCTTCGAGGTTTTATAACTCGGAAAGAATACGCGCATGCATCTTTTTTCGTTTTGCACTTCCGTGTCCTTGACTCGCATCTCAAAAAACACGAATCCATTGTACGTGGCATTAATATCTAACTCGGACACACAGCAGCGAGATTCCTACTATTCGTTAGGAAACGGATATAATGAATTCCTCCCATCGAGAGTATGCCTCCCTTAACAAATCAAGGAAAAGTGGGAGTAAGGTAATCAAGAGCTGTGAGTCACAGCGAATGAGGCAAGAGTCCAGTTGCGTCTGGCGATGTTTCGTTGGAGTGAGGGAGGAGGCAATGACACAGCGGAGTCGACCGTTTTTTTTATCTCAAAGCGAATTATTCTGAAGGTCGAAAATGTGTCGTGCCCAAAGTAATATCCATTATCTTTCATGCAGAAAATTATATATATATATGGGGACTTTCCATTCTCTCTAATTCGCTGCTCACTTCGTATTATATCAGAGCATTTTTCTCCGTTCCTTATTATGTCCTTGGGCCATAATAAACGCATTAGGTCAGTTCTATGTAACTTCGACCCATGATAAGTAGACTCTGTATTTGTGCTTAATAAATTTCCATCATTATTAACAGCTCACGCCGCTTGTAGTGCCGGCATGATTTTGTATCTATTATTATTATTTATGTTTAGCATTTACATAACTAACCAGTAGTTATATCTTACGACTGTAATATATGCCAGCACTTCGTAGCAATCTCCTAGTTTGAGGTTTGATCGCGCGTTATTCTCCCGACTGCTTTTCGGTCTGCGTCCAGCGGCAGGTGGAGGTTCTGATTTGAGCTGGAATGATTGCTGTACGCCTGGTGTGGAATCATTTCGTGCCACACAGTAAATTTTATGGTATTCCGTAGATGTCGATGTCATGTATTATGTCCCATAAAGTAAAGCTAGCGGTATCACAAAACAAAGCCTGCTTGGCGTGATATGTAAAATCAGCACAGTAAATAAAAAAAAATATGTAAAATCAGCACATGTTCCCACGCGCATATGTTCAAGGGAATAGTCAGGGGAAATTTAAAAAATAATGAATCCTCTTGCGCTTTTGACTATTTTTACTCTTCACAATAATATATTTGTGTTACGGTTTTAAAATAATATAGATCATGACAACCGGTACCTTTATTTTTTCTTATTTCAAATTTACTTTGATATTTTTTGTGATTGTTGAGCTTCAAGAAACTTTTTAGCCATATCAATTTATTAAAAAATCAATTAAACTGAGGATACAACTATTTTTCAGAATAATAAGTCTCCAAATAAAATTTGATATCGATTTACTGCGTGGTTGGCGAAGTATCGCTAATTTAAATCGACCGTTTTTACGCTACGTTTTGTGGCTAACGACGAAATGAAAGTACTTATTTTTCTGATAGCTGAAGATTTATATTCAAGATACCTCCAAATACACTACATCCCAACAAAATAGACATGTTAAAGACAAACCTCTTCAGTTTCAGTTCAGATTCAGTATACGCGTCAAACGAGAACGTGTAGAGTTTATCATTACTCTGGAATAATTGCATAAAGTAATTAGATTAAGTTAGTTTTAAAGTCCATATCTTAAGCACTTCATTGATTCTCGTGAGAGGTCAAGCGCGTTAATTTTCTCCGCGCTAATCCAGGCTAACTTCAACTCACTGAATCGAAAAGCACCAAGAATCTTTTTATTGGCAGTTATTGATTTAAAATGCATGAAACATTATTGCTATATAGTTTTGAAAACTTTGATTCTTACTAAACTATTAAATTTTTACATTAAAATGTATTAAGTTTCAGCAGCATACGAAAGTAACATTTTTGAGAAAGCAGTTGATAACGCAACCGACGATGATCCTGACCTCAGTCGAACACGCAGTTAGAAATCAAGGCTGGCTAAACAGCATGATGCTTATTAGCCAAATGGTGCAGCACAAGGTTATTTGCTGCGCTTAGTGAATCGCATATCCTCTGCAAATGCAAAACAATGTGATTCGATCATGTAGCGGGGAAAAACAAGCTTACCAGGCTTCCAATTAGCCTCTTTTTATAAATAATAGCGTTGCGTTAATCCGTTACGATTCGCTCTTATTTTTTTCTACGTGTTATGCAATACTTTGTGGGACCTCGACGAAGGCATTAACGTAACGATGACGAGGAAAATATTAAGGCTATCCGAAATCCATTAGGTGAAATCCATATTGCGATTTTTGGAAAGTTAAAAATAATTTCTGTAGCTGCAAATGGTCATTATATGATGAGGAGTGATTTAATAGTCGGGAGCCATTCTGTTTGTTACATTTGACTTCTTCTACCAGACGGGATAAAAATTGCAACAAGGTAGCAGTAGTTAATAGGCCAAGTAACACGTCAATCATAACGAAAAACAATAAGGCAAGTAAGCACGAATGCAAAGTTAAACGTCAGTGATTCATTATTAACGATCGTCAAGTCTTTCTAGCAGTTATAATTTCTGTTTCCGTCGAAACGTCGCTTTGCTTGGAAAGAGACAGGTCCGCTGATATTTTTTTCAAATGCTTTTCAAGCTTAGTCATCAGTACATCCTCCTTACGAATAAGAAACACCATTGTATATATAAAAAAGAAGGAAAAAATGTCAAGAAAGTCAAGGAAAAAATGGAAAGAAACGATCCAACAAAAAATAAAGCATAAATTATTTGTGAGTCAAATTTTGCCGTAGTGGAATTTTGGCACAGTTTTATGAATTTGTTTCAGTAATACCTCAGTATTTTTACCATTAACAGCTTAAAAGTACATACGATTATTATTTTTTCAGCTGGCGTAATTCTCAAGTGCTTCAGTCCTCAAGATGCATTTTGCAAATGCAAGTTTTCAATCATATTTAGCGCTAGGTTCACTCTTTCAACCTCTCTACGGTTTCTGAAGTCGCAGCAAGAAGGGTAAATGTGAATAAGACTAAACTCTGTACGCCATTTTCAACTATAGCATTCAACTTGAGCATAAAATCAATAATATATATATATATAATATTGCATATTAAAAAGACTCGGACCAAATACATTTTATACGCCTTGGGATGCGATACTATTCCACCCAATCCATTACCATCATTCACCCCTTGAGTGGAGCATCATCATTCGTTGACATTATCGATCTCTCATTCAGAGAATATTTTAATCCACCGTTCATACAGAACATTTGCGTGCGTCTTACATCCATAGACGCCAACTGACAAATTTCCAATAATTCCGGAAACGAGACAGCGTGCGAAGGAGCCTCTTGTACAAAAAAAAGAGGCAAAGGAGAATAAAGTCTCTTCCATTTCATCCATTGAAGTATCAGCACCGACAACACTATGATTTAAGCACGTTATTACGAAGGGCTATTCGACACAAAATACTTTGATAAGCCCCAATCTCATGGAAGTTACGAGGAGTGGTGATGTACAGGAAATTGGGATATCGGAATGGCCGTAATTCCTACGAATATAATCATTAACTAGTCAAATATGTATACAACTTAATTCGTTTGGCGTGAAAAGCATGGCGAGGATGAGAAGCAACATAGCTAAAACACATTTTTTTATAAAATAACATTGAAAATCATATTTCTTATTGATTTAATCCTGATATTTTTGCCTTTAAACTCAAGGTTAAAACAATAAGGCCCGGTCAAACTTCCAGGGCATATTCCTCAGACGTGAAGAAGTAAATATTTCATATAGATATGGATCCGAAACGCTTCATCTCCGTGTTAGACCTCATTTTAAGAGATTCAGTGACAGACTGATAGGTAGATAGGGATCAATTCTCTGGCTTTGTGGGGGAATTCTTATGTATCGAACCCCGGTAAAAGACGCCGTGTCTTCGTGCCCTTATTTTGTGGAAGGCTGTGAAACCATCCGCAGTACTCCAAGGATGTATCAGCGCATCGGGGATTATATGCAATGGCAGGTTGATCCATATATCAATGTTGAAAAAGAGCATTTTTAGCATTTCATGATAGAAGAGTTTCACATGGTATGCTGGTACGCTCTGTTCCCTTGTAGTTCCCATGATTGATGTACAGTGAAGAGTTGTAGAAACTGATTTCTAACATGGAAATGAAGCGTCTCCGGACCCATATCCACAAATGAAATTTTCTTCTTCTGCGTTTGAGTTATGTGTCCTTAAAGTTTGGCCATGCCTTATTATTACATCTTGTATGGACTCATTCCTTACTTAAAAGAAAGTATTGTAGGAAAGAAAAGAAGACTGCTGGAGGAGACAGATAAGACAAAGTCAGTTTTGGAACTAATCAATGGGGCAAGAGGATGTCAAATACCGATCGCAAGAGAAGGTAGAATGCTCAGAAAGCTGGAAAGACCTTTCCATTTCTTGGGGTGTCAGAAGGAATAAATATAAGAATTACGTGCACGGGGCTGAGTTACGTTACGTGCACGTTGCATAGAGAAGTAGGTTGAGGGAAGTGACAGTTTAAAAATGTGCAAGATATTTTTAAGCGCTCCATGAAAATCTATAACATCCGGTCCGAATTTATGAGTAATCGCCATAAAAATGCTACGCATTCTAAATGGATATCGCAAGCTGCGTTACTTTCAGCTGTTTGAATGATGATGTATATCTCAACCGCGGCAGCAGTACAATAAATCTAACTCTGATGCGCAACTGTATCTTTTTACCTCAATTTGATTACTTCGCTGATTACAGAAGAAACATACGTGGAATTTCAGTTGTATGTTGCGCGTCCGTTTCTTGGATTAATATGCATTTTCAAATCGATGAATTAAAATATTTCGTACAATAAAACAAAGAGCTCTAAGAGAAGTATTATCTCACAAAGAGAAAATTAAAAATGTGTATTGAGCCGAATATATAAACATTTCAAATGTGACATGGGTCAACATTGAGATAGGTATCTTTTTTGGTGGTAAAGGCTGAATTTTGTGAAAACATAGATAAATATTGCAATTTGGGTACAAAAATGTCTCGCATTATCGTCATGATGAGTATTTCAGAGCAGCTTATTCAGGCGATTCATACAAATGAATGACTTTAAATTTTCCCGGCGTATGATGAGTGTAAAGTTATCAGGATGTTCCGACGTTTCGATTGATGACAATGATCTCACTAAATTACTCAGATTCACTTCTCTCATAATCTAAGTTCCATAACATTTGAGTGATAGAGAAATTAGCGTACTCCGTAATCTTAAACAGAAAATCAAATTAATAAATTACCTAAAATTTAATTGATAAATTTGTTTCAAATTATTATTCTATCCATGTAATTAATGGCTCAAACATCACAAAAACATTACAGGTAATCATGTATGAGAAAAGCTAAATGTATTAGCGGTCAAATTATTAAATACCTTCAAATATTGCCAAATTATTACAAATATGTAATACAGAGTAATTACAGCTAACAATGTAAGGAGAGTCAATGTTTACCTTCCCCGAATATTTCCTTGAATATATGCTTATAAGAACTTACTCTGGTTTTACTGATTCAAGTCTGCTTTGTTTTGGAAGACCGGTAGCTTCACTTTTTAGGATATGATATGGGAAAGTGTAAAAATTATTTGTCGGGCACATTTCAACGTCTCGTAAAAAAACGAAGTCGATGAAGACGACACGTGAACTTTAATGTAGTAGGAATCAGCTGGCGCGTGCCATTCCGATCGAGGTCCAACGGAAATTTGAACCAGACGATTAGCAAGGGCAAACATACGAAAAAAAACACATCACCATGACTGGGTCTTTCGATCGGCAGAGAGAAGTTATTTTTAAGTTTTTCTCAAGGACAGGCGCTTGCGATTATTTTCACACTTATATCACCAGACAGGGATCACAGACAATCTGTGTTTTGGACTTGGAAAACGTTCTTGGAAGGACGATGGCCTCAAACCTACATTAAAATAATGCCTTTATTTTTTTATCACCAGGAAAAGGCCTGTAATCCTGTCGACCCCGGTGGCAGGGGGGTAGACAGGATTACAGGACTTTTACAGGATTAGCAGGACAGGATCAAGTCCTCGCCTGCTAACCCGAGGGTCGCGGGTTCGAGTCCCGCCTGGGTAGGATATTATATGCCCAGGACTTGGGTTTTTGTGTCGCGTCCGTTGTTACTTATATACACCCGACGTAAATTGGCACATTGGGCTGTATTCGGGATAGTGAAGATATATAAAGTAAATTAAAATAAAATAATCACGAAGCAAAATTACCTCCTCGACCACAAAATGAGCTAAGACACGGAGAAGAGTAACTGTGTCAAAGCATAGTTTTTGTAGGCCTATATGCCGAGAAGAGTAAATTTGTGTCACAACGGTTGTGTTTATTCACCATTACACTGCTTTTCACAATCTGCCACCATATAGTTCATTTTCATTTTTTACCTCGCGAAACTAAAAATAACAGCTCTGACAGAACAGAACGCATTTTAAGCCATTATGCAAGGCTAACGAGGAAATAAACATGGCTTGTGAGATGAATGCATGTGTGCAAGAACTTCTCATGGTAATACGAGTTGAATGTCTCTAAAAAATTATTTCCATGCAGTTCAGCCTTGAGCGCATAGGCGGAAAAGAAGGTATTAAGCGGCCGGCATCGGACGGTTTGTAATTATTCAGCGTGAAGGACAGGCCTTCAATGCTTTGTGAGGCCATATTACGACCACAATATTTTTTCTATCGGTTATAATACTCAAGGAGGAAAATATTTCCGGTATTATAGATTATTCGGAGACTCAATAATGTTCTGTTGACAATCTATTGAAAACACTTCGTATATTAGCAAAGCTGCTTTTTACAGTACCGTTAAAGGAATGAGAATTGCGCCTCGACCAAAAATTAATCCCAGCCTCATCTGTATGATATATTTTTAACTAGAAAAATACTAAAGAGGCCAAGTACTGGTTTCCTCACCACCTTCAATCCTGCGCATACCAAGGAAACGTATGCCAGTATTAAATCTTTGCTGTGGCCTAGATCAAGATGCCTCGATAAAATCCTTGATCGAATGAAGCTCTATGCAATTCGAGTTGGAATGCCATGGAATAATGGCCCGGGGCCAAAATGTTGACATCCATAAAACTGCTTTACAAATTTGCTAGCCTCATTAAGCACCGGAAATAGTTTTCTGAGCATATCTGAAGGCGGACTTGAGGTGGATGTAATTAAAAATGAACGGAGCATAAATTCAACAAAAGACGCAAAGGTCTTACTTTTGATCATTGAGCACTTATCGTGAAACCTGTGATAAGTAATAAAATTATATGATAGACATTCAATGGATTGTGATAAACGTAGAATTAAATTTATCGTTCCATTTACGTGTGCTCTACCATGATTTATCAGATCGTCACCAAATGATCGGCTTTATGCATCAATGCAGTGGAAATTCCAATGGAAGCGCTGAAAAGTAGTCCTGCAAAGTCGTTGTCCTGTTTGTATCAATTTGTTATTAATGATCATAAAAAAGTATTTATTCATTTTCAATCCCAAACCCTCTGTTTCAGGATTATGCTATTTCACACGAGAGGGAATTAAAGCATAGAAGTTACGATTTCGCTAATTTCACCTCTTTAGTATAAGTCACGACTTCAAATCCTGTCTCAGTCGGAGTTTGTATTAGATTCCGTTTTTGATCGAGCGCACACTGAAAAAACGGCGACACTGAAGGTAAAACGCCATGATTTAGATAAATGAAGTTCAAAAAAAGAAGTATCAGGCGTGATATTTCTGTGATTCATTAAAAATAATTCACAAGAGTGATAAAAATGTCATCCTTACCTCCCCCTCAGAGGTATTAACTAAGCGACGAAACGCGAGAGGCTGGGGACAAAAGTATAAGAATTTTTCCCACACACTAGCCTTGGCCATAGTAAATACCGGCAGAGGAACTAGACACATTTGAGGGCGTATGCTTATTATATCCACCACTAAACACCACTCTCAAACTGCCGCAAGGGGTGTCGCCGGCGATTTAATAGCACCGACCAAGAAGAAGGAAACGGGAAAGTGGTCAGAACGAATATTTACGTGACGGTTGATGTATTAGTGGATCAATCTGTTTTGAATGTAGTCGTGAATGGTTGGAAGAAAGAATTAACCCATAGAACCGTGTTCAAAAGTATAAAACTGTAAGGGGTATTCAACGCAAGATACTTAAGTGGTCGTGGCTATGAACGACGAATAACGACGAAATATGTTGCGGTAGAAATACATTTTCTTTCATTGCGGTAGAAATACCTATGTTCATAGATCAAGGTAAGTCATCGTTTGGGTTGAATGGGAGATCAGGTAGCGTTAGTCAAGAAACGTTTCACCAGGAAATTCAGCGCACGGCGCATGCGCAGACCGCCTACATAGCCTCCCGACGCGCAATTTTCAAAGCCGTCAACAGCAACGTTTACCCTCATTTTCCACATTTGACAGATAAACCCAAAAATCCCCCTTTCAAGACGAAATTTTTACCAGCAGGACAATGCTTATCCCTCAACCATGAACTCAGAGTCAAAAATCGCTCATCTCAAAGCTATGAGAAATGAAAACTTCTCACGGAATAACACGGTTTTTCGATTATGAATATTTTATCTTGATCATGCTGTGATTGCTTGCCATGTTCAACGTTTTCGCATTCAGCGTATTACTTTGATTCATACCTGTGGAGCAAATAAAAATGTTCTCCCGTTCTAAGGATTAATGAAGGAGTTCTTCGCTTCTTAATATATTACAAATGTAAAAGCTTTGGGTAAATATGAGGTGTGCCAAGCGTCGGAATAAATATTTGTGGGACTAAATGTAAACAGATCACCAAGGTTGTTGGCCTCGACTTACGGGTTGGAGAAATAGGAGCATTTGAATTCTGAGCGTTTGATTTACATTTTTGGAGAGACAGTTTTGAGCTGCGGTCCGTTGTTCAGTGCGCATTTCGAATATATAATGCGATGAATCTTTGTAAAATATACTTGTTATAGATCTGTATTTCCCGAGACATATATCAGTATCAAAACCTCCCTTTGTCCCAATCGCCAAGGGACTCGTAGATTGTTGAGACACGAATGTACGATCATTGGTTTAAGATTGTGTGGAATAGCCGAAGTATTGAATTATGGAGATATTATGTTCTTTTCACAACACAGAATACAAATATTACGTTAAGTGAGGCCTTCATCATACGATTGTAGCCAACTAACATGATTTTGTTGCACTTTTTTGTCAAATAGATGTAGCGTAAAGCAAAATATATCTCTCCGAGAGAAAATTAAAAATTTATAATATACATTATCCGAAGAACGTAACTGGAACATAAAAGACCTCTAAAATGATTGTAGGTGTGTTGATAATAATGTGTGTACATTACCAAGTTCCAGATGGTGAAGTAGGTTGCCGTCCCATTCAGCATCCTGTTCACCATTGGATCGTCTCTCGGTTTCCCCAGTTTCTCGAAGGCGTGCTCCATTCCCTGGACAAGGTTGATGTCCACTGCCGCGTAGTACAGGACGATTCCGAAATGGAAGACCCTCTGGGCCAGCTGAAGACAGCCAGAAGATGAGGACATGGCGGCGTCGGTTGGGACAGCGGTGGATGGCACTAACACTCCTGTAAATCCCACTGAAGTTTACGAGTGCGGGAGGAGTACCCCAACGTTCTAGTCCGCCGACGCAGTCCCAGCGATCCGACCTCTTCGGCGGCCTTTGGCTGAGTTCGGCCGAGAGAGCTCAGTCCTTCCACCGAGCAGTCCAGCTGCTCGCGTTCGAATAAGAGTATGGGGAGAGAGAGATATCGTCCACTCTAGCCTCTGGCCGAAGGACGACTTGGTCGCCGGGATGGGTCCGAGCTCCTAGCGGCGGCGAGGCAGGGGGTCAGGGGGCATTGTGCGATAAATTAAGGAGAAGAAGCGGCAGGAGTTCACGGCTCGCTCAAACACGCCGTCATTATTATGCGATAACGAAGCGGATGCGCTAACGAAAGGGTGGGAGAGATAATTGTTGGAGGTTGGAGCGGGCAATAACTTGGATGTCGTCACTTTTCTTCCTAGGAGATATTAACATGTACAGGGATCGCTGTTGGTCTGGCGGCGACCAGTGATGGAGGGCGTGGGAAATGGAAAATGGGGGGGGGGGTTCAAGACACCACGTGTAAGTTCTTGGGATGAGCCGGCGCGGAAGTAAATAAATTAATTAAGTTTGATGTTTGGGAAGATATAAAAGATTATAAATCTTTGCATTGCATGGGTATTTGAGTGATATAACACTGCATATAATTAAAGGAATTTTATTCGCCGGCCTGTCAGCTGAGTTCCACCTCGGGTGAAAAAGTGAAGCCCTAACTGATATAAGAAACAAAAATACCAAAGATATTGGTTGAACTGTTTTCCTGAAGTCAGGCCGATTCGGTGAGTAGCGTTTGATACACAGTTTTTTTATATTATGTTCTTAGTCTCCGATGCTGCATTTTCGTTAACAGTTCTACTTTAAGAGAGTATTTCTCAGCGAAATTTGAAGGGTTATTGAGTTGATCTTCCTTTCGAGTATCACACACTTTTTACGATGACTATTTCATCTCGCTTAATCGGTGGTAACTGCGCATCATAATTATGTGCATGTATCTACATGAGTGTGATGAATGTTAGTAGTTGTAGTATTGTAGTTTATAGGGTGCTTCGACAACTAAGGTCTTTCGCACTCAAAAACCGCCTAATTTTTTATCTATTATTTAAAGATCAGCCAATCAAATACGAGCATTTAATAAGTAAATAAATAATGAATTATAAAAATTATAAAGGGTCATTCAAAGAGAAATCCGGGTCAAATAGATCTTAAGAGCCCGTTTTCTTTTAAGATTAGGATTATGCGGCCGACACAGTCAGGGTCGTCTCCTAGGACTTATCCTTGATCTCCTCTGATATTCAGCCTCTCGCGCACAGCACGGGACATACATATCACATTGTGTCAGGAGGTGCCTCATAGTTAAGGGAGAGTCGCATCGATCACACTCAGGAGGAATCTTTTCCTCGGTGAAGAGAAAAGAGTGAGTGAGGCCACAGTGCCCTATCCTCAGGCGTGTGATCGCGACTTCTTCCCTGCGGGATATTTGGACAGAGGAGGGTCACACTGATACGACCGGCTTAATTGACCGCAGTTTGTTCCCATTTTGGGAACGCCATGCCTCAGACCACACATTTAAGGACACGTTCTTCAGCGTAGCCTTTAGATCATGCGCGGGTACCAGCAAGCTTGCAGTCTCGGTATCATTAAGAGCCTCTTTCGCCGCTAGGTCGGCTTCCTCGTTGCCGGCTATTCCTACGTGTCCAGGGACCCAAAGAAATGAAACTGAAACTGCCTTATGACGTAAAGATAAAAGGGCCGAATGTATCTCCTGGACTACAGGGTGCATACTTGAGTAGCCGGCAGTGGCCTGTAATGCACTCTTTGAGTCACTGCAAAGTAGGAAAGAGGCATTCATGCATTTAATCTCTTTAAGCGCCATCTTTATAGCGAAAAGCTCCGCCGTAAAGATGCTATACAACGGATTCAACTCCGCCTTGATGACACCATGATGGGAAGAGACTACTGCACACGCACATTCTGACTTGGATCCATCCGTATATACGGGGATTAAGTCGGAGTGGCGGTGCAGTAATTCGTTGTACAGTTGCTGGTACTGTTGTATTGGTGGAGGATTTCGGCGTTTGGAGAAGGCTAAAATTTATTTTGAAGCATGGTATCCTCCATGGCGGGTGGCACGAATATTCTAAGGGATACGTTTCAGGAATGATTAAATCACTCCTGTCAATGAATTCCATAAAACACTGGCTTAGGGGCTTAGTAGCCCTGGTCCTACGGAAAAAAGTTTTGAAAACCTGGGGTTAAAAATTATATTAAAACAAGGGTGCGTCCGCATGGATAAAATTTTTGAAATGTAATTACCCATCAGGATGTTCCGTCCAGTTGACAATGAGGGCTCTCCAACATCCGAGTATATCCTCAGAACAGGATATGTCCTGGCATTTAGCAGGTAGCCAAACGGAGCCTCGCATTGTGTACCGTCGTCAAAGATTTCAAGTAGCTTTCTCGGCCAGAGGAGTAAACAAAACAACCATAGTCCAATTTAGACCGTACCAGAGCTTTGTATAGCAAAAGCATGGTGGTGCAATCGGTACCCCACGTCGAATGTGATAAAAACCGTAAAATATTTAAAGAGTTAAAACATTTATCCCCTAAAATTCGAATGTGTTCTCTCCAGTTAAGCCTGCGGTCGAACACCATTCCAAGAAATCGAACCGAGTCAGCGTAGGGAAGCATCCTACCACCGAGTTTTAACTCCGGTGGAATATGGTACCCCCGTAACCGATGAAAATGCATGCATTTCGTTTTTTCTAGAGAGAAACGAAAACCGTTCTTGAGGCACCATTCTTCTAGTTTTTTTAGGCACAGCTGGACTTGTCTTCCTGCCACCGCCAGTTTACTCGACCGGCAGAAAATCGCCAGGTCGTCGACAAACAACGACGCCATGATCGGTGCCTTTACGCAATCTGTCATGTCATTCATGGCAATGGCAAAAAGCGTAACACTAAGCACGGAGCTCTGAGGAACGCCATTCTCCTGGATGTAAGGCTGTGACATATGCTTATCTATCCTTACTTTAAAAATTCGGTCCTTCAAGAAATTATTAATATATATTGGGAGATTTCCTCTTAAACCCCAGCGATGTAATGTAGTTAATATTTTTCCTCGCCAAACCATGTCATATGCTTTCTCCAGATCGACGAATACGGCGATAACATGTTGGCGGAGAAGAAAGGATTCTTGCATATAATTTTCACTCCTGACGAGGTGATCGATTGTTGATCTACCTCGTTGGAAACCACATTGAACATTGGAAAGAAGGTTCCGACGCTCCAACCACCAAACGAGCCGGCGGTCGACCATTCTTTCCATCAACTTACACAGGCAACTAGTCAATGATATAGGCCTATAATTCTTTGTCTTTCCCTGCCTCTTCCTTTGTCTCTTCCCTGCTTGGGAACTGGGACCACCGCAGATTCACTCCAGGATCGCGGGAAACTGCCTTCAAACCGGATTTGATTGAATGTTTGAAGATCCTCCGAGAGTGCACTTTTTGGAAGATTCTGGAAGAAGGCATTGTGGATGCCACACGTAAGTTCCCATAGCGAGAACGCATCGTTGTACCCCGCAGGTATGGACGTCTCTGCGAAATTGATACGCGTTGTCTCAGATCGTTTTTTTTTATGGCCAAGATCTCTTGGTTATGATTCACGCCACTACAAGTTTTGGCAAACTCCGCCCCAGAAACCTCGACGATGTCTTGAGGTGAACACACATTTTGCCCGTGGATCTACAAGCAAGAGACGCCGTATTCCCTGCGGGAGCCCGAAACACTTCTCACTTTTTTCCACACCTGCGCAAGGGGTGTTCTGTGGCTGATGCCACCAACAAATTCCATCCAAGAAGTTCCCTTGGCCTCTTTCACTATTCTTCGTGCTTTAGCTCGAAGGCGACGAAACGAGGCTAGATTTCTTGCCGGTTGGGTATTTATTAAAATAAGGCAACGCGCGCTTCCGCTGCCGAATTGCTTGGGCACACTCATCGGTCCACCATGTACCGCCGGTCTGGGAACGGTACCCTTGGACCGAGGTACACTGCAATTCGCAGCATCAAGAAGACAAGACGTTTGGGTCAGTACGTTCCGTTTGCCGTCGCAATTCGCATCGTGTGTGAAGTTAAAATTAGCTTTAAATTAATTAATATAATATCAATAAATTAATAGATTATCTTCGTTTTGATCGTCAAACACTTCAAACCATGACTTTTTCATCTCGCTTAATCGGTGGTAACTGCATATCATAATAAAGTGCATAAATCTACATAAGTGTGACGAATGTTTCCCGGGATGCCAATTTCATATTTAAATTCTTCGGTATATGGTGTTGTTTTGATAATGAAATAAAATAACTATTCTACAAAGAGACTCGCAAATGGCGATGTCATCCCTCTCTTCTCTCCATATCACCAAACTGGAGGCAAACTACTGGAAACTACTGTTCCTCCTGTTCCTCCTGGTCTACTGTTCCTGAGAAAACGTCGTTTTCTCAGGAACAATAGACGACATTTTCGAAGACATGAGAAGTGAACGCCTTGCAATACCATGAGCTACCACACATTTTTGACGGCTACGATTCTACTTAATGCAATTAGCCGCCTTCGAAAATTACGCTGCTAGATGCTAATGACTGAATGAATGGGTTGGTAACGACCACACCCAACCGGGATAATAACTCAAACTTAACTGTGATGATTAAAGCTAAAACACTTATGGCATTTAAAATAATTCATTTATACTAAAAAATTTTATATTTTCATTTAGTTCTAATTACAGATCGCATTATTGCTAAAAAAAATTATGTTTAATAAAGAAAAACATTGTATCTCATTTACTTTTTACACCGAGCAGTGGTCAGATTACGCAGGTAAATTAATTATGGCCTTTCCCGGAAGAAAAGAAATAATTTTAATCGAATAGTTAACCCGGAATGGTTTAAGTAGATGAAGCATATTTTAAATACAAGGTCATTCGTCAATGCGGCGGCATCTCTAGCGATATGCCGCACTACAATAGTTTTGAGAGTATCAATTGAAAAAACTGACACAACGTTCGTCGATCGATAATGGCCGCTTCGTCAGGCGAACACGCCAAAGACTAATGCTCCTTGGAATTGGATTCATGCGGTGTGATCCGTTTCCGGGAGTATTCTCCCTCGTCTGCTTATATTTCATTGAAGTTGGCAGCGTGTTCTTAGTTGCCGCGCTGGGAGTCTTATCTCCGAATCCTCGGTTTTTCTGCAGTGGGAGGTCTTCTGGTTCTCCCGTCATGGCTCTTGACCGGCGACGTCGACCCAAGGGGATGCTGGTTGACATTGCAGTTTTTCGGATTTCTTCAAATTTGAAGAAGCTGATTTCTCGTAGAATGCCTTAGCCAGTTCTTTCTTCACTTTCTAAGCGGCAGTGTGTCGGTTAGATGATAAAGCGGGACATTCGGAATTATCCATCCGAGGGCCAAGACTGTCCGGATTGCAGATCTTTCGCACATTTCTAGATGATGAAGAACGTATTCTGGGATAAGTCCAATTCAGGCTGTAGCTGCATACGTCATGATCGGTCGCAGGATGGCTTTGATTAATAGCAGGCGTTGGGTTTGCGGGATGATTTTCGATGATAAAATCGGTGGCAATGCTTGTTTCCTGATCTTCAAAGTTGCGGCAGCATTCCTGGCGTATGCTCTCATGTTCAGTCGCTCGTCTAGAGTGACCCCGAGGTACGATACTGTTTGTATTACTGATGTATGATACTGATACCTATTGGTCAACTGTTCGCTGAAGATATCTCGCTGCCTGAGGTCCTTGGGCGGAACGGGTGAGTAGAACCGAATCGTCCGCATACCTTAATTACCTTAACATCTGATATATCGTGGGGATTACACATACAGAACATATGTGGCACATCATAAAAGAAACTAGGTTTTGTTAAACGTATAATAGCAAGGTCCTCGGATGAAAAAGTCAAAGAGAGATTCTACTTAGCTCTGGTTAGGCCACATCTCGAATTCTATTATACAAAAGACTATTGCATAGATGACAGTGGCGGTGAAGAGAATAGATTTTATAGAGGTGTAGGGTTTTCAGTGAATTAAAATATATCGGATTCGGTGATTGCATTTGAAACCGTAAACGAACGTATGTGCCATATTAGGATTAAGGGAAAATTCAGAAACACATCTATAATAACATTTTCTGCTACAGCAGAAGACGCAGAGGAAGAGGAGGAAAACGAATCTTTTGAAACGGAAGAAAATAAAATGAATGCAAAGCTCATGAGCTACCAAAATATGATCTCAAAATAGTATTAGGTGATTCTAATTGCAAAAAAGGTAGGGAAATTTGTTGAGGGAAGTGATAAGGAAATATAGCCTCCACGAAACCACAAATGACAATGGGGAGAGACTATGCAGCTATGCTTAAAAGGGTGCTGGACTGGGTTAAAATTTGTGAACGGTGGTGAAGACTAAACTTTATAATCTATCAACATGAAACTTGGTATGAATATAGGTTAAACAATTGTTTAGTCACTGAAAATATTTATATTTCAAAATTGTTCATAACTTTTATTTTGCAATATTATTTAAACAAAATTAACCCTAAATTTAATAAACCTATATTGTCAGTTTCTTGAGAATGTTGCCAAATATTTATTTAAGAAAGAATTAACGTCCTACCTCTAATATTTTTGGTGCCATCGAAGCTCAAAAATTGAGTTAAACAACGACCTCGAAATGCTGCGCCCTGGCGGAAAAAAGAGAACCACTACGCCAAGCGAGACGGCTGATGCCGCCTCATTCTCAGGCAACGCCCCTTTTGGTTTTTGTCTGGTGGCTGGTGACTTACGGTAGGGGCCAATGACATTTTCGCTGTTGGCGACAGTCTACAAGAGGAATGAAATGATTCTCTCCGTTGTCCCCCGTCTCGGGACACGCGTGGCTTCTCGCTCCCGGGAGCCCTCCCTCTCGGTAGTCCAGTCGCGGGAGCGAGCGGGACTCGTCACTCGCGGTGTATTGCATAGGCGATGGGACATCTGACTGCTGCAATATGCGCACCAGGAATGCACGTTTTACAGCGGGCAGTTTATGAAATTGCAGTGTCTTGCTTATGGGGAGTAAGTTGCTATCTAACCGTTCGCTCTTCTCGAAGTCCAAAATTCTAATGAAGCTCGCGACTGCTCGCTCGGCTCGGGAGTGACGAGAATGTTTTGCTCCTGGCGAGAGCGGACGAGGGTTCACGCCTTTCTATCGCTTTCACAGTCTCGAATGCAACGCAGGTCTTTGCCCATCTAGATCCCACGACCGCTAGGGAGTAGAGCGAGAGTGAACCGGGTTTTGCACCTCTCAACGGTCGACCCTTTCTCGCCCAGTCGAGGGAGGCTTTTATGACGAAAGTTTTTGATTCTTGTTCTGCGCTTTGATAGTCTTGCACCCACTTTGCGAGTATCGCCTTCTATCATGTACGTATTATCCTCTTGCGAGGCAAATATCGCGAGGCGGTCTTGCGATACCTCAATCGTTAAGTTAATACACACGGTAGCCTCGCATGAGTGGACGGCTGCCTCATCGGCATGCCAACCCAAGTCGGTTTTAAGTGCAATCAAAGGTGCCCCGCGTTGAATAGTGCGCGGTGTGTACGGGTTGTGCATTCCGTGAGGGTGTGCTAACCCGTTCAGACCCTCACAATGCACCGCAATGATGTTAAATATGGTAATAATTTGTAATTGTTATTTTCGTTTAGCACTCATTTAAAATACATTTTGCTCAGTAAAAAATCTGCTTTGATCGCTTAACCTTTTGGTCCGAAAATACTTTGTGACTTTTCAGCTTATTTCTAAATTTACCGAAAATCAGGTCCAGTGGTGTTTGTTAGTATCGCCGTTTGTATTTTTAAGTACCCGAGTCATTTTGTGGTCCCTAAATAAATCACGTAAAATCAGGATGAACTTTTACCCTCTTGCATTCAAACCTACCTTAATCGGTAATAACTGTAATAATAATAATTAACCACGATAAATACGTAAGAAAAGTTTCCTTCCGCTAACTTGCAGAACTTGATTCGCACCCCTGCCTCGCGACATGAGGATAGAACAGACGGTCCATGGTTCATCGATAGATGAGGATAGGACGGATGGTTCATCAGGTGAGGCTGTCGCTGTAGGCGGCATGGCAAGGTAGTCTCACTCTGTGTATACGCGGCTGAATATTTTTGTGTTCTACTCTACTCGATGCTTTTTCACCCTTATATATGAATGCTTTTTCCACCTCGCGGTTTAATATTCCTTGGCTCAGATTTCGCCCCGAATTATTTTTTTCCCCATAATCTGAACCTTTTCTGCTTCTAATAATATTTTCCTATCTCATCTTTATTATTTGCAATCTTTTTATCTTTCTTATTTCCTAGAAACACATTACCATTTCTTCTCCTCTATAATTTCGTAGTTTTTCCATTTCTTCTCATTGTTCTTTACACCTCGCCTCCTTTGTTTTACTTTTTTCTTGACTCAGTCGTTTAATTCTTTTTTGTTCATGCTTTTGCGTTCCGTGATATTCACATGTCACCGAAAATGTGCCCCCTGATCAGTTATGTGTTTCCTATTTTTATCGCTACCCCCTCGACTATCTGCGTGTCCTATCCTTCATTGCTCCTGTTGAGTAATGGGCAACCTCCCTTATAGAGATAGATAGGCTAATACTTTTCCCCATGGCCCCCTTGTTTGATCGTGTATAGTCTTTCGAAGACTCTCTTGCTGAGCGCTGGCTCTTTTTCCTTTTCAGTGAAACTCTTGGCTACACATTACCACGCAGGTCCCGAGATATATTTAAGGTAACGATAGTGATTTCTTTCTTCCCTTATCTTCTAGAAGGTTACCCAGCTTGTAGTCTTTTTTGGTTTATTGTTTGTTCGGACGTATGTTGTTGTGGACGTTGTTCTACAACTATATGAATATGCTAGTTGCCATTTTTTCGTCTAGCTACCCCATGTTAAAAAAGACAGTTTTAAGTTACCTAGAACCGAAATATGAAGGTAAAAGAATTCTGTAAATAGGTGTTATACGGATGTTTTTAAGCGATAATGAAATTTCGGCGCTTGCAAACCGAAATATTCACAGCGATGAGTCTAGTGCTGACGACTCGGGCGTGATACACATCACAGCCACCAGCCGAGCTCTGTGTGAGCCGTGTCATCACGCCTTCAGATATATTCGTCTATCTTCGGAACTTATAATCCCTCCTTGGCAAACACAACTTGTCACTCATCCTTGGAGGAACGTTCATTCGAAGTATGAGAGTTTTGAAACAACCATAGCTATTTTTAATTGCAATAAAAGAATTATCGAGGGAATATTAGAAATATAATTCTTCCATTGTCCTTACTTTCTGCTACTTCTACTGCAAGACGGATTTTGGTCGGTCGTGGCCTGTGTTCTGACTTATTCACCTTATTGTCTTTTTATTTAGTCTTTCTATGTTTCCGCATCGCTAACTACAAAATAATATATTGAATTGAAATACGCGCCATTGGTAACATTGTGACTTCACCATTTCACTTCAAGGACAACATTCGTTGATATTTAAAACAGTGCAAAACAAAACAGCACACCAAAATATTTTGTTTTCGGAATAATTAAACAAAGCGATTGATGAACATACATACTTATTTGTCCAGCTGTGGTACGTGCACTTTTTAATCATGTTATTCACTTTTTAATCACGGTTCATACTTATAACTTCATTGATGAAATTCAGCTGATGTTATGACATGGTTATTTCCCTGTAGAATGACTAACTTGAATAATTTAAGATACGTATAAATGCGCAGATTTTGCTGTATGTATGCACGAACTTTGGTGTCAATAGCATAATTCTAAGAGGGTAAAAAAATTTTGAGCTACCGGGACGAAAGCCAACACTTACCACTAACAAATTTTAATTTCTAGTTATGGGATAACAGGACTAGATATTACTAATAACAAACATTCGAATGGAAAACTATGATAACTTATAATGTAATATACCTGCAGAAAATTAGAGACACTACTTACTCGATGGCCAATTCATCTTACTTGCCTCTCAAAGGATTGCCGCAGTTAACAAGCTAGATTACTGATGGCTTGCGAATGCAGTGTTGACTGGTCATATCAGGCCAATAAGTTGGAGAACTAATTATCGCTGTCTGGAAGTGGTAAAGATTAATTACTCCGTGAATGTACAAGAAATCACACAGATATCATATCACTATCATTTTCATGTTACGCGGGAGTCAAATGGTGAATTAAATTTGCATGTTGTATTGCAGGCAGCCATCATTGGATACCGTACTAGAAAGGTGCTTTTCGTAGGGGTAAAAAATAAATTTGGCATGGTGTGCCGAAGAGCAGAAATATCCCTCACAAAAGCAAGCGAGCACGTGTGCTTCAAAAATTGGGAATACATTGCCTCTTCCACAAGTATGGAGTCTGCCATAGTTTTAGAGGGGTTTAGAGCTAGCGAACAGATGTATGGAATCCGATACAATAACGATATTGATTACAGATGGCGACAGTAGCGTATATGCCACAATGGTTCAATGTCGACCCTATAAAAACACTCTGGTTGAAAAAATTGAATTAAAAAACCACCTTCTGCGAAATTACTGCACAACATTGAGGGAAATCAGCAAAGATAAGCGGAATGGACCTGCCTACCTTAGGAAAAAGGTTTCCTCAAATATTTTACGCTTACGGACTGCAATTAATAAAGCAATTGCCTACCGCTAACAAGACAACAGAGCCAGAAGCCTTCATGAGAAGATTTCGACAAAAAGGGAAGATATTTTAAACAGCCCAAGACATATCTTTGGAGACCACTCAAACTCCGCCGCCAAAAATATTTCTGCTCCAGAAGCGTTGCTGAAGAATCTATCATGGATGAGCTCCGCGCGGCTGGGCTGATGGAGGAACTGAATCGAATCGTGGTATATAGACCTCAACAGTAACTGCGCGGAGCACATCATTGCCATTGTTGCAAAACTGGTTGGGGGAAAGCGAGTGAATTTCTCTGGCAGAGGCTTTTATAAAGATCGAGCAATGGGTGCTGTGGTTTCTTTCAATATGGGCATGATGCATAGTAAGCTGCACCGAAAGCTGTATTCATGCAGTCCTAGGAGAAGAGAATGGAAGCTCGGAAAAAGCGAAGAAGGCTTCAAGTTCGAAAGAAAACTGTTCGAAGGGCTCTATTTGTTAGCAAGTCAGCGGATGCTGATTACGGACCCGAAGCTGCTAAGCCTGATGTTAATGACGAAACTTTTGAGGTCGAAATAAATGAATTTTTAGCTGCCCTAAAGTTGACCGCTGAGGACGCGGAGAAGCTTCAGTAGGCTACAGTCGATCAAACTAATTGTGCCCTGTGGAAGGAAGAGAGGCGAAAGAGATTGAAATCGTATTACTTTGGAACAGTTTACCGAATGCGTTCTACGACATCGTCACAAAGTTTGGTGAGCAATATTTTATATGGTGATTTTTCAACTTATGCAGTCAAGTACGGGCGAGAGGAGCAGCATGCCCTTGACCTTGTTGAGCTAACTGAGGGGATCAAGGTGGTCCGTTGTAGATTGTGCGTCGATCATATCCAACACGATTCCCAAGCCGCACCTGGGGCCGACCGCAAAAGGATTGCAGCCTAGGCCAGCATAGGTGCCCCCTCTTTCGCAGAGGGGGAGGCCTGAAATAGACGTGTGCACAAGATGAACGTAGCCCAGCCGAGGAGTAGGTGAACCTCTGTTTTGAACTGTTTCAGATGGAGACATTTTAAAACAAACGGATGGCCATTTAATGCCCGAATAAAATGTTTGAATGAAACTAAAAATTAGCGTTACTTCAGGTGAAGAAAAAATGAGTTTTATGCCTTTTTACTATATTAATCAATGTCTTTCATTAGTTTCCTCAAGGGAGAATAAAACTCAGTGAGATTCAAAGGGTTTCGTAAAAGACACGGCGAATTTTCAAACACAGTTGCTTCGGCAAATTTCGCATGAAACTGACGAAATATCAGAGGTGGGAAATGTGAAGATAAATGAGATTTTACACTCATATTTTGGAAATGTGAATATATTCACAAACTTGTAAAATAATTATAATTGCATCGTGCATTATTCTATGTCTTCTATATTCACTATTTTACAAGAAACTTAGGGATCGCCGAATCCTGGGAAACCGAACCCGTGCAAGTTGATGGAGCACCCTAGCATATCCGGAATGGAGAGGGATAGTGAACCTACTGGAAGTACACCGCGGGTGGTGGTATACAAGAAGTTTACGTCCGGATTTTCCATCGTGTTAACCCAACTGTTAGCAAGGAATACTCTAGACGATTCCAGGTTCAGTGGATTTTGGGTAACCGGTTAGACAAAGAAAAGTAGTCCCACAAATGCACTCTCTGTATTTATTATGTGTATATATAATATTAGTATCCTGCCGATGGTTGGATTAATTCTTCATGTAATGATTATATTGCCATTTAAAATATTCCTTAGAGGTATAATCATTTCGTATGTAAGCGGTAAAATATTCCACTTCCTTTGATGGCTGAACAAACTAACATCTTTGGTTTAGGTTAGGGTTAATTGTGGAATCAGATATCAAAGAAAACAAAAATAGATGAAGTTAGCTTGTGTTCACAAGCTCGAGAGTTGTAGACTCAACCGCCCCGGAGCGAAATGCATGTGTGCCTTCACCAATAATCCTGACTTCAGGCGAGTTTCTCTTATATATTATATGCCCTCTGAGAAGAAAAATGTAATTAAATCGATATTTGCTACGTCAAATAGGCAGAAGGAGGCTTGCTGAGATGAGCCAGCCGAAAGCTCTCGTCTGGTCGACGCGAAGCGCATGGCTGGCGGTAGCCGAACGGACAGCGGCTTCACAGTTAAAAGTCTCTCCCTCTAAAAGTATTGGTAGTAAGTGGCTCAAAATTTAGCAAAAAACTTAGTTTTTGTATATTAAGGATCATTTCCATTGCTGATATTACCTCTATTTTTCCCGTAGGACGGGAATTGTCAGCATACTGAAAATTCCGGCTCCCGATCTCAAAGTTTTCGTAAGCGTTTCTCTTAAAATGAGGCAAACAAACTTTTATGAATATGATTTTTAATAATGTTTCCTTCATAAACAAACTTCAGGGCACAATTCCTACAAATATTGTTTTACTTGGCTAAAAATCAAAAAAGCAGTTTTAATCACTAAGTTTTGACCCCGTGAAACAACTCATTTTTCATTCGTCTCTTAAATTGAGAAAATCTGACATATTCATGGGAAAAAATTTATACAGTGAATTCGGCAATTTTTGGTCAATCCAAAAATGTTGTTGTAAAATTTAGACCGACTTCAAATTTTGCTTTCTTGGACTCCTGGCCCGCGTAAGCGACAGGCAAGGCACTGTCGTACGACCGCAGAAGGGACGTAGGCCGACCGAGGAATTCCTCCATTCTGCCTCTTCTGTGCTCCCATTCATAAATATTGGTTACAAAAACTGTCCTGTGCTAGGCTGCGTTCTTCCTGCGGCAGGCATTAGGGTGGCTAGGCCAAGGAGCTACCAATCTGCATACTTAGGATGGTCATTCATGATCTCTATGCACGAGGACTTGGTCGGGTAATATTGTAAGCATCTATATCCTTGGCGTCACGCGTGATTTCGGTATTTGTTCCCGAAGTGAAGGCTGCTTGGATAGTAAACCGGCGCGAGGCGTCGACGAATGCCGCAAGAGGCCTAGAGTTTCGCTCTGGAGCCCCACTTCAGTGTCGTCTACGAATTTGTCCATCCTGACTGACTGATAGCGGTGCGAATGGACCTCTCTCGCTAGGCTACCGTTGAGGAAGAGAGCCACCCTTTTGGAAGTCGGATCGGCACAAAATGAACAAAATTGAGGATTTCCGCGCACCACAGATCGAGTACCTCACACGCAGCCAAACTCCGAATTTCGAATTGTCTTCAAAAGTCTTTGGCCGTCTGACATAGCGGCCTCCCCTCATTTCTTACCCATCCATTTCCCCTACCTTCCCCATTCCCTCGCGTATGTGAATTAACTCGGAGATGAGGTTTCTTACGGTCTTCAAGGGGCATAGCTTCTAAACGGCACTATTACCCTCTATGCGGCAGCGAAGTCAACTATGTCGCCCTGAACGGCTTGTCCGCAGATACATCTCTGGAGAAAAGGTTGCGACCAGCTTCCTCTCCAGCACCATCATAAATGTCCGTTGGGATCTTTTCCGGAGATATCTGATTCTCTGGGGAGTCCAACGGCGTTGAATAGTTGAAAATCCGTTTAAGAGAAGTAGAGACCTAAAAATATCCAGCTTTCCTGTTGACGTTATTTGGAAAAAATTGTTCTTATTTATTTCCAGTTAAAAATATAAATATAAGCATTGCTAGAATGATATTTCTCCAAAAATAAATAATAAATTTGCAGACGTAGGCGCCAATTTTCGTTTTATGTTACAGTATTAGGATAACACCGTGAAAATCACTTCAAAAGACAACATTTAATTCCAGATATCATCATCAATTAGGCATTACTACAAAAGACCTTTCTCCATAAAATAATAATCGAGAGGTCAATGAAACCATCTGAGGTCAATGACCCCACAAGAGGTCAATGACCCATACAGAGGTTAACTACTCCACCAGAGGTCAACGTTCCTACCAGAGGTCAATGACCCCACAAGATGTCCATGACCCAATCAGAGTCTAATGAACACACCATTATTCAATGACCCCACAAGAGGTCAATAAAACCCCACAGAACCTCAATGACCCCACCAAAGGTCCACGACCCCACCTGAGGTCAATGACCACTGAAGAGGTTAATTACTTCATCAAAGGTCAATGACCCCTAAAGACGTCAAAGACCCAGCGAAGTTGACTCCACAAGAGCTCAATGACCTCAAAAGAGATCGATGATCGCACAAGAGGTCGATGACCCCACGGGATCATAATGACTTACGAAGGTCAATGACCGCATCGTAGGTCAATAATCCCTTCAGAGGTCAATGAACCAGCCGGAGAGCAACGACCCCTCCAGAGGTCAATGACCCCACAAGATGTCCATGACCCCATCAAAGATCAATGACTCTTTCAGGGTTCAATGACCTCACATGAGGTCATTCTCCCAACTAGAGGTGATTCACTCTATCAGAATCCAATTTATTCACCAGAGGTCAATCACTACACCAGCGTTCAATTACCAAACCAGAGCTCGTTGACCCCACCAGAGGCCAATGACCCCACAAAAGGTAAATGACCCAACCAGAGGTCAATTACCCCACCAGAGGCCAATGACACCACGAAAGGTCAATGACCCATCCAGACGTCAGCGACCCCACCAGAGGTCAATGACCCCAGGACCCCAAAAATGGTCAATTGCCCATTCTGAGGTCAATGACGACACCAATAGTCAATGCTCGAAACATAGGTAAATGACCCCTTGAGAGGTGAATGGCCCCATAGAGGATAACGACCCCACCAGAGGTCAATCACCACTCTATATGTCAATGACTCCACAAGAGGTCAATGACCCTATACCGATGCCTATGACCCCTTCAGAGATCAATGAATCCACTAGAGGTCAATGACCCCATCAGAGGTCATTCACCCCAACCAGTGTATGACAACACCAGGGGTCAATAACCCCACCAGAGGTATATGACCCACAACATAAGATATCGCTTCAGAGGTCAATGACCCCATCAGAGGCCAATGACCCCACAAAAGGTCAATGACTCGTCCAGACGTCAACGACCCAACCAGAGGTCAATGATCCCAGAACCCCCCCAAAAGGTCTATGACCCATTCTAAGGTCACTGACGACACCAATAGTCTATGACCCGCAACGGAGGCCCATGACCCCTTCAGAGGTCAATGCCCAACCAGAGGTCAATAACTCCCTAAAGAGGTCAATGATCCCTTAGGAGGTCAATTACCCCCAAATAGGCCAGCGACATTACAAGAGGTTAATTACCGACCCAAGGACGGATTATGTACGCACAAGAGGTCAATGACCCCTGCCCCAGAGTGAAATTGACCCCTTAAGAAGTCAAATTTTCCATATGATTATACAGCATTATTTCAATTCCTGTGAGTGAAAACGAATGAATGCACTCACCCAAATGTTTATTTTTTGTTGGAGAAAAAACATTCTAGACTTGCAAAATTTGATATATGCAACTGGAAATATATAAGAGTATCGTTTCGAAGTGATTTTCCCATCGTATTTGAAATCATGTGAGAGAAAAAGAAAATATGTGCTTACGTAAACAAAGGCGTTTATTTTAATCTAGAGAAAAGTCATTCTGTAAATGCAAATTGATTGACTAAATATCTGGAATTTCAAATGAACATTGGGCTTTACTAAATATTTCCCATATTTAATTCAGTTCCTGAGAGAAAAATAAATTTATATGCTAACTTAATCCGGAAAAAAAGTCATTCCTTAAATGCAAATCGATTAATTATATATCAGGAATATCAAATGAACATTAGGATTTTCAAAATTATTTACCATATTTAATTCAACTCCTTTGAGATAATACAAATATATATGCTATCGTCTGATAAATGTTTATTATTTGATTGGGAAAATACATTCTAGACATGCAACAATGATTTTAGTACCTGGAATTATATAATAACATTTAAAGTCTCGAAGTGATTTTCCCTAAGTGATTCACGGCGCGCGACACAAAACTAAAATATGCGCTTACGGTACAAACGTTTATTTAATCTGAAGAAAAGTCATTCTGTAAATGCAAATTGATTGATAAAACTATCATTTCAAATGAACATTGGGCTTATCTATATGATTTCCCATCTTTAATTCAATTCTTGTGAGGAAAAAAAATACATATGCTAACGTCTGATAAATGATTAATATTTGTTTGGGAAAAGACATTGAAGACATGCAAAATTGATTTTAGTACCTAGAATTAAATAATAATATTGGGGTTCAGAAGAGATTTTCCCTGAGTATTTCAAAGTCTGCAAAACAAAACTTAAATATGCGCTTACGTTAGTAAAACGTTCATTTTATTCTGGAGAAAAGTCATTCAGTAAATGCAAATTGATTGCCTATTTATCTGGAATTTCAAATGAACATTGGGCATTTCTAAATGATTTCCCATCTTTAATTCAATTCCTGTGAAAAAAAAACAAATACATATGCTAACGTCTGAAAAATAATTATTATTTGTTTGCTAAAGTCATTCTAGACATGCGAAAATTTATTTTTGCCCTGGAATTAAATAATAATATCTGGCGTTTCAAAGTGATTTTCCCTGAGTATTTCAAAGCCTGTGAGAGGAAACGAAAATATGCGCTTACGTTAGCAAAACGATTATTTTAATCTGCAGAAAAGACATTCCGTAAATGAAACCTAATAATTTATATATCTGGAATATTAAATGCACATTAGGCTTTTTAAATGATTTACCATATTTAAGTTTATTTCTGTGAGAAAATAAAAATTATATGCTAACGTCTGATAAAAGTTTATTATTTGTTTGGGAAAATACATTCTAGACATGCAGAATTGATTTTAGTACCTGGAATTAATTAAAAATATTTGGCGTTTCGAAGTGATTTTCCCTGCGTATTTCAAAACCGGCGAGACAAAACTAAAATATGCGCTTAAGTTAGCAAAAATATTATTATAATCTGGAGAAAAGTCATTCTGAAAATGCAAATTGCTTGCCTATGTATCTGATGTTTCAAATGCACATTGGGCTTTTATAAATGATTTCCCATCTTTAATTCAATTCCTGTGAGAAAAAACATATACATAAGCTAACGTATGATAAATGATTATTTTTTGTTTGGGAATAGACATTCTAGGGATGCAAAAGTGATTTCAATACCTGGAATTATATAATAATATTTAAAGTATCGAAGTGATTTTCCCTGCGTATTACAAACCTTGTAAAAACGAAAATATGCGCTAACGATAGCAAAATGATTATTTTAATCTGGAGAAAAGCATCCCGTAAATGCAAATTGATTAGCTATATATCTGGAATATTAAATGCACATTAAGCTTTAAAAAATGATTTCCCATCTTTATTTTAATTCCTTTGAGAAAAAATAAATATACATGCTAACGTCTGATAAATGATTATTATTTGTTTGGGAAAAGACATTGTAGCCATGCAAAATTGATTTTAGTACCCAGAGTTAAATAATAGTATTTGGCGTTTCAAAGTGATTTTTCCTAAGTATTTAAAAGCCTGTGAGAGAAATCCAAAATACGTGCTAACGGTCGAAAACGTTTATTTTAATCTGACGAAGAGTCATTCTGTAAATGCAAATTGATTGATAATATAACTGGAATTTCACATGAACATTGGGATATTCTAAATAATTTCCCATCTACATATCAATTCCTGTAAAAACAAATATATATGCTAACGTCTGATACATGAATATCATTTGTTTGGGATAAAACAATTGAAGACATGGAATATTGATTTTAGTACCTAGAATTAAATAATAATATTTGGCGTTTCGAAGTGATTTCCCCTAACTAATTGAAAGCCTGCGAGTCAAAACTAAAATATGGGCTTACGATACATAAACGATTATTTTTATCTGGACAAAAGTCATTCTGTAAATGCAAATTGATTGATTATATAACTGGAATATCAAATGAACATTGGGCTTTTAGAAATGATTTCCCATCTTTAATTCAATTCCTGTGAGAAAAACTAAATATACATGCTAATGCCTGATAAATGATTATTATTTTTATGGAAAAGACATTTAAGACATGCAAAATTGAATTTAGTATCTGGACTTAAATAATAATATTTGGCGTTTCGAGGTGATTTTCCCTGAGTATTTGTAAGCCTGTGAGTTAAAACTAAAATATCGGCTTACGCTAACAAAACGATTATTTTTATCTGGAGAAAAGTTATTCTGAAAATTCAAATTCATTGGTTATTTAACTTAATTTTCAAATTAACATTGGGCTTTTCTAATTGATTTCCCATCTTTAATTCAATACCTGTGAGAAAAAATAAATATACATGATAACGTCTGATATATGATTATTATTTTTTTGGGAAAAGACATTTAAGACATGCAAAATTGCATTTAGTAACTGGACTTAAATAATAATATTTGGCGTTTCGAGGTGATTTTCCCTGAGTATTTGAAAGCCTGTGAGTCAAAACTAAAATATCGGCTTCCGCTAACAAAACGATTATTTTTATCTGGAGAAAAGTCATTCTGTAAATTCAAATTCATTGGTTATTTAACTTAATTTTCAAATTAACATTGGGCTTTTCTAATTGATTTCCCATCTTTAATTCAATTCCTGTGAGAAAAAATAAATATACATGATAACGTCTGATATATGATTATTATTTTTTTGGGAAAAGACATTTAAGACATGCAAAATTGAATTTAGTAACTGGACTTAAATAATAATATTTGGCGTTTCGAGGTGATTTTCCCTGAGTATTTGAAAGCCTGTGAGTCAAAACTAAAATATCGGCTTCCGCTAACAAAACGATTATTTTTATCTGGAGAAAAGATATTCTGTAAATTCAAATTCATTGGTTATTTAACTTAATTTTCAAATTAACATTGGGCTTTTCTAATTGATTTCCCATCTTTAATTCAATTCCTGTGAGAAAAAATAAATATACATGATAACGTCTGATATATGATTATTATTTTTTTGGGAAAAGACATTTAAGACATGCAAAATTGCATTTAGTAACTGGACTTAAATAATAATATTTGGCGTTTCGAGGTGATTTTCCCTGAGTATTTGAAAGCCTGTGAGTCAAAACTAAAATATCGGCTTCCGCTAACAAAACGATTATTTTTATCTGGAGAAAAGTCATTCTGTAAATTCAAATTCATTGGTTATTTAACTTAATTTTCAAATTAACATTGGGCTTTTCTAATTGATTTCCCATCTTTAATTCAATTCCTGTGAGAAAAAATAAATATACATGATAACGTCTGATATATGATTATTATTTTTTTGGGAAAAGACATTTAAGACATGCAAAATTGAATTTAGTAACCTGGACTTAAATAATAATATTTGGCGTTTCGAGGTGATTTTCCCTGAGTATTTGAAAGCCTGTGAGTCAAAACTAAAATATCGGCTTCCGCTAACAAAACGATTATTTTTATCTGGAGAAAAGTCATTCTGAAATTCAAATTCATTGGTTATTTAACTTAAATTTCAAATTAACATTGGGCTTTTCTAATTGATTTCCCATCTTTAATTCAATTCCTGTGAGAAAAAATAAATATACATGATAACGTCTGATATATGATTATTATTTTTTTGGGAAAAGACATTTAAGACATGCAAAATTGCATTTAGTAACTGGACTTAAATAATAATATTTGGCGTTTCGAGGTGATTTTCCCTGAGTATTTGAAAGCCTGTGAGTCAAAACTAAAATATCGGCTTCCGCTAACAAAACGATTATTTTTATCTGGAGAAAAGTCATTCTGTAAATTCAAATTCATTGGTTATTTAACTTAATTTTCAAATTAACATTGGGCTTTTTAAATTGATTTCCCATCTTTAATTCAATTCCTGTGAGAAAAAATAAATATACATGATAACGTCTGATATATGATTATTATTTTTTTGGGAAAAGACATTTAAGACATGCAAAATTGCATTTAGTAACTGGACTTAAATAATAATATTTGGCGTTTCGAGGTGATTTTCCCTGAGTATTTGAAAGCCTGTGAGTCAAAACTAAAATATCGGCTTCCGCTAACAAAACGATTATTTTTATCTGGAGAAAAGATATTCTGTAAATTCAAATTCATTGGTTATTTAACTTAATTTTCAAATTAACATTGGGCTTTTCTAATTGATTTCCCATCTTTAATTCAATTCCTGTGAGAAAAAATAAATATACATGATAACGTCTGATATATGATTATTATTTTTTTGGGAAAAGACATTTAAGACATGCAAAATTGAATTTAGTAACTGGACTTAAATAATAATATTTGGCGTTTCGAGGTGATTTTCCCTGAGTATTTGAAAGCCTGTGAGTCAAAACTAAAATATCGGCTTCCGCTAACAAAACGATTATTTTTATCTGGAGAAAAGTCATTCTGTAAATTCAAATTTATTGGTTATTTAACTTAATTTTCAAATTAACATTGGGCTTTTCTAATTGATTTCCCATCTTTAATTCAATTCCTGTGAGAAAAAATAAATATACATGATAACGTCTGATATATGATTATTATTTTTTTGGGAAAAGACATTTAAGACATGCAAAATTGAATTTAGTAACTGGACTTAAATAATAATATTTGGCGTTTCGAGGTGATTTTCCCTGAGTATTTGAAAGCCTGTGAGTCAAAACTAAAATATCGGCTTCCGCTAACAAAACGATTATTTTTATCTGGAGAAAAGTCATTCTGAAATTCAAATTCATTGGTTATTTAACTTAATTTTCAAATTAACATTGGGCTTTTCTAATTGATTTCCCATCTTTAATTCAATTCCTGTGAGAAAAAATAAATATACATGATAACGTCTGATATATGATTATTATTTTTTTGGGAAAAGACATTTAAGACATGCAAAATTGCATTTAGTAACTGGACTTAAATAATAATATTTGGCGTTTCGAGGTGATTTTCCCTGAGTATTTGAAAGCCTGTGAGTCAAAACTAAAATATCGGCTTCCGCTAACAAAACGATTATTTTTATCTGGAGAAAAGTCATTCTGTAAATTCAAATTCATTGGTTATTTAACTTAATTTTCAAATTAACATTGGGCTTTTCTAATTGATTTCCCATCTTTAATTCAATTCCTGTGAGAAAAAATAAATATACATGATAACGTCTGATATATGATTATTATTTTTTTGGGAAAAGACATTTAAGACATGCAAAATTGAATTTAGTAACTGGACTTAAATAATAATATTTGGCGTTTCGAGGTGATTTTCCCTGAGTATTTGAAAGCCTGTGAGTCAAAACTAAAATATCGGCTTCCGCTAACAAAACGATTATTTTTATCTGGAGAAAAGTCATTCTGTAAATTCAAATTCATTGGTTATTTAACTTAATTTTCAAATTAACATTGGGCTTTTCTAATTGATTTCCCATCTTTAATTCAATTCCTGTGAGAAAAAATAAATATACATGATAACGTCTGATATATGATTATTATTTTTTTGAGAAAAGACATTTAAGACATGCAAAATTGAATTTAGTAACTGGACTTAAATAATAATATTTGGCGTTTCGAGGTGATTTTCCCTGAGTATTTGAAAGCCTGTGAGTCAAAACTAAAATATCGGCTTACGCTAAAAAAACGATTATTTTTATCGGAGAAAAGTCATTCTGTAAATTCAAATTGATTAATTATATATCTGGAATATTAAATGCACATTAGTCTTTTCCAAATGATTTACCGTATTTAATTTAATTCAGGTGAGAAAAACAAATATATATGCTAACGTCTGATAAATTTTTTGTATTTGTTTGGGAAAATACATTCTAGACATGCAAAACGGATTTAAGTACCTGTAATTGAATAAAAATATTTTGCGTTTCGAAGAAATTTTCCCTGAGTATTTCAAACCAGCGACACAAAACGAAAATATGCGCTTACGATTGCAAAACGATTATTTTAATCTGGAGAAAAGTCATTCCGTAAATGCAAATTGATTAATTATATATCTGGAATATTAAATGCACAATAAGCTTATCAAAATGATTTCCCATCTTTAATTCAATTCCTGTGAGAAAAACTAAATATACATGCTAACGCCTGATAAATGATTATTATTTTTATGGAAAAGACATTTAAGACATGCAAATTTGAATTTAGTAACTGGACTTAAATAATAATATTTGGCGTTTCGAGGTGATTTTCCCTGAGTATTTGTAAGCCTGTGAGTCAAAACTAAAATATCGGCTTACGCTAAAAAACGATTATTTTTATCTGGAGAAAAGTCATTCTGAAAATTCAAATTCATTGGTTATTTAACTTAATTTTCAAATTAACATTGGGCTTTTCTAATTGATTTCCCATCTTTAATTCAATACCTGTGAGAAAAAATAAATATACATGATAACGTCTGATATATGATTATTATTTTTTTGGGAAAAGACATTTAAGACATGCAAAATTGCATTTAGTAACTGGACTTAAATAATAATATTTGGCGTTTCGAGGTGATTTTCCCTGAGTATTTGAAAGCCTGTGAGTCAAAACTAAAATATCGGCTTCCGCTAACAAAACGATTATTTTTATCTGGAGAAAAGTCATTCTGTAAATTCAAATTGATTTATTATATATCTGGAATATTAAATACACATTAGACTTTTCTAAATGATTTACCGTATTTCATTTAATTCAGGTGCGAAAAACAAATGTATCTTCTAACGTTGATAAATGTTTTGTATTTGTTTGGGAAAATACATTCTAGACATGCAAAATTGATAAAAGTACCTGGAATGTAATAAAAATATTTGGCGTTTCGAAGTAATTTTCCCTGAGTATTTATAACCGGCGAGACAAAACTAAAATATGCGCTTACGTTAGCAAAACGATTATTTTAATCTGGAGAAAAGTCATTCTGTAAATGCAAATTGATTGCCCATTTATCTGGAATTTCATATGAACATTGGGCTTTTCTAAATGATTTCCCATCTCTAATTGAATTCATCTGAGAAAAAATAAATATACCTACTAACGTCTGATACATGATTATTCTTTGTTTGGGAAAATACATTCTAGTCATGCAAAATTGATTTTAGTACCTGGAATTATATAATAATATTAAAAGTATCGAAATAATTTTCCCTGAGTATTTCAAAGCCTGTGAGAGAAATTTAAAATATGCGCTTACGATAGCAAAACGATTATTTTAATCAGGAAAAAGACATTCTGCAAATGCAAATTGATTGCCAATGTATCTGGAGTTTCAAATGCACATTGGGCTTTTATAAATGATTTCCCATCTTTAATTCAATTCCTGTGTGAAAAAACAAATACATATGCTAACGTCTGAAAAATAATTATTATTTGTTTGCTAAAATCATTCTAGACATGCAAAAATTTATTTTTGACCTGGAAATACATATGCTAACGTCTGAAAAATAATTATTATTTGTTTGCTAAAATCATTCTAGACATGCAAAAATTTTTTTTTAACCTGGAATTAAATAATAATATTTGGCGTTTCAAAGTGATTTTCCCTGAGTATTTCAAAGCCCGTGAGAGGAAACGAAAATATGCGCTTACGTTAGCAATACGATTATTTTAATCTGCAGAAAAGACATTCCGTAAATGAAATTTATTAATTTACATATCTGGAATATTAAATGCACATTAAGCTCTTCTAAATTATTTACCATATTTAATTTTATTCCTGTGAGAAAATAAAAATATAAATGCTAACGTCTGATAAAAGTTTATTATTTGTTTGGGAAAATTATTCTAGACAGGCAAAATTGATTTTAGTACCTGGAATTATATAATAATATTAAAATTATCGAAATAATTTTCCCTGAGTATTTCAAAGCCTGTGAGAGAAATTTAAAATATGCGCTTACGATAGCAAAACGACTAGTTTAATCAGGAAAAAAGACATTCTGCAAATGCAAATTGACTTCCAATGCATCTGTAGTTTCAAATGCACATTGGGCTTTTATAAATGATTTCCCATCTTTAATTCAATTCCTGTGTGAAAAAACATATACATAAGCTAAGGTATGATAAATGATTATTTTTTGTTTGGGAATAGACATTCTAGGGATGGAAAATTGTTTTCAATACCTGGAATTATATAATAATATTTAAAGTATCGTAGTGATTTTCTCTGCATATTACAAAGCTTGTGAAAGAAAACGAAAATATAGGCTTACGATAGCAAAATGAATATTTTAATCTGGAGAAAAGTCATTCCGAAAATGCAAATTGATTGATTATATATCAGGAATATTAAATGCACAATAAGGTTTTTAAAATGATTTCCCATCTTTAATTCAATTCCTGTGAGAAAAACTAAATATACATGCTAACGTCTGATAAATGATTATTATTATTTTGGGAAAAGACATTTAAGACATGCAAAATTGATTTTAGAAACTGGACTTAAATAATAATATTTGGCGTTTCGAGGTGATTTTCCCTGAGTATTTGAAAGCCTGTGAGTCAAAACTAAAATATGGGCTTACGCTAACAAAACGATTATTTTTATCTGGAGAAAAGTCATTCTGTAAATTCACATTGATTAATTATATATCTGGAATATTAAATGCACATTAGGCTATTCTAAATGATGAAAATGAAAACGAATGAAGGCGTTCACTCCTGAAAAATGTTTATTATTTGTTGGAGAGAAGATGTTCTATACGGAAAGAAATATGATGTGGCAACCGGAATTAATTAAGAATATATGGCAATTCGAAGTGATTTTCTTTGAGTATTTAAAATCCCTTGAGAGAAGCAATGGTATTTCCTGACTTTAGAAAAACATTTAATCAGGAGAAAAGTCTTTCTATAATGGCAAATGATCTATTATGATATTCGGAATTAAATTAGAACATTAAGCTTTTCAATTATATTTTCACTGTGTAGTATAAATCCAGTGAGTGAAAACGAATATATGTGCTCGTCTTTTTTTAGTGTCAATTCTGTGAGAGGAAAGAAAATTTGCGCTCTCGTCTCAGAACGATTATTGTATGATGGATGAAAGGTCATTTTTTTATATGCCTAATTGATAATCATTACTGGAATTAAATGTCATGCTATTTGAAGTTATTTCGATTGTGTATTCCATGGCCTGGGAGAGAAAACTAAAATTTGCGCCTCCCGCTGCAAAATGATATTTTTGTTACAGAAAAATCATTCCAACCATGCTAATATCTATAATTATAACTGGATATAATTGAGAACATTTACTCTAAATTATGTTAACTTTGCATCACTTGGATATATGATCTCCCTTACTTTGAAACGGATTTTCAACTATCCAAGACTGTTCGACTCCCTAGACAATCCGATCTCTCCGGACTAGATCACAACGGGTATTTACCATGTCAGAGCCCTATATATTGCGGCAGACAACGCTCTTGTCCATTACGACCTGATGCAGCCGACTGGAATGCCGGCGAAATGGTATTCCTCAAGAATGGTAAAACGAGGGGAGAACCATAAAATACCAATAAACTAGCAACAATGAGTATTTTAACTATATTTGTGCACACGGATCTTTTATAGTGGTTAGGATAGCGTGCCCACAGGATGTCAAGGACCAAACAAGTGGTTAATAACCCCTTCAGAGGTCAATGTCCAAACCAAAGATCAATGACCTCACAAGAGGTCGATGACACCCTACAGAGGTCCATGACGACCTACAGAGGTCAATGAACCCACCAGAGGTCAACGACCCCACCAAAGGCCAATGACTTCTGAGATCATTGACCAAACGAGAAGTCTATGACCCCCTACAGAGTTCAATGATCCCTTCAGAGGTCAATGATCCCTTCAGAGGTCAATGACCCCATCAGAGGTCAATGTCCTTATCAGAGGTCAATAACCCCACCAGAGGTCGATGACCGTTTAAGAGGTCAATAGCCCTACCAGAGATCAACGACATCATCAGAGGTCAACGACTTCTCAATGGTCGATGACCCCAAAAGAGATCAATGACCACACAAGAGGTCACCTACCCCACAAGAGGTCAATGTGGCCCACCAGATTTCAATGACTATCAGAGTTCAATGATCCCACCAGAGGTCAATGACCCCACTAGAGATCAACGACCTCACCAGGAATCAATGGCCACTCTAGATGTTAATGACTCCATCAGAGGTCAATGACCCACAACAGAAATCATTGACCCGTTTAGAGGTCAATGACACCACCAGAGGTCAATTACCAGCAAAGTAGCTCAATGACCCCTTCAGTGGACAACTACCCCAAAAGAGATCAACGTCCCCCTCCAGAAGCCAATGACCTCAGAAGAGGTCAATTACTTCACCAAAGTCAATGATTCTATCAGACGTCAATGACGCCGCAAGAGGTCATGGACCCCACCAAAGGTCAATTAATTAATCAGAGAACAATGACCCCACTAGAGATCCATGACCACACCTGAGGTCAATGACCCCATCAGAGACCAATGACCCCACAAAAGGTCAATTTCCCCACCAGAGGTCAGCGATCCCACCATAGGTCAATGACCACAGAAGGGGTCAATGATCCCACCTTAAGTCACTTACCCCACAAAAGGTCAATGACCCCTTCAGAGCGATACCACCGGAGGTCAATGACCATTCTAGGTGTCAATGACGCCATCAGTGGTCAATGATCCACCATAGAAATCATTGACTCGTTCACAGGTTCCGTACAGAGGTCAAACACACCCTACGGAGGTCAATTTCCTCACCATAGATTATGACCCGCAACAGAGGTCAATGATCCCTTCGGAGGTCAATGGCCCCACCAATGGTATATGACCCCACTAGAGGTCAATGACCCATAGGGAAGTCATTGACCCCTTCAGAGGTCAACAAAATCGCCTAAGGTCAATGACATCCCAGAATTAAATGACCCACCAGAGGTCAATGCCCAACCCAAAAGTCAATTTCCGTACCAATGTCACTGTCAAAGGATTAGAGTAGCAAAGTGATAATCAAAACTATAAGCCATAATAATTCAATTTTAATTCTAGATATCATAATCAATATTTGCATTTCTAAAATGCCTTTTCTCCAGTAAATAATAATCATTTTTTGGACGTGAGCGCATATATTTGTTTTTCTCACAAAATTTAGATTAAACAGTGTAAATTTCCTTGACAAGCATTCTATTAATTCCATATACCATAATCAATATTTGCATGCCTAGAATGTCTTTTCTGCATCAAAAAATAATAATTTTTCAGACGTAAGCGCATATATATTTGTTTTCTGACACTTGAATTGAATTAAAGATGGAAAATCACTCTGAGATGCCCAATGTTTTTATTTAATTTCATATATCATAATTAATATTTGCATTTCCTGAATATCTTTCCAGGAAAAAATAAAATGCATTTTTCAGTCGTGAGCGCATATATTTGTTGTTCTCATAGGAAAGAAAATAAAGATGGAAAATAAATTTAAAAATTTCACCTATTAAGGGGTCATTGAACTCTGGGACAGGGGTCATTGACTCTGGTGTGGATATAACCGCTGGTGCGGACATTGACATCGGTACGGTAATAGACTTCTGGGTGGGTTAATGACCTTTCGTGATGTCACTGACCTCTGGTGATATCAATGACCTCTGATGGGGTCATTGACATCAGGTGGTTTATTTACCTCTGGGAGGGCATTGACCTCTGGCAGTATCGTTGAAATATGAAGGAGTTATTGACCTATGAAGTGGTCATTGACCTCCCTATGGGTCATTGACCTCTGGTAGGGTCATATACCATTGGTAGGGTCATTGACCTCTGAAGGGATCATTGACCTCATGCACCTCTGGTGGGTGTCATTTACCTCTGGTAAGGTCTTTGACCTCTAGTGGTGTCATTGACCTCTGTTGTGGGTCATTTACCTCTGAAGGGGTCATTGACATCTGTTACGGGTCATTGCCCTGAGGTGGGGTCCCTGACCTCTGGTGTGGTCATGGACCTCTGGTGTAGTCATTATTATCTGATGGAATAATTGACCTCTGGTGGGGTCATTGACCTGTAGTAAAGTCATTGACCTCTTGTTGGACCTTGGCCTCTTAGAGGTCGTTGATCTCTGGTGGGGTCATTGACCTCTAGTGTGGTCATGGGACTCTTAAAATCATTAAGATCTGGTGGGGACATTCACCTCTTGTGGTGTAAGTGATTACAGGTGGGGTCATTGACCCCTTCTGTGGTCATTGACCTATGGTGGGATCGTTGACCTCTGGTACGGTCAATGACCATTTGTGTGGTCATTACCTCTTGTGGGTATTGATCTTTGAATTGAAAAAAACTTCCCGAAATCGGAGAAGATCAGATACCGACTTATCTATCTCTATATCGCAAAGGTGGAGGCCTGAAATAGGCGTGTGCGCTAGATGATCGTAGCCCAGCCGAGGATTAGGTGAACCTCTGTTTTGAACTGTTTCAGATAGAGACATTTTAAAACAAACGGATGGCCATTTAATGCCCGAATAAAATGTTTGAATGAAACTAAAAATTAGCGATACTTCAGGTGAAGAAAAAATGAGTTTTATGCCTTTTTACTATATTAATCAATGTCTTTCATTAGTTTCCTCAAGGGAGAATAAAACTCAGTGAGATTCAAAGGGTTTCGTAAAAGACACGGCGAATTTTCAAACACAGTTGCTTCGGCAAATTTCGCATGAAACTGACGAAATATCAGAGGTGGGAAATGTGAAGATAAATGAGATTTTACACTCATATTTTGGAAATGTGAATATATTCACAAACTTGTAAAATAATTATAATTGCATCGTGCATTATTCTATGTCTTCTATATTCACTATTTTACAAGAAACTTAGGGATCGCCGAATCCTGGGAAACCGAACCCGTGCAAGTTGATGGAGCACCCTAGCATATCCGGAATGGAGAGGGATAGTGAACCTACTGGAAGTACACCGCGGGTGGTGGTATACAAGAAGTTTACGTCCGGATTTTCCATCGTGTTAACACAACTGTTTGCAAGGAATACTCTACACGATTCCAGGTTCAGTGGATTTTGGGTAACCGGGTAGACAAAGAAAAGTAGTCCCACAAATGCACTCTCTGTATTTATTATGTGTATGTATAATATTAGTATCCTGCCGATGGTTGGTTTAATTCTTCATGTAATGATTCTATTGCAGTTTTAAATATTCCTTGGAGGCATAATCATTTCGTATGTAAGCGGTAAATATTCCACTTCCTTTGATGGCCGAACAATCTAACATCTTTGGTTTAAGTCAGGGTTAATTGTGGAATCAGATATCAAAGAAAACAAAAATAGATGAAGTTAGCTTGTGTTCACAAGCTCGAGAGTTGTAGACTCAACCGCCCCGGAGCGAAATGCATGTATCGCAAGCGATCTCAAAGTTTTCGTTAGCGTTTCTCTTAAAATGAGGCAAACAAACTTTTATGAATATGATTTTTAATAATATTCCCTTCATAAACAAACTTCAGGGCACAATTACTACAAATATTGTTTTACTTGGCTAAAATCAAAAAAGCAGTTTAAATCTCTAAGTTTTGACCCCGTGAAACAACTCATTTTTTATTCGTCTCTTAATTTATGAGAAAATTTGTCATATTCATGGGAAAAAATTTATACAGTGAATTCGGCAATTTTTGGTCAATCCAAAAATAATGTTGTATAATTTAGACCGACTTCAAATTTTGCTTCCTTGGACTCCTGGCCCGCGTAAGCGACAGAGGCCGCAAGACACAGTCGTACGACCGCAGAAGGGACGTATGCCGACAGAGGAATTCCTCCATTCTGCCTCTTTTGTGCTCCCATTCATAAATATTGGTTACAAAAACTGTCCTGTGCTAGGCTGCGTTCTTTCTGCGGCAGGCATTAGGGTTGCTAGACCAAGGAGCTACCAATCTGCTTACTTAGGCTGGTCATTCATGATCTCTGTGCACGAGGACTCGGTCGGGTAATATGGTAAGCTTGTATATCCTTGGCGTCATGCCTGATTTCGGTTATTGTTCCCGAAGTGAAGGTGGCTTGGATAGTAAACCGGCGCGAGGCGTCGACGAATGCCGCGAGATGCCTAGAGTTTCGCTCTGGAGCCCCACTTCTGAGTCGTCTACGAATTTGTCCATCCTGACCGACTGATAGCGGTGCGATTGGACCTCTCTCGCTAGGCTACCGTTGAGGAAGAGAGCCACCCTTTTGGAAGTCGGATCGGCGCAGAATAAACAAAATTGAGGAGTTCCGCGCACCACGGATCGAGTACCTCACACGCAGCCAAACTCTCCGAATTTCGAATTGTCTTCAAAAGTCTCTGGCCGTCTGACATAGCGGCCTCCCCTCATTTCTTACCCATCCATTTCCCCTACCTTCCCCATTCCCTCGCGTATGTGTATTAAATCGGAGATGAGGTTTGTTAAGGCCTTCAAGGGGCGGAGCTTCGAAACGGCACTATCACCCTCTATGCGGCAGCGAAGTCAACTATGTGGCCCTGAACGGCTTGTCTGCAGCGACATCTCTGGAGAAAAGGTTGCGACCAGCTTCCTCTCCAGCACGCTCTTAAGGTGTTAAGCACATATTTCTCCAGGAAGTAAATACACAAATAAACATGGATATCCCCTCACGGCAGAATCAGAGATAAAATCGATCACGCTCTCGTGGACAGGAATATTGGCAGCCATAGGATTGCTAGAAGTATAGGAGAAACTGAATGTGGATCTTGTGCTGGTCAAACTGACACAGAGAATATCAGCGAGAAAGAAAAATGAGGAATTTAAGACCGAAAAGACAGCAATAGAAAGGCTAAAAGACGTTAAACAACATTTGAACTCAGAAATAAGCGGGAAAATCGATTTAAATTGCTGAATGCGAAAGCGAAAAGCGATCGAAGGGTAAATTATGGTATTGAATTTTATCAGTGTATAAAGAATTTCAGAAAAGGCTACACTCCAAGCACGTATGGAATCAAAAACGAAGGAGGTCAACATCTGACTGAAAAGAATCAAGTAATGGACAGGTGAAAAGAATACTTCCATGAGCTACTGAATTGAGAGCAACTCTCACAAATGATGAGCATGCCCAATATCCGATTGTTGAGCCTCACATTGAGGAGCCTTTAAAAAAAGAAGTAGAAAGTTCAAATTTATGAGGACTTCAAAGAATTGAAAATCATCGGGAGAAGACGAAATACCATCAGAACTCCTAAAAAAGGTAAGTAAAATAGTTACTGAAGAATTTCATAAGTTGGTTTCATGAATATGGGCAGAAAAGATACCAAGAGTGGCAGAAAGCTATATTATTACCCATCTTCAAGAAAGGTGATAAATAGCACTGTGAGAACTATAGTAGAGTATCTTTATTTAGCAATGCATATAAAGTCCTCTCTAAAATAATTCAAAGTCGGCAATACACACGTACCATAATAGAGGATCACCAAGCTGGATTTATTAAAGTCTGCTCCACTACAGATCAGATTTTCATTTTAAAGGAAGCAATCAGCAAACACTGGGAAGACAATAAAGAATTCCATGGGCTTTTTACCCACGTAGCACACTAGCCACAAAAGGCGCCTTTTATGCGCCTTATAGGTGCCTTGGGAAGGCACCAGCGCCTTTTCACCTTTCAAGGCGCCTGCTTCAAGCGCATATTATGCGCCTTGGTGGATATGCATATAAGGCGCCTCGCTTAAGGCACAAACAATGAAATTTCTAGATTCACCGAAATTTAATAAAAAGGAATTTCTGGCTCTCTTTCAAGCAATCCTCGAATTTTTTTCCACCTATAATATCTGAATTTTAAGATTCCTCATAAATGGGTAGTTGCAGCACTTGTGGAATATGTATATATATACTACCTAAATAATTCGTTGGCGATGACTGTCACACACCGTATTGTTCTAGGACACGCTATGTTCGTTTAAGATGGTCATTTGGTTCTCCTAAAGTTCTATTAACCGGTAATTGATTCAACTTCATTTATATTATAACATAGTTTTTAATTTCAATCCAATTAAGATAGAAAATAATTTTTTAGAATTTAATTTTTTCGGTATCGTTACTCTGAGACTATTTCCTATGAAGAGCTCCAATATCATCTCCTATTTCTTATATGGTTCCTTTTTCTGATCTCTTATTTCCAAGAAGCTCCATTCTAATCACTTGAGAAGTCGTTTTCCTCCACCACGGCTGAACCCTGGCTTTATATTTGGATACTGTCTCGTTCGCGTAGTCATTTGTTGCTGCCCATTTAGCGGGAAGAACGAAACGAAGATTTTTAATTGCAGTGCAGACGAACAATTCTAACGAAGTTTTCCATGGTTAAAAAACCGACTGTTTATTAGTTACGTAACAAAATTTCAAGAATCAGGCCTCTAGCCATTGGGAATATGGCGCGCATGGTGGAAAGTTAAAAACTGCCAGAAGTGTGTGAAATTTTTTTCGAGAAAAACGTAGGTATTTGTTGTGCAGTGAAAGTACACGTTTTTGTATTATTGTAAATATGCCTAAACGATCGAACTTGTTGGGTTACAATGTATTTTTGCATTGCTATCAGTTATAGAATATGTGAGAAGGCATAAGGGGTCAAATATGCAATTTCGCTCATTGATAATTGATTCTCATATAATAATTTTAATTGTTGATATTTTCAAAGCTGAGGGGAAAAATAGATCAATAGACCCAAATATTGGAAAAAGTATGCTCGTTGGTATTTAAGTAAATATTTTCTAGTTTTTACATGTTTCTAGTTATTCAAGGTAGCTATGATATATCTTAAAAGAATATGAAAATCAAAATAGTCATGTAGAGCGTAATGTTATTATGAGTTGGCAAGGCAAAAACGTCTCCACGCATATGTTTAAATAGCAAATCTATAGAAGAATTTGTGTATTTATTACTAAAGGCAGCCACTCAGATCCCTAATAATTTGCATTAAAAAGGACATTCTAAATCTGTTTGTTAAGTTTAACATTCCTCTACAACCATTTTTAAAGAACAAATCTATTGTAGGCTGCCGTAGAGTTCACAAAATGTATTTTACATTATCATCAAAAATATCACCAAGGAATTTACTTATGAAGTTTGGTCTAAATTTTAAAGTGCGGTTTAGTAGTCATTTCCAATTTAAGATCTTCTAAAATGCTGTACACACTAACATGGTTACCATACACTCCTCTTTCATATCTGGGTGCTATTCGGTGAACACATTCAAATTCATAATTTAAGTCTCCCTTGTTAAGATTCCATACAATATGTGCAGCGAAGATCAGCATGATTGTAAAACAACATTGGAATGATTATGCTTGTGTAATCAGCCAATTATAAAACCATTAATGGAAATATGTTTAAGCTCGTAGATTTAAATATGCAATATATTTTTCAAGCAAATTAGAAGATGATATATTTTTTATGGTACAAAAAACAACTCGTGAAATTGCTTAACGAACAACGTCTTTTTTTGCTTACAGAATTGGGGATCAGAATCTTTATATTTTATGGATACACAATCCCTTTGATAGGTTACCAAGGTAATTGGATACCTGAATTAAGATTTTTTTAATGAAGCTGACCTAATAATTAACAGTCCCAGCTATTTAAAGGATCATTCATAGGTAACTTGCTGTGCTTAATCCAGTAAGTATTTGTGGGGGAATTATTTCTTTTCCAAAAGTTCATAATCATGCATTTTTTCATATTGCTTCCAATTGCCATTCATTGCACCAGCTTTGAAATGCTTCCATAGCATTTTTTATATCTAGTAATAATAGAAATAGTTTTGTTTTTCATTAGGAGTATGAACTTTCCACTTCACTATTCTTTCATCAGAAAAAAGTACAAGCTAATTTTTTACTGCACTGCTGATACTGTACTTTTAGCTTCCTTGGAGGCAGCATTGTCCAAAACAAGTATTATTTTGGTAATTTCCCTGGTTGCATTTAGTTGTACATAGATTATTACATCATAAAATTTTTTAATTTAGGCTATGCAACATATTCGGTTAATTTTCTTCTCCTGTTTATTTCCTTAAACTTGAAGCTTGGCCGATATAAAGTGCTCACGTTTCCTTGTGTGAGAAATACATTTTAATAATATGTTGCACGCAGCATAAGCATCCGATTTAAGTTAAATCGTTTGACTAGGAACATAGAAAACCAAGCTAAAATAACAAAATGCATGGGTTCATTTTCATCTACGTTATACCATGGAGTAATATAGAGGTCTCGCCCCCGTGCTAAAGAACGTATGCGTTTTTGAAGAAGTTCGGGAATAGGGCGTAAGAGGTATCTTTGGTCAACTAGTTCCATGGTCGAGCGGCCAATTTGAATTCGTTCCGAGCCGCAGCCTGCTCCGACTTGACGCGTGAGAAGTCAGGCGTTCTCGTGAGCGCCCGCTGGCTTTCGAGTGAGAGGGGAAATTTGAGGAATGGGCAAAGTACGGGCGGGACGAGGGATAGGGACTCCTCAGAAACGTCACGGTACTCATTAGCCACATGCTTTTTGCGTCTTGTGGGGGTCTAATGATTCCAGGAGATTAGACCCGGGCTGCCATAAAATAACTTGCTATGGGAGGGGCCTCAGTTCCGTAGAAGTGTTAACGAATGAGTTCCGGGGTAAGGATGTGCGCCTCATGAAGGCGGCCAAGGCCACCGTCTTTGCTACCCAGTGTTTTTGGCAAGGGGAATATACACCCTAACCATTAAAACAGTGCACGTCACGTTGGTAGTTCAAGACCTACATCAAGTGCGAGGGTAGAGCAGTAGGGTTATGGGAATACAACGACGATCGTCGTATTTTGAGGAGTTGCACACTGAACTTGAGGTAATGTCAAGTTGATGTTACATGTATTTCACAAATAAATTAATAGTTTGTATGCTAAAAATAAATAATAAATCTTTGCCTTTCTACAAATAAAATTCGATTTCCTATAAAATACTTCTCAAAAAGAAGCCAAAACAGAGTCGTGCGAAATATTCGAGAAAGTATATGGGGAGTTAGGGGTGGGAGAGAAATTATCCAATGACAATTAAGTTAAAATATCGGTAGAGAGAGGTGGAGGTGGACGAGTCACACACAGATTTTATAGGAAATCTGTCAACAACATTCCGAGGAAGGTGTTTTTTAGGGCAGTGGCAAGTGTTAGATCGAAAGGCTAGCTTGTCTACGGCTAGTACCTTGTTTCCACTTCACGGGTTAGACCTGATGTTGGGTTACCTTTCCGCTTTCCAGGAGGGAAGTGGTAATTTTCGTAAGAATTGGCCAGCAGGATACTAAGTAAATTTGTAGTTGACAAACGAAAGTGGTATATTTTTCTTGAATGTCAAAAATTAAATAAACCCTTTCAGGAAATAAGGAAGGTGTAGTAGTAAACCAACGAAGCATTATTTTACGTTAGCGTCCTAAAAATAATTGGCCTGTTGTGCCTAAAGGTCTAGGGAAAGTAAAGGATCTATCAATTTATTATGTGGTTATACCTTGTGAGTCACTCCAAGGACATGTGGCTGGTAGTGTTCAGTCACCACCTGTCCATGTAGCTAAAACATTTTCATGTCTAAAAAGAGAAGCTGAGTATAATTACTATCAATAGGGACCCAATCGACTTCCTTTTGACGCTACACTTAATGTCCTGCCTACATAATACATGTTAACAACATTATATTGAACAATATATTCAAATGTGATACAATATACTGCAATGGATAAGACTGTAGTATTGTTCCCCTCAAACTAATTTATTTCAGGGTAATTTTTCTCTGCCCCGAATAATCATTTCGTTGCCTTGGGATGGCCAGCGACAGGCTTTGAGGGAAGCCCGTGCTCTTATAAAGAGTGCATTCACATCAGCACATATCGTTGAAAGTGCTAGTGATGGAGACTCAAAAAGGGAACTTAAACCTGAAAAGTTGGAAAGCATGGCGTGTGGCCAGAATGAGGAGCTCTTAGATCAATCACATTATCATCAGTACATCCAGCAGAATGATGATGGCACCATTGATTTTGATGAATTTTTGAATGAAGAAGGCGATGCATTTACAAATGAAGAGCTAGAATATGGTGAAATAGAGGGAAATAATTTGAACTTCAATCATGCTTGAAGCCATGTGGGAAGTAAAGAAGGAAAATTGTCTGAGAAACTTAGAGATTGGATCTCTAGGTACAACATCAGTCATATTGCTCTGACAAGTTTGTTGTATATTTTGCAGCCACTTGATAGCTCGCTTCCCCTGGACAAAAGAACCCTCTTGAATACACCATAGACAACCAATATAAAGGTTCTGACCAATGGTCAGTACACTGATATTGCCCTCTCATAAGGTTTGCTTCACAAAATGGAGAGTGGTCTCCAAATAATTATCAAGAGAATTTTTTGCCCTACACCAGTGAAATATTCGGAGAGGACCTTGTCTCAAACAATGTGCACAGTCAACTCCATTTGTGATGAAATGTTGACCAACTAGGACCTCTGGCCCATTTTAGTTTCTATCCTTTTAAAAACTATCGTCTAACCATAAAGAAGGGAGTGAAATCATCTAAGAACCCACTACAGTAAATCCGCCGCAGGCTTGCAGAGAATAACTGCTTGAGGAATGGTGAAAAGTGGAAGAGGATTGATAGGCACACATGAAAATGGCCCAGTTCCCGAGAAATCACCAGATGTCACACTAAGTATAAACATTTGGAATTGGATACTCAGACGTTGAGTATTGATGCCCCCAATGATTGTATACTTTTCAAGAATGATGAAATTGCTGTCATCGTTAACATTTTAAAATCCTCACCTGATGACATTCATAATGTGGTCAAAATATTTAGTCAGTGTAGGAGCTGGTACCAATATCCAAGGGAGTCAAGTGAGTTAAATGTATACGAGGTACGTAATCTCTCAGAGAGACTCACAGTACATCACCTGAAAGATCTTGCGACGAAGTGTATGATGCTACCTACCGATAGGGGCTCATATGTTGAATTCCGTTGCACGTTTAAAGTTAAACAATTGACCCCATTACATCGTACAAATAGTCGGATATAGTTGCTCCGTACGGTTTTTTACGTACAGACTCCGACGCGGATACTCTTCTGTCGCGAGCATCACATCAGCAAGCAATTAAGGTCATTCCGATGAAAACTGGAAATAAAATCGGAAAAAGCCTGACGATTTTTTGAAGGGTTCAAAATCTATTCTCGTTGCTATATTTATTAATGCGTGTGAACATTTATGTCAATACATTTCAACGACTCATAGTAAAGCAGTAATTTAAACCAATTACATTTTTCTTTCCTAACTTAGAGCTCTCAGTATAGAGCTAAAATAATTCTAATAACTGCCCTTGAACCCTCCCATTTCGACAAAATTTCGTATGAATTATTCTGTTTAACTACGATGTTGACCATGTCCAATTGTTTTGCAAAATATAATCCTTTGACTAGTTAAAAGAGTATGAAAAATTAAGCTTTACGTAAATTTGTGTTTAGTTTCACTGCGATATCTCCAGAGGTATATTACTTTATTCAAAGAAAATGTGCTCGTGTGAAAGAGAAAATAGCGGCGCATAATACTTTGACGTCATTAACACAGCTTGTTGCAATTTTGATCACGAGTATTTATTATGAAAACGTTGAAGGAATTGTTCTAAAACACTTAACCATTCTATTTTGATCATTTGTTTGATTTTTGTTTGCTAAATTTCTCGGCTTAGTGATGTTAAAAAATTCTGACGATAATTTTAGTTCTAAGGACGAAAAAATTTTGCGTCCTCAAGAACGCTTTTTACGCCCAAGTTTTGCCGCTTCCTAGGCAGGGGGGACGGTGTATTTACACCGCCGTACGATCCATCCCCCTCCATGAATCATTTATTTCTGCTGTCCGATTAAGAGCAAAACCTCTATTTTTAGAAAGTACATACCAAATCTCGACAAAGCTGCTGTAACGATGTCTCCATTTTGACTAACCCCAAGTAATTGTGGACTTGTTTTTGATGCTGAGTCTCTCTAAACTTCGTCATTGTTCAACCTCAACAATAACGTGCCCTCCATTAATAACATTACAGGGCATCCATAAGAAATAGGTAGTGTCAATGGTTGAAAGGAAGAGTACCGAAAAAAAACGTTCTCTCTGTTCACCATGTAAGTCCCGCGCCCCAAGCACAGTCCGCCGGGCATATATATATAGGCATAGCCTATCAGAATATTCAAACGAATTATATTACAATACTTTCGAGCAGTCATATCAAAGTTGCATCATAATCACAGAAATACCCCTTGGAAAGTTAGTGAGGATAATTAAACATATGTAAATCCTGAGAAACTTTGCAGTCTAAAAGGTTTGAAATAAGCAAAATCACATTCAGCAGACAGAGAAGGTTCTTTGCGAACGTCAAATGAATTATGATACAGTCTTATCTGAACGACAAAAAATTAGAAGAATGAGTACTTAGCGTAAGAAAACACCCGCCGGATGCTCAGTTCTGGTCAGAATTATGCAACTTTTCAAATACATTACTCTACTATGCTGTGAATTAGACGGTGGAGCAGCTGAATGATGTCGTTCACTCAGGTGAAAGAAGAGAGAAAATCATAGAGCAATTTTATTAACGAGAATTACTTTAAATCCAACACATGTTATATCATGTATAAACAGCCGTATACATTTTCAAGATAGCATATGAAATTTTAAAATGCCTCGCAATTATTGGGAAAGGCCGGTGAACAGTGAATAAGTAAATGATGAATTTCAAAATTTTAGATGCTATGCGGAACGTCACTCCTAAATCTAAATTAAGTACTACATTACACATTATTGTTTCTAATATTATTGCACGAATTAAGGGGGTTTCCGTAAAGAAATTCTAATTTAGAAAAATTAGGACCAAACTAATGGCCTACGAATACACGTGCCTAGAATCGTGTGACGTAGTGTGATCAGTCTAAAAGATTTGAAAAAAGCAAAATAAAATTCAACAGGCAGAAAAAGGTTCTTTGCGTTTGCAGAATGGGTTAAAATGCCATTTTTTCTGTACGACAGATAAAGTGAATATATTTGTATGTAGCGTAAGAAAATGCCTTCCAAATACGCAGTTCTGGTCAGAATTATGCAACTTTTCCGTCGATCGAATATTTACCATTGAGTTATTATGCCCAGGAATTTAATTCAAGCAGCCTTCAATACTTTTACACCAGTCCTAGGAATTGTTGTTAAGTTCAACCTAAGTCACAGAGTTAACAAAAACACTTTTTCAATTATTACGAAAGTACAGGAACTGCAATAAGAGAGTTTGCAGTAGTTTGAAGAAAGGTTTGAATCCGTATCACGATGTAACTAATAAGTTCAGGAATCGGGCGTTTAAATGTATTTAGTACTACTAAAATCCATCAAGAATTGAAATTGCCTGTTTTTCTTGGAGAATTAATATCTTTGCTTCTTGGAATGTTTTTCTCTTCACAAGGAAAACAAGTAAAACGTTTTCTGATGCAGTAGTAATCAGCTAAAATAAATATTCTGAATTGTTATCGAGGAAATATTCCAAAAAGATTTTATTAGGGTCTGGAGGGTGGTTTAAGAACTGTATGAGAGACTTTCTTTGTACACTTACCAGAATAATATGCCAACTCAAATGAATAGGTAGGTCTCACAAAATATTCGGACCATAGTCCTCCACAACGCACCATTTGGGGTCTCAGGCACGAACAAAGTGTACGCATGTAGTATTATTCACTATAACTTGAAATCATAATATCAACAATAATATAACAGGCGGAGTATGATCATACGAATAGAACATATCGCGTAACATGATTCCGGAGTTACCGAAGGAACACCTTCTCGCTAAAAATTTCCTTCGCACGGCTGAAAGAGGTATGGTACATTCGATTTCATGATCAGTGGAAGAGTAATTATTGACATTCCCAGTGACTTCTGAAACGTTTAACCACCGCTTTTGAAACGAATGGCAGATATAAAGAGGAGTCCTGTAGATTAATACAGCCTTTGTACTCTCGCATGGAATATATCTATTCTTACTAAGCAGTCCAGAATATCTTGCAATTGGAGGTTGTGGAAGTTATCTCACCGTCAGCAAAAAAATTCTGAGTGGATTTAAAAAAATTAAAATATATGAAATATAAAATTAAATTTGTAAAACAAGGATTACGCTGAGCTCTGAGACTTTTTTCCCAACAAATAAATCTAGCATTTTATTGGAAACACAGCAAATTATAGCCCGCAGTTCGTCCATTCCCAAATGGTAGATAGGCCAAGAGGGACGACACCGTTGAATCATCAATTTTAAATTTGATTTCTGACTTAATCCCTACATGATTATTTCTGTTCCAAATTAGTATTTTGGGCTTATAAGACAATATAGGAAGTTTAAAAAAAGTATTACTTTACTGCCACTGAAACTAGTCAAAATGTATATAGCATATAATTATATTGGTGTTACGGTGCCGCATTCATTACACGAAATTATATTTTTCGTCGATCTTTTTAAGAAAGTTCAAGTAGTAGTCTGTGTATAATTTTTTAATCACAAAATATGGCATCACTTAAGACAAATCACGGGAATGAGTAAAGAAACGGCATCATTCATCATCCATATTTCAATAGTTATACATGGGCTAGTCTAGGGAGACAAGTGACGTTACAGCAGCAACGGTGGCGCTAGAAACCATCACGATGTTTCCTAAATCACTCCGACTGAGGCAAACTTTATATTCTACCAACCATGGTTTACGCCAACTCATAGCGAAACACTACATAGAAGCAATCCAATACAGCCATAGGGTAAAAGAATTTCCCCCTTCAGAAACATTTCGGAGGAAAGAAATTTTCTCCGAGAAAGTATATTTAATCAGGCTGAATAAATATACTCGAAGAAAAGTTGGAAAAAAGAAAAAAAATGGGACCAAGAAGAATAAGTGAAGACTCTGCCCGAGTCTTCTTTTATTCTTCTTGGTTTCATTTCATTTGTTTGTCGGGAGGCTAACATACTCTTTAGTAAAAGATAATTATAGCTTCAACTTCTTAGTGGTCAAATGAGACATATTAACAGCAGGTTTAAAACTCAACATTTATTAAATAAATATACAAATTCATCAAATTATTATCATTCAGTCTTGACTTACAGATGGTAATTTTGACCTAAGAAAAAGCAAAAATATATACTCAAAAGACAGAGTCATTTTATAAAGCCTCATGATTAACATTAAAATATCATTAGGAGGCATAAAAACCTTTTGAACTGACTAAAAGTACTTATAATAACTATTTGTAGAATGTATGGCCGATTAATTGGCCCAAAGTGCTTCACTCTTATTTCGGCTTCGATGATTGCCCTTTTGGGAAGAGAGAACGATTAAGAGGATTGCTAATGACATCAACTTTTTTAAATTCGTCTGAATGCATTTTAGGTAGGTACCCTCAGTATGAGAAGGGAATACTTTTTTCACATTCTTGGAATGTATATGCAATACACATCAGGGCTGCAGATTTAACTGCGAAAAATTGTCTTACCCAAAATTGTTTCAAAGAGCCATTACAACGCTCCTTCTATAAAAAATGGGTTTGGTTTCATCATGGATTTACGTAATACATGAATTTTGACGGATAAATGAATTAAATACATACATACAGGAAAACAAAATAATAAAAGAAATGTTATAGTGCACTAGAATTGTTTGGTTTGAGAAAATTCAATCTATAACCTCGAAAAACCAATTGTTAGCTTGGGCATGACCTCGCTGAACGGTCAACGCCACAGAATACTAACGGAGATTCTTTTTTGTGCCACGTCATTGATGGCCAGTTAAAACTGAACGGCACAGTTCGCCATCATTCACAGTCAATTGTCATCTATTTTGTCTTCATTAGTGAAATCGCTGGCTTTGGCCGCACAGGTCCCATTCCCACTGTAATATTATAAACATTTCCATTATTTTCGCTTATTCTTGCCTTATGTTGGTAAACAATAATTTTGGTTTGAATCCAGAGGTAATCTTGAACGAAAGTCACTGGATTAGGCTTGGTAACGTGGAATACCCTTATCAATTAAATAATAATGATTAACAGGTCAAGTTCAATCACGATACTCATTACTCACAAATATTAAATTTAAAAGAAACATTTCCAAAACAATAAAGCCACACATCAAGATGACACTGCGCGGTGAAGCTGAAGATGTGAAAAATAAATATATTTGTAGATGAAACACATGAAATTAGTATAATTCCACAAGGCTTTATTAAAAATATACTTAAGACGCGAGATTCAACGTCTGACGGCATCCTCAGGTGAAAACCTAGAGTAATTTTTCGAGATGAAACATCGTGAAATAAGTATGTTGAAGTGTTTTATCGAAAGTATGAATTCTTTCCCTCAATCCACTCATGAGAACACAAAATATAACTTATTCTCAAGAAAATCTTTATATTTATTTCTATCTAGTCGAGTGGTATATATTGCGCTGCCCAGCTGGTGAGCGAGAGACTTACCGGAGAAAATTCGGGTCAGTCCTTTTCCTAAGCTAAACCATATTAAGCCCATAATGTAGCAGAGGGATACCATTCCCCAGAATTGTTTGTCGTCCATCGGGTCCATGAATGGGTATGGCCAAGTCCCTCTTCGATGATGTCCGACGAGTACTCTGAAAAGGAAATAAGGTAGATATGACACATGCCTTCGTTGCAATTACTGTAGCCATCAACCATCATTCCTTAGTCATGAGGAGGAGAGACTTTGTACACATCTACTTTATCTCTTGAAGGTTGTGATGTCATCAATAAAAGCACTTTCGCATTACTAGCCGAAGAAGCGAATGCATCAGTGTAGTCTGAGAACAAGATTATGACATGAACATCTGTTTCCGAATGAGGTTTAAAAAAATTTATATACGTGAAATTAAAGAAAGATTCAACATAATAAAGCAAAATGAAAAAGAAATTAAGCGATTCTCCATTTTTCTTCATCATTGAAAATTTTCCCTTACGCTTCGAAAATTTCTCGCCTGCATGAACTCGCCCGCGTCCGTCCGCATCCGCCAAATGTTCTCGACTGTGAATTCCGAGCGGAGCGGACGGAGACGGACGGAGGCGGACGGAGGCGGACGGAGGCCGGGAGGAGTAATATGCGGAAACTCACGGAATAACCCGTATTTCAGTTAGCCATATATTTTGGGAGGGAGGAAGCGGACGGAGGCGGGAGGATAAGTGTGTGCTGGGCTAGCCCGGATTAACCTTCGGCCGCCGCGCTGCGGGTCACTAGGCAGTAGAGGTGGGAATTTCGGTTCATTTTGTGGATTCGGTTCATGGGATTTGATTCGTGGCAATGATTCGGTTCTTTAAATCGTTCATAATGAACCGAATGAACCAAATCCACGAGTGAATCTCGAATCCATGTGATTCTCGAATCCATGTGAATCTCGAATCCAGGTGAATCTTGAATCCATGTGAATCTCGAATCCATGTGAATCTCGAATCCGTGTGAATCTCTAATCCATGTGAATCTCGAATCCAAGTAAATCTCGAATCCAAAGTGTGCGAAATAACAAACAAAAAAGTGAAGTGTGATGCTCCAATTCGGAAACACAAGACAAGGTGTTTCAAGGGTATTTACAGGGTTCTTATTGAACGATTTGGATTTGGCGGATTGCTAGCAGAATCTTCCACACAAATCCTTCATATTAAACGATTTGTGTGGAAATCCAAATCGTTCAATATGAACGATTTGGATTCGGCGGATTTGAATCTTCCATCAAATCGTTCATTTTGAACGATTCGAGTTGAAAACGTAGATTCAATTCATTCGGTTCATGCCATTGAATCGTTCATTCTGAACGATTCATTCATGAACGACACAGCTCTACTAGGAAGAAATAACTGCAGTGCATTAGCCACACGCACGGAAACAGACACAGGATCAGTCATTTCTCAACTTGCAGTGTTGATATTGCAGCTTTTAAGAAGCTTGGAACAACAATATTTTTATATTACTAAAACCAACTTTTTATCGTATACCTAGCTCTTTTTCTCCTAGATGGCACAAGCTCCAGAAATAAAATTCTTATGGTCCATGAACATAAGGTTTTATGATTTATCATTAATAAGGTTGTAAATATCATCTTTGATCCTATATTTTATCTAACATTCTAAAACACCGTCATTACGGTACACCAAATATTAATAGTTTTTTATTTTACTTTCTAAAAACTCCTAGAATATACTGATATTAAAAACACACGAACACTAATAATCTAAAAAACGGGGAACCAGTGAAAAGAAAGTGGTCCCAAAAATGACCGGTCCAGAGTGAACGAGTCCCCAAAAATGAACGGGTTTTGCACAACTCTTAGGTATTAGCTCATCTCCATCGCATCCATTCTCCTTTGCTCTGCTCTTCTTACTGCCCAGGCATCACAGCTACATAAGAATTCGACCCAAATATGAGTTTAAATAAATTGCTTCCTTCATTTCAGTCTTGTGTTGCTAGCTGTAAGCTAATTTTATTTATTCAGAAAGCTTAAAGCTGAAGAAAAATTATTGAAACGAGCCCTCAACGACTCACGATTAGCGCTCCAGCTACCTTAATGAGAACTGATTACGATGACTAGCCTCCGCAACGTCCTGATCTCCCTTCTATGCTCAGAATACTCTTTGGGGAACTTACACGATGAGATATGCGGTGAAGAGGGCCGTCAACTTGAAGGCGTCGCGGCGGAATCCGCCGTCCCAGACGCCCTCGGTCCGCGCCCGGATGAACAACTCGAGGGCGGCGATGGGCACGATGTATGTATGGATTGCGTGGTTTATCCACATCGGGTTGATCACGTCCAGGAAGTCTCCGAAGACCAGCCGGGGCGAATAAGAGTAGAGCGTCCAGAAGTTGAACACAACCTCCTGTAGAGGGGAGAAAAAAGCGCAATCGGAATGTAATGCGTCAAGATAAACTTGTAGCGTCAGCAATTGTCTCAGGCGTAACTTGGTGGAACACTTAAACGTCAAACATTCTTAAATTTAGACAACGCTACATTAAACTCTTTCAATTTAACTAACAATCGACCATGGTTTCAGTAAATATATATCAATGTCATGACACCTTCATAATCTAATATATAAAATAGAATGTTTGTTTGTTTGTCTTCTGTGTGTTCCAATGCCATTCATAAGATTACGATGAAACTTTGATGAGTTGTTGTGCGCGCGCCGCGACGGTTTATGAAATACTAAATCCATTGTACAATTGGTGGAGCGCTAGTCGTTTCTACAAATGAGTGATGGCTCACGAGCTTCTCAAATAGGCGAGGAACGACAAGCAACAACCAAGTTGGTGGTTTACGAGTTGCTCAATCATGTGCATCAGAATCGTATGAGTGAGATATAATATTGCTTAGTCTCATTATATACGTTTTGTTAATTATTGCATTCGATTTTTATGTACGCTTCGTATTCTCCTAAAATTGGATTTTTAAGCTCGAAAATCTTAAAAATTTGCACTACTTCAACAACAGAATATTTTATTTACTCGGAAACCGCAGCATAGGCAGAGAATAGAAAATCATGACATCATTGGTGCGTTACGAATTCCTGTGAAGGTATTGGACTCATTGGAATCCATTGGACTAGGTCTCAAATTCGTTTAGGCACCGATTTTGAACCCAGAAAATGGCAATGCAAAGCATGCCGGGCTTAGCTAGTGCTTAATAAATATCTTGAAACGATGGTCGGTAGTAAGTTGAAACAAAAGTGTGGAATAAAAAGTTTTTATCTTAGAATAAACATTTAGACCTCGGGGATTATGCTTGAACCGTTCGAGATAATTCCGGTCACGGAATTATAGTCACGCGGTACAGCAACGGAAGGTTCGAGATTTTGGTGAGTTCTATTCAATCTGATGTAAAATTTAAGCACCATTATTGCTGTAGTTTATTTTACGCTGCTGATTACATAACATTTATTGGCAATGTTGAAATCGAACAACAACTTTCCCGCAAGAAATACTCGATGGGGAAGGCCGCGTGTGTTTTTTTACGAGAGGATTAAAATCTACATATTTTCGTGCTTTTCGTGGTTGAGCCACGCAACTCAGTAGATACGTGATCGGAATTGTCTCGAACAGTTCAAACACAACCCATTTTGCTTGCATTAACCATGAGATGACGGATTTAATTTTTTTACTTTGAATTTTTTGAATTTTTTAAATTTTGATTTGCAATAACTGAGAGTTTAGGTTTAGCGCGTAGAAACAGACCGAGTTCCTTGAAGCGATATCGAGGAAAGAACGTTATTTTAAATTCCATTTTCACACAGAGCGAATACTTGTGGTAGTTTGAAGGGAAATATTTTTCCTTCTCAGAGATCACGGAGATTATTCTGATCATATAGAAGAAACTCAGCCACCGTCTGCAGATAACTATGAAGTAGTCGATCATTTAGCTATTGACCCGAATTTTTGTCTGATTAGAGATGAGTGCAGAGCTGACGTAATACAAATCCAGAGGTTAAAAGTAGTTACCAAGTGTGGCTAAACAGATCAATTACGTCATCAAGGATATGTCTGTCGGATACGAGTTAAATTGAAATTAGGTCGCTATATGAGACATAAAATAAATATAGTAACATTACGCCGAAAATCCTGTTATAATGTCTAACCTTCTAAATAATTAGTCAAATGCACGTTTTGGGGCTTTGCATCGATTACTTCCTTCCTCATGATGCGAATTAAAACGAATCAATAAAAATCTGATAAGAGAAGGGATCAGGTAAAAATTATTATGTGCGAAGTTAAAAATAAACAGAAACATTTGCTAGACGCATAACACAGTTTTGTTCAAAAACTTGGTCTTCGTGAAAAAGGAGGAGTCTAGAGTGGAGTTGTTTGAAAGTCTAAAATTATATTAAGTTTTGTGAAGAGGAAGGTGAATGTGTAAGTATTACATATGAAAAAGTGGATAAATGAGATGATATGGAAAATTAGAAAGAGGTAGCGGAAGTGGTTGAAGCACTTACTGACAATCACTGACAAATAGAAGAGTGAGATTGAGGAGATGACTGGATTTTTGGGGAGGCGACCGATAGTTAAGGTCATTTGCGCCATTGGGGACAGTCAAGGGAGTCGATAGAAACCCAACGTCGGCATTGGCCTGCTCTTAACGAAAGGCGCTAAGGGGACCACGGTCTCATCCGACAGACGGAGTACTGTACTTGAAGTGCCCTCCACAAAACACTCGAGATAGGATTTCCTCTGAAAAACATACTCCTCAGCAGGGATTTGAACCCTGGCCGCCCGTACGGTTAGCCAGTACTCTAGCTACCACACCAACCAGTTCTCCATTGAGGAGAGGATGCTATGTATTCACAGAAGAGGATTGAATGGGAATTATGGATGTTATGAAGGAATGATGAAGGCATGATGAACTTAATTCAACATGGATAAAGCACGGACAAAGCATTTTACATGAAGTTTTAGACAAGGAAAAAATGTTAAGGACAATCTTTTGATAAAGTTAAATATCTTGCAATCACCTTAAATGCAGACATATCGTGGGAAACACAAGCGACACAGCTAGAAAACTAGGAAAAGAAACTAGGTTTTGTTAAGCGTATAATAGGGAGGTCTTAGGATGGAAAAGTAAAAGAAAGATGCTACTTCGCTCAGGTGAGGTCACAACTCTAATACACAGCAATCATTTGGGACTCTGGATTTTAAGATTTAACAAAATAATAATTGAATACAAAAATACGAAGCTGCACGCTTCGTTAATAACTACTACGGGTGGGAATATAGTGCTTCACAGCTCTTAAGAATGAATAAGATGGAAGCCCCTAGAGACTCGAAGGCTACACACTAGGCTTAACCTGCTTAAGAAATTCAGAGCTGGTGTGTTTCAAAGCGACACAGAAAATATTATTTTGACACCACACTACATCGAAAGGTCTGACAAAAGCGATAAAATAAGCGGGATACATTGCCGAGCAGATAGGTACAAAAACTCGTTCTCTCCGCACACAATAATCGACCACAATAAAAACTGAGATCTACTAAATACACTCCCATAATACACGTCACCAGTTCACCTCCCAAAGCCTTATCCCCCTCACATGATTACACGGCTGGTGTCCCCTTGCCGCTCGCCCATGCGTCGGCTCGAAGGGAAGTATACCGATGTCGACATTTGTGCTCTCTCACTGTAACCGCCTTAAGATTGCTTTTTTTCAGCTGAATTTCGACTCGAATAATGATATTAATGGATAACTTTGATTTCAGTTTTTGGTGATAGCCAAGTCAGATTTTCTTTTCAAATGGCATTGAGTACTCACACAAGAGCACGGGAAGAGCAAGATGGGCAGCATCATTCGCCTCACGGTGCGTAGCTGCTCGTGCACCGTCGGAGAGACAGCCTTCGGGAAAAACTCCAGAAGATACTCCGTGCAGCACAGTGAGAAATAAATCTGTTGGATAAGCTGTAGAGAGAAAGGAGATGATAAAATAGGCCGTAGGAAACTGTCATAGTTAACAAATGTACTCTTTCCTGCACTCATTCGCATTCAGAATGTTCCTTATAATCGCTCGGCTGACGTTACATTACCACATCGCCAAAGCGAATTTCAGTTATTACCAGCATCCCCGATTTTTACAGCGATGAAGATAACAGTTTTATTTAACAATTCATTCCCATTATTCCAGGGTGTAAACATTGTGTGGTTACAGTCACACATTTGTAGATAATCATTTACACATTGCGCCACTATGATCGATATACACCATAGCTAAGTCTGTAAATGGTTTTAGAGAAATCAGCTGAATCCAGTGTGTGTGGAGCTGGTGAGTAGGTCATTACGCTTTGTGAAAAGCAATTTTTTTAACTGTCGACTCTTTTCAGGTTCTTCTTTTTACACCCTTCCTTCCTATGCTTGTGCCTCACTTTATTATGTATCATGATTTTGGAAGTGAATGATAAATTTTGATTTTCTCAAAATAATGTTTAAAGTTTTCTTATTTTATTAAAATCGCATACGTCACTTCGCTTATTTTATGATACATTACGCCGCTGTCAATCATGCCTTTCCGGAGTGCAAGTATTTTATTTTAAGACAAATCGGTCGCAGAACTCGACTCTACAAATAGTACATGCTGACACTGGAATCAAATCGCTACTTACTACACTGTGCAACTGGGGTGAGGTGAGAAAAAAGTCTCAAATGTAGGTATGAATATAGAACCCGAAATTCAGTCAATGTATTTTGAAATACTACTGATATCTTCATATTTCAACAAAAGACAAAGAACTAGGCTTCTTATTTTTGAGAAGATCATACCATGTATGAGTCAGATCAAATGCTAAATAAATACATATATAGAAGTAGGGAAGAGTGTTCCCCGCCTTAGAAGAATAAAAGCACAAATGCTTTCGTGGTACGGGTGGGTAATGAGAATACACAACTTTCTTTCGTCAAACCAAAAAATAAATTACATTGCGCGAGGTAGAATTTTGTCTTGAATAGTTATAGACAGCCAAAGAAGGAAATTATATCTGTAACGCTAAAATCATATTGCACTGCCTTGTATATGCTACACTTACAGAGATGTATGTAGATAAAATGTGTATTGGACCAATATATTATCCATATGTAGAGCAAAAATTATATACAAGTGCACTGAATCCTTATCTTCATATACATATAAATCAGTATTATATATGTGAATATTTCAACACATATAGTATAGTGAATATATCGACACAGCTAAATAAATGCTAAACATTATTATTATAATTAATTGGTCGTTATAGTCTCCCATAAGTTCGCGGTAATCATAAGGTTTCGATGCTGTCATAATGACCGAGGATTCGTAAGGAGTTGTGAAGTTTTTGTGACCATGTCCGTCGCCCATCGGATGAGTGACTGCGATACACTCGAGTCATGTGTACGCAGTGCACGGAATTACCCCAGGGTGGCGGCTTTCTGCATGCGAGCTAATACTTATTCCCCGTCTGGACCACGCAGGTCGGAATACACTTGATAATATTTAGCAGTGATCCCTGAACTCCACCGTGCACACCTATCACGAAGACTACTAGTTTTTACAGAGTGTGCGGGGTACATTCGCCGAATTTCAAATAAAAGACCACAATATTTACTTCGTTTTAAAACATACTTGGGTATTAACCTAGATGTTCTTCGGATTCTCCTGAGGTTAGGGTTTGATAACAGTTAAAACACGCGCAGAGAAGATCAGCAATATACGTAAAAGACCGTTATGAATGTCTCGTTAACGTTACCGATCTCTTACAAAAACAGGAATGGGAATCGGTTCCAGACCGTCGATTATAAACTAGACTACATCCATTTCGTAAATAAAAGGCAGATTTATTTTCGGATAAATTTATAAATATCTCACAAACTCCAATATAATACGGTAGATTAGATCATGAGAATAATTTAAAGCATTTAAAATGTTGTTTTTCCCGCGATCGAAAAGAGACCATAATATCTGCTAATGAGACTGAAGTAGATTAGTCGACTGATAATGTAGCTGAATAGTCGCATTTCTCCCTAATTCCCCCTTCCTGCTTGTTTCTTACTCTGCTAGATAGTACGAACATCACGTTTCGCATGATCCCTGCATGATTCTTATAACTCGTTTACTTCGTTGCAATATAGATTAACAAAAATATGTTATGTAGCATCGGTAGCATGACTATAATATAGTGCATATTTGCGAAAGTTTCTAGTACATTATACTGCATGCTGGTGATAATTTACCTCCTGCCAAAAATCTTTGAGGTGGATTGCCGGTAAATATGTAGAGGATTGTTTTAGGCGGAGCCGAAAACTCAGTCACAAACATGGAGCGTGAGAAATGGTCGACGAGAATGAATTTATAAGAATAGCGTGTTGCTGGACCAGTCCTATATTACAAGAATGATCGCTATCATACTCGATGTGCTACTTGATATTGAAATCAATGCGCCGCCAGTTTTATACTCACTCCCCATGGGATACGGTTGCTGTTGACCAATTACGTGAGCTTTTTTAATCGCAGTGTGATCGTCACTTTTTAAATCAGCGCCTCCAATAACTCCTCGCGATTGCTAGTAATTTCCTAGTCGTGAAATAAACAATAGCTGAAAACGCCTCAACAGTTGCTTTGGTCGACTGATAAACCAAAGATTGGTTCTTCAAAATTCTCCTAAACATGCACCACAATATGAGTGAAAGTATTGCTTCCTCGTCACACAAGTTCAGTAATCACCTGGAACCTTGAACAACAGCTCAAGTCTTCCTGGATTCATCCACCATCGTCAAACACCGGCTAGCAAACACATCTGGTCTTACGCTGGATCATATATAGTGTGAAATGGGCTTAAGCTAAACTGGGTTTAGAATGGGCTTAAAAGAGATTTTCCTCAAGCCGCATTTGACACCAAATTCGACTTTTATTTTTACATTTAACCAACTTCAAGAAGCATGGAGTACATATCGTTACCTTAGTGATGAAAACTCATTATGCTAAAGTTTGCGAAATTCAGCCGTTAAATAAACATTCATGAAATTCAGTTAACATTCGACTCATTTTTTGCCCCGCGGCGCTGAATGATAGCAATGCCCTAACAACCGAAGACTTTTTACGATCCTTCTAAAATTACTGCGGTCATTCATTAATACATGGTCGATAAAGTGAAAAAAATTCACATGGTTACAATCTATGCGTTGAAACTTCTCATTTTTCAAGTAAATTCCCACTGGAGTTCATACCCTTACTATTTTCTCCAGGAAATGTTTTAGCAAATATATCGAAAAAGACGAATGTAATTGGCAGATATATTTTAATGAGGATAAATTCATCGAGTTTTATGTAACAAAATTATTCACTCAAACAAACTTGAAATCCGCAAAATGAATGTAAAAGTAAATGACGCAGTATTATAAGCACTTCCATCTCTGGAGAGACCCTTAGGATGTTAACCAATACAAAAAACTTGAAAAAATATAATCGCATGAATGACTTTAACCACCGTTATTCCTGCCAGTCCGCAGTCTACAAGAGGCCGACAGCTTCTTTAACCGCAAGCGCTGCTTCCGAAGGGTGAAGGTCGCCTTCGAGGTTTTATAACTCGGAAAGAACACGCGCATGCATCATTTTTCGTTTTGCACTTCCCGTGTCCTTGACTCGCATCTCAAAAAAACACGAATCCCTTTTACGTGGCATAAATATCTAACTCGGACACACCGCAGCGAGAATTCTGCCATTGGTTAGGAAACGGATATAATGAATTCCTCTCATCGACTTCCTCATATGCTTACCCCCTCCCCAAAAAAATCAAGGAAAAGTGAGAGCCAGTTAATCAAGAGCTGTGAGTCACAGCGAATGAGGCGAGAGTCCAGTTGCGTCTGGAGATGTTTCGTTGGAGTGAGGGAGAAGGCAATGACACAGCGGAGTCGGCCGTTTTTTTTATCTCAAAGCGAATTATTCTGAAGGTCGATAATGTGTCGTGGCCAAAGTAATATCCATTATCTTTCATGCAGAAAATTATATATATATGGGGACTTTCCATTCTCTCTAATTCGCTGCTCACTTCGTATTATATCAGAGCATTTTTCTCCGTTCCTTATTATGTCCTTGGGCCATAATAAACGCATTAGGTCAGTTCTATGTAACTTCGACCCATGATAAGTAGACTCTGTATTTGTGCTTAATAAATTTCCATCATTATTAACAGCTCACGCCGCTTGTAGTGCCGGCATGATTCTGTTTCCTGCATGATTTGGTATCTATTATTATTATTTATGTTTAGCATTAGCATAACTAACCAGTAGTTATATCTTACGACTGTAATACATGCAAGCACTTCGTAGCAATCTCCTAGTTTGTGGTTTGATCGCGCGTTATTCTCCCGACTGCTTTTCGGTCTGCACTCAGTAGCTGGTGGAGGTTCTGATTTGAGCTGGGATGAATGCTGTACGCCTGGTGTGTAATCATTTCGTGCCACACAGTAAATTTTATGGTACTCCGTAGAGGTCGATGTCATGTATTATGTTCCATAAAGTAAAGCTAGCGGTCTCCCAAAATAAAGCCTGCTTGCCGTTAATATGTAAAATCAGCACATGTTCCCACGCGCATATGTTCAAGGGAATAGTTAGGGGAAATTTAAAAAATAATGAATCCTCTTGCGCTTTTGACTGTGTTTACTCTTCACAATAATATATTTCTGTTACGGTTTTAAAATAATATAGATCATGACAACCGGTACCTTTATCTTTTCTTATTTCAAATTTACTTCGAAATTTTTTGTGATTGTTGAGCTTCAAGGAACTTTTTAGCCATATCAATTTATTAAAAAAATCAATTAAACTGAGGATACAACTATTTTTCAGAATAATAAGTCTCCAAATAAAATTTAATATCGATTTACTGCGTGGTTGGCGAAGTATCGCTAATTTAAATCGACAGTTTTTACGCTACGTTTTGTCGCTAACAACGGAATGAAAGTACTTATTTTCTGATAGCTGAAGATTTATATTCAAGAAACCTCCAAAAACACTACATCAAAAGAAATTAGACATGTTAAAGACAAACCTCAACATTTATGGACGACAGACGGCGTAATTATTTTGCACAAGTAAGTATGCAATCAAACGTATGCTTAAAAAAACCGTAGCCAAGATCTAAATACGGCTGTAATGCATAAACCGATCGATATATTATATTTCTGAGTTTTAATAAATCGATATATCCAATTAAAATTCAGAATGAACTAAATTCTAATTATGAATTCATCTGAAGGTGAAGGATGACACCGCGGGAACCAGCGAACAAATGAGTACATTTATTTATAGTTCATGAATTAGATTGATTCTTTGGCTTCTGATATTTGTAGCTCAGTATGATTTGCGTAGAAAAGAGTAAAGAAATATTTTTTCTTCTTGGACATCTGTCGTCCACTAAGAATGTACACGAAATACAATATAGTTATGCATCTCATACACAGCATAATAAAATATTCGAAAAAGTGGAACATATTAAATAGATAAACAATCACAGATAATAAATCATAGATAGAATAAATAGATAAATTATCACAGAATAACTCATGGGGTGAATCTTTCTTATTGTTCCTTTTCTAGGACACAACGCTGGCGAAAACGTTTTTCTCAAAAAATACAGTTAGGTGGAAACTTTTATGTCCTTAAGAACACTGTTCCATAATTTTTCCCCGGAAACACGAAAGGATCTTTGGTAAGAGGTCGTTCTATGATCAGGGGAGATTAAATAGTCGGGAGCCATTCTGGTCGTTACATTTCACTTCTACTCCCAGAAGGAAAAAAATTGCAACAGAGCAGTAGTAGTTAGTACGCCAAGGACTACCTCAGGAATTTTGATAGAATAAATACTTGCACTTTTAAATTAATTGAAATTAAGAAATTATGCAATGGTAATGTTAATTTCTTTAGTTTGTTTCAGATTCTGCGCACCTGTCAGAGCATTTCAAAACACGCAGGGAGCAGAGGCGTTGTGCCCTAAGCAATTAAGGAACTTAGTTAATTGTTAACAGTATTCAATAATGTTGATTCAGTATAGGCGTCAAACGAGAACGTGTAGAGTTTATAATTACTCTGGAATAATTGCATTAATTAGATTAAGTAAGTTTTAAAGTCCATATCTTAAGCAATAAATTGATTCTCTTGAGAGCTCAAGCGCGTTAATTTGCTCCGCGCTATTGCAGGAAAGAAAAGAAGACTGCTGGAGGAGACAGATAAGAAAAAGGCAGTTTTGGAACTAATCATTTGAGGCAATAGGATGTCAAATACCGATCGCAAGAGAAGGTAGAATGCTCAGAAAGCTGGGAAGATCTTTCCATTTATTGGGGTGTCAGAAGGAATAAATATAATTATTACGTGCACGGGGCTGAGTTACGTTACGTGCACGTTGCATAGAGAAGTAGGTTGAGGGAAGTGACAGCTTAAAAATGTGCAAGATATTTTTAAACGCTCCATGAAAATCTATAACATCCGCTTCGAATTTATGAGTAATCGCCAAAAAAATGATACGCATTCTAAATGGATATCGCAAGCTGCGTTACTTTCAGCTGTTTGAATATGAGTTTATATCTAATTCGACAGATATGTGGTTGAATGTCATGATTAATTTCACTGCCCTTTGGATTCCTCGGTAGACACCCTTGACCTTGATCCCTATCTGACCACTTCATTCCTCCGAAGGCATCTCTTTTCCCTCTCCATTGCCTCTTAACTCAGTTCCCTGGACTTCGTTTCCCTCGGCTTCCTTATCTTTTCCACTTCCTACTCTCATTATAGAGGTAGACTTTGATTTTCAAAAGCCTCAACTGCCAAGATCACATTGCACCGTCTTACATGGGTTATTAATCCTAAGTTAGACTCAACATCCACAACAGAATTTGAATTTGAAACCATTACTTGTCCTTTACCTGAGGAACTGGTTACAGATCTGGTTACCAGGGGTAGCCTATCCTTTTTTCTTATACAAGTGAAAACGCTACAAATATTTTCATTCAACGCCCACATGATGATGTATATTTCAACCGCGGTTCGTAGCAGTACAATAAATCTAACTCAGATGCGCAACAGTATCTTTTTACCTCACTTTGATTGCTTCACTGATTACAGCAGAAACATACGTGGAATTTCATTTGTAAGTTGCGCGTCCGTTTCTTGGATTGATATGCCTTTTCAAATCGATGAATTAAAATGTTTCGTACAATAAAACAAAGAGCTCTACGAGAAGTAGTATCTCACTAAGAGAAAATTAAAAATGTGTATTGAGCCGAATATATAAACATTTCAAATGTGACATGGGTGTACATTGAGATATATATCTTTTTTGGTGGTAAAGGCTGAATTTTGTGAAAAAAATAGATAAATATTGCAATTTAAGTACAAAAATGTCTCGGGTTATCGTCATGGTGAGTACTTCAGAGCAGCTTATTTAGGCGCTTCATACAAATAATGACTTTACATTTTCCCGGCATATGATGAGTGTACAGTTTTGAGGATGTTCCGACGTTTCGATTGATGACAATGCCATCGTCTCCATAGCGTTGATGTCAATGCCCTGAGGACTACGGCAGGGTAAGGCAAGGAAAAGTCAGCAGAAGCCGTTAACCTGACCCGGTGTATAGCCCGAGAAAAATTTACGCTCGATTTTTCCTAAATTACTCAGATTCACTTCTCTCGTTATCTATGTTCCATAACATTTGAATGATAGAGAAATTAGCGTACTCCGTAATCTTAAACAGAAAACCAAATTAATAAATTACCTAAAATTTAATTGATAAATTTATTTCCAATTATTATTCTATCCATGTAATTAATGGCTCAAACATCACAAAACATCACAGGTAATCATGTATGAGAAAAGCTAAATGTATTAGCGGTCAAATTATTAAATACCTTCAAATATTGCCAAATTATTACAAATATGTAATACAGAGTAATTACAGCTAACAATGTAAGGAGAGTCAATGTTTATCTTCCCCGAATATTTCCTTGAATATATGCTTATAAGAACATACTCTGGCTTTACTGCATCAAGTCGGCTCTGTTTTGGAATACCGGTAGCTTCACTTTTTAGGATATGATATGGGAAAGTGTAAAAATAATTTGTCGGGCTCATTTCAACGTCTGGTAAAAAAACTAAGTCGACGAAGACGACACGTGAACCTTAATGTAGTAGGAATCAGCTGGCGCGTGCCATTCCGATCGAGGTCCAACGGAAATTTGAAGCAGCCGATTAGAAAGGTCAAACATACAAAGAAACACATCACCATGACTGGGTCTTTCGATCGTCAGTGAGAAGTTATTTTTCATTTTTTTGTCAAGGACAGGCGCTAGCGATTATTTTCAAACTTATATCACCAGACAGAGGCATCACAGACAATCTGTGTTTTGGACTTAGAAAACGTTCTTAGAAGGACAATGGCCTCAAACCTACATTGAAACAATGCCTTTATTTTTTGTCACAAGGAAAAGTCCTGTAATCACAAAGCAAAAATACCTCTTCGACCACAAAATGAGCTAAGACACGGAGAAGAGTAACTGTGTTAAAGCATAGTTTTTGTAGGCCTATATGCCGAGAAGAGTAAATTTGTGTCACAAGGGTTGTGTCTATTCACCATTACACTGCTTTTCACAACCTGCCACCATACAGTTCATTTTCATTTTTTACCCCGTAAAACTCAAAATAACAGCTCTGAAGAACGCATCTTAGGCCATTATGCAAGGCTAGCGAGGAAATAAACATGGCTTGTGAGATGAATGCATGTGTGCAAGAACTTCTCATGGTAATACGAGTTGAATGTGTCTAAAAAATTATTTCCATGCAGTTCAGCCTTGAGCGCATAGGCGGGAAAGAAGGTAGTAAGTGGCCGGCATCGGACGGTTTGTAATTATTCAGCGTGAAGGACAGGCCTTCAATGCTTTGTGAGGCCATATTACGACCAAAATATTTTTTCTATCGGTTATAATACTCAAGGAGGAAAATATTTCCGGTATTATAGATTATTCGGAGACTCAATAATGTTCTGCTGACAATCTATTGAAAACACTTCGTATATTAGCAAAGCTGCTTTTTGCAGTAACGTTAAAGAAATGAGAATAACGCCTCGACCAAAAATTAATCCCAGCCTCGTGTATGATATGTTTTTGGCTAGAAAAATACTAATGTGGCCAAGTACTGGTTTCCTCACCACCTTTAATCCTACGCATACCAAGGAAACGTATGCCAGTATTAAATCTTTGCTGTGGCCTAGATCAAGATTCCACGATAAAATCCTTGATCAAATGAAGCTCTATGACATTCGAGTAGGATGGCCATGGAGTAATGGCACAGAAACTTAAATGTCGACATCTATAAAACTGCTTTACAAATTTACTAGCCTCATTAAGCACCGGAAATAGTTTTCTGAGCATATCTGAAGGCGGACTTGAGGTGGATGTAATTAAAAATGAACGGAGCATAAATTCAACAAAAGACGCAAAGGTCTTACTATTGATCATTGAGCACTTATCGTGAAACCTGTGATAAGTAATAAAATTCTATGACAGACATTCAATGGATTGTGATAAACTATTAGTCACGACTTCAAATCCTGTCTCAGTTGGAGTTTGTATTAGATTCCGTTCTTGATCGAGCGCACACTGAAAAAACAGCGAAATTGAAGGTACAACACCATGATTTAGATAAATGAAGTTCAAAAAGATAAGTATCAGGCGTGATATTTCTGTGATTCATTAAATAAAATTCACAATAGTGATAAAAATGTCATCCTTACTCCCCCTCAGAGGTATTAACTAAGCGACGAAACGCGAGAGGCTGGGGAGAAAAGTATAAGAATTTTTCCCACACACCAGCCTTGGCCATAGGAAATACCGGCATAGGAAGTAGACACATTTGAGGGAGTATGCTTAAGATTTTCGGGGCGCCCACTGATACGGTAATACTGCCTTGTCCTTCCTAATACAAACGACATACATCCGCAATGCGGGGCTCGAAATTGATTGCGGCCGGGAGAGAATTCATTTATGAAGGTTTTTCTTTTATGATCCACCATCATAAGAATTTTCGCGGCTGGACACCTATTTCCCCAGGGGCCACATCGTGCCTTTCAGGTTATATCTACCACTAAACACCACTCTCGAACTGCCGCAAGGGGGTGTCGCCGGCGGTTTAATAGCACCGACCAAGAAGAAGGAAACGGGAAAGTGGTGAGGAGGAATTTTTACGTGACGGTTGATGTATTAGTGGATCAATCTGTTTTGAATGTAGTCGTGAATGGTTGGAAGGAAGAATTAACCCATAGAGCCGTGTACCAAAGTATAAAACTGTATGGGGTATTCAACGCAAGATACTTAAGTGGTCGTGGCTATGAACGACGAATAACGACGAAATATGTTGCGGTAGAAATCCATTTTCTCTCACCTATGTTCATAGATCAAGGTAAGTCATCGTTTGGGTTGAATGGGAGATCAGGTAGCGTTAGTCAAGACGTTTCACCAGGGAATTCAGCGCACGGCGCATGCGCAGACCGCCTACATAGCCTCCCGACGCGCAATTTTCAAAGCCGTTGACAGCAACGTTTACCCTCATTTTCCACATTTGACAGAAAAACCCAAAAATCCCCCTTTCAAGACGAAATTTTTACCAGCAGGACAATGCTTATCCCTCAACCATGAACTGAGAGTCATAAATCGCACATCTCAAAGCTATCAGAAATGAAAACGTCTCACGGTATACCACGGTTTTTCGATTATGAATATTTTTTCTGGATCATGGTGTGATTGCTTGCCATGATCAACGTTTTCGCATTCAGCATATTACCTTGCTTCATACCTGTGGAGCAAATTAAAATATTCTCCCATTCTAAGGATTAATGAAGGAGTTCTTCGCTCCTTAATATATTACAAATGTAAAAGCATTGGGTAAATATGAGGTGTGCCAAGCGTCGGAATAAATATTTGTGGGACTAAATGTAAACAGATCACCAAGGTTGTTGGCCTCGACTTACGGGTTGGAGAAATAGGAGCATTGGAATTCTGAGCGTTTGATTTACATTTTTCGAGAGACAGTTTTGAGCTGTAGTCCGTCGTTCAGTGCTCATTTCGAATATATAATGCGATGAATCTTTGTAAAATATACTTGTTATAGATCTGTATTTCCCGAGACATATATCAGTATCAAAACCACCATTTGTCCCGATCGCCAATAGACTCGTAGATTGTTAAGACACGAATGTACGATCATTTGTTTAAGATTGTGTGGAATAGCCGAAGTATTGAATTATAGAGATATTATGTTCTTTTCACAACCCAGAATACAAATATTACGTTAAGTGAGACCTTCATCATACGATTGTAGCCAACTAACATGATTTTGTTGCACTTTTTTGTCAAATAGATGTAGCGTAAAGCAAAATATATCTCTCCGAGTGAAAATTAAAAATTTATAATATACATTTCCGAAGAACGTAAATGGAACATAAAAGTTGTTCAATCGAGGGAAATTGAGCTCTTTGTCCTCTTTAGATAACAAAATAAAAAGAGCCTCCAATGGCCGTAAAAATTGTTGTAAAAAGAGTATCCATAGAATGTAAGCAAACTTTCAGCGTAGAAAATTTAAGTATGATGATGTCAGAGAAGATAGTGCATTTTCAGCTTTCCGCTGCTTTGGTTGCTCCTGTCGAGGCAATGGTCTCGCTCACATTGCACAGAAAGAATGAATGCGGTGGAAACCAGAAAATTATGGGAACCCACGTTCAAATAATGATTTCCTGGATCATCATTTTTTTCCAATCAAGTCAACCAGCACGAACGGAGACTTACACGAATGGTGAGAGAAGCCAATCAGCACGGCAGAAAAACTACGAACGGCAAAATTATATAAAACATGTGCGAAAAGGTGAAAGCAAAATACGTGAAGTTTTTCATTGGTAATAGATGTAATTTGACTTATATTCGATTTCACTTCGTCATCTTCAAGTGAAGCTTTCAAAATACAGATTAGAATACACTCAAGAAAGCTGGGGGGTGAAGGAGGATAATCGGACCAATCGGGGCAAGTTGAGTAGGGACAAGTGGTGCAAAACAGAAGCTGTTAAGGAATAATAATGCAAGATGCACTTTGTATTTTTTCATAATTTACTTTCAATTTTATAATGTATAACAAGTTTCGACGCAAAGGTGTCACCCTCCAGTATTAATTTTTCGGTAGCATATCATAGTAAATATAGTCAGGTATGGAGTGGGGAAGGTGACTCCCTACCTGACTATATATACTATGATGTGCAACCCAAAAATATGTACCTGAGGATGACGCCTTTGCGTCGAAACTAGTTGTACGTCATACCATTCAAAATTGTGAAAAAATACAAAGGGTTTTTTACATCATGATTAATTTCCATTAAGTCACGCCTGAACTCACAGAGTTCATAATAATGTATTAAAACGCATTAACCCTCGCTGCACACCCTTGAGGTGGCTTAATGGACATTAAGTAGATGTCGATTGTAATTTTAATACCTTCGCATATACATTTCCGCATCATCAGGGCTTTCGATTAAGCCATTGACATGAGTTCATGAACATGTTCAATCATTGTATTCAGCCTGCTCATTCAACCATTGTTTAACAACCGGCTTTGTATTCAACCTGCTCTGTCCATTAACTCACTTCAATAGTTTTATCTTAAGGCCTTATGATGCAGAAATGAAACTGCGAAACATTGGCAAGAGGTGATTATAACATTTCAAGACCTCCAAAATGATTGTAGGTATATTGATAATAATTTGTGTACATTACCAAGTTCCAGACGGTGAAGTAGGTTGCCGACCCATTCAGCATCCTGTTCACCATTGGATCGTCTCTCGGTTTCCCAAGTTTCTCGAAGGCGTGCTCCATTCCCAGGAGAATGTTGATGTCGACGGCCGCGTAGTACAGGACGATCCCGAAATGGAAGACCCTCTGGGCCAGCTGAAGACAGCCTGAAGATGAGGACATGGCGGCGTCGGTTGGGACAGCGGTGGATGGCACTAACACTCCTGTAAATCCCACTGAAGTTTACGAGTGCGGGAGGAGTACCCCAACGTTCTAGTCCGCCGACGCCGTCTCAGCGATCCGACCTCATCGGCGGCCTTTGGCTGAGTTCGGCCGAGAGAGCTCAGTCCTTCCACCTAGCAGTCCAGCTGCTCGCGCTCGAAGAAGAGTATGGGGAGAGAGAGATATCGTCGACTCTAGCCTCTGGCCGAAGGACGACTTGGTCGCCGGGATGGGTCCGAGCTCCTAGCGGCGGCGAGGCAGGGGGTCAGGGGGCATTGTGCGATAAATTAAGGAGAAGAAGCGGCAGGAGTTCACAGCTCGCTCAAACACGCTGTCATCATTATGCGATATAGAAGCGGATGCGCTAACGAAAGGGTGGGAGAGATAATTGTTGGAGGTTGGAGCGGGCAATAACTTGGATGTCGTCACTTTTCTTCCTAGGAGATATTAACATGTACAGGGATCGCTGTTGGTCTGGCGGCGACCAGTGATGGAGGGCGTGGGAAATGGAAAGGGGGGGGAGGTTCAAGACACCACGTGTATGTTCTTGGGATGAGCCGGCGCGGAAGTAAATAAATTAATTGAGATTGATGTTTGGGAAGATATAAAAGTTTATAAATCCTTGCATTGCATGGGCATTTGAGTGATATAATACAGCACATAATTAAAGGAATATAGTGTCATAATCATGACTAGTGCCTCATATTTTTAATTAATGCGGTGGTATCCCGCCGAACGACCACTCCTATGAAGCGACCACCCCTCTCAACGACCTTTTTTCAGCGGAACCGTCGGTGGTTGCTTTATTCAACTTTCACTGTATGTGCACGTCAAACTAATATGCATTAAAATTTCCCCGGAGCAAATCAAATTTTGAGGAATAAAACACCCTCTGAATACTTAAATACAAAACCGACGCTTTAAGAGTTTTTCCGATTTTTTCCAAATCAACCGCACGTTCATTTGCATAATATCCTAGAAACTGACCCCCTGTCGAACGACTACCCCTATTTACGACCATATTTCCGCGGAGCCATCGGTGGGTGCTTTATACAGGGTTCACTGTACCAAAATATAAACTGTTTATTCGACTAGTTTTCGAAAATTTAGACAAAATATATATTAGTCGTGGTCCATGAAATTTGGTACGATTGCGCGGTCTACAAAGGCGTAAAAAAATTTAGGAAGTTCGAACTGACAGATTGCGTCAGAAATGTGGCTGTATGTGGTCCTTATGTTTTTTCAATTACTTTTAAAAATAATTTGTTTGCTCCGCATAATACTCTTTCTCAAATCATTGGGAAACCTTAGGTTATAAAGGCGTCTCCACCGAAAGACGTGAAGCAATTAATTCGACTTAAAGCCTTAAATATACATATTTAGCTAATACCTGAAAAGTTTAGTCATTAGAACAAAGTATCTCTCTTTCCCTCGCTCTAAAATAATTTTATTTGCTTAATGGTTCTAACCAATGGTTGAAATTTAACATAAAATTCAAATTTGGTATAAATTACGATTAGATAAAGCTTTCATTCATCCTAATTTAGTCGATTGGCAGAGTTTTTGGGAGTTTAATCTCTCCAGTTTACATAGCACGGTTTTATCTCAGACATTGATTTTAATACAAGCACACATTCCATCGGTGCATTACCAAAGCAGCGATACAAAGCTTGCCAGGTCGGTGCGTCTTGCCTATCTGGATACAAATGATTACGTCGAGGCTTTTAGTAATGTGATTAGGTCTTTTTATTTGCACCAGTCAATTTCAGAATAGCGCCTTTCTCAAGGCGCTTGAGAGCTTCTATTAGAGTATAAATCGTTTTTTTAATGAAAAAAGTGTGAAAATCTCCTTAAAATGCTTTCTTAATCCTGATGAGTTCCTCCCTAGGCAATTAAAGCCTTAAAGTTTCAATACCGCAATGGCGTTTATTCTAAATAAGATAAATATCTCCGCTTGATTAGAATATTGGATTCGCATTCGGTAGAAAAACTCTCAACTTGATGAAGAATTTTAAAATATGATTCAGCATTGCTTGGAAGTCATCAATCAAATAGGTTGATGCCATCGTATCCCGCCAAGTCAGTTTGTTATTATTGAATATTTTGCCTCGCGATCGCACTTTATTAGATACTCAATGGCATTATGGCGAAAGACGTGAGCAGCTGACAAGCCTAGAGGTACATAGCTCATTTCTGTATAATGCATGATGATTTACACGCTCTAAAGTCCAAGTGGCGCTATTTTCCATATTTCAGAACATTGAGGGAAATGAAGGGGTGGCCAAGACACAGAGGATGCCTCCCGTATTACCAATTCACCGGCATGTATTAAATTCACTCCATATGCGAGCATAATACCAAGAAAGCTCAGTCTTCATCTTCCAGTCGAAAGTTCTTTAAAAAGGTTTTGATTTTGCTCGTTTATGATTACAAAGGAATGAAAATGGATGAGACGATTTCCCTCGAGGATAGCAAACTTATCCTATATAATATTTGTATCTAAGTCAGAGCGAAGGCGTATAATTACATGTGGCCTGGTTGGAATAAGAAAAGACATCTGAAAACTAGTTTTGCCTACTTGTAACCAATGTGATAGCCTTGGCTATTGGTATACATTCTGTGCTGCGTCACAATAGTGAATAACGTAATATTACATAACGTTACGCTACATATTACATTCATTATGCGCTTACGAGTTCAAAATGTAATTTAATCAGACGGCTGCCGAGTTTCGATTTGAGCACATCATATTTTATCCTCCATACGATCACGAGAAAAGTAAATCTGCCAGTCTTTCGAGGTCCTCTAAACGGGAAAAGGAGGAGAAGTGCTTCTTTTCCAAGCCTCTCCGGGTTTTTATGAAATTTCTTCTCGTGTTATAACTTTCGTAGAAGTTCAACCACTTTGAAAATAGGTTCAATTGCGAAGCGAACATAAATTAAAAAGAACAAGCTAGAAACAGGTTTGTTTCTTCAGCACATAAACCGTTATGATTATGCAATGCACATGACTTTCAAAAGCATATAATTTCTGACAGCAGAAAGAAGAAGATTACATCGTTCCGTCATATTTTTATGTTTCTGTATCGAGATATTTGCGCGATCCGGAAGTAATTCTTTGAGGAATATGGAGTGGATTTTACTGTGTCGTCAAAAAGAAGAAATAAAAGTAACGAGCGTAGATGTACTCATCCGACTGTCGACTGTTTTGTTTTCCCACCCAGGATGTCTTTTTATGACTGATTGTTTCATGCCGTTCTATTACACATGTATACTCCTGTCCAAAACAAAATTACCACCTCAGAGCCTTTTTTTCTAATTCCCGAGTTGACGTCGATGTGACAACGCCGAACCACGCTCCCTTGCGCGGGAAAGCAACAAACGCACGGGATGGAAAAGAACGTACTCGACGAGAGGGAACACCACTCGGTGAAAATTTTTGACCTGCAAGGGATATTTCTGGGGTGGGGTGGGGTGAGGGTGGGTTGGGTCTATTGTATCTGTCCTATCCCTTCGGTGTCGGGGTGGGGAGGCATGGAGAGAAAGGTAGGTCGGAAGGCGAAGTCGCAAAATCGTTCTTGTTTTCGGAAGCTACTGGAATGAAAGACAGAACTCAAATAACCATTTCATGTCTTCATTGGCGCACAGGAAACCTTCTATGAAATTGATGGGTCTTCCTCGTATTAGGCCGCAGAAAGTCTATTACCGTCGCGATCAGAGGTTGAATCCGATCAAATCCAATGTAGAAATCATTTTTTACGCTTACATTTCTGATAACAACAAGTCGTTGTCTATACCTAATGCACATACACTTGCAATATCGGCTCAACAGACGTCACACACTGACACGGGCAGCGTATGATCAGCGTCGTCTATGCTAAATACTATTGCCTCCTGAAGTGGCTGAGTTCTGCCTTTACTTTACTCGGCGCTGCGAGACCGCCCTGAATCTAGCACAATTCAGCATTAAGTCACGAATGACGCAACTCCCGCCGTATACCCGCCTGCCGCAGGTGAGCTCTCCCGCCTCCCCCTCTCTCGTGTTTTGGTTCAGCAACACAATGCTTTTTCTGCGGCCCATCCAGCCATCGTCTCCTTTCTCCCGCGCTTGAATTGCATCGATGCGTAAGGTAATAATACTCGCACCTAACTGCTAGGACTGACGCGCTGGTGAAAACGCCGGGGAGGACGGCGACGGAGGAGGTGGAGAAACTGGATGCGTGCCAAAAGAAGGGGAGAGTGTCGTCCTAGATCCAGATGCGCGCACCGTTTAAGTTCAGGTGCACGGCCGAGAGAAATCAAAGTTGCCTGACGAGGCACGGGAGGGCGGCATGTAAACATCCTGCGGCCGGCTAGTGGTGAGTCTCATGACGTAAAAAACTGGCAGCTGTTTTTACTAAGTTGTAAAATAACGCCGTGAAATATGCTATGGTGATTGGCATTTGGGAAAGGAAAGTGCATCGTTAGCTCCGGCATGTTGAGAGAATGGTTGAAAGTTAAAAAAAAAACTAAACAGACCTATTATTATACAGGAGTGAACGGTATGAGAGGAAGGAGTAGGGGGTAGAGTGTCATGATGGAATGTGTTGGAAGAGACTTCATCAACCACGCTGAGAATACCGTCAATTTACGCGTTAAAAGAGCTCCGGAAAATGCGGCCCGTGTCAATTGTGGTATTCAAAATTCATTACGGCCAAAAAATTTTACAGAATTTTTTAAATTGACAAATCTTTTTAACCTATGATTTTCCGCCTATTCGACTAAAACTATGCTTTGCTCTACGTACTTCCTGGTAGAAAGTGGAGGACTTCATTTTTAGGCATCTAGGCAAAATGTTTGAGAAATAGTACCTCTCTTTTATTACTCATGTCAAATGTGCAGGCAATTATGAACATGCTATGAAAGAAGTGAAATTTAAGAATCAGATACAAAATTTTTAAATACAGAAAATTAGGGGTCTTATGGGCAAGAGAGCGGGAATGGAGTAATACCTGAGCATGGCAGAAGCAAAGGAGGTTTTCTATGACAGGGCAGTGGGGAAGAGAATATTAAAAGGGAGCTAGTTTTCCAGGTCAAACGCAGAGAATTAATGTTGCCAAGAGACGAGACAAGACTTGAGTCAGTCACGTCTCAGCCTCATTTTCCGAACTTTCAGTACTCGTCATATGAGCCTCAGTCTCTCCTGGTTTTCAACGGAAAAATAAATGAATACTTGTTAAATATAATAAGACCAAGTTTTTGTGTTGGATATAGTGACTTAGAAAAGAAAAAAGTTATTCTCTATCTCTACACGAGATCTATTCGATGAAATAGAAACTTTTAACCTTTCGATTTAATACTAGAGATAACAACTAACACATGCATCAATCTTCAAGCTAAATGTGAAAATAAAACTAACTGAACATGTAAAGTTAATGATATAAAGCTATCGTTAATAACGGAGCGAAATAAATATATAATTGCGCGTTTTAAGAGTAAAAATGTAAGGTTCAGAAATAAACTGATAGTTTAGAACATCAATTGGGTCTTTAAAAGCATAGTTAAGCATCATATTTGGTTTGGTATCGCATCGCAGTAAACCGCATCACCTCACCTGTTCAGGTTAGCCAAATTAGACGCCTTTTATGTAGACGAATTATGCAAGCGTCATTTTACCAATAAGCTCTCCATAAAAGGCGTTTTTGCAGGAACATGTATGGATGTTGGGAAGGTGATTAGGATACCAACCATGTAAGGAGTTAAGGAGGTAATTGGGAGGTGAAATCTTGAAGTGTAAGTTAGGTACTTATTTGTTCGGCTATATATCTCTCTTATTTGAGTGCTTCAGTCGGACTAGATATGTGATGTGGCGTCAAAATCACAATCTCTATGTCATACTGAAACACACCTGTTCTGAATTTCTCAGACATTATAAGCCTTGCGCGCAGCCTACAAGCTAGTTAAAATAACTGCACTAATGAGATAATGTTATCGTTTGTGTGTCCCTTTTCAAAGATTCACTCGCAATTGTAGAGTAATCGTGTGAGTGGACAACCTTGTACAACACAGTGATATATACACGAACGCAGTGATGTATGCAGCCTGTCTGCACTTTTTAAGCCTCACATAACTGGGAAATGATTTTAGTCGCCGCGTTGAATGGTTGGCGTTGGTTCCTTCACTAAAGCGAAACGTCACATCACAAAAGGATGCCTACTTCACACAGAAGAGAGCAATTTGCGTGAGGAGTGGTAGCATTGGACTTTGCAAATTTCTCACGATTCTGATACGGCCCGATCCTGGTGTTGGTTCCGATCCGGTTGGTTGGTTGTCGATCCTGGTTCACTGGAAGGGTTGTGAGCGCATTCGACTGTCCAGCGTCTTATTTTTTCGACTTTCTCCCATCTATGTAAGGAGATGTCAACAACTTCCAGTAAACAAATCTATGTATGCGTCATGAAAAGCTAATCCTCCATTGCCCTTTTCTTTTCAGTTATTCTTCCGCGCAACTCTTCATCTTTCAACATCTAATTCCTACGGATGCCAGGACATTCTCTAAAATAATAATACTCCTCATCAAAAGTAAAATCATTTTCTACACGATGGTCTGGCTCACGGTTTTTATTTTCATTCTTTGCTTGGTAATCACATAAAGACTGGTAAAAATTACTCAATACAACTAACAATATTCTCTGGGTACTTCTCGTAGCGGCATCGTTCCAATTGACCATATATTTGAAATACTCGATCCAAAAAACCCTCCACGCACTTTTATTGTCAATTGACCCTTCCTTTACAAGTTTATAAGTTCAGGTGCTGTATTCCAACTCCCACATTTTCGAGTCAGCACGTGCTGCCTCGAATTATTCAGCATCATTATTACACCGGCTTCTTTTCACTGCGATTCCCTGCCGTATGAGACTTTGGCCCGACTAGATATAAGCTATCGAGAGTGAATCGTGTTAAATGAGGTCACCTAGAGTCCGCCTAAGATAACAGCGCAGTTCAAAATGTGACAGTCATATATGACAGTTTGAAATGAAGTCAATAACTAAACATATTCAACGCCATTTCTTCATGAGAATCATGTTACATGAAAATCCGTGAAGGTGGCCGTTGATCAACTTATACGATCGTTGAAAGATTGATCACTTTTCTTTATTTCTAATTCAGATGAGAATCTTTCAACTGCCCTCGGGCGACCCCAAAAGGAAGGCACGCATCTATTCCATGTGATGCGACTTCAAAACTTTCGACCGATTTTTCCTGTCAGAAGAGCATTATGTTTCTTGAATGAGTGCTAGGCAATATCCATTTTTGCTGATACATCCTATTTACCGACTAGGATCAGTTTAGAACGGTGTAAATCCAAACACGGTTTTCATTTTAGTCATTAGATATATCCGAATCCCATTTAAAAAAAATCTATTCAGAACAACGAATATATACGCAAAAGAAGCAGCTGATGGTGGTGTAGGTCATAGTATAGAGTTTAAACAGAGATTGACATTATAAATTAAGCGGTTCATCACCATTCCTTTTCAAGTGAAGCCATCTACCGTTAAGTGTTCCAAATTGGAGTCGGTACGGTTTATTTCGGTAAAAGTTGCCAGAAAAGAATTGTTAAAGTCCCATGAATACGATAGGTAACATAAAGAATAATTATCTAGCGACCCCGTCCATATGAAGAATGAAGTAATTTGGCCGCCCAGAAAAGGTATTCAGCTACTGTCGCATCACTATTACACCACACTAACCACCAGACCATCTACGCCAGTTTGGTAGATGGAAATTCCATTGCGTCGTGATGGTCATGGCAGATATTGCCGGTATGAATATAATTAATAATAAAAAACTAGGGCATATGAAAGAAAGACCTGGGCGGATTATTGTTGCATATGACCTTGAGCACGACATAAAAAAATAGGGCATTCTATTTGGCTAGTCAACGAACGCAGCGGTACGCGGTCTCCCCTCGTCAGCTGTCCCCAGCATACAGCTGTTCTACTAGATAATAACGATAATAACCTTCGACGCCACGTAATTTCCTAAACCAAGAATAGATAGCGCTAATGGCGGTGTAAGTGGCTTTAAGGTACTAATTTTCATCGTATCCATAGCGCGGATAGCGCTAGCAATGAAATACCGCCAATTTTAAATATCGCTGGAGAAAATCTCCCATTATCATCGATATTTTACACAAATAAAGTATACTTTTTGGCTTCTCATGACTTTTAGTGCATTTAATCCATAGCTTATTACAAGTACCCAAAAAAGAGTTTACTTCAATTTCGTTGATAATATTTTATTAATTTCTCACCCTCTGATTTATTTCTCATCCTCCGAGATGAACAAATCATACTTCCTGCAATTTAGGACGAAATTAACGACATTTTCCGGAAGACCCAATTAAAGCTGATTCGACACGCTCTAAGTTATTCAATGCCATAATGTTTTTTTTCTCTTCACATCTATGTCTGTACTTAACAGCTTATGATATCTCCTAGGGAAAAGGTTATTCCAATTATGAAATAGAATCATCCCGATAAAATTAACACATTACCGAATGAAATGGAAAATTTGAAGGATTATCTAACAAAAAATCCATTGAATTAGTCAATACAGTTCGGAATGGAATTTTTTAAATTATTTCTCTTTAAAAAGTGAGACATTCTGACAAAAGCATTTCACAACCTTGAGCTATACAGGATTATTATAATATCCAAGATCAAGCACCGTAATACAATATAACATTTTATACGTCTTCTCATTCTAAGATTTACAACTGATGCATCACCTAAATTTTAATGCAAGACCAGACCATAGGTCATGCACATTATGATCTAATGTTCAAATACTGAAGAGCATGAGAATGGTAACCTCCAGTTCCTCTCAGAGAGAACTGAATGAGGGAAAGAAAGGGACTCTTGTCAATAAGGATGGTGTTTTACTCAGCATCAGTTATGCTGACAATTATCTTTTTATGAAAGCATTGTGAAACAACAGCAACTGGGGATACAAGTGTAACGCCTTGGCGTTTTCTTTTGGTAGCGCTTTTTTTCTGTTTTCTAGTACACCTTCTATCTCCTCTCTCTCCTCTCCAACAATTCCCTCTCTCCAAAATTCAACAACTCCCTCACAACCAACAACGACCATCTAAAATAATAAAAATTAAACATTAAAATACAAAAATAAGAATTAAGAGAAAACACACAAAATAAACAATAAACTTATTAAACATAAAAACACACGAAATAAACAACAAATCAAGGAGTGTGGCATTACACTAGGACCTCGATCGAGAAGGAGAAGAATAAGAATAGTTAAAAGTTCTAGACAGGTCCTGTGAATGTTATAACTATGATGAAGCTGGGAAGCTAGAATATATTTAAACATAGAGCAGTTAAATAATGCAATACTATAAACTGAAAAAAATGCCCACCCAAATAATTTCTTAGCAGTCTAGGTATAGAGAGGGTGGGTGGTTTTGCCACATTTTTCAAAGCGCGAAATGTAATACCTATCAAAAGTGGCCCAACCATATGGATATTACAGAAATAAATTTGTTTCCAAATAGGATAATATCTTCATTGAGAAGTTTGCCTCAAAATTTTGACATTTCAACAGAAAATATCAAAATTGCCCAAAATTTTAGTTCCATTAAAGCGACCATATTTTTCAGTGAGAAGATGTTACTTGCGATAAAATCTCAATATGCCAGTTGTATGTCCCTCGGGGACCAGAGATGGGGAAAATTGGGGAAAATTCAGTACAATTAAATGGTTGTGCAGCTCCTTGCTCACCAGGCCAGCGACACTTGCCGAGCAATCAAGTACCTATGGTCCATGCTGATTTTCATGAGGTCTTCTGGACTGTGATAAGGTAAGTCACATTTGATGTATACGAGTAGCGAAGAACAAGAAGATGCATTGAAAACAGTGAGCAAAAGAGGCAAAATGAGGTGTGTGACCAGTAGTGATGCTAATATGGAAAGCTTTGGCGAGAACTTTACATGCAAAGCTTATCCAGTTTGTCTCTGCCTGAGAGGATCAGTGGGGAAGAGGTGAAAAGGGAAGTGCTGCTGTAGAAGAGAGGAGGGTAGGAAGGTGGGGGAGGTCATAAAACCAATTATATATGCCTTATCACATTCCAGAAGAGCTCACAAAACTCAGTAAGGTACTTGATTGCTCAACAAGCATTGCTGGCCAGCTGCCCGAGAAGATGTACAACTGCTTAATTGTACTGAATTTGTCCCCTTTTTCCAGCCCCAGAGGAGGAATCATTTGCCCTTTGGGGGCATATAAATGGCATATTGAGGCTTGAATGCCAGTTTTCACCATGACATCTTCTTACTGGACAATATGGTTACTTTAACTGAACTAAAGTACATGACAATTTTAGTGTTTTCAGTTGACATTTTGAAACTAGAAAAATTTCTCACAAAAGATATTATCTGATTTGGAAGAAAATTTTTATCTGTAAAGTCCCAGTGGCTGGGTCACATTTACCAAGTACCACATTTTGCTCCAAGAAAAACATGGCAAAACAGATACAGAGTTGAGTAAACTCATAGCAATAACTAATTGGAGGAAGGAATGAAGAAAACTGGTAAAGGGGACAATGAAAGGATATGGAAAAGCTGCAGAAAGAGGAAGAAGTGGGTGCTCTATACGTTAAAGTGAAAAATGTTAACCAATGGTAAAAGAAGGAAAACAAAATTGATGATAAAGGGTGGACTAGGGGTGATAATTGGATGGGAAGATATTTAGGTCATGCGAAGGAAATAACAGGAACAGGAAATGGGTGAGGGAATGCCATAGGCCTTGACTGAGGGGAGGATGTTGGGGAAGTGAGGAAAGAGAGAGGAGGACATACCTTTTGAACTAAACAGAGATAGCATACACACTGGAATGAAGAAAGAAACAGATTAAGTTGCAATGTTAAATCAGCTTTAATTGAGCGTTCCTGATAATGTTGTCAATTTCATCCTTTATCATAGAGTTTAACATGTTAAACTCAGAGGGTGGGAAATAAATGTTAATAATTGAAGTAAAGTCTTTCCTAAGTAATTACAATAAATTGCAATAAGCTATCACTTAAGTGCAATGATTGTGGTGAAGAAGCATAAAAGTATATTTTTATTGGATAAAATATTAAAAAATAGTGGGGTATGGGCCATCCAGTAGTATATACATTTGACAGTGTTTCATTGCTAGTGCCATATGTATGATGAAAGTTACTTCCAACATTGTACTCGAGGTTATAAGAGTTGGAATCTTGCATTCTATCTCCATTAGTACCTACTCATGCAAGCATCAACACCATCTATGTGTAGTTAAGAAGGCATAGTGGTTTGCAAATTTCTATAAGATCTAATTTTCTTTTATTTAAACCTACCTTAACCAGTATATAACTTAAATAATAATAATAATATAAGCCTTGACATACATTTCTATGGAAGTCAAATACAACTTCATTTAAACACTGAATGCATTGTCTCAAACAGCGGCCTCAGAAGTGGGGGGGCAAGAAGGGCCGAAAGCCCCCCAAAAGGAAAGTTTATTCTTTTTGCTGATGCCTGATGGTACCACTGACACCTCAGGTGATGAACAGCTATCCATTTGCTTCCACTATGTCATCAAGACACCTTTAGAAGTGCACAAAGTCTTTGTTGGCCTCTATTGCATATCAAGTGGGACTCCGTCATCTGGGAAGATGACAATTTTTGATGTTCTACTGTGGCTAGAGCTGAGCCAGAATTTTCTTTGTGGACACTGCTTCGACAGCACAGCTACCATGTCTGGAAGACTTAATGGTATGCAAAAATTGATTACCGATGAGCAACTAAGATTAATATTTGTACACTGTTCGAATCATGCGCTGGACTTTATCATTCAAGAATTAGACTACCAATGTGACATATTTTCTGATAGCCTATGTTGCATAAAAGAAATTTTAAAAGCTATCATATAGTCTACTAAAAGAAAGCAGACTTACAGCGACATCGTTGTTGAACAATGGTTAACTGATTCTGGGTCTGATAATATTCAAGCCCCTATGATACTACGCCTATGCATGGTATGTCCAACTTGTTGGTGTATACGCACTGCTGCGTTGCAAAGATTCCTGGAGAACTATTTAAGAGTGAGGCAAACCTTAGAGATCATGCTCAATGACTGAGCATAAGGCCTCTCTTCGGGGTTACCTGGGGAAAATGGGAAAATTTTCCACGGTCATGGCTTTGAACATTTCACTTCTCATTTGTGAACCGCCGAGCAGCTTGTGAAGGCTTTGCAGAATGAAAATTACACTGCCACTGGAGAAAAACAGTCCTCTCATAGTCTGCTTGGCACATTCGGTGCGATGAGCGAGTTGGACTTCAATCGTTTGTGGGCAGAAAATGAGACACTGAACAATGAGCACGATCTTAGGCTTATGATTCTGGGCTCCGAGGCAGTTGGAACAGCTTGGCGGAAGAGCACCACCCATATCCATTCAGCTAACCACAAAGGACCAGCTTCGGAAAGACTACATATCTCTGCTGGATTGGGTAAAGTTCAAGCTAGCGCATCGATTTGATCAGCCCGGTATGATTCAGCTCATTAAGCTTGAGCAAATTTTGTTTACAGGTAGTCCCAGAGGTGTCAGAGAACTCAAGGAGGCACTTGGGGTTCATGAGAGTAACTTTAACATAGCCGAGTTGGCCTCCCAACTTCAAATTACAGACACCATGTTCCGTGAATCAAAGACCCTAAAGCATAATGCCGATTCATTGAAACTGGTGTCGCCTACAATGAGGGAGGATCTCCTCGAGTAAGTGATACGCCTCATTATTTTGCTGTAGACTATACCTGCTACATCTACTTCTTGTGAGAGATCCTTCAGCGGTTTGAAAAGGTTAAAGACCTATATGCAATCCACTGTGCGGCAAAAGAGATTAACACACCTGCTTTTACTCCATACACATAAAGACATTACTTTGAAGCAGTTGCTGAGGGATATTATGAATGAATTTATGAGTAGGACCACTGAACGAAGGAAAGTTTTTGGAATTGCTTTCGATCCTTCGTAATCTTAATCAAATAACATGAACAATATAGTTCCTATCAAAAATTATAAGAAATGAGTAGATTTCATTGATAAAAATTAAATCTCACATGTTTCCAGCTTGCTTTTTCCCTTCTGGCACTCATTCTAACACCTTTATATGCAAAATTCTAGTCTCCAAACCCTCCTATCCGCAAATAAATGTGAGCCCTTTTCTTAGGAGCTGGGCCTTTTTCAAGGCTGGCCCCTCCCAGCGAAAATAGTTCTGACACCTCTGGTCTCAAATCATTGCATTGGTATCAATCACTTGCATTTTTTCATCAAAATTGGTATGTATTTGAGTAATGTGTACCAACCAGCGCCATAACTTAAGAACTGCACATTGAGCTAGAGAAATTCATCTCGAAGTTACCATATCTATCACACCCATTTAGTATCCCTCTCCTATATTCTTTTAACAAATCAACAAATAAAATTATTAATGTTCACTAATAAATGAACCATTACAACTTGGGATTTACAAGAGCTGAAAATTCTATCTCAACAAAAGTTCAAAACATAAAACTAAAATATCAACATCAATGCCATCAGAAGCATGCATTACATCAGAAACATTGCTACACAGACAAAACCATTTCACTGGGGGGAAAATATGTTGAAATATACTATATTCACACTCATTATGCTTGAATAGTTGAGAACTTATCGTCCATAAAGTGTGCCTTATGCTATAATCAATGACCTGAGGTGAATCCATACAAGAAATCAAGGCTCAAGTTAGATTAGATATATTGTTGGTGGAGTTCCTCCAAGGAGGACCTGGGGCATCTAGACCTATTGGTCCTTTGTGCTAACCACCCGTGCTTGGTTACCCGTGGAGTCCGATGGCCTTACTGAAGGCCAGCATATCCTCTATGGGAGTAACCCTGATTTCAGCCGGATCAGGATAAGGAGATCCTAGATGCCTTATTCTGGTCCTCATCAAGGCAGGACAGTCACAGAGAGTGTGTGAAGTTGTTTCGTCCTCTTCTTTGCACCATCTGCATCTGGAGGAGTCTGCCAGCTTCAAGAGATGAAGGTGCCTCATGACCTGATAGTGTCCAGTTAGGAGACCCACTATCATGCATATTTGGCCTCTGTTTAGCAATAGAAGTCTTCTTGCTAGTCCCGGTTTGGGTCCTTCTATTCAAAGCTTGGCTTGTCTGAGCCCTTGTGTATTTCGCCCGATCTCAGAATGGCGGGCAAGGCCCCACTTCTTGATCTCAGTGATTCCTGCTAAAGATGCGATTGGAATGTAAGGCTCTGGTCCTATCGCTGTGTGGTTTGAGCCTTCTTTTGTGAATTGATCTGCAATCTTGTTTCCGGTTATACCCTCGTGTCCGGGGACCAGAAGAGTTCAACTTTGCCAAGACTGTGCAAAGAGTTGAGCACTTCACGGCATTCATGAAGAAGTTTTTAGTTGCACATTAAAGATGCTAAGGCCTTTAGAGCCGCTTGGCTATCGGTGCATATGTGGATTGGTCTCCCCTTGAGACCTGATTCCTTGATAGCGTGTGTGCACATCAGTAGAGCAAACACCTCCACTTGAAAGACTGTATAATATTCTCCAAGTGAGATGGTGATCCTCTTGTCTGGGCGCCTGTAGTAAATCCCAGCCCCTGCTCTTCCTTCCTTCTTGGAGCCATCAGTGAACCACACCTGTGCTCCATTGTGGAGTACTTTGTCTCCCACTTTTATCCACCACTCCCTTTCTGGAAAGTGGATTTTGAAAGTGTGGGGGTGATTTGCAGAATGAGGTTATCATCCCATCTGAGCCCATTTGAACAATAGGGCTCAACTCTCTAAGCTCCTGCCATATTTTTCTGTGTCTGGACAGGTTTCCCCTGTCATTCCACTAACCCTGTCTTTTTAGACGATATGCTGCAGCCCTAGCCTGTTTCTCTACTTCCACATTAAGTGGAGCAAGGCACAGTAGGGTCTCCATAGCCAGTGTAGGGGTGGTTTTCATTGCCCCCGTAGTACCCATGCAAGCCATTAGTTGTAGGTGGTTGAGCTTCTTCCTTGTGGAGCTCTATCTTGCTTTCTCCCACCAGACTAATGAACAGTGTAGAAAGCTAGGTTTCACCACTGCAGTGTAGATCCAACTGATCGCTTATGGTTGGAGTCCCTAGGTTTTGCCTAGTACCCTCCAACAGGTCCATAGGGAGGCGCACACTTTATTGGCTTTCTCCTTAAGGTGTTCTCCCCAGTTGAGTTTGTAGTCCAGAAGGACTCTGAGATATTTCACTGTCGTTGAACGTTGCAATATCCTTCCTTGTAACAAAGAAGATATGATCCCTTCTCTTTTTTTCTTGTTAGTGAAGAGAAAAAGTTTTGTTTTCCCTGGATTTACCGTCAGCTTACCAGGTTGTAATTTGGTAGCCTGTCCAAGGTGGTATGGAATAATGCTGAGGGATGGAGGATTGGGGAAGTTTTTTAATTATTAGACAAAATCGTCTTTAACACTTTTCTGGCAATAAAATCTTCAATCATACACGTTGTCGACCACTGTGTTATCCATATTTTTACAGTTAGTTTTGACGGTTTGGCTACTATGATTTATGATCAAAGTCTGAAAAACTAATTCTTAAAAAATAGAAATAAAATCTTAAGCAAACTATTGTGCTATATAGGGGTACTTATTAATACTTAATACAATGCTACAAAAAACCATAAGGATGTGAGAGTTTATTTATTACGATACCATGCTTAAAAAAGGAATAAATAGTAAAAATGAGAATCGTTTAGTTCTTTATATTTTGTTAAAGTAACTGAAGACTTCTTTCATATTTCGAATTAAGAAAAAATATAGGGAATATATTGAATATTGCACTCCTAAAACATCACCGATAGATCCTGTATCTAACAAAATAGGCAGTCAATTTACTGCAAAGACACTATTATGATATTTTATACCACAGCTATCGCGAAAGCTTATGGCATTCGGATGGGCGGCATTTGTGTTGTCCACGTCATACAAATTCCATATTTTGAAATGCACTCATGCATGGCACAAATACTATGCCTTCGCTTTCCCCTACGACCCTTTTCCTTACCCCTTCCACAAAACTTTACCCCTCTACAACATCATCTGTGCATCCAAACGCCATAAGCTTTCGCGAGAGCTGTACCAGTGAAATGTGCAAAAAAGAAGGACATCTAAATAAACCAAACATTTTAAATTAAGATTTATCTTAAATTAAATGGAACCCATTTACATCATTATTCATAGCACTTATTTACAAATTATACTGGTAAAAAACTCAAATAATAATAATAAAATAATACAGATAAAATTAATACTGGTGGTGGTGGTAATATTTTGACTACCATCCTTTGATGTCCTTTATACAGTAGTAGTTTTTTCTTTGCTCACTTGACAAAGCAAATTTTTCTATACTTTCACTATTATGAATGGATTTTAAAATGTCTTTTTCTGAAGAAAGGACAAGCATGTCGGATAGCCAGACATCTCCCATACTGCTTCTCAGCCTATTTTTCACAATTCTAAATCTGCTCATATCCCTCTCTGCTGAGCACCTTGTTGCTGGCAATGCCAGAAGTATCTGGTATAACATCGTTAGGTAAGGAAATAATTAAATATTTAATAAACACCTCTAAGGCCCAATGAATCCTTTCTTGATCCATTGCTCCAGATATCTTTGTTCTGCTATATTAGGATCTGTATTTGGACCATCAGGCTTGTCACAAGAATCTTGAGTGTCACTTTTGTCATTATTTTGGCTCAGACTCTGGTCACTCAAGCTCAGCACATCTGATAAATCAGTGCTCGGGTAGCTAACTTTGTACAGTTGACTAGGTTAATACATTAACTTTTCACAAAGTTCTTCACCATTGATACCATAATACACAAGTCACTGACGGGAATTGTCCTTAGGGTACTATCCATATTTTTAACAACATTGAGTAAACCTTCGTGGGAAAAGTAAGTCATTTGTTTGACAACATTCAGAGAACTTTCTGGAAGCCGATCCTGTGGCAGAAGACTTAGGGAATCAAGGATTTGAAAGTACACTTCTGATCTTATTTTCACTGATTTCACTGCTGATCTTATTTAGAATGTGTACATATATATTGTAACATTTTCCTTTGTCTTCCTCAGAACGCGGGTGCAGAGTGCTGGACTTCAACATTATCAAATATTTATGATAAGCTAATATAGTTTTACAGTAAAAAACTGAAAATAGCATTATTCTATTATATCTAACTCTCCTACTTTGCCTAATTGCAACCCATCTCTAAAAATAATCTTACTAAAATATGAGAAAATATATTTGGATGGAATGTTTCATATGCAGAGACAAAGTTACTCATGGAAGGGGAGGAGGGTACAAGGGGTTGAGACAAATGCTACGGTTGTCGACTAAGAGAAAGTGGGGGTAAAAAAATCACCGTAAAAGGCAATGTGCACTGTATGCACGATCCGAAAGTCTAAGCCTTTTGACTGTACTGTGATATGACCTGTTGGCAGATGTTGGGAGGAGGGGACAGGAATAAGACTGGAGGGATGCTGAGTCAGTTGTGCTCCTGGGTTGCGTTCGGGGATCTTATGGTGGCCTCGACGGCGACGTGGTGCGACAGCCAAGGAAGAGTATAGAGAGACGCGACCGAAATAAAAAACCTTTCGGCTGGCTGAATGATTCTCTATAACTGCATGATGTTTTTATATACTACACTTAATGCTTAACATTCATTTATCGTTATAACCTTTCGATACGTATATAAATTACTATAAACGGGTAAAAATGTTTACATTAAGTGAATTTCTTTATGCATTTTAAAAATCCCCCCAAATTTTTTAATCCCCCCAAAATTTTTTCTATGGCGCAACTTGCGCCATACATCCCCCTGTGGGCGGCCCTGATTACGTTTAGTGACCTTAGAAGATCATCACGATTTCCAGCTATGGCTGTGATATCATCTGCGATGCGGAGCATGGTTTATTCTTCTCCGTTTATCTTCATCCTGCTCAGTCCAATTTCTTGTGCTTCTCTTATGGACTCCTCCAAGTACATGTTGAACAGTGCTGGTGAGAGGTTGTATCCTTGTCTCACTCCGATACATGAGATACGTTTCATGGTAGGCTAGATGCCAATTTCCGCGATGGTTTTTTTATTAATTTTCATTAAACGGATGATAATATAATCATAATGTAGAGTTATCAAATACCCAGTGGCAAGTCTTACCCTTTCAAACAAGTATTTTGAACAAACTCGATAAATATACACAAAAAAATCGGCCGTGACTACTGTGAATGTTGTATAATATCCACCGGCAGGTTACCGAAAATTTCTTTCGCTCACATCGCCCAATTCATCGCCGGTCATGTTCACATGCGTTCTAATTTGCGCTTACTTCCTTATTTTCATTTATTTGTTACTTTTGTATTTTAAGTTACATTGAATTTTTTAAACGTTTTTTACTTCATGTCTATGCTATTTTTTACATATTTATTATTTTTCAAGTGCTATTTCGACTTCAGCATTTGCGTCTGGGCTCCGTTATGTCGGCGTGTTGTCAGTGTTATGCCGCGATACGCACAGCGGTGAGTGATGCGGACTGCTGGCTTGCGGGGAGTAGCCGTAGTAGCTCATGTTGGCATCAATCACGCCTCCTTGCGAGCCGACGAGATTTTGGGATTTAAACTCGGAGGTGAAACGCGTCCGCACCGCATCCGATGTCAACTTACGGCTGTCCACTTGTAGCATTGTTCCACGGACTGACCGCGGTCGCCATGTTTGGTACAGGATTGACTGCCTGAAGAGGAGACTGGAAGTTTTGTGTGAGCATAGGGGTGGAATTTGTAGATCTTCGACCGGTACTCGGATCGTGTCGGGCCCCCCTCAACCGCTCTGGGGAGTATTATTCCGCTCAGGCATCAGGACGGGATTATCGAGCACTGTAGGTATTTCTTTACAGTCATTGTAGTAAATTAGGGGAGTAGTATATGAAAGTAAGGAAAATCGTAAGCTATAAAAGAAAGCAGATGCAATAGACCGCTAAAGATGGAGGGGATATGTTGGTGCGGCTAAATATCGACTTAGATATAAATGGCCCTGAGAATAAGTAAGTATTTTTTTAGGCTGGAAAAGCTTCATTAAGTGGGATTGACGCTCGAAAATATAGGCGTGATTACAGCTTCCGAGTCAATCATTGTAGCGTAGATCTGCATGGCCGAAAAACTTTAGGAAAGCTCAGATGAATAGCTGTAATTTACACTAAAAAAATAACTCCAAACGCGTGATCACATTTAAAAAATAACTCCAAACGCTTGCTCAAGAAAACAGGGTGACAGAAAAAATATTCTTTCGTTGTAATTATAGAGAGAATCCAAGAGAAAATACACCGAATCACAGGAAACAGCATCAAGCTGAATACTATATAAATTTAGCAAGGGTTGTTTCTACAGGATATAAAATTTATAGACGAGATCAACCGGATAGTGCAGGCGGAGGAGTATTCTTATAAAATTTGAATGGTGTCGCATACATATTTGACACCATTGAAATAGGAAGCGTGTGGTGTATTATTAAACAAAAAAAAACAAAAGAAATTTTCTAACATATCATTTAATAGACCAGAAAATTCCAAAACAGACGTTTTAAACCAATTATAAATTCATATATCATTATTTACCTCGAGAGATCGTAAAAGAGTATTAATTATCGGGAGAGATTTCAACCTCCCGGCTATAAATTAGGAAAAGTAAAGTGTAGAAACACTTTCCAGGAAGCGTGATATAAGTGAGGCATCAATCAATACACTTTCAAATCACTCTCTTCCTCAAGTGGTTAACGAATCTACGAGAGAAAATAAAGTAATAGATCTTTTAGTTGTCAGTTACCCTGCAATGATTATGTATGCATTACAGTTTAGAACTTGAAATTCTCCAATTTAATACAGATCAAAAATTTTAGGAGCACGGAAACCTTCCCATTTATCTATGTACAATGGGTTTTAATATCACAATCAATATTCAAGTCCAGAAACGATTAAAGGCTTCAATTTGCTTCATTTAACATTTGAGTCCCTTGATTCATTGAAGTTTCTTGATTTATTCGAGTATCTTCAATCATGATTCATTTTAATCACTTGAGTCTCGTGACTCATCAATCAATCTAACTTATGAGTCCAATGATTTAGTCAGTTAATTGCATCATTAAAGTGACTCGAGTCAAAATGATAGACTCAATTAAATAATTTTATCCAGAAACTGATCACTTTTTCGCCTCCAATGCTTGGCCGATGGTACCGTATTTCTCCGAACATAAGCCGCACCCTGTTTTTTGGGGTCTCAAACAGGGAAAAAAGTTAACACGCGAATTTAAGCCGCACCCTTTTCAGTGCATCCCCTCAGAGCGTAAAAAGCAACTAAAAGACGACACGAGAGGGCCTTTTCTCGTGCCGTAAGTGTTGCGGATTGTTTACAGCCATTCGGATCGTGCCGCGAGTATACAACACACTGCTGCAACCTTGTACCTTGCCCCCTCCCGTTCGCCTGGGCGCGCCCACTGCAGCCCTACTCAGGCACTACGTCCGACGTCCGTGGCTCAGAAGAGTTTAGCTGGCGTCCGCGAGAATCAGAATGGCTGGTTTGCTCAAATCCGTCCTTTGTACGAATTTTTAAGAAAGTTCTCGACTTTAAGCCGCACCTCGGATATAAGCCTCACCCCGATTTTGAGGCCCCAAAATCGGGAAAAAAAGTGTTGCTTATATTCGGAGAAATACGGTATATTTAAGGGCATTTTAAGTGAGTATTGGGGCAGACGACGGAATTCATTAGCTTCTTGTTCTCCTACCCACATATACGGGCCAACAAATGGACAGAAGGCACCCTATTCATTACGTATGCCTGTTATTACGACTGTCTCATCAACCTTCAAGTACAACCTTTTGCTAAACGTCCGAAACCCCGACGTCAGAGGCAATCTGATTCAATCATTGATATCTTTACTCCACTTACGTGTTGACTGTTATGTAAGGAATGTTTACTGTCATCTCTATAACTCACAATTTCAGACCAGCATAAGTCGATGAGAGTGTACTTGTTGTGCTTATATTCTGTAAAACCCATGGAGTGTCATCACGATTATTATTCACTTAAACTAACATTATGATGAGTTGTGATGATCAACACTAAATTGCAGATGCTTAATGCAGCTTAATGCAGCAAAAATGCTTAATTGCAGAAAGAAAATTATTTAATGCCCAAGTTTTAGTATTCAACGTTAATTTTAACCTGAACCTACCTGAACGAATAACCAGAATAATTTCAACCAAATCGAAGAAAAAAAGTCGTTATACAACGTTGTTAAGAATGCTCAAGTGGAATTCTGAAAAAGGCGTATGACAATTAACGTTGGTGGGCCTCTTTCAGATCTTGAGCCGAAATAGCATGTTGATACCCATCGATTTTATCGAATATGACTGAGTACAGGAAATAGAAATGGACTTCTCAGCTTTAGTAATAATGTAAGCAAAAAAACCATTTGAAATTTTCTATTAGTATGAATGGGTACAAAGGAGGTACTTCTAGAGTACCTTAAATCATTCCGTTTCGCTAATCCCCAGTATTGAGCCGCTTTACTTCTTGAACCGACGCTTTAAGCCATGAATGTACTATGAGAATCGTTAACCTGATGCATTAGCGCGCGTTAAATTTATTACTGGTAAACTCGCGGCTCGAAATTCTTCAGTTACCTGCTTATTCAACAAAAGAGATGATGCTTGCTTACGCCGACGTAAAAGGATCCAATCGAGTGGCATCATATATTTTAACATCCCATTCTTGAACTAACTCCATATTCGTTTCAAAATTCCACCAGCTAACGAGACTTGCGGTTGCATTGTCAGCACACAAGAGGAACGTCATAATATTTTTAGGATAATATAACATATTCCTACCTTTTCCAATCGGGTATTCTAATACTATCGGCCGGTCTTCAGGTGCTGCGCCCGTGACCACCCCTGGAGTACAGTTTCCTTCCGACTGCTATCAGCAAAGAATCCAAAATTTGCACAATTTGATAACGCATGAGATAATGGTAAGATATATATAAATTTTGGGTCAGTCATTCTTAGAACCGAGATTCTAAGAATGATTAGACAGAAATTCGGGGGCAACGGTAGCAATTGAAATGACTCCACCTTTTAAACGATGCCAGGAAGGAAAATATTTTCCAAGTACTTGGAATTGGCAGTAGATACGACGATAAGGCATTGTCAAGTAAATCCGATTCATTTTAATGGAAAGCCAAATAATTTAATGCTCATAGTTTCAACAGCATTGTCTGCATGTAGTACAGTGCTTGTTGCCGAAATTTCGACCACTGGCAGGTATTTTCAGTGTTTTCATTATGCATTAATAGCCGAAGTTAAATTCACTTCTATGAATATAGTGATGTACATTTTGGTGGGACCTCACCACCTGCCAAGGTAGCTTGAAGGCTACTTAGTAGATGTAGTTTTCAAATGATTCAAAAATGATTCTAGGCAAAAGGTGGAATGAGCATGATGAGTCTTAAAATATAGATATCATTCAGAATGTCAAGCTTTTATTCAAGAAATCCTCTTCCGAAATGCACATTTATCACTGATAATTTCCTCTTAATAAATCTACAATGATGAGAACATCATCAGGAGAGTGAACGAGTCCACGATTGTCCATCAATGGCTAATTAGAATCCACAATTCTAAAACAAAAAATATCTAGATGCAACCTGAGGCTGGGTTCATAGAAGAGGCTGAAATTCTAACATTCGTGTGGCGAGAAAGTTCTGTTTGAGCAGGGGAGACGGTTTTCTTTCTTAATGTAGCCATAACCTTCCCTGAAAAAAGGGATACCCAGGAAATCGCACAACTAGGGTTAGTCTCGAAACAAATTGATGGCATCCGCCAAGATTTGATCTTCACACACCCTGGACAGCGAACTAATGCAACACCCATCGGGAATGAAACAGTAAAATTTCCTAACTGAAGCCAAAAAGACCATGCCATAATATGGGGATAGATGAATGCACCGTTTTAACGTGTATCGCATGAAAAAATGGGTAAACAATCTTAGGATTGAACGACCAATTATGAGGTAATTAAAAACAGTTGCACTTTTTCACGAAATTTTATAGAAAAAATGAAAACTTGACAACTCGTGTTTCGGCTCACTAAACAGTCATGTATTATAAGCCAATACTTTACTATATATTATGAGGGCGTTTAGTTTGGCAAACATGCTAACGTGCTGTACATGAGTGATGACTTAATAAGCCACGACACGTGTTAATTTCAATTCTTGAATATAAATTGATGGGTAAGTGCTACTATTTTTTTTAATTACCCTGTATGTCTCTTCTCCACAAAGTGACGTCTAAGGTGACGAGTTCAGCAGTGAACATAAATGCGTCTAAATTTTACAACAATCGCATAAATAAATATTTTCAGATATTAAAAATTTGTGTTAACAGATAAATACAAAATAAATTTGGAACGCTTTGCAAAATTGGTGTTTTCTATGATACCATAATCTGAATGAAACTATTATTTATCAAGAGATACAAATCGACTTTAACTAGTGATGAATGTTACCTTGTTTCATCCGTCTTGTTCTCCACCTTTGTTACCGATGCACTACTTATCGCATAATTATCTTTATACTGCGGACCAGAGTTAAAAACTGTATCACTGAATAATAAACAGAGCAATGAGATTCAACAACCAATCAATTCCTCATATTCTCCTGGCGTAATTAACGGTTTTTGTCCACAGAATTGCCACAAGTAAGCGGATGTTTTCGTTAGACTGTCACTAGGAAGTAAGGTAATTAGATACCGAGGAAGTGATAGGCACATAGGCACATTAAATATTGGTGTTTTCTGGCAATTGCCTTAACAAGCTATACCTATAAAAGCACTACAAGTCGATGAGAATCAGGTTGAATTTTACCTCCAAAGCTTTGCTATCAACCAAATCTGATCTGTATATAAGCTCAGCAACTTATAAAATACGGAATGTAGGAAATGTTGGGTGCTGATGCAGGAAAGTGCAAAATAAATATCTTGAGCTTAGTTTCCAATTCATGGTCTAGACTAGCGAGCGACAACCTAAAGCACACGAACAAACTTGTGACATGCCAAATATTTCTAGGTGACGCGCCAGGAAATTACGATCTGATTATACGTTCCGAAATTTTCTGCTCTTCTTATTTAGAGAATCTTATACTTGTAACAAGATAATTTTCATAGCTATAGATTATTGTATCATACTATCCTTACAGTATTCTTTTCCATAGGACATGTCAACACTTAGGGTGGAACGCGCCAGGCTTCTGGCAACATCTTACGCAAAACAGCTCTCACCTGTTGATTGTCGACCGCTTGCCTAGACGGAAGATCAGTGAATAATTCGAGAAAACCGTAGACGGAGATTTGGCATTTCCATAGTGATTCTGTATTGGGTATTGGTTGAATCATTGGGAGATATTTTTTTCATTAATTGAGTTGTTATCACTGATTAGAAATCCCAACGCAAATGTGACGAGATATCACTGGACTACGAAAAAAGCATTGACGAAATGAGAAATTAGGTCAAAGTTACTGGGACGCCGTCGGTGTTGACGGTTATGATCCTCCAAATATCTTGACATTGAATCGCTGGAGAGTTTCAAATAGGTCAAGGCTCCCAACTGCATTAAATGTCGCCGCGAGGTGCGAGACGACACCGAACTCGGAAATTTGAGACGAGACTCTCAGACAATACCGCCATATGGGGAAACGAGTGGAGACCATCGTCAACAGACTCTTGAAAGTTTTGTACCGAAAGTGAAAGTGCTGAAGAACTACACATAAAACAATTCTAAACTGGGTTCGAATATGAAAATCAACCTTCATCAGGTGCCTGAATTGGTATTTTCTTGGTTTTCATAACGTTCTAGTGGAATTTACTAAAGCATGACTAGTAAATAAAGAATCAAAATTCTTGTCCGATGACATTAATCCTGATACAACAATGAGCATGGTTACAGGTGCCCTTTATGGAGGTACATGAGTTGTTAGCACTCTATCTGTTCATCACCGTTATATGTGTTCTGGATTACGAAATTAGCGACTAAATTCGATGGTTAGATAATAGTTAACTGCGATCTCCAGATGCATTTCTGTGGTGATCAATCACTAAAAAAGTGTAATATTACTGGACTCTACGATAGGCAGCGTCCCTGTTGGGCTGTCGATCATGAGTCCGAACTGAAGGCTTCGTGACTGAAGGCTTGAGCTCTGTCCAAGATTCGTGAACTTGAGTTAAGAACAGCTGTATTCATTCTATGCAGTGATGACAGATATAATGTCTACCAGTTCCGCTAAGATTTGGATTTCATATTTGAAATTGCACCAGATATGATTGAGCAATAATTTTTTTATAAATTCAATCAAGAACTTCCCTCAAACATGCTGTGTTACCAATGCCTGGATTGGATAGGTTATTAGGGGAGGCGACCTACTGCTAAGGTCATTAGCGACATAGGAGATAGGTAAGGGAGGAAGGGTGGATAGAAACCCGGCGTCGGCATTAGCCTGCTCTTAACGAAAGGCGCCAAGGGGACCACGGTTTAACGCCTCATCCGACACGCGGAGTACTGTAATTGAAGTGCCCTCCACAAGACACTCAAGTAGGGATAGGATTTCCTCTGAAAAACATCCTCCTCTGCAGGGATTTGAACCCTGGTCGTCCGCGGGGTTAGCCAGTACTCTGGCCACCACACCAACCCGATCCTCATACCAATGCCTTTAACTAGCCATCATGAACCGTGAACTCGAAAAGGAAAGAAAAATATTGGTATATAATCGTCCTAGTTTCCAGCATACATTTGACATTTTCGAAGTGATGATTGCAAATTTTCGCCGATACCTGGGTCGGTTTGGAAATTCCCTTTCTGTTGTTCACGACAAATGTTAGATTATTGAAAAACGGCCAGTTAGAGTTGTATTTTTTTTAAATAAGGGAGCATTTAAGTTAGCACAAAGTATTAGAGTCTAAGACGGAGAAGCGTTACCAGTTTCGTAATGATATCCGTAGATATCGTGATCGACCTAAAATTCTCAAAGAAAATTTCTAAATTCATTGTTATTTTTAATGCATCCATGAGGTAGAGACGCTATAGCAATTCGTCTTTCAGCATACAATTGCTATACTACATAAATCCTTGGCAACGCTCACAGTGCCCTTCTCCCCCCGTGAGCAATGAGCTAATGACGTCACCTTCTCAGAATCCTTCGGAGCTAAGCGCTTTAAGGTAGTCCAAGCGAGATAGTTTCCAAGTCATTATATAGACCATATTCGAATTATGCGTTTTAATTTCACCAGCTGTAGGAAACATGAATAAAATATTGCATTATTAATGGTGTTATAATATTGTTTTACATGACAGAAATGGTAAGTAGTTAAATGATAATCTCTAAATAAGTCTTTAACTTGAGTCATTTTTTTCGCCTCAAAAATAGTTGAGAAAACAGACAAACTACACGCTGTTAGTTTTTGTTACGACATCTAAATGTTAGAAATTCCTCATTTTATAAATAATATCTCTCTGGAGTGCATACACGTACCATTTCCTGGTATTTTTTGGTAAATATCTTGGTTTGAAACTCCTTCAAAACGGAAGATTTTTTTGTGATACCCAAAAACCTATTGCGGTGACAATATGATTGTCAAAAATAGTTGAAAAACAGACAAACTACACGCTGTTAGTTTTTGTTACGACATCTAAGTGTTAGAAATTCCTCATTTTATAAATAATGTCTCTCTGGAGTGCATGCACGTACCATTTCCTGGTATTTTTTGGTAAATATCTCCGAAAGTAATGTGGTAAGGGGTTGAATGTTTGGTATCATAGGAGGGGCAATATATTTTTCTTTAAAATGAGACCAAATTCATTGATTTATAGGTAAAATGATATTTCGCTCAAACTACGTTAAGCGCGAATCGATCGGTACGTGATCCAACTATCAGCGCCGGAAGCGCGATTCGAACCGCAGCTCGAGTAAACTGCTATGTGTCCTCGTAACTTTGGCCTGGTTTTTCATTTCAAGAATATCCGCCCTTGATTTTGATATCTCGTCAATTCTCTCCTGGAATTCCCAATAAACGACGACTTAAACATGATCTAGATAAAGAACATATTCACATTGCACATAATTTCGTAAGCGAGAGCTAATCCGGAAATTCCTTTCCCCAATGGAAAAAATTATTCATACTTCCTAGAAGTCATTTTCTTCATATCTCTCTACCATAGAAATAGAAACCTTTTTTATTGTTCTGGGACATCTACATAATACCCTGCGAACCGCCGCATGGGCGTAGGCAGGGGGTGTTAGGTCACCAGCCGCGTAAAGATGTAAGATTTTGGGAGGTGAAATGGTGACATGAATTATAGGAGTGTATTTAGCGGAGCTCAGTTTTTATTGTGATCGTTTATTGCGCGCGGAAAGAACTAGTTTTTGCACCTATCTGTTCGGCAGTGTATCTCTTTTATTTTACCGCATCTGTCAGATCTAGAGATGTCGCGATGTGTCATGATAACATTCTCTGTGTCGCTCTGAAAAACATCAGTTCTAAATTTCCCAAGCAACCTAAGCCTCGCGTGTAGCCTCCGAGTCTCTAGGGGCTCCCACCTTAATACCTCTAAAAGTTGTGAGAACATGGGACATATTCCCTTGGAACACAATTCCAGCGCATGCAACTAGGGTAATCAATGCAATATACACATTAATAACATAATAAATTATCTTAATAACTTAATATACATAATAATATAATTAAGTACGCACATTAACCAAGAATCAATTATGATTATAATAACAATATTATCCAATTCCACGAATCATAAAACTTGCCTTGGTCCAATAGTGGCTGTGATCAAATAGTCGGCTTCTTTTGAATTGTGGGACGTTTCTGTGCAACTAAAAATTATCAGACAAAGAGGTCCATAATTTACATGATGAAAGGAGGAATGATTTTTCATATTTAGTCGGGCGGCATTTGGGAATGAGAATTTTATTTGTTTCCCGGGTTAATCTCTTGGATATTAGGGCATTAAATATCGTGTTTTCATATTGATAAAAAGGAATTTTCGAGTTAAGTACTTCATATAATAAAGAGTGTTTTTGGATCATTTTTCGTAGCTCCAGTTTCAGCCAATTTAACTGTAAGTAGCAGCGAGTAATATGTTTGTCATAACGGTTGTTAAAGATAATGCGCACACATAATTTTGAATTCTTTGCAGTTGTTTTTTGTTCTTTATTTACATCAAAATAAATGACGGAACATTAATCACGAGGTGGATAAACCAAAGTCTGAACCAACATCTGGCATAATTATATCGGGATTTGGCGCCACAAATACTTCATCATGTATGGTGTTTTGTGCACTTCATTTGAGACAGCATTAACTTACTCGCGCCAGGTCGAGGTGCTACTTAGATAAACACCTAGGTTTTTGACTGCGTTTGAATAATAAAAGTGAATATTACATCTACATTTACGCACTACCCTGAAAACCGCCGCATGGGCGTATGGCAAGGGGTGTTAGGATACCAGCCGTGTAAAGATGTAAGGGATAAGGTTTTGGGAGGTGGAATAGTGACGTGTATTATGGGAATGTATTTAGAGAATCTGATTTCTTATTGTGGTCGCTTATTGTGCGCGGAAAGAAAGAGTTTTTAGGCTAATCTGTTCGGCAATGTATCTCTCTTATTTTATCGCCTCTGTCAGACCTAGAATGTAGTGAGGCGCCATGATAATATTATCTGAGTCTTTCTGAAATACACCAGTTTTGAATCAAGCAAACTAAACCTAGCGGATAGCCTCTTTAGTCTTTAGATAGTCTTTAGGCTTGTAACAGTTTTTAATTAAGCGCCCAACTTATCTTTGTATTTTATTAATTTTTTTAGTTGCATCTTTATTACCAGGGTCCCAAACCTAGCGGCGTATTCGAGGCGTGGCCTAACCAGAGCGAAGTAGCATTTCTCTTTTACTTTTTCATCGGAGGACCTTCCGTGTATACGCTTAAAAACCTAGTTTCTTTAATCTTGTGCCTCATACGTTTTGTATGTGAGTTACCCACGACATATCAGAACACATATTAAGAAAATTTCTTTTAGGAATATCACCTGAGAGAAGTATAATTACTTTGGGAGCACTCCCAAAAATTATTTACTTCGTCTTATTTGGGTTTAGTTGTGATTATTTTTCGGTCAGCCAGTAACAGATTAATTTAGTATCTTTGCTTAACAGCGCGATGGCGTCATTAATTTTCGAGGGGTAGGACTTATAGTATTTCTGTAGATCGTCAGCGTAAATGTGGTATTAGCAATGGGTTATTATGCTAGTGAGGTCTTTGATGTAACTGCAGCACAGTAATGGTCCAAGAATTCACCCCTGAGGAACTCCACATAAAATGGGTTGGAGAAGTGACACATTGTCGACTTAATCTTTTACAGCATGCTGACGATTTGACAGGTAGATAGTAGGAACACTGGTGAAGGGCAGAGTAGACGGCAGGCAGGGCTAGCTATGGGGTCGCCTCTCCCATCATTGGTGGACGAGATAATCATGAACCACTTTGAGGAGAAAATATTCAATACAGAGAAAATATTGGCGATTTATATATACTTTAATGGTACAGATATGTCGACGACGTGTTTTACTGCTGGAAGTAAACAGTAAGACAAATAGAATCCTTCGCTACAGTCCTTAATTCAATCCTCAAAAATATAAAGTTCACCATAGAAACTGGCATAGACCAATCAATCAACTGCATTGACTTAACAAGTTATAAAAGGCAAGCGCGGTTTCGCAATTTACCGAAAACCCACCACAGCCGATAGTGTTGCCGCGAGACTCAAGACTTTCTCGTCTCGTGTCGAGTCTCGTCTCGAAAACGAGAAGAGACTCGATACGAGACCGCTTTTTGACGAGACGAGACGATACTACTTCCACGAGACTCGAAAGTCTCGAAATACAGGTATGTGTGATTAATTAGCATATAGTGTAAAGTTATCTGTCTAAAACTGCGTCCTTCTGCTAATACGAAGAAACTGTTAGAGAGATGCTACTTCGCTCTGGTTAGGCCACACCTCGAATACACTGCGAGCATTTGAGACCCTGGTCAAATAGATTTAACCAAAAAAATTATCAAAATACAAAGGAAAGCAGCGCGCTTCGTTAAAAACTGCTACGAGCGTACACATGGTGTCTCACAACTTTTACAGGGATTAAAGGGAGGGACTTTAGGGGGAGAGGGTTGGAGCCCCTTGAGACTCGGAGGCTCCACGATAGGCTTAGGTTGATTGATATATTCAGAACTGATATTTTTCAGAGCGACACAAAGAATATTACCATGACTCCTCACTACACCTCTAGGTCTGACAGATGCGATAAAATAAGAGAGATACACTGCCGAACAGAAAGGTACAAAAACTCGTTCTTTCCACGAATAATAGGTGAACACAATAAAAATTAAGCTCCATTGAATACACTCCTATAATTCATGTTACCATTTCATCTCCAAAAAACGTATACCTTTACACGGCTGGTGACCTAACACCCCCTGCCACACGCCCATGCGGCGGCTCGCGGGATATTATGTAGACGTAGGTATAGATATAGATGTAATATACTATAAGAACTAGCAAAAATATGCTCGGGGATAACTATGCTAAATAAATGTTTTTGCAGTAAGGCAAAACTGTACGGGAAAAACTATAATGATTGCATAAAAAAGAAGGTAATTTTCAATATTTCGAAATGTCTATCCCCTATGAACTCTAATTCAAATTTTAACCCGGAAAATTTGATAAAACATCGTGCTCCTAAACTGGGAAGATCTCAAGGGGTTAATTTTTTAAGACTGGGGTTAGCACCACTAAAAAGAGTATGGTAACGCCTTGGGGTTATTTCACATGATTTTGCAGATTAACCATATGAATATTTTTTACACCTTTCTCTCTCCAAAATCTCGATAAAAAGAGATCAAAACTATTATTTATTCGATAATTTTTCATTCCTCCATCCCATAACTTCAAATACCTTTAATTATCATCAAATAATGTAAATAATTAAACACAAATAATCATTTAATTAAATGGGCACGTGGCAGAAAATATGAACGATTGTTTGTCCAACAGTAGGCGCTAAAAGAGACTCTGTGTTCGTGTTTTTTCTTATCTGCAATGGTAAGACCAGAAGTTGGAAAAATGCTTAAAATGAAGATCATTCTCCAGTTGATATGAAGAACTCTCTATTGGAATACTGAGAGTACGATTGTGGAAGAAAGTCACTATAGTTTTATACGGTCACCATTTTTTTTGCAAATAAGGAAAACCGGATGGAGACCGGGAGATTACAGCGTTGACAGAGATCAGACAAAAGACTCCGACAAATTAGACCCGCCGTCTTTTTTTTTAACACATAAAAATTTCCACCGGAAATTCTGATGAAATCTTTTTGGATCTATCTATTTGGAACGAACAGTTTTTAGCTGCCTGCAAGGAAGCAAAAGACTGTATTCGTGCTGTAAGTGGTTTGCGGGTTGTTTGCAGCCTACGTTTCATTATCTCAATATGTAATTGTTTCATATCACAATACGAGACATATTTTAAGGAATAGCGATAAGCATACATAAAACTGTTTTGATATCATGCAGAAGTACTTCCAGTTCCTTTTCTTTTAGATAGGCAAAAGTCGTTTCTTCGGTTCGAATATTTTTTAGAACTTCCAAGTATGCATTATGATCATTTATTACAGGTTGAATTATTATTCACTTGTTTAATGAAAGAGAGTAACAAAACACGTACATACTTGTAATTAGTGCCACATTACAAACGTGGATTTAATTAAGAGCGTAAAAATGCAATAAGTTCCATTTAGGAGAAAATAATTTTCTGTAGACCTCATGTATGATACAAATGCTCCAGAGGCAACAAACAAGCAATGTCTTGATTTTGATGGCGTTTAACGGCGATGGTGGTCCCTCCAGGCAAATGAAAATACATTCAACTGTTAGAAAACCACGTCTCCTCCCGATAAAGTAAGAATGTAGTTATTAAAAGGAAGCGAAAATCGCCGTGTAATAATAATAATAATAATAGTAACGGACCGTCCTCGCCCAAATAATTGACCGGATATAACTCTTCAATAAAAACAAGACCGGATAACATACTTAATAGATGTATCCATTCCAAATACAGAAAATTTAGCGGCTAAATACAAAGAAAAAATACAGAAATATATTCCTCTGGCTGAAGAAATAAAAGAAATATGGAACCAAAAAACCGTTAAAATTGTACCAATAATAATATCCGCGACTGGTGTAATACCAAAAAACCTGCACAAAAGCTTGGAAACAATAGGAATAGAAAATCATTTGTACATGAAAATTCAGAAAACCGCAATAATTAATACGTGCTCCATAGTACGAAGATTTTTAAATGAACATTAAAACAGTACTTGAGCCTAATCCCTTTGGTGCTTTGCATCCGGGATAGTTGAATCTTTCCCAGCCCTTAAAAAGGCTGAGAAGTGAATAATTCGATAATGATAATAATAATAGTAGGTTTCCCCAATTACAAGTGTTTTAATGTGTCATTAGATGAACACAAACACCCATGTCCTGGGCAGTGAATAATCTTACACAGGCGGGACTCGAAACCACGACCCTCGGGTTAGAAGGTGAGGACTTTATCCCACCGACACCGGGGCCGACTTTGTTGTACGGTAGTGAAACATGGGTATGTCAGGATAGACATAGGAGTAGACTAAACGCCGCTGGTATGAGTTATCTGAGGAGTCTGTGCCGCAAAAGTATGATGGATAGGGTCAGGAATGAGTGGGTAATAAATAAATGTGGGTTATTTGCTCCAGTAATGGAGATATATGAAAGGAGAGTGCTTCATTGGTTTGGCCATGTTGAGAGAATGGTTGGGAGTCGAATAACGAAACATATATAAGAGTGAAATGAATGGTGCGAGAGGTAGAGGTAGACCGAGAAAGTTGTGATTGAATTTGGTTGAGGAAATTCTTAGGAGGAGGAGTATTAGGAGTCTTAAACACAAGCGTGTATGAAGCAGTATATGGGGGCAAATGAGGCAAAAGAGATTTGCAAGGATAGGCCAGTATGGAGGAAATTATTGAAGCATAGCTAGGTGTACAAATATCCATTTATGAGTGAAACTTAGTGACTGTGCCTGCCCCGGAAGAGAACGGCGTGATTGGTATGTATGTATTTAGAATGTAAGATATCATAACCCGAGTCCATTTGACCGCCGGCGAGTTCTCACCAAGTTAGCAACGATAGGTATTCATTGCCAATGGCACTGTAACTTAATTTTCAACTGAAAAAAATGATAAGGGCACATTCCAAAAAACGATAAGAGGAAAGCGAATGTTGAATTATCTGTGGCGTCATGGATCACTTTCAATGTAACGGCTTCAGAATAAGAGGCTTGTTAGAATTATTTTGCCACGACGAAATTCCTCGTTTGTTCATTAGTAGTTGCATAGACGCAGCATAGAGCGATACACGTTAAGATTGTTCCAAATGACTTCCATAATAAGAGGCATTTTCAAGGCGAGCTTGTATGGTAGGCCTCAAAGTAATGGAATTTTCAAAGGAAAGGGGAAAATTTGTGAAAAGACGTGCAAACACTGCGGAAGAAAGAACGTTTCAGAAAGATTGTGGGACTAAATTTTCATACATCCTTAATTTTTCCGCTGGAGGCTTTACTCTGGGTATTTCTCGTGGTATTTCCAAATTTTTGATGCATATAGACTGATGTAATCCAGTCATAAGAAAATATAACTACAAGAATAGTTCATAAGTAAGTGAGAATCCTAAAATACAGCATACTACCAAATCAATTTTTTTTAAGTTATTCACATCGTTATAATTTCAAGACGTCTTCCAGAGCAATTGGGTTGATATTTGGTTATAATGATGGGTTTTTATTGTTAGTCTTCAACAATCACAAAAGACGAGTTACGCCATAAAATTGCCATAGGTTTTGATTCAGTTTGCAATTTTTTACAACACTTTTGATACTTTCTTTTGATGCTGTAGATTTATTTTTTAGCGCTTAATATTTAATGAGTGATGGATGAGTGAACTACATTACATAGTGACAAGTGTCTCCAACATGTTTTTGAATATGTATTTCAACAAATAAAAAGAGCAATTTCTCTGTAAACGATGTGTAATAATAATAATAATCGTGAAAGATCAAATATGCATTTGCGAAAATCTGGAAAATGATTAAAAAATATTCATAATTTCCCTAAGATCCATCTTCTTCTGACTTTATATATATATATATTTCATCAATAAAAAAAGGTCGAGGATATATAATTCTTGCTAAATATTATCATGATTAGTGTAAATTTCTCGGGCTCGCCACCGGGTAAGATTTTTATAGACAGCCGACGTTTCGGGTTCCGACTCGTCACCCATTCTCAAGGCTAATGATGCTTGTTTAAAAAGATTGTTTAATTTGGCGCTAGGCGGGGCGGGATTGGTCGAGCCCCGATTGTTGTATTGGAGGACCGTTGACCAGCGGGGACTTAGCTCTGGCGTTCTGAATTCTTCTCAGAATTCTATTCCAAGAGCTGCTGATCGTATAACCAGTATCCCGGTTGAAATTATTCCTCTCCAACCTTATCTCTATCGCCTCTTTGGTTAAGCGATCCCAAAATTGGCCGGATCGCCAAAGAACAGTCGTGTCATCCCAAATGATCTTATGGTCCCGACTCAGGCTATGCTCAACTACTGCTGATTTTTCCGGTTGACCAAGCCGGAAATGCCTACGGTGTTCCTTCAGACGAGTGGATATAGTTCGCCCAGTCTCTCCCACGTAGACTTCACCACATTCACATGGGATTTTATATACCCCCGGAGTCATGAGGCCAACTGGGTCCTTAGCCCTCACAAGGCGGTCTCTTAAATTAGCCATAGGTCTATGGATGCTCTCGATATTGTACCTCTTCAGAACCCTCGAAATTCTCCCTGATATGGTAGATACGTAGGGAAAAAAGGCCCTGGATGTAGGTTTAGGCCGGTCAACCTCCAAATCCGATGTTTGTGAATTTTCACGGGACTTTTTGAAGGCCATCGAAATTTGCCGCTCTCCGTATCCATTCTGCCGGAAGGTTTTCCGAAGGTGGTCCAATTCCACAGGAAGACTCTCTGCGTCAGATATTGATCTCGCACGATGTATGAGAGTGGAGAGGACAGCACTGCGTTGAGAGGGGTGATGGTGACTAAGGCCATTCAGGTACAAATCTGTATGCGTCGCCTTCCGATAAACGCTATGCCCCAGTTTGCCATTTTCTTTTCGGGTGACAACAAGCATACGCAAGCAAGCAAGCAAGCAAGGTTAAACAAGCATCATTAGCCTCGAGAATGGGTGACGAGTCGGAACCCGAAACGTCGGCTGTCTATAAAAATCTTACCCGGTGGCGAGCCCGAGAAATTTACACTAATTTAATTCGCCGGGAAAGTGTAAAATCATATATTATCATGATTCTTCCCCTAGTTCCTTCCGCCTGCACTAGTGCACAGATGTTACTCAATCCGATCTGCTGAGCAAACGATATGCGATATCAGACTCAAATGTTTTGACAGGAAAAATTACACTCCTTTGAGTCCAGATGAATGAAGTTTTGCTATATACATTCCATTCATAACTACTTTATCTTTTTCCGGATGGATCCGGAGCGTGAATCAATAAAAGTTGATACGACGTCGTCTTTTTTTCACGAACCCACCTTGAAATAGTTGCGACCTGATTTTTATTCACAAGCCCTTGATGTACGCACCGAGTCATTGGAGACTTGTTTGATTTGTAGGACGGTAAATATTTTCTTTTCTCAACGCGATTAGATGAGTCCATCTCCGTAACTGGGTACAAACTTGTGAAACGGCAGTCGGTATTGGGGAAGATTGCGGCAAAAAAAATTCGAATTTTTTGTAAACCCGAAGGCTCGTGTTATCAGGCTCAAAATCACGGGAGCGCCAATAAATAGTCTGAGGGAGGCACGAGAGCTATCCAGTGCATCCACAAGCATCAATCATGGTCTCCACTGTGCTTTTCCTATCCCTCATCATCGTCGCTTCCATCGAAGGTATGTGTTTTTCTTCCCCAGTAGCGTCGCGTCGGTAGGTTCGACCAAGTGGCCGCTGACACCAAGCAAAATTTCCCTTAACTTGGATCGACAAACAATTTAATTTTAGGCGGCTTTAAATCATAACGGAAGCCCAAAAATATGTTTATTTTTGCCTTCAATCAATCCTCGCCGTGTCAGTATTCAAATAAGTTCCCTTGGATTGGATTAGTGACGGAAAATTGTGAGTGGGAGTGGAGATAGTTCCGAGCATAATGGGCTGAAAAGTGAATTAAAAAATCATGCTTCTCAGGTTATCAGCGCCACCTAGTTCTTCGTAGCTGATATTTTATCTTTACAAAATTATTCCTTCGCGTGGTGTTGAGTGCGATAGATGACAGGTTCCTCAAGCCCTGCTGGCCATTTCAGGTCAGAAGTCGAGTGACTGGTTCAACCTAGGGATTGGAAATTTAAATCCAGAATCGATTTTCTATTAATCGACTTTCGATTTCTGTTTTTAAAATCGATTTTCTAAAAATTCGATTTTTTGCCCAAAATAATCGAAAAATCGAAATCGAAATTTTTAAATAGTAAAGTAATTGTCTGCTGAAATACGGATGTGCTGTTCTAACAAAATGCGAAATATGGGTTAATGGAAGCACTAGGGATAAGAACTGCATACGGTTAAATTTATTAATGCAATTTATTATTTTAAATATATTAATAAGGTATGCAGGAAAGTAGTAATGCATACCAGATACTTATATACGTATAGGTAATATAACAAGCAAATTATATATAATTTAGTAGCCCATGCGCCGAAGACGATATTCGGACTGGGCGAATCTTTTTTGAAGAAGACGAGTGCTCTGAAGCGATTTATCGAGAAAACGTTTACAAAAAAGGCACAATGTCAACGCGTATTATCATTTCTAATCTTCGTCTCGCGGTCTACAATGTATTACTTCCGAGTGTGAGTCCCCGCCTAGACTAGAATTATTGTAATAAAAACCCGTAGCCCTACAGTAGGCAACTCCAACCTGCCGGTGTCCGAAGCACTTTGCCTCCCCACCAAGGTTCCCCCACCAGCGATGCAGAGTGAAATAGCGCGGCGCCGAGTAAAGCGAGGCGGCAAAATTCAAATGCTGTAGCAAGCTAAAAATCGAAAATTGATCAGCTAGAATCGATTTTGAACGATTTTTCAAAACAAAAAGTCGACTACGATTAAATCGGAGTTTGATTATCGATTTTCGATTAAAATCGAAATCGATTTTCCAATCCCTAGTCCAACCAACTTGACTCCAAACGGTGTAAAGTGGTAAAACATCGACTACGGTATAATAAATTAGTCGTCTCGCTGCTCACTGAATGACAGAATCATTTATTGGTAGTTAGTGGAATCTCATAATTAGGTGGTACGCGTTTGATGATACTGAAATTCAATACGGAATGTTTTGGTCGCACGAAAGTCATAGGTGGCACTAGAAGGAATTAATACAGAAAAGGAGCATTTCCAAACATTTTAATGATCTTGTAGTTCACAAAATACGCTGAAGAATATATTTCTACACGTATATAAGGCCGAATCTCATTTAACTAACCTCATCAAGCGAGCAAAATATTTTCATATACTGCATAACTCTCCCTGATTTGGGCCGCAAATAATTCGCATTGCAAACGTCATTCAATCAAATGGAATAATGATAATTTTAATTTGAACGTTTTTTACTCATAAAATGTCATTTTAAGCATTTATTAGAAGAATAATTAGTGATTTAACGGTAAGAAAATTGGTGCGAATGACCTTAGTCGTCGAAGCACCCTAATCACCCTAATACTACTACCTGTAAGAAAATGTTTTCATAACTGCCTTGCAGTCCATAATTGAGGAAATACAAGGAAAACTAGGGCTAATTGTCCTTAAAGCCCAATTTCAGAATTGATTTCATCACAAATAATCATGTGGAATCAAATAATTGATGGAAAAAAATGACTGTACCTTTATTCCGAGATTTTCGATGCATTTACTCATTGAGTTTGGAATTGGAAGAATCTTTATGAAAATAACTCGAGAAGTGACAGGTATACTTTGGAATTTGAGTTACAACCGCTTATTTCATTACTTTGAGCGGAGATATTATTAATATTCCTCTTAGGGCTGCACAGATACTCATTACATGTGCCAGCTGACGTTTGAGCAGGCCAGAGTCAATATAATTCCGGTTTTTTCCGCAATTAAGCACAGAATCACTACACCGAAACCCCGACTTTCTGATTTCACCCTGGAGACATGCCAATTTCAAATTTGCCAATGGCAGGTGAAAAACTCCACAGTTCATCAGGCCATTGAATACCCTGAAAATATAAAGCGAGCCGGCCGTTGAATGAGTTCTAATCTTCCCTCATATCTTTCCCGCAGCGGCTCCTCCTGGTGGACGCATCGTGGGCGGAATAAATGCAGCTGCAGGGGAATTTCCTTACCAGGTGAGTGCATTGTTATTTCAATTGTTATTCGGCGCCGGTACTTTTATTAATCCCGTCGCCACTGAGACAGGCATTCCAACGAATGAGTGAAATTCACAGAGAAAACAATATCCTCAGCCTGGACTGGTTTCAGACCAAGTACTTTTTTTTGAGACCTCAAGGAAAAAAGTTGTTTTTGCAAGATACCGCGCCAATGTTAGATAAAAGCACCAGCATTTGTGCGAATGGCTCCACGGTTCAAGAGGGCAGAGCCAATTTTAAGCATATGATTGTTAATAAGAGAGTTCTTCAGGGATTCCTACTAGATTAGGCTGGCGAAGTTTCGACGGTCGGCTCCTCCATCGTTATTACGCCGGCAAATTCTCCCTGATAACACGACAGAACGTTGGATCTTGATCTAGCGTAAAACCCATGAATATTTCCCTCTCGTCGCCCCACGCGCCAGCAAAATAGTAAATCATTCATTTTGACGGTTACCTCAGACTAATTTAAAGTCTTAAACTTCGAAGAACGAAACCCACTATGAACGGTTGCGTGGAATTCGCCACGATATGAGTTTTTTCAAAGCACTCTGTCGATTGGCCAAAAAAAACTCGGCGCAAATTCGGGGAATATAGATTGAACCGCAGTCCAGGCGAATGAATTTTTTGTGCGTATTTCTCCGTAATGAGAAATGCTACTATAAGTTAAATGCATTTATTTCCATTGATGAGTATGTTTCCAATGCGATTCATGCACCCAACGATCTCGTTTTCCGCAGTCGTGTATCCTTCCGCCTTGGAGAGATTACGAGGGAATTAACGATGACAAATGTTCTAATCGTGGCTTCTGGGGTAAAATGCCTTCATAAGAGACAGTTTATTCTTAAGTTACACAAGTTTTCTTGCCATCCTACGATGCGCGAAATCTCAGAAATGGATTCCAGTGCCTAATTAATTAAGATGTATAAGCGCCATCATGATACGTTAAAATTAATTTAATACTAAATAAATATTTTTTCAATCTGAAGTATCATATCATTCTTTGCATAAAACCTTTTTGTCATTCGTCAGGAAAAATTATCATCCTTTTCTAAGGAAAATATCCTTAGCTCTGTTTAAAACTGAGAATCTTGCGACAAACGTCGCGGAAAATCGAATTGACACAGTGGGAAAGGAGTCAAAAATGACCAATACGGAATGATTTCCAACAGTCACGCTATATTTAATATACTAAATTACAATTATGATTACACGACAATGAGGCCCGCAGGCTAGATGCCGAAACTTGACGAACGATGCCTGCTGACGAGGTACACACTTCGGTGGCTGGCAGAGGAGAGGGCCGCTGCGATGAAACGTCCGGTCGGCGCAGTCAAAGGAGGGGAGGTAGCTCTGGATCAGTGGAGAAGGGGGAAGTAGGGGAACTGTTCGTCCAGCCATTGGTTGAGACGGCGGCGTAGAGGAGCACTATTGCCACAAAGTTCCCAAAAGAGGCCGCCAGATGCGAATTCACTATAAAAGTAGGGCACCTTGTTCTTGTCGCGCAATATCGCCGACAACGCGCAATATCGCCGACAGTGCGCACTTTGAAATCTCCCTACGAAAATTCGGCACAAACTTACATTATTATATCATATATTGCCATATACTATACCTTCCGGCTGGCAAAATAAGAAATTAAGGAAGTGTATACTACGAGCTTGCCTAAGCCCAAACTTGAAATTTACCTGAAATTTATACCTGTAGACTACTTCGACTGATGATGGACAAGGCAATTTGTCTCTATTACATACCTGATTATATAGTATTAATATCTTGGCTCCTATTATAAGGCCAAAAACAAGGAATGTACGATTCATATAATGCTAGCAGAATCTTGTCCGCAACAAGAAATGATTGAAATCCAATTTTTCCCCTCCAATGCCGATTTCATGCTTGGAGCAGCCTCCAGCGTAGGAGTTTAGGTGTTAAATTGCTTTCATCAAATCTTGACGATGAAAGAAACCAAAAGGTATTATTTTAACCAGTTTTTAATGAATGTGAAAGTTTTAACTATTATTAAAATAAATTGTCGAATAATATATCGCAGACATATTCTCAATAAGAATTTACTAATTCCAATAAAAATATCATGTAAGACTATGGTTTCATTAATGACCCCACTTGTAAGAAACATAATGAATAACTAATATGCGCTCATGTTTGTCATTTCATGTGCTCTCGCTATGGACATATGCCATGATCTCTTATGCAGTTGTCAATGAGATACCATTCCACGCACACTTGCGGAGCAGCTATAATCGGAAACGAATGGGCGATAACTGCGGGACACTGTTCAGGGTAAGTCTGGAATGAATTAAGGGTAATTAACAACAAAAAGAAGGATGTATCAGAAATTTTCTCCTAATTTTGGAGCTGTGTCTATGGATTTGCCAAGTAATGCTATAATATTAAAAAAACAGTCCGGTTTTACAGAAAACTATCATTATTCCTGATGTAAGTGGCGAAGCATTAAAACAAGTGGCTCTTGGGCTTCAGTGGTAGTAGGTCTTCATATATGAGGAATTAATCGGTGATTTGAAGTTTATCCATATTTTTTTACAACAAGAGAAGGGAAAGGTTTTTCTTTATTATCCATTCATTCGACGAAGTTCTCCATTAATACCATTTCATTTCAATAATGTGCTTGAATACTGTCGCACAGCCATTCGTGACTTTTCTCATCAGTCATTCCTTCTTTCATAACCTCCCGTGATCTATTCGTCTAAAAAAATAGCCGGTTCAATGCTAGTTCTCGCGAGTGCTTTATAATATCCTTACATAATACCCCGCGAGCCGCCGCATGGGCGTGTGGCAGGGGGTGTTAGGTCACCAGCCGTGTAAAGGTGTATGCTATAAGAACTTGACAGTGGACGAAATATAACTGAGGGTTGCTGTTAACCATCCTGAAGATTGAATGAATACTTACTGGGCAACATCGAAGGTTATCACTGGCATTTAAGATCGGGGTGAGAGGGTAGGGGGGCACTTCAGTGAGCGAAGGCTTATATTTTGGAAAATGGAGAAAGGATATAGAGGAATCCAGCGTCGGAATCGGTCAAAGACCAAAGTGCACAAAAAAGTCCACAGCTGAATGTCCAGTTCAATGTACGGAATACTGATCTTGAAGTGCCCTCCTCATTGCATTCAAGTATGCTATGTGAATCCTCTAAATGCTCTTCGGAAATGCCTTTCAACCTTTGGGCTTTTAACTATTACTCGAAAAATTCCTTTATCATACATTAAATGCGGCACGTGGATCGTCATTACTCAACATTACCAAATTCCTTCACATCTAATAATATTGTTTTCTTCAAGACATACATATCTAATGATCGTCGAGAAACATTTATAAACCTTTGTATCGTTTGAGTGTTTTTATAATTTGTGTTATGTCCACCGAATTTCAATCTTCGAGATTTTCAATCTTCGTATACTGAGTTCCTTTTCTCTGTCACGGTCTACCGTTTTGATATCTTGTGATTTCAGCTTTCCACGATCAAATGCCTTTCGCGCATACGCTCAATTTCCTTTTACAAGTTGTGGCTGGTTTAATTTTTACTTATTCTCAATATTAAATCAAGATCATGAGCATAAGATAGTTCAATGGCCGGAAAAATGATCACATACTTCATAAATCTGTAGAAGGCACCTCGAAGAATATAATAGCTTCTTTACTGTGTAAGCGACTTCATAAGACAATTAGAATTCAATTAGTTATACTTATACTATATGGTTTGTAAATCAACCAACGGCAAGCCGATATCTTTTCTCTCGAATTGATACATTGCTTCGATACTTATTGGTACTCCATACTTAACTTAATTAGTAGGGAGACTGTCGGAGTGAAAAATTGAGTAGATACCAACTGACTTCCTGAGAATCCAGGTTCAAATCCTGGCATTTCCGAAGAGCATTTAGAGGATTCACGTAGCATACTTGAATGCAATGAGGAGGGCACTTCAAGATCAATACTCCGTACATTGAACTGGACATTCAGCTGTGGACTTTTTTGTGCACGCGGCGGCTCGCGGGGTATTATGTAGATGTAGATGTAGAAAGATTATCTGTTTTATTGTTCCTTTTTTAGCTGGCCTGTATACTTGTTTCTTTTCTGTTTTTCTCGAAGGCCATACCCAGCCAGATTCCTTCCCTGATGCCCCAATGCAACTCGTCTCAGTTTTGCTTTGCCTATTGATCTGAGCATTTTCTTCCACAGTTTGTTAAGCATCCTAAAATAATCAACCAACCAAGCATGAATTGAGCCAAGCAAAGTGACCCTAGTATTTCCTTCCCCTTCTCCCCAGGAGCCAAATTGGAACTTACACGTTCCGTGCCGGCACAACCACGCGACTATTCGGCGGAACCACGCACCGCGTCATCGAGAAGCACGTCCATCCCCAGTACGGCACCAACGAGCACGGAGCGCCCATCAACGACATCGCGCTCTTCAAGGTAAGACTGACATCTCCCCCAAACTGATGGGACTAAAATAAGTAAACAAAACTTGATAAAAAACTTTTCGACTTCAGGTGTCACTTCGTGGAAGAATCTTATATTAGAATCCATATAAAAAGATGCTTCGTAGTTTTCCACCATTCAATGATTCTACTAACTCACAATTATTTGATGATGATTTATTGATAATCATTTTACTACGAAATCTAAAACTTGATAATTTCCACTGAGTTATTTTACCGTACAACGCAATTCGACGTTAAGACGTCATCAACAGGTACAATTTCCATCATCAGGTACGTATCCCGGATGACGCCTTGGCATCAAAACGCGTTGTACAATAAAATTACTCAGGGGAACTGACCAAGTTTTATTTCTCTCATTTCACCATAATTATCAATCATATCTCGCCAGGCATCGTTGAATATAGTTGGCGGGAAAAATATTTTACAGATCGTTAATCTGTATCCCGTAAATAATAAGTTCACTTTCCATTGTTTATTATAGGTCGAAAAATCTTAAAAGATCACGCCAAAGTCAATAGTTTTTCAACTTCAATCTCAAATAATTATCCAGTTTCGTATAAATTTCATTACTTAATTTATGCACTGGCAATTGTTGTCAAAATCAGAAGTAATTGATACTCACACTCTTGTTTACAAAGAAATATTAAATACCCACCAATATAAGGGATGAAAATAAAATCAGTGTCACTTAAAATCGATGTATTTTCTTAAAAACGATTGATCATCCTAAATTAATTTCTCTACAAAATGAAGTACTTAGGAAGCCAAAGGATGAGAAAATTACCTAAAAACCACATCTCCTCAGGAGTACGCGGTTTCCTAGGGGTTTACCCTGCGATGTGTTAGGCTTTCCTTTACGTCAAGACGTATCGACTGCTTTGGAGCGACCGATAAACCTTACTCCATCAACCAATAACATTACGTTGAGAGTGAGAAACTGCGGAGTGATTTGAAACTTGTATGTTCAAAAGTATGCTCATAGAAAATTCAATGGCCACAGGCTCATATAATTGAACATTAATGTTCACTTAGTAACAAAACATCGTGCTTTTTCTCCACTTTTTATTACGTACGTTAAACTAGTTCCTTAAACGATTAACGATTAAAGTTAAAAGTTTCCTGTTAAACGATTAGAAAGTTAAACGATTCCTGGGCTCCATCCCCAAGTAATTTTTATCAACACTAGAGGATTACTTAAGCGTCAAAACTAGTTTATCGTACTGAAAAAAGTGTTCTCATTGTGAGAAAGAATGAAGATATGAAGCGAGATAATGGAGAAGCAGACTGTACGCATTCCTTCTAGCTAACCGTCCCATAAACCACAGCTGGTGATTTAACAAGGTTGCATACCTACACCAAAACACGCAATTGGAATTAGAAACTGTTGTGAAGCAAGATGATATTTAAAGTTAAGTAAAGCATCCAAAGGAAGACCAAGAAAGAAATCACTGCATGATATTCGTACCGTCGGAACAGATAATATTCAGATGATAATGAACTATTTAGTGATGGTTGATAAATAAATTCACTTTGCAATATTCGACAATGGTTTTTATTATTCCGACCTAGGTTTCGACTCAAGTCAAGTCATTATCGAGGTGATAATGACTTGAGTCGAAACCTAGGTCGGAATAATAAAAACTATTGTGGAATATTACAAAGTGAATATATTTACCAACCATCGCAATGTTGTTCCACCAAGTGAAGCCTGAGAATTTATTATATATTCGTGGAACTTTTTAGTATTGGGGATGGAGGTAATGATTAAGGTCAATCCAATCCTCCTCTTGAGAATTAATGTATACGTATTTTCTCACTGACAGGTGACGCCACCTTTCAACTTCGACGCATACACGTCTCCAATACCTCTCCCAGCAACTGGTCAACTCACGCCTGAAGGAAGCTTAGCCTACGTCACTGGATGGGGATCCATGAGGGTGAGTTTACTACCTCTAACTGTCCTACCGGTTCATTAACTGTTCACAGTATTTCGCCATAAACACGGCTCAGTAAAACTAAACTCACGTATTCACACTAGCCTTTGAAACATTAAAATTGCGATCATAGAAACAAATTATTAAAATTATATATATATATATATATATATATATATATATATATATATATATATATATATATATATATATATATATATATATATATATATATATATATATATATATATATATATATATATATATATATATATATATATATATATATATATATATCACGCCATAACACGCAATGATTGGAATTTGGCATTAGAAAAACATGTAAAATGTACATCAAAGTCTTTGTGGAAAACATCCAAATTCCCCTATTATTTCCCTAGACTTGATTTCAGAAATCACTCAGACTTTTCCACGCCAGTTTATTTTGCTACAAAATTTTGAAAAACCATTAGGAAATACTTTTTCCTTGGATCAAATTTTGAAAAGAATAAAAAAGAACGCCGAATAGTTTTTACCCTTTCTCCTACATCAGTAAAAAATACTATTGTTCTGCAGGAATTCCTACGTAGGTCTTATGTCGTCTAACACCAAAGAAAATCATAGGGTTACATGAATTTGCGCTAGTTCAAAAGTTCTCTGTTTCCTCTCACTTTCATTTTAAATGAATTAGCAAAAATTCAAAAGTTTTCTGTTTCCATTCACTTTCATTTTCTGAGAAAGCTAAGTATAGTCTCGAAGCGTATTTTATTTCAAATTCAATTGCATTGACTAGAAAATCGTTAACCATTTTACCTTCTGAATGCGTCTTTCGAGTTTCAAAACTCTAGAGGAAGGATGGAATGAAATGAACTTATAAAAGAACTTTTGATCTCTCATGCTAAGCATTTATAGTTAAAAATTTTCAAGCTCTAAGCTGTTGCATGAGTGATTATGAATGTCGATACAGTGACGTTATCCCAATAAACCGTACAAAGCTCGTAATTGAAATGGCTCTGGAAGTTGTTTGCTCAGTGGTCCAGTAGACACTCGCTCATGAGCATGAAATGAAATCTCGAACTCCGGATGCAAAACTTTCTTCTCCGTCGATTGCTACACTGAATATTTGCCTTTCCCTTCCCTTACGGTGGCTGCAGCAGCAATAATGAGTGAACATTTTAATGACTTTTCAAGCAAGTTAATAATAAATTCTTGGACCAAACTTCACTTGAGTATATCTATTTACATGGTGGGATAACCATACCTTCATATTGTAATTTCAATTAAGAAAGAAATATATTTTAAGCTTTTTCTTTTCGTTAAAACACTGTTATGAGTTGGGTTCGCGGCGCGGAATACAAAATATCAGCTACAATAGTGTGTAAATACATGTTTTTGACTCGGCATGCTGCGTCGTCATTAGTTAGCCACCGTTATATTAATGAGAAATGTATTTTTTCGCGTTCAGGAGAAAATCTGCGCATATAGAATCGAATTATTTCCAAACACATGTCAAGTGCCATGAGGCTGGGCGTTAAAATTGCATTAAATTACGAAAAAAAAACAAATCGATTACATGCAATTTTCACACTTTCATCTACACAAATTACTGATAAGTTGCACAGTTGCAAAGTTTCGCGCAAATCTGTACGTAAACGAAGAGCGCTACAATCACCTCAATGACTTCTTACTCTGTTTGTTTTTTTTCAGGAGGCCAGCTCATTCCTTCCCTTCAACCTGCAGAAGGTCCAAGTCCCGATCATCAGCAAACAGTCCTGCAGCGCATACTATGCCGAAGGTGGCGGCATTCCGCCCAACGAAATCTGCGCCGGAGTGCTCGAGGGTGGGAGGGACGCCTGCCAGGTGAGTTTTAATGACCCAAAAGATGAACTAAGTAGGTAATAATGGCATAAACCTGTTCGACAAAACTCATCAAAAATTGTGAAAATCTGCAAATGTCTTTCAAACCTAATAGGTATTAGTTATTTTCAGTTCACTCTAACCTGGCATTTCTAGGGCTAATATTACACTGTAGATCATCTGTTTTATATCTCGTTTTAGTCAAGTATTTGTCCTTCCCTCTCAAACGTGGGGATTTCCGTTCCATTTTCTCTTCTCTAAGGATTGACCAGCCGGCTCCAACGTGCTGCGCACGGGGGATATGGGTTTGGTTTTAGGCCAGGCACAACCTGCCAATGATATGTATGTTTTATTTTATGTTAATAAACTAAAGTGTTCCTCGCAAATTTGCAGTCTCCAAGTAAGGCCAGGCCTTTTTCTTCCAGATAAACTCTATGAGGCTTTCTCCTCTTTTGTCCAGGTGTTTAGTTTATGATAAAAAACGAGGAAGTATACACTGTCCACTAATTTTTTTATCTTCCACTGCACGGCAGAACAGATACAATTGTACGCGGAACGCTCCCTCGCTTCTGTTCTTACCCGTCAATTTCATTTTTAGTATACTATTCCTGCCTCCAGCTCCGGAAGCCTCTATAAACTTCTTTTGCTTTTTCCCAGTGGCTCAATTCTTTGAGCCATTCCATTTCCATGCTTTGAAAAGCATGTTGTGAGAAGGTGAAAGAGAGATGCTACTTCGCTCCGTTTAGGCCTCACCTCGTATTCACCGCGACCCTTTAGGACCATGGACACACCCCATATACTTACATGCAGCTAGACAAATTTAAAACCAAAGGAAAGCTGCGCGCTTCGTTAAAAACTGTTGCGAGCGACGAGAAGACATTGTGCTTCTCAACTTATAATGAGAAAGGTTGGGAGCCGCAAGAGACTCGGAGGTTGCTTTCTAGACTTAGTTTGATTGATAAATTCAGAACAGGTGTGTTTAAGAGCGAGACTGCGAATATCATTTTGATACTATAATTTAAACTTTTAAAAAATTTACAAAAATTTAAACTGAGCTATACTCAAAACACTCCCAATATACATTTCACCGTTTCACCTTCCAAAACCTCATCCTATAGACTTTTAGACTACTTGTGCAATAACTCACCTTGCCACACTCCCTTGCACGCGCACAAGCATGAAAGTAGCTTTCACTTGGAAAATATCTCGAAAAGAAATGCAATGATAGAATTTTGGAAATTTTTAAAAGATAGCATTCCTTCTGTTTAATGAGGCCAAATTCTATGATTTTTTATGCCGATTGATTTCTCGCATATACGACCACATTAAAATTTCAATTATCCTCAGATTGAGAGTTTCTTAGCGAAAGTTGATCGAGGATTTTTTTCATTCGACTCACTAAATAAAAAGACAATTCGCAAGTACCTAGAAACTCGACGTTTATACCCGAGTTCGTGAGAGATTTACCAAAGAAATAGTTGACTAAATTTTTATTTTAGTAAGACATATTATAATCATGCATGGTATGTTTCAATTTTTGAAAAAAATACTCCTTATTAAATTGAGTCGTTATTGACGAATGAAATTAAGTGAAAAGATGATTGATTGTTTGATGATGATTGATTCTCTTGGTTTTTAGGGTGATTCCGGGGGTCCTCTAGCCGTGAACGGAGTCCTCCACGGCATCGTCTCCTGGGGCAACGGATGCGGCCGAGAGTACTATCCGGGAGTCTACACGGAAGTGTCACAGTTCCGGCTGTGGATACAGCAAGTTTCAGGAATCTAAGACGACGCTGGATTAAACTTGTGAATGACTCATCATAAACATATTTATTTCACGATCAAGATTTATGCATGTGCATAAGTGAGCGAATCTATTTGTACATATGTGTAGAAAACTGTGATGTATTTATTATTTATATACGTTTTATTAATATAATACAAATTCGCTGATTATTTCTTACATACCTAGCCCTTTATAAAATTATAATGTTGCCATGAAGACTGGACTCCGTAAACCAATCGCACATCCTCATGCACTGTGCACATCATCAATTATAATATCGAATCCTTCTGCATCTTCCGATGGTCCTGCATCAATGAAGGAAATAAAAAGAAGTTTTAAACGTTATAAAATAATATGACTCTTGTGAAAAAACTAGGCGTCACTTTGTGGAGATCTTTGTCTGTGGAAATGAAGACTATTTTATAAACACTTATTTCCTCAAGTTAATGGTTGTCAATAACATGGTTTCGACGAAGCAAGCTGATGATGTTGCTTTATGACGGAGCCAGAATCCTCAACAATAAAATAGGGGACATTGTAGAGTTTCTTACATCACCTATTGCTCCAAATTATGAATATCGCGGCTACCATTTTATTGAAACGATAAACTATTATACAAATTTTTGTAAATAAGTGCCATAAATTGCGTTCATTATTAAATTAGAACGGTGGACATCCATAATTAGAAATACTCATTGCATATTCTTAACAGCCATGCTATTGCGAGAAACATGATCCGGTCATTAAATTAACTCAATGAATAAGAAGCGTCAACATCAACCATCAATGATATCCCAGTCAGTGTCATTGACATGGAAATGCGTCATTAAAAATTCATCTAAATGTAAGGAGCTTTAACGCAATGTCTCTCCAAGTGCTTGAGACGATATTTGCGAAACTAATTCAAAATTTATTACGTAAAAACGCTTTCATTACGAAGCAGGGTAAGGAAATCGAAATTTTTAGTCGTTTCAGTTTCAAAATTGAGAAACGTTTCCTGAATTTGTCATTTATGACCCCATCCATGCGGTAGTGAATTGAAAATACGTTTAGAATAGGGATGAGTCGATTCCATTTTTTTCAATCCCGATTCCGATTCTTTCAAATCGATTTCCGATGCTCGATTTCGATTCCATCGATTCTTATTCCTTATAACATGTGGGATATTGATATAACAGAAGCGTACGACTGTTAATGAAATTCAAGAATTGGCTTAAATAAAATAACAAAGACAGTTAAGTCGCTCAAAAAGTACATTTATCAACAAATAGCAAATATATCCACAGCATGTTGAGGTAGATAAAAAGTAAAAATTTATAGCCTACGCCCAAAAATACTGAGACAAATATGATGTGATAAATGAAATTTGATTTGAATATACATCTATCTGGAATCTATGGAATCGGAATCGACTTTAGGCGATCGATTCTCAATACCGATTCTAATCCTGAGAATCGGTGGAATCGAGAATCGACATGTGGGTTCGACTCATCCTTAGTTTAGAACACTTTATTTTATTTATTCTTAGTCAATATCCCGTTTCAATGGCCCTAAAATGGTGCGACAAAATATTTAACTAAATAGTAACTTCTCCACAAATTTTAAATGTACTATATTAGTTTATTCTTCTGGATATCTTCTGAGATATAACGTTATGATCAATGCTCGTTAATGCAAATCCCGGGCCTATCAAATGATATTTCTTTCTTTTATACTTCGTTTACATGGGGACCATCTTTAATTAGTAACATTTTATGTATTTTAAATCGATTGGATTGGATATTTGGGGAGGCGACCGACGGCTAAGGTCATTGGCGCCATGGAGGATAGGTAAGGGAGGAAGGGTGGATAGAAACCCGGCGTCGGCATTGGCCTACTCTTAACGAAAGGCGACGTCTCATCCGACAGACGGAATACTCCACTTGGAGTGCCCTCCACAAGACACTCAAGTAGGGATCGGGTTCCTCTGAAAAACATCCGCCTCTGCAGGGATTTGAACCCTGGCCGCCCGTGTGGTAGGCGAGTACTCTGGCCACCACACCAACCCAATCCCCAATTTTAACTCGATAGGATTGGAAATTCACCATGACTATACGAAATATGATCATTGGCAAATATTTACGCATCGTTGCAAGTGGCCAAACATTAGCAGCACTAAATGCGTAAGAATTAAATACGAAATATTAAGGTAGTTGAGAAATGTGTAGAATTTATGAACTTAAAACTCATACGATACATGACATACATGATATCAGGCAAACAAATCAAAACAATTCCAACGATGGGTTGCTGAGGATCCTGATTACTGACTTCTCGTGTCTAGAGCGCGGGTTTGAATCCCCCCCAGAGTTTGGAATATTTCAGAGGAAACCAGTGGAAAGTACTTCAAAATCAGAACTCCGTACGTCGTAAGACGGTGTGGCACCATTCAACTAGCGCCCGGTCTGGCTGCGACGTCCTCGTCCTTCCAGCTATCCTCGCCGAACCTTCGAGAGGACGGGAGAAGTTTGCGACACCATTCAACTAGCGCCCGGTCTGGCTGCGACGTCCTCGTCCTCCCAGCTATCCTCGCCGAACCTTCGAGAGGACGGGAGAAGTTTCTGGAACCCTCGCCAAGAACCTTCGACGAAGCATATATATATAGATACCACGTATGGTCATGCCAGACCAGAACGGACCTGAGAGAGATAGGAGTACGAACGAATGAATTGTATCGGAAATAATAAAGGAAGTTTTCAGAAGACCGCGTGTATTCGGCTCGGCGCCTTCTCCCACAGTGGTGACTACTGTGGGAGAAGGCGCCGACACGTAAGGCACGAAGGCGTTAGGCACTGTGGGCGCCTTCTCCCACAACGTAAAACACTGCACCCGTCTGAGGAGGGTTAATTAAGACCCTGGGTTTCCCTCTCTTCCTCCCATTCTCCCACCCACCCATTCCAATTACAAAAACAACCGCAGCTGTCGATTTCCTCCATAAAAAATCAATTGACCGTTGAGTCTGGTATTTTTACGTTTGCCATCTCCATCCATCGCAATATTCTACCAGGAGGAATGCCATATTGTTCAATTTCATGACTGCATTTTCTGGAGCTGGCTTTGAGCATGGAAGCTGACTTATCAGGAAGGATTGAGCACAGTCATATCTCCAATTGTATCGCTACTATATGGGCATTGTTCAGCTTACACGTAACTTCGGGTTTTTTCCTGAAGAAATGGATTACGGAAGTAACCAATGAATGCGGTAATTTCGAAAATTGACTTAAAGTTTGCAATAATGATATTTGCACACTGCTCTGTTCTAGTTCAATAGGCATTCGTGGGCTTAATAATTGGTAAAAATTAAATAAATTTAGCATTTTTTATCGTATCAAAAATGAGACTTGTGATAATAATTATTATTATATTATAACAGAAGATCCATAAAGCATACCTTTAATATTTATCAATTTTTAAGCACAAATAAATGTTGAAATATGCAATAATGAATCCTCCTCCGGCCAATTAATTCCTTTTTTCATTATTAATCTCCGTTTGCAGTCGGGTGACCCAGATCTCGCCGGATTCGATGTAATTTTATCGCAGAAACCATTCGTTACTGGCAGGCAAACTAGAGTATAGTCTACTTTCCTAGCAAGTGCGAACCACAGCTAATTACCACCACTATCGATCCCCGATACTTCCATGGAAGTGCGTGCTTACACATCGAAGTGTCGCTTATAAGAGACTTACAAGGGTACTGTCATGTAAGTAGCTTCCATGCGTTAAGCCGCTTTAAAGATTGACTCTGCTTTATTAGTTTAATAATGTAATATGCTTGCATACCCCATGCGATGCTTTCCCGTTGCCTTCCACATCGCAATGTCATAGCCAATTCCGTGCACTGCACTCTGGCCCGAAGGTGGGAATTAATGCTGAACGCACTTCTTGATCTGCAATATCAGTGCCTTCTGCTACAATGCCTCTCAACAATCGTCCAGTAAGCTTAAGATGGCTAGAGCGATTGTCGATTATGTACAGATATACGTGAAACTTAGCATACCTGAACCTAACAGAGATATGTATGTAAATCGATAAAAGCGAAAAAACGCATACTACCGATTTGGTTTCTTGACAATGTAATGCTATTTTAACACATAGCCTTAAGGCTCTTGACACATGTTTCAAAACAAATTATGACATATGTACAGATATTCTCCTAAACGCGAAAATATACATTTTTATAATTAAAAATATTCATAATAAATATTAAGGGGTCATGCCCAATAAAAACAAGTATTTACATACGATTTTAGCTCAAATTTTTAATTACGCGCCCTGAGCCCAAGTCATTATCAGGTTTTAATTGAGTCGACATTTTAAAAATGTAATCCCTGCGTCAATTACATCACAAAGTTCATGATTATGTACTTCCAGAGTATAAATAAATGTGCTTACCTGAAGCGTGGTTTAAGAATTGTTTTCGACTTGCTTGAAAATTTATTGAAATTTGCACTTTTTGACTCACGGTTATCGCTCAAACCACCTAAAATTCTTATGAGAGAGGAACAAAAAACAGATGAAAATATGAAAAAATCTTCAACCACTCGCCAGCACTGTTCAAAATAGACTTAAGGGAAGCAATATGAGAAGTACAAGAAATGGAACTGGGAGGAATAACTAATTATGCTCCTTTTCGCAGATGGCATTTCAGTAATTGCACGACTTTGCGACAAACTTTGAAGATATTGGGCAGAATAAGTACGAAGGATACTAAGAGCAGAATAGCCCCAATTCTGGAAAAAGTCCGCGATGAGAACGCAACTTCAGCATTCAAAGAAGACAAAGGTCGAGGAAACGGTATGCGACAACAATCGTTTGGAGGGCAGCAATTTTGGATGGAAAACGTGGACCATCGTAAAAGCAGACCAGAAAATATTAGATGCATATATTTGAAAGTTGACTTTGGTGGAGGATTCTAAAGATAATACGGATGAACAAAATAAAAACGATGGAATTTGCAGAAGAGTAGAAAAGAAAAGGACCATTTGGAACACCAGACTGAAACAAGATGGTTGGGCAACACCCTGAGGCACAATGGATTTGTGAAGAAGACAATTGAAGGAAAAATGGAGGCAAAAGTTCCCAGGGAATTCTAACGAAGGAGAGATTTTTCATTTCCAGAGAGGAAGGGAACTAGTATTGGAGGGGAAGGATGGCGAGCTTATGTCACTCAATCTTAGGAATGCACGACCCACGATGAAGATGAAAATTCTCCAGCAATGATTACGTGGTTCATTATTAGATTCTGCAAAGCCGTGTTTCAGAGGCAAAAATATGAGGAGAGGTCGTTTCGTCGCCTAAGTATTTCTTCTTCTCACCTAAACGTATTCTAAATAATCGTCTCAGAGATTAAATTTTTATGCCTCTTCCAGGATGATGATGTTCCATTGCAATTTCAAAGAAACGAGCGTCTCGGTGCTTTTGCTAAGAAAAACTTTTGTTGAAATAGTTAACAATTGCTGTAAAAGAGCGGTTTTATAAAAGAGCAGATAATATTCAATAATTTAGTCTATCTTACGAAATTGCTATTCGTACAACACGGAATAGTAAAGCATTCAATGTATCTGCAAAGGAAATTAATGGAAAAACGCTATGTCATCGTCGTTAGCGATTTAGCAATGTGCGTTGGGGATTAAATCATGTTATTCTGGTTCCATTTTTCAAGGATTTTCTTATCTAACAGGAATATTTATCTTAATTTTCCGATAAAATCACAGCTAGGTTTTACATTTTTTACTGCATCCTGACCAGATTGATAGATAAACATTCTCTTCTTCCTTTTTTGGGATGATTCGTAAAAAATAATTTCCCCCGTCGCCACCTCATTATGGTGTTGCGCTATTTTAATCCAATAATTTAATAGCATTGCAATTTTGTAATTTAAACCAATATATCATTATTTATTTTCGGATAATCATGATCCCAATGAACATAAAAAATCTGTACATGAGTTAGCCTGTGATCCGAGTTTAATTGAAGATAACTAAACGAATAATTAGAGGAATTTTTTTTCCTAAACATTGCATTTAACAAATGATGTGGTACAAAGTCACTCACACGGGTGCATATACACCAGAGTTGAAATTCCCTATGAAAAAATCATTTGACTCGACCGGGATTCGAACCCGAATCTCTCATTTGCCGGTCAGGTATGTTACCCAGTTACACCACTAAGCCATCTTCCTCCAAGGTGAATTTCGAGGGGGGTTTATGCGAACTAAATGTTCAGGCCTCGAATCTACATTGTAGCACATGTACATCTAGTTCGCATTAACCCTCCTCAAAATTCGTCTTGAAGGAAGATGGCTTGGTGATGTAACTGGCTAACACACCTGACCGGCATTTGGGAGGTCCGGGTTAGAATCCCGGTCAAGTCAAATGATTTTTTCAAAGGGAATTTAACCCTGGTGAATTATTAGAGCTTAGATTGAAGGGTAGATGATGAAAGGAATATCCTTTATAATGTTAGACTGGCTCATACCATCACACTACCTGAATTATCAGCAACGCTATATCATGTACTTTTACTATCAGAAAACGAAATTTTTTTATTGCCTTGTCGTCATTCAACTTAGAAAAAAACTCTTCCAACTTATTAACCCCGTTAGCAACCAATACGTACTTCTCAAAGGTAAAATTTTGCACAAAATAGGACAAAAAGCATTTTAAAAAACAGTCAAATGAAGGAATATTGACTGAATGCATCTCTTAAATAAATTCTGTGTGTGGTCACAATACTGAATGAATTTTTGTGTTTTTATTCATCTCAACTAATTTATCATACGTAGGAGGCTCGCATTAATAAGATTTGTCGCAATTATATGCCTCGGGAGTAAGAAAGAAAGATGCTTTGATGCAACTATGGAAGTAATCAATACAGACTTGCTCACCAGACTTTCATTTATCAGACGAATCGATAAGAATCTCCTAAGAAACCAGCCACAATAGAAAAAAAAACAGTCAAGTCAACAGAACGGCGTGCGCCGTTCCGAAGCGGGACCAGCTTCAAGGCGGTATCTTGTGTTTGCACTGACCCGTTTTGGAGTGGTTCCACGCCTGCGATTGATTCGGCGTGTGGACCATACGCTCCTTATCTCCGTCTGGGCTTCCTCAACACCTAAGCAAGTTTCTATACTTCCGGCGAGAGATAATCTATATGGGTAGCAATTTTTTGCCGGGTAAACATCAGAAAGAAAGTCCCACTGCAGGTTTTGTTGCCGCAGCTGCAACCGCAGTTCCACATCTTAACCCTAATTTGAAATCCGAGATAAGAAATGGGAATGAGAAGATAAGCGTTGCATTTCTGGCGATTCGTGACGCGGAATCGTGAATGCATACGGAATGTTTTGCTGAAATGAGTAGCGCAAGACGGTTATAGCAGACACTATTCGCTATGGAAAGCTACCGCTACTCGGTGATTGCAGAGCATCAGGAACGGAGTAAAACTCCGTCGTTGTGCATATGAAACCTGAATTTATATTTTACAGTTTAATATTTTTGAAGCATGGCAACAAAATTAAGGCCATGATTACGATTGACGATTCCTGACGAATCGGAAACGAACGATGTCGTTAAGTTTTCCGTCGTATTCCCGTAATGGAGATCTTAATCCCGTCCTCATTTTTTCCTATATTCTCCCATATATTACGCCTGCATAAACCAACCGTCTGATGTCTGACGTTAATGCCAAGTTCGTACTATCGGTTAAAATCAAGTTAACATTAATGCTACGTCATCGGTTAACGGCAACTAGACGTTAAAAAACTGAACCTAAGTATACCACTAGACTGTAATGGTAATAATCAAGTTTATTGTCGTACTCCTTTTTTGCTCATGATATTAGATTTAAATAACCTCGCACAATTTTTACATGTAAGAAAAACTAAATAACTATTTCAATTAAAAATGAAGGAAAAATTAGAGAAAAGAAAAACATAGCAGGGTACATACATAAAGCACTTTGCTTTAGCGTATCTAAGCTCATTTTGATGTTATAGAATGAAATTGAAACAGAATTGGAATTGCACTTAGTGTACTTGAAGAAGATACACATTCTGCTTCTCCTCATGGACCGCCTCGTTCGAATTAGTTCGTAAATGGATGCGTTTTCATGTATCGATTCCCATGTCGTTTTATAGCACAGATCACTTTTAGTAATAAATCTATCGGACACTATTCTAATTTTTATCAATTTTAAGCTAAATGTTTACTGTGCCTGGAACTCCAAAAATCTGGGGCTAGTGAGTGAGAGTCCCAGAGTAACTTATTGTCCAATTCAAATCCCAGGACATTAATACTACCAATTTTGTTTATTGATTTGCTAAGAGAGAAGGTATCCAGTTGTGTCTTTCTGAATTTAAAGTAAGTCCACTAGCAGTAAACCAGCTTTGAGCGTCAGTCATTACAGAATTAGTAGAGTTTTGGATACTCTTCAGGTCCTTAGCATTATATATAAATGTTGTGTCATCCGCTTAAAATACTGACTCACTGGTAAGATTATGTCCTCCTGGTTAATTGTATGACATTCTTCCTGAAAAAAATATCACACTCAGCCCGAAACGAGACCTGAGTCCGGGATATTTAGTATGCTAGACCGGTGCGATTTGATTCCTCACGATGGCTCAATGATGAGAGTTGCCAAAACAGTCAAAATGAAGATCATTCCCTATGAAACGAGTTACACGACACACAGTGAAAATGAAGCGCTGAGTCTTGAAAGTACATTCAAAAGAAACGTGCATGCACGTCTCGATAGACTTATAATATTCCCTCTTAACTGAGTACCTTCCACTAAACTCACCCAGGATTTCGGCTATCAATCCCTTCCTCTCAAAACCTTCACTCTTCTCTCTTGAGAGTTCACCTCCACTCGAGTCTCGGCCATTCTCATGACATGACCAAACCAAAGAAGTACGCTACTTTCGTACATATACATTATCGAAGTGTCCATCCTTTCTGCCCCGCTCATTTCTAAACCTACTGACTAAAATACTTCCTACTTTTGCCATAAGCACAACTCATGTGTGTGAGCAGATATTCCTGCTGGCGGTTAAATAGCTCGACCAGTCAGTTTTGTGACACCTTTACCAGTACGTCGCAAGAGAAGCAAATTTTATTCTGCTGCATTTTTCTTCCTCTCCACAGCGAAACTAATCTATTAGCCGAACGCACTTCTCGGAGAACCAACATACTCCTGCTGGAGGTCACAACCATTTGGTATGAACTAATACTATCGCGTAACCAATAATTGAGAGACATATGTGGTGTACTGACTCACCGAAACACATATTTGAAAACTATAACCAGAAATACGCTGTGATGGAATGACGACAATACCCATGATGTCATTCGCTTTCTCAGCTTTTCGAGGGATTAGGTAGGAGCCGCTAGAGACTCAGAGGCTGCGCGCCAGACTGAGTTTGCTCGAGAAATTCAGAACAGGTGTGTTTCACAGGGACACGACGAATATTATTTCAATAGTACACTACATTTCAAGGTCTGAAAGAAGCGATGACATAAGAGAGATACATTACCGGACAGATAAATGCAAAAATTTGATCTTTCCACGCATAATAGCGGCCATAATAAACCGTAGCTGCTCTTAAAACACACCATCAATGCACTTCACCATTTCACATCACAAAACCTCATGCTTTACACCTTTAAACGGCTGGTGTCCTAACACCTCCTGCCACACGACCATGCGGCGGCTCGCAAGGTAGTACCCAGATGTAAATGTAAGTAACGTTATTATAGCTTCATTATTGAAAAATTCAACCTCATTGGAAGAAAAAGTATCATACTGATATTATATTGAAATACAAAATCGAATTCGCCGCGTTCAATACTATGAGCAACAAGGAGCAATGCAGCGAACGCTAGAAAATAAGGTCAGAAAAGGCACCAAAATGAAATATAAAAAAAAACAATCGCAATCCATTGCTTAATGTACCGTGGAACTGTTCATTTGCAATTGAAAATTAACAAATATTACAAGCATTTTAAATTAAATTTGGAGCAAGATCAACGCCATCTAGGCAAATGGCTAGAAAAATAAATAATTATACAAGACAAAAACTGTCGAACAAATTTTTAACGAAATGATACAAGAATAGATAAATAGGTAAGGAAAACAAGTTGATAGAGTGGATGAAAGAAGAACACCCAAAAATGTGGAAATAATGATAGCGAGAGGCAGAAGATCTCTTGGACGACTACGCCAGAGAAAGAACAAAAATTAAGGTCATTACAAGCTTACTAGTCAATTCTTTCTGGAAAAAGAAGATGATCATGATTGGACGCTGGATCTATTTTAATATTTTCCTCCTACATACACTATCCTTAAATCTTTTGCATTAATGGAATCAAAAAATTGCTTCACACACGCTTTCCTGTTCTTACGACACCCCTAATATTCCTTCTTTTAAAGATTCTCCACCACATTCATCTCTGACATTCTCGTTCTACCATTCCTACTAGAACCAATCTCGTTTTGTCATAAATTCTTCTCATATTCCGACATGCATCCGTTTTATTGAAATAGGTCAAGCCAATGAAACACAACCTATAATGATTGCAATCACCTGAGCGTTAGTATAAATGAATTAATAAATATAAAGCATTCCATACAATCAACCGTCTTCCATGACCCGTTATGATTTGACAGTCATGCTCAACTTTGCATGCAAGAGACACAAGTGGAAAACACGTATTCAATTACGTTAGCTCTCTGAAAAAAATATAAATTCTTGGTACTTTTTGCATTATACTAGCCACAACTTTACTTTCAGTATTCGCAGGCCTTTTGATTCCCTCGCCTATTCTTCGATATTTCGCAAACATTCGACCTAATCACTCAAAATCGTCAACTGAATCAATTATTTCATCAGTTACCCTTATTGTTCCATTATTCCTTCTAGTCACTCAAGATTCAATTACTTTAGTTTCTGACACATTAATTCCCAAGTACCCAATACCCCATGGTAGTTCATACCCAATTTCGAGGCAAAATATCACGCCAGGGGTTATGCTATGGTTTTTATTAAGTAATTTAAGTTATTTCATTTTTTAAATGGAGTACATTTAGTTCGTTTAATGACATTTGCTTTGTTATTAAAAATAAATTGTTTATTGTTACCAGAGAAGGAGTAAAAAAAAAAGAATGAAGTTGACTGGTGAGTCATAAAAAAGACTCAAGAGGCATAGTTTATACTTAGCACTAGGCGCCCGTCGAGAAGAAGAACATATCCACGCGATTACTTGACAATAGAGACACATAAGTCCTCTCCGTCATTTTCATTCAAATCGCGTGAATAAAAAACAACGAAAACAATGATATAAAAATAGTACAAAAAATCTCACACTCCCGCGACGCGGAGCGACAACAAAATAAACAAGCCTGAGATTGCGCACATGAATCACTGCTTTGCAGCATACGCAAAAAAAGACGAAGACTAAAAAAGCCATGGAGGCGCGATAACTCCCTCCCCGCCATTATCGCCTCTCCCCGCACTTATCGTTTACGACAAGATTCGAAAGAAAAAATAACGCATCCTCAATTAATGTGGGTTTGTGGATCCCTACGACACCATCACTTCTGCGCCTCTCCAACCGTGACATCGTTAGTTGTATCGTGTTTGCCTATTTGATTCCGCTTGCGTAAAAAGAAACCTCTTGATGCACCGTCGAGCACTTATGAGAATAACACCTCTCACGGGCAGCAAAAGTAACAAGAATGAGTTCCAATTAAAAATTTGCCCATAAATTGAAACTAGGACCAGTACATGGGCACAAACATTCCATCTGATGCAATAGATGAAGGTGACGCATCATATTGGAAGAATATCCGTCCCTTAACAGATAGATTTTTGATTTAGTTGAAAAGAAAAAAGTAAAAAATGTCATAAAAATTAAATAATTGCTACGGTAAGGTACTGCATCAAGGCTTAGACCTATGTAGAGTCAGAGAAACTGTTAACAGTCATTCCCTTGCTTTGGCTGATAATCTTATTCGTACATCATCATCATCATCATTCTAAGATTGGTTGACTGCAGCCCTCGACCCTTGCCTATCTAGTGCGAAGTCCTTTACTTCCTGGTAGCTCTTCCTATGTACTTTCTTCTTTATTTGGTCCATGAACTTATTCCTGGGTCTTTCTCTGGGGGCCATCTTCATCTGTTCACTCTAAGGTTTTCGAAGAAAACTGAAGACAGGCGTTTTTTAAAAAGAAAGTCGGGCATGTCTTAGCCTCTGTCCTAACTTACTCGATTAGTGAATAACGGATGGGAACAATAAACAATTGAACCGCTATTTAAGACGCACCGGCCATTTTTAAGTGTCCATTCATCAATAACTAAGCCATTCCTAACCAAATCCCTCCTATTTCTACTGCCAACTCCACCCATTTCCACAGCAAAAGTTGATATTGGGATTTTTTAAATATGTATCAAAAACAACCCGTGCGAATGAAAACCCCAGCACTCTGAAAACGCCTTTTTATCCAGTAGGATTAATCCCATTTAAAAAATAAAAGTAAACGCTAACTTCATACAAAATGCATTAAATCAAAGTTGGTGGTTTCCGGCGTGACTTTGTGGAATTTACCGATCATTGTGAATGAAAAAGTAATGCTTTGTTTCGTATCACTTCACACAAAGCATTAATTTTCCATTCACAATATTTAATCAAAAGTAAAACTTAAAAGTGTATATGCGAAGACATGGGCGTCTGCCTCCCCTCGACGAGACATTTCATACCAAATCTGCTTTACGGAGCCGGACAGGATGATGTCCTGCCCCCCTTGGCGTAAGTCCTGGCTCCGCCCGATTGCGAAGTCAGACAGTGAAGGAATTAATGGAGAAAATACGAAGCACCTCATTGCTTTTACTCTTAAATTTACCGCCGCGCTGTAGCCAAACCACGATTCTGCGAGGAAAAAGAGGATGAGAGACGACGTAATAATTTTTTGTTTCAAAACTACGACAGTCATGACAGGCAAAAAACACACGAAATGGCTCGCCACGATTGGGAATCAAATATCTATCCAGCGATAAGTTTTTTGCCGTGCACTTGATCCACTGACACTGTTGATTGCCTGGGAAAATTTCGTTTCAAAAAGGGAATCACCTAATTCTTGGGAGATGGATACTTATCCCTCGTCTGCGGAGAAAGTAATTTCAATATCATAAACGATTGGATATTACTCACGACTCCATTTTTCGGGAAGTGCTTGACTTCTCTCAACTTTTTTAGAGGATTATAATTCTAAAATAATAATCAATGAAGGCTAAATCGCTTACCCATTAATGTCATATTCACCGTATTCGACACCCATCTCAGGACACATTCCAGTATACTGAGCAATGTCCAATACGCCAAATTCGTCAAAAGTAAAATTTATAGATGAATTTCAAAAAATACTTTGAAATGTATTTAATGATGTCTCTGTAACCTACAATGGTTAATGCTTATGGGGAATATGTCCTATACCAATGATTATAAATAAGGCCCTATCTGTTATACGTTTCTCCTCTAACCAATTTAGAGGACATGCTTTGTGGTTTATCCTAACATGAGCACTCTCCTGCCATAAAACTGAGAAAAATTTTCAAATAAGAGCATCAATTACTTTAGCTTTGGTCACAGTGGAATTTCTTGGTTCCAGAATATGCCATTACTGTAGTTATTTACCCATAAATTATCATTATTTAACATTATTCGTAGAAAAATAATTTAATTCTCCCATGTCGCTCCCATCTTATAAGCAATTGACATTGAAGCAATCAATAACTATGTATTACTGATTGTCTTCCCATTTCAAAGATTAGAAAGTAGAATCAGAGATCAATTCTACGTAACTTTAGTTGAATCTCCGAGACTTGAAGATATTCTTTCTTTAATTTTTTCGTTTCGTTTTGAATACAACGAGGGTATCATGCGTTTTTACTCGCATTTGTGACAATGTCGATAGCTTGGCGGTTTGGATGGAGGATTGGTGCGCGCTCTCACTCTCTCTAGCCTCAATTCATATCCCAATAGTAGAAAAATATTTTCTTCGTAATTCAAATCCCTACTGGGGTGTTTGTTTTATAGAGCTTCAAATACTGCACTCCGTCCTACAGATGAGGTACGAAACTTAGGACTCCATGGCTGCTATTCTGAATCGAGCGTTGCTATTTCTGGCTAATGCTATTCCTTGCTCCAGAATAGCAACAGAAGCGATTCTGAATACGGTGCAGCTATCCAAGGCGTCGGTTCCGTAATGCTATTATTAATCCCGCCCCTTCCTGTATGAAAACCTTCCGGTACAGTAATTGGAAAGTCAGGCAGCCAATGACGAGCGATGTTTACGTTTTTCACAAACAGCTGAGACCTTCGCCACGGATGCCGTGAGTCTGGTGCATGAAAGAATGTTTTCAATAAATAATCCAACTAAATTTATTCAATGCTGTCGTCGGATACTATTATTATACTTTATTTTGTTCTGCATTCATCAGTTGATAGATAACTCTCTGATAATTCTAAATTTTGTGATAGAACGGGATTTCAGTTTAGGAGAGGCTGGCGATGTTTGTTATGCATTCCTATATGAACATTAAACTGCTACCCGAGCTGGGAAAACAATTTTAATTTCTATTGTGATAGTTCACCTCACCATCGTAAAAAAGCATATTGTTTTCATGTATCTTTTAGGTTAATATTTTAACTTATACAATTTATTCTACGGAGCGGACGACGTTTGGATACATGAGACGTGCATGATCCAGCATTATCTTCAAAGTATACTTTCATTTGAAGTTATGATTAGATTTGTTACCTATAATAATATAGTATTCTATTAAATTCATCAACTGATAGAAAACTTTCGGAGAACCTGTGCGGTGAACGGAAATTCAGTTCAGTACATTCTTGAGACGTTTGTTACATATTGACAAATAACGGATTACCATGCTGAGAGAACAATTTAAACACGTAAGATTACAGTCTAACTCAAAATTGTAACAAAGCTTATTGTTTTTGTGTATATGTTGGGTTGTGTATATTATTATTACCACTTATCCGACTGAGCAGACGACGTTTGGATGCATATGAAGTAGGAATAATGATATATTAATGTATCAAGGAAAGTGATGTGATGGTAAATATCAACTATTTTATCACGGATATTTGAAATGTATTATTGTAAATAGCCCGTGGGCTTAATAAGATGGTTAGGCATCGCAATTAGCCTCTTGAAAATCTTAACACTGATAACACTATTTTGTGTACGGGATTTCAGTTTAGGAAAGGCTGGCGATGTTTGTTCTGCGTACCTATATGGACATATAACAGCTACCCGTGCTGGGAAAACAATTTTAAATACTATAATGATAGTTCTCCTCACCATCCTAAAAAAGCGTATTGTTTTAATGTATCTTTTAGGTTAATATTTTAACTTCCACAATTTGTTCGAGGGAGCTGACGCACGACGTTTGGACACATGAGACGTGCATGATCAAGCAAACTGATCCAGCATTATCTTCTAAGTATACTTTCATTTGAAGTTATCATTGGATTTGTTACCTATAATAATCTAGTACCTATTCTCTTAAATTCATCAAATGATAGAAAAATTTCGGAGAACCCGTGCAGTGAACGGAAATTCAGTTCAGAAAATTCTTGCGACGTTTATTACATATTGACAAATAACGGATTACCATGCTGAGAGAAAAATTTAATCACGTATAATTACAGTTAACTCAAAATTGTAACAAAGCATATTGTTTTTGTGTATCTGCTGGGTTGTTTATATTATTATCACCACTTATTCGACCTAGCAGACGACGTTTGGATGCATACGGAATGGGAATAATGATATGTAAGTGTATCAAGGAAAGTGATGTGATGGTAAATATCAATTATTTCATCACGGGTATTTGAAATGTATTATTATTATAGCACCGGGCTTAATAAGATGGTTAGACATCGCAATTAGCCTCTTGAAAATCTTGTGGGACCGATGGGGGATTTGAAGTGAATGTGAATATATGGTGAGCAATATTTCGAGCCGACTTGTTTAAATAATACAACGGAAATGCTAGATACAATTCTTTACGGAGAGAGTGAATACCACCCATGCGTGTAGAACAGGTTCTTCTATTTTACCTAAACTTGTTATCCCCGGCTGAGAGATGGGAAAAATCATGCAATGCAAGAATAAAGCAATGAGACTCGGTCGAAAAAATACCAGTGTACAACGAGAGGTACGGGAAAAGGCAATGTCAAGAAAGGTTTCCATTTTCATGCTTAAACTCCACTTGGTTCAGTTTCAAAGAAGTTTGCTCACTTTTCCTTCCCGTCCAGCTTGGCACAATTGCCGACTTTTTATGAGAAGAATTTTTTATGTTTACTGGAATATACGTATAGACAAGTCAATCCTGCTAACATTTTTAAGTATTTAGGAACACTTTTCAATGCATATTTTGCTGAATCTTCGTTAGAATACGTGTGATAAAGAATCAGGTGGCCGTTGCTATTCGTATAACGTGGGGATCAGACCGTCGCCTAAAATAGCAACGCTCCCAGTCGTCATTTCGCGTTCAGAATCACAGATAGCGGCGCTGCTATTTCAAAACCCGTAAATAGCAACTTCCGGTAGACATTTCTTCATTCAGAATTGCAAAAAGCGTCGGTGTTGCTATTCTTGGGAAAATAGCAACACGATAGCTATTTTAGGCATATAGCATTAATGCTATTTCATTCAGAATAGCAGCCCATGACTGTTACTCCCCCTGAATGTGGTTAACTATTCTAGGAGACTATTGCCGAAGCCAATTTTCCCTCAACCTGTCTTCCACTCCCAGAAGAGCCATATTAGTACCAATCCGCTCACTCTTCCTACACTGGGTAAAATGGCATCAATTGATGATCACAACGCCTACAAATGAGGCCTTGAAAATTCCCATCATTTATTTGATTTAGAGGATTATAGCCCAGTGTACTGAGTTCATATAATTTTTCACATTAATGCTTATCCCACGATGCTAATTGACCGTTAACTGAGCTTAAAACCAAAAAGCAATGTACAAAAGGACATAGCTTGGGCAACTCGTCAGGTAAAATAACACATACGGATTTAATTTTACTTAAATACCATTAAAGCAAAAACATTTGCCAATTCCAACAATATATATATCTAAATATAATTTGGAGAGTTATGCAGCCTCTATAAGTTGTCCTCCGGTTTCAAGACATGGGCCCAGTTACTACGGCGCTGTTGATTCAAGGTGAAATCGATAATTAACACCGTATCTTTGAAAATTCATCCACCGACGATAGAGTTTCAAATCAATCATGAATGGCTCCTTCTTTATTTTACGGCTATATCTTCTTCCACTGCTCTCTAGCACTCAGAATTAACCAGTACTAGCAAATTATTGGCGGCTGGGTGGCATACTAGGCGGCTTATCAATCTGCCAATATTGTGAGATCATCACTTTCTTCCGAGCATAACCGGATAACCATTTATCAATGTAGTTCAAGTCTTTTCTTCGTGATATCGCTGCATCAGGCCGGAGGAAAAGTATCAGGGAGGCTATTTCTATAACTTTTAGATCAGAGTTGAAGAATAAATCTTGTTATTAACGGATAAGACATTAAAGGTTAGGGATTTTTTTCTATAAAAATGTAATATAACAGCAATTTTAGGATTTTTCGACTCAAATCTAACCCGAATCTTGATTTTTAATCTATAAACGACCAAAGCAACCATTTGCTCCTCACTACCTCTTTCGACCAACCAATTTGCCTCCTCTTCACCTCATCCAAAAGTTTTCTTTCCTCATCAACCACAATTAGCACTTTCACGTTTGTCTTCCTTTTCATCCTCCGCACCTTCTCCATCCTCCTCCACACCCTTGTTTTGAAAGCCTTCTGCCTATTTTAATTTTATTTTCTCAGGGTCTGCTTTTTCCCCCATTCTACGCTGCACTTCATATGAAGCTTCTCATCAGCCTAATGTCTTTATATCCTTACCCAATGTCTCCGTCATCAGATTTGTGAGCTTAGCAGAGAAGATCATTGATCGATAGGAGGAGCACAGAAGATTGAGAGAAGGTGGCAGTTTTCTTACTCCCTTAATATCTAGAAGGGCAAGGAGTGGTTTTCCGATGAATGGTTTCCTAAATACAATGAGTGATGAGGAAAGTAATATTGTGCGTTACATCCATGATTTAAATTTCCTGCATCGATAAATGTATACCAACGCCGCCGTAGTTATCAGTAACTTCTGGTGTTAACTATTGGTTCATTCTGTCACAGGAATTCAAAATCTTGATTGAAAAGCAACAGAATTAGGAAAGAATAAGATGAAAGTAAGCAATGTAAAACATCTTCTTAGGTACTGAGAACCTACTCACAAAAGCTGTTTCGTAGATTATTTTAGTTCGGCCATTTGTAGTAATTCTCACCAAAAAAGGCTGGTTACCATTAAATCCAGTTTTATTTCAATACCTTTTATTGGGCGCGTACATTCCTCATGCTGCGCCGGATAGTTTCAGGGGCTGTCTATAATTTGATGACTTTGTTAGTAAATCCATTAGTTTCATTGCTAGCATTTGCACTAATTTAGACAAATTTTTTCCAAGAAAACAAAAATATCTACTATTGTATAATAATGCAGGAGACAATCTTGGACAATGGTATATGATAATTCATTTCCGTTATCTCCTTTATCTCGGTAAATACAAACATTAAGAAAGATTTGCAAATGCTGGACAAATATTTTGTTCGTTATCAATTCTGACCCACCCGTGGCATTTTTTAGGAAAGATATATTCACGATCGTCGTATTTCTTTCACTACCCGTGAAAAAGCCCGTGAAAACTAGATAGTAAAGTAGGACTATAATTTATATCAGTCCCAAGATCTCAATCTAGGCAAAAAAACTCGAATCACCAAGCGTTTGAGCACTCATTGGTAGTTGGGCATATATAAACCCTTTCGCTGAATGGACTGGCCAGATCACTTCAATCCTTGGAATTGGTTAGATCAATGGTGAAGATGAAGTGGATAGTGGTAATCGTACTGGCATCTCTAACAACAGTATCTGAAGGTAAGGTTCTGAAGTCGGCAGCTTAACCCTCAAGCGTTATTGCAGTGTGGGATGTAAATCGTGAGAGGAAAACCCAACCTGGCATTTAATCGTGATCCATTTAACAATTTTAAAACATTACCTCACTTATTGTTTCCAATTCGCCAAAATTAAGATTGTGAGATAACGAAACTTCGGCATTCAAAGCTTACTTCTTCAAGTTAAGCGGACAATCAATTCACGTTCGTTTCCACGACAAATATTATAAATAAAGGTGTAAGCAGTATGAAGCTGAGTTCAAGTTACGGAAAAGTTTCATAAGTATGCGGATATCGAATATTTATTCCAGATTGTAGATTTCAAACTTGTGTACACTCCTGACTCTCATGTCCGACAAAGAAGAAACTTTATACCGCTATAAATTTACATGAGATAATCATCTAGGGAATAAAGCCTAATGACGTTGTGACGTTCCTACGACAATTTTAGTTGTCCCATGGTTCGCTATCCTTATGAGATGAGGCGAAATTGAACCAAGAACGCAACTCTTAATGGAATTTCTTTATCTTTGGGGTAACCTGAAGATTCCATCTAATGTTTAAAATGTGCTGAAAAATACTGTACTAAAAAAAATAAAAAAACTTGGTTAAATAAAAGGTCTGTTCTCTACCGCGCTCATGATGGTTTCCGTGCCATGCACAGGGTGTGGGTGGCGATAATGCCTGATAAGTAAATTGCTAAATATCATTCAGATGCTTGTAGTTACACCCACCAACCTCCTATTACATTCATTGGAACTTATTAGAGTACGCGCATTTTACTAGGTGTCGACATTGTCACCTGCAAATATCTTCGCAGAAATTTCATCTGGATATAGTTGTGGGCGAATAGAGAAAGATAAACGTTTTCTGTTTCCGCAGTAACGAAGGTAAAGAATTCTATTAGATGAATGCTTTCTTAATTTCCCGATTCAAAATTACACGAACTTTATTACTGCTTAGCACTAAACTTACGAAAAATTTTCTAGTACCTAAACGTAATTTTTCGTCTCTTGTCACTTCGACCTTAAAAGTCATACAGGATATCCTCGCAAAGGTCGCAGAGTTCCGTCATTTTTCTGATGGTTAAATTAGTAACTAGTAATGTTCCCTTAATATAGTCGCTAAAATTCGGTTAACAGTGGACCGTCTTGCGTTCCGATTTTCGAATAATGTAATACATGATCCAGGTTTCATAAAATCGACCTTTACCCTTTCTGGATCCTAATTTTTCGGCATCATAATTACACCATCATCTTCTTTGGGTCCTAAATCCTTTTCGATATATCATCAATAATTTCCACATTCATTGAAGGCAACATCATAAAAAGGAGCTCAATAGTCTTTGAGTTACTAAAAATTTCGATTTTTAATTATTGCAGTACATTAAAGCAGGGCTGTAGCCCGAAAACACGCCAAAACCTAAAGATGAGTGGGTGAATAACACGGATGTAAACAGTGGGGTAGGTTCCTTGGGTTTTCAACAAAAGAGATTGCGGTTTAAGCTGATGTGCAAAGGAAAAACAAACAGTTTAGATTACCCATCTGAAGTTAATATGTGCTAATATAAGTCCTAATGGCTTTTAATAATTGATAATAACCACCAACTTTTCCGACATTTAGCATCCATTTCTCACATTTAAATGATCTTTCTGTTTCCCGCAACAGGAGCCCCATCAAATGTGCCACACGGAAAACGCGTACGCCGCATTGTTGGTGGGAAATTGGCAGAAGAGGGAGAATTTCCTTTCTTGGTGAGTTTCCATTTCAAAATTTCTATATTTTTAAGGAAAGCACGAGTTTTCATGAAACACATAACTCAAAAGATTTATATGAACAAATCTATATGAAATTTCCAAGAACATCGATTTTAATAATTACTTACTTTCCATAGGTGAGCATAATTCGATATAAGCATCGCTTGCATTGTGGGGGTTCCATCATCGATAAGGAGTGGGTCCTTACAGCCGGTCACTGCGCTTCGTAAGTATCTTCTTTAATACTAATGCATAAACTTCTATCATTTAAGATACATAGCTAAGAAAATTTTGATGCTCCGTTTCATTTCCAAGGCAGTATGATAGACAATGACTCAAGTATATATGATTTTCCCATTTCCTCAGCCAACGATTTCCACAATCGTTTTGCTTCCACATTTGATTTGTTAAAAGATTTTGTACGATCAATTTTTTATAGATGTTTTAAATAAATATCTTATTATTAAATGAATAATCGACCACATGCTTTCATAACGCAGTTCAAATGACGAATGCCATCTATAAAGGGCAAATGTAACTAATTCATTAGAAAGTTTGTTACTGAGTAATACACATATTGCTCCCCATACCTAACTGAAAAGTTGCAATTATTGAGGTCAATTCGCCTAAACTTCCACTGATCTTTGATTTTCGTCTCATCCAATGCATTTAGATCCTACCCAATGACTGCTCTTTCTTTCCGAGTCGGAAGTTTGAAATGGGCGGAAGGAGGAAGCGAGCACAAAGCAGTGCAACAAATACTCCATCCAACATTTGGACGAAAGAAATCAAAACAATACTTTGACGACATTGCTCTTTTCAAGGTATGTTTCGCTCTAATTTACTCCCTGATGAAACTAGTCAAGATGACCATTTCTTCTCCGAGATGCATAAAGCAATTCTTTTTTCATCGAAATTACAGGTCTTTCCGCCTTTCGAGTTGAACAATAAAACAGTGAGCTCGATTGTTCTTGCAACTGAGGGGAGTGTGGCTGAGAGCGGCTCCACGTCATCCGCGGCAGGATGGGGAAGCAAAAGGGTGAGTAATGTTGGCGTTTCCCCTTCACGGTGATCTCGCACGGATTGAAGCTTAGAAAATCATATTTCTCTAGAACAGAGGGTTTAAACCTCTTACTCGCGAAATCTGTAGTCACCCATCGCTCGAAGTTGTCTCCATTAATTTAATATAACGTAGCACATTTCCTTATGACTTCAGCTGACAAGGAAAGTTGAATATTCCAGGATAGGCATCAACGCAGGGCACAGTGGAAGAGACCTGGGTTATCTAAGAAGTGTTCGCGGTAAAAGAAGGAGAGGCAGAATTAGGAATGAGTAGATAATGAAAGAATAAGCACTTGATATCCCAGAAAGGTCCTTCGCGCAGAGCTGTGCGGCAAGTATGAAAGGTTATGTGAAGGGGTGAAGTTAAAGGACGGAGGGGAGGACATGGGAAAAACAAGAGAGAGAATGGCAGAGGAACCAAACTACCACACAGAAAAAGCACGAGGCACTTAAATTAAAGGCAAGGACTTAAAACCTCTCATAGCGGTGACTTAAGCTGGCAATAGCCATATCTTGAAGTTTAATTGCTAGACGAGCCGAAACGGGGCGATTGGTAGAGGTGAGTTATCCCATTTCTCAAAGAAATTGTGCTAGCAGCCATTAGAAAGGTTAGCAAAAATAATTGTGTTTATATTTTGACCACGCTCTTTTTGAGCGATTTCTCCCAGAAGTTGGGTCCGTCTGTGTGTGTGTGAGTGAGTGATTTGAGTGCTTGTGAGTGAGATTGTGGTAATAACCAGGCATCCTTAGTAGGTCCAATTAGCCCTATGAAGGATCCCAGGTTATAACTCAGGCATCCTCATCAGTGTCCCATTAGCCCTTGAAAAGGATCCCAATTGGGTTGAGTGTGTGGGTGTCTGTGGTGGTCACTGGCGAGGAGGTAACATTCCCGTAAACCATTACAGGAGGGTATTCTGGTGGAGAGGCTGTGGTTGGTCTCTGCTGTGGAATCACCATTCCCGCAAACCAACACAGTAGGTAAGTGTTGTGTGGTTGCATGTCTGACGAGTGGTGCCATTTTTTACGGCCATTGGAGACTCATTTATTTTTTCTATCTTGAGAGGCCGTAGAGCTCATTTCCCTAAATTTTATTAGAAAGGTTATCTTACTGAACCTCCACCCTACAACAAAACAATCATTCCTACTCCACTTTCCAGTATTTTGAAAGATCCGTAGCCCATTTCTCAAATTGGTCGACTGCGCAGCGCCCTAAATTCTGCTAGAACGATAAGTGTGAGTGGAAGGTGTAGACCGATGACATAATTGGAAAATGTGGTAGAAGAGATTCTTAAAAGGAGGAATATTATCAGCCATGGATTCCTGGCAACTGCATGAAGCATGCATTTATTTGGCAAAAGCAAAGGATGACAGCGCAATGTTAGAGCATTATGGAGGAAATAGTGAAAACGGCGGCAATATTTCAGGTCTAACGCCAAGAATTTATCGCTTTTGTCAATAATATTCATTAAGAAACGGAACGGCGAAATTAATAGGTATACGTGGAGTACTATTACAAACTGGCTTCCACTAGAATATAACCATTCTCGCGTGACTCTTTAACCTCCTAGCGCGTATCAATCACAGTACGCGTACCACAGGCAGAGAACCCCTGATACACAGAGATCAAAATCTGCTGACGATACCCATACATGATGAGAATAAATTTTTACCTGCATATCCCAAGTTTTTCCACAGTTTAACTCTCCATAGTAGGCTTCAATATTTAAAACACGATGCAGGCACAGTATTTTTAAGCAATAAAGACGAAGCATAACTCCCCTAAAAAATAACGGGTGCAAAAAGTTTTTGGCGGTACTCATTTCATTTGCTTATTGCCTCAATATTTCCTGATACAATTATAGTAGTTTCTTGTTTTGTTTGAGTTTTGGTTTGGTTAAGTGATTAATTTACAGATTTTGGTTACAGTATCAAGGAACACCAAGTGATGTTCTGCTTAAAGCAACTTTACCAATAGTCAGTAAGAAAGACTGCTACGATGTTCTGCAGATACCTGAGAAAGAAATCTGTGCTGGATACCGCGATGGCGGAACCGATACTTGCGAGGTAATTTTTTCCTATCTCACGGCATCTAACAACGTTCAAAACGCTATTTCTAGCAAATAAATTATCGATGTCAAACTATAAACAAAAAAATAATCCCATTAAAAACATAAAATGGCATTATATAACTCTTTTATATTGCAGGGAGATTCTGGCGGTCCTCTTGTGATAGACGGAACTCAGTATGGGATTGTATCCTGGGGGAATGGCTGCGCAAAGCCTGGGTATCCTGGAGTGTACACAGAGGTTGCAGCGTATAGGTCCTGGATCAAGGAGAAATCTGGAGTTTAAGTGCGCCGAGCTGATTGTTTCAGCTGGAAATATATGAGGATTATGATCTGATATGTTCTCTTGATTAGAAACGTAATGAGAGACGTATGAAAATAGCCAAAGAATTTAGAAAAGGAGAGATTTCGTGATGATATTGTCCATTGAGTAGTAAACGTGATATCCAGCTCCTAGAATAACAGAAGTGCCATGTGATCTCCACGTATCGTACAGGATTACCGTGAAAGCATCAGCGAATACCCTGTTAAGATGAGTGGTGCATTGAGTGAATGGCAACAGCCATCAGTTAAACATCGAATTAACAAAATACCAAAGAGTATAGACCGCCCAAAATATTAATAGATTTTTGGCGGAACTGTAACTGTGCAACGCTGTTAAGTGCAATGAAGAAGTTTTACACGGTCCCTCGTGTGAATGATTCATAATATTTATGAGCATTCCAATTGTAAATTCAAAGTACAAATACATTATACTGTGCGTAGCAGCCAATTACTGATTTGTTAAAAATACTATCGTTTAGTTAATAATCAAAAGACTGATTATCAAGTGAATACGTGCCTTTCAAGTGGGTAAAAACTTGTGTCAAGTTCAGTATTACTCTTTCCAACATTGGTGTTCACTATCTGCCTTTATATGTATGTATGTTTATGTTTATGATAAAGTAGAAAAAAATATTTAAATATTTATATAACAAATTTAGTTTCTACATCATCCTATATTATGCTGTGAAATATTGAGTAGTACGTAAAGGTTTACTATAAAAATAAAAGTAATACAAAAGAAACGAAAATAAAACTCTTGATTTTTTGCATTCAAATATCCTTTGCTGTGGTTACATGTCACGTCCTGCATCGGATGGATACATTTTAATTATTTGATCATCAAGTACAATTGAAGAGCTTTTATAAAATAGAAAGCTACTTCTAATTCCATGAGAATATACACTATAAGGTATGCAGAGCAGATGGAAGGCGAGTCCAAAAGCAATTTTTGGAGAAATACAGAAAAAGAGGAATATAAAGGATGGAAAGTAAAGACAGTTGTACAAAAGTGCTGCACCCTGATAGGAAAAGAGAGAACAATGGTCTAATCTAACGTTGCCTCAGAAAAGAGGACGTCGTGTTGCATACAGAAATGCCATTACCTCGCATGTGTGAATTGTGGAATTATATCAATTCTGCCCAGCACGCCTTAAATATGTGGTCATCACAGGCTCAAATAAATTTAGTTCAGATGATTTTTGTAGGATAAATCGACAGCATGATTATTAGATAGTTTTTTTGGACGGCCCGACACGGAAAGTATTTCATTGGAAAATATTGAAAAACATTTACCATAAGAAATTACGCAAAAAATGTAGTTATTGATAAAGAGCCCGATGGAAATTGGTATCTAACTAAAAAAAATATATCTAACGCCCACGAAGGCGATATGGTGTTCAAATAAACATCGTGAAAACAGTTCCAATGTCGTATAATTTGATGCCCACGATAAAGGCAGGCGCGTCTCGTCAGTTGCCAGTGGTTTGCTCCATTTTTGCCGCAGATTAAGAGTTATAAATTGATGAATGATGAAAAAATGGAAGAGAAGCAGAGGGAAAAAAGACTTTTGGTAGTAAAAACAAAATTACTCAGTTCTGAACATTTTATCATCATTAAATTCATAGAGAGATTAAAACATAGTTTACGGTCATTAATTTTGTAAGACTAAAAACACGACTACCGCAAGAAACTTTTCTTTTATCTCAAACACGTGTCAAGAGCAGACATCTTCAGGACTCAGTGGCAACATACTCTATTCTATCCCTCGTAGAGGCTGACAAAAATATTTTTACAACAGTCAATATTAATATTATTCAACAATCAAACACTTAAACATTCTATGCACTTGCCTATCAATCCCTTATCAAGTATCAAAGTATCATTATTTAAATATTAAGAGAACCTGGAGCATTGAAACCGAATCTATTGATACCAGAAGACTTTCTGAAGGACCTTGTGAAGATGCTTAGCGCTGCTGCAAGGGCATACGTAGGGAGGTAAATACGGTGCGCATTGCGCTTCTGTGAATTACATTCACTAGCCAGCAGATATTAATTTAAGTTGGTGGTATGTTTTGGAAAATAAAGAGGAATGAACAATCGCCCAGCAAAGGAAATGGAGGGTAAAAAATGAGTGCCTTCATGCAAGATGCATGGAAAACTTGGAGGTATGGCGCTGAAATCAAGGTCAAATCTACCACGAAATTGAACACGAATGTCTTATCCATCAAATTCAGTAATCCAATTGGGCTTCCATTTCCTTTAGCATGATTAATAGGCGCTCTACTGTATTCTATACCTAAGGATTCGTTACCACAGGAAGATTATAGTATGCATAGTATTACACCTTAGTACGATATAGGTATGAGATACTTCGTTATACATCTACATCTACACATCTACGTCATACCCTGCAAGCCACCCAAAGGGTGTGTGGATGGGTCTGACAAGTTCGACTTAGTTTTATAGGCATCTTCGAGGATTGGTCTTATCCCTCGTGGATACGTCTTCGTGGATCTTAATGTGTCGGGATTATTTTCTGGATATCTTTTGGAAGGTGGTTTCTGCGAGTCTTTCGACGGGTATTTAGGTGTGGTTTTAATATTTTGCCAGTAGCAAAGGGCAGGAAGATAGCGTGGTAATCCAAATTAGTATAAGATTTCCATTTTAAATGACTGAACCGTAATTGGTAAATTAAATATTCATTTTCAGGTTATCAGTTTACCTTTTTGTTTCAAACAGTACGCAGAGTATTAGGCCGTTATGGTCTAAGTTTTTTTTACAATTTCATAAACAATATTTCAGTGAGCTATTTATTCTGTTGAATGCATAATTAAAATGTATATTTATACAAGACAGATACATTTTAAAGGTAACATGTGCGTATGATTTTCGCAATCTTCGTCAATAATATTAACTGCTAAAACTCGAAACTTGAGGATCTTTCTTAATTCCTAGAATATGTAGCTAAACAGAAAATGTTTAACAAGCTGTTTCCAAACCTTCGTTTCTTCAATGGATAGGGAGTGTGTAATAGTTGTGATATACGTAGCTATAATTAACCTTAAAATGGCTAAAGCCATGAACCTGAGGGAATAAATCAATGACAAGATTACAATTCTTGTCACATTATTTTTTTTATTGTATGAATTAAACGTAATACAACCTCGTAATGAAAGATTAGTTAAGCAGTTAAGACAGCAGCGAGTGGAAGGCCCAGATTAATATCCTTATTGAATTTTTTGAAAAGATGCCCCTTATTGACGAAGCGGCTGCGTTCCTCGCCTGCACTAACAAACTACTCTCAATATTGCCATACTAATTTCCTCGCTGTGTAATGGAACACTTGCAAACAATACCTTTGAACTTACCAAAATATTTCCATGTACATACCAGTCTCTTCCGAAGCAATTCCTCCTCATTCACACGTTAACGTCCTCTAAAATATTGCTTACTGCAACCATCTCATTTCTTCCTCCTCTTTTATCTCTTACGGCCAAAAGACGAACTTTTCCATAATTTTTATCCAAAATGGTTTATAATTCCCCAATTAGGTACTTATACCTACCGTTACACTGAATGCATTTAGCTACTATGATTCACGAGAACAACTTATTTCACCCATTTATTTCCATATTCTTCGTTCCCTCTGTTTATTTAAAAGTTGTGCTATTCAGCTAGCACATACGCGTAGAACATTAGTGTCATTAATTTTTACAAATATATACTTTAAATACACGATGCTGAAACTCATCTAGTCTAATAAACATGTTTGGCAATGAAATCATGCGCGAGCCCGTTTTGCCGCAGTGAATTGCCCGTGTAAATATTCATTCAACGCTAATTTCAGAGACATCTGACTACATTCATTGACTACCACTACACTACCATCATTTAAATAGAGTAATCATGTAAGTATCAAGTTGAAAGGTGTCGTTTAACAATCATTTGCCTTTCATTTACAGTTGTCCCTGGATAGAATCCCCAAACTAACCATGAATAGTTTGGTTCACACTTTTGCAAAGTTTCTAGCGTGTGCATGATAATCAGCTGTGAGATTGAAGACAATACTCCAATTACACACAGACATATTGGGGTATAGCGTAACTGCAATGGCAACCAGCTTAAATAGACTTTACATTACGATTTAATACCCACATCAAATAATTTTTTAACAAATCTAATACTTTCAATTTACCTCACACTGAAGTAAAGCAGCTCAATTTTATGAAGATTAAAAATATAACAGGCCATCAGTCTTAGCTACTCTCATAGTGATGGATAGTGATGGCAATCATATTAAACTGCCACTATTTCATGTGAAACCACCTGACTGGATGTCAAACATTATTCACGCCTAGATATTAGCATAAAAGGGATCCGTGAGTGAACTAAATCACGCCTGAAAGGTGGCAAGTAGGGCAGTAATTACACTGTTCGCACCCAGATCCATTACAATTTACTCCTGCTACTTTGTGACATACCACACTGAATACATTTGCAGCACGAGAAAATTGAACACCTCTACTCTGCAAAGAGATTAAGAAATAGGTGAATAACTGGTCAAGCAGCAATTCGTAGTATTAAATTGAACGAAATGTAGCACTGTCAGACGAATTTAACTTACCTGCCTCTTGGCATTTGTGTGCAGCGCCTATTGAGTGGAATGATCCAATGGACCTAAACCACTTTTTTCTAAGAGTTAATCTTTGATACAGCTTCGCGTAATACTCCGGAATGGAAATGAAGAGAAATGATAGAAATAAGAACAAACAAGTAGATTTACACAGATTTATTGAATAATACTAACTTCTTAGTCCATACATTTTTCCACGAATATTCAAAATATGGAATTTAGTGCAATAAATTTTATAGCAAATTAAAGAAACTAAAGTTTTGCCTAACAATTTTATTTTCAGGATACAAATTTATCATGTCCGAAAACTTCTCACTACATTATTGATAGTCAAGGTTATAAAATCTGCTAACTTGGCCATATTCTTCCACAACCAAATCAAGCTCCAAAAGATGAATCAGTGCTTCAGAAATTACTAATCGGACTGACATTATTACGCAAGCTTTCTATTGCAAAATATAATTTAAATAAGTGAATTGCCAGCCGATTGTAGAAATACTTCATATATGCAAGTAAAAATAACAAGTCAAATCATAACACCCGCTAGATTTATATGAACGAGTGGTTTTCAACTTCTCTTAAAAAAGCAGGTACTTACATACCGTTGATTAACGAATATTAAGGGTCAAATATACTAGCACAGTAATTATTTTATTGGATTTCTGTACAGGGTTTTTATAGACGTCCTGTCAATAACTAAATGCCCATCATTTGCGCCTTTTCCATCAGGAGAAATAACTTGAAAGTGTTATGCCGTCACAATATTCAATTCAATATAAGTTTATTCCAACTTAACAAAATGCAAAAATAACAACAAGCAAAAACAAGTGTGGACCCCGCTCTAGGCTGGCGCCTCTTCAGGGTATACATAACTGTCACTTGGATTTTACATCACTGGTACGGGAAAATTCTGGCCTGGCATTCGCCCTTGTACTGTGGAAAACCAGTAAAACCACAGTCAGGCCACCAAACTTAAACCAACAAGCAAGACAATAACAGACAAACATACACAGAAGAAACAATTGACAATATATACAATTTTTTGAGAGCAACATGAATTAACTGAGTTCACAACACTTGATATATGTCTCTTCTCGTGAACAATGTAAACACTCCCGAGCTTAAAGAAGTGGTAAAATGGAGAGAGATACTTAGAAATATGAAAACCAAAGGAAGCAGCAAGGCTTCGTGTAATTATCGGCAGAGGCAAGATGGTTGGCAGCGACTGCATTACGCAAACACCACTCAGGGGAGGTGGGGAAGACCAAGGATGGGGGAGGTTAACTTTTGAGGTCCCTGGTCTTTCCAAGGAATTATGCGCGGGACATTAACAAGGCGATTGATTATGGAAGAGAGAGGGAACGGAAGCAATGGCGAAAAATAATGAACAGGAATGGGAATAAGCTGAGCGAGGTACATAACTGGTGATATGATGGAGTAGCTTCCAAGCATGAGAAATGGAAGTGGAAATGAAAAAAGGAGGAAATATAACAAAGCTCAACATTGAACTGAAGCAGGCGTAGGGCTGGCGTGCCGGAAAAAAACTTCACTGAGCACAAAAATAAAGTCCCAAATTTCGTTCCGAAGGCGTCGACCGGATACCAGCGGATCATTCGCCACACGAGGTGTGGATGACAGGTCAAGCAGAGAAGAGGCGGGTACACTGAAGAGCAGTGGTGAACGACAGCCAAGGATCGAGGGCACCGCAAGAGTACAGTTAATAATACACCAATAGTCCTCGTCTTCCAGGAAACTATGTCACAAGGGGTAGAAAAGGCTATGACCGCTCCATCAAAATAGAAGATAGAAAGAAAATTAAGTATTAGTACATTGCCAATTGAATGCAATTACATAACACAAAAATTAAAAAGAGAGTGCAAGGTAAGGAGAATACCCTGAAAAAAGAAGGTTAGCACCTGAAACGAGAAATTTTATTAAGAGGAAGCTTATATTGCCATCGGATGATATCGTACGGGCTATGAAACATCTATTCTTTGTTCCAGAGGGGAGAGTACGACAATGGAATGAGCCAGGAGGGGAGTGGAGTTACTCCCATAACCTTATCTAGTGTATGACAAAACCAGTTGGGTTCATTTTGGAGAAACTTCACTTAGTACAAAACATTCATACGCATACGATACGGTAAATGCATTTTGAAATGCCTGAAAAAAATTTGAAATTAATAAAATGGGAAACAAAGAATTACATCATTCACAGTACAAACACATTCTTACATTTGAATTGACAAAGAAATTCCAGCATTGGAGTGTTACATAATCAAAATTTGACCATTGTGAGCTACAAGGCAGGGCACCAGTAAATGTGACAAAAATGATACACTTAGTTTAACAAGGAACCAACTTCAAGAGTAAAAAAAAACATGATTGCCAAATGTACACAGCTTATTACATAATACCATTCAAGTTGTAAAAGCCTCAACACAAAGGTGACAATCTTGACGCGAGCTGAATGCCTACTGCATATCAGGAATTCAACTCGCGTTAAGATGAACTTATTAAAGTTTAAGGACCATTAATTCCTATTTCCAAATCACGAAACTAATTGTCCTGCCTACTTTGCCAGCTTAGTCCCTTTTTGACCATAATTGTTCAAATGATCTCTAATACCCGTGGAGGTAAAAATCTCATCGTGAGCTGAATGCCTGCCGAAAAGCAGACGTTCAACTCACGTTGAGATGAACTTAAAATTTAAGGACTACTTATTCCCTAATTCAAAATCGCTGAACTTCTAAATGTCCTGCCTAATGCGACAGCTACGTCCCTTAATTCAACCAACACTTCTTTAAATGGGCTCTAAGCCCAATATTGATGGTCCCCTCTCAGGAATCCCGCAGTTGAAAGAGGAGGCCCTCCTACCTAACTTTAACCTAACAGGGACGCAGGGCCTGAACTAACAAAGCTGCGAGACACCTAAGAGAGGATTATCAATTTGGGGAAAATACCTTTAAGAAAACCAAGATCGATAAACTTATGTATATTGTGGAAGTGAAAATTGAAGTGTCATATGAATGGAGGATATAAATTTGAAAAGTGTAGGAGTTTCTAGTTTGTGTCAGAGGAACAACTCAATAATTCTTGGGGAAATAAATTATGAAAAAAATGACGTCGAGAAAAACAATCTACATTGACTTCATGACAATCCTACGTAAAAATAAGGCAATAATCAAAAGGGTTTCTTCATGTAAGTTTCCTCTAAATTGAGCAAACATGAAAATCGTGGAGGACCCTACAATAAGTTCCATATAAGAAGCTTTGTCCAACAAACGTGAAACCTATATTGCATTCAAGGAAAGGAGACGATTCCCTACCGCAATACTGCTGGGTCCAACGGCGGATGATACTCAGCTTTCCATCGACGATCCCTCGTTGCACACGCATTTTAACACAAAAGCACAAGCAACAAAATGACCATGCACAAAACACTAGCACAACACTAACACAATCACCAGGAAGAAGATCTGGAAGGGAAGATTCACCAGCAAAGGCCACCTGCGCCCGAAGTCAGCAACATGACGTCCCCAAAAAGCGACCATGACGAGTAAAGCGTGTTAAGTGTAAGAATCTGTAGTAATAGTGAGACGCTTGAAATACTAAATTATGGCTGTTCAATGTACAAATACGGAAACGAGTGAAAAGAATCGCTCAACCAAAAAAAATCATTATATCTAGTTCTAATGGTTTAACTCCCGGGTCGCTGGCATACACCGTTTGCAACGCTGGGTTCCCTATATGAACGAGTAACTATCTTATAATTCTAATTCTTTAACTCCCTCGTCGCTGGCATTCGCCGTTTGAGAGGATGGGATCCCTATACGAACGCGTAACTATCTTATAATTCTAATTGTTTAACTCCCTCGTCGCTGGCATTCGCCGTTTGCGACGATGGGATCCCTATACGAGCGCGGAACTATCTTATATTTCTAATTGTTTAACTCCCTCGTCGCTGGCCTTCGCCGTCTGCGACGATGGGATCCCTATACGAACGCTGAACTATCTTATAATTCTAATTGTTTAACTCCCTCGTCGCTGGCATTCGCCGTTTGCGACGATGGGATCCCTATACGAACGCGTAACTATCTTATATTTCTAATTGTTTAACTCCCTCGTCGCTGGCATTCGCCGACTGCGACGATGGGATCCCTATACGAACGCGGAACTATCTTATAATTCTAATTGTTTAAATTCCTCGTCGCTGGCATTCGCCGTTTGCGACGATGGCATCTCTATACGAAAGCGTAACTATCTTATATTTCTAATTGTTTAAATCCCTCGTCGCTGGCATTCACCGTTTGCGACGATGGGATCCCTATACGAACGCGTACCTATCTTATATTTCTAATTGTTTAACTCCATCGTCGCTGGAATTCGCCGTATGCGACGATGGGATCCCTATACGAACGCGTAACTATCTTATATTTCTAATTGTTTAACTCCCTCGTAGCTGGCATTCGCCGTCTGCGACGATGGGATCCCTATACGAACGGGTAACTATCTTATATTTCTAATTTTTTAACTCCCTCGTCGCTGGCATTCGCCGTTTGCGACGATGGGATCCCTATACGAACGCGTAACTATCTTATATTTCTAATTGTTTAACTCCCGCGTCGCTGGCATACGCGGAACTATTATATAATTCTAATTGTTTAACTCCCTCGTCGCTGGCATTCGCCGTTTGCGACGATGGGATCCCTATACGAACGCGGAACTATCTTATAATTCTAATTGTTTAACTCCCTCGTCGCTGGCATTCACCGTTTGCGACGATGGGATCCCTATACGAACGCGTAACTATCTTATATTTCTAATTGTTTAACTCCCGCGTCGCTGGCATACGCGGAACTATTATATAATTCTAATTGTTTAACTCCCTCGTCGCTGGCATTCGCCGTTTGCGACGATGGGATCCCTATACGAACGCGGAACTATATTATAATTCTAATTGATTAACTCCCTCTTCGCTGGCATTCACCGTTTGCGACGATGGGATCCCTATACGAACGCGTAACTATCTTATATTTCTAATTGTTTAACTCCCTCGTGGCTGGCATTCGCCGTCTGCGACGATGGGATCCCTATACGAACGCGGAACTATCTTATAATTCTAATTGTTTAACTCCCTCGTCGCTGGCATTCGCCGTTTGCGCCGATGGGATCCCTATACGAACGCGTAACTATCTTATATTTCTAATTGTTTAACTCCCTCGTCGCTGGCATACACCGTTTGCGACGATGGGATCCCTACACGAACGCGGAACTATCTTATATTTCTAATTGTTTAAATCCCTCGTCGCTGGCATTCGCCGTCTGCAACGATGGGATCCCTATGCGAACGCGGAACTATCTTATAATTCTAATTGTTTAAGTCCCTCGTCGCTGGCATTCACCGTTTGCGACGATGGGATCCCTATACGAACGCGTAACTATCTTATATTTCTAATTGTTTAACTCCCTCGTCGCTGGCATTCGCCGTCTGCGACGATGGGATCCCTATACGAACGCGGAACTATCTTATAATTCTAACTGTTTAACTCCCTCGTCGCTGGCATTCGCCGTTTGCGCCGATGGGATCCCTATACGAACGCGTAACTATCTTATATTTCTAATTGTTTAACTCCCTCGTCGCTGGCATACACCGTTTGCGACGATGGGATCCCTATACGAACGCGGAACTATCTTATAATTCTAATTGTTTAAGTCCCACGTCGCTGGCATTCACCGTTTGCGACGATGGGATCCCTATACGAACGCGTTACTATCTTATATTTCTAATTGTTTAACTCCATCGTCGCTGGCATTCGCCGTATGCGACGATGGGATCCCTATACGAACGCGTAACTATCTTATATTTCTAATTGTTTAACTCCCTCGTCGCTGGCATTCGCCGTCTGCGACAATGGGATCCCTATACGAACGGGTAACTATCTTATATTTCTAATTTTTTAACTCCCTCGTCGCTGGCATTCGCCGTTTGCGACGATGGGATCCCTATACGAACGCGTAACTATCTTATATTTCTAATTGTTTAACTCCCGCGTCGCTGGCATACGCGGAACTATTATATAATTCTAATTGTTTAACTCCCTCGTCGCTGGCATTCGCCGTTTGCGACGATGGGATCCCTATACGAACGCGGAACTATCTTATAATTCTAATTGTTTAACTCCCTCGTCGCTGGCATTCGCCGTTTGCGACGATGGGATCCCTATACGAACGCGGAACTATCTTATAATTCTTATTGTTTAACTCCCTCGTCGCTGGCATTCGCCGTTTGCGACGATGGGATCCCTATACGAACGCGTTACTATCTAATATTTCTAATTGTTTAACTCCCTCGTCGCTGGCATTCGCCGTTTGCGACGATGGGATCCCTATACGAACGCGGAACTATCCTATAATTCTAAATGTTTAACTCCCTCGTCGCTGGCATTCGCCGTTTGCGACGATGGATTCCCTATACGAACGCGTAACTATCTTATATATGTAATTGTTTAACTCCCTCGTCGCTGGCACTCGCCGTTTGCGACGATGGGATACCTATACGAACGCGTAACTATGTTATATTTCTAATTGTTTACCTCCCTCGTCGCTGCTATACGCCGTTTGCGACGATGGGATCCCTATACGAACGCGGAACTATCTTATAATTCTAATTGTTTAAATTCCTCGTCGCTGGCATTCGCCGTTTGCGACAATGGCATCCCTATACGAAAGCGTAACTATCTTATATTTCTAATTGTTTAACTCCCTCGTCGCTGGCATTCACCGTTTGTACGATGGGATCCCTATACGAACGCGGAACTATCTTATATTTCTAATTGTTTAAGTCCCTCGTCGCTGGCATTTACCGTTTGCGACGATGGGATCCCTATAAGAACGCGTAACTATCTTATATTTCTAATTGTATAACTCCCTCGTCGCTGGCATTCACCGTTTGCTACGATGGGATCCCTATACGAACGCGGAACTATCTTATATTTCTAATTGTTTAACTCCCTCGTCGCTGCTATACGCCGTTTGCGAAGATGGGATCCCTATACGAACGCGTAACTATCTTATATTTCTAATTGTTTTACTCCCTCGTCGCTGGCATTCACCGTTTGCGACGATGGGATCCCTATACGAACGGGTAACTATCTTATATTTCTAATTGTTTCACTCCCTCGTCGCTGGCATTCGCCGTCTGCGACAATGGGATCCCTATACGAACGGGTAACTATCTTATATTTCTAATTTTTTAACTCCCTCGTCGCTGGCATTCGCCGTTTGCGACGATGGGATCCCTATACGAACGCGTAACTATCTTATATTTCTAATTGTTTAACTCCCGCGTCGCTGGCATACGCGGAACTATTATATAATTCTAATTGTTTAACTCCCTCGTCGCTGGCATTCGCCGTTTGCGACGATGGGATCCCTATACAAACGCGTAACTATCTTATATTTCTAATTGTTTAACTCCCTCGTGGCTGGCATTCGCCGTCTGCGACGATGGGATCCCTATACGAACGCGGAACTATCTTATAATTCTAATTGTTTAACTCCCTCGTCGCTGGCATTCGCCGTTTGCGCCGATGGGATCCCTATACGAACGCGTAACTATCTTATATTTCTAATTGTTTAACTCCCTCGTCGCTGGCATACACCGTTTGCGACGATGGGATCCCTATACGAACGCGGAACTATCTTATATTTCCAATTGTTTAACTCCCGCGTCGCTGGCATACGCGGAACTATTATATAATTCTAATTGTTTAACTCCCTCGTGGCTGGCATTCGCCGTCTGCGACGATGGGATCCCTATACGAACGCGGAACTATCTTATAATTCTAATTGTTTAACTCCCTCGTCGCTGGCATGCACCGTTTGCGACGATGGGATCCCTATACGAACGCGGAACTATCTTATATTTCTAATTGTTTAACTCCCGCGTCGCTGGCATACGCGGAACTATTATATAATTCTAATTGTTTAACTCCCTCGTCGCTGGCATTCGCCGTTTGCGACGATGGGATCCCTATAAGAACGCGGAACTATCTTATAATTCTAATTGTTTAACTCCCTCGTCGCTGGCATTCACCGTTTGCGACGATGGGATCCCTATACGAACGCGTAACTATCTTATATTTCTAATTGTTTAACTCCCTCGTGGCTGGCATTCGCCGTCTGCGACGATAGGATCCCTATACGAACGCGGAACTATCTTATAATTCTAATTGTTTAACTCCCTCGTCGCTGGCATTCGCCGTTTGCGCCGATGGGATCCCTATACGAACGCGTAACCATCTTATATTTCTAATTGTTTAACTCCCTCGTCGCTGGCATACACCGTTTGCGACGATGGGATCCCTATACGAACGCGGAACTATCTTATAATTCTAACTGTTTAACTCCCTCGTCGCTGGCATTCGCCGTTTGCGCCGATGGGATCCCTATACGAACGCGTAACTATCTTATATTTCTAATTGTTTAACTCCCTCGTCGCTGGCATTCGCCGTCTGCGACGATGGGATCCCTATACGAACGCGGAACTATCTTATAATTCTAACTGTTTAACTCCCTCGTCGCTGGCATTCGCCGTTTGCGCCGATGGGATCCCTATACGAACGCGTAACTATCTTATATTTCTAATTTTTTAACTCCCTCGTCGCTGGCATACACCGTTTGCGACGATGGAATCCCTATACGAACGCGTAACTATCTTATATTTCTAATTGTTTAACTCCCGCGTCGCTGGCATACGCGGAACTATTATATAATTCTAATTGTTTAACTCCCTCGTCGCTGGCATTCGCCGTTTGCGACGATGGGATCCCTATACGAACGCGGAACTATCTTATAATTCTAATTGTTTAACTCCCTCGTCGCTGGCATTCGCCGTTTGCGACGATGGGATCCCTATACGAACGCGGAACTATCTTATAATTCTAATTGTTTAACTCCGTCGTCGCTGGCATTCGCCGTTTGCGACGATGGGATCCCTATACGAACGCGTTACTATCTTATATTTCTAATTGTTTAACTCCCTCGTCGCTGGCATTCGCCGTTTGCGACGATGGGATCCCTATACGAACGCGGAACTATCTTATAATTCTAATTGTTTAAGTCCCTCGTCGCTGGCATTCACCGTTTGCGACGATGGGATCCCTATACGAACGCGTAACTATCTTATATTTCTAATTGTATAACTCCCTCGTCGCTGGCATTCACCGTTTGCGACGATGGGATCCCTATACGAACGCGGAACTATCTTATATTTCTAATTGTTTAACTCCCTCGTCGCTGCTATACGCCGTTTGCGAAGATGGGATCCCTATACGAACGCGTAACTATCTTATATTTCTAATTGTTTTACTCCCTCGTCGCTGGCATTCACCGTTTGCGACGATGGGATCCCTATACGAACGGGTAACTATCTTATATTTCTAATTGTTTTACTCCCTCGTCGCTGGCATTCACCGTCTGCGACGATGGGATCCCTATACGAACGGGTAACTATCTTATATTTCTAATTGTTTAACTCCATCGTCGCTGGCATTCGCCGTTTGCGACGATGGGATCCCTATACGAACGCGTAACTATCTTATATTTCTAATTGTTTAACTCCCTCGTCGCTGGCATTCGCCGTCTGCGACAATGGGATCCCTATACGAACGGGTAACTATCTTATATTTCTAATTGTTTAACTCCCTCGTGGCTGGCATTCGCCGTTTGCGACGATGGGATCCCTATACAAACGCGTAACTATCTTATATTTCTAATTGTTTAACTCCCTCGTCGCTGCCATTCGCCGTTTGCGACGATGGGATCCCTATACGAACGCGGAACTATCTTATAATTCTAATTGTTTAACTCCCTCGTCGCTGGCATTCGCCGTTTGCGACGATGGGATCCCTATACGAACGCGGAACTATCTTATAATTCTAATTGTTTAACTCCCTCGTCGCTGGCATTCGCCGTTTGCGACGATGGGAGCCCTATACGAACGCGTAACTATCTTATATATCTAATTGTTTAACTCTCTCGTCGCTGGCATTCGCCGTTTGCGACGATGGGATCCCTATACGAACGGGTATCTATCTTATATTTCTAATTGTTTAACTCCCTCGTCGCTGGCATTCGCCGTCTGCGACGATGGGATCCCTAAACGAACGGGTAACTATCTTATATTTCTAATTGTTTTACTCCCTCGTCGCTGGCATTCACCGTTTGCGACGATGGAATCCCTATACGAACGCGTAACTATCTTATATTTCTAATTGTTTAACTCCCGCGTCGCTGGCATACGCGGAACTATTATATAATTCTAATTGTTTAACTCCCTCGTCGCTGGCATTCGCCGTTTGCGACGATGGGATCCCTATACGAACGCGGAACTATCTTATAATTCTAATTGTTTAACTCCCTCGTCGCTGGCATTCGCCGTTTGCGACGATGGGATCCCTATACGAACGCGGAACTATCTTATAATTCTAATTGTTTAACTCCGTCGTCGCTGGCATTCGCCGTTTGCGACGATGGGATCCCTATACGAACGCGTTACTATCTTATATTTCTAATTGTTTAACTCCCTCGTCGCTGGCATTCGCCGTTTGCGACGATGGGATCCCTATACGAACGCGGAACTATCTTATAATTCTAATTGTTTAAGTCCCTCGTCGCTGGCATTCACCGTTTGCGACGATGGGATCCCTATACGAACGCGTAACTATCTTATATTTCTAATTGTATAACTCCCTCGTCGCTGGCATTCACCGTTTGCGACGATGGGATCCCTATACGAACGCGGAACTATCTTATATTTCTAATTGTTTAACTCCCTCGTCGCTGCTATACGCCGTTTGCGAAGATGGGATCCCTATACGAACGCGTAACTATCTTATATTTCTAATTGTTTTACTCCCTCGTCGCTGGCATTCACCGTTTGCGACGATGGGATCCCTATACGAACGGGTAACTATCTTATATTTCTAATTGTTTTACTCCCTCGTCGCTGGCATTCACCGTCTGCGACGATGGGATCCCTATACGAACGGGTAACTATCTTATATTTCTAATTGTTTAACTCCATCGTCGCTGGCATTCGCCGTTTGCGACGATGGGATCCCTATACGAACGCGTAACTATCTTATATTTCTAATTGTTTAACTCCCTCGTCGCTGGCATTCGCCGTCTGCGACAATGGGATCCCTATACGAACGGGTAACTATCTTATATTTCTAATTGTTTAACTCCCTCGTGGCTGGCATTCGCCGTTTGCGACGATGGGATCCCTATACAAACGCGTAACTATCTTATATTTCTAATTGTTTAACTCCCTCGTCGCTGCCATTCGCCGTTTGCGACGATGGGATCCCTATACGAACGCGGAACTATCTTATAATTCTAATTGTTTAACTCCCTCGTCGCTGGCATTCGCCGTTTGCGACGATGGGATCCCTATACGAACGCGGAACTATCTTATAATTCTAATTGTTTAACTCCCTCGTCGCTGGCATTCGCCGTTTGCGACGATGGGAGCCCTATACGAACGCGTAACTATCTTATATATCTAATTGTTTAACTCTCTCGTCGCTGGCATTCGCCGTTTGCGACGATGGGATCCCTATACGAACGGGTATCTATCTTATATTTCTAATTGTTTAACTCCCTCGTCGCTGGCATTCGCCGTCTGCGACGATGGGATCCCTAAACGAACGGGTAACTATCTTATATTTCTAATTGTTTTACTCCCTCGTCGCTGGCATTCACCGTTTGCGACGATGGGATCCCTATACGAACGGGTAACTATCTTATATTTCTAATTGTTTAACTCCCTCGTCGCTGGCCTTCGCCGTCTGCGACGATGGGATCCCTATACGAACGGGTAACTATCTTATATTTCTAATTGTTTGACTCCCTCGTCGCTGGCATTCGCCGTCTGCGACGATGGGATCCCTATACGAACGGGTAACTATCTTATATTTCTAATTGTTTAACTCCCTCGTCGCTGGCATTCCCGTTTGCGACGATGGGATCCCTATACGAACGCGTAACTATCTTATATTTCTAATTGTTTAACTCCCTCGTCTCTGGCATTCGCCGTTCGCGACGATGGGATCCCTATACGAACGCGGAACTATCTTATAATTCTAATTGTTTAACTCCCTCGTCGCTGGCATTCACCGTTTGCGACGATAGGATCCCTATACGAACGCGGAACTATCTTATATTTCTAATTGTTTAACTCCCTCGTCGCTGGTATTCACCGTTTGCGACGATGGGATCCCTATACTAACGCGGAACTATCTTATATTTCTAATTGTTTAACTCCCTCGTCGCTGGCATTCACCGTTTGCGACGATGGGATACCTATACGAACGCGGAACTATCTTATGTTTCTAATTGTTTAACTCCATCCTTCTAAGGATAAGTCGGTTTATGTTGATTATGTAGGCGTTATGTATTATTGATGATTTGTTTTTGAGTATTTTCTGCTGCTTCCCCTGAAAGGCATATAGACATACAAATATGAATGCATTTTGATACTGAAAATTTCGTTGTTAACATTTTATGTACCTTAGTTATAAATTTTCTAAATGAATGTTATATCACCATGCAACAAATGAATAACTAAGGATACTGTTGGTAGTTTGAAATTATTTATCAATATAAATTTTTCCATGGGTTTTTTGTTTAAAATTAAACACAGATATTCATGGATATTTTTAGAACTAATATTATATTACAAATTTGGAAGGAGAAAGGTTCTTTATAGTTTTTATACAATTCATATCCTAGCATTATCACTCCAATTATTTCTTTGAGCTCTGCGGCACCACCTTAATAATTAGCGTCTAATGAGTTCAGAAATCAACATTTCTTGAATGGGGGATTGCATTCCATTAATAACAATTTCTGGTTTTAACTGTAATGAAGTGGCCTTTACTGGAACATCCCCACCGGTTTACGAAGTATCGTGATCCTGATCCATAATTCAAAGTTTCCATGGCTTACATATTATGAATCCCCAATTTTGTTTGAAATAAATTACTGCTCTTAATGCTTTCCATGTCTTTAGTGGCTGTCACATGACCTTCATTGCTTTTTTGGGGACATTTCTAAGAATTCCTTATTATGACCTGACATGCTGATAATTAAGGCATGCATTTCAAGTTTAACGTAAAGGAATTAGGTTACATGTTTGTATCAAAATTAAACCAGTTTATTTTCGATATGTTAAAATGAATCATTTCTTGAGCGAAATAGCTTTTAAAACGTAAAAGACTGCCGCATTTTTCCTACTTTCCGAGGTTCTAACTTATCGTCAAGAGAAAAAGGGGTTTTGCGCACTGGAACGAGTATAAAATTCCTAATTATCTCGCGCAACATAAGTGGGAATGCATTTAATTATAGTCAAGAGTCATCAGGTAACTAATTTATAATTGAGTTTACGTTCTAGTTAAAGATCTTTCTTGGCGTTAAAATAGATCTCTTTCGCTTTATTTCTTCCCAAACAATTCCCGATTCTACTTGATTTCCACCTTGGATCGTGTGATCAAAATTATCACCCCAAATTTTGCATCAAAAAGGGTGAAATAAACATCAATAATCAGCTGAAAAATCAGGAAGGTGGTGTACTCACTTCTTGATGAACGCCGAATGCGTATCCCCGCACACAACTTGTCCTGTTCAATGCACACTACTTGCAACTGCATTCCATTGAAGATATAGCGTAGTAGAGAGATGACAACTGCAAAGAAGAAGACCACCATTATTAATTAATGATTTGTATTAACTAAAAATTCCTTCACATGGCACTCATGCTTATGTTTTAATCTTAAGCCCTAAAGAAATTTTTTTAAACACCAACCGTCCAAGAAAATGGTGTGTACAAACAGGTCACTTACTTTGTGTTCATGTTAAACTTCTATATAATTTCAAATAAGAAGAAACAATATTTTCATTCAAAAAATAATAAGTCTAACAACAGTTACATGAAGAAATAAAAACCATAGCACTGCAAAGCGTTATCATTCCACGATGGTTTTTACATTTAGGTGAAAAGATTTTGCCTCTCAGCACTGCTAAATCACTGAAGTCGGTAAAGTTGTTTCATTGTGATGACCGCTATTTCAGAAAACAATATGTCTTCACCAGCCTTCAGGCGATTGAACGTGGAAATACCCCCGAAAATAGTTCAATGCTGGAAATAACCTTCAATAAAATTTGTAAAATGGCCAAGTGAAATAAACCATATAGTCTGGCAGGAATTAGAACACTATCCCAGCTAAATGAACTGTAAAAATAATTAAGTACTAAACTAAAGAGTCTTTCGCCGCGAAGTAACTGAGTATGTAAAAAAAAAATTATATTAAATCAGACAACTCGCGTGACGCTCCGTAGCTGCAGTTGAGTTTTTATTAATCTTTATTTGAATTGATATTTCTATCGAGTGGTAAACTACTTTAATTTTCTCTTCAGATGCGGAAGGGTCCTTGCAAGAACAATAGCTCTTATTTCTCCAAAAATAACAAATTCAGTAATCGGATTATCTGTTTATCAATTCCAGATTATCTAATTAATTTAGCTATCAGTTTTTTTTCGCAAGTGTCAACCAGTGGGACTAAAATATACATTCCCATAAGACTTACTACAAGAAAGTAGCAGCATTATAATCTTACCCACTTCCATACCCCATCCACCTTATATTTAGGGCAGATTTTTAACCATCTCCTTCGTGGTTGTGATAAATATATATAAGGTCTGTTCAGCTTTTAACGGAGGTAATCAGTTTTCATCTATGCATCCATTTCTGCTCATTCTTTTAACTCGCTGGCATGCAGGCTTAGTGACATTTCATGAAGCTTAGACCATGGCTTTTCCTGCAAGTTTTGAAAGTATATTGGATACAAATGAACTAGATACTTAAAAGTTTCGTAAATAAAAGAACTGGACACAAGACTAAAAAACAGGCGAGTGAACACAAGGTTCAATGCAATTAACGCTTGAGGAGTCAAATATCACTAATATGTTTAGTAAAATGTATTTACAGCTTGATTGAGAGCTATGCTAGAAGAAACTAACACTAGGCATAAGTTACGCAAAAAAAAACAGTTCGGCTAACCAAATACAAGTAACTAGAGATTAATAGCTAACGAGCTTACCGATTCTGGAAATTGCATATGGTCTTAACATGCCTGCATGCCAACTGAATTGATATTTCTGCATGATAAGCCTGCATGCCAACCTCCTCACCACAAGGGCTTGTGGCTGTTTAAATGTAGGTAAAATAGATTCTTACGTCTCTAAATATGACCAAGATTAAACGGTCGAGCTTAGTACGTTTATTACAAAGCAATTCAGCAAGTTGTGGGTTCAAATATAACTGTAGCAGAGTAATACATGAAATCAACCTAACTCCATACCTACAGTGACACGTTCAGAACAGTACATCATCTACATCTACATAATACCCCTAGGCGCCGCATGGCCGTGTTAAGGTGCAAGTTTTTGAAGATAAAATGGTGACATGAATTATAGGAGTGCATTTAGTGAGCTTAATTTTTATTGTACTTGCTTATTGTTCCCGGAAAGAACGAGTTCTTGAACCTATCTGTTCGGTAGTGTATCTCTTATTTTATCGGGTCTGAAAAATATCAGTTCTCAATTGATCAAGCAACCTAAACCTAGTGTGTAGCCTCCGAGTCTCCAGGGGCTCCCATTATAATCCCTCTTTAAGTTTTGAGACACTATATGTACGCTCGTAGCAGTATTAAACGAAGCGCGCTGCTTTCCTTTGTATTTTATTAATTTTTTTGGTTAAATCTATTTTACCAGAGTCCCACACGCTCGCGGCGTATTCGAGGTATGGCCTAACCAGAGCGAAGTAGCATCTCTGACTTTAAGAGGACATTCCTACTATACGTTTAACAAAACCTAAATTATTTAACGCTGCACCACATGTGTTTCGTATGTGAAAAATCCCCACGATATATCAATTACTAAGGTAATTCCAAGATATTTTACCGTAGGAATCTGAAGATTTTATATTTACTCCACCCACAGGAGAAATATGGCATTTTTGTAGTATCGGCAATGCATGAGAATACGAAGAATTTTTCAAGATAATAGTAGAGAGAAAATTGCGGCGAAAAGCAAAAGTCCAATTTAAAATATAATCAAAAAGTCTTGTTAGCATTTTTTCTTAGATTTTCGCAGCTCATTTTATTTTGGACAGTGCCTTTTGTCTTTACTGCGTTTTACTGTTTTTCGCGCGCCAGAATGCGGCTCTTTTGGGAACTTCTAGGAGACAACACTGAGGAAAACATCGTCTACTGCAAATATTTGAAATCCGCAATGAACTCACATTTGTCGGAGCCTAGAACTTAAGTCATCAATCTCCTCATTTTCGAGCATTCGTCTCATATTATTCGCACATTGAGTCGCGGTGTATCGCTGTGTTTGTTTCAGCATGGTTCTTTCGTCAAATGATATCATTTATACAGAAAGGCTGATCATAAAAAATATCCACTATCCCACCAAATTCTGTATACTATATGCTAAAATCTTCCACTTCTACCACCAAGGGATATTTATTGTGGTCGACTTACCGAGGATCTTTTTGAATGACGCGTACTGTTTCACCGAAATGATATGAAACAAGATTTATCCGCACCAAATATCGATACAAAAAAGATTTAATTAAAGTACGTATAGTCTACGTGATGTAATTTTTCACGAATTTCCATTTGTAGATTGACCAAGTTCCTTAAGGTTGTTCAACACCTTGCCAAGAAATGCCGCTGCAGACTTTTTCATTCAAATGCCATGCTCGTATTATATAGATACATTTTGTTTTCTCTAGATTGTGCACAAAGGTTTAGTGTTTGTACATGCCAGATGAATTTCTTCTGTAATGCTTGCAAACGAAGAAATCGCATGTTGAACTTCACTGTTTTTAGGCGTTTTTGAGCGCCTATCGCAGCGGTGCATGAACGTAAACGGAAAATTCCTCTGACACACACTATCTACAATCCTTCATAATAAAGAAGAGACTTATGCCACGCGTTCATCTTACGACCCAAGCCTACAGTATCCAAAACTGCGAGACGATGCATCGCGTTTACCGAACTAAACGCAAGCTGAGGCTTTCTTGTATTTTTTCCCGCGCAGTCTGCACCTCCTCCCCCCATTCCACCTCTAGATCTCTCCTCAGAGAGGGAGAGGCGGAGGGGGGAAGACTTCCTTATCTCTAATTGTAAGCGATCAAGTTTCATCCTCCCTCTCTCGCTCGCTCTTGTGGAAGGTTGACGGAGGGTCTGTGAGCGATCTAGTCACTGGGTTCATCAGTCAGCAAATGTTTTAAAATATAAATTACCTGTGAAGAAAAAAGTATTTGTACTAATAATCTTTATAAAAATTAACGTGTTAATATATTTGGAGCATTAATACCGTTTTCTCTGTTGTGTATAAAAAACATTCTATTTAACTGTAAAATCATATAACTACACGAAAAACGTTAATGCACAACGTTCATAAACGAAATTTTTTGTTGGCTACACCACGTATCTTCAAGAAAGAAATACTCTTGTAACAATTAGAGGAAAATCCGAGAGCGCTTTGGCCCTGTAAATGGTGGGGAACTTTAGAGAAATAACATTCAACTTTTACGTTTATGAAAGACAATGGTCGAAAGTAGACATGTGAAAGATAGACAATATTTTAATTAGCCTCTTTAAAAGAGCTCACCAATTACTTTATGAAGCCAAAAGTGAATCCCGCTAAAATAAGTGATGAAATGGACGATATTATTATAAATCTTGGAGGACAAATTCAATAACTGCAGTCCATAACATTTGACAACCACTAAAAACACAACAATACTCCAAGGCAACGCCGACAATCCCAAAACCCTTGAGGTGTTTTCAGTTTTAGGCAATTACTGACCTTTCTTACTTTCAACCCAAATGAGGAAGAGGAAAACATTTCACACTCTGCTTCGAAAGGAAAACTTCTCGACTTTATCTATGTTCTGTGTAACCTGATCGCCCTGCCGATTACGCAAGCTTTTCTGTCGCCCTCTCCGGAAAATCCGAGCTGAGACAAAGGGTCCCTCCCCTCTGCTCCCCATTCCACTTCCTACGGTAGCGACGCTGATGGAAACTCACAACAACTACTCGAGCAATGAGATCACGCTGAGATGAGAGACCGTTAAATCGGGTATTTCAAAACGCGGTGAACACCCTTAACAGAATATCAACACAAAAACGAAGGAGCCACTGACGAAGTTCTTTTGCCGGGAAGACATCTATAGTGACGCTGTTAAATTTGGATTAAAGGCCATTAACAATGCATCTTGAGCCGTATTAAGCTTAACATTAAATATCCATGACATTCCATGTAATTTGAAGAAAGTTCATAATATACCTATCCTCAAGGGTGGGATTAAATCACTTGCTGAGAACTAGCGATATATCAGCAAACATCTGTAACCAGTAAATTTATGGAAAAAAATATTGCTAATTATTTGCGTGGGACAATAATAATTGGTTGTTTAAAACCCAACATGCCTTGAGGGGTTATCCTACGGAACTCGGCAATTTGGGATCTGTCAGTATAAATACAATTGGTTAGATAGGGTTCAAGAAGTAGATGCGGTTATGCTAGTCGAAGACCTTCAGCAACGTACCTCACGATAAACTAAAGGAAAAGGTTGGGAAACTAAGAAAGGATGATATTATAGAAAGAGACCTAATGGGGTAAATGTCAGGAAGTTCGTCTTCGAAACGAACTCTGCCGATTTCCATGTCGACTACTGTATTTTCTACGCTTAAAAGACTGCATAAAGTCTAAGACGATAGCGATATAATTGTTCATTGAATAACAATCAAAAGATAAATAAATGGGTAGTGAACAACGAAATAGAATGAATTATAGCAAAAAGCAAATTATTCAGCTTCTCAAACGGTAGGGCACGTGCGAAGAAGCGTAGGGAAGAATGGATAATTTTAGCTACATGAGGATATAACCATGATTACTTTCCAAGCAACCAAGTATTCCAAGGAAAATATTCCTTTGGAAGCGACTGAAAGGTGAGGTGTGTAAGATAACACTTTAATTGCAACTTAATACTCTGCTCTCCAAGGTAAAATGAGCCAGCTCCATGACCGAAGCTCGCAGCTGCCTTGGTGTCGGATTCCGCTGTGGAAGGAGAGGGGAAGACTGGGAAGGGGAGGGACTCGGAAGTTCCACGCTCCGACGTAGGTCCCGATACATGCTTAGGAAGTCGCGCTCACGCCCTACGACCGTCGTCCCGTCTTGCGAGGGAGATGCACACTAACTGGCCGTCGTATTTAGCCTTAAACGGATATTGATTAAATTCAAAACGGATATTTATTAATGAATCGTTCTTGACCTGATATAAATCAGTCTTTAGTTCGTCAGAATGGGATTAAACTATGAAAACATACGTAAATATATATAATTTCACGGCATAAAAATGAATGTGCTCGCATCGATACAGAATAATCTAGGCATATTTTCCCGATATTTCTTTCATTTAATCTCAGGAAGCTTTGTGACGAGCTGTCTACTGATAACCTTATCTAGTAAATGCAGGATATATGAATAAACATTCAGAAAAGTTTACCCAAATTAGGTGTAGTTATGGATATACAACTTACGTCTGATAGCATAATATCTTATATGCTAAGCAATAAATTCGCCGCACATATAATGTTAACAAAAAACCTTTTAAAAGACTTCAGTTTGGAGTAAAATATCATTAAAGAAATAGATTAATAGTTAATAGTAACGTGGCAATCTTATAATCGTTGATGGTGCACATTCCTAATTTGGACTCCACTGACTACTCTACGGATTTATAAGGATTATAGAAATGACCATAGGGAATATATCTAATTACTGCTCAGTTGATACATAGCAAAGAAGTTTTTTAGTATTTTGTCACTTTCGCAGGGGAAAATACGCCATGCATTTTTCTACGAGTATTACTTACGAGTGGGTATAAAAATTTTCCTCAAAATTTAACTGCGTAATTTTAGCCAAACATTTTTCACTGCAAATATGTCAAAAGGCATTTAAGTGATTCATTAATTTACCTTATCGTAAAAGTATTTTCCTCCATCCTATAAGTTCAACTATTAAACTATACGGCTAAGGTATTGCTCATAGAAAACCTAGAAAACAGTGCTGGGAAAGCTTCAAAAACAGTTTAAGATATTTTGAAGAAAATTCCGCACATACTTAGTCTCTCACTCAGATAAGTGATCTGTAATTACAAGCTCGGTAGATAGAACCAAGCTAATTCCTAATAGAAATAATTGCCCTCTTTACTAAATCATTTCAAAGTAATTTAAAGGTGAATGTAGCATCAGGTAAGTTCACTAAATCGAGTAACTGACAATCAGAGATCCGGTGTATTCCCTCCATTATGAATAGCTTTTCATTGAGTGGTGAATTGGCGAATGAGTGGATATGAGCATCATACATCAGGCAGGACGTAGAAATCAAGTGGGGCCGAGTACCCGAGAATGGGAAGGAAACATCTCATGCGACGACTAAGGAGACCGCGTTGATTCTTTTACGAAGCCCGAATATGCGTAAAACACACTCGTGGTTGAGGTCAAAATCCATTCCCGGGGTCTTCCGCGAATTCCTGCGAAGTTTTGGCTGCAAGAAAGCCACATCGCGTAGATTAATTATAAAGGCACTAAATGAGGCCACGACAGGATTTGAAACCCAGGCATTCTTGGCCGCAGACGAACGCTCTCCCTCTAGGCTACTTCATCGATCAAGAGAAATCCGCGTCCAGTGGTTCTTACTACACAACTAAAAAGGAATTCTAACGTCTCCTTTAAAAACTGGACCAAATAATATGTTCTGGGTTTTTTAAAGTACTTTTCAGAAAGTAAATAATATTACGTTAGGAGGAATTAAGAAATTTAAATGTTTGAGACGACCTGAATGCACGAGGGCGGAAACTTACGTGGGGTTTTAAGGTATTGGAAATACTAGTAAAGAAACATTTTCTCCACATGGAAACTATTCCATTCTACCAGATTTCTTATACTTTAACTTCAAATTCACAGGATATTACGCCACAATGTTAATTTTAATATATCATATATCTCCGAAGTAGTTTTAGGCCGATAAAAATTATGTTAATCCAAAGCTATTCCCTGCACGCGGAAATACGTTTTATTTTAAGTGAATTAGATCTGGAGAATAAAAAATTTTTAGGTCCAAACAAATAATGCTTTCATTGTATTGTTTCTAAAGTTTCAAGCAAGAATATTTTTTTAAACCGTCCAATGCTCAAAAAATATGGTAAGCATCTACAGAATCAACTACGACTTTGGAATCTCCACTGGGTGCGGGTCGAAGCAAGCTCATCACGTTTATAACTCCTAGACGATGTCGCGAACGTAAAACATTATATCTAACTATTTACATGACGCGTAAAATCGATATCCATTCAGAGAGTTTGAATATTCCTGGTTTCCATATGCTGTCTCTTTGTCTGCGGAAAAGCGATTTTAATTAAATCCCGTGTACGCCGCATTCAGACGCCAATAAGTTTTGCGTTAAATTTTTTCCGCCAATGTACAAGAATTCGTTCTTTCCGCTAATAAGCCACCACAATAAAAATTGAGCTCCACTAAACATACCTATAATACAAGTCACCATTACATCTCCAAAAACTTTCACCTTTACACGGCTGGTGACCTAACACCCCCTGCCACATGCCCATGCGGCGGCTCACAGGGTATTACGTTCATGAAGGCATATACGAAATTTTATGTAGTTGCAGAAAATCATGTTGTCAAGACAAATTCCGGAACAGGATGCAGACTAAAGGAACTCGAACGGGCTATTCGAAAGAAAGATTGGTATCAATCTGCCATGGCTGAGCAACCACTTTAAGAATGTCACAGTATGGACATCCAAAGGGCGAAAGTTTTAAGTAAAGAAAGCAGCTACTATCCGCGGGTCATCAGTGAAGCCATCGAAATAGGAAAAATACCAAACAAATTAAACAGAAGATGGCTACGACTCCCTTATACGTGGAAAAGACTGGCAAAATTCAAATATAAGAAGTTCTGTCACCGCCGAATAATAACCGCCGAAGTTAATTTATTTATTTATGATGGTTTTCTCAGAAAGCCCGACGAAGACGGCAGAATAGCCAAGCGAAACTGTTGCTGAAATAGTAATTATAGCGCAGTAAATCAAAATGAGACAGTTAAAGTCTTGTTAGCACTTCGTTCTAAATTATTGCCGTGGAGAATAAATCTTTTTTTACAATGTGGCTCGAGTATTACTTGCGGCGCCACCATTACCAGTGGACTACGGTCTTATCCGTTACACCACAGCTCAAGTGCGCCAAAGTAATCTGGGATAGAGTACAAAGATGAAAATCACAAAATAAAAATATAACAAATAAATGACGCTCCGTTAAGACTTCTACATGCGGATCGAGTTTGGTAAGCTATTGCAACAATGGACGGAGATTTTCAATATCTGAGGCTAAATTAAGGATTTCAGGCTAAAACACAAACTAAAATAGCTCTATTCTTAAATAATGCGAGTTGAATTATTGGGCGATTTCGTATATCACAAGGATTTCTAACGTCTTCAAACACTCGCTGTCCATTATCTTCGGTGGCTATCAGAATAGGGGCAGAACAATATACTGTCGTCATCAAGATCCAATTCATTTCCAAAATTCTCTTTGTTGGAGTAATAACACTTTGATATATGCCCTAACGGAGTTTTAGGCGGCACGATTATATGCACGACTTATGTAGCACGGGTATGCTTTAAGTCCAGAGCTGCGCGAGTACGAGGATGGGTTGACGAGAAGCAGGTGAAGGGCAGGAGAAATGGAAAGGAGGGAGGGAGGGAAATAAAAATAGGTAAGAAAAATCTACAATGCCGTGTTTTTTTATACGTGTAGGGATAAGGGTCGAGGTGCGCATACACAACCATGGAGCCACTTAACACCCTTTACTCTAAGTACCTATCATGCTTAAGACTAATACGCATTTTCTCAAAACCAATAATGCGGCGAATGATCCTCATAACGATTCCCTCAGCGAAAATCTCCGCGCTAATGAAAAGTATGGCGAAGGTTAGATAAAATAATTCTACACAAGATAAGTTCCATCAACTAGCAATGAAATGTATAAAAACCTATTTGAAATTTAACGAAGATCGTAATGAATTATTGCCAACCAGCATACTACAAAGTTAATTTTTAAGAGAAGTAGATCTTCGGCATCAGGGATAGGAGAATTAACTCTGCAATTCCATACGGTAACAAACCATGTTGAATTGCAGAGTTAATTCTCCTATCCCTGATACCGAGGAATTCCACCAAGTAAGGCTTGAAACTATCCTCTACCGAAGTAGCTCTTATTGCATAAGAAATAATTAGTCAAAGATTTCTTTTGAATTAAGAGAACACCGATCACCGAATAATTATATGAAAATGGATTGGTCATTGGAAGTTTTTAATAGGTAGGTATGTTATAATTAAAAATGTATTGAAACAAACCTACACACGAGAGCAGTGAAATACTGAGTACGCTTACTCATGGTCCCGTATTCCACAAGCGCTAAAGATTATAGAAGGTTCATTTGTGCTCTAAGAAATGGAATCCGCAAATTCACAAATTGCAGCTACATGGATTTCCAAAAACTATAATTTACAGGATCATTGCAGAATTCAATTCTCACTTCTGACTAGATATTGCGTTATGCCAACTTAACCAATGCGAACGGATATTTTATTTCACCAACATCGGCAGGTCACCTATCTAGAAACCTAGACTGAGAAACTTTTGCAAAACGTAAACCTACAAATTCGAGCAAATCTCGATATAATATCTTCCTATCAATTACCAAAACGGTTCATCTTTCGAGAATTTCCCGTCTACTGATGCGAGAGTCACTGCGCATTGTAAACCTTCGCTCCCGAAATTAATAGCCATTTTTCCTACTTCCTAAAATAATAACTACTATTTCTGGAATATTTTACGGATTTTTTTCCATATAACCAAAAATTATTTTAACTTTTCATTCCTCAATTCAATATTTCCGACTACGTTTCCGATAATCTTAATATGACGGATGAATTGTCGAAATCACAGTTGGAAAAATATGGTGGAATACAACAATACTATTTTGGCGACGCACCCAAGAATTCTCGTGATTTTACGAGTTTCAAAACCAACCAAGGGAATACACAATACTTTTGCACGTTGACCACAGACTTTTTGGCCCAAGAGTAGTTAAAACTTGTGCATGGAGATAGAGTAAACAGAACGTTCCAAAAAGGCAAGGATCCTGACATTTATGGATGTCGCAATAAGATCCCTAGTTTCCGCGTCTTTTAGTTCTACCATCTGCGAGTCAAAAGATCCGAAAGCGCGTAATTACATAAATATCTTTAGAATAAGTATTTCTCGTTCCGATAGCTAAGCACAACCAAAATTCCAACAACCCGAGGTCAGCCGATCTCGCAGGAGCATGTCCAGCAAATATTCATTACAGTGTTAAAATAATTGCAAGTGATTTCGTCCGGACACCCTTTAACGATTTCCATTCTGACGCGTTCGATTCTTTTCACCCAGTGAGTTAGCATTTCTCGTCAAAAGTTATCACCACACACAATGAAAAATGTCTCATGTCAGACAGAGGGGGTACAATCACAGCTAATGAAAAGATGGTACTCACCAATACGCGGCGAACGCAGTCCAGCTGTCTCCCGATGTCCTAGCGTGTAGTCAAGTCTGCCTCGGACGCGCCAATTTGATTCGAGACGTTGGACAGCAAGCGTGGACCAGTGGATATTTCGTGAAGAGTTCGCCACTTTTCAACCGGAGTTCATTTAGGGGATGAGCAACGTTGACGGCCTTAGAGCCTCCGCTGCCAATCCTCCGCTTAAGACTGAAAACAACGCAATGAAACTCAAATTAAAAATTACAATACGTAGCAGACATGCCCGTATCAGTTGAGCGATAAAAGAATGAGTGTACTTTCACTTCAATCAACTCGGCGAGATTGACAAAATTCACGAATGCACCACAGTAATATTTACCTTCTTTTATGGTACAAGATGTGCATTCACCGCGGGTGTTCCGCGTGCCTCTCATGAGCATGCCGACCACTCCAGTCACCAGTGTCCCGTGAGTTGAAAGGAGCCAGGAGTTTACACTGAAAAAAATTGAAACATAAAATTTAAATGCAGGAGAACTATTCCAGAAACTTTACGAAAGGTATAAAATGCGAAATAAAAAATATACCACATGCGGCATGAAAGATCGAAACTCAATTCCTTACGGGCTAAAGTACAAATGAAAAACCAACATAAATCACGTCATAGTACTTGCCTACCAGTCTAAAAATGTGAGATCAACGGCTGCCACTAACTGACCAATCGGTGGGAATTGCGTAGCAGAATAATTCCCTCAGATATTCAATCCCACGAATTCTTAACATAGCTGTAATCAGCACACGGCAGCTTGCCGAGGATTCGGAATTGCTTAGAGATCTTGAAATAGTGTATCACGACCCACGACGTTCGCTTCCAGTGCTGCGTGCAGTGCAGCAGTAGTAAGAATGAGCGCAGGCGCGCTCTGTCGTTACATATCCTCGGCTTCAAGGGTAGGGGAAGGTTCAGAAAGGGTGAGGCGAGGAGAGGGAGGGAGATGGCAAAGGCAAAGCAGGGCAAGGCTTTCGGAGGGGAGGCGAGACTCAGGGGTGGGTAGATGGTATTGAGAAGGCAGGCCGCGTCGGCCGTATTCGAGTTGAATAGGGTATTCCACGCGGCGAAAGGACGAGCGAGTGGCTAACTTGACTATTTCGTCCACAACCCGCAGTTTGAACTGCTTCTGGCCACTGGGGACAGAATTTCGTAACCACAGAGACTCGGTTGAAACCATGGGTAAAGCATGCTTCAACGCTCTGCAACCATCACTCTAAATATTTTGCGTATTGAAAAGTTAAGATGGTCTGATTCTACACATTATAAAGTTAACATTTAATTATGAAGAAAAATAAGGATTTCCACCGATTTACGCCGGAAACAGTATCTTATATCACTCTTTATAACTAGGTGGCTCTAAAATATATCGCTAGCTTATTTCGTGGATCATACATATTTGCATGTAAGTGAAGAAGCAAGCATTGTAAAAGTATTTTGTCAAATTAATGGATTAACGGATTTAGGGATGCAACTTCAAATATATTCGTAATTATCCGATTTTCGTCAAAACCTTCACCTCTAAACTACTTTGCAATTCACTGCAGGAGCGTGTGGTAGGGACTGTCAGGACACCAGAATTGAAAGGATGGTTGCCTACAAGGAAGAGAAAGAATGAAAGGACTAAGGATAATAGTATGTTAATGTGGTGACCTAGGTTTGTTCCACGCTCTGATTTAGTCATAATTACTCTTAGCGAGTGGAGAGAACGAGCCTTATGCTTGCGACGTAATTCAGATGTGGCCTATTCAGAGATGAGTAGCATATGTTTTTAACTCTTGATCGGATAACCTTCCTACTATAAACTACATTTGCATTTGATCAATACGACGGCTTGGCTCTCAGTTTTCCATTTTTTCTAAAAAAATCAGCCAAGATTCTACGGTGTTACACGAATTGCACTCCGTTTGTTTCCTTTGAGAAGCAAATAAGATCGCGTTTATTCTCAGTACGTAGGGATATTTTGCGAAATGGGGGAGGAAGGTTGTTCGGCGTGGATAGTCGGAAAACCTTTCCAATTGCTGCCAACACAAGAGTTTCGAGAAGTGGAGTGATTCACCACTTCCAGCCCATCCCATTTCAACTCGTTTCACAATGAGGCCTCTTAAGATAGGGCCTCAGCCCAAGTCATGACGATGAGTGATTTCAACCACCGAGCTGGCGAATGCGAGTGCCTCGAGCTTTTTTCACAAGGTAGTTAGGTTCCCCTGCAGAAATCCCTCTCGTTGGTTCTCTCTCTTCCCCTCCGTATTTTCCCTCCATCCCTTCAACCCCCTCCACTTATACCTCCCCTACTCACCGCGCAGTTCTGTGCCAAGAACTTAGGCGGAAGTTATACCGTCCCTTACTACACCCCTCAATCTTACTATTCCCTCGCACCTCGTCTCCAATTCCGCGGCGAGGAAGTCTGGGAGAAGGGAAGAGTGTTCATCGCGGCAGTGCAATGAAATGCCAGTCGAGTCCAACTGCCTCCCTTTGAGCCATTAGACGGGCGGGGATTCCTTTCCAATGGGAAAAGGCTGCTTGCTTAACACCACCAACTTAATACCCTGACACTCTCTGAAGTTTGCCTCGATCTTTCCCCCTTTCAAACGACACTGTGGAATGAGAAAAGAGTAAGCTCTCATCAATGATAACCAATATTTAACCTAACACGTTAGGGCGTACACCATTGACGGAAATATGTTTTTCATACAGGCAGCATTATGTGGTATATTTGACTTCATATTTGACTTCTACTTTGTTAACCAAGTACGTTAACAGAGAATACCAGTAATACTTATACGTGAAAGGCCAATAGTCTTGTTAGTGTAATTGAACTCATGTAAGAAATGAGATGGAGATCGCTTTCAGACCGTCGATTTAAAATAAGACTTAATCTTTTACGAACATATGCTCCAATATACTTTCCCGACGAAGTTTGTAATATCCTACGAACTCCAACATGCAACGGTAGATCAGATCATGAGAATAGAATTATGGAAATAAACTGCTCAACAAACAGGTTTAAAATGTCGTATTTCCCACGGTCGAAAAGACACCATAATGGCGACTAATGAAACTTTGAAGTAGATCAGTTCACAAGTAGCTTAGCGGATTAGTGGATGTGCTTCCCAATGCTTGTTTATTAATCTCCCACGTAGTGCTAAGATCACGTTTTGCATGTTCCCTGCATGAGTCTTGCGTTACATTTACATAGTTAGTTGTATCATAGATTAATTCAATAGTGTCTGTCGCATTGACAGCATACCTATTGTGTAGTGCAAGTTGATGATAAATCACCTCCTGTCAAACATCTTAGGTGGCTGGCAGGGTAATTTGTAGATGTAGATAAACTTCCACAGTATTAAGACCGTTTCTCTTCAGGAATTCATTGCACAATCTACTACATGCCTGGTTGTGCATTGAAAATTGCGTAATGACAAACGGTTATTTGCCAGAAAGCGCGGGTGATTGCATAACGATTTATGAGAAAACAATTCTGTGACGATTATAGTCGCTTGCGACTCAATCCTTCTTTCCCGGGACGATGTCTCCTATTCATAATGCAAAAAAATTGTACGAGCCTAACGGGTATCCACGCCCGAGACGTACACGTTCTTTAACATATATTCTGGGGTATGATGCTTACGTGAATTCGTCAATTGATTTTTGGGAAAAAGTATGAAGGATACATGTATCCGATCATATATGTAAGTCGCTCTCGGTCGATCTGATGGATGATCATGAACATCACACCTTTATTTATCCAGCTAATCTGCATATCATTCCCCTGTTAGTACTCAATATACCGATGAGGATAGGGTGTCCCCGAGGGTGACGTTAGTTTAAAATCCTCCTCCATAAGAGAAAGAATGGAGAATAACTTCCCCAATCGATTCACTAGCCACTATGTCAAATCTCAACAAACAGTAAGAAAATACTGACGATCCACCACGTCAAAGTTCTTCTCATCTGTTATAAACTCTCATTTTGCGGCGCATACTTCATTCAAAGTAAAATGAAGATTTCATATAGTAAATTACGCACAATTATCACAGCCGAAGTGTGATATTGTTACACTATACTTTCAGCGAAGGCATTTGACCAGAGTGAATTTGTTAGGCAGCATTCAGCCGCCAAATGCGGAACCGTAGCACACGGTTGGGAAGGTGTGTTGAGAGCGATCGTTGTCAAGGCGGGAGTTCACGAAAGGATGGAGGTGGGAGGGTCGGAGGAGGAGGGAGGGAGGGATGTACAAAAGAGGGCGCGTGCTAGTGGGGCCAGCGAATTTTCGTGGCATTGACGCCCTCTGAATCAGCAGTAGTAGTTGTAGTGTGGATTTTTTAGCTCGGTCGACTTCACCCCCAATTCAAAATCACGTGCTGGCCAGAATTGTCCTCGGGAAGTATTGGTGCCTCCTCGGCACCTCCGAGGCGTTGGAAGGGAGTTGGTAGAAAGTGGGAAGGGGAAGAGGGAGGAGGGGGAGGCAGCGAGGGCGGATAAAGAGGGAGAGGAGGAGGAAGAATAGAGGCGACGGTAAAGAGCATAGTGTAAATGGGGCGAGGGGTGGGCGGAATCCTCACCGTTACAGGTCTGTTTACTCGAGTCTCCATAGAAACCACGCAACAGAGGGACGGTAGGCCTTCAATTCCCCCACCCCATCCTATCCTCTGTCCGTCGAGGCAACCTTTGGCTCTCATCGCCTTTGCATGCATCGGAATAAAATGGCTCATCAACGTGAGTGATTTCAACGCCCGGTTATTTTTGCGACCATCCGACTTTTAGGTCTTCGAAGACGGGGAGCAGCATCTTGTTCTCCTGCAAACACAACTTTCACGATTATGCAATTGCCACTCAGTAGCAAGCTTTCACAATAAACAAAAGAACACCTACTGACTCAAAAGGAAAGAATTTATCACAATATCCCCTGATCTGATATTCCATTATGCTAACCACGATTTGCTACAATTTACCCATCACTAAAACAATTCCTATTCACTTTCATTCTTCGGCTATCGAGCATTTTGCAAAAATAGAAAAAAGTGCCGGTATATAATGGGAAATTGGACGCTCTCTCCCAACTTGCTATTATTGTGCGCATACCATACCGGAATAATTAAGACAAATCATTCATTGGTGTTCAGTTTTTTAGGGGCGGTCAGTTTATTCAAGTTTTGTCTCCTCTTCTCTGTATTTACATTTCCTTCAGCAATTTTTTGCGTTTCCGTTATCGGAAGTGCCGCGCACAGGGGGTAGGGAATCCCGTCAAAGGTGCGGATTACCACCACCAGCTACCGATTGAAAACACGATCGCATTTTCGAGTATAACTCGCAACATTTTCAGTCAATCAATGATGAATCTATTCACACCACCCATAACGACACCCCTTTCTCGCACTAACCCTCGCTATACTAACTCCCCCCACCTACAAAGAAGATAACCTACAGTTTCATACCAGGGGAAGAGATAAAGACATTTGTTAATTTCGGCTGTACAAGTTTTCGGAAAACGCACTACTTCAGATTGCTGCGGCACCTAACAGAGGAGATAATATTCTTCATTGACTGGCTACAAATATACCGCATCAAGTGATTACAGTGGACACATCTACAGTTAATCCAATGTGCAATGATATGGCGAAGTACTGATAAACAGCTCGGACAAAGCTAGCTTATTAAACTTCTACTTCTAAGTTACTAGCGAAGTTAGCATCATGCGGAATAGACAGTATTGTAGTAGGCTGGATATGAGACTTCTTACATGAACGCGTTCAAAGGGTGGTATTAGATGGTGTCAGCTCCGGCGAAGTAAAAGTTTCATCGGGTGTTCCCCAGGGAAGCGTGATAGGCCATATTTTATTTCTTCTCTACGTAAATGACTTGAATACAGTAGTCATAATTAGCAAGCTCCGTCTTTTTGCCGATGATGCAGTTGTGTTTAAGGAAATTAGAAATGAAGAGGACAGTCAGTCTTTAGCTAAGGATTTAGATGAAATTGATGATTGGTGTGATAGATGGCAACTAGAATTAAATTTGAAGAAATGCGCGATTATGAATTTTTGGAAAAAGAATGGCTTTCCCCGGAATATTTATTGCATCTAAGAAAACAGAATATGTATCGTAGATTCAATTAAATACTTAGGCGTCACCATCACTGAAGACATGTCATGAGGGAAACATCAGGGAAATAACTAGTGTAACAAACCGTAGATTAGGATTCGTAAAAAGGGTTTCTAGGCAAATGCGATGAGAGAGTACGAGAAAGAAGCTATTTTACACTTATAAGGCCTCATTTAGAATATGCCGCTAGTATATGGGATCCGTAAGAGGAAGGTATGATTAAAGAATTAGAGCGCGTGCAAAGGAGATCTGCTAGATTTGTAAAAGGCCGTTATGATAATTGTATAAGTGTTACGAGCTGAATAGAAGAACTCGGATGGGAATTACTATCAGAACGCAGGTTAAAATTTACGTTAAACCTTTTAAGTAAATTCGAAACAGAGTTGTTCACAGATGACGTTAGATATATATTGAGATCCCCATCGTATTATGCTAGATTTGATCATATTAACAAGATTAGAGAGATAGATTGTCGTACCGATAGATTTAAAATGTCATTTTTCCCTCGTACTATAAGAGAGAACAATAGGCAGCGTAGCAAAGGGATAGGTAGGTGAAATATAGTTAGAGTAGTCTGTAGTGCATGATGCATGTAATGACATCCAATAATCCCTTCCTTATGATGTAGATACTAACCATCTGGCTTCATGTGACCCTATTATCTAGCCTATCTCCCTTAAATATCCTACCTGCATGTCAATAGTGCATGTTTGGTGATCTTCACCCCCTGCCACACCCTCGTGGTGGCTCGCAGGGTATCACGTAGATGTAGATGTAGATGAAAGAGTGTTCACCAAGCCTTCGCAGAATACAACCGTGACGGTTAACGATCGTTACCGACAAATGATGCATCCACTTATATTTGTGCTCGCAGAATAGAAAATTTGTTAACATCGCTCAGTCCAATCAATAAGTCACCTGATCCTGAAGAATTCCTTTCCGCGTGTATACAGAACTAGTCTCAGATATACCCTTCTAATTGCAGCTAATATTTAGAAAATCCATCGAGGAACAAAATTGATGAAATCAAATTGGAAATTTTAAGGGTAGAGAGTAGGACAGTAAGTACATCAACTAGTGGGTTATTAAATAAAGGGGTCACCGTAAAAAATTGTAACGAGAGATATTTTAGAAATCAGAGTTGCTCAGTATCCGAACGAAATAGAAGCCGCTCAGGTTTATTAATAACTGCTTCCATTAATGCATTAAAATACTCTAAACAAGGACACTATATGTGAGATCTAAAGGATTCAAAACGGACACTGATGTACTGATAGGAACAGAAAGCTGGTTGTCGAGTGAAACTTAAATATACCGAGATCTTTCCAAAATCACATGCAATGTATGAAAGAGACCGAATATCGAGAGCAGGAGAAGGTGTGTTCATAGCTGTAAAAGATGAGATCGTAATTAGAGCCGTAATATTTCCAGAAAATGTTGTAAAAAGTGTGTGGTGTTCCATCAAGTGCTCGTCGAAATGAATTTTTATATACGCATTTTACAGGCCACCCAATTCAAGTTTAAGCACAGTTTTATAGTTAGAAAGACAGGTGAACCACTTCACTAATCAAAATAATCAATGTAATATTATTATCGGTGGTGATTTAAACGTTCCCTCAATAGACTGGAAGACGTCTAGTTTCAAATTTGACGGAAAATAAGTTGTGCGACACTCTGCTCTATACATATTTTCCTTCTTTCTTTCTTTCATATATTCTATATATCTTTTACATCAAACTCATTGTATCAATTAGTAACAACATCCACGAGAGGAAAGAACACTTTAGATTCTTTGGCAACAAATATACCTGAAAGCTTCCTTAACTTAAAACATTGAACGGAATTAGTTACCGCAAAGCTGTAAGTGCTTCATTTCATATAAATACTGACAAATGGGTAGCCACAATAAGAAAAGTGTTCTTATACCACAAGGCGGATTTCGATTGCTTAAAACAGGAATTGTCGACCTCTTACCTACGTCTACATACTACATCTACATCTACGTCATACCCTGTAAGCCACCCAAAGGGTGTGTGGCAAGGGGTGCTTCCACACCAGGCATGCATGAATGATACGGTACAACACCGAAATTACATTGAAACCCGCGTACCACACATGCAAAGCACCAATTCAAAACCTAATACCCAAGAAACATTCTATCGTCAATCGTTCCAACATGCAAGGGATACAAAGACTACTACTACAGATTCAAAATATCATGCATATATAAGAACATCAATATTTACATCATGCATATATAAGAACGTAGAGAATATTAAGAGAAAGACTTACTGTCTGCCTATTGTCACAATTCGAACTATTCATGACGACGATCACAGCTGTTATGGTCCCGGATGGTACGCGGAAAAAATGACATTTTATACCTATTGGTTCTACAATCTAGCTCTCTAATTTTATTGGCGCGATCTAATCTGCCGTAGTACGAGGGGGTTAATAGTATGTTTTTGACGTAGTCAGAGAACTTATTTTCCTGAAATTTAGTCAGGAGATAATTTAATCTACGCTGTGATAGCAATTCCCAACCTAATTCTTCTAACAGTCCAGACACACTAGCCAACTTATCGTAGCATCGTTTCACAAACCTAGCTCCTCTTTGCTGTACGCGATCTAACTCTGATATCAACCCCGTTTCGTGTGGATCCCATACACTAACAGCATATTCCAGATGAGGCCTAACGATTGAAAAATAACAACGTTCTTTCACTTTCTCATCACATTTTCCGAGTACTCTCTTGATAAAGCCCAGCTTCCTGTATGATTGACCGCATATTTCCCGAAAATGTTTTCCCCAATATATGTCGTGAGTAATTGTGACCCCTAAGTACTTAACAGACTCGGCGTGAATAATATCCGTATTATTAATTTTGTAAGCCCTACCTGGCCTATTTTTCTTTTTCCAAAAGCTGACTGCTATGCACTTTTTTGTTTAGTTCCATCTGCCACTTTTCGCACCAAGCATGAATAGCAAGTAGGTCGATTGTTAACGAGTAGCTATCTTTGGAATTGTTAATATCCATATACACAACCGCGTCGTCTGCGAAGAGTCTAAGCTTCCTTTTAACGACGTTGCAAATATCATTTATGTACAAGAGATATAAAAGTGGACCAATGACACTTCCCTGAGGAACACCCGATATAACGCTGTGCTTGACATGGTACCGTCTGACAACCATTTGTCCCCGCCCATGTAAGAATTGATTAATCCAACTAATAATGTTTTTATCTATTCCATATTCTTCTAGTTTTGAGAGTAACTTAACTTGAGGTACCTTATCGAAAGCTTTCTTAAAATCGAGGAATATCGCGTAAATTCAAACATTATTTTCACCCGAGAGCAAGATGTCATGAACGAAGAGGGCCAATTGGGTTTCGCAAGATCTACCCTTTCGAAATCCGTGTTGGTTATTTATTAATAATTCCTCCCTATCTAAATGACTCATAATGGAGCTTACGATTATGTGTTCAAATACCTTACACGAAATGGATGTGAGAGAAATAGGCCTATAGTTACTAGGGTCTTCCCTGTCGCCGCTTTTGAATATAGGTGTGATATTTGCTACTCTCCAGTCCTCAGGCACTACGTGATCTACTAAAGATTTGGTAAATATTAATTCTAAGTAAGGCGCTATGTCTGAAGCCAATGTTTTATATACGCGAGAAGGTATTTGACCTGGACCGGGGGATTTGTTGGGGTTGATATTTTTTAGCTGATGTTCTATGCCGCGACAATTTATAATAATTTCAGGCATACATGTTTGGGAACGAACTGGCTGCGGATCGAAAAGATGTGGTGTATAAGTATTGAAAATGCATTTGAAGAATCAGTTTAACGAATTGTCTTTTTGTAGACTGTTGGTTAGCTTTTCCCCTTTGATATTCTTAAGCATGTGTACTGTTGATTAATTTCCTTGAGTGTCCCTAACATACAACCAAAATGCCTTGGAATTATCGTTCAATTGTTCTCCCAGTAATTTACTTTTGAAATCAGGTAACGCCCTTCGGCACGCTTTTTTTGCTAAGAGTTTTGATATTTTGTAATTTTCGGTTAGTGTGAATAGTTCTTCGGAGGATTTGTTGATTTTTGCCCTTTTTAACCTAGGATGACATTTTCTCTGGTGCTTTAATGTTTTTCTAACCTCCGCGATATACCACCTAGGCTCTGCATTGGCTCTTTTCCATTTACTTGGTATGTATTGGCTAACTACTGATCGTGTAACGTTGAGGAAAGTATTCCATAAAACCTCAATATTACTGTTTATACTTATTTTTTGAAAATTAGTAAATGACTTTTGCAAATCTCGTTTCATACCTTCGTAGCCAGCCTTATTAAACAAGTAGATTTTTCTTTGTCGGTTATGTTCCTTGATCATGCTCACGGAAAAATTAGCTTTAACTATCTTGTGGTCGCTTATTCCCTGATCCGTACCTATGTTTACAACCATGTGTGGAATATTTGTCGGTAAAAGATCAAGTGTATTTTTCCCTCTAGTTGGAGCAGTGACTAATTGATGTAGTGAGTGAGATGAGAATGTATACACAAGTGACTCACAAAGGTCTTTGTCTTTCCCCCCAGTGATAAAACTGTACGTGTCCCAGTCTATGGACGGAAGATTGAAATCCACATCGATTATAATATGACAGTCGTTTTTTTGAGTGGTTAACTTACTGAGTTGACATTTGAGACCTAATATTGAGCTTACATGGGTATCTGGTGGTCTATAATATGCGCACACAAAGATTGTTTTTGCTTTAGGATTTTGAATCGAGCAACATTCGCTTTCTACCTGGTCGTCGGAAAATGACTCCCTCCTACTAATATAACAATCCTTCAAAGCAATAAAAACTCCTCCCCCGGTTCTTTCGCCTCTATCTTTTCTATAAACTGTGAAATTTTTCGGGAATACTTCATTATCTGCGATTTCGTTACACAACCAACTTTCCGTCCCTATAATTAAGTCTGCGTCAGTAGTTTCAATAAGATGGTAGAAGTCAGCTACTTTATTCCTTAAGCTACGGCAATTTACTACCACGACAGAAAAGGATTTATCAGTGAGCGTATTCCCGGAATGTGTATTCTCATTACAACTCGCTTTCTTAGGTATATTCAAAGTTACATTACTGCTATTTTTTGAAACTGGCCTCTTACTGTTCTCTTTAGACTTAACACTTTCTTGGATATTTTTTCTATTAAATATTGTTCGCGATGGTACCTGATTCGACCCATTAGCTGACCTATTCTCTGCCCTACCCTCTATCCTAAAAAAGGTCTACAGTGATCGAGTATGCTACGCGCTACACAGCTAGCTGCCTCGGCCGTGCAATGGACACCAGAACGGTTCAGAGGGGTCCGACACGATCGGATTGCCGGCCGAAGGTCGACGAAGGAGGCTCCAATGTCCGTGCAGAAGCGACGCAACCTCTGGTTTATGCCCTCCACTCGGCTCCAAACCAGGGGTCCACGATCGATCCTCGGGACAAGAGTACAAATTGCACGCGTCCATGCGGCGGCTCGTAGGATATTACGTGGATGAAGGCATATACGAAATTTTATGAAGTTGCAGAAAATCATGTTGCACAGACAAATTCCGGCATAGGATGCAGACTAAAGGAACTCGAACGGGCTATTCGAAAGAAAGATTGGTATCAATCTGCCATGGCTGAGCAACCACTCAAAGAATGTCACAGTATGGACATCCAAAGGGCGAAAGTTTTAAGTAAAGAAAGCAGCTACTATCCGCGGGTCATGAGTTAAATTACTGCTATTTTTTGAAACTGGCCTCTTACTGTTCTCGTTAGACTTAACACTTTCTTGGATATTTTTTCTATTAAATTTTTTTCGCGATGGTACCTGATTCGACCCACTAGCTGACCTACTCTCTGCCCTACCCTCTATCCTAAAAAGTACCCCGCGATCCGACGCATGGGCATGTGGCAGGGGGTGGTAGGTCACCAGCCGTGTAATGATGTAAAACTTTTGGAGGTTAAATGGTGAAATGTACTATGGGAGTGTATTTAGAGGAGCTCAGTTTTTATTGTGCGCGGAAAGAACGAGTTTTTGTGCCTATATGTTCGGCAGAGTATCTCTATAATTTCTTAGAGTATCAACTGTACCAAAGATCACTTGGTCTCCAGAGCTGCGTTAGACAACCATGGTGTTTCCCGCTCTCACCACGAGGAGGTGCAGTTTAAAATTTGCCATCCTTGAATATTGGAGCCCTGGAGTGTTTCCCATACTCTCCGGTACGTTGAGTAGCGTATACTGGTATGAAGGAAATACCTTTCTTTCAGTCCCTGCACATTATGTCTTTTTGTGCCGAATACCTGACTTGATGTACCATCTACATCTACTTATAACCCTGTAAGCCACCATAAGGGTGTTTGGCAGGGGGTGACTTATCACCAACATGAACTACAGCGAAGGTATTTCCTGTCATCAACAAGCACCACACTATCGGTGTACTACAAATGCTACAGTAACTACTAAAATGATCCATAATGTAACTATGAAAATGTGACACAAGAGTTATACAGGGAATATGCAAAACATGATGTTGGCGCCACTTGGCAGATTTAGGCATTAGGGTGCATATGAATTTATCAGTTACACTACTGGTCAACTTACCTGATTCAAAGTCTTAACGCAGCCATTATGGTCTCTAATTGATCGCGGGAAAAGCGACATATTAAACCTTTCTGTTCTACAATCTACTTCCCTTAATTTATTCTCGTGATCTGATCTACCGTGGAGGAAGTGGAGGGGAGAATGTTCTCGATTTACTTGCCACAAGCATCCCTGAAAAAGTTATTAAAGTTGAAAATGTCGATGGAATAAGCGACCACAAGGTAGTATACGTAAAATTTTCCCTCAATACTGAAAAAAATTGTAAATTAAAAAGAAAGATATACCTTTTTAGGAAAGCAGGTTTTAACGGATTTAGGCGTGACTTAAAGAATTCTTTTGAAAAATTCGTGAACAGCAAAAATAGTGTACAGACAATACATGGAAAGAGTTCCTCCAAATTACGCGGTCACTTGTCAACAGATATATACGTCATAAGTATAACAGTGAGAATAGGGAACCAAGGTGGTACAACGCGGAGGTTAGAAAATGTTTAAAACGCCAACGAGTTAGCCACGCGAAACTAAGGAAAATGAAGAAAAATGTAGCTAATAGCGACCTAAAAAATACTATCGAACATTATAAAATTTTTAAAGCAGTCGCAAAATCTGCCCTTAGGAAAGCTTTTAGCGAATTCAAAAGAAAAGTACTTGGAGAACAACTAGAAGGATATCCGAAAGCATTTTGGTCATATGTTAGGGAAGTACAGGGAACTAAAAATTCAACGGTTAATTCCTTGAAAAACGATAGAGGCGAAATAGTAACTTCCAGTATAGATAAGGCTAATTTGTTGAATTATTTTTTTCAGAGCGTTTTTAATCAATATAAGCATAGTTTGGGCGAGACCATACCAGACCGATTTTAACAACCAATGCCCTCGATCGATATATCTTGTAGCGGAATCGTATCCTTCCTAAGTAACATTAGCCCGAACAGGTCCTCAGGTCCTGATGAAATTCCAGCTCGTGTGTATAAAGAATTAGCTCTCGAAATGGTTCCGTATCTTCAAGTAGTATTTAACAAATCCCTCGAAGAACACGCGGTTCCCAAAGACTGGAACATAGCAAACGTGACCCCAATTTTTAAAAGCGGCGATAGGGAACAGCCATGTAATTATAGACCAATATCATTAACGTCACCATCATGTAAAATTATACCAGTGTAAACCAGAAACCTTCAGCCATTGACAGCTGTGTAAGTAAATAATGCTCTAAAGTTACCATGGACTGCCCCAGCGCGGTGGATATTTTTTGGACAATGCTATATGTATACAAAGCTGTGCTAGTCACAAGTGCTGATCTAGCTCCGATGATACAGTATTTCCGGGGAGAATGCGTAAAACCCTGATTAAGCGGCCTTATTCACACTATTTGGCCTAAACTCAAAGAGAAAAAGAAATTTTAGTCGTACCAGCAGTTGATACACTCTGAGATTACACATCCTATTCCTTTGGGGTCTTCCCTTGTGGGAGACAATCTGTTAGTAATCAGTTACAGAGGAAAGTGAATAGTACAATAATCGGTAGCTCATATTTTCTATAAAATGAAACTTATATTACGGCCTAAATTACTCCGGTCTTGTGATGAAATTAATGTACTCAGAGGGGCCTTCATTTTGCAGCCTTCCTCCCGATGAGAAACACGCCAAAACTCACAGAAAAACTCCAAAGGAAAAACTTGAAGGAAACAGAAAATTCACAACTTAATGAGAGAAATGTGATGTTGTCAGTCACTTGGTAATCAACGCAAAGGTTTGTCATGTATAACGAAAGGGTAGACCTAATCTAATACAGATCTAAAAGTCAATGTTATCAATCACGATGGGTCTGACAAGTTGACTTAGCTTTATGTGCGTCTTCGTGGATTGATGTTATCCCTCGTAGATAGGTCTTCGTAGATCCTAATGTGTCGGGATTATTTTTTGGACCGCTTTTGGAAGGTGGTTTCTGCGAATCTTTCGACGGGTATTTGGGTGTGGTTTTAAAAATTTGCCAGTAGCAAAAGGCAGGAAGATAGCGTGGAAATCCAAATTAGTATAAGATTTCCATTTTAAATGACTGAACCATAATTGGTAAATATTCATTTTCAGGTTTTCAGTTTACCTTTTTGTTTCAAACAGTACGCAGAGTATTAGGCCGTTATGGTCTAAGTTTTTTTTTATAATTTCATAAACATTATTTCAGTGAGCTATTTATTCTGTTGAATGCATAATTAAAATGTATATTTATACAAGAAAGCAACATTTTAAAAGTAACATGTGCGCATGATTTTCTCAATCGCCGTCAATAATATTAAATACTAAAACTCGAAACTTAAGGATCTTTCTTAATTACTAGAATATGTAGCTAAACAGAGAATGTTTAACAAGCTGTTTCCAAACCTTCGCTTTTTCAATGGATAGGGAGTGTGTAATAGTTGTGATATACGTAGCTATAATTAACCTTAAAATGACTAAAGCCATGAACCTGAGGGAATAAATCAATGACAAGATTACAATTCTTGTCACATTATTTTCTTTACTGTATGAATTAAACGTAATACAACCTCGTAATGAATGATTAGTTGAGCAGTTAAGACAGCAGCGAGTGGAAGGCCCAGATTAATATCCTTATTGAATTTTTTTAAAAGATGCCCCTTATTGACGAAGCGGCTGCGTACCTCGCCTGCACTAACAAACTACTCTCAACATTGCCACATTAATTTCCACTTTGTAATGGAACACTTGCAAACAATACCTTTGAACTTACCAAAATATTTAGAGATTTCCATGTACATACCAGTCTCTTCCGAATCAACTCCTCCTCATTCACTCGTTAACGTCCTCTAAAATATTGCTTACTGCAACCATCTCATTTCTTCCTTCTCTTTTATCTCTTACGCCCAAAAGACGAGCTTTTCCATTATTTTAATCCAAAATTGTTTATAATTCCCCAATTAGGTACTTATACCTACCATTACACTGAATGCATTTAGCTACTATGATTCACGAGAACTTATTTCACCCATTTATTTCCATATTCTTCGTTCCCTCTGTTTATTTAAAAGTTGTGCTATTCAGCTAGCACATTCGCGTAGAACATTAGTGTCATTAATTTTTACAAATATATACTTTAAATACACGATGCTGAAACTCATCTAGTCTAATAAATATGTTTGGCAATGATATCATGCACGAGCCCGTTTTGCCGCAGTGAATTGCCCGTATAAAAATTCATTCAACGCTAATTTCAGAGACATCTGACTACATCCATTGACTACCACTACACTACCATCATTTAAATAGGTAATCATGTAAGTATCAAGTTGAAAGGTGTCGTTTTACAATCATTTGCCTTTCCTTTATAGTTGTCCCTGGATAGAATCCCCAAACTAACCATGAATAGTTTGCTTCACACTTGTGAAAAGAGTTTCTAGCGCGTGCATGATAATCAGCTGTGAGATTGAAGATAATACTCCAATTACACAGACACATTGGGGTATAGCGTAACTGCAATGGCAACCAGCTTATATAAACTTTGCATTAAGATTTAATACCCACATCGAATTATTTTTTAACAAATCTAATATTTTCAATTTACCTCACACTGAAGTAAAGCAGCTCAATTTTAAGAAGATTAAAAATATAACAGAACATCAGTCTTAACTACTCTCATAGTGATAGCAATCATATTCAACCGCCACTATTTCATGTGAAACCACCTGACTGGATGTCAAACATTTTTCACGCCTAGATATTAGTATACAAGGGATCCATGAGTGAAGTAAGTTACGCCAGAAAGGTGGCAAGTAAGGCAGTAATTACACTGTTCGCACCCAGATCCATTACAATTTATTCCTGCTACTTTGTGACATACCACACTGAATACATTTGCAGCACGGGAAAACTAAACACCTCTACTCTGCAGAGAGCTTAAGAAATAGGTGAATAACTGGTCAAGCAGCAATTCGTAGTATTAAATTGAACGAAATGTAACACTATCAGACGCATTTAACTTACCTGCCTCTTGGCATTTGTGTGCAGCGCCTATTGAGTGGAATGATCCAATGGACCTAAACCACTTTTTTCTAAGAGTTAATCTTTGATACAGCTTCGCGTAATACTCAGGAATGGGAATGAAGAGAAATGATAGACATAAGAAAAAACAAGTAGATTTACACAGATTTATTGAATAAGACTAACTTCTTAGTCCATACAATTTTCCACGAAAATTCAAAATATGGAATGTTAGAGCAATAAATTTTATTGCAAATTAAAGAAACCAAAGTTTTGCCTAACAATTTTATTTTCAGGATACAAATTTATCATGTCCGAAAACTTCTCACTACATTATTGATAGTCAAGGTTATAAAATCGGCTAACTTTTACCATATTCTTCCACAACAAAATCAAGCTCCAATAGATGAATCAGTGCTTCAGAAATTACTAATCGGACTGACATTATTACGCAAACTTTCTATTGCATTAAATTAATTGAAGAAGTGAATTGCCAGCCGATTGTAGAAATACTTTATATATACAAGTAAAAATAACCAGTCAAATCATAACACCCGCTAGATTTATATGAACGAGTGGTTTTCAACTTCTTTTAAAACAGCAGGTACCTGGGTACCGTTGATTAACCAATATTAAGGGTCAAATATACTAGCACAGTAATTATTTTATTGGATTTCTGTACAGGGTTATTTATAGATGTCCTGTCAATAACTAAATGCCCATCATTTGCGCCTTTTCCATCAGGAGAAATAAGTTGAAAGAGTTATCCCGTCACAATATTCAATTCAATATACGTTTATTCCAACTTAACAAAATGCAAAAATAACAACAAGCAAAAACAAGTGTGGACCCCGCTCTAGGCTGGCGCCTCGTCAGGGTATACATAACTGTCACTTGGATTTTACATCACTGGTACGGGAAAATTCTGGCCTGGCATTCGCCCTTGTACTGTGGAAAACCAGTAAAACCACAGTCAGGCCACCAAACTTAAACCAACAAGCAAGACAATAACAGGCAAACATACACAGAAGAAACAATTGACAATATATACAATTTTTTGAGAGCAACATGAATTAACTGAGTTCACAACACTTGATATATGTCTCTTCTCATGAACAATGTAAACACTTCCGAGCTTAATCACGTGGTAAAATGGAGAGAGATACTTAGACATATGAAAACCAAAGGAAGCAGCAAGGCTTCGTGTAATTATCGGCAGAGGCAAGATGGTTGGCAGCGACTGCATTACGCTAACACCACCCAGGGGAGGTGGGGAAGACCAAGGATGGGGGAGGTTAACTTTTGAGGTCCCTGGTCTTTCCAAGGAATTTTGCGCGGGAAATTAACAAGGCGATTGATTATGGAAGAGAGAGGGAACGGAAGCAATGGCGAAAAATAATAAGCATACGGAGGTAAATAACTGGTGATATGATGGAGTAGCTTCCAAGCATGAGAAATGGAAGTGGAAATGAAAAAAGAAGGAAAAATAACAAAGCTCAACATTGAACTGAAGTAGGCGTAGGGCTGGCGTGCCGGAATAAAACTTCACTGAGCACAAAAATATAGAGTCCCGAATTTCGTTCCGAAGGCGTCGACCGGATAGCAGCGGATCATTCGCCGGACGAGGTGTGGATGACAGGTCAAGCAGAGAAGAGGCGGGTACACTGAAGAGCAGCGGTGAACGAGAGCCAAGGATCGAGGGCACCGCAAGAGTCCCGTTAATAATACATCAATAGTCCTCGTCTTCCAGGAAACTATGTCACAAGGGGTAGAAAAGGCTATGACCGCTCCATCAAAGTAGAAGATAGAAAGAAAAAAAGTATTAGTACATTGCCAATTGAATGCAAGTACCTAACACAAAAATTAAAAAAAGAGTGCAAGGTAAGGAGAATACCCTGAAAAAAGAAGGTTAGCACCTGAAACGAGAAATTTTATTAAGAGGAAGCTTATAATGCCATCGGATGATATCTTACGGGCTATGAAACATTCTTTGTTCCAGAGGGGAGAGTACGACAATGGAATGAGCCAGGAGGGGAGTGGAGTTACTCCCATAACCTTATCTAGTGTATGACAAAACCAGTTGGGTTCATTTTGGAGAAACTTCACTTAGTACAAAACATTCATACGCATACGATACGGTAAATGCATTTTGAAATGCCTGAAAAAAATTTGAAATTAATAAAATGGGAGACAAAGAATTACATCATTCACAGTACAGACACATTCTTACATTTGAATTGACAAAGAAATTCCAGCATTGGAGTGTTACATAATCAAAATTTGATCATTGTGAGCTACAAGGCAGGGCACCAGTAAATGTGACAAAAATGATACACTTAGTTTAACAAGGAACCAACTTCAAGAGTAAAAAAAAACATGATTGCCAAATGTACACAGCTTATTACATAATACCATTCAAGTTGTAAAAGCCTCAACACAAAGGTGACAATCTTGACGCGAGCTGAATGCCTACTGCATATCAGGAATTCAACTCGCGTTAAGATGAACTTATAAAATTTTAAGGACCATTAATTCCTATTTCCAAATCACGAAACTAATTGTCCTGCCTACTTTGCCAGCTTAGTCCCTTTTTGACCATAATTGTTCAAATGATCTCTAATACCCGTGGAGGTAAAAATCTCATCGTGAGCTGAATGCCTGCCGAAAAGCAGACATTCAACTCACGTTGAGATGAACTTAAAATTTAAGGACTACTTATTCCCTAATTCAAAATCGCTGAACTTCTAAATGTCCTGCCTAATGCGACAGCTACGTCCCTTAATTCAACCAACACTTCTTTAAATGGGCTCTAAGCCCCATATTGATGGTCCCCTCTCAGGAATCCCGCAGTTGAAAGAGGAGGCCCTCCTACCTAACTTTAACCTAACAGGGACGCAGGGCCTGAACTAACAAAGCTGCGAGACACCTAAGAGAGGATTATCAATTTGGGGAAAATACCTTTAAGAAAACCAAGATCGATAAATTTATGTATATTGTGGAAGTGAAAATTGAAGTGTCATATGAATGGAGGATATAAATTTGAAAAGTGTAGGAGTTTCTAGTTTGTGTCAGAGGAACAATGTCTGGGACAACTCAATAATTCTTGGGGAAATAAATTATGAAAAAAATGACGTCGAGAAAAACAATCTACATTGACTTCATGACAATCCTACGTAAAAATAAGGCAATAATCATAAGGGTTTCATCATGTAAGTTTCCTCTAAATTAAGCAAACATGAAAATCGTGGAGGACCCTACAATAAGTTCCATATAAGAAGCTTTTTCCAACTAACGTGAAACCTATATTGCATTCAAGGAAAGGAGACGATTCCCTACCGCAATACTGCTGGGTCCAACGGCGGATGATACTCAGCTTTCCATCGACGATCCCTCGTTGCACACGCATTTTAACACAAAAGCACAAGCAACAAAATGACCATACACAAAACACTAGAACAACACTAACACAATCACCAGGAAGAAGATCTGGAAGGGAAGATTCACCAGCAAAGGCCACCTGCGCTCGAAGTCAGCAACATGACGTCCCCAAAAGGCGACCATGATGTGTAAAGCGTGTTAATTGTACGAATCTGCAGTAATTATGAGACTCTTGAAATACTGAATTATGGCTATTCAATGCCTAAGTACGGAAACGAGTGAAAAGAATAGCCCAAAAAAAAATCATTATATCTAGTTCTAATGGTTTAACTCCCACGTCGCTGGCTTACACCGGTTGCAACGCAGGGCTCCCTATATGAACGAGTAACTATCTTATATTTCTAATTGTTTAACTCCCTCGTGGCTGGCATTCGCCGTTTGCGACGATGGGATCCCTATACGAACGCGGAACTGTCTTATAATTCTAATTGTTTACCTCCCTCGTCGCTGGCATTCGCCGTTTGCGACGATGGGATCCCTATACGAACGCGGAACTATCTTATAATTCTAATTGTTTAACTCCCTCGTCGCTGGCATTCGCCGTTTGCGACGATGGGATCCCTATACGAACGCTGAACTATCTTATAATTCTAATTGTTTAACTCCCTCGTCGCTGGCATTCGCCGTTTGCGACGATGGGATCCCTATACGAACGCGGAACTACATTATAATTCTAATTGTTTAACTCCCTCGTCGCTGGCATTGGCCGTTTGCGACGATGGGATCCCTATACGAACGCGGAACTATCTTATAAATCTAATTGTTTTTCTCCCTCGTCGCTGGCATTCGCCGTTTGCAACGATGGGATCCCTATACGACCGCGGAACTATCTTTTAATTCTAATTGTTTAACTCCCTCGTCGCTGGCATTTGCCGTTTGCGACGATGGGATCCCTATACGAACACGGAACTATCTTATAATTCTAATTGTTTAACTCCCTCGTCCCTGGCATTCGCCGTTTGCGACGATGGGATCCCTATACGAACGCGTAACTATCTTATAATTCTAATTGTTTAACTCCCTCGTGGCTGGCATTCGCCGTTTGCGACGATGGGATCCCTATACGAACGCGGAACTATCTTATAATTCTAATTGTTTAACTCCCTCGTCCCTGGCATTCGCCGTTTGCGACGATGGGATCCCTATACGAACGCGGAACTATCTTTTAATTCTAATTGTTTAACTCCCTCGTCGCTGGCATTCGCCGTTTGCGACGATGGGATCCCTATACGAACGCGGAACTATCTTTTAATTCTAATTGTTTAACTCCCTCGTCCCTGGCATTCGCCGTTTGCGACGATGGGATCCCTATACGAACACGGAACTATCTTATAATTCTAATTGTTTAACTCCCTCGTCCCTGGCATTCGCCGTTTGCGACGATGGGATCCCTATACGAACGCGGAACTATCTTATAATTCTAATTGTTTAACTCCCTCGTCCCTGGCATTCGCCGTTTGCGACGATGGGATCCCTATACGAACGCGGAACTATCTTATAATTCTAATTGTTTACCTCCCTCGTCCCTGGCATTTGCCGTTTGCGACGATGGGATCCCTATACGAACACGGAACTATCTTATAATTCTAATTGTTTAACTCCCTCGTCCCTGGCATTCGCCGTTTGCGACGATGGGATCCCTATACGAACGCGGAAATATCTTATAATTCTAATTGTTTAACTCCCTCGTCCCTGGCATTCGCCGTTTGCGCCGATGGGATCCCTATACGAACGCGTAACTATCTTATAATTCTAATTGTTTAACTCCCTCGTGGCTGGCATTCGCCGTTTGCGACGATGGGATCCCTATACGAACGCGGAACTATCTTATAATTCTAATTGTTTACCTCCCTCGTCGCTGGCATTCGCCGTTTGCGACGATGGGATCCCTATACGAACGCGGAAATATCTTATACTTCTAATTGTTTAACTCCCTCGTCGCTGGCATTCGCCCTTTGCGACGATGGGATCCCTATACGAACGCGGAAATATCTTATAATTCTAATTGTTTAACTCCCTCGTCCCTGGCATTCGCCGTTTGCGACGATGGGATCCCTATACGAACGCGTAACTATCTTATAAATCTAATTGTTTTTCTCCCTCGTCGCTGGCATTCGCCGTTTGCAACGATGGGATCCCAATACGAACGCGGAACTATCTTTTAATTCTAATTGTTTAACTCCCTCGTCGCTGGCATTTGCCGTTTGCGACGATGGGATCCCTATACGAACACGGAACTATCTTATAATTCTAATTGTTTAACTCCCTCGTCCCTGGCATTCGCCGTTTGCGACGATGGGATCCCTATACGAACGCGTAACTATCTTATAATTCTAATTGTTTAACTCCCTCGTGGCTGGCATTCGCCGTTTGCGACGATGGGATCCCTATACGAACGCGGAACTATATTATAATTCTAATTGTTTAACTCCCTTGTCCCTGGCATTCGCCGTTTGCGACGATGGGATCCCTATACGAACGCGGAACTATCTTTTAATTCTAATTGTTTAACTCCCTCGTCGCTGGCATTCGCCGTTTGCGACGATGGGATCCCTATACGAACGCGGAACTATCTTTTAATTCTAATTGTTTAACTCCCTCGTCCCTGGCATTCGCCGTTTGCGACGATGGGATCCCTATACGAACACGGAACTATCTTATAATTCTAATTGTTTAACTCCCTCGTCCCTGGCATTCGCCGTTTGCGACGATGGGATCACTATACGAACGCGGAACTATCTTATAATTCTAATTGTTTAACTCCCTCTTCCCTGGCATTCGCCGTTTGCGACGATGGGATCCCTATACGAACGCGGAACTATCTTATAATTCTAATTGTTTACCTCCCTCGTCCCTGGCATTTGCCGTTTGCGACGATGGGATCCCTATACGAACACGGAACTATCTTATAATTCTAATTGTTTAACTCCCTCGTCCCTGGCATTCGCCGTTTGCGACGATGGGATCCCTATACGAACGCGGAAATATCTTATAATTCTAATTGTTTAACTCCCTCGTCCCTGGCATTCGCCGTTTGCGCCGATGGGATCCCTATACGAACGCGTAACTATCTTATAATTCTAATTGTTTAACTCCCTCGTGGCTGGCATTCGCCGTTTGCGACGATGGGATCCCTATACGAACGCGGAACTATCTTATAATTCTAATTGTTTACCTCCCTCGTCGCTGGCATTCGCCGTTTGCGACGATGGGATCCCTATACGAACGCGGAAATATCTTATACTTCTAATTGTTTAACTCCCTCGTCGCTGGCATTCGCCGTTTGCGACGTAGGGATCCCTATACGAACGCGGAACTATCTTATAATTCTAATTGTTTAACTCCCTCGTCGCTGGCATTCGCCGTTTGCGACGTAGGGATCCCTATACGAACGCGGAACTACATTATAATTCTAATTGTTTAACTCCCTCGTCGCTGGCATTCGCCGTTTGCGACGATGGGATCCCTATACGAACACGGAACTATCTTATAATTCTAATTGTTTAACTCCCTCGTCGCTGGCATTCGCCGTTTGCGACGATGGGATCCCTATACGAACGCGGAACTATCTTATAATTCTAATTGTTTAACTCCCTCGTCGCTGGCATTCGCCGCTTGCGACGATGGGATCCCTATACGAACGCTGAACTATCTTATAATTCTAATTGTTTAACTCCCTCGTCGCTGGCATTCGCCGTTTGCGACGATGGGAGACCTATACGAACGCGGAACTACACTATAATTCTAATTGTTTAACTCATTCGTCGCTGGCATTCGCCGTTTGCGACGATGGGATCCCTATACGAACGCGGAACTATCTTATAATTCTAATTGTTTAACTCCCTCGTCGCTGGCATTCGCCGTTTGCGACGATGGGATCCCTATACGAACGCGGAACTGTCTTATAATTCTAATTGTTTACCTCCCTCGTCGCTGGCATTCGCCGTTTGCGACGATGGGATCCCTATACGAACGCGGAACTATCTTAAAATTCTAATTGTTTAACTCCCTCGTCGCTGGCATTCGCCGTTTGCGACGATGGGATCCCTATACGAACGCTGAACTATCTTATAATTCTAATTGTTTAACTCCCTCGTCGCTGGCATTCGCCGTTTGCGACGATGGGATCCCTATACGAACGCTGAACTATCTTATAATTCTAATTGTTTAACTCCCTCGTCGCTGGCATTCGCCGTTTGCGACGATGGGAGACCTATACGAACGCGGAACTACATTATAATTCTAATTGTTTAACTCCCTCGTCGCTGGCATTCGCCGTTTGCGACGATGGGATCCCTATACGAACGCTGAACTATCTTATAATTCTAATTGTTTAACTCCCTCGTCGCTGGCATTCGCCGTTTGCGACGATGGGATCCCTATACGAACGCGGAACTATCTTATAATTCTAATTGTTTAACTCCCTCGTCGCTGGCATTCGCCGTTTGCGACGATGGGTTCCCTATACGAACGCGGAAATATCTTATAATTCTAATTGTTTAACTCCCTCGTCCCTGGCATTCGCCGTTTGCGACGATGGGATCCCTACACGAACGCGTAACTATCTTATAATTCTAATCGTTTAACTACCTCGTCGCTGGCATTAGCCGTTTGCGACGATGGGATCCCTATACGAACGCGGAACTATCTTATAATTCTAATTGTTTAACTCCCTCGTCGCTGGCATTCGCCGTTTGCGACGATGGGATCCCTATACGAACGCGGAACTACATTATAATTCTAATTGTTTAAATCCCTCGTCGCTGGCATTCGCCGTTTGCGACGATGGGATCCCTATACGAACGCGGAACTATCTTATAATTCTAATTTTTTTTCTCCCTCGTCGCTGGCATTCGCCGTTTGCAACGATGGGATCCCTATACGAACGCGGAACTACATTATAATTCTAATTGTTTAACTCCCTCGTCGCTGGCATTCGCCGTTTGCGACGATGGGATCCCTATACGAACACGGAACTATCTTATAATTCTAATTGTTTAACTCCCTCGTCGCTGGCATTCGCCGTTTGCGACGATGGGATCCCTATACGAACGCGGAACTATCTTATAATTCTAATTGTTTAACTCCCTCGTGGCTGGCATTCGCCGTTTGGGACGATGGGATCCCTATACGAACACGGAACTATCTTATAATTCTAATTGTTTAACTCCCTCGTCCCTGGCATTCGCCGTTTGCGACGATGGGATCCCTATACGAACGCGGAACTATCTTTTAATTCTAATTGTTTAACTCCCTCGTCGCTAGCATTCGCCGTTTGCGACGATGGGATCCCTATACGAACGCGGAACTATCTTTTAATTCTAATTGTTTAACTCCCTCGTCCCTGGCATTCGCCGTTTGCGACGATGGGATCCCTATACGAACACGGAACTATCTTATAATTCTAATTGTTTAACTCCCTCGTCCCTGGCATTCGCCGTTTGCGACGATGGGATCCCTATACGAACGCGGAACTATCTTATAATTCTAATTGTTTATCTCCCTCGTCCCTGGCATTCGCCGTTTGCGACGATGGGATCCCTATACGAACGCGGAACTATCTTATAATTCTAATTGTTTACCTCCCTCGTCCCTGGCATTTGCCTTTTGCGACGATGGGATCCCTATACGACCACGGAACTATCTTATAATTCTAATTGTTTAACTCCCTCGTCCCTGGCATTCGCCGTTTGCGACGATGGGATCCCTATACGAACGCGGAAATATCTTATAATTCTAATTGTTTAACTCCCTCGTCCCTGGCATTCGCCGTTTGCGACGATGGGATCCCTATACGAACGCGTAACTATCTTATAATTCTAATTGTTTAACTCCCTCGTGGCTGACATTCGCCGTTTGCGACGATGGGATCCCTATACGAACGCGGAACTATCTTATAATTCTAATTGTTTACCTCCCTCGTCGCTGGCATTCGCCGTTTGCGACGATGGGATCCCTATACGAACGCGGAAATATCTTATACTTCTAATTGTTTAACTCCATCGTCGCTGGCATTCGCCCTTTGCGACGATGGGATCCCTATACGAACGCGGAACTACATTATAATTCTAATTGTTTAACTCCCTCGTCGCTGGCATTCGCCGTTTGCGACGTAGGGATCCCTATACGAACGCGGAACTATCTTATAATTCTAATTGTTTAACTCCCTCGTCGCTGGCATTCGCCGTTTGCGACGATGGGATCCCTATACGAACGCGGAACTACATTATAATTCTAATTGTTTAACTCCCTCGTCGCTGGCATTCGCCCTTTGCGACGATGGGATCCCTATACGAACGCGGAACTACATTATAATTCTAATTGTTTAACTCCCTCGTCGCTGGCATTCGCCGTTTGCGACGTAGGGATCCCTATACGAACGCGGAACTATCTTATAATTCTAATTGTTTAACTCCCTCGTCGCTGGCATTCGCCGTTTGCGACGTAGGGATCCCTATACGAACGCGGAACTACTTTATAATTCTAATTGTTTAACTCCCTCGTCGCTGGCATTCGCCGTTTGCGACGATGGGATCCCTATACGAACACGGAACTATCTTATAATTCTAATTGTTTAACTCCCTCGTCGCTGGCATTCGCCGTTTGCGACGATGGGATCCCTATACGAACGCGGAACTATCTTATAATTCTAATTGTTTAACTCCCTCGTCGCTGGCATTCGCCGCTTGCGACGATGGGATCCCTATACGAACGCTGAACTATCTTATAATTCTAATTGTTTAACTCCCTCGTCGCTGGCATTCGCCGTTTGCGACGATGGGAGACCTATACGAACGCGGAACTACATTATAATTCTAATTGTTTAACTCCCTCGTCGCTGGCATTCGCCGTTTGCGACGATGGGATCCCTATACGAACGCTGAACTATCTTATAATTCTAATTGTTTAACTCCCTCGTCGCTGGCATTCGCCGTTTGCGACGATGGGATCCCTATACGAACGCGGAACTATCTTATAATTCTAATTGTTTAACTCCCTCGTCGCTGGCATTCGCCGTTTGCGACGATGGGATCCCTATACGAACGCGGAACTGTCTTATAATTCTAATTGTTTAACTCCCTCGTCGCTGGCATTCGCGGTTTGCGACGATGGGATCCCTATACGAACGCTGAACTATCTTATAATTCTAATTGTTTAACTCCCTCGTCGCTGGCATTCGCCGTTTGCGACGATGGGATCCCTATACGAACGCTGAACTATCTTATAATTCTAATTGTTTAACTCCCTCGTCGCTGGCATTCGCCGTTTGCGACGATGGGAGACCTATACGAACGCGGAACTACATTATAATTCTAATTGTTTAACTCCCTCGTCGCTGGCATTCGCCGTTTGCGACGATGGGATCCCTATACGAACGCTGAACTATCTTATAATTCTAATTGTTTAACTCCCTCGTCGCTGGCATTTGCCGTTTGCGACGATGGGATCCCTATACGAACGCGGAACTATCTTATAATTCTAATTGTTTAACTCTCTCGTCGCTGGCATTCGCCGTTTGCGACGATGGGATCCCTATACGAACGCGGAACTATCTTTTAATTCTAATTGTTTAACTCCCTCGTCGCTGGCATTTGCCGTTTGCGACGATGGGATCCCTATACGAACACGGAACTATCTTATAATTCTAATTGTTTAACTCCCTCGTCCCTGGCATTCGCCGTTTGCGACGATGGGATCCCTATACGAACGCGTAACTATCTTATAATTCTAATTGTTTAACTCCCTCGTGGCTGGCATTCGCCGTTTGCGACGATGGGATCCCTATACGAACGCGGAACTATCTTATAATTCTAATTGTTTAACTCCCTCGTCCCTGGCATTCGCCGTTTGCGACGATGGGATCCCTATACGAACGCGTAACTATCTTATAATTCTAATTGTTTAACTCCCTCGTGGCTGGCATTCGCCGTTTGCGACGATGGGATCCCTATACGAACACGGAACTATCTTATAATTCTAATTGTTTAACTCCCTCGTCCCTGGCATTCGCCGTTTGCGACGATGGGATCCCTATACGAACGCGGAACTATCTTTTAATTCTAATTGTTTAACTCCCTCGTCGCTGGCATTCGCCGTTAGCGACGATGGGATCCCTATACGAACGCGGAACTATCTTTTAATTCTAATTGTTTAACTCCCTCGTCCCTGGCATTCGCCGTTTGCGACGATGGGATCCCTATACGAACACGGAACTATCTTATAATTCTAATTGTTTAACTCCCTCGTCCCTGGCATTCGCCGTTGGCAACGATGGGATCCCTATACGAACGCGGAACTATCTTATAATTCTAATTGTTTAACTCCCTCGTCCCTGGCATTCGCCGTTTGCGACGATGGGATCCCTATACGAACGCGAAACTATCTTATAATTCTAATTGTTTACCTCCCTCGACCCTGGCATTTGCCGTTTGCGACGATGGGATCCCTATACGAACACGGAACTATCTTATAATTCTAATTGTTTAACTCCCTCGTCCCTGGCATTCGCCGTTTGCGAGGATGGGATCCCTATACGAACGCGGAAATATCTTATAATTCTAATTGTTTACCTCCCTCGTCCCTGGCATTCGCCGTTTGCGACGATGGGATCCCTATACGAACGCGTAACTATCTTATAATTCTAATTGTTTAACTCCCTCGTGGCTGGCATTCGCCGTTTGCGACGATGGGATCCCTATACGAACGCGGAACTATCTTATAATTCTAATTGTTTACCTCCCTCGTCGCTGGCATTCGCCGTTTGCGACGATGGGATCCCTATACGAACGCGGAAATATCTTATACTTCTAATTGTTTAACTCCCTCGTCGCTGGCATTCGCCCTTTGCACGATGGGATCCCTATACGAACGCGGAAATATCTTATAATTCTAATTGTTTAACTCCCTCGTCGCTGGCATTCGCCGTTTGCGACGTAGGGATCCCTATACGAACGCGGAACTATCTTATAATTCTAATTGTTTAACTCCCTCGTCGCTGGCATTCGCCGTTTGCGACGATGGGATCCCTATACGAACGCGGAACTATCTTATAATTCTAATTGTTTAACTCCCTCGTCGCTGGCATTCGCCGTTTGCGACCATGGGATACCTATACGAACGCGGAACTACATTATAATTCTAATTGTTTAACTCCCTCGTCGCTGGCATTCGCCCTTTTCGACGATGGGATCCCTATACGAACGCGGAACTATCTTATAATTCTAATTGTTTAACTCCCTCGTCGCTGGCATTCGCCGTTTGCGACGTAGGGATCCCTATACGAACGCAGAACTATCTTATAATTCTAATTGTTTAACTCCCTCGTCGCTGGCATTCGCCGTTTGCGACGATGGGATCCCTATACGAACGCGGAACTATCTTATAATTCTAATTGTTTAACTGCCTCGTCGCTGGCATTCGCCGTTTGCGACGATGGGATCCCTATACGAACGCGGAAATATCTTATAATTCTAATTGTTTAACTCCCTCGTCGCTGGCATTCGCCGTTTGCGACGATGGGAGACCTATACGAACGCGGAACTACATTATAATTCTAATTGTTTAACTCCCTCGTCGCTGGCATTCGCCGTTTGCGACGATGGGATCCCTATACGAACGCTGAACTATCTTATAATTCTAATTGTTTAACTCCCTCGTCGCTGGCATTCGCCGTTTGCGACGATGGGATCCCTATACGAACGCGGAACTATCTTATAATTCTAATTGTTTAACTCTCTCGTCGCTGGCATTCGCCGTTTGCGACGATGGGATCCCTATACGAACGCGGAACTATCTTTTAATTCTAATTGTTTAACTCCCTCGTCGCTGGCATTTGCCGTTTGCGACGATGGGATCCCTATACGAACACGGAACTATCTTATAATTCTAATTGTTTAACTCCCTCGTCCCTGGCATTCGCCGTTTGCGACGATGGGATCCCTATACGAACGCGTAACTATCTTATAATTCTAATTGTTTAACTCCCTCGTGGCTGGCATTCGCCGTTTGCGACGATGGGATCCCTATACGAACGCGGAACTATCTTATAATTCTAATTGTTTAACTCCCTCGTCCCTGGCATTCGCCGTTTGCGACGATGGGATCCCTATACGAACGCGTAACTATCTTATAATTCTAATTGTTTAACTCCCTCGTGGCTGGCATTCGCCGTTTGCGACGATGGGATCCCTATACGAACACGGAACTATCTTATAATTCTAATTGTTTAACTCCCTCGTCCCTGGCATTCGCCGTTTGCGACGATGGGATCCCTATACGAACGCGGAACTATCTTATAATTCTAATTGTTTAACTCCCTCGTCCCTGGCATTCGCCGTTTGCGACGATGGGATCCCTATACGAACGCGAAACTATCTTATAATTCTAATTGTTTACCTCCCTCGACCCTGGCATTTGCCGTTTGCGACGATGGGATCCCTATACGAACACGGAACTATCTTATAATTCTAATTGTTTAACTCCCTCGTCCCTGGCATTCGCCGTTTGCGAGGATGGGATCCCTATACGAACGCGGAAATATCTTATAATTCTAATTGTTTACCTCCCTCGTCCCTGGCATTCGCCGTTTGCGACGATGGGATCCCTATACGAACGCGTAACTATCTTATAATTCTAATTGTTTAACTCCCTCGTCGCTGGCATTCGCCGTTTGCGACGTAGGGATCCCTATACGAACATAGAACTATCTTATAATTCTAATTGTTTAACTCCCTCGTCGCTGGCATTCGCCGTTTGCGACGATGGGATCCCTATACGAACGCGGAACTATCTTATAATTCTAATTGTTTAACTCCCTCGTCGCTGGCATTCGCTCTTTGCGACGATGGGATCCCTATACGAACGCGGAACTACATTATAATTCTAATTGTTTAACTGCCTCGTCGCTGGCATTCGCCGTTTGCGACGATGGGATCCCTATACGAACGCGGAAATATCTTATAATTCTAATTGTTTAACTCCCTCGTGGCTGGCATTCGCCGTTTACGACGATGGGATCCCCATACGAACGCGAAACTATCTTATAATTCTAATTGTTTAACTCCCTCGTCGCTGGCATTCGCCGTTTGCGACGATGGGATCCCTATACGAACGCGGAAATATCTTATAATTCTAATTGTTTAACTCCCTCGTCGCTGGCATTCGCCGTTTGCGACGATGGGATCCCTATACGAACGCGGAACTATCTTATAATTCTAATTGTTTAACTGCCTCGTCGCTGGCATTCGCCGTTTGCGACGATGGGATCCCTATACGAACGCGGAAATATCTTATAATTCTAATTGTTTAACTCCCTCGTCGCTGGCCTTCGCCGTTTGCGACGATGCGATCCCTATACGAACGCGGAACTACATTATAATTCTAATTGTTTAACTCCCTCGTCGCTGGCATTCGCCGTTTGCGACGATGGGATCCCTATACGAACGCGGAACTATCTTATAATTCTAATTGTTTAACTCCCTCGTCGCTGGCATTCGCCGTTTGCGACGATGAGATCCCTATACGAACTCGGAACTATCTTATAATTCTAATTGTTTAACTCCCTCGTCGATGGCATTCGCCGTTTGCGACGATGGGATCCCTATACGAACGCGGAACTATCTTATAATTCTAATTTTTTAACTGCCTCGTCGCTGGCATTCGCCGTTTCCGACGATGGGATCCCTATACGAAGGCGGAACTATCTTATAATTCTAATTGTTTAACTGCCTCGTCGCTGGCATTCGCCGTTTGCGACGATGGGATCCCTATACGAACGCGGAACTATCTTATAATTCTAATTGTTTAACTCCCTCGTCGCTGGCATTCGCCGTTTGCGACGATGAGATCCCTATACGAACGCGGAAATATCTTATAATTCTAATTGTTTACCTCCCTCCTCGCTGGCATTTGCCGTTTGCGAAGATGGGATCCCTATACGAAGGCTGAACTATTTTATAATTCTAATTGTTTAACTCCCTCGTAACTGGCATTCGCCGTTTGCGACGATGGGATCCCTATACGAACGCGGAACTATCTTATAATTCTAATTGTTTAACTCCCTCGTCGCTGGCATTCGCCGTTTGCGACGATGGAATCCCTATACGAACGCGGAACTATCTTATAATTCTAATTGTTTACCTCCCTCGTCGCTGGCATTTGCCGTTTGCGACGATGGGATCCCTATACGAACGCGGAACTATCTTATAATTCTAATTGTTTTACTCCCTCGTCGCTGGCATTCGCCGTTTGCGACGATGGGATCCCTATACGAACGCGGAAATATCTTATAATTCTAATTGTTTAACTCCCTCGTCCCTGGCATTCGCCGTTTGCGACGATGGGATCCCCATACGAACGCGAAACTATCTTATAATTCTAATTGTTTAACTCCCTCGTCCCTGGCATTCGCCGTTTGCGACGATGGGATCCCCATACGAACGCGGAACTATCTTTTAATTCTAATTGTTTAACTCCCTCGTCGCTGGCATTTGCCGTTTGCGACGATGGGATCCCTATACGAACGCGGAACTACATTATAATTCTAATTGTTTAACTCCCTCGTCGCTGGCATTCGCCGTTTGCGACGATGGGATCCCCATACGAACGCGGAACTACATTATAATTCTAAATGTTTAACTCCCTCGTCGCTGGCATTCGCCGTTTGCGACGATGGGATCCCTATACGAACGCGGAACTACATTATAATTCTAATTGTTTAACTCCCTCGTCGCTGGCATTCGCCGTTTGCGACGATGGGATCCCCATACGAACGCGGAACTATCTTTTAATTCTAATTGTTTAACTCCCTCGTCGCTGGCATTTGCCGTTTGCGACGATGGGATCCCTATACGAACGCGGAACTGGATTATAATTCTAATTGTTTAACTCCCTCGTCGCTGGGATTCGCCGTTTGCGACGATGGGATCCCTATACGAACGCGTAACTATCTTATAATTCTAATTGTTTAACTACCTGTCGCTGGCATTCGCCGTTTGCGACGATGGGATCCCTATACGAACGCGGAACTATCTTATAATTCTAATTGTTTAACTCCCTCGTCGCTGGCATTCGTCGTTTGCGACGATGGGAACCCTATACGAACGCGGAACTATCTTATATTTCTAATTGTTTAACTCCCTCGTCGCTGGCATTCACCGTTTGCGACGATGGGATCCCTATACGAACGCGGAACTATCTTATATTTCTAATTGTTTAACTCCCTCGTCGCTGGCATTCGCCGTTTGCGACGATGGCATCCCTATACGAAGGCGGAACTATCTTATATTTCTAATTGTTTCACTCCCTCGTCGCTGGCATTCGCCGTTTGCGACGATGGGATCCCTATACGAACGCGTAACTATCTTATAATTCTAAATGTTTTACTCCCTCGTCGCTGGCATTCGCCGTTTGCGACGATGGGATCCCTATACCAACGCGGAACTATCTTATAATTCTTATTGTTTAACTCCCTCGTCGCTGGCATTCGCCGTTTGCGACGATGGGATTCCTATACGAACGCGGAATTATCTTATATTTCTAATTATTTAACTCCCTCGTCGCTGGCATTCACCGTTTGCGACGATGGGATTCCTATACGAACGCCGAACTATCTTATATTTCTAATTGTTTAACTCCCTCGCCGCTGGCATTCGCCGTTTGCGACGATGGCATCCCTATACGAACGCGGAACTATCTTATATTTCTAATTGTTTAACTCCCTCGTCGCTGGCATTCGCCGTTTGCGACGATGGGATCCCTATACGAACGCGGAACTATCTAATAATTCTTATTGTTTAACTCCATCGTCGCTGGCATTCGCCGTTTGCGACGATGGCATCCCTATGCCAACGCGGAACTATCTTATAATTCTTATTGTTTAACTCCCTCGTCGCTGGCATTCGCCGTTTGCGACGATGGATTCCCTATACGAACGCGAAACGATCTTATATTTCTAATTTTTTAACTCCCTCGTCGCTGGCATTCACCGTTTGCGACGATGGGATCCCTATACGAACGCGGAACTATCTTATATTTCTAATTGTTTAACTCCCTCGTCGCTGGCATTCGCCGTTTGCGACGATGGGATCCCTATACGAACGCGGAACTATCTTATATGTAATTCTAATTGTTTAACTCCCTCGTCGCTGGCATTCGCCGTTTGCGACGATGGGATATCTATACGAACGCGTAACTATCTTATATTTCTAATTCTTTAACTCCCTCGTCGCTGGCATTCACCGTTTGCGACGATTGGATATCTATACGAACGCGTAACTATCTTATATTTCTAATTGTTTAACTCCCTCGTCGCTGGCATTCGCCGTTTGCGACGATGGGATCCCTATACGAACGCGAAACTATCTTATATTTCTAATTGTTTAACTCCCTCGTCGCTGGCATTCGCCGTTTGCGACGATGGGATCCGTATACTAACGCGGAACTATCTTATAATTCTAGTTGTTTAACTCCCTCGTCGCTGGCATTCGCCGTTTGCGACGATGGGATCCCTATACGAACGCGGAAATATCTTATAATTCTAATTGTTTAACTCCCTCGTCCCTGGCATTCGCCGTTTGCTACGATGGGATCCCTACACGAACGCGTAACTATCTTATAATTCTAATCGTTTAACTACCTCGTCGCTGGCATTAGCCGTTTGCGACGATGGGATCCCTATACGAACGCGGAACTATCTTATAATTCTAATTGTTTAACTCCCTCGTCGCTGGCATTCGCCGTTTGCGACGATGGGATCCCTATACGAACGCGGAACTACATTATAATTCTAATTGTTTAACTCCCTCGTCGCTGGCATTGGCCGTTTGCGACGATGGGATCCCTATACGAACGCGGAACTATCTTATAATTCTAATTGTTTTTCTCCCTCGTCGCTGGCATTCGCCGTTTGACCCGATGGGATCCCTATACGAACGCGGAACTATCTTTTAATTCTAATTGTTTAACTCCCTCGTCGCTGGCATTTGCCGTTTGCGACGATGGGATCCCTATACGAACACGGAACTATCTTATAATTCTAATTGTTTAACTCCCTCGTCCCTGGCATTCGCCGTTTGCGACGATGGGATCCCTATACGAACGCGTAACTATCTTATAATTCTAATTGTTTAACTCCCTCGTGGCTGGCATTCGCCGTTTGCGACGATGGGATCCCTATACGAACGCGGAACTATCTTATAATTCTAATTGTTTAACTCCCTCGTCCCTGGCATTCGCCGTTTGCGACGACGGGATCCCTATACGAACGCGTAACTATCTTATAATTCTAATTGTTTAACTCCCTCGTGGCTGGCATTCGCCGTTTGCGACGATGGGATCCCTATACGAACACGGAACTATCTTATAATTCTAATTGTTTAACTCCCTCGTCCCTGGCATTCGCCGTTTGCGACGATGGGATCCCTATACGAACGCGGAACTATCTTTTAATTCTAATTGTTTAACTCCGTCGTCGCTGGCATTCGCCGTTTGCGACGATGGCATCCCTACACGAACGCGGAACTATCTTATATTTCTAATTGTTTAACTCCCTCGTCGCTGGCATTCGCCGTTTGCGACGATGGGATCCCTATACGAACGCGGAACTATCTAATAATTCTTATTGTTTAACTCCATCGTCGCTGGCATTCGCCGTTTGCGACGATGGGATATCTATACGAACGCGTAACTATCTTATATTTCTAATTCTTTAACTCCCTCGTCGCTGGCATTCACCGTTTGCGACGATGGGATATCTATACGAACGCGTAACTATCTTATATTTCTAATTGTTTAACTCCCTCGTCGCTGGCATTCGCCGTTTGCGACGATGGGATCCCTATACGAACGCGAAACTATCTTATATTTCTAATTGTTTAACTCCCTCGTCGCTGGCATTCGCCGTTTGCGACGATGGGATCCCTATACGAACGCGGAACTATCTTATAATTCTAGTTGTTTAACTCCCTCGTCGCTGGCATTCGCCGTTTGCGACGATGGGATCCCTATACGAACGCGGAAATATCTTATAATTCTAATTGTTTAACTCCCTCGTCCCTGGCATTCGCCGTTTGCTACGATGGGATCCCTACACGAACGCGTATATATCTTATAATTCTAATCGTTTAACTACCTCGTCGCTGCCATTAGCCGTTTGCGACAATGGGATCCCTATACGAACGCGGAACTATCTTATAATTCTAATTGTTTAACTCCCTCTTCGCTGGCATTCGCCGTTTGCGACGATGGGATCCCTATACGAACGCGGAACTACATTATAATTCTAATTGTTTAACTCCCTCGTCGCTGGCATTGGCCGTTTGCGACGATGGGATCCCTATACGAACGCGGAACTATCTTATAATTCTAATTGTTTAACTCCCTCGTCGCTGGCATTCGCCGTTTGCGACGATGAGATCCCTATACGAACGCGGAAATATCTTATAATTCTAATTGTTTACCTCCCTCCTCGCTGGCATTTGCCGTTTGCGAAGATGGGATCCCTATACGAAGGCTGAACTATTTTATAATTCTAATTGTTTAACTCCCTCGTAACTAGCATTCGCCGTTCTCGACGATGGGATCCCTATACGAACGCGGAACTATCTTATAATTCTAATTGTTTAACTCCCTCGTCGCTGGCATTCGCCGTTTGCGACGATGGGATCCCTATACGAACGCGGAACTACATTATAATTCTAATTGTTTAACTCCCTCGTCGCTGGCATTGGCCGTTTGCGACGATGGGATCCCTATACGAACGCGGAACTATCTTATAATTCTAATTGTTTACCTCCCTCGTCGCTGGCATTTGCCGTTTGCGACGATGGGATCCCAATACGAACGCGGAACTATCTTATAATTCTAATTGTTTTACTCCCTCGTCGCTGGCATTCGCCGTTTGCGACGATGGGATCCCTATACGAACGCGGAAATATCTTATAATTCTAATTGTTTAACTCCCTCGTCCCTGGCATTCGCCGTTTGCGACGATGGGATCCCCATACGAACGCGAAACTATCTTATAATTCTAATTGTTTAACTCCCTCGTCCCTGGCATTCGCCGTTTGCGACGATGGGATCCCCATACGAACGCGGAACTATCTTTTAATTCTAATTGTTTAACTCCCTCGTCGCTGGCATTTGCCGTTTGCGACGATGGGATCCCTATACGAACGCGGAACTACATTATAATTCTAATTGTTTAACTCCCTCGTCGCTGGCATTCTCCGTTTGCGACGATGGGATCCCCATACGAACGCGGAAATACATTATAATTCTAAATGTTTAACTCCCTCGTCGCTGGCATTCGCCGTTTGCGACGATGGGATCCCTATTCGAACGCGGAACTACATTATAATTCTAATTGTTTAACTCCCTCGTCGCTGGCATTCGCCGTTTGCGACGATGGGATCCCCATACAAACGCGGAACTATCTTTTAATTCTAATTGTTTAACTCCCTCGTCGCTGGCATTTGCCGTTTGCGACGAGGGGATCCCTATACGAACGCGGAACTGGATAAAAATTCTAATTGTTTAACTCTCTCGTCGCTGGGATTCGCCGTTTGCGACGATGGGATCCCTATACGAACGCGGAACTATCTTATAATTCTAATTGTTTAACTACCTGTCGCTGGCATTCGCCGTTTGCGACGATGGGATCCCTATACGAACGCGGAACTATCTTATAATTCTAATTGTTTAACTCCCTCGTCGCTGGCATTCGTCGTTTGCGACGATGGGATCCCTATACGAACGCGGAACTATCTTATATTTCTAATTGTTTAACTCCCTCGTCGCTGGCATTCACCGTTTGCGACGATGGGATCCCTATACGAACGCGGAACTATCATATATTTCTAATTGTTTAACTCCCTCGTCGCTGGCATTCGCCGTTTGCGACGATGGCATCCCTATACGAAGGCGGAACTATCTTATATTTCTAATTGTTTCACTCCCTCGTCGCTGGCATTCGCCGTTTGCGGCGATGGGATCCTATACGAACGCGGAACTATCTTATAATTCTAATTGTTTAACTCCCTCGTCGCTGGCATTCGCCGTTTGCGACGATGGGATCCCTATACGAACGCGTAACTATCTTATAATTCTAATTGTTTTACTCCCTCGTCGCTGGCATTCACCGTTTGCGACGATGGGATCCCTGTACGAACGCGCAACTGTCTTATATTTCTAATTGTTTAACTCCCTCGTCGCTGGCATTCACCGTTTGCGACGATGGGATCCCTATACCAACGCGGAACTATCTTATAATTCTTATTGTTTAACTCCCTCGTCGCTGGCATTCGCCGTTTGCGACGATGGGATTCCTATACGAACGCGGAATTATCTTATATTTCTAATTATTTAACTCCCTCGTCGCTGGCATTCACTGTTTGCGACGATGGGATTCCTATACGAACGCCGAACTATCTTATATTTCTAATTGTTTAACTCCCTCGCCGCTGGCATTCGCCGTTTGCGACGATGGCATCCCTATACGAACGCGGAACTATCTTATATTTCTAATTGTTTAACTCCCTCGTCGCTGGCATTCGCCGTTTGCGACGATGGGATCCCTATACGAACGCGGAACTATCTTATAATTCTTATTGTTTAACTCCATCGTCGCTGGCATTCGCCGTTTGCGACGATGGCATCCCTATGCCAACGCGGAACTATCTTATAATTCTTATTGTTTAACTCCCTCGTCGCTGGCATTCGCCGTTTGCGACGATGGATTCCCTATACGAACGCGAAACGATCTTATATTTCTAATTTTTTAACTCCCTCGTCGCTGGCATTCACCGTTTGCGACGATGGGATCCCTATACGAACGCGGAACTATCTTATATTTCTAATTGTTTAACTCCCTCGTCGCTGGCATTCGCCGTTTGCGACGATGGGATATCTATACGAACGCGTAACTATCTTATATTTCTAATTCTTTAACTCCCTCGTCGCTGGCATTCACCGTTTGCGACGATGGGATATCTATACGAACGCGTAACTATCTTATATTTCTAATTGTTTAACTCCCTCGTCGCTGGCATTCGCCGTTTGCGACGATGGGATCCCTATACGAACGCGGAACTATCTTATATTTCTAATTGTTTAACTCCCTCGTCGCTGGCATTCGCCGTTTGCGACGATGGGATCCCTATACGAACGCGGAACTATTTTATATGTAATTCTAATTGTTTAACTCCCTCGTCGCTGGCATTCGCCGTTTGCGACGATGGGATATCTATACGAACGCGGAACTATCTTATAATTCTTATTGTTTAACTCCCTCGTCGCTGGCATTCACCGTTTTCGACGATGGGATATCTTTACGAACGCGTTACTATCTTATATTTCTAGTTCTTTAACTCCCTCGTCGCTGGCATTCGCCGTTTGCGACAATGGGATCCCTATACGAACGCGGAACTATCTTATAATTCTAATTGTTTAACACACTCGTCGCTGGCATTCGCCGTTTGCGACGATGGGATCCCTATACGAACGCGTAACTATCTTATATTTCTAATTGTTTAACTCCCTCGTCGCTGGCATTCACCGTTTGCGACATTGGGATCCCTATACGAACGCGGAACTATCTTATATTTCTATTTGTTTAACTCCCTCGTCGCTGGCATTCGCCGTTTGCGACGATGGGATCCCTATACGAACGCGTAACTATCTTATATTTTTAATTGTTTAACTCCCTCGTCGCTGGCATTCACCGTTTGCGACGATGGGATCCCTATACGAACGCGGAACTATATTATATTTCTAAATGTTTAACTCTCTCCCTCTAAGGATAAGTCAGTTTATGTTGATTATGCAGGCGTTATGTATTATTGGTGATTTGTTTTTGAGTATTTTCTGCTGCTTCCCCTGAAAGGCATATAGACATACAAATGTGAATGCATTTTGATACTGAAAGTTTCGTTGTTAACATTTTATGTACCTTAGTTATAAATTTTCTAAATGAATGTTATATCACCGTGCAACAAATGAATAACTAAGGATGCTGTTGGTAGTTTGAAATTATTTACCAATGTAAATTTTTCAATGGGTCTTTTGTTTAAAATTAAACACTGAGATATTCATGGATATTTTTAGAACTAATATTATATTAGAAATTTAGATAGAGAAAGTTTCTTTACAGTTTTTATACAATTCATATCCTAGCATTATCACTCCAATTATTTCTTTCAGCTCTGCGGCACCACCTAAATAATTAGCGTCTTATGAGTTCAGAAATCAACATTTCTTGAATGGGGGATTGCAGATAGGATTCTTTTAGTAAAAGGTAATACAATGAAGTATTTTCAATACCCTTACACTATGTCTATTAGTTACATTCCATTAATAACAATTTCTGGTTTTAACTGTAATGAAGTGGCCTTTACTGGAACATCCCCACCGGTTTACGAAGTATCGTGATCCTGATCCATAAATCAAAGTTTCCATGGCTTACATATTATGAATCCCCAATTTTGTTTGAAATAAATTACTGCTCTTAATGCTTTCCATGTCTTTAGTGGCTGTCACATGACCTTCATTACTTTTTTGGGGACATTTATAAGAAATCCTTATTATGACCTGACATGCTGATAATTAAGGCATGCATTTCAAGTTTAACGTAAAGGAATTAGGTTACACGTTTGTATCAAAACTAAGCCAGTGTATTTTCGAAATGTTAAAATGAATCATATCTTTAGCGAAACAGCTTTTAAAACGTAAAAGACTGCCGCATTTTTCCTACTTTCCGAGGTTCAGGCTTATCGTCAAGAGGAAAAGGGGTTTTGCGCACTGGAACGAGTATAAAATTCCTAATTATCTCGCGCAACATAAGTGGGAATGCATTTAATTATAGTCAAGAGTCATCAGGTAACTAATTTATAATTGAGCTTACGTTCTAGTTAAAGATCTTTCCTGGCTTAAAAATAGATCTCTTTCGCTTTATTTCTTCCCAAACAATTCCCGATTCTACTTGATTTCCACCTTGGATCGTGTGATCAAAATTATCACCAAAAATTCGCATCAAAAAGGGTGAAATAAACATCCATAATCTGCTGAAAAATCGAGCAGGTGGAGTACTCACTTCTTGATGAACGCCGAATGCGTATCCCCGCACACAACTCGTCCTGTTCAATGCACACTTCTTGCAACTGCATTCCATTGAAGATATAGCGTAGTAGAGTGAGATGACAACTGCAAAGAAGAAGACCACCATTATTAATTAATGATTTGTATTAACTAAAAATTCCCTCACATGGCACTCATGCTTATGTTTTAATCTTAAGCCCTAAAGAAATGTTTTTAAAGACCAACCGTCCAAGAGAATGGTGTGGACAAACAGGTCACTTACTTTGTGTTCATGTTAAACTTCTATATAATTTCAAATAAGAAGAAACAATATTTTCATTCAAAAAATAATAAGTCTAACAACAGTTACAGGAAGAAATAAAAACCATTGCACTGCAAAGCGCTATCATCCCACGATGGTTTTTACATTTAGGTGAAAAGATTTTGCCTCTCAGAACTGCTAAATCACTTAAGTCGGTCAAGTTGTTTCATTGTGATGATCGCTATTTCAGCAAACAATATGTCTTCACCAGTCTTCAGGCGATTGAACGTGGAAATACCACCGAAAATAGTGCAATGCTGGAAATATCCTTCAATAAAATTTGTAAAATGGCTAAGTGAAATAAACCATATAGTCTGGCAGGAATTAGAACAATATCCCAGCTAAATGAACTGTAAAAATAATTAAGCACTGAACTAAACAATCTTTCGCCACGAAGTAACGGAATATGTAAGAAAAAAAATTATATTAAATCAGACAACTCGCGTGACGCTCCGTACCTGCAGTTGAGTTTTCATTAATCTTTATTTGAATCGATATTTCTATCGAGTGGTAAACTACTTTAATTTTCTCTTCAGATGCGGAAGGGTCCTTGCAAGGACAATAGCTCTAATTTCTCCAAAAATAACAAATTCAGTAATCGGATTATCTGTTTATCAATTCCAGATTATCTAATTAATTTAGCTATCAGTTTTTTTTCGCAAGTGTCAACCAGTGGGACTAAATTTTAAATTCCCATAAGACTTACTACAAGAAAGTAGCAGCATTATAATCTTACCCACTTCCATACCCCATCCACCTTATATTTAGGGCAGATTTTTAACCATCTCCTTCGTCGTTGTGATAAATATATATAGTCTGTTCAGCTTTCAACGGAGGTAATCAGTTTTCATCTATGCATCCATTTCTGCTCATTCTTTTACCTCGCTGGCATGCAGGCTTAGTGACATTTCATGAAGCTTAGACCATGGCTTTTCCTGCAAGTTTTGAAAGTATATTGGATACAAAGGAACTAGATACTTAAAAGTTTCGTAAATAAAAGAACTGGACACAAGACTAAAAAACAGGCGAGTGAACTAAAGGTTCAATGCAATTAACGCTTGAGGAGTCAAATATCACTAATATGTTTAGTAAAATGTATTTGCAGCTTGAGTGAGAGCTATGCTAGAAGAAACTAACACTAGGCATAAGTTACGCAAAAAAAACAGTTCGGCTAACCAAATACAAGTAACTAGAGATTAATAGCTAACGAGCTTAACGATTCTGGGAATTGCATATGGTCTTAACATGCCTGCATGCCAACTGAATTGATATTTCTGCATGATAAGCCTGCATGCCAACCTCCTCACCACAAGGACTTGTGGCTGTTTAAATGTAGGTAAAATAGATTCTTACGTCTCTAAATAGGACCAAGATTAAACGGTCGAGCTTAGTACGTTTATCACAAAGCAATTCAGCAAGTTGTGGGTTCAAATATAACTGTAGCAGAGTAATACATGAAATCAACCTAACTCCATACCTACAGTGACACGTTCAGAATAGTACATCATCTACATCTACATAATACCCCTAGGCGCCGCATGGCCGTGTTAAGGTGCAAGTTTTTGAAGATAAAATGGTGACATGAATTATAGGAGTGTATTTAGTGAGCTTAATTTTTATTGTACTTGCTTATTGTTCCCGGAAAGAACGAGTTCTTGAACCTATCTGTTCGGTAGTGTATCTCTTATTTTATCGGGTCTGAAAAATATCAGTTCTCAATTGATCAAGCAACCTAAACCTAGTGTGTAGCCTCCGAGTCTCCAGGGGCTCCCATTATAATCCCTCTTTAAGTTTTGAGACACTATATGTACGCTCGTAGCAGTATTAAGGGAAGCGCGCTGCTTTCCTTTGTATTTTATTAATTTTTTTGGTTAAATCTATTTTACCAGAGTCCCACACGCTCGCGGCGTATTCGAGGTATGGCCTAACCAGAGCGAAGTAGCATCTCTGACTTTAAGAGGACATTCCTACTATACGTTCAACAAAACCTAAATTCTTTAACGCTGCGCCACATGTGTTTCGTATGTGTAATCCCCACGATATATCTATTACTAAGGTAATTCCAAGATATTTTACCGTAGGTATCTGAAGATTTTATATTTACTCCACCCACAGGAGAAATATGGCATTTTTGTAGTATCGGCAATGCATGAGAATACGAAGAATTTTTCATGATAATAGTAGAGAGAAAATTTCGGCGAAAAGCAAAAGTCCAATTTTAAATATTATCAATCAGTCTTGTTAGCATTTTTTCTTAGATTCTCACAGCTCATTTTAATTTGGACAGTGCCTTTTGGATTTTACTGCGTTTTACTGTTTTTCGCGCGCCAGAATGCGGCACTTTTGGGAACTTCTAGGAGACAACACTGAGGAAAACATCGTCTACCGTAAATATTTGAAATCCGCAATGAACTCATTTGTCGGAGCCTAGAACTTAAGTCATCAATCTCCTCATTTTCCACCTTTGTCTAATATTATTCGCATATTCAGTCGCGGTGTATCGCTGTTTGTTTCAGCATGGTTCTTACGTCAAATGATATCATTTATACAGAAAGAATTATCATAAAAAATATCCACTATCCCACCAAATTCTGTATACTATATGCTAAAATCTTCCACTTGTACCACCAAGGGATATTTATTGTGGTCTACTTACCGAGGATCTTATTGAATGACGCGTACTGTGTTTCACCGAAATGATATGAAACAAGATTTATCCGCTCCAAATGTCGATACAAAAAACATTTAATTTAAGTACGTATAGTCTACGTGATGTAATTTTTCACGAATTTCCATTTGTAGATTGACCAAGTTCCTTAAGGTTGTTCAACACCTTGCCAAGAAATGCCGCTGCAGACTTTTTCATTCAAATGCCATGCTCGTATTATATAGATACATTTTGTTTTCTCTAGATTGTGCACAAAGGTTTAGTGTTTGTACATGTCAGATAAATTTCTTCTGTAATGCTTGCAAACGAAGAAACCGCATGTTAAACTTCACTGCTTTTAGGAGTTTTTGAGCGCCTATCGCAGCGGTGCATGAACGTAAACGGAAAATTCCTCTGACACACACTATCTACAATCCTTCATAATAAAGAAGAGACTAATGCCACGCGTTCATCTTACGACCCAAGTCTACAGTATACAAAATGCAAAACGATGCATTGCGTTTACCGAACTAAACGCAAGCTGAGGCTTTCTCGTATTTTTTCCCGCGCAGTCTGCCCCTCCTCTCCCCATTCCACCTCTAGATCTCTCCTCAGAGAGGGAGAGGCGGAGGGGGGAAGGCTTCCTTATCTCTAATTGTAAGCGATCAAGTTTCATCCTCACTCTCTCGCTCGCTCTTGTGGAAGGTTGACGGAGGGTCTGTGAGCGATCTAGTCACTGGGTTCATCAGTCAGCAAATGTTTTAAAATATAAATTACCTGTGAAGAAAAAAGTATTTGAACTAATAATCTTTATAAAAATTAACGTGTTAATATATTTGGAGCATTAATACCGTTTTCTCTGTTGTGTATAAAAAACATTCTATTTAACTGTAAAATCATATAACTACACGAAAAACGTTAATGCACAACGTTCATAAACGAAATTTTTTGTTGGCTACACCACGTATCTTCAAGAAAGAAATACTCTTGTAACAATTAGAGGAAAATCCGAGAGCGCTTTGGCCCTGTAAATGGTAGGGAACTTTAGAGAAATAACATTCAACTTTTACGTTTATGAAAGACAATGGTCGAAAGTAGACATGTGAGAGAGACAATATTTTAATTAGCCTCTTTAAAAGAGCTCACCAATTACTTTATGAAGCCAAAAGTGAATCCCGCTAAAATAAGTGATGAAATGGACGATATTATTATAAATCTTGGAGGACAAATTCAATAACTGCAGTCCATAAAATTTGACAACCACTAAAAACACAACAATACTCCAAGGCAACGCCGACAATCCCAAAACCCTTTAGGTGTTTTCAGTTTTAGGCAATTACTGACCTTTCTTACTTTCAACCCAAATGAGGAAGAGGAAAACATTTCACACTGCTTCGAAAGGAAAACTTCTCGACTTTATCTATGTTCTGTGTAACCTGATCGCCCTGCCGATTACGCAAGCTCTTCTGTCGCCCCCTCCGGAAAATCCGAGCTGAGACATGAAGGGTCCCTCCCCTCTGCTCCCCATTCCACTTCCTACGGTAGCGACGCTTATGGCAACTCACAACAACTACTCGAGCAATAAGATCACGCTGAGATGAGAGACCGTTAAATCGGGTATTTCAAAACGCATTGAACACCCTTAACAGAATATCAACACAAAAACGAAGGAGCCACTGACGAAGTTCTTTTGCCGGGAAGACATCTCTAGTGACGCTGTTAAATTTGGATTAAAGGCCATTAACAATGCATCTGAGCCGTATTAAGTTTAACCTTAAATATCCATGACATTCCCTGTAATTTGAAGAAAGTACATAATATACCCGTCCTCAAGGGTGGGAATAAATCACTTGTTGAGAACTAGCGATATATCAGCAAACACCTGCAACCAGTAAATTTAAGGAAAAAAATATTGCTAATTATTTGCGTGGGACGATAATTGGCTGTTTAAAACCCAACATGCCTTACTCAAGGGGTTATCCTACATAACTCGGCAATTTGGGCTCTGTCAGTATATATACAATTGGTTAGATAGGGTTCAAGAAGTAGATGCGGTTATGCTAGTCTAAGACCTTCAGCAACGTGCATCACGATAAACTATAGGAAAAGATTGGGAAACTAAGAAAGGATGATATTATGGAAAGAGACCTAATGGGGTAAATGTCAGGAAGTTCGTCTTGGAAACGAACTCTGCCGAATTCCATGTCGACTACTGCATTTTCTACGGTTATACTACTGCATAAAATCTAAGACGATAGCGATATAATTGTTCATTGAATAACAATCAAAAGATAAATAAATGGGTAGTGAACAACGAAATAGAATGAATTACAGCAAAAAGCAAATTATTCAGCTTCTCAAACGGTAGGGCACGTGCGAAGAAGCGTAGGGAAGAATGGATAATTTTCGCTACATGAGGATATAACCAAGATGACTTTCCTAGCAACCAAGTATTCCAAGGAAAATATTCCTTTGAAAGCGACTGAAAGGTGAGATATGTAAGATAACACTTAAATTGCAACTTGATACTCTGCTTACCAAGGTAAAATGAGCCAGCTCCATGACCGAAGCTCGCAGCTGCGGTGGTGTCAGGTTCCGCTGTGGAAGGAGAGAGGAAGACCGGGAAGGGGAGGGACTCAGAAGTTCCACGCTCCGACGTAGTTCCCGATACATGCTTAGGAAGTCGCGCTCACGGCCTACGACCGTCGTCCCGTCTTGCGAGGGAGATTCACACTAACTCGCCGTCGTATTTAGCCTTAAACGGATATTGATTAAATTCAAAACTGATATTTATTAATGGACCATTCTTGACCTGATATAAATCTGTCTTAGTTCGTCAGAATGGGATTAAACTATGAAAACATAAGTAAAAATATATAATTTCATGGCATAAAAATGAATGTGCTCGCATCGATACCGAATAATCTAGGCATATTTTCCCGATATTTCTTTCATTTTATCTCAGGAAGCTTATTGACGAGCTGTCTACTAATAAGTTTATCTAGTAAATGCAGGATATATGAATAAAAATTCAGAAAAGTTAACCCAAATTGGGTGTAGTTATGGATAAACAACTTGTCTGATGGCAAAATATCTTATATGCTAAGCAATAAAATCGCCGCACATATAAAGTTAACAAAAAACCTTTTAAAAGACTTCAGTTTGGAGTAAAATATCATTAATGAAATAAATTAATAGTTAACGGTTAATGTTGTAGCTATCAAAATGTATTTGGTTAGCTTAAGAGTGGTCCGCGTTCTATTTTAAATGAACGCAAATTAGTTTTTATATAAATTTTGTCGTATTGGTAAGGCAATGCTCAACGTCCTGGAAGCGCACTCCACTACTATGTGGCACCTGATCTTTCTTGATGACGATCACGTTTACGAAATCTTGAGCGTACTCGAAAAATGTTATTATGAAGAACCATGATTGAGGTTCAGGTTTGCAACCCAGTAACAACTGCTGAGCTTTCTTATGTCAGGGCGAATTTAAGATGTTTCGTATCCTTTCGGTGACTTTTTTTTGCGTCCGTATGCGTTACTGTGAACTTACTGTGAAGTTACTTTTAAAATAAGTGCTGGTTTGGTCTACGAACGTTTAAAATAACTATAAGGATAGGAAAAAGCATACTTCTCTCCCGGGAATACAAACAGAAAGAAGTAGTTTTCCCCGTGTCGACACAAAGCTCCACCAATACTAATCCATTCAAAATTGTAATGTATTAAGGGCGCATTATATTGATTTGGGAAATAGGATGCCTTTAATGAGAGTTTACTTTCCCCTTGTTTTGCGGGCGATACCTTTTCTGCCATAGATAATGTTTCGGACGCCAGTCGTTTAACTCACAGGAAAGAAGTGGTATCTGACTTCTCTTACGCCCTTAAAAGTATTCGACGGGTGCTTCCAATTTTTTCGAAGCGCGACGAGCCTTTTCTTTCTGGTGCAGCAAGTATTTGAAACTTGTGCGTTATTCACAACTGTAAACCACCCCTGGAACTTGGCTATCACCAGCTGGAACTTGGCTAAGGTTTACTGATGACTACTTCGTTGTGACGAGCGTCGATAGACGAACAAGCAGAGCGGACAGCGTAAGCAGAGATTTTGCTCAAAATTTTAGCGGCCTCTCCCTAAATTCTTGGAGTGAAAAAAGATCTTATTAGCCTTAAAGTACGCCTCATTTTTCTCCCAGGCGGAGGAATCTGATAGTAGGTTTGTAAAAGGCATCTGTCGAAAAAATACCCGAAGAGGTGCTGCGCCTTTGACTTTCACCCACTGAACTTTTATTTGGTATTTAGAAGTAAAAAAACTTATTTTTTTACGACTATCAAACGAAGTTCATTTTATTCATGTCCGCTATAATAAGAACTATGTTTATTCAAATGTTTATCAATATCCATTTTTCGTCCGCAACTAGGAATACTTGTGAGTTCACGAACGTCAAAATTCTAGGAGATGGTTCAAAACAAAGCGGGTAACAAATGGAGCGGGCTGCACGGAGCGCAGCGTTCATTATGAGGACAATGCGAGAAACGAACGTTTTTCGACCCCCTCAAACGAAACAACCCCAAATTAAGATGCAATAAGGAAAATCGTGGAGGAAGAATGGGAAATGAACCCAGTAAGATTATACCAAAATGTGGACAACTCCATGTCATAAAGACATTGTCAGGAAATCGAGAATGGAGGGGGATGGATTGATTGTAAGGCTAATAAACATCCACATTCTCTTTTTAAATACCAGCATATTTCTCAATGATCAATCGCAGTGATCATGTGCACACAACTCAAATTGAGAGAATTACGCAAACATTTTAACCTTTTCCACTCGTTCTAAATAAAGCATTGTAGTGTCCCTTTTCAACATCCGTTAAAATACATTACCACTAAGACAAGAAATCTATGACTCAGTAAAAAGTCAATATCTTCATGTGGGGGCACTCACAACTTAAAATTCCACTAAGTAATAATATTACGACATTAGAAGAGGAATAGATTCTTTAGGAACGTAGCAATCTTATAATCTGTAATGGCGCACATTCCTAATTTGGACTCCATTGACTACTCCACGGATTTATAAGGATTATACAAATGACCGTAGGGAAAATACGCGATGCATTTTTGTTAGAGTATTACTTACGAGAGGGTATAAAAATGCTCTTCATAAAATTTAACTACGTAATTTTGGCCAAACATTTTTCACTGCGAATATGTCAAAAAGTATTTAAGTGATTCATTAATTTACCTTATCGTAAAAGTATTTTCCTCCGTCCTATAAGTTCAACTATTAAGCTACACGGCTAAGGTACTGCTCATAGAAAACCTAGAAAACAATGCTGGGAAAGCTTCAAAAACAGTTCTAAAGATATTTTGAAGGAAATTCCGCACTTGCTTGGTCTCTTACTCAGATAAGTAATCCGTATTTACAAGCTCGGCAGATAGAACCAAACTAATTCCTAATAGAAATAATTGCCCTCTTTACTAAATTATTTTAAAGTAATTTATAGGTGAATGTAGCATCAGGTAAGTTCACTAAATCGAGTAACTGACAATCGGAGATCCGGTGTATTCCCTCCTTAATGAATAGCTTTTCATTAAGCGGAGAATTGGCGAATGAGTGGATATGAGCATCATACATCAGGCAGAACGTAGAAATTAAGTGGGGCAGAGTACCCGAGAATGGGAAGGAAACATCTCATGCGACGACTAAGGAGACCGCGTTGATTCTTTTACGAAGCCCGAATATGCGTAAAACACTCGTGGTTGAGGTCAAAAGCCATTCCCGGGATCTTCCACGAATTCCTCCGAAGTTTTGGCTGCAATAAAGTCACATCGCGTAGATTAATTATAAAGGAACTAAAAGAGCCCACGCCAGGATTAGAAACCCAGGCATTCTTGGCCGCAGACGAACGCTCTCCCTCTAGGCTACTTCATCGATCAAGAGAAATCCGCGTCCAGTGGTTCTTACTACACAACTAAAAAAGGGAATTCTAACGTCATCTATAAAAACTGGACCAAATCATATGTTCTCGGTTTTTGAAGATACTTTTCAGAAAGTAAATAATATTACGTTAGGAGGAATTAAGAAGTTTTAATGTTTGAGACGACCTGAATGCACGAGGGTGGAAACTTACGTGGGGTTTTAAGGTATTGGAAATACTTGTAAAGAAACATTTTCTCCACATAGAAACTATTCCATTCTACCAGATTCCTTATACCTTAACTTGAAATTCACAGGATATTACGCCACAATGTTAATTGTAATATATCATATATCTCTGGAGTATTTTGAGGCCGATGAAAACTATGTTAATCCAAAGCTATTCCCTGCACGCGGAAATACGTTTTATTTTAAGTGAATTAGATCTGGAGAATATAAAATTTTTAGGTCCGAACAAAAAATGCTTTCATTGTATTGTTTCTAAAGTTTCAAGCAAGAATATTTTTTTAAACCGTCCATAGCTCAAAAAAAAAAATATGGTAAGCATCTACATAATCAACTACGACTTTGGAATCTCCACTGGGTGCGGGTCGAAGCAAGCTCATCACGTTTATAACTCCTAGACGATGTCGCGAACGTAATGCAACATATCTAACTATTTACATGACGCGTAAAATCGATATTCATTCAGTGAGTTTGAATATTCCTGGTTTCCATATGCTGTCTCTTTGACTGCGGAAAAGCGATTTTAATTAAATCCCGTGTACGTCGCATTCAGACGCCAATGAGTTTCGCGTTAAATTTTTCCGCCACTGTACAAGAACTAGTTCTTTCCGCTGGTAATAAGCAACCACAATAAAAATCGAGCTCCACTAAATATACTTATAATACATGTCACCATTTCATCTCCAAAAACTTTCACCTTTACACGGATGGTGACCTAACACCCCCTGCCACATGCCCATGCGGCGGCTCGCAGGGTATTACGTTCATGAAGGCATATACGAAATTTTATGTGGTTGCAGAAAATCATGTTGTCCAGACAAAATCCGGCATAGGATGCAGACTAAACGAACTCGAACGGGCTATTCGAAAGAAAGATTGGTATCACTCTGCCATGGCTGAGCAACCACTTTAAGAATGTCACAGTATGGACATCCAAAGGGCGAAAGTTTTAAGTAAAGAAAGCAGCTACTATCCGCGGGTCATCAGGGAAGCCATCGAAATAGAAAAAATACCAAACAAATTAAACAGAAGATGGCTACAAACTCCCTTATAGGTGGAAAAGACTGGCGAAATTCAAATATAAGAAATTCTGTTACATAATAACCGCCGAAGTTTATTTATGATTGTTTTCTCAGAAAGCCTGGGAAGCCGGTAGAATAGCCAAGCGAAACTGTTGCTGAAATAGTATTTATAGCGCAGTAAATCAAAATGAGACAGTTAAAGTCTTGTTAGCACTTCGTTCTAAATTACTGTCGTGGTGAATAAATCTTTTTTACAATGTGGCTCGAGTATTACTTGCGGCGCCACCATTACCAATCGACTAAGGTCTTATCCGATACACCACAGCTCAAGTGCGCCAAAGTAATCTGGGATAGAGTACAAAGATGAAAATCGCAAAATAAAAATATAACAAATAAATGACGCTCCGTTAAGACTTCTACATGCGGGTCGAGTTTGGTAAGCTAATGCAACAATGGACGGAGATTTTCAATATCTGAGACTAAATAAAGGATTTCAGGCCACAACTAAAATAGCTCTATCCTTAATTAATGTTGAGTTGAATGAAGGGCGGTTTTGTACATCACAAGGATATCTAACGTCGTCAAACACTCACTGTCCATTACCTTCGGTGGCTATCAGAATTGGGGCAGAACAGTATACTGTCGTCATCAAGATCCAATTCATTTCCAAAACTCTCTCTATTGGAGTAATAACACTTGGATATATGCCCTAACGGAGTTTTACGCGGCACGATTGGATGCACGACTTATGTAGCACGGATATGCTCGAAGTCCAGAGCTGCGCGAGTACGAGGATGGGTTGACGAGAAGCAGGTGAAGAGAAGGAGAAATGGAAAGGCGGGAGGGAGGGAAATCAAATTGCTCAGAAAAATCTACAATGCCGTGTTTTTTTTTACGTGTAGGGATAAGGGTCGAGGTGCGCATACACAACCATGGAGCCACTTAACACCCTTTACTCTAAGTACCTATCATGCTTAAGTCTAATACGCAATTTCTCAAAACCAATAATGCGGCGCATGATCCTCATAACGATTCCCTCGGCGAAAAACTCCGCGCTAATGAAAAGCATCGCGAAGGTTAGATAAAATAATTCTACACAAGATAAGTTCCATCAACTAACAATGAAATGTATACAAACCTATTTGAAATTTTACCGAAGATCGTGATGAATTATTGCCAACCAGCAGACTACAAAGTTAATTTTTAAGAGAAGTAGATCTTCGGCATCAGGGATAGGAGAATCAACTCTGCAATTCCATACGGTAACACACCATGTGGAATTTCAGAGTTAATTCTCCTATCCCTGATATCAAGGAATTCCACCAAGTAAGGCTTGAAACATCCTCTACCGAAGTAGCTCTTATTGCATAAGAAATAATTTGTCGAAGATTTCTTTTGAATTAAGAGAACACCGATCACCGAATAATTATATGAAAATGGATTGGTCATTGGAAGTTTTTAATAGTCGTTATAATTAATAATGTATTAAAACAAACCTACACACGAGAGAAGTGAAATACTGAGTACGCTTACTCATGGTCCCGTATTCCACAAGCGCTAAAGATTATAGAAGGTTCATTTGTGCTCTAAGAAATGGAATCCGCAAATTCACAAATTGCAGCTACATGGATTTCCAAAAACTATAATTTACAGGATCATTGCAGAATTCAATTCTCACTTCTGACTAGATATTGCGTTATGCCAACTTAACCAATGCGAACGGATATTTTATTTCACCAACATCGGCAGGTCACCTATCTAGAAACCTAGACTGAGAAACTTTTGCAAAACGTAAACCTACAAATTCGAGCAAATCTCGATATAATATCTTCCTATCAATTACCAAAACGGTTCATCTTTCGAGAATTTCCCGTCTACTGATGCGAGAGTCACTGCGCATTGTAAACCTTCGCTCCCGAAATTAATCGTCATTTTTCCTATTTCCTAAAATAATAACTACTATTTCTGGAATATTTTACGGATTTTTTTCCATATAACCAAAAATTATTTTAACTTTTCATTCCTCAATTCAATATTTCCGACTACGTTTCCGATAATCTTAATATGACGGATGAATTGTCGAAATCACAGTTGGAAAAATATGGTGGAATACAACAATACTATTTTGGCGACGCACCCAAGAATTCTCGTGATTTTACGAGTTTCAAAACCAACCAATGGAATATACAATACTTTTGCTCGTTGACCACAGACTTTTTGGCCCAAGAGTAGTTAAAACTTGTGCATGGAGATAGAGTAAACAGAACGTTCCAAAAAGGCAAGGATCCTGACATTTATGGATGTCGCAATAAGATCCCTAGTTTCCGCGTCTTTTAGTTCTACCATCTGCGAGTCAAAAGATCCGAAAGCGCGTAATTACATAAATATCTTTAGCATAAGTATTTCTCGTTCCGATGGCTAAGCACAACCAAAATTCCAACAACCCGAGGTCAGCCGATCTCGCAGGAGCATGTCCAGCAAAGAATCATTACAGAGTTAAAATAATTGCAAGTGATTTCGTCCGGGCACCCTTTAACGATTTCCATTCTGACGCGTTCGATTCTTTTCACTCGGTGAGTTAGCATTTCTCGTCAAAAGTTATCACCACACACAATGAAAAATGTCTCATGTCAGACAGAGGGGGTACTATCACAGCTAATGAAAAGATGGTACTAACCAATACGCGGTGAACGCAGTCCAGCTGTCTCCCGATGTCCTGCGTGTAGTCAAGTCTGCCTCGGACGCGCCAATTTGATTCAAGACGTTGGACAGCAAGCGTGGACCAGAGGATATTTCGTGAAGAGTTCCCCACTTTTCAACCGGAGTTCATTTAGGGGATGAGCAACGTTGATGTCCTTCCAGCCTTTGCTGCCAATCCTCCGCTTAAGGCTGAAAACAACGCAATGAAACTCAAATTAAAAATTACAATACGTAGCAGAAATGCCCGTATCAGTTGAGCGATTAAAGAATGAGTGTACTTTCACTTCAATCAACTCGGCGAGATTGACAAAATTCACGAATGCACCACAGTAATATTTACCTTCTTTTATGGTACAAGATGTGCATTCACCGCGGGTGTTCCGCGTGCCTCTCATGAGCATGCCGACCACTCCAGTCACCAGTGTCCCGTGAGTTGAAAGGAGCCAGGAGTTTACACTGAAAAAAATTGAAACATAAAAGTTAAATGCAGGAGAACAATTCCAGAAACTTTACGAAAGGTATCACGTGCGAAATAAAAAATATACCACATGCGGCATGAAAGATCGAAACTCAATTCCTTACGGGCTAAATTACAAATTAAAAACCAACATAAATCACCTCATAGTACTTACCTACAGGTATAAAAATGTGAGATCAACAACTGCCGCAAACTGACCAATCGGTGGGAATTACGTAGCAGAATAATTCCCTCAGATATTCAATCCCACGAATTCTTAACATAGCTGTAATCTGCACACGGCAGCTTGCTGAGGATTCGGAACTGCTTAGAGATTTTGAAATCGTGTATCACGACCCACGACGTTCGCTTCCAGTGCTGCGTGCAGTGCAGCAGTAGTAAGAATGAGCGCAGGCGCGCTATGTCGTCACATACCCTCGGCTTCAAGGGTAGGGGAAGGTTTAAGGGGAGGCGAGAGGGTTCAGAAGGGGCAAGGCGAGGAGAGGGAGATGGCAAGGCAAAGCAAGGCAAGGCTTTCGGAGGGGCAGCGAGACTCAGGGGTGGGTAGATGGTATTGAGAAGGCAGGCCGCGTCGGCCGCATTCGAGTTGAATAGGGCATTCCACGCGGCGAAAGGACGAGCGAGTGGCTAACTTGACTATTTCGTCCACAACCCGCAGTTTGAACTGCTTCTGGCCACTGGGGACAGAATTTCGTAACCACAGAGACTCGGTTGAAACCATGGGTAAAGCATGCTTCAACGCTCTGCAACCATCACTCTAAATATTTTGCGTAATGAAAAGTTAAGATGGTCTGATTCTACACATTATAAAGTTAACATTTAATTATGAAGAAAAATAAGGATTTCCACCGATTTACGCCGGAAACAGTATCTTATATCACTCTTTATAACTAGGTGGCTCTAAAATATATCGCTAGCTTATTTCGTGGATCATACATATTTGCATGTAAGTGAAGAAGCAAGCATTGTAGAAGTATTTCGTCAAATTAATGGATTAACGGATTTAGGGATGCAACATCAAATATATTCGTAATTATCCGATGTTCATCAAAACCATCACCTCTAAACTACTTTGCAAGCTACTGCAGGGGCGTGTGGTAGGGAGTGTCAGAACACTAGAATTGAAATGATGAGAGGCTACAGAAAAAGAGAGAATGAACGGACAAAGGATAATAGTATGTTAATGTGGTGACCTAGGTTTGTGCCACGCTCTGATTTAGTCATAATTACTCTTAGTGAGTGGAGAGAACGAGCCTTATGCTTGCGACGTAATTCAGATGTGGCCTATTCAGAGATGAGTAGCATATGTTTTTAACTCTTGATCTGATAACCTTCCTACTATAAACTGCATTTGCATTTGATCAATACGACGGTTTGGCTCTCAGTTTTCCATTTTTTCTAAAAAAATCAGCCAAGATTCTACGGTGTTACACGAATTGCACTCCGTTTGTTTCCTTTGAGAAGCAAATACGATCGCGTTTATTCTCAGTACGTAGGGATATTTTGCGAAATGGGGGAGGAAGGTTGTTCGGCGTGGATAGTCGGAAAACCTTTCCAATTGCTGCCAACACACGAGTTTCGATGAGTGGAGTGATTCACCACTTCCAGCCCATCCCATTTCAACTCGTTTCACAATGAGGCCTCTTAAGATAGGGCCTCAGCCCAAGTCATGACGATGAGTGATTTCAACCACCGAGCTGGCGAATGCGAGTGCCTCGAGCTTTTTTCACAAGGTAGTTAGGTTCCCCTGCAGAAATCCCTCTCGTTGGTTCTCTCTCTTCCCCTCCGTATTTTCCCTCCCTCCCTTCAACCCCCTCCACTTCTACCTCCCCTTCTCACCGCGCAGTTCTGTGCCGAGAACTTAGGCGAAAGTTATACCGCCCCTTACTACACCCCTCAATCTTACTATTCCCTCGCACCTCTTCTCCAATTCCACGGCGAGGGAGTCAGGGAGAAGGGAAGAGTGTTCATCGCGGCAGTGCAATGAAATGCCATCGTGTCCCAACTCCCTCCCTTTGAGCGACTAGAAGGGCGGGGATTCCTTTCCAATAGGAAAAGGCTGCTGGCTTAACACCACACTTAATACCCTGACACTCCCTGAAGTTTGCCACGATCTTTCCCCCTTTCAAACGACACTGTGGAATGAGAAAAGAGTAAGCTCTCATCAATGATAACCAATATTTAACCTAACACGTTAGTGCGTACACCAATGACGGAAATATGTTTTTCATACAGGCAGCGCATATTATGTTGTTTTGTGTCGAGCACCCGCCTTCATAAATTACTTCTACTTTGTTAACCAAGTACGTTAACACAGAATATCAGTAATATACGTTAAAGGCCAAAAGTCTCGTTAGTGTAATTGAACTCTTGTAAGAAATGAGATGGAGATCGCTTTCAGACCGTCGATTTAAAATTAGACTCAATCTTTTATGAACATATGCACCAATTTACTTTCCCGACGAAGTTTTTAATATCCTACGAACTCCAACATGCTACGGTAGATCTGATCATGAGAATAGAATTATGGAAATAGACTGCACAAAAAACAGATTTATAACGTCGTATTTCCCACGGTCGAAAAGACACCATAATGGCGATTAATGAGACTTTGAAGTAGATCAGTTCACAGCTTAGCGGATTAATGGATGTGCTTCCCAATGCTTGTTTATTAATCTCTCACGTAGTGCTAAGATCACGTTTTGCATGTTCCCTGCATGAGTCTTGCGTTACATTTACATAGTTGTATCATAGATTAATTCAATAGTGTCTGTAGCATTGACAGCATAGCTATTGTGTAGTGCATGCTGATGATAAATCACCTCCTGTCAAACATCTTAGGTGCCTGGCAGGGTAATTTGTAGATGTAGATAAACGTCCACAGTATTGAGGCCGTTTCTCTTCAGGAATTTCATTGCACAATGTACTACATGCCGGGTTGTGCATTGAAAATTGCGTAATGACAAGCGGTTATTTGACAGAAAGCACGGGTGATTGCATAGCGAGATATGAGAAAACAATTCTGAGACAAAGTACCTCGCGAAAAACGACCTTAATAGGAAAGAGGTTATAGTCGCTTGCGACTCAATCCTTCTTTCCCAGGACGATGTCTCCTATTCATAATGCAAAAAAACTGTACGAGCCTAACGGGTATCCACGCCCGAGACGTACACGTTCTTTAACATATATTCTAGGGTATGATGCTTACGTGAATTCGTCAATTGATTTTTGGGAAAAAATATAAAGGATACGTGTATTCGATCATATATGTAAGTCGCTCTCGGTCGATCTGATGGATGATCATGAACACCACACCTCTATTTATCCAGCTGATCTGTATATCATTCCCCTCTTAGTACTCAATATACCGATGAGGATAGGGTGTCCCCCTGAGGGTGACGTTAGTTTAAAATCCTCCTCCATAAGAGAAAGAATGGAGTATAACTTTCTCAATCGATTCCCTAGTTACGATGTCAAATCTCAACAAACAGTAAGAAAATACTGACGATCCACCACGTCAAAGTTCTTCTCATCTGTTATAAACTCTCATTTTGCGGCGCATACATCATTCAAAGTAAGATGAAGATTTCATATAGTAAATTACGCACAATTATCACAGCCGAACTGTGATATTGTTACACTATACTTTCAGCCAAGGCATTTGACCAGAGTGAATTTGTTAGGCAGCATACAGTCGCCAAATGCGAAACCGTCGCACACGGGTGGGAAGGTGTGTTGAGAGCGATCGTTGTCAAGGAGGGAGTTCACGAAAGGAAGGTGGTGTGAGGGTCGGAGGAGGAGGGAGGGAGGGATGTACAAAAGAGGGCGCGTGCTTTTGGGGGCAGCGAATTTTCGTGGCATTGACGCCCTATGAATCAGCAGTAGTAGTTGTAGTGTGGGTTTTTTAGCTCGGTCGACTTCACCCCCAATTCAAAATCACGTGCTGGCCAGAATTGTCCTCGGGAAGAATTGGTGCCTCCTCGGCAGCTCCGAGGCGTTAGAAGGGAGTTGGTAGAAAGTGGGAAGGGGAAGATGGAGGATAGGGAAAGAGGGAGGCGGGGGAGGCAGCGAGGGCGGATAAAGAGGAAGAGGAAGACGAGAGGCGACGGTAAAGAGCATAGTGTAAATGGGGCGAGGGGTTAGCGGAATCCTCACCGTTACAGGTTTGTTTACACGAGTCTCCATAGAAACCACGCAACAGAGGGACGGTAGGCCTTCAATTCCCCCCCCCCTCCTATCCTCTGTCCGTAGAGGCAACCTTTGCCACTCATCGCCTTTGCATGCATCGGAATAAAATGGCTTATCAACGTGAGTGATTTCAACGCCCGGTTTTTTTTGCGCCCATCCGAGTTCTAGGTCTTCGAAGACGGGGAGGAGCATTTTGTTCTCCTGCAAACACAACTTTCACGATTATGCAATTGCCAAACAGATGCAAGCTTTCACAATAAACAAAAGAACACCTATTGACTCAAAAGGAAAGAATTTATCACAATATCCCCTGATCTGATATTCCATTATGCTAACCACGATTTGCTACAATTTACCCATCACTAAAACAATTCCTATTCACTTTCATTCTTCGGCTATCGAGCATTTTGCAAAAATAGGAAAATGTGCCGGTATATGATGGGAAATTGGACGCTCTCTCCCAACTTGCTATTATTGTGCGCATACCATACCGGAATAATTAAGACAAATCGTTCATTGGTGTTAAGTTTTTTAGGGGCGGTCAGTTTATTCAAGTTTTGTCTCCTCTTTTCTGTATTCACATTTCCATCAGTGATTTTTTCCGCTTCCGTTATCGGAAGCACCGCGCACAGGGGGTAGGGAATCCCGTCAAAGGGGCGGATTACCACCACCAGCTACCGATTGAAAACACGATCGCATTTCTTCGAGTATAACTCGCAACATTTTCAGTGGGTAGGTGATCAATCTATCCACACCACCCATAACGACACCCCTCTCTCGCACTAACCCTCGCTATACTAACTCCCCCCCACCTACAAAGAAGATAACCTACAGTTTCATACCCGGGGAAGAGATAAAGACATTTGTTAATTTCGGCTGTACGCGTTTTCGTGAAACGCACTACTTCAGATTGCTACGGCACCTAACAGAGGAGATAATATTCTTGATTCACCGGCTACAAATATACCGCATCAAGTGATTAAAGTGGACACATCTACTGTTAATCCAATATGCAATGATAATGGCGAAGTACCGATAAACAACTCGGACAAAGCTAACTTATTACACTTCTACTTCTAAAGTGTTTTCACCAAGCCTTCGCAGAATATAACCGTGACAGTTACTGATCGTTACCGGCAAATGATGCTTCCAATTATATTTGTGCTCGCAGAATAGAAAATTTGTTAAAATCGCTCAGTCCAATCAATAAGTCACCTGATCCTGAAGAACTCCTTTCCGCCTGTATACAGAACAAGCCTCAGATATAGCCCCCTAATTGCAGCTAATATTTAGAAAATCCATCGAGGAACAAATTGATGAAATCAAGTTGGAAATTATAAGGGTAGAGAGTAGGACAGTAAGTAGATCAATTAGTGGGTTATTAAATATAGGGGTCACTGTAAAAAATTGTTACGAGAGATATTTTAGAAATCAGAGATGCTCAGTATCCGAACGAAATAGAAGCGGCTCAGGTTCATTAGTAACTGCTTCCATTAATGCATTAAAATACTCTAAACAAGGACACTATATGTGAGATCAAAAGGATTCAAAACGGACACTGATGTAGTGATAGGAACAGATAGCTGGTTGTCGAGTGAAATTTCGAAATTTCGGATACCATGATCTTTCCAAAATCACATGCAATGTATGAAAGTGACCGAATAGCGAGAGCAGGAGGAGGTGTGTTTATAGCTGTAAAAGATGAGATCGTAAGTAGAGCCGTAATATTTCCAGAAAATGTTGTAAAAAGTGTGTTGTGTTCCATCAAGTGCTCCTCGAAATGAATTTTTATATGCGCATTTTACAGGCCACCCAATTCAAGTTTAAGCACAGTTTTATAGTTATAAAGGCAGGTGAAGCATTTCACTAATCAAAATAATCAATGTAATATTATTTCGGTGGTGATTTAAACGTTCCCTCAATAGACTGGAAGACGTCTAGTTTCAAATATGGCGGAAAAGAAAAGAAGTTGTGCGACACTCTTCTCTATACATACTTTCTTTCTTTCATACATTCTATATATCTTTTACATCAAACTCATTGCATCAATTAGTAACAACATCCACGAGAGGAAAGAACGTTTTACATCTTTTGGCAACAAATATACCTGAAAGCGTCCTTAATGTTAAAACATTGAACGGAATTAGTTACCGCAAAGCTGTAAGTGCTTCATTTCATATAAATACTGACATAAGGGTAGCCACAAGAATATAAGTGTACTTATACCACAAGGCGGATTTCGATTGCTTAAAACAGGAACTGTCGACCTCTTATCTACATCTACATCTACATACTACCCCGCGAGCCGTCGCATGGGAATGTGGCAGGAGGTGGTAGGTCACCAGCCGTGTAATGATGTAAAACTTTTGGAGGTTAAATGGTGACATGTACTATGGGAGTGTATTTAGAGGAGCTCAGTTTTTATTGTGCGCGGAAAGAACGAGTTTTTGTGCCTATATGTTCGGCAGAGTATCTCTCTAATTTCTTACAGTATCAACTGTACCAAAGATCACTTGGTCTCCCGAGCTGCGTTAGACAACTATGGTGTTGCCCGCTCCCACCACGAGCGGGTGCAGTTTTAAATTTGCCATCCTTGAATATTGGAGCCCTGGAGAGTTCCCCATACTCTCCGGTACGTTGAGTAGCGTATACCGGTATGAAGGAAATACCTTTCTTTCAGCCACTGCACATTATGTCGTTTTTGGCCGAATACCTGACTTGATGTATCATCTACATCTGTATCTACAACTACTTATAACCCTGTAAGCCACCATAAGGGTGTTTGGCAGGGGGGGACTTATCACCAACATGAACTACAGCGAAGAAATGTCCTGTCATCAACAAGCACCACACTATCGGTGTACTACAAATGCTACAGTAACTACTAAAATGATCCACAATGTAACTATGAAAACGTGACACAGAAGTTATACAGGTAATTTGCAAAACATGATGTTAGCACCACTTGGCAGATTTAGGCATTAGGGTGCATATGAATTTATCAGCTACACTACCGGTCAACTAACCTGATTCAAAGTCTTAACGCAGCCATTATGGTCTCTAATTGATCGCGGGAAAAGCGACATTTTAAACCTTTCTGTTCTACAATCTACTTCCCTTAATTTATTCTCGTGATCTGATCTACTGTGGAGGGAGTGGAGGGGAGAATGTTCTCGATTTACTTGCCACAAACATCCCTGAAAAAGTTATTTAAGTTGGAAACGTCGATGGAATAAGCGACCACAAGGTAGTATACGTAAAATTTTCCCTCAATACTGAAAAAAAATTGTAAATTAAAAAGAAAGATTTACCTTTTTAGGAAAGCAGATTTTAACGGATTTAGGCGTGACTTAAAGAATTCTTTTGAAAAATTCGTGAACAGCAAAAATAGTGATACAGACAATACATGGAAAGAGTTCCTCCAAATTACGCGGTCACTTGTCAACAGATATATACCTCATAAGTATAACAGTGAGAATAGGGAACCAAGGTGGTACAACGCGGAGGTTAGAAAATGTTTAAAACGCCAACGAGTTAGCCACGCGAAACTAAGGAAAATGAAGAAAAATTTAGCTAAAAGCGACCTAAAAAATACTATCGAACATTATAAAATTTTTAAAGCAGTCGCAAAATCTGCCCTAAGGAAAGCTTTTAGCGAATTCAAAAGAAAAGTACTTGGAGAACAACTAGAAGGATATCCGAAAGCATTTTGGTCATATGTTAGGGAAGTACAGGGAACTAAAAATTCAACGGTTAATTCCTTGAAAAACGATAGAGGCGAAATAGTAACTTCCAGTATAGATAAGGCTAATTTGTTGAATTATTTTTTTCAAAGCGTTTTTAATCAATCTAAGCATAGTTTGCGCGAGACCATACCAGACCGATTTAAACAACCAATGCCCTCGATCGATATATCTTGTAGTGGAATCGTATCCTTCCTAAGTAACATTAGCCCGAACAGGTCCTCAGGTCCTGATGAAATTCCAGCTCGTGTGTATAAAGAATTAGCTCTCGAAATGGTTCCGTATCTTAAAGTAGTATTTAACAAATCCCTCGAAGAACACGCGGTTCCCAAAGACTGAAAGATAGCAAACGTGACCCAATTTTTAAAAGCGGCGATAGGGAACAGCCATGTAATTACAGACCAATATCATTGACGTCACTATCATGTAAAATTTTAGAGCATATAATAGTTACATCAATAATGGGACACCTCGACAGCTAGGATTTATTGATAACAAACCAGCATGGGTTCAGAAAGGGACGGTCTTGCGAAACTCAATTAGGTCTTTTTGTTCATGATATTTTAGTTTCCGGAGAAGGTAATGTACAGGTAGACGCAGCGCTTCTTGACTTTAGAAAAGCTTTTGACAAGGTTCCCCACTGTAAGTTACTCGCGAAGTTAGCATCATACGGGATAGACAGTAATGTAGTATGCTGGATAAGAGACTTCTTACATGAACGCGTTCAAAGGGTGGTATTAGATGGTCTAAGCACAGGCGAAGTAAAAGTTTCATCGGGTGTTCCCCAGGGAAGCGTGAAAGGCCCAATTTTATTTCTTCGGTGCGTAAATGACTTGAATGCAGTAGTCACAAATAGCATGCTCCGTCTTTTTGCCGATGATGCAGTTGTGTATAAGGAAATGAGAAATGAAGAGGACAGTCAGTCTTTAGCTAAGGATTTAGATGAAATTGATGATTGGTGTGATAGTTGGCAGCTAGAATAAAATTTGAAGAAATGCGCGATAATGAACTTTTGGAAAAAGAATGGCTTTCCCCGGAATAGTTATTGCATCAAAGAAAAGAAAATATCTAACGTAGAATCTATTAAATACTTAGGCGTCACCACCAATGAAGACATGTCATGGGGGAAACACATCAGGAAAATAACTAGTGTAGCAAACCGTAGATTAGGATTCGTAGAAAGGGTTCTAGGCAAATTCGATGAGAGAGTACGAGAAAGAAGCTATTTTACACTTGTCAGGCCTCATTTAGAATATGCCGCTAGTATATGGAATCCGTATATCCGTACGAGGAAGGTATGACAAAAGAATTAGAGCGTGTGCTAAGGAGTTCTGCTAGATTTGTTAAAGGCCGTTATGATAGTTGTATAAGTGTTACGAGTTTAATAGAAGAACAAGGATGGGAATTACTATCAGAACGCAGGTTAAAATATAGGTTAAACCTTTTAAGTAAATTCGAAACCGATTTGTTCACAGATGACGTTAGATATATTTTGAGAACCCCTGCGTATTATGCTAGGTTTGATCATATTAACAAGATTAGAGAGATAGATTGTCGTACCGATAGATTTAAAATGTCATTTTTCCCTCGTACTATAAGAGAGAACAATAGGCAGCGTAGCAAAGGGATAGGTAGGTGAAATATAGTTAGAGTAGTCTGTAGTCCATGATGCATGTAATAACAACCAATAATCCCTTTCTTATTATGTAGATACTAACCACCTAGCTGCATGTGACCCAGTTCTCTAGCATGCCTCCCTTAAATATCCTACTTGTATGGCAATAGTGCATGTTTGGTGATCTTCACCCCCTGCCACACACCCTCGTGGTGGCTCGCAGGGTATTACGTAGTTTGCGTAGATGTACCGTATACCGTAGTATGTTAGATTTCGTGGGATATTGAAAAATTCGTCTGAAAATAAGTCGGTTTTAAATTTACTTAAAAGAATGAGTCGTTAATTATCAATCGACGGTCTGAAAGCAATTCCCTTACAAGTTGTTGCAAGAGGTCAGTAACACTAACGAGACTATGATAACGGCCTGTCACGTATCTTGCTGATCTTCTCTGCACGCGTTTTTAAGCCTACCTCATGAGGATCCCAAACACGGGCAGCGTATCCCAAGTGGAGTCCATAAAGGGAGAAGAGTCCAATTTTTCTATCTTCATCGTTGCACTTTCCCTGTAGTCTTGTGGCAAATCCCAATTTACGGTTAGCTTGACGAGTTATTTCCGAATATCCACTCTCCACGAGATATCATTAGTTAGTGGAACTCCTTGGTATTTTACAGATTCTACAGTCTCTAATTCGGTATTTTGTATGTAATAACTGTACTGTTACTCCTAAAATTCAAAAGGTCATGTAAGGAAATCAATATTTGCCTTGTAGCCTGCCAATCTCTAATGTGCCATATTGATGAATTCAGACTGCACTTTGATTCAAATCATACAGACGTAATCTGTTTGACTGAAACTTGGCTAAAACCAAGTATTACCGACGATATGGTCAAACTTCACAATCATCACCTTCATCGTCATGATAGAATCGGTAAAGTCGGTGGTGGGGTTGGAGCCTTCGTCCACAACCGCCTCAACTCAACAGTCCTTGCAACTTCGGGACCCACATACAAGTCGAGACCTGATTTTATTGTAATGGAAATAACAGGGCTTCATCTTTCAAAACTCTTATTGTTAGTTGTATATCGACCTCCAAAGGTCGGTCATATCTCAGATATCGAAAATGTATTTATTAAATTTAGTCCAACCTTTAATAACATAGTTATTTTCGGAGACTTTAATGCCGACATGTTCCGTGATAACTATTAAAGCGCATTTCTACATGACTTTATATATTCAAACGATCTCTATTTGCTTCTCTTGGACGCCACTCATCATACTGAAAACAGCCACACGCTTCTCGATCTCTGTATCGTTGATTCGCAAGAAAAGATTTCCTCTTCTGGTCAGTCCCCTGTTCCCTTTCTCTCGGCCCACGACAAGATCACCTTAACATACAAATTTACTACACCTAAAATGATTCCATCTACTCTCGTCTTTCGATCAAATAAAAATTTCGATACCGATAGCTTTCAGAGAGAATTGTTTGAAACATTGGAAAAAAGTGCTTGAATCCACTAACGTTGACTTGAAAATGGAACGTTTTAACCTAACATTCATAACTTGCCTAGATCGTTACGCTCCAAAACGAAAAATTCAGCTTAATAGACCGATAGTTCCGTGGATTACACCTGAGCTAAAGGCACAAATGAAGGTGAGGGATAGACTGAGAATCAACTCTATTCGAACCAAAAATAATGCCATATATCAACTATTTATAAGGCAACGCAATCTCGTTAAGCGATTAGTGATCAAGTCAAAACAACAGTATTATACAAGTACTCTCTCTAACCTCACGAATTCAAATGACCTTTGGCGTGAGCTAAGAAATCTCGGACTAGTAAGACAGACTAACAACAGTATGAATGAGTACTTTGCATCAAGTGGCTCCCCCCTGCCAAATGGTAATGATGTTCATACCCCTAACATCCAATCCATAGAACCTTTTGTTCCGTTCAATGACTCAAATTTTTACTTTAACCATATAAAACCCGATGTCTTGCAGAATGTCCTACGAAACGCTAAATCAAATTCTGTTGGAATTGATGAAATTTCGGCGAAATACCTGAAAGCCTCATCCGCATCTGTGATTCCAGCTCTACTTGATATTTTCAACTCGTCCCTCATATCTAGCACATTCTCCGCAGTTTGGAAATCATCTTTGATTCGACCGATCAGTAAAGTTAAAAGTCCTACTTCTCCAGGAGATTATCGACCTATATCCATCCTTTGCGCCGCCTCAAAATTTCTAGAAAAGGTATTTTATACACAGGTAGTAGATTATCTAACCGCTCATCAGTTATTAGACCCATTTCAGTCCGGTTTTCGTAAGACCTACTCGACACAGACAGCCTTAATTAAAGTCACTGAAGACATTAGGTACGCAATTGATAAAAAGATGGTGACAATATTGGTCCTGTTTGACTTTAGTAAAGCTTTCGATAGAGTAAACCATGCTCTTCTCCTACAAAAAATGAGAAATCTCAAATTTTCAAGTTCATCCCTTAACTGGTTCTTTTCCTACCTAAATGGACGTCGTCAATCTGTCAAAGATTCTAAAGGAGACATATCGAACTGGGTAACAACACCTAGTGGTGTACCACAAGGTTCCGTTCTAGGGCCACTTTTGTTCTCGTTGTATATCAGAGACCTTCCAAATTGTATTGCTCACTGCAAATACATGATCTATGCAGATGATTTGCAGATCTATTGCCATTGTCTTCCAAATGAAATCGGTGATACTATCAATAAGGTAAATGAGGACGTATCCACTATCACATCTTGGGCTAAGCTAAATTTCCTCGTGTTAAACTCCATAAAAACTAAATCCATTATCATTGGTAACAGCAAGATAGTATCGAATATAAATTTCACAGTACTGCCAATGATAATGGTCGAGGAAGTGAGCATACCGTTCAGTAACAGTGTGAAAAATTTGGAGTTGACATTAACCATGAATCTTTCCTGGTAAGAACACACGATGAGGGTATCCAAAAAAATAAATGCAATTTTACATCAATTAAAAATCCATAGAAATCTACTGCCACTTTAGTTAAAAAAGAAATAAGTTACCTCACTCATTCTTCCTCACCTAGACTACTGTAGTCTCGTGTACAATGATTTAACTGAGGAGTTGAATATTAAGCTACAGCGTCTGTTGAACTCCTGTGTGAGATTCATCTTTAATCTACGGCGAGATGAACACATTACCCCTTATTTTAAAAGGCTCTCCTGGCTCGATCTTAAATCAAGGAGAAAATATAACATGGTCTGCTTCATTTTCAATCTCCTCAAATATGGGAGCCCTCAGTATATAATGGATCTTTTTCTCCCAAGTAGTAAATACACTAATGTTGTTACTGGACAAGACCCCTGTTTTTTGTATCCCCCCCAGTTCCGGACAGCTTCAGTCCAGAAATCGTTTACAGTTGTTCCCTCAAAGCTGTGGAATGACTTGCCTAAACTGGTAAAAGACAGTGCATCACTGGTAATATTTAAGAGGAAGATTATCATACACTTACTTTCCGGATTGCTGACCATGAATGCTGACCATGTAACTCATTTATTAGTTCATTGATGTGATTAATGTCAATCGATGATTTCATAAGTTCATTGATGGGATTTTTTTCCTTTTCACTTGTTAAGCTAAATTTCCTTTTTAAAAGTTGTGTTACTTGTTTATTGATATGTTTAATGTTCGTTTTTCTGTTAGAAGAAGAAATTCAGTTCTTTTTCCACATTGCTAAATAATAATGTTGTATGTCTATTGTTAGTAATTCATATGACAACTTCCCTTTTTTGTTTCCTGATTGGCTTATTCCCATATAAATTGTCTTGCACACCACTGTATATCATTTCTATGTTCCAAAGGAGTTCACTCCTAGAACAATAAACGAGTTTATTATTATTTTTATTATTACTGAGGGGAGTATTTCCTTTTCCAGAAGTTCATTACAGCACATTTTTTCAGAGTTAATTCTAGTTGCCACGCATCACACCACGCTGGAATTGCCTCGGCGTCCTTCTTTAACGCTTCCTTATCATTATCGCTACAGATTTCCCTATACGCTACGGCATCTTCTGCAGTCGAGTTTACTATCTACTACTTCGCCCATATCGTCAATATACGGAAGGAATAGAAGTGGACCTATGACACTCCCCTTTGGGACACCTGAAGTAACTTCAACCTCATCTACATCTACGAAATACCGTGGAAGCTACCACTAGGGTGCGTGGTACCACGGGGTGATTCCACACCAGGTACGCACTCATCCCAGTTCAAATCAGAACCACGCACGTTCCGCCGAATGCCAGGCGCAATCCAAACGCAGTCAGGACAACGGTACGCAGTCAGACCACAAACCAGGAGAGTGATACGTAGAGTAACATGCTACCATGCAGCACACTACTCAAGATATAACTTCTGGTTAGTATTATTATTGCTACAAATAAATAGCACTACAAGGTACTAAGACATGCGGGAATATATCATGCAGGAGATTGCGTGCGAAGTTAGTATCTACAATTCATGTTAAGATACTGAGCACTACTGAAAAAATCTATTTGACCTAGTCAGTATCCTAGAACTGATCGATCACAACTATTATGGTCTCTTATAGTACGTGGAATAAATTACATCTTAAATCTATCGGTTCTGCAGTCTATTTCCATAATCTTATCCCTGTGATTGTTCCTACCTTTGTTTGGCTCTAGCAAAATATGTTGAACGTCCGGCAAAAAATAGTCTACATCGAACTTTCGTATAAGATTTAACCTATATTTCTCCCTTCGATTGGATAGAGGTTCCCACCCTAATTCCCTCAAAAATTTTGTTGCACTACTATGTTTATCATACCAATTTTTAACAAATCTAGCTGCCCTCCTCTGCATTTGATCTATATCTGAAATTAGTCCTACTTCGTATGGATCCCATATGCTAGCGGCGTACTCCAAGTGTGGCCACGAGAGAAAAATATCATCGCTCCTTTACCATCTCGTCGCTTTTTCCTAGTAGTCTTTTAATAAATCCTACTTTACTTGCCTGTCTACAAATTTCTCGTATATGCTTCCCCCACGACAAGTCCTGAGTAAGGTTCTGTGGTTTTAGTAAAAGTTTTTATTACTTATCCATTGTTTTACTAAATATGGAATACCTGTGTAAGGGTCACTCCTAAATTCTTAACTGACTGTACATTTATTAGTTCGGCCTCTTTAATTGTGTACGTGTCAGACAGATGTCCTCGATTATGTGGCGCGACTGAATTTGTGTATTAATTTTTTTGAAAAATGTGACACACGAGAATACGGTAACATAAGCGGCCCTCAGTTGGGCTTACTGATGTTTATGAACACCACACCCCTATTTATCCAGATGTCCTGCAAATCATTACCTCCCCAGCACTCAATATTCCGATGAGGATAGGGTTTCCCCGATGGTGACGTTATTTATAAATCTTCCTTCAAAGGAGAAAGAATAGAGAATAACTTTTCCCTTCGACCCTCTAACCACGGCAGTAAGTAAGACAAATCTCAACAAACAGCATAAAAATACTGATAATCCATCTTGCCAAAGTTCTCAACAATCATAAATTGTTATCTTACAACGCATGCATCATCCAAAGTAAAATATGGACTTCAAATACTAAATTGCACATAATTATCTCCTCAGAAGTGTGATAGTGTTGCACCATACTTTCAGTCAAGGCATTTGTACTGAGTGACTATGTTATACATCATTCTGCCGTCTTATGCGCATTCTTAGAGCAGGAGTGGGAATTCATGACGGCGAACGCCGTCGAGGCGGGAGCTTGCCTGCGGAAAAGCAGGAGGGTAGGCGGAGGAGGGAGAGAGGTGGAAAGGGAAGGGATTGGAGTGAGGCTTTGACCCAAGGAGTTTGGAAGGATTTCCTTCCAACCTCCTTGCTTCGACCCTATGCGTCACATGTACGATTGAGGGCGCGTGTGTTCGAAGGAGCTCGTAGTGGAGTTCTATGGCTCTAAGTTGAATGGAGTTCCATGCGTGATAACGAGCGGAAGGATACCTATTCGATCTTCTACTCAAGTTTTCGTCCGCCTTGGACGTCTAATTGTGAAGGACTAGTTGATGCCTGTTCATGTATTCATACCTCTACTTGCGGTATCGCCACAGGAGACGTCGGCCCGCATTGTCACGGGGAACGCGTGCTCGGGCGCTTTTGCTATGTTCTGTTAAATATACAAGTTTCCCTAACTGGCTGACTTCTACCTTTCTTATACTCGATGCCTCCAGATTTTACCCGGTCTTCTAACACGCGCGAGCGCTTGCTGGGTACTGCATTGCTTGCGGGGCGAGCCAACTGCCGTATCATCGAAGCTCTATGAACCAGCAGTCGCAGTTGTATTGGAAATTATTAGTTCCGTCGACTGCACGGTCATTTTGCACCTTCCATGCGTTTCAAAGTTTGCTCACTCCAGTGGCGACTGACGTCACGCGTCTCGAAGCAGTCGAGGAGGCAACTATACTCCCGGACGACAGTTCTAGCCTGCACGAGTTTGAAAATTGGGGGTGTAATGGGGAGGGAGTATTTATAAAGTGGGAAGGGGAAGAGCGAGGAAAGGAGAAGACGAGGGAGGGGGTGGCAGGGAGGGTGTACGGGGAAAGAGGGAGGGAATGGAGAGGGGAGGGGAGAGAGAGAGACGATAAGAGGATTACGAGCATGGAAGAGGGGCGAATGAAATCCTCAACACTGCAGGTTTGTTTACTCGACCCTTCACCGAAACCAAGCGGCAAAGGAACGCTGGGCCTACTCGTCCCCCACCCCATCCACCCTCTTTCCTTCGAGGCAATATTTGGCCCATCACGAGGGGTTGGGAGACAACACATAACTCATGAGTCCAATTTCGCATCAACGCGTGTGATTTCAACGGCTGTTTTTGGTTATGCTCGACTGAATTTTCCAACTTTGAGAGCGGAGGGTCTTTGGTTCTCCTGGAAGCACCGCTCTCCCGTTTATTCTATAGCCAAGATCCAGGTAGTTTTTTGGCCACACTTAACAAAAGAACACTCACTGCCTCAAAGTGGAAGAAACTACAACAATACTATTTTAACCTTAATGTAAATCACATCAAGCATAAGTCGCAAAAATTTGCAAATCCTTAATAAAGAAAAAAGTCCTAATTTTAATATGCTTCTGCTGACTGATCGAGAGTTTTGCAAAAATGGAATAAAAACATAGTAATTCATAGTAATATTTCACAGCAGAAAAATTCTTAATAATTGCAAAATAATAATGCTATGAATAACTGTACGTAATTCCCCGGCATGCATTTAGCGAAAGGAAGCTTGTAAGTACTCACAGTAATAATTTTCCAGTGCAGTGAAATTTACTTATGGATTAATTAATTACACACTTATCCATTTTATATGTAAATTATTAATTTTTGACGTCCTTGAAGATAATTTATTGAATAAATACTTGATATTTTCTCGTTCCAATTACGATTAAATACATAATTGTTTACGCTAAGGAAGATACGGGGGAGGAGCCGGAATAATATTATCTACATCTACATCGACGTAATACCCTGCGAGCCACCACGAGGGCGTGTGGCAGGGGGTGAAGATCACCAAACATGCACTATTGACATGCAACTAGGATATTTAAGAGAGACATGCTAGAGAACTGGGTCACATGGAGCTAGATGGTTAGTATCTACATAATAAGGAAGGGATTATTGGTTGTTATTGCATGCATCATGCACTACAGGCTACTCTAACTATATTTCACCTACCTATCCCTTTGCTACGCTGCCTATTGTTCTCTCTTATAGTACGAGGGAAAAATGACATTTTAAATCTATCGGTACGACAATCTATCTCTCTAATCTTGTTAATATGATCAAACCTAGCATAATACGCAGGGGTTCTCAAAATATATCTAACGTCATCTGTGAACAAATCGGTTTCGAATTTACTTAAAAGGTTTAATCTAAATTTTAACCTGCGTTCTGATAGTAATTCCCATCCGAGTTCTTCTATTAAGCTCGAAACACTTATACATTTATCATAACGGCCTTTAACAAACCTAGCGGATCTCCTTTGCACGCGCTCTAATTCTTTTATCATACCTTCCTCGTACGGATCCCATATACTAGCGGTAAGAAACTCTGTCCTTTATAGTGACGTTAATGACATGTACGCAATTTACCTAAGGTTTGTAATAATTTAAAAAACACAAGAAATACATATAACCAGCAAAAACCATAAAAGCTTCAAGAGAGGACATAGGAATTTCCACCCTCTATCAGCATATAATTCACATGTAGGATTTAACTTTCTCCAGGCGAATAACTGCCGTGAACTTTTCTCGGGTTTCCGTGCGGGTAAGATGCTCCATCTTCTCCAACGCCGACGTTTCGATGAATGATCTATTCATCGTCATCCGTCGTCCTCAGGGCCGTTGATCCGCCGTCAACGGCCCTGATGACGATGAATATGTCAATAATTGAAACGTCGGCGTTGGAGAAGATCTTACGATCGGGTGAACTTATCTCGGGTTCCCGCACAGAAACCCGAGATAAGTTCACAGCATATAATTCACATTTGTACCAGGTAATGAACCCAAAATCCTTGAAAGTGCAATTGATATATATACAGCTACCATAATCATTCGAAATGAAAGTAGCTGTGACGTTAGAGGTAACATGGAATGAGGTATTTGAGGGTGCCAGGATCTTTGTGTTCGCTCCAACTTAGGAACTGATCAATGGCATCAAAGACTTACACTGGATTGGATATTTGGGGAGGCGACCGACGGATAAGGTCATTTGCGCCATGGAGGATAGGTAAGGGCGGAAGGGTGGATAGAAACCCGGCGTCGGCGTTAGCCTGCTCTTAACGAAAGGCGCCAAGGGGACCACGGCTTAACGTCTCATCCGACAGACGGAGTGCTCTATTTTAAGTGCCCTCCACAAGATACTCAAGTAGGGATCGGGTTTCCTCTGAAAAACATCCGCCCCTGCAGGGATTTGAACCCTGGCCGCCCGTGTGGTAGGCGAGTACTCTAGCCACCACACCAATTCGATCCCAAAAGACTTTCATGGTCTGGATTTAAAAAAAATCATTATGTGATATAACTTGCTGGGAAATGCAATGGTTAATTTTCTTGCACTTTATTTTTATCAGTCATTACAATCAGTTCTTTCATAAAGTAAGCAATAATCTTCAAATAATTAAAAAATAACCCATACACATAGCTACTACCAGTTCGAACTTCTTTTGACTGGGACTTACATAAAGCAGCAGTGAAGAAAGGGCTCAAGTCAATAGGCAGAGGAAATCCATTCTTCGATAAGAACACTGCACACGTCAATTAACACCATATTGAAGTCACTTATAGTTCATTATTATAAAATGGTGGAATATGAACTTAAAAATATATCACAATGTAACACATAATTAACGGGGACGAAGAAGTGCGTTCAATGTACATGGAGGAAATGAAAGGGAAAGCAGAGGGGGGGGAGGGAGGAGATGAAAGAAAGCGAATAGGATGTAACCAAAACGTCTACGTATAGACAGCAAGATAAAAATATAAATTATTTCACTGCTGTGGGGAGCCTGATAAAAACACTAACATCTGAATATCGGACATCTTCAAGAGATATGATAGCTTCTCTCCATTAACATTATCAGCCCCTGCGTCGAGCATGGAAATTCTTAGAGGTGAAGCTGAGAGTGCATTGGTATGCTGTCAATTATTTAGAGATGCTTGGTGTAGGATTTCACTTTCTCCCGGCGAATGACTGCTGTGAATTCTTCTCGGGTTGCCATCCGGGAAAGATGCTCCATCTTCTCCAACGTCGACGTTTCGATGAATGACATATTCATTCATCATAAGTCATTTATCGAAACGTCGGCGTTGGAGAAGATGGAGCATCTTACCCGGATGAAAACCTGAGAAGAATTCACGGAGATGCTTGGTGTTATTTTGTTTAAAATGGTGAAAGAGAAACTGGCTGCTCGGCCAACATCGGATCTTAAACGTGGGGCGTAATCAAGGGTCTCCTCCTGTAACATGTACGCTCGCGTTATCGTAACTTTCACATTGCGCTCATGAGAGCGAAATACCTGAACAACATTCTTCAAAATTTTAATGGTGCTTAAGATCTCTGGATTTTTCAGACGGAATGCATAACTAAGGGCGTTTTGCGCGAGGTAATAAATTTACATATCCACAATTATTACTCGTTTAAGTGAATAGGCTATTGAAAAAAAACTCACGCATTGGTAGTTCTCCTGGCCTCCTTTCTCATCCCCAAACCCTACTCCAGCGCTTTCATTTGACCAACTTTTCACCGCAGCATGATAATTTAAAAAAAAACTTGTGAGATTACTTATTTGTTCCCCCCGTACACTCAATTGATGCCGATAAGAAGGGAATATGTTGCAGTAAATGGTGGCAAAACGATGATTTTCCCTCACTCCACTTCTTTCCGAGTGTGCGACATACTTGAGTAGCGATAAGGATGTTTGGTATACTGGGAGAATGTGTGATAGTGGATCAAGTTCAAGATGGAATATTAAAAAAAACTCATTTTTCCACAGATGCGATTTTTTAACAGCGGTGTCAGGTAATGACGCCGTGTCACGTTTACGGAAATAAATATCGTGACGAGGTCACGCGTGCAGCGTTTTCACGAACTCGCTGCAGATTAGCCGGGATTTCTATTTCCGCCTTTACACACGTAATGCCACTTTTCCATTTCGAGATCATTTTTACATGTAACGTTTCATTTTTTTGCTGAAAAAAGCATGAAATAATAACGTAAATATCACAAAAACTGCGCTTTGTATAAGGAAATTGTATAAATAAAAAGTTTTTAAATTAACTCTTTTTTTTCGCGTCGCACGGCAAAATTTCAGCAGCGTTTTTATTTTATCGGATGAGGTATAAACCACAGATCTGAGTAATTATTTTTTTAAATAATAGGTTACTAACCGTGCAAACTACGCACTGATAAAATTAAGACGTGGTAAATGTGGAAGAAAGCCCTCATATTTTCAAGTTACCCTCTCCTGGGGGTACACCCGTAACATTTTCTATGGATCAAGGCTTTTTTAGAGAAAATTTGTACGAAACCCTTGAAAGTACGGTATGAGACTGATATTTTGTTATCGCCGGAATGACAAAATCGTTTTCTATGTGAAGAGGCCAAATTAATCGGATTTTTGTGAAGAGATATTTGATTCAGATGTGGGTAGGATGGGGCCCTATCATCTAATTATTAATGTTTCAGGACAAGTCTGCGTAACCCTTAAAGGAGCTATGAATAAATGTGATTTCGCAGGAAATTGTCTCAATTAATACTCAGTCCACTTATAGTAAAATCGTATCCCTTTTTTGGTATAAACAAATAAATCCTGCTTTTCCACGATATTGCTCTTGAAACTGAAACTTGAAACATCGTTTTATACGCAAGAAAAGGTAAAACACGAGAGAAATAATGCTTTCATGGGTATTAAAAATACCATATACACAATACGCCGATATGAAACATTATATTCCAGGGAATCGAATTTTAATGAAAAGTGGCCGCATACAGCGAAGGAGTCCATTGCCTATGAAATAGAGCCGCACTTGAGAGAACGGAAGACTTCACGCTTGACTACCAGGATTACCAAGATCGGAATCTGTCTCTTAAGGCGACGCATCACACCCGCTCGACAGGTCGGATTTGTGATAATTCCCGACCCCAGATTTTTTTTAAAAGTCTTACGTCATCAACTTGAAATGTTTATAGTATAAATAATAGACCTTTGCCAAGGGAGGCTCGTATCTGAAACATGAAAATTTTGTCCCGGAGCACAATTAAACCATCGGGAAAATGGCAAGATGTGGGGTATATTTTTATAAAAACTATTATTATTATTGTCATATCTAAAACTAATAGAGATGTATCAATCCCTCCTCTATCGGAATGCTAAGTAACAGCCGTCACGGTTGTAAGATAGAATCTGTAATTGGTATATTTCGACAAGCTACCTGAATGGTTTTCGGCCATGATGTGCTCGGACGGTGATGCCATTAGTTCAGTCTTCTTTCACGGATCTTATATAAGTGCTGCCTGTACTTACGAGCCGGAAACTTGGCTACAACTTACCGACGACTGTTGCCTTGTGCGAGAGTTATCCTGGAGTGAGAGACTCCTGACGTCAAAACGCCTCGATCGGGAGCGAGTGACGCCATCTTGTGGATTTTCCACAGAGCTTTTCCTTACCGAAGGGTATGATGCGTCCTCTTAACTCAATCGCGTAAATGAAAGAAATCTATGTCTACCTACATCTGCTTACTACTCTGCAAGTCACCACAAGGATGCTCGGCAGGGGATGACTTATCACCAACGTGAACTAGAGTGAAAAGATAAACTTTCACCGACATGCACCACACTATGGGTACGCCAAAAATGCTACAGAAACTACTACAATAATCTATAATTTAACTATGTAAACGTGACAAAAGTCATGCAGGGAACATGCAAAACATGGTGTTAGAACTACTCGTCAGATTTAGAAACATGCATTGGGGGCATATGAATTAATCGGCTACACTACGCGTCAACTAACCTACTTCAAAGTCTTAACGCAATTATTATGGTCTCTTATCGATCGCTGGAAAACGACATTTTAAACCTTTCTGTTCCACAATCTATTACTCTTATTCTCTTCTCATGATCTGATCTACCGTAGTACGATGGAGTTCGTAAGGCATTGAAAACTTCTTCTGAAAATAAATTTGTTTTGAATAAGCATGCGGTAAGTCTTCGATTCACGCCGTTTCGATTTACTTCTGATTCGATGTCACGTCCATGCAACCAAGGGCCGTCCGAAAATTTATCGCAGTTTAATGCTAATAAAATGGAAGATATGTGCGAAGGCTTACGTTTATTTATTATATCGACATATTCATCCCATGTTAAATAGCTGTTTAAATTTATTTGTTTTGGAATGAAGGCAAAAACAAACCAATAATGGACGCTGTATTAAATAATGGAGTGAAAATGGTTGCGAATAACTGGTTCCGTCTTACGTTGTTTCGATTTACATCGCACTTCTTCTGCACGAATCTTCGACGTAAATCGGGGACTTACTGTACTTCAATGCAGCTTCATTTGCGTCATATGCATTTTCGTGAAGTTTTTTTTCTGATGCTTGCCCGCCCTCTGAAGCTAAATACGTTTTCTTCATGGTGCTTCCGATCCTTAATCGACCCCTTCCGCACGAGCCCACCCCACATAGGCGTTACGCTCCTCGCAGACGAATGCCGCCATGATTGCCTTCCACTATAACGATGAATGAATTTTCTTTAATAGTACATCTACATCTACGAAATACCGTAGCCACCGAGGCAATATACCGTACGCAAGCCACCGCTAGAGTATGTGACACGGGGTGATTCCACGCCTGGCATGAAACCCTTATCCGAGCTGAAATCAGAGTCACGCACGTTTCCCCGGATGTCAGGCGCTGATCATCAGCAATCAGAATACCAATACGCGTTTAGACCCGGAACTATAAGAGGGCTACGTAGACGAACATGCTACCATGTAGTGCACTACTTAAGATACAACTACTTGATAGTATTATTAAAGCGACAGATAAATACTATAAGTAGGTATTAAATCATGCTAGAGATCTACAATGCCGGATATTGCATGCAAGGTTAGTAGCTAATGATGATGTTAAGATATTTAACACATGGTCAAAGTATCCCAGAACTGATTTCTGAAGTAACACTGAAGTATCGAAAACGCTCTCTATGCATCATTTTAAATGATGTCACTTCAACCAGTTCACAGTGGAAACACCTTCATTGCATACGATGACGTCTTTCGGCAGGAAAAATTAGACGTGGTCCCTACAGTCACTGACACAGGATGTGTCATTTGAGTGAGTATGTGGCATTTGGCACTGTAAAATATAATTCATTGGATTGTGCCAAGATGCCAGAAAAACTGAGCCATCGTGTACTGGCATGCACCAAATTTTTCTGAGCCTTAAATCCTTGAAGAGTTTGAGTAAGTATAGAGGCATTCTTCCAGTTATTATATTTTAGAAAAAATCTAGGAAAGTACAAAAAAATCAAAAATAGCATAATCACTTTGGCATAGATGCTACGGAGTTTCTCAATCACTCCAATGGCATCATGTTTTTAGCTCAACCCGTTTTATCTGGGCTGATATGCATTTTCGTTAAAGCATTCGGTTATCGACTGACGCTTGTTTAATGCATCATTTTTGCATTTTTTTAACGCTTGTTTAATGCAATGAGGACTCAAACCTGCGTGGCGCGCCGTAGACACTAATGTTTCAAGGACTCGCGCTGATTTCATTCGTTCCGCGTCCCAGACGGGAGAGAGATTATCGCGACGGAAAAATGACGCGGCAAGACGTAACGCGGAGTTCTCTGAAGATCGTTGCGTGTAAACAAGCGAGGGAAGCTGTGACTCACTAGCGAGGGACTTCCCCTCCTCGATGTGCTTCGTTTTTTCGTCTCCCGCGCCGATGTGTTGGTTCCAATTTTATCCGAGCCTTTTTTTCCTCTGTCTTAATTTAAATCTTCCCGACACCAAAATTTTGTGAGGAATACTTTGGCCGATTTCACCAGAAATAAAACAAGTTAAAAGGCTTATGTGGTATTCAATTGTACGACATAACTCAATAAAACAGAATTAATACATGACCTAAAAATATATTTATCTATATTTATTATATATATATATATATATATATATATATATATATATATATAATATAGAAATATAAGCTAGCAACAAGGCGTTAAGGTTGGGGATGGATAGATAGGTATATCAGTGGACACTCACAGAAAGGCGATCCATGGCGACACCGGTGTTCACTGCTCTCGGAAGCTTTAGGGTGAGAACCCTTCCTCAGCGGGAGAAAATCACAACTGAAGAGTGTCACACTGGAGTTGAGGGTAGAGGGTCTGACTAGGAGGGTGGTTGGTGTTTGAGGGAAGTGATTGGTTGGAAGGATGTGAGGGAGGGAGGAGTATTTTTTACATAACAGTTATAACAACGAATTTTCTCCCGCTGAGGAATCACAGTTTTCGGTGGTCTACCCATAAGAATCAACCTACTTGTCTGCATTGAACCAAAGCTGGGTTGGTTGCCGGGGGAGATGACCGGAAACTGAGATCATGAGCATCGTGAAGGATTTTTCGACGATATTGGAAGTTGTGGAAAGAAGCCCGGCACCGACCTATGTCCAGTTTGAATAGAGATCGCCATAGGGTATGCGGTTTAAGTCTAAATAAGTCCCATCCAGTGGACGTAGTAATGCACTTGAAAGCGCCCCAGTGTGGAACATTAATCCTCTGATAAACCTCCATCCCTGCAGAGAATCGAACTGAGGTCTTTGAGGAGAGGACCATTGAGGTGGCTGAAGCGCTAGTTGTGCCTCATTGAGTGCTAATTTTAATAACTCATCGAGTAAGTCGGAAAAAATCCTTGACCACACTGCACATGCATGTGTAAACACGCTGGGAATAATCCATGCATGTAGTAACAGGGCTGGTCGTTTGGCCACTTTTTTCACAGAGCGAAATGCAATTCCCGGGAAAAGTGGCGCGCCTACGTGGATATCATAAATATAAATTTTTTCCAAATCGGATGATATCTTCTGTGAGAATTTCAACCTCGAAATTTCAAAATTTCGACTAAAACACTAAAAATTTCATAATTTTTGTTCTGTTAAAGCGGTTAAAGCAGATATTTTTTGGGTAAGAAGATGTCAATTGCAATGAAAAATGATAATCAACCCTCAAGAGGCCAGTTATATGCCCCTGAGGGGCCAGGGATGCCTCCTACGAGGCCGGGAAAGGGAGCAAATTCAGTACAATTAAGCGGTTGTGCAGCTCCTCGCTCATCTCGCCAGCGATGCTGTGAACTGGACGATGAATGAGCTCCATAATTCATAGAGTCCGACAACATGGTTATCTAACTGATCGAAAATAAGAATGGAAGTGGATACATTCTCGAAGAAAGACTGCACTAACAAATCTATCCAATTATGTCCACCAGTAACATCGTGACATTAGTTATTATCAAAACCCTGAAACCTATTAAATCCGAATAAAATATATAAAATATAAAAAAGTATAAAAAATATATTAAAAAAATAAATAAAGTCTATAAAATCCGAATGATATCGGTCCTTGGGAGCGCATTTCAAGAATTCACTAAGAAGACAGACTCACTCATCACTGTGATTCTTTGGCGCTTGGCTATAAAATCTCCATCTCATCTCCTTTTCACACATTTTCCGAAAAAACTTGAAAGCATTACTTCGAAACTACTAATCCTTCAAAACTTAAACACAAGTTTAAGGTTCAATTGAGCTGGTAATCACTAAAAAAAAAACAAACTCCCCAAAAAAAATGAGTGTCTTATTGCTTGGCAAAACCAACATGCACCCGCCAGACTATGAGAATAAGCGCATCGAACAGTGTGGACCATGTTTTTCCCCACAACCATTCTGACAAACCCAATTCCATCATTTTCATTACAGGTGCAAGCTTAAAATCTTCCAATGGAATGGCAAAGTGACCTGGTGATTGCGTGATAACATAGATTGACAAGGGAAGAAACCAAAACGCACGTCGTGAACCGCTTGGGTGAGATTTTTCATCTAAATGCATGCCCAATATAAAAAGCATCAGGTGGTGGCATCTTCACACCACCGCAGTGGCAGATGGCGTGAAGAAGACTCCATCACCCCTGTGTAAGTCAAAATAAGTAATAAAATTTCAACATTTGTTTCATTAAAGGAACTCCTGATTCATCTGATTTTCGCTGCAATGTAAATTGTTTGACAGAAACATATTTTTAACGGATGCTTTTTCCAGCTGACGCCAACTGCAGCGACTTTCTTTGAATTCAAATATTATGATTATTTTTTAATATAAAAAATTATATTTTGTACTTATTAAATTTCATGATTTTTTGCAATATTTATTCGCAAAAATAGTTACTAATTTACATAATGTATGAACATACTATTTTTTCCCCCCGTACCTTCACGTTTCACACCATGATTTTCAAGTTCACTTTGAGGATGAAATCGAATGGAAAGGTACAATTTCGTTGGTCATACCAAATTGAGTACAACTTTTCTCTATAAAGCTAGGAAATTAGCTGAAGGACACTTAAGGTACATCACAGGTTAAACCATCTAAGGGCACCAGCCATTTCATAGAAGAGCAGAGCAAAGGAAATGGCAAGAGGAACTAGATTTTTTAGACGAATTAAGTGTTTTTTCTCTATACATGAGGAAGTCATTAATGAGGAAAGCAATGAAAGAACTGAAAAACCTACTTTTAGAGGATAAGTCAATCATACGCAGTCACTTTTACATACGGTATCAACGAAAATAATTACCTATAGTTATTGTGGAGTTTTAGCCATTCGAGCATTTTGAAAACACCATATTGAGAACATTTCCGGGCCATTATAAGGCGTAGCATGGCTGCCGAAAACATAAAAGAGTGCCTCCTAACGTTAACTGCAATGTAAGTAATTACCAAGTCAAGTGTTATGTCACAATTTCCGGCAGGAAGAGAATTTTTCCGCGATCCGCTCAGAATGGATCTATGGCCATGGTAACATAAAAAAAATATCTAACAGATCTCGTTTTCTTCTTTGTGAAGAAAAAAACTATCAAGATCATCTTTTTTATAATTAATTTCCCCTCAAGAATAAAAAAGTAAGGCTCCGCTCGTATCAGTCCCAAAATCTCCGTCCAAACAAAGCGAACTTGATCGACCAAACTCACGGCCACCGGTTAGAATATATAAAATCCCTTTCCGGGAGGATTCAGCACATCAGTTTCATCCCTGGATTAGCAGAGATAGTGTCTGAAGATGATCTGGATCGTGCTTTTCGCTCTGGTCTCTCTGACATCAGCGGCTACAGGTAAGGATCAATCCTGCGGATGCTGCAGTTTCGCAGCCCTTTTTTTAGGAACTGGGATAATCTGGGATCAACAATGCTAGACTCGGTAGAATGATATTTCAAAAAAATTTTCCCCTGGTTGATTCCTATTGCTACCACTTCACACTTATATGCTAAACCTGAGTGAAATACACAGGACTCAGGAAGAATCGTTGCCGATATTATCAGAAAATTTCAACTTCCTTCAGCGACCGGAAATTCAAGTGCTCATCTTACGCATACAAAAATATCGTTTCCTTTTCTATAAACACTGCTCAAATACATGAAAATATCATCATATGCTGTGAATTGATCAGATACCTAGCACATATTATAAAACACTTCCTGGATAAGATAAATATCAGCGTGTCTTCTTTTTCCTTTCCCTTATACCACTGACATCGGGGTTTCGATGAATGTATTCCAACACTCTTAATAACTTTTCATAACTTCCATATCTATCACTATTTTCCCTTTTCTCTTTTCGTATTTTCAAATCGTTCCCACCCACGTCTCTTTCGATTGACTGAATCTTTCCCCTACCTGGATTAGCGTCCGGTACTTCACAAGGGATTCCCTTTCGGTTCACCTTATATGATGCCCATACCATCTTGGCACGCCTTTCATCGTCTTATTATTTGATTTCTATTGAAACAACTAGGAAATACTGTCGTCAAATTTATTCTAGCTGTAATATTGTCGAATTCCACATCGAAATGATAGTGATTCGTCGTGCAGCACGCTGAAAAAATGCAATTCAATCGTATAATTTTTGCAATATTCGTAATCGCATAGTTTCAATATTCGTAATTAAATTAGTACTGAATTAAATGAATAAATTTACTTTTAGTTGGCGCTATTTAGTCTTTAAATGACAAGTCATCACCATCTAGATAATCTTCACTGCATTGAAAAACATTGATTCTTGTTTATAGCAGGTAATTTTCAGTTTCATTAGTAGGTATATTATTAGGTAGTTTCATTCGTATTAATATAGATTGGAATTAACTGGAAACTGAAGTGGAAGAAATTGGAATTAATCCCGGACAAAGAGAAGGAATAAAAATAAAAATACTAAAATGTTGTCATTCAAGGGTGCTCACCGATTTTTATAACGCAATAGTCTAGCCTTTAGGTTTTCTTTATCAAAATTTCTTAAGGTGACGTCATAGTATACCAATTCATTCAAGCTTTTAATTTTCACCTATTTATTTTTTTGATATTTTTTTTCTATGGCAGGTATTCCATTGAAGTTGGGGTCTGGAAAACGAGATGGTCGTATCGTTGGAGGAAAATTGGCCAATAAGGGGGAATTCCCATTTATAGTGAGTTTCATGAAAAACCTTTTGTGTTTCTGAAGATTGTATAAAATTAATAGTCCCCATGTAATTTGAGTAAGCATAGTCACTTACCTCCTAATGGGTAAATCTCTATTACAGGTAAGCATTCTTAGATACGGAAGAAACCTACACTGCGCTGGCACCATCATTGATAAGGAGTGGGTACTTGCAGCTGCGCACTGTACCTCGTAAGTTTCCTTTTCTTTCAAGTTTATGTTAAGTTTCGAAGTTTTCCATATTTGAATTAAAGTAAAATAACCATAATTTTGGATTTGAATTTTATTTTTATTACATATTCTCTAAGTTTCATATTTGCACATTTTCGTTAACGTAGATACTATAGAATGAGCATTCTCACTCCACTTGTTGCATATAAATTCCTTAAAATGAGATTATTTAATCATTTGAATTCAACATTAAAGCAGCACTACACATGAATAAAGGTACATGAAACCAAGCAATTTCAAAATTGTTTTTCACGGATTTCAATCTATTCGTTCCTTAAATATTTCAAATCCGCATATTAATACCAGTATGTTTTGTTATGTCATCGATAAATCATGTCACTCCTAGTAAACGTGGACTCATTTTAAACTTACAGCGTAATGAATGCGAATTGGAAAAATTCGACAAACTATCGAGTTTGAAAACACTGAAACATTTATTTTGTTCTGTTTACGTGGAAATAGGACGTATCCAGCGACGGCTATGGCGATTCGGGCCGGAAGTTTAGAATGGGACGAAGGAGGCACTCTTCACCGAGCAGTGGAGCAAATATCACATCCAAATTTTGGGAGAAAATCTTCTGGACAGTACTTTGATGATGTGGCCCTCTTTAAGGTACTGATCTCCTTCATTTCTTGTATATCATATTGGTTTTCTGAAATTATACAGGCGCAACAGCAATAATATATTATCCGTCATTCGTCGATCACAGGTTTCTCCCCCCTTCACCCTGGACAACAAAACCGTGGCACCAGTATTTCTAGCAGAAGAAGAGTCCAAAACTTTGGGTGGATACAGTTCAACTGTCACAGGATGGGGAAGCACCAAGGTGAGTGCATTCTCATCTTTTCTTTTTCAAATATTTATTTTTTCAAATAAAAGGTTCTAATTTTAATATGAGCTATAAAGTAAAATTTTGCTATTGGTGACATTCTTATTCACCGGATATGATAAATAAATAAATCCACGTACTCAAAGTTATCTATTATCTCCATGCACAAATTCCAAAATGAGAGTTTCCCTTTTCTCTCAATAGTTGACAAGCGATGAAATCTTGGAAAGGTTTTTCCCGCAATTAGAGAAGAATCAAACTTGGAAAACCTGGCTTTCAAATTCCTATGAATGTTAATGCATAAACTAAAAACAAATTCATATTTGCTCAAATATGACCGTGAAAAATAAGTACCTAGAGAGCGAACGTGAAATTTTTGTCCCCTACCAGTAAATTTAGTGTCTCCTTCAGATTTAATCAATATTCGCAACCTAATAGCATCATCAGTGGTGGCAGTTGAACAAAATGTCAACTGCAAAGTTCTTGATCTAGATAAGGATCTGTGGTTCAAACAAGCAACTAAAGTCGCTCACCCATCTCCAATTCAATAAATATCCAAATCTGTTGACCTACGAGTAAGATGATGTTTTTAGATTTGCCAATTTCAATGAGAGACGAAATGAAGACAATATTTGCAAATTGGCGAAAAAGTTGTTCTATAGTTTACATTTTCATCGACTTAAAATATTCCCACGCAATGCGAGAGTAAAATGGTCAACAATGCTAGCCAGGAGTGTTGGAAATATATTGAAATACACGGTGAGACATCCTGTTACCTTATTGTAAAGCTTTGCCTTCTCCATGAAGTGAAAATAACACTTAATAAATAAATACTTTTTTACTTTGATGCCTAGCAGAAACTTCGATTATGTGCATTATTAAAGCTCAAATAGAAATTTAGGGTAGATTTAATGGAGTCTCCATTCATTCCCTAGTTCAATCTGCAAATATGCTCTCCGTCAGGAGTTATAACTCAAAACCATTATTTTTTAAAATTCCAGCTCTACCTCATGAAAATTAGGCCAACATTTACTGTAATAATGGAGAACAATCAAAACTTCTTGGACAGTTATTTTGTTGCGGGAGCGACAGTTCTGAGAAATAACTTTTTCCATAAGGATCCGCATACAGAATGTTTCGAGGGTAATCTACATTACCTCTATACGTCTTATAAAATGTAATTTCAAATATTATTTCATCGGTACATAAGGAGTTGCAACCCTTTCTATGGGCGCCATTGGAAAGTTACCATTTAATTCAGCATATTTTGCAATTTCCATAAAAACGCGTAATTACAGCGAGCTGTGCCGATTTAAGAAATTTGAAACAGGTCTCAGTGGTGTAAATATATATGCATGTATCATTCTTTCATTGCTGCCTTCCAAGGTATAGATTGCTTATCTTCAAGATGGAACCCAAATGATCACAGGAATTTCTTATTTAAATGGAAACTACGGAATGTGCAGGATATAATATTTGTGGGTTGCCATATCGAGTTAGTAGTCATGACCTTATGCCCATTCGGCAAAAAATCCTCAAAGTCACATAAATATTCCCTCTAGAAACTACTCAGGTTCCTCTTGAAACATGCTGTATTTGCAATAGGTAACAGATTTTTTTGATTCTGCCTTTTCCTTAAATCAAGATTGAAATCTTGTAATTTCATGCACCAATTCAAATCGGTCTTGAAGGCTGTTTTACTCTCCTGGCTTGGTACCAAATGGAATTTTTTTCTCCATATTACAGTTAATATCTTCCCTAGATGTGTTTATTATTGTTAGTGAACAATCAGCTGCTGCTTTCATTGTGACTAATATGCAGTGTTCACTTCTTTTACAGTATTATGGCCCAACTAGCAAACATCTACTTAAAGCAAATATTCCAATAGTGAGCAAGAGTGATTGTTTTGCAGCTCTTCAGATACCTGACAATGAAATATGTGCCGGTTACACTGAAGGAGGAGTTGATGCCTGCCAGGTAAATGCGTGTTCATACAATCTGAGCATCAATGAATCGAAAATAAAATTTATTCACCACAAGCTATATACGATATATAATAGAAAAATAGCTTATCGTTTGGCAATATGCTCGATTTACAGGGTGATTCAGGAGGACCTCTCTTGATAAATGGAGTCCAACATGGAATTGTATCTTGGGGGATAGAATGCGCAAACCCAGGGTCGCCTGGGGTGTACACGGAGGTGGCAGCTTATAGATCCTGGATACGGGAAAATTCCGGAGTTTGAGACAGCACGTCGCATATGCTGGATTGCATTGACAGACTGTTCAGGAAATGATCTGATAATTTATTATTCTTAGCTTGTAAAGACTAAAAATGAGAAGGCCATGATGAGCTCCCAGAGTTCAATAGAATGAACCAACTCGTGGTATTAGAAAAGATATAATAATATTCATATTGAATATTATACTCAGAGATCTGATATGCCAAAGAGTATTTGTACATGGTAAAAGGTAGATTGGGAGAATATGAATTTTGTGTCTTAAAATTGTCACATATTTTTACGCTTAAGAATGCCTATAATGGGGAATAGTCACCCCTCACCTGTACTTAAATAATCATTCGAACATACTTAAGTATTTTATTTCTTAGTTAGATATTGAAACAAATAATAATTTGTTTTTGGAAGATTAAATGTGCTTTACTATTATATAACTACTATTGTGCACTGAAAATGTCAAGTTATGTATGAAATAAATATACAGTTAAACCATAACTTCATTTCATTATTTTACCATACCTCGTGAGCTACATAAACCGTATTCACGTTAATCATTAAATCATAAGATTTAAAGTATACTGTAAATTGTGACTTCCAGTGACATATTTGGCCACGAGCAGTGAGTTGCGAGAGGAGGGAATAAGGACGCCAAGGATTTTTCATAAAATGAAGATGTGTAAAATAAATGGGGCCTAATGAAAAGCTTTAGAAGTACTTACGGCATTACTAATTCAAGGAATTTATGCCGAGAAATCAGTTTCGACAACTATTATTAGAGGGGGATATTATGCAGTGGAAATATGGGTCTCCACTTCATTACTGTGCAATGAAAGCGTCTGATGTAGTGCCTACTCCATTTACCGGATTGGGTATTGGAGACTCCTTGGGAACATTTTTAAAGGGTGGGCTAATATCAAAACTAGGTTTCTGTTTACCCAATCCTCAAAAAAACGTTTACCCTTGCCTACCCAATCCACCTCAATTATGCGCATAGCCTCAGCTGACGATCAACTCTCACAAGTAAATAACTGACATAGGACTGAGAGAGGACACTTATGAGCTTGCTGTATTACTCTTCCGAGAAAAATGCATCTGAATGCAAGTTTATTTGATCGCAATACTGGTTCAAGTAAAATTTCCAAAGTCATTCAATGTCACAAATTGAGGCTTGCCAAGAAGGGAATCACTCAATTATTACAATTCAATAAAACCATTGAGTAATACACATATGTTATTTTATAGGATACCTAGATGGTTTGTCATCTAGCTTCTGGAAGAATAGATATTTATTTTTAGCGTTTTTAGTATTATTAACTGGCAATATAACATGGCTTAACACGATAAAACATAGGGCTCTAGGAGTTGATTCCCATGATGGCTAGAGAACTGGCTTGCCAAACTAAGTGCGCGAGATTAAATCTCATCAATGGAGGGTAGTTGTCGGAGCACTCCCGAATCCGGATTGGATGACACATAGAAAGCACCTCGAGTTCATCACCCAGGCCATCAGACTGAGGCATATAACCGTAGGATTCACAGTGTCATTTGTTTATGAGTTGGATAGTGCTGATGCCGGATTTTTTGGAAATGTTTTCCCAATCGTCAAAATAATACTTCTCTCGCAAATCTTACCCACTGGCACACTTCATTTGAGGATTAACTTCCTCCACAACCTATCAACCAACATATAAAGTTGAAAACAGCACTAATACAGGTGCAATGTCTGAATACAGAATGGTTTATAGATAAATATTCATTGATAGCAATAAAAGTACAATGTCATAGATAAGAAATATGCATGAGTGTTAAAATTAATAGCAAAAAAGTCGAAAAGACCTTTTCATTTCATTTCATAGCGACATAAGGTTAGATAAACAATGATCGAAACGTAATTATATTGATTGCTACGAAGGGTTCCGTGGTGTTAATTTGGAACTGAAGATGTCGACTGGAATGCCAACGAAACGTTCGTCCACCGAATTGCTGGAACGCGGGAAGAACCCGAACATATTTGAGTTAACTTCAAGGTTGTCCTTACCTCGACCATTTCTTCATACTTGTCATCGATGGAGCTACATATCTAAAATATCGGTCCACCTCTACCTTAACCCTGAAATATGAGAAGAAGAAGATTTTCCCACCGATTGTAGCTTATCGGTCCGATAGGCGGTAAATGGTGTCACGGTTAAGAGGGCGCGTCTAATACGCACTGCGCCATAGACCCAATTTTTTCGATCACGCTGGTTGATTTGAATCGTTCTACACCTCAAACGGAAAGGGGATTACGGGGACAAAAAATGACGAAGCCAGACGGTACGGAAAGAAGCAATGACTCACGCACAAGAGGTTTACGCGCTTTTCGTCATTTCGTGCAATCCTTTCTGAGCGGACTACGCGCGTTTCTCTGTCGAACATTCCCTCAGCAAAAAGACAAGTGTAAGCAGCAGTTGGTTCAGTTTCCCTTACGGAAGTGCTTTTGATACTCCACCGCCTCCCCATTGACTACAGCCTGTCGTGAAACCCTTTGAAAGAAGGCCTTTCGCACTCCAATGGCCTCAAGAGCTCGCCTAGGAGAAAAAAGGCTAGTGTTCTATCATTGTAGCTATCATTAGTGTTATAAGTTGTGCCATCTACCAACGTCCGATAGTTTCCAGTCTAGTTCCAGTTTCCTCTCTAGTCCACAGTTTTGGAGCGAGAAGGAAGTAGTTATGCCCAGCTTTATGCTACACACTGAAATGCGTATTATTGAGAAAGAAGTTTTATGATTCCTTTCCGAGTGCTATTCAGAGCTGCAAACTAACAGCCATATCCAAGAAGATAACTACAGAGAGCATTTTTTTCACTGCCTAGAGAATAGTAAATAAGTTTCCTGCTCAGCAAATGCATATGCGATTTTAGGGAAGTCTAGGCAAAACAAGTCAGTCAAACAATTTAAAATACCAAGATTCGATGTGATAGACGTAACATTCACCAGCCACAGTTTCACTCAGGAGACCATACGAAACTAGGCTCTTCTTTGACACCACGTTTTCAGTACTGTGCTGTACTTTACTTCAAATACTTTTTTGCAAATTTCAAATTGACGTACAAATCAGGTAAAAAATTATTATCTCCACATTTCCATAAGCGTACTGTGCATGTAGAATTTTATTTCATCGTGTTATAAAAAAAAGCCCTATGAAACAATGATCGACTATTGTTGTGAATGACTGAGAAGCAGGTACTTTTTTTTAACGTTCTACGACGTTATCCGATTCCTAACCGCCTTTGCTATCTATTCATTTACAGGCCATCTGGTAACTACTCTTCTATGATTTCCTCTTCTATCCCTTCTCCCCAACTAATGCTGTGCCTTCCTCTTTTTGTTCTACCTAGTGGATTCCATATTAAAATTTGCTTTTGTAATCTCTCGTCCGTCACAGTCTCTTTAAGTAGTGTATACCACACTCCAAATCTTCGTCCGTCATAGTCTCTCTGGCTAGTGTAGTATACACTTTGTGACGGACGAGATATTACAAAAGCAAATTTTACGGTATGGTCAGATGCAACGACTGAATATTGAATAATTAACGAATATGACCATGCCACACTAGCTGTTTTTTTAATGTCGTCAACTATTGAGAGGACTCCCATTATATTTCTCATTCTCCCATTCGTGAATATTCCCCATCTTGATATCCCCGCAGATAGTCTCCCGTAATCCATCTCTGTGACATTAAGCATTTGTTTTGTTGTTTCCATCAGCTGCCACATCTCACTCCCATGTGCGATAACGCTTCTTACAATTAAATGACATATTCTTTTTGGATTACTTCGGATATACTTCGATCCCATAAAAAGCTGCTCAACATGAATATTGCCCCTTTTCCTAGTAAATTTCTTCCTTTAACTGTATCATCCAGGGTTCCGTTCTGGGTCGTTTAAATCCCCAGGTAGTTTGTATTCTTGGCAGTTTGATTTTTCCTGTTCGTCATCAAGCACTATGTTCTCTTGTGCTCCTCAAACGCACATATTTTTAGTCTTTCTGATATTTGATTCCGTACCCACAATTTTGTAATCCTCAATTAGCTTACGTGCCATGTAAGATTTGAGAGAAGAAGGAAAACTCTCAACATTTTTTAAAGAAGTAGACGATAAAAGATCTTGTACGAGGTAACCGTGGGTATTATTTGCTGATTGATTTCCCTCATAGTAGTAAGTAAATAAGTGTATATACTTTTAGTTCTTGATGAACTAATCTGTCAGAATACAATAATTTATACAGAAAAATATAGCATAAATCGTACAGATATGTGAATAAAACAACAATACAAATATTATAAAATAATCACATATAAAATAACCAATCAATTGATCAAACAATTGCCCACAGACCTTCTGGGAAATGTATAAAAATGTACATAATTGCACTTGTCCTTTCATTCTAATGGATAATTTGTGTTTTTACAAAGTCACATAACTTTTTTTATAATCACTTGCATTTAAGTCACTTATTTCCTTTATTATTTTATTATGTAATTTGAGCCCATTAACAAATAAAGACTTTTGCCCAGTTGCGTTACATTGCACATTCAAGTAGAAGTTGTTTCTGTTTCTTGTTGTGTACCCATGGTTTTCGTTGCTTCTTACAAGGAAATCATTAAAATTATTACTTCTATTACAGTTATTTGATACACAGGTATGTATAAAGAGAAGGCTTCTATAAACTACTCTTTGTTCTACAGATAAGAAGCACATGTTTTCAACATGTCACTTCTGTGTGTTCTTTTTGGGCATGCTAGAATAGCCCTCATACCTCTTGTTTGTAACTTTTGCAGTCTTTTAAAGTTTTCTTTATTTGTATTAAATAGAATGGTGGCACAATAATCAAAGTGGGGAGCTATTATATAATATAATAATGTTTATTGCTCCAAAATAATAATTACAGAAATAATACAAAGAATACATAATTAGATATTTGGAGCTTTAGGTAACCTATAAGGCGAACCTGTGCTGAGGTTACCATCAATTAGAACTACGACCATACATTGTTACATTTAGAACAAGAAAAAAAAATATACCAACATTTCAAATGAATTCCTTTTAACAATTATGTTTACAAAAATAATAATATTATTTAGCAAAATAATTTTATTTAGCAAAATATATCTTCGATTTTTTCATAAGTAAATAGCCAGTTTTTAACATCTTTTAAAAAAGAAGCAAGATTAGGTGCACATTTGTACTCAGAAGGTAGTATGCTATACATTTTAGGCCCAATTTATAAAAAACTTCGCCTGTACAGAGACAATTTGGGCCTCGGCAAGGGTGTCAATATACTGCGAAAATTTCATAAACCTGGCCTATTTGAGACAGGAATTTTAGCACCACTCCTCAGAAAAAACAATCTAAGTACTTTGTGCACGTACAAATGCCTAAGTGGGAGGAATTTCAAATGTTGAAATAGTGGAAAGGATGGCTCATGACGATTCTTATTGAGCATTATCCTGATATGCCTCTTTTGCAAGATAATAGCTGGCTTAATAGAGTTAAAATAAGCTCCTCCCCATGCAATCAAGCCATAAGTTAATTTAGAGTTTATTAATGCATTGTAATACAATCTCAAATTTTCTAAGTTTTTATTATAGTTTTGTACACCACAAGCCTTGTCCACATGGATAGAAATTTACTTATTCTAGATAAAATTGCAGTTTTTTGCCAATTTTTTTACATACATAAGTTACATGGTCTTCAAATTTTAACAAAGAATCAACTATCACCCCAAGGTATTTTACTTGGGGTTGGTTTTCTAGTGTTTTATTTTCTACTTCTATTCTTTCAGAGTGTTTTACTAATAAATCCCTCTGCTTTCTGCTTGGATTTGTTATTAGTATAGCTGTAGATTTTTTTAAAATTCAGTTTTAGTTTATTTCTCGCAAACCATTTAGTCAGAACCTTTAATTCATCATTTAGTTGGCAACAGATACGTGCATATTCTTTCCCAGATGCATACACAAAAGCATCATCTGCAAGCATATTTATAAAAGCATCTTCATTTGATATTCATTTACCATACTCATATCATAGCTTACTAATCAGTTAATTCCATCAGTTGAAGGCGATTTTTGAGGGAATTAATACTGTACGCCCGGAGGTGGCTGTGGATGGGTGATACTTCTAGGCATCTGAAGTTTCTGAGAGGGGAGTAAAAGGAACTCTTTTCCCCCTGAAAATGTGAGAATTTCAGAGAAATGTGACAGAAAGGCCTTAAATGTGGATAGTTCAACAAAATATTTTAAACTCAAATGACTGATTCAAACATAAACGTCCTATCTGCGGAAGGAAGTACTGTACTCATGGTACTATCCTTTGGGTTCCAAGTAGCGAGAAGGATTCCACCGAAAGATGTCCTACTTGCTTTCCCATAAGGCTTTAGAACGACTCAGTAGTTCTTTTCCTTGATCACCTGATGAAGATACATCTACATCTACACAATACCCCGCGAGCCACCGCTTGGACGTGTGGCAGGGGGTGTTGGGTCACCAGCCGTGTAAAGGTTTTTTGTAGATGAAATGGTGACATGTAATGTAGGAGTGTATAAGTGGAGCTCAATTTTTATCGTGGTTACTTACTGTTCGCGGAAAAAACGAGTTTTTGTACCTATCTGTTCGACTGAGTATCTCTCTTATTTTATCCCATCTGTCAGACCTAGAGATGTAGTGAGGAGTCGTGATAATATTCCCTATATCGCTCTGAAAAATATCAGTTCTGAATTTATCAAGCAAACTAAGCCTAGCGTGCAGCCTCCGAGTCTCTAGGGGCTCCCACCTTAATCCTTCTAAAAGTTGTGAGACACTATATGTACGCTCGTAGCAGTTTTTAACGAAGCGCGCTGCTTTCCTTTGTATTTTATTATCTTTTTTTGGTTAAATTTATTTGACCAGGGTCCCAAATGCTCCCGGCGTATTCGAGGTGTGGCCTAACCAGAGCGAAGTAGCGCCTCTCTTTGACTTTTTCATCCGAAGACCTTCCTATAATACGTTTAACAAAACCTAGTTTCTTTAATGCTGCGCCACATATGTTCTGTATGTGTAATCCCCACGATATATCAGATGTTAAGGTAATTCCAAGGTATTTTACTGTATTTGAAGATTTTATATTTACTCCACCCACAGTATAGGTATGGCATTTTTGTGATGAATTTCGCAAGAAGTTAACTGTAATGCATTTGCTGATATTTAATTCTAACCCCTACGCCTGGCACCACGAATGAACGTTGTTAAGGTAGTTTTACTATCAGCCACTACATTGTTCCTAGGATGACTGAGATGGAGGATATCATGGAATCAATCACATTCTCACTAGAAAAAGCTCTAATTACTACCTATGGCAAATGTTTCATAATCATAAAGATGTGCTTATTATCTACAACAGAGCACTTCCTAAAAATGCGTTTGTGATTTTATTTAGTAATTTTATCAAAATTATAGACCGCAAAATATTATATTTCTATGAATAAAATCCTTTTAGGTGTAACCATGTGCAAGTCCAAAATTGAACAAATAATTAAAATACCAATTATGTTCTATGAAAATACCAACCATGGTACTTTCGTACCTGAAGATGACGCAGTAGCGTTGAAACTAGTCGTACCAATAAAGAGCACTGTGGATTTAAACATAGTTCGTATTTTCATTATTCATTCATTATATCCCAAAAACCATTGAGATCATACAATTATGTTAGAAAGCCAAAAAATTTGTCTTTTGTTATTTTAAGAAATTTTGCATAACACGCTAACATACTTCGTCAGAATCACAGCCGAAAGCAACACCATTACAGATTGATCAGCCGGTTCACCTCATTTCTACTGTAAAAGTGCACTCGATTTATATAGTAAATCAGTTATTTTTTTCATGATCTTCAGATGTACTGGTATATTATTTACATACATACTTGGTGGCATTGGCATCTATATTCGCCGTCCATTCTTTATAAACACTTTTCTGCGTTTAATAAACTTGAAGAGACAATATTTTTTTAATTCCTTCTATTGAACTCGTTCCGAACTTGCTATTTTCTTTCAAAGCCAAATATCAGTGTGAAAATGTTATGGTAGCAGATTTCTCTTGGAATAGCAAGGAGCTTTCAAGATAAGAATAAAAATTCAAATTCGAAATTAGTTATTCATAACGTAAATATTTAAAGCATAATACCTATTACCATACTAACTAACGCAGGGTATATCATGACCTATCATAAATATCGTGTTTTTCATAACTTTATCTACCGCTATCATGAGAATTTCATACCAATTCACCTCCATTTTTCACTGCTTTACCACATTTTATTCACCGACGGTCAGGACTTTCACCTACAACTTTTAGGTTTCATAGCCTTAAATTTTTTAAGTGTGGTTCGAATGTGGGCATTCTACGACTTAATGCAGCGACGATGTAAGGAAATAATGTATTCCAAACGTTTCTTCCGTAACTCGAAAACCGTACGAGGCATTCTAAGGATCATATACCATTCGTAAGAGGGAAGTCGACTGATGAAACGTTCAGAAAGACTGGGATTTAGAACGTGGTATTTAAGAATTTCTGATAGAGAACTTTTGGGTAAAGTTTTTGTTTTCCGTTTTGAAGAGTGACCAACACTTGAGAGTATTGACGATATTAAGGATAGGAGTAGACTGAGAAATGGAGAAAGGATGAAAAGATACTCGGTTCGAGCATTAAAATATTCCATAAGTATTAGGACCCTCCTTCACTCATGGGCTGGTGGTAACCAATAGATTGTTTTAGGGCCTTAAAAATTCACAGAAGCAAAATACTTCTAAAACTAGCAAAGAGAACGAAAAATAGAACAAGTTTAACTTTTACCAAATGTATGAGCAAATCAACGTAAAACTGAGGCATTGATTGGTAACTGGAGTTTCCATCGTGGAAGGCTGTTGACGTAGAGAGGTAGATCAACAACATGAGAAATATGATAGAAAAGAGCTCGTTTCAGAGGATAATTGTTGAAGCCATTTTGGATGCTGATGTGGAAACAGCTCCCAATGACATAAAAAATAATACTATCGACATCTATTACTAAACCTATGCAAAATAATGGAGTGAACCTCGGCTAAAGCTTGAGCTATCACGTATCAAAATCAATGATCTCCGACTAGTAAAGGTGGTACACTTCCAAATATGCTTTTGGAAGGTTAAACGATGTGCAGGAAAATACTCAACTCGGTCTCCTTGTACAAAGGTGAACTGATCAAATGAACATTGAAAATGCTCATTGCCCATCGAATTGTTGTGTGCCTTTGCCCAAACAAAAGCATATCGACAAATTATTCCCCAATAATGTCATTGTGTCTCGGATGACTATGTAAATAAAGTTGCTATACCTTAGCAAGTATTCTTACGGTTTCAGAATAACGCAAAATTTGTCAGAGAAGAAATTTGTCTTTTACAATATAACAAGCGAACCTAATGAGGGCAAAGGAAATGGAACTGTTACTATCTACCAAAAATCATATATCCTTGATCGATAAACTGAGGCATTGCAAAACTGTGATAAAATAACGGAGCCTTTTTGCACGAGAAGGTCTCGACTCAAACTAAGCCAAACAAATTCAGAAGCGAAAGAAAGGAAAGCAACAAAGAAAAATCCAAGAACCTAAATTTGAGAATGAAAAACGGATTTCGAGATGCGACCAGGAACTTTATAAAAAAACATAGAGAATAATAAACACAATGCGGAAGAGGAGAAGAGCCCTTAAAGGCCCTCTATAGAGGATCGGTAAGAAAAGTTGATCAAAACGGAATTTCATTTCTTTGATCATCATCCAAAAGCTCAATTGATGTGTATCACAAAATCAAGACACTTTAAGAAAATGTATGTAATAGTGAAAGAAATAAGAAACTAAAATTGACTCCGGAAAAATTTATTACCTTAAGCGTTTCTTAGGGGAGATAAAAAATATAAAAAGAGCAGAATATGGGCGAGAGAAACAAAAGAACAATAGAAAATGATTACACAAAATACCGGAATGTCAGCAAGAAGGAAAATTAGCAAGTGTCGAAAGCCTTCGTGAGTGATCCGTATGCCATTCATGCTCTTGGAGGTCAAGTCAAGTTTGCCATCTACCGCAAAGCATCTATTTCAGAATAAAGAGTACCTTTTCTTCATCAGTCTGAAATATCTGTACTTTGTCATTCTATAACAATGAAACAGCACATTTTGATCTCGATGAGTCAGAATTGGTAAAAGCTGTAAGGTCAATTAGGGTGCCGCGTCATATTTAATGGTATAAATAATTTTGCGATTGGCATATCTTTATTAAACAAGGGCTATGTTATCTTATTACGATATATAAAAGTGAAAATTATTTTTAAGTAAATTTTATATACTTAAATTTAAGTAAATTTACTTAAATTTATTAAGTAAATTTAAGTAAATTTTATAGCCAAATGTTCAAATATAACTTTTTATTGCATAAAATAACATCTCAGCACGTGTTAATTGTTCTTGGGCGACGACCGCCCATACAAATGTGTGTCAATTTTGTTAGGCTTGACAAAGGTTCACCATCAGTGCTCTTTAAGGTTCCTCAACATAATCATGTATGTTCAATCTACTCTTGGCCTGTTCTCAACCAACTGATCTCAAACAAATTTCAGTGGAAACACACGGAAAGTAGCCGCAAGACCTCGAATTCCTAGCAAAGGGAAATGACGAGAACATTTAATAGGCAGAAAGATGTTGAGATAAAACAAAAAAAATTTTCAGCAGGGTCATTGACATTTTTGTTTGGTACAAGGATGGTAACGTTATCTTTTGTCATTGAACATCGCACTATCAAATAAGAATGAGTGAAAACTTCCACCTGAACAAACGAAACTCAGTCCGCATATCTGAAGGCCACCTAAGCATATATACTGCGATTCTTCCGAAGGCTGGGCACATCGGCAGTATCATCCGAATTTTCCGGCGATGAAGTGGAAGGCATTAATCGCGCTGGGTTTTCTCGCACCAGTGGCTAAAGGTCCTTAAGCCGCGTTTACACTATGTAGCAAAACCTGCTATATAACTTTTTCTATATGTAGCAGTGTTACATGTAACTAAAGTTATATTGCAAATGCTATATTTTACAGTTTTTCCAAATTGACTCCTGCTACATTTAGCAAAAATAATGCAGCAAAATAGTTTCATAAAAGATATCGAGGAGGAAAGATCTAGTGCTAGCGGCAGCCATTACAGTAATTTTTGCGGCTCACAGATGAAAACAAAGGTTTTGGGGGTATAACATTTGCTATCTGTAGCAAATGTTACATGTAGCCAAAATTCCCTTTGATCTTACCGACTCCGAATAGATAACATAATTTTTGCTACATATAGCAGAAAAAGTTACAAATAGCATCCAAAACTGCAACATATAACATTTCTCCGTTTTGAGTTTTGCTATATGCAGCAATTGTTATAGAACTTTTGATAGATAGCAGGTTTTGCTACATAATGTCAACGCGGCTTTACCAAGGAAAAAGTCTCCTATTTTCCCAATTCTGGTGTTGACTCGGTCAAAATCTTGGTAATGGTCATCGATTACGTTAGAGTATATTAAGTTAACTAAAGGAATTTCACGATTACCTGATGAAGAGGGTAATATTGTCAGCTAATTCATTGGCTATGTGCAAATGACCCTTTACGTCGACGCACCAAATAACCCATCAGTGGCTATGTTTTTACTGAGATGCACGCTAACTTGGAAACAACCACATTTTTATTAGACCACAGTGAATGCTTGAAGAAATACATTCAAGTTTTAGAAGGGAACTCGTACGCTTACATGCCCAGGGTCTGCGGTAAGATGAAGGACGGAAGCTTTGTTTTCGAAGTATAACTTATGATATGGTTGATGAGCCAACCTGCCAAATGATTTTTGAAATTGATTCCATTAAAGAGCGGACAAAGTTTAAAGAAAACATCCAACATGCAACCAACCAATCCTACATAAATCTAGCAAAGCTGATGAATGACTATAGTGGCAAAAGTTTTGTTTTAAGTATATGTTGGTTGATTTTTATGAGAAACGTTGCAATGAACAAGAGAGATATGTATTTGTAAGTACATCTCACTAGCCAAGATACCCATCACGTCAACGTTTTCCCCTGGCTATATTTTTGAGAGCATGAATATACATATGGATTTTTGACTTGTCGCCAAAAACTGTTGCCTAGAATTCCGTAAACAAACAACTTTGTGGATTGTGGCGCCACCTAGTGATGAAAGTCGGCAGTTCATATCTAAATACAGTCGACAGATCGTAAATAAACACGTCTTACCGGCTTTACTTACCAGTACCTAATCATAATGCAGTGAATAAAAATGTAGTACCATACGCGGAATGTAATTGCACACTTTTTTAATATCGTCCGGTCTCCTATTTTGTGTCCCCGTAGACGCATACCCTGTTTTGCAGCCTAGTACGAAGCAAGTTCGGTTTCAAAAAGGCATTCTAAATTCTTCAATTAAGCCGAACGGGCCTAATGCATTTAAGTTCGAATTAGAGTCTGGCAACCTTCGGCGTTTGCTCACGATAGAAGTTTCATACGCCTGTTACACACTTCCAGGAGTAGATATTTCCTCTCTATTCTATTCAAAGCATCAAGTAGTTCATATCTCTTTGATCGCTATTGAACATCCACCGGTCTCACGTTAACAACAATTAACAAAGGCCATTTACGAGTCGACTGAGAAGACTTTTCTCTAAGTAGCGCCAAGGACTGGGTGAACAAAATGTGTAAATTTAGGCAACACGTTTCCTAGGCAACGATTCCAAACATTTGAATCCATTATGTATGTTCATGGTTGAGAGAAATGATTTAAACAATTAGAAAGTTTTATTAGTTGAGATACATATGCCCAGTTACATTCATTCGTTGTTTACTTCACTCTAGAATACAAGATTGCAATTATGAATAGTCTTTATGGGAGGCGTGTAAATTTAAACATTAGAGCCAATATACATTTTTAAAAGAAAATTATCATTTTACGGAAACTAAGAACACAGTATTTTCTCATTAATTATAAATTTTAAATCCTACTTATGAGGCACTAAATAAATGAACGGTGTACATATTATATTTTAATATGGCGCGAATGTGACCAAGTCCATGAAATATCTTAGCGGGCTAAGAGGAGAACGAGGAATGGTAATACCCTGACCACAGAATTTACTGTGAAAAAAAAATTTTATCTAACGCCAAAACTGTTCACAATTATACCTACCGAGAGAACCAAATGCAATAAGCTCAGTTAGTAATTTTTTTACAACTACAAAAATTTGGTTATCATATAATACTGAGGACTTCCTAAAGATGGCAATGTGATTAGAGCTAGTATATCAAAGGTATAGAACACAAAATATTATATATATGTATATAGAGCTAGTATCAAAGGTAAAGAACACAAAATATTATATTATTTAATACATAAAATGTATTCAATTATGTTAGTCAGCAAAAACATTTGTTTGTCATTATTTTAACAATTTTTTGAACCAGCCTCCAAAAATTCTCGGAGAAAGGAACCAGTGCCAAATTACAGCTGAAGATAACACCAAAGAGGTCGGAATGGAGGAATGATGAAATGATAGTCTGAATGAGCAGTACATTATTCCATAAACTTTGGGACAGTCCTTCGCTAATGGGCTGGTTTCACTAATAGATTGTTTCTTGACCTTAAAATTTCTCAGGAGCCAAATATATTTCATATGATGTTAGAGACAAACCTAGCAAGGGTAAGGGAAATGGTACACTCTAAATACATATTTCACAAAACATCAATGCCCAACTGAGGCATTGATTAGAATTCAAGGTTTCCATCGTGGCAGACCGTTAACGTAGAGTGGCAGGTCAACGTCACGAGGATAATGTAAAGGAAAGGAAATCATTTTATTTCCTAATAGTCGAAAACATTCTGGATACAGATGTTGAAACTTCACCCAATGACTGGAAAATTAATATTGACGATATATCTGATTCAACCAATACAAAAATGGAGTAAATCTTGGTTAAACCTCGAGAAATATTACAATAGCGTTCTAAAAATAGTGATCCGTTTTGTACCAGAAGGTCAGACATTAAACTGCCGAGCAAATTGTGAAAAGAAGGAAAGAATAGTAACAAGGAAAAATGCAAGAACCCAGGCTTGGGAATGGATAATGGATTTTAAGTGGCAATAGAAACTTTATCAAAAACGCGGAATACTAGACTCAAGGCAGAGGGTATTAATAGCTCTCTATGGACAACCGAAGAGAATCGACAAGAAAAAACTCATCAAAAGAGCACACATTTCACTTCCTCGATCAAAATCGAAAAACTCAAATGATGTGAATGTAACAATTAAAGACAGACTTACCTATAGGAAATTTTATCAAAAGAGGAACAAACATGAAGCTCCAATGAAGTCAGGGAAAAAATTCACGGACGGATTTTTCAAGGAAAAATTAATTATGAGTAACGTCAAGGAAACTATGAACTACCCACAAAATAATGGACACAAGGTGGAAGAGAGGATTCTCAACTCAATAGATTCCCGAAGAGAATCAATTACAAAAAAATTGCTAACGGATTTTTTGAATTGTTACATTGAAACCGAAAAACGCAAATGACAAGGATTTTATAATTCAAAAAAGACTTAATGGAGATGTACCTGATGGAGTACGAATCCAAAAAAATACATGTAGAATGGAAAGAAGGGAGTTCAGAAAAATGTTTATCCATTTTGTCAAAGATCATAAATGGCCAATGTAAGAGAAAGAATACAACGAGATACAAAAATTGATTTTCAACTTCCTAGACCTGCAAATACGTCTTGCATGCTCTCACATGCAATGATGAGCTACCGCAAAGCCTCATTCTTGAAGCCTCCATTAGATAATCATGGTCGCGAAATCAAGTTTTGGTTTATTCTCATCCAAATGATCTAAGATGAATTTTAGTGAGGCCGCGCTGAAGTTAGCCGCCCGATCTCGCGTTGCCTGCAAAGGAAAATGATCAAGAAAATTTAAGAGGCCATTTAAGACGTTTTCCACTTTTCAGAATATAGTTCATTTTTCATCACGCTCACGGGTTTACGTCATTGGGACATAAGAAGAGAAGCGGATGATTGTGCAGCCTTTCTATTAATTTCGGAAAAGCTGATTAAATATTTCCCAACGCCTCCAAATGTTTGCCTCCGATAAATATGAACACGAAGTGACGGTTAAGTTTTCAACAAAGTTTGAAACTACTCAGCTCCTCTAAATTAGCTGTTCCCCACCGAGCCCTATTTCAAGTAAAAGTTACTCGCAGAGCCCCGAGGGATATATAGTCTTTAATGTCTATTAATGCTCCATCAAACATATTGCACCCTATACCATTGGGAAAGCGTGATAAAGAAATCACATAGCCATCGTTAAGGAGTTACTCAACTGTTAACCACCACAGAACAAAATGACTTTCCCAAATCCGCAAGTTAAAACTTTCTGACTCAATTACACCAGATAAGAACGAAAAAAAAGATAATGAGAGCCTTAAAAACAAAAAAACGTCTAGTAAAGGCTCAAATGTCGCAGAGCTTATTAAATAAGCTCTGCGACATTTGAGCGACAAAAGCCTCTTCCAACAGATCTGGAACACAGGAAATATCCTGAACGAATAGAGGGACGTGATCATCCACCCGCTACACAAAAAAGGAGACAAAACCAACGTCTATAAAGACATGAGGCATTTCACTTTCACCACTAGCGTCTAAGACACTATCTCCAAAGCATTGCAGTATAGAATATAAAAGCAAAAAGATCAGCAACTAGAAAAGTAAAGGATGGGAAAGGACGATTGTCATCTGAAAATTGGCACCATTAAAGAAAGTCCGTATAATTTGGACCATTGGTCCAAAATACATGCTCCAGGGTGGACCGAATAACACGAAGACGCACAAAAGCACTTATGATGGAATTTCACAGTAACAATCTCAGGTACGCTTACGAGATTCTCTACACACTTCCATTGATGAATTACGATGAACGAACAGCAATGCCTGAATTTAAACTCGTAAAAGTAACTTAGCTCTCCACTGTTAGCCCAGGGGAAACAAGTACATCGAAAACCCAAGACCTGGTTATTGTGGCCTTAGGCTTCAAGCACTCGAGGTTGATTAATGAAATTTTATAGTCAATGCCGTTTAAAACAGAGCCTCGAATGGCGTTGTATCGTATATGTTACCAGACCTTCTGGATACAATGTAAAGCTATCGGCCCAAATTACACGGACATCCTCCAGCAATTGTCATCTTCCTCCGATAAATCCCCACCTGCATATTTATTTACGAAAATATCACAATTTTATCAAGTATATTAGACATTTTGGACAATTTTTCATTTAAATAGTGGCGAAATACCTCCCCTCCCCATTGATTTCGCTGTAGCAGACGTGACGCTAATGGGGATAGGACTGTATGCGCCGAGTAGTTCAATGTTTCTCCGCGGCCTCAAGTAAAGCAAAAAAAACGAAGTATAATATCGAAGGGAGATCGGAACAATGAAAGTTTGGGACGGGGAGAGTCATGGCCCCCTGTAAAGTGGGCCATGGGAGAGCAGCAAGGAACAGATGCTCAAAAAATCTACAACGCGCCAAAACCATGAGCTCGGGCTTCCAGCAAAGGCCATACTGTTCCCATAGTAATTAATACACCGATTTCGATGCACTAGAATTGGAGAAACGAATTTTTTGCGAGGAAAAATCACCAGAAACCCTTGAAAAATAAACTACAAAGATGACTACTATCATAAATGCAGAAAAAGGCAGTTATCACAGGAATACTATTACTCCGTGAGCCAAACAAACGGCCGGAGTGTCACTGGCGCGATCTAGTGTAGGAAACAAATGAAGTTATGAAGGAGGTCATGTTTCCGTCTTTGTATTGTATTAAAAGTACTAATGTTATCCAATTTCTGATGGGATAGTTCCGTTGAAGTCACACAATGAGTAGGGTCTGGAATGACTTGAAAAGAAGCAGTGACGAAAATTCTGCTATTTAAGCGTGTAGGTACATTTTTGTTTATTGACCTTTATCTGATAACTCCATAGCCTTTGTTTCTATTTATAATTTATATGTTGTATTTTTGACTACTTCCTTTTACAAACAATCTTATTCTGTTCTTTTCCAAAAAGACTTCTTCATGCTGGTATTTTATTTTGATGCATGTGAAGTTTTTTTATGAAGCCATATTTGTGTTAAAAATTATTCATATTTTTTCTTAGTGTGATCTATGTTAATTTCGATACAATATATGGTTTAGTGGCAGCAAGCCTGTTTATAAAATATATTATTATTGTAACAACACACGTACAGAAGAAAGAGTGATTTATTGTCTATTTGCCAAGAATAAATTCGACGGAAAAAATTCGTTTCATACCATTCATTTAGATTAACATCAGATCTAATTTCTGGGGAATTTTTCGAATCGCAAGCCAATTTGAAATTGATATATGTCAGATACATAATGCAAAACCTCAAATAAGAAGACGACGGCCATTCGATACATAGATGAATTTTGCCGATGAAAATTGAGGGAGTGGTGAGTACTTTCATTAACGTCGAAATATCGACTACTTGGTGTGACATCACAGCGTTGTAAGAGTGATTTTGCGAAGATGGAAAGTCTCTACGAGTGTAACGATGGCTCAGCAAATGGACATGAATTTTCAGAGTTCTGACGCTCATCAAGTGTATCTAATGAAATTTGTGATGACAATGTGTTGCATTTACATTGTCATCTTCAAAAATTATGTAAGTTATTCGATTTCACTGGTTAGGATATTCTCGTCAGACATTGAATAAATTAGACAAACGTATGGTTTGTCATGCATTGTTTCTTAACCTATTAAGACATTAAATAAAGATACATAAAGAAAGGTACTTGCTCGTGAAGGCTTAGAAAAGTGGTGTTTTTTTATTTTTTCGTGGAAGCCATTTTTGTTGTGTAATTCCTTATTGTAAGCATAAAATACGTTGAACTGTTACGAGCTAACGTTATTAGTTTAATTTTAATTCTTCTTTCTACGTTTTAGTGAGATTACTGCTCAGATTACGGAGGTGCTCATGCTCATAATGAATCCTATTTCATAGATTAGCGCACATATTTAGTATCGCTAACTTACTTTAACGGTATAGATCATTTTTCTTACACTATCTGAAAGTTGCAGACACAGCCAACAGAACTCGTGACATAATTTTAGCCACACAATACTATTCTTTACCTTATTTATCGAGAAATACCGGTGTCAATGTCGTACTAACTCGATGCCCTATTCATATTAAACATAGGTAAATTTTTATTTGATAAAAATATACGTAGAAGCACTATATTCCGTCTCCTAATAAAACAGCGAACTAATATGGTGAAGGTGGAAATATTCGATAAACGCAGAAAAATCATTTAAATCCTTGCTTACCTCAAGCAAGGATTTCCTACGTCATATTATTGAGCGGCAGGTAATTACATTGGTGCTGTTACTAAAACTTTTTAAGTGCTCCTGATATTATGGAAGGCAAGCATAAGAGCTGAAGCTACTAAGTAAGATTTACCACGGCACTATGACTTTTTTTTAAAGACAACCAATGATTCATTGAGGCAATAAATATTTTTTCGCCATTAATAACTAATCTGTGTGGTTGATTAAGTATCAAACGATGCGGTAACGAAATTACAAAATTTTTCAACCATATCGTCTACATTTTCGTTAGATACAAGACATATATAACGGCGGGCTCTTTATTGGACCAAGTCAATGGCAAAAACAAATAAAGGTGAGTAAAAACTCCACCTGAATAAATGAAACTCAGTCTGCGATTCTGAAGGACACCGCATGAATATATAAACTACGATTCATCCGCTGGGTGCCCTCAATACATCGGCGGTATCACCCGAGTACAATCAAGTGTCTTGTGATGAAGTGGATTACGTTATTCGCCCTGGCTTCTCTCCCACTAATGGCTCAAGGTATTGAGATAAACCTCTTAATTAAAACGTATTAGTGCCGCATATCTTGCCGTGGTAAAACTAAAAGATTCATTCGCGTCAACATCTTCAACTCAAGGTGCGAGCGACAGGGGGAGTAAGGACGCAAGTATTGAAAATGGAAGGGCAAAAGAAAAAGAATTTGAACGAGATGAAAGTGAACTGTGTGTTCAAGAAGTGTCTTAGTGTCTCGCTTTGCTTATGCTACGATCACGAATGGCCCATGGAAAGACGTGATGTTTGAAATCATGAATATACATTTTGGATTCAAAGGTTCGGTCCCACTGTAGAGATTACCCTGCCTCCTCCCATTTCCGCCGAATTAGTTTTCCTATATGTCGTAAGCAAACTTCATCGATGGCAGCGTGGGCATGATCGACGAGTGATGAAAATAATTTCAGCGCTGATATCGACTAAGTTATTTCCGTCAACTGATAATTGACCGCAGTTGGTAGAAGTTAACAACAGCCAGAGATAGCGATTTCTCAGCAGTTAAAGAAACGCTCTACGTTGAGTTATAAAAAATTTGGCTGTTTATTTCTGATAATAATTTTTTATGGCCGCTGTTGGTAGAAGTTAACGAGAGCCAGAGATTGTGATTTCTTCGCAGTAAAGAGATGCGCACTACGTTGAGTATGGCTGTTTATTTTTGACATTTCAGAGTAACTTTATGAATATTTTTACTTGTTGATGTACCAAAGTGGCGGCGCAACAAACGACAATGCTAAGCGTTTTCGTCGCGGGTGGAATACATGGCAAGGCGGGAGATAATCATCCATGAATGGTACCAAAGATTTTGAAGAGTACATCTTTTAATTTTCCGTTTCAACCATTTCTAGATACATGGTGCAGGGCTTATGTTATATCATTCATGTCACTAAAACACACTCTTCATCTAAATTTTCAAGCAATATTGTCCTAATGTGTCCTCGATTAGTCTCGGCGACCACATACTCCCACCGATTGTGTAACATTCCTTATTCATTTGCAGCACTTTTAAACGAAGGACAACAGAGCGCTTTTCCATATTTGTGAATGCTAATGAATCATGTATTAGTTCCATGGTTTTATAAACATAGCATATTTAGTCTTTGTGTGCGTCATGATAAATACTTCAACCCTTAAAACTGATAATTTTGATCTCCGTACAACCAACCTCTATGGAAATCCTCACAAATTTAGAAAACAAACAAAGTAGATACGTACTTATACTATATTCTCGTACGCAAGTGTCAACGCTTATTTTTATTTCAACATACTCGCCCAACACCAAAGAAAGGCCAGAGAGTCTATTTCCTTTTTTAGTGTATTTACCTCAAAACGTCCATTTCTATTGAAGGTGTATCGTCGAAGGAGGATTTTGGTGAACGGGAAGGCCGTATAATCCGTGGGAAGCCGACCAGTATAGATGAGCTCCCATTTATGGTAAGTCATTTTATTTTTTTATTTTAAGTGCATCTGAGGAGGGAAAGAATAATAGCCTCCAACCACTCTTGCAAATATAAACACTTCGAGATTAAGATTTATTTCTTGTTCAAGGTGAGCATTATTAGGCATTCACACCAGTTGGTTTGCGGTGGAAGTATTATTGGCGAGGAGTGGGTGCTTACAGCTGCACACTGTACCTTGTGAGTATCTTTCGCCAATTGGATGTCCCAGTGATTTTCCCTTGAACCAATTATTGAAACCATATGATGCTCAGGGCACGAAATAATGTGTTACAATTTTTATTTTATGCGTCGCTTACGCTATTCAGAGCAGATTAACGATTGCGTTTAATGTAGCCTCCCTCAATCAACAGTTCGAGCCGTCCTATGCCGGTATTCATGGAAATTCCTCCCCGTTAAATCTAAATCCACGGCCCTATCCGAGTGCTTCACTAACATTGGCGTGAATCAGACCACTATTTTGAATCGTGCTCCGATAATGCCGTAAAAATGGTGTCCCTGAACGTTCAGACTCGTTACGAAAGTCTCGATGGGTTGACTCCTGAAAAAATTAATAGCCATTGGGAAAAGGTTTTGAAAAATCGACGGGTGTCGTCTCAGTAATTCCATAAATAGTAAGTTCAGATAAAAATTATATCTTGATTATGATGTGGACTTAAATAATTCTGGCCTAAGGTAAACTTCGCACGCAGCTTTTAATCTGGGAAGAATTACAGAGAATAATACATAAAAAATACTTTAACTGCATCAAGCACACCCGTGAAAAGTGACATTTTGGTTTTTAGAGATGGTATATTAGAATTGTGGGGATTGGAAACACAGCCTCCACGACACAAATGCAATGAAAAATATGCTAAAGCGCCAAATCCATGGAATAAAAGACATGCTCAAAGGTTTTTTTTAGCATCACTTTGCATTCAGAATTTCCTTTCCTTTGGATGAAATCTGCATCCGCTTTCTTTTGTAAATCGAAAATTGACAGGAAAATTGCTTACATGGGTGACTACTTGATTCCTATTCGCGTAACCAAGGAGTATTGCAGTAGATGTTAGTTATTGGTTATGGTTTTATTTCAGTTTCAATGAATATGGATTAGAAACATGGAAAATAGAAAACGAGAGAAATAAAAGGAAAGTGCGAACATTTGAAAATGAGAAACAATTTTTATACAACCCTTGAATTGGCGACTATGTATGGTGTTTATGTATGCTGAGGCAAATTTGTATAAAACTTTGCGAAGATATTTAACCTGAAATGAGGCTGAAATATATTTTACGGAAAAACAGTATAAGAAAGAAGTAACAATGAAATACCAAAAAAGGCACGATTGCCACCAAATTAAAGGTAATGAGAAAGAAAGAAAAAATAGATTTAAATTTTATCAGCAGCGATGGACATTTATGTAAGTGCTGGGTGAATAAACCAGCAACTGCAAGCAACAAATTAAAATCCAAGAAATTGTAGCTAAGCATAACCGTAACACAGCCACACGGGCAGGGAAACTGGAGCTGAAAAGGATAAACCGTAAGATTCAGCTTCCATTTACCGCAGCATAGCACAGAGCCCAACAGTAGTTGGCAGCTGAACGATAAGAAAACTAAACTTTTGTTTGCGACAGTTATCGGAATCAGTTGTCTGAGCGAAACAGTTGCAGTTGCAGCCGTTTCGCTCCGACAACACTTAATTCCTCCACCTCAGAGGTCAGAACCAGCCGAGGCCTCTTCCACCGCCAATTTCAACGTTCATAAGTCTACGGCCATGTCAGCGGGGCCTGCCACCTTGGATACGGGTAAATGACATCACATATCGTGTCTAGCTCCATGGGTATCCTTAATGTTTGAACTATTTCCTTCAGCAAGATTTCCTTCATATAGCCAATCTATACATTAATAAGTCTTAATTTTCATTACAGTTATCCACAGCAAGAAATTGAGTAGAGTTACAAGTAATATAACAATATCTATGAAATCCATATCGGCTCATACATTACAAGAGTAAATTTATTTTCATTAAAATCCAAAAAGTATTACCAATCACAGACATTATATTAGGAACACAGTGTCCCCAATGAAAGACAATATTTTCTTAGTTTCCGTCCGATGTAGAGGAGTTCTACTAGAGTAGAAATAAAAATGATCAACAGTATGAAAATATTATATCAGGTGACCCATAAAATGGTTTAATATTATCACTCCGTCCCTATTCAATTTGTCAAGTTGAATCAGGTCAAGTCATTCCAGTAATAATCAAGAAACTTACCATAGGTAAGTAGGTAGGAGATACTTACTTTTGTGAAAAATGTCTGAGCTAGCACTGGAGGAATGCTATCAGCCTGGGTTTCAAATTGTTCATCTCATTTATATTGCATGCAAAAGAAATACTCCATTGAAAGATTTGACGATACGTGCTGGGAGTACAAGATGGGACATAGGAGGCTGCCGGCACAGAGTAGTTGGAATAATGTTGCATCCAGGTTTTGGAGTAAAGGACTCAGGAGCGGTGTTCAATGACACCGCCCTCTTCAAGGTATCCATGATTACGGTAATGATAGCGTTAAACCTGAATTAAACTTTGAGATATGATCTATTGCCCTAATACCCACTTTTTTCCAGGTTTTTCCACCGTTCAAACTGAACGGCAAAACTGTGAGCCCAGTACGTTTGGCAGAAGAGGACTCAGTAACTTTGGATGGCGACAGAGCAACTATTGCAGGATGGGGCCTCATATGGGTATGGACTTTCCATTAGACCACTAGTTGACTTTACCCACTGCTACCACACATAAACGGAAGAAAAAAATATTATTTTCTCAAACTAAGCAGTTCATTTTTTTGAGAAATTTTTTAATTGACATATCTAATAATAAAGTCTCTTTTCGAGGAGAATTTGTATTAGTTTATAACTTTGAATTCCACTTCAAATACATATACTACATAGAGTGTGATTCCTATTGCCATATTGATAGAAAATTGACATTTAATTGAATGGTTAGCTATGGCTCCTAAAATATTTTGACCTTTCACACAGAATGATAACTATTCAAATTCTCTGAAAAAATTATGCAGAGGGAAATTTAATATTTTACTTCATGCTATCCTCTTCAATATTTTTACTGAACTTAAACTTATGCATAAATATAGTGCGGTACGGAAGAAGTAAAAGGGACATTAAACGAAGAATAGCTCAAGGTAAGAAGGCGTTCATGGAAAAAAGACAGCTGCTGCCTTCAAAGAAGATTGGACGACAAACTAAGAAACAGTATGGGAAAAAAATTCGAGTCGAGAGAGGCACTCCATAGATCGGAAGCATGGACAATTGATAATGCTGACCAGAACATGTCAGAGGCCTTTGAAACCTGGGACTGGAGGAGGAAGCTGAAGATGAAATGGACGGACAAAATATGAACTGATGAAGTTTATAGAGGAGTAGAAGAAGAAAGGACCATAAGAAACCCTACACAGAAAACAAGACACAGATGGATTGGATACACTCTAAGACACGATGGATTTGTGAAGAAAGTAATTGATGACAAAACAGAGGGAATAGTCCCCTGAGGAGGATCTAGGAATACGTTCATGGACCAAATAGAGGAAAATACATAAGAAGAACTTCCAGGAAGTAAGGGAACTAACATTGAATAGGAAAGGGTAGAGGGCTGAAGGCAACCAATCTTAAGATTGAACGACCATTGATGACATACATACATATACACCATCATTTATTACCCTTCACTGTAGGAAAAGTCAATGGAACTTTATTTTCGAAGAACGTCAAGGAAACGCATTTTTTTAGAATTCCTCCACAATGACCGATTCCTACATACATACTTCGCCTTTGCCATTTACGTGTTACGCTTTACTTAAACTCTTTTGTTCTTAAGATTCATAGTTTCCCTTTTCGAAAGGGACTTCTTTATCACATTACCATGCTCTCATTTAATCTTCATGAAACTTTTTATTTTCCAATGATCATTGTGGTTTATTCGAAATTAATGAAGTTTTCAAATCCTTTGCAGAAATATGGCTTAAGAACTCAACACCTTCGCCAACAAAATGTACCAATTGTGAGCCGATCAGAGTGTTCGGTTCATATTCACATAGATGATGACCAAATATGTGCTGGCTATAGTTCGGGTGGCATTGATTCCTGCCAGGTAAAAATTTATGTTCAATATCCTATGTAAAAATGAATGCGAACAAGTTTTGATGATTCAAATGCAAAAAATTGTTGCATTGAATACGGCTCATAATTGTCAGTTTTCGAGGAATTTTGCTTGATGTTTTCAGGGAGATTCAGGAGGACCTCTTTTGATCAACGGAACTCAGCACGGAATTATATCATGGGGGAATGGATGTGGAGAACCTGGTCTTCCAGGAGTGTATGCAGAGGTCGCAGCATTTAGATCATGGATTAGAAGAACTTCAGGAATTTGAGAGGAAATGACCACACGTTTGGGATTCCATTTCAAAAATATTACAATACAACTATCTGAACTTGGGATCGAGTCCATCTTCTGCTTTATCCACCAAATTCCTCATTCACCCAATACTGATTTCATTATTTTCTTCCAAACGACGACCCACAAGAGTTCCTTTTTATATAAAATGCGTTAATTTAAAGGCGTAATTTGACTGATCAACCAATTTAGACGGTCAACAACCAATATTAATCATTGAAATGTACTAAGTCCGGATACAATTTTACGATGGAAATCGTAGGTTAAAGGATTTCAAATTTAAATTATTTAAAGAATATTTTTGCAGAATTGATAATTTACGGAAATAAAAGAATTGTCATAAAAAATCAAAGTTTCAGCCGTAGTTGGATTTTGCAATGCAATGCAATTCTTTTTCAAGTTCAAGGAGGAATATCGATACTTTTAGCAGTTCTAAAAATCGCGAAAAATCATGTTCCGCATATTTAAACAGCATTTTTTATTTTGAAGGTAATAAAAAGCTGTTTTGGAAGTGGGTAAAAAGGGCTAAGATTGGTGAAGGTAGGGGAATGAATGCGGTAAAGAACAAAAGTGGAGATATCATGTGGGACAGGAGCAATATCAGGGACTGTTGGGGGAGTATTTTGAAAAAATTGTACAATAATATTGCAGGCGTTGAGGATGAGCCTTGTGAAGTGGTATGTGAGAATGTGATGATGGAAAAGGAGAAGTTGAGAAGGAGGTCACAGCGGCTGTGAGAATATTGAAAAATGGGAAGGCTGCAGGCATAGATGGGATATCCAGTGAAATGTTGAAGTGTGGGTGTAAATTACTAATTTGTAGGCTGCGTGAACTATACACTTTATACTTACAGGTTTCTGTTGTTCCAGCGGATTGGAAGAATGCTATCATCGTTCCGTTGTACAAAGGGAAGAGAGGAAAGACCGAATGTAATAATTATCGGGCCATTAGTTTATTGAGTATCCCGGGAAAAGTGTTCAGTAAAATATTAATCGAAAGAGTGAGGAATATTACTTCCGACAGAATATGGGGTGTGCAGTGTGGGTTTATGCCTGGGAGAGGATGTAGTAACCAGCTTTTTGCACTTCAGCAAGTGATAGAAAAATGTATGAGTGTCCGAAAGATAGTGTACTGTGCGTTTGTCGATTTAGAGAAGGCATATGACAGAGTAAATAGAAAGAAGTAGTGGATGGTTTTGAGAGACTATGGAGTGAATGGGCAGTTATTGAATGTTATGATGGCGATGTATGACAATAGTAAGGCAAGTGTATGAGTTAACGGGGTTCTGAGTGATTGGTTTGTAAGAAATCAGGGTGTAAAGCAAGGGTGCGTAATGTCTCCATGGCTGTTTGATGTATTTATGGATAAATGTGTTAGAGACGCATGTAGTGAAAACGACGGTGTTTTGATTGGAAATGTAAACGTGCGAGTTCTTCTATATGCGGATGATGCTGTTTAGATCTCAGACAGTCAACAGGGATTACAGAAGCTCCTAGATAAGTTTTGTGAATCAACGGAGAGAATGGAATGGAAGGTAAATGCGTGCAAGACTAAAGTAGTAGTTTTTAGTAAGAAGAATGGGGAGAATAACTGTATGATGAGGGTGAATGGTGAAGTAATTGAACAGGTGGATGGTTCTGTGTACTTAGGTAAGATGTATGCGAAAGATGGAAGAATAGATGAGGAGATAAAGATACGTGCGAATGCTGGAAGGAAAGTTGTAGGTAGCATGTGGAGCATATCAAGGAATGAGGGCTAGTCTAAGGAAGCGAAAATTTCCGTTTACAAAAGTGTACTTCTTCCCACTTTGCTAATGGTAGTGAAACATGGGTATGTCAGGATAAACAAAAGAGTAGACTAAACGCCGTGGGCATGAGTTATCTGAGGAGTATTTGCGGCAAAAGTAGGATGGATAGGGTCAGGAATGAGTGGGTCATGAATGAATGTGGGTTAAATGCTCCTGTAATGGACGTCTATGAAAGTAGTGTACTTCGCTGGTTTGGCCATGTTGAGAGAATGGATGAGAGTCGAATAACGAAACAGATATATGAAAGTAGAATGAATGGTGTGAGAGGTAGAGGTAGGCCGAGAAAGTTGTGGTTGAATGTGATTGAGGAAATTCTTACGAGGAGGAATATTAGGAGTCTTAAAAACAGGAGGGCGTGTATGAAACAGTGTATGGGGGTAAATGAGGCAAAGGAGGTTTGCAAGAATAGGTCAGTATGGAGGAAATTATTGAAGCAGAGTTAGGTGTACAATTATGTATTAATGAGTGAAACATTTTGACTGTGCCTACCCCGGAAGGGAACGGCGTGATCCGGTTGATGTGATGATGTATGTATTTTTCATTGATGGAATGCGATCAAGACTCATTATAATCTTGTGGTATCATGACAGTACATGGAAATGCTGTTATATTATCATAACATCAATCTGTAGGGAAATTCCTGCAGAAAATAACCAGCGTAACTGTTCACTATAACTTAAATATCTGAGCGACTCGGGGGAAATGGGGAGGTTAGGCTCTACGGCTCCTGTCTAGTCAATGACAAAGTATATGTGATGAGCCAGAGCGACGCCTCGGAATATATCAGTAGCTGCAAGGCATGGAGTATAGAATACCTTTCTTCCTACCTCCCAAAGATTATATACTACCTCCCATCCGTCTAGATTCCTGGTTCGCACTTCAGTAGAGCTGTGCGCCAATGGAAAATCTATCGGCGGCGGACGCCGGTTGGCGACGGGCCGGCGGCGCGCCGATCCGCTGCTTTTACCTACGGCGCGCCGTCCATCCGGCGATTCATCCGGTTCGATTATACGGGCTTTTATATCATCATTTTATTCTCTCATTTCACAAGATCGATTAAGACGGCATCAAGCGGGAAACTCAAGATAATCCACTCATGCGGGACTAAAGATTTCAGCCCAGTGATATCCACGCTGAAAGGAGAGTGGACTCGTGGCTCATGACCCAAAAGAAATGGTGACTTTTCTATTTCCTCTTGCAGAGATTTGATTAAAATACCATTTTCATCAGTACATCAAAATCGGCCACAAGAGCTGCTTTTTATTTCATTAAATATTACCCTTAAACTCTTCTTGCGGACTAAAACCTTGACGTGATGGAGGGTCTTGCGCTTTCCAATGACCACAAGAGCTGAACAGGCGGGAACAATTAATTTCCCTCCCGGTTTCCCATGACAGGTAGGTCGAAAGATAGCAGCCAGACAAAAGGTAGTCCCGTGATGATGTCATGTGAAAAACAGAGTTGGGAAGCGCGGGTGGGAGTCCCTCCTAACTATCAACTACCCAGAAAATGAATGTCAATCAAAGAGAAATGAATCCTGGCAACTACGGGACGCCGCTCAATTGGGCGCGTGACGGGATCGGCAGTAGGGAAGGTTAGGAAGGGAAGGGAACTAGGTCATCATCTCACAAAATTCTTTCACAGCAACGTCACCACAGGATATAAGGACTTCGAGAGATAAGAAGACAAAGAAGAAGAGGAGGCGGAAGGTACCGATAAAAATGGCGTTAGGACAATGATGAGGTCTGGGAAGCTAGAAAATATTAAACAGGAAATGGAGAAATGGAACATAGATGCCTTGAGGCTGTGTGAGATGAGATGGAAGGATAGCGGGGACTATTGGAGTGATAGAAACTGGCTATTTATAATGGTAGGAGAAAGACTCAACATGGTGTAGATGAAGTATTGAACCCAAAATTGGGTATGAGAGTAGTAATTTTTGGACAGGTGAGCGACGCGATACTCTTGGTAGATATTTAAAGCACGCCCAACCAATCTCGTATTTATCCAGGTATACATGCAATCATAAGCAATCATAGGGAGGAAGAGTTGGATGGTGTGTATGAACAGATAGAGGAGATAATCAGAGAAGTCCCAGGCAAGAAAAATCTAATAGCAGTGGGCAACTGGGACGCAGTGGTGGGGGAAGGGAGATGTGGGTTTGAAGTGGTAGGGTATGGATCAGGAAGGAGATTTGATTGCGGAGGAAAGCAGTTGAATTTTTTGGGAGAAATAAATTAGCAATAACAAACTCTTGGTTTAAACATCATCTGAGGCGGAGGTAAACACGAAAAATGTCTGGAGACACTGGGAGATACCAAATTTATTACATCATGAGTAGGCAAAGATTCAGGAACAGTGCCAAGAACTCGCGGAGCTATCCGGGGGCAGATGCAGACTCGCGTGATAGTTAAAATATGATGCGATGTTATATCAAAAGGCTAAGTAAAGTAGGAGTATAAAGAGCTGGAATTTGGAAGCTTTGAAAGGAAAGAAGAGGGGATTTCAGGACCTAGTGGAAGGGAACATAGGTGAATCAAAGTAAATAGGAACAATCGAGGAAAAACGGAAGAATATAAAAACAGGAATAGTAAGAGCGGCGAAAAAGAATAGGATCCGTGGAAACAAGGGGGGTAAAGAAAGAGTGGATAACGTAAGAAATGATAAGGTAAATGGAAGAGAGAAGGAAATGGAAAAACGATAACATCAACCGCACTAAGACGAAGCACAAGGAGCTAAATTATCAACTCCAGCGAATAGCCAATCGGGCAAAGGGAAACTGGTGGAAAAGGCAATGCAAAGAAATGGAAAAGGTGAAAAAAGAAGGGAAAGTGGGCAGGCTTACACGGGTTTAAAGAGTGTTTGACGCTGAAGTAAAACTGCTATCGGACGGTAAGTGAGGGCAAACAGTACCACAAATGAAGGACGAAAAAGGTAGGATATTAATCGAGCAAGAAAATATTCAAGATAGGTGGAGTGAATACGTGAAGGACCTATATGACAGCGATAGTGGTCCAACTAATTTAGACGTGAAGGATGAGGGAACACTGGATGAGGATAACCTCGAACCGATGATACGCGACAGTGAAATAGAGAAAGCATTGAAAGAAATGAAGGCAAGAAAAGCTGCGGGAGTATATAAGCATACCTTCCTGGTTGCTTGAGACTTTAGGAAAAAAAGGTAGGCAAGCTTTTTCCGAGCTTATTCGTAGGATCTACGAGGTAGGAGGATGGGTAGAGGACTTCGTGAAAAGACCTGATTCCTATCCCGAAGAAGAAAGCGTCAGAATGCGAGGACAATAGAGCAATCAGTTTGACTTCACACGCAGCTAAAGTTTTCCTTAGAATAATCAATAAAAGGTTGGAGAGTTAGGCCAGTTACTACTTGAGCGATGACCAATTTGGGTTCCGGAAGGGAGGGTCAGCTCGGGATGCAGTTGCAGTGATAACACTTATAGAAAGAAACAAATAGTATAACCGGGATGTTAACGTTTGCTTTGTCTATTTCTAAAAGTCGTTTAACATAGTGAATAGGGAACAACTAACGGAGATACTCAAGAAAATGGGGATAGATTGGTGAGACAGGAGACTAATACGAAACATACATTTATAGGTCGCGGGGTAAGGAAAGGGTGCCCATTGTCGCGACTGCTTTTTGGCACTTGTGCTGGGGAAATGGAAAGGGAGGCATGGGAATAACTTGAGGAGGGAATCAAAGTAGGAAGGCATTTGATAAAACCGGTTAGATTCGCGGACGATCAGGCATTGGTTAGTGGATCTTCGTACGGACTGCAAGCTTTGGGAGATGCTTTAGAAATGCAGTGCGGGATATTCGGAATGAAGAAAAATCATAAGAAAACAAAAGTAATGAGATTCTCCAGAATAATGGAAGCGAAGCTTGTGATTAAAGTTGGAGGACACAAACTAGAACAAGTAGAACAGTTTAATTACTTAAGTAGCACGCTAGAGGAAAACGGGCATAGTAGCAAAGACATACGGAAGAGAATAGCGCTAGCTAAGGGGGCGTTTAGTAATAGAAGAGAGTTGATGACAGGGACAATGGGTAAGTATGTGAAGAAGAGGCTGGTGAAGAGCTTGATATGGAGTGTAGCATTGTATGGGACAGAAACGTGGACCCTGAGAAAGGAGGACAAGAATAGGCTGCAAGTATTTGAGATGTGGGTGTGGAGAAGGATGGAGAAGGTTGGTGGACGGAAAGAAAACGAGGAAGTGCTTGAGATGGTGGACGAGGAAAGGAAACTTCTGAATGAAATTATGGATAGGCAGGGTAGATGGCTGAAGGATGTAATAAAGGGTGATGGGTTGCTGAAGAGTGTGATATAGGAAAGAATTTTGGGCAAGCGGGGTAGGGGAAGAAAGAAAATAGGTTTCAAGGACGAGATGAAGAAGGGTAGATCTTATGCAGAGGCGAAAAAGGATATGCTAGAGGGAGATAGGTCCCGGAGTGTGTAAAAGACAGGGAGGAGATTCTCCGACTTTCAACTAAACCCACTTCTTACCGGTAGAATAGATTTTTTTAATGCCTTTAAAACGTCATAAACAAAGCCGAAATATAGTCGCAGAGGTCACCCACCGGCTGCTTGGAGGTATCGGACTAGAGATGCTGAGGGGGACAAAGGGTCCAGGACTCCGAGCTCGGGGACAGTCAAAATGAGGCCCCACGCTGGCGGATGACCCTTCAAGAAAAATCTGCGTATGTTAACCTTATGCGGACCCCGTTCAGTACCCTAAAGCCTCATTTTGGCTGAGTTACAGATAAGTACTTTAACTCATGGAGTGGAACACAAATATTTTCTTACTGTGTATAATTAAGATTTTGATATAACAACAAATTTTACTATTCCAACTATAGAGGATGTAAAATAATGTTCGCAAAAATCATAAAATGCGATTTTTAAAAATTCAAATACCCTGGAGAGATAAAACAGTATCTTTGTATACTAGGTGGTATGTTTCAATAGATATATTTATAGAAAGAGAGAGAGAGAGAGAAAATGGAGAGGGCCTGGAAGCGAACAAACTCTTGAACAGCTTGAAAGGTTATCTTGAGATCTTTGAAGATCATCCTATCAATGGTTTGTAAATGATAACGTAAGATGCACTGATAACTGTCGCTATTAAGGGAAGACTATGTATACTGCTGCACGGATATCCGCGTAACTGTGTTGAGTAATGTTATACAAAATTTAAAAAATAAAATGATAAGGAATCAGCAATAAGTGTATATAAATATGGTTTCCAAAAAAAGGCTGAAATGTAGCGGAAATATAGGGCAATGGTTTGTAAATGGCCACGTAAGACGGCGTCGCCGACATGGAGGACGGTGCCGACGTCATTAGATCCATCGGCGACAGCGGGGCGGCGGCGCACTGGTCTACGCTTCGGTTTCTTGTGCGCTGTGTTGCTAAAAGAAACTCTTTCGCTCTCGTCCATTCATTATCTGGGCAGTTCATATGGCAACCTCTACTTGAAGTCGCCTCCACAGAGAGGACCTCCCCTCCCCCAACCAGCGAAGATGCTCGGACCCCTCAGACCGTCGGAAAAGCACTTGAGCCTCGGCCGTAAAGATATTTGAACTCTCGTACGATACCTCTCATTTACTCCACTTAGCGAATGTGGACACTGTAGTTGCCCTTCCAACGGGATAAATGTCGCATCTTCATTTTATATAAGATAAAACCAATATTTGATTGAATATCACCATTTAATCAAATGAATGTCTGCATCTATCAACAATTTTCCGTTGTTTTATTAACAACGGTATTCTCACTTCCTTAAATATTTAAACCAGTCGTTTTTTTCCTTCTTCGATGGAAAACACTGCTAGTATCTGCCTAGACATGGCGGAATGTGATCCAATTCTCTTCTGGACAAGCTATTGGGGAGCCCGGCAGTTTGTTAACAGCTGCTAAGTGAATTGACGCTAAGCACTTATGAAAATTGCCGGCTTTGAATACAGAAGTTTTTCCCCATCGCCACTCAATTTGAAAACAAAAGTTTACCCGCAGAAACAGATTTCATAGCATATACTTACAAGCGTGTCGTACATATACTTCGTGTCTGCATAATTTTTAACGAATAATCATCATCAACATAAGGTTATTCAAATAAAAATGAAACAACGGGACGCCCTCCAAATATGCAAAAATTGTTCACAAATAATTTAGGTGTTTGAAGCGATTTTCTGTTATGCACAGATGTTCGTGAAACTTTGCGTACGTGTCCTTAATAGTAATATGTAGATATGTACGAACAGCTCAAAATTCGAGTCGAGACGAGTTTAAAAAGAAAGCTGGATTCGACTCGAGCATTTTTATAAAGCTCCAGTCGAGTCAATAACGATTATCAAATCGCAGCAAAAACGGTACACCTTAATTGTACGAATCTAAACGATGGCCCTGACCCTTCCGGGTCCCCAACGAAAAGTGGGTACGTCTTACAATGGAAAGGAAAAGCCTCGACTTCAACAGGATAGCACGATCTAAATATTTGCGCTCAGCAGTATGTACATAGTAAAATTCAGTTCGAATTGAAGTTTCATCAACATTATCTCAACTCAGTTAATGTTCGTATAACTGGTCACAATTTACCTAAATTGGATTGAAAGCATCAGTGCCGTCGCGACATACACTGAAAAAATGTCGGCGTATTGGATTCAGAGCTACGTTACGATCGCGTCTTAGTTTACCGCCGACCATATAGACCACATATTAGACGAATTTCAATTCTGTAGTGACCATACCCTTATAGTTACAATTTACTAAAACCGGAGTGTAAATGGCATTAACGCTGTGGCGGTATACTTGTAAACTGCATTGGATTTAGAGCAGCATTACGACCGCGTATTAGTTCACCGCTGCTGACGTGGATCAGTTCAGTAATGATCACACCCCTATGGTTTGAATAAACGTAAAGTGGATTGTAAAAAGCAATGACGCCGCTGCGGTTAAAACTGCAAACTGTATTAGACTCAGGACAACGTAAGGGACTCGTCTCAGTCTTCCGCCTAATATATAGATTAATATAGTCTCGATCACACTCCTGAGATTCAATTTAACTTATAAAATGTTAATCTCCAGTTCGGGTATATTCTAATAATGATATTATCTACGACTCGTAGGCATGCCGAAAACCTGAAGACGCGCATTTCATTTGATGTCGTCCGTAATAACATGTGGGATACACAAAACGAACATGATACAACCATCTACATACCCAAATGCTCGCAGAGTATTCGAGGTGTGGCCTAACCAGAGCGAAGTAGCATCTCTCTTTTATCTTACATCTGAGGACCTTCCAATTATACGCTTAATGAAACCTAGTTTCTTCACTGCTGTGCCGCATATGTTTTGTATGTGTGTTCCCCACGATATATCAGAAGTGAAGGCAATTCCAAGATATTTTACTGCATCTGAAGATTTTATGTTTACTCCACCCACAGAATAGGTATGGCATTTTTGTGATGATTTTCGCAGCAATTGAACCGTGGTGCATTTACTGATATTTATCTAACCCCCACTCCTGGCACTACGGATGAACGTTGCTAAGGTCAGATGACAGAAGTCCGCATCTTCGCTTATTTCACGGTAGATAACTGTATCGTCTGCAAATAATCGTAATTTACTGATAACTCGAGAACTTGGGTCATTAATATAAATTATGAATAAAAGAGAGCCCATCACGCGTCCTTGAGGAACACCGGATGTGACTTCGACCATATCAGAGCTAAAACCATGAATAACTACTTTTTGTTTTCGAACACTGAGAAAGTCCCTTATCTGATTCACCATTTGTCCATTAACTCCGCATGATTGCAATTTATATAAGAGTTTTTTGTGAGGAACCTTGTCGAATGCCTTCTTGAAATCAAGGGATATCGCGTCGACTTGCTTTTTCAATTCACCTGATTTATATACGATATCATGAAGGAAGAGCGCAAGCTGTGCTTCGCAGGACTTGCCGTTACGGAAGCCGTGCTGACTGCTATTTAATAAGTTACGATTATCCAGGAATGTCATAATATTGCTAACGACAATGTGTTCGAGGATCTTGCATAAAAGTAATGTTAACGATATAAGCCGGTAATTTCCTGGGTCATTTCTACTTCCTTTTTTAAATATCGGTATGACGTTTGCTATTTTCCGGTCTTGGTGCACCTTGCCTTCGGATAAAGATTTGTTAAATATTATTTCTTAGAATGGTGCAATCTGTGGCGCCTATTCCTGGAGCACGCGTGCGGGTATTCCTTCTGGAACTGGGAACTTGTTACTTTTAATCGAACGCAGTCGCTCAGTTTTTCCGTCACGTTTAATTTTTATGTCAGCCTTCCGCTCATTAAAATCAGGAATATCTGAATTGAGTATTGTGTCATCCTTAATGTATACACTTTCGGAGTGCTGGTTTAGTAAGTTGGCTTTGTCCATGCTCTTGGTGACTACTTCGTCGTTTGTGTCCAATAAAGACTCTACTGCCGAAGATTCACCCTGGACCTCTCTCTCGTAAGACCAGAATGACTTGGGATTTCCATCTAGTAATTTACCTAGCATTTTTTTTTAAGTTTCGTAGATTAGTGCGCATTTTTTTCTTCGTTTGTAAACAGTCAGCACCAATAAAAATTATATTTCAATGGCGCTGCCATTTCAATGACGATCGATCACCATTAGTGGTCTATCATCTAAAGTTTAACTTTGTCAAACTAAGAAAGTAAATTAGCTCGTAGGCTTCCGCGGATGCAGTGTTGACTGTTACTTTTTACGGGATTCATTCCGCGATGTATGTTTTTTAAAAACAACAATATTTCGCTGGTCCTCCTGCCAGCTTCATCAGGTTAACTGAACTGAAAGAAAGTAAATGTATAAGTCCAGGTTAACCTATCGCCACAAATATTTCGGGCTTCAGTTTTTATAACTATATACCTCAGCAGCCACCTGTCCCACCTAAAAAAAATTGGTCCTTGACTCTATTTTCCTCCCTCACGTGGCTATCACCTTCCACAAGGGATTTAGCTATTCATGTCTCTTTAAAAGATTCTCAGGGACTTCTCTTTTCTATCTCAACTGAACCTCGATCGATCAAGGATTATTAGCCGATATTGTAGTCATGTTTAATAAATATTCTATCAACCAAAACTATACCAAATTGATTCATAGATTTGCAGTAATATTCATTTAATAGTTGTCCACACCCAGATGAAAAAGATTTTGCTTTCCGAAGGTTAGGTGCTTTCCGATTGCCTTCCATTGGAGCAAATGGAAAGGAAGCGGAAAGCAAGTGGATAGAGGAAAAGAAATGGAAAGCAAACGGAAAGCAACCCTCCACAACGCAAGACAACCGGAAAGCAATGGAAGGGAATCGGAAAGTAATGTTGCTTTCCGTTTGCTTTCCAATCACTTTGGAAAGATAACGGAGAGCAAAAATTTTTATCTGGGCAATAAAATACAAACGATCCCGAACGAACACCTCAAGCAGACAGTAAAGAACGATGGAGATGGTGATAATCGGAGAATGAGGACGTTTAATAACTTAATCTAGTTCTAATTAAAATCAGAGAATAGTATTTAAGAAAGTATGCAGGTATGAAAGAAGAATTGCGGGCGTCATAAAGAGTGCATTCTAATATAACTAGCTGATCAAGACGATTGGCAATGGCAACGATCGTGCCATTTTAAGACTTAAGTCTAGAATTAAGTTAAGACAATTGTAGCTCCTGTTTCAAGTCCCAAAGGAATTAAATTTATTTCCTTAAGTTGAAGCCCTTAACACTTCTATATCATCGCCTCACTTACATCCCCAAATTTCATTACCGATTGAGAAGGTCGAGAAAGAATGAAATAGTGCAATCAGCATGATAACATAACGAATTTGGAAGGTTATTCCCCTCATGAAAAAGATTTTGCTTTCCAACTGCTTTCCAACGGTTACTTTCCGATTGCCTTCCATTGGAGCAAATGGAAAGGAAATGGAAAGCAATCAGGTAGAGGAAACAATTTCTAAGTCCAGAGGAAAAGAATCGAAAAGCAACCGGATAAAGGAAAAGAATTGAAGAGCAAACGGAAAGTATCCTCCACAATGCAAGACATTTTTAAGTTGCTCTCCGTTTACTTTCCAATCACTTTGGAAAGGTAACGGCAAGCAAAAATTTTTATCTGGGGCTACAGATACTGAGAAAATATAAAACGACAGCAGAATAGGAATGCCCATCTTCATGATCACGAAGCATGTATACTAAACTGCGTATTAATAATGCTCTACTTTATAATTTTACTTAAAATTTCCACTGCAAAGAGTAAAAATATTTAAGTTTGTTACAGCTATTGCAATCCGACGCGCACGTATGTTTTTTTTCTTGGAAATTTCTACACATGCGTAGTAAACTTAGGTTGCTTTAACTTAATTGAGCTGCGGTTAAGCAAAATTGACGATCAAAGTCATGGAAAAATATTAGGTAGGTATTTGAATATTGCAATAAGACAAAATTCGTGCAACATGTGCAAAAAAGGTTTAAGTGAAGGCATCAGGATGCATCATCACTTTTCATTGTTTGTTGTTTTATTTACACAGCACGTCGCATAGCAGCCTGTTACTATTTTAAGTGAGACAAAATTTACCCGGTGATATTTAAAGTTTTTTGTCCTTGATGTGTGACTTAAATGCAATTAATGATAACTTTAAAATGTTCCTGCTGATTTTCGCTGTGATTTTAATCACAACATTTGTCATCATGTCTTCAGCTTCGTCACCTAATTTAGCTCAACAAAACGGAGGCTATAGCCAAATGGAAACTTCAATGCGGATGTCAAATTTGATGGATAACCCATGTCAACAAGTTAAAACCACCAATTCCTGTGAAAAACTTAGAAATACTCAGAAAACTATTCACAATGTGCAGAAAACGTGTTCGGATATTCATGATATTTACAAAACAATGATTCAGGATTTGAGAGAAGAACTGAATAAAACTGAAACTGAATGCAAAAAGCTCACTGACCAATTTAATTCAATTTCTCGGCGAAAGACAAGAACAGGTTCAACTTGAAGATCTGGCTCCAAACCCTTAAAAATTAATCTAAATAAAAACTTGGTCAAATGAAATAATATACGCCGTGGGCGTTTGCGCAATGGAAAGAGCCGGCATTCGGCTCCGATTCGGTTCAAGAAGAATGCGGATACTGAAAGGGCATCCAATATATGGTGGCGAAGATGAATGACGAAGCACGCCTGTTCAGCCCTGGTTCTGCGAGTTTTTCTCGGAATTGCAACAGTGTTTAGAGGCTTCCTCGTCCCAAGAAAAATAAAGGGACAGAAGCCGCTGGCTGAGAGACCCTTGATTCACCTGATTTTGAATGTTTAACGATGAAGGAATTTTGAACAGTTGGACATTTTAGATAAAGTGGCAAGTGGCCCGAATGCGTATGTTTCTCGTTTTTTCACACGTTTCATGGGTAAAAAACCACTGATATCTATCATCGGGATAGGGCATGCACTATTTAAAGCACTGGATGTGTGAAACATCGGAAGGCCCCCCTTCCAATCCCCCAGCTTGGCGCAATAAGGAGAGAAAAATTTTCGCAGTTATTCTCAAATGTCGCAAGAAGTACCGGAGCAGCTTTCCGACTAAATTTGCGCCCTGCAGCAACGGCAATCAACCTGGGATACGTGCTTCTTGACCAGAAGTTACACGAAAAATAAGATACAGGCGGCATTATGGGGGTTCGAAATTTGAATAACGTTTACAAACGCTGATCTGATATTATCAACAACACGTAACCTTATTAACAGAAAATTATTCTTCCAGGAAATCTAGAGGAACTTCCGAGCAATAGAAGCTGTACGGCAAACGAAGAACTGAGGAAGGTCATAAGAGAACCGCCATATCTATTTTCTTTCGTGTATATACAAAAAGCATTAATGATAGTAGGCTTCTAGGTAAATTAGAGGTTTTATACTACAGAAAGTGGCCGACAAATGAGGTCATTGACGCCATTAAGAATAGGTGAGTTGTTAGGAGAATAAAGGAAGCATGATGTGATACCCAGCATGAGTTAGACTACACTCAACGAGAGATAGTAAAGGGTCCGTATTTCAACGACCCATTAAAGGCATTGACTACACCACCTTGAAAAGGCCTCTGCAGGTCATACCCAGAGAGATTAAAATTCCTATGAAAACAAATCATCCACTGCTTGGACCCCAACCCAGCCCCTTGGATGGAAATCTATTCTCAGGTGACCACACTAACCCTTAATCACCTAAACTTTCACCTAAGATATGCATGAAACACCTAAGCAACTATAAATGGCATTCAAGTAGAAAAACAACTTATGGCATTATTCAATAAAAACCTTGTTACAGGGCATGATATAAAATATTTCTCACCATAAGTATGTAGGACCTTAAAGATTTTGAGCTTTCTTGGCAAACATTGATTAACACTCAACTGCTTGCACACTTATTGATAATGGGAGTGGGATACCATAGTATCCCACTACTTTTAAGATTTTGAGCTTTCTTGGCAAACATTGATTAAAACTCAACTGCTTGCACACTTATTGGTAATGTGAGTGATCGCATGGGATATCATAGTATCCCACTACTTTTATTTCACTTAAATAGGTAGTTTCAAACTTTGAAAATTCTTATCTCTAGGGCTAAATTGCTATTGCTCAAAAACATAATTATTTTAATAAATGCAACAAAATATTGACTTTGACATTTATAATAGTTCACAATCACAGTCACGTCTTGAATAGCCACTGTTCGTCTCTTTCTGTTTCACTTTCACCAGGATTTTTGTGTCCAAAGCACTGATTACAGATGCAGGTTTGGTGATCTAGGCATACCCATCTATAGTACCTACTTATAAAACCATTTCTTTATGCATTGGTCTCTAGACTTGGAACACATGTATTATAGCATCTTCCATCATTCCTTCTTTTTATTGGAGGCTGTGTCAAAGTTTCTGTTTTCTCAATTCCTTTATCGTGATGAAATAGTTGAATTTTTGACTTGACTCTTCTTGATACTCCACGTTCTGCATAAATCTTACAAATTTGTGGCCTAATCATTTCAAGGGTTATAGTGCACAGATATTCATGATGTAAGATTCTGGCATCAATGATCAGTAAATCTTGGTGGTGTATGAAGTCAGCAAAAATATATCGCATATGGTACTCAGGTGCTTTTATGAGTTTGCTACAAGCTAACTGTTAGATCAAAATAAATACAATTAGATAAATATTGAAAAGATATCAATAATTGATGGTCTATAAGATTGTCACAAGTAATCATCAGGAGAAACAACAATGCACAGGAAAACACCTAATACTGACGGATAGAAAAGCTTCATGTTGGCTGTACAAAACTGTCACATAAGAGGTCACAGGGGATACTCTGGCGACCCAAATGACTTTGCTGCAAAACAATGACCATATATACAAAGTATTAAGATTGTAACAACAGCAGGTGGATATGAAACCTTTGCTTGGAAGGTATTGAAATGGTGAGAATGCTACATTGTACTACAAAGCAGAAATTGTAAAATATATGGCCAATGGATACTGTGTTATCCCACGTGAACACTGGAGTGTTAAAAATCTCTTAAGGTGGTGCCTTGGGTGAATTCCCCAATGGCCCATGGCTTAAGCAGCCCCTGTCAATTTGACAGACTATAGAAGCCAAGGAATGACCTTGGAACCAAAGAGATAAACTTGACAGAAAATTCCGTCTCAGAGCTCATCCAATGATCCAACATGTGACAGAAAATTCTCTGGATGACGATGACTTAGCTCTCCGTGTGGTGGGTTACCATAGATATTGCATTTTTACAATTATTTTTTGTTTCAGTGATTATCAACACACCGATATCAAAGCTCACCCATTATCATTTAATTACAGGTTAATCCACCTTTGGAGCATTAATTAAGAAAGATGGTGCTACATACCTCCAGTAAGAGTATCTCTAGTGCTAAATAATTAAGAAACAAAGGCTTGATACTCTTATCTTATGGGCTACCCGCTGGGTTGACCCTGGAATGCTGGTAGGATAGCTGGCAAAATATCATCCATAATGTAGAATGAGTTATGGAATATTCAACTTTCATCCATCCCCACAGAAGCCTTCATTACAAGATTCTTCAACTTAACTCATTCATCCTGTGGAGGCCATTCTTTACGATATATCCAGACCATGGCCAAATGAAGCTGTCTTGAGTATCAGTTATTGGAAAATGTAGATTTTATATTTGCTTCCGGCAGAATAAATGGATTTTCTCATCATATAGTAATTGAATTCTTTACCAAGGGAGTCAATGGGCATTCATACTAAACCAGCTGCAACATATACGTCCATATTAATACCTCACTCATTTCATACTATACTTTCCTTGTAATTTAGCGAGCTCCTGCTTCTTCCTGCCCCACTCTTAGTATAAAATTTAATATTTACAGTGCTACAATATTCCAAACACCATACCATATTAGGTGACCACTAACAAATACTGGGGATATAATGAAGAAGTTCAAGGAATGTGTAGTGATTTTTTCAAAAGAATATGACAGTCTTGAAATGCAAAGAATATGGAGAAAGATGGAAAAGTTTACCATTCCCAGAAAATTGGTAAATTTAGCTAAGCTGATGGCATAAGGTGCAAGTATCTGAGGTCAGGAGAAATGGCCTTAAGCATCCGAAGCCAATATAGGAGGAATGAAAGGTGATGTGGTATCACCTTTGTTGTTTCAAATAGCAATGGAAGTAGCCCCACACAATGTAAGATAGACCAACCAAGGAATAAGAAGAAGATATAAGATAAATATACTAGCATTAGCAGATGTTGTGATACACCTCACAGGAAAATAAAAAAACCAAGATGCAGTAACAAGAATTTTCCTTCAGGAGACAATGTATGGGATTGAAAATAAATTATAAAAAAAATACATGCACTTTACCAGAAAAGAACACTAACAAGCCGATACAATATGTGGAGATGGGCACAATTCTGAGAAACAGGGACAATTCAAATACCTGGAAGTAATAATATCAAACTAAATCAGCGAAGAACCTGGAGTAGTATACACAAAATTTAGCCATAAAAAGTTTGTTAGCATGCTATAAAATCCTAACCTCAAAGACAAAAATTAAAAAAATATCAGAAAAGACAAAAATTAAAATATTCCACTCAATAATTCGCCAAGCGCTTCTTTTATGATCAGAAACATAGATAAAATATGAAGAAAGAAAGAAAATTCCTTATATTTGAAAACAATATCCTGAGTAAAATATCCTTATAAAAGTCTTTGGCTCCACAAATGAAAATGGATAAATCAGATAATCCAACATAACCAATAAATATGAGATCTTTACATAGATAATGATAAATCAGCATCAGTAAGGAAAATTAGATAGAAATAGATCATGTGATACTAAGTGAGCCAGGCACAATACTGAGGGAAGTAAGACTAGGAGGACCAGAGGAAAGAAGACCACCAGGAAGAACAATTAGATGGTAAGATAGTGGGAAGGAGTAAAGTCAGACATCAACTGGCTGGGGGAAAAATGGATGAAAATTGGATTCCATGCCTGAGGTACTACTGTGGTTCTCCATATTGTGTGTCCTTGTGTCATCATTAATTTTTAAAATCTCCCATTTAATCACCATTAATTAAATTTCTGAAAAGTGTTAAAACGTGATCATCAGTCTTTTATTTTTTGGATGCTTAACCCTCTTAGTGCTGACCCCTGCCAGCGGTTCTAGTGAGAAATGCGGAGGGTAACTAGAATGAAATGTATTACTCTAGGTAAATAAATATTATAAAGTTATTGTTAAAAAATATCCATATGCAGTTTTTCTTATTGCATATGCATTGAATTAGGTAATAATAAAAAAATGCTTATACTTCGTACAAAAAATAATTGTAATTATATTTGTGTGCAAAAGTTAAACAATATTTTGCCTATGAGCCGATATATCGGCCCTCCACACTTTACCCCTGAGAAGCCAAAGCCGATATATCGGCCTGCCGCACTAAAAGGGTTAAATCACTTGTGTTGGTAGATGGAGTGCATTTTTAAAGACTAACCATGAGTGCTGTCCCTAATATAGTTGTTTGAATTTTGGATATCGATGATGACAAAGTGAAAAAATTAAGTGTCCCCACCCCTGGTCTACATATCTGTGATGATAAGAGTTGAGTTGAAATTGTTTGTGATGTTTGTCCTTCAGACATCACAAAGGCAAAGTCTGTCAGTAGACAAAAAAGATGGACGTCTATCATGGGTGAGACCAAATCCCAGCTTAAGCATAGATGGCCATGGGAGTAAGAGTAAGCAAGTTAAAACAATCCAAATACTAATGCACTTTCAGTGAATGAAGGCTGGAGTACTTCCAAGTGATCTGGAGCATTCAAAATTTTCATTGCATTGGGTGAAAATAAGAGGGAAAGTAGATCCTAATATTTTGGGGCAAAGTGAATAATGATGACACTGGTAAAACTAATCTCAATCCACCATTAATTCCAATGAAAAGGAAAAACTTGGGAAGCCTTGATTTAGGAGAGATCAGGAAAATTCAGGTTGGCTTCTTGGAGCTTTTATATTTTTAAGCTCTAGTTGGAAAATGCCTTTCTACGAAATGTTTTCAGTATCAAATTTTTAGGTTACACATTCTGGAAATCAATTACAATATGCTTCCTGCAAACCCAAATGATTCAGGAAAAATAAATCAGTTGTTTAATGAGTGTATGAAACAAATTCCCCACAGATTTTGCTGTAAAGCTGGTCAGTTTTCTGTAAAGTGGAATGTTTTTGATATTTTGAAGGACAGACATCACAAACACTTTCAACTCAACTCTTATCATCACAGATATGTAGACCAGGGGTGGGGACACTTAATTTTTTCACTTTGTCATCATCGATATCCAAAATGCAAACAGCTATATAGGGACAACAATCACAGTTACAGTCTTAAAAAATGCACTCCATCTACTAACACAAGTCATTCAAGCATCCAGAAAATAAAAGAATGATGATCACATTTTAATACTTTTCAGAAAATAAATTAATGGTGATTGAATGAGAGAAATTAAAAATTAATGGTGACACAAGGACACACGATATGGAGAACAACAGTTGCACCTCAGGCATGGAATCCAATTTTCAGCCATCTCACTTCTGCCATTTATGAGACAAATACATATACTTTCTTCTTCCTCCTTCACCAGTATCCAAAGAACCTGATTAGTTTATGATATTTGTTTGTGTTTTACTATGCAGACTCTACAGTTTTGTTAGATATCCTTTTTCCATTAAGTCGGAAGAAGGCATACTTGTGACTTTGGGGTAGCACACACTTAGCCGAAGATGAGAGTAAGGACAATATTCCTCCATTTTTATGTATGCATAAAAATCTTCCCAAAATGATCAAGCATTGGCTGGTTATTGAAAATGATAAAAGAAGTAATGTGTTCAGCAAATTCAATACGATCAAGAATGGTCTTCCTTACGCAAACCTCTTTGGTGGGGAAAGTGTCTTCCTTGACACCCAGGAATTACAACCCAAGCCCTGGGTTTGATTCACAGAAGACATATTCACCATTTGGACCATGGGTGAGGAGCCTCTGACAAATTACCTCAATTCTGTAAGCCAATTCTCTTCCATCTGCTTCACCTTCACCACTTCTCCATCTCAAATCGCCTTTCTAGACATTAGACATTGAAATTTCCATTAAGAATAACAACACCTTCAAGACTTAAGTCCACATTTAACCCTCCACCAAACAACAGTATTGCATTATATAATCTACCATCCCAAGCACACAAAGTACTTAATTCCTTATTTGCTGTTGATTCACGATCACTGCATTTGTAATACTTCAGAAAAACTTCAAGAGTACTTTAGTAAGCTTCATAATTCTCCAACCATAAGAAATTTTCCTGAGCCACTTTTAAAAGAATTTATTCATTATAAGAACACCTCAAATATGCCGCGACATTTGGAACCAAGGACATAAAAGATTTAACCAAAAAAACTACTGAAATACAAAGAAAGCTGCATGCTTCATTAAAAGCTGCTGCGAGCGAACATATAGTGTCTTACAACTTTTAGAGGGATTATGGTGAGAGACCCTAGAGACTCGGAGGCTACACGCTAGGCTTAGTTTGCTCGAGAAATTCAGAACTGGTGTGTTTCAGAGCGACACAGAATATTATCATGATGCCTCACTAAACCTCTCGTTCTGACAGAAGCGATAAAATAAGAGAGGTATACTGCCGAACAGATAGGTCCAAAAACTCGATCTTTCTGCACACAATAAGTGACCACAATAAAAACTGAGCTCCACTAAATACACTCATATATTACACATCACCATTTAACCTCCCAAAACTTACATCTTTACACAGCTGGTGACCCAACACCCCCTGCCCCATACGGCAGCTCACAGGGTAGTATGTACATGTAGATTCATTCTGCTCTCCTCTGCTAATTTCAACCCGTGCATCAATGGCAACCCCCCTGACAACCTAAACCTTCACATCACATATTTTTCTGGCATCCAAAAGCTCAAGACCATCCTAAAAGACAAATTCTCATTTTATAAATGAATAAATTGACAGCTAATCTCCAATCCAAATGCCCCACAGTGCCCTTCAGACATCCACCAGAACTAGCCAACCTTCTCTGCTCCAATTCTTCTCTGGAGAGATGAATAATGCTCCCCACCTGACCACACAGAGTTGTAACAAGCCACGTTACAAAAAATGCAAAATATTCCACCTATTACCCTCTTCCAGAGTCCAAACACAGAGACCCCATTTGCCATCAAAGACTTTGGCTACTGTGATTACCACAACTTGGTTCATGTGCTACAGTGTAAACTATTCCCTGCATTCTATGCTCGTGAATGCATTACACAAATGAACATAATAATAATCAGTCACCGATGAACTAGCAAAGGCTCATCCTCCACATACCCTGACCATGTGCAGGAATAAGGCTCATCATTTGAAAAAATTTTTTGGTGATAATCCTGCACTCTCTACCCCACCACACCCCATTAATTGATTAGTGCCAGCATGATTCATCATTACTTAGGTTACTCAAACCATATACCATGCCTAGATTAAAAAAATCCCACAAATTCTTCCTTCTCCAAATTCTTCTCACTCATGACAACTACGTTTTTCTGCTAGGTTCCATCTCTCCCTTTAGAACTTTCCTCCTGTCCTTTCTTCGGCTTTTGTTGCAGGCATGACTGTGTGAAAAACCCTCCACCTCCCCCCTCTCTACCCCCACCTCCCCATTCAGCACAAAATTCTTCTCCAGCTAACCTTTGAAGACTGACCCTATTCCGAAAGCTTGTGAATAGCAAGTGCTTATTTAATTTTGGAATATCTGCTGGCTCCATCTCTGTCACCTTCATGAGTACATCACCGAATGACTGCCTCCAACCTCTCATTATTCAATACAAACAATACAATTTAAATACCTCACAGTGAATTGTTCAATTTTGTAGAACAATCACCCCAACCCCAAAGCTTCATCACACTGCTGCATAGTCGATACTAATGCGTATAATATGCTAGACCCTAAAGGTTTAATTTTCATTAACTGGTCACATGTAAGTCAATATGTATGGTATATGAGGCAAACTATTTTCCTATACTCTCAATCAAATATATCACAGCTGTAGTCCACCCAGTAATTGCAATGCATAGTAATAAGTTAGTTTGGCCCAGTGTTGGCACACCAAAGCCTCTTATAGGAAAAGTACACATTATACATATCTGTGCCCATTTTATTGAACCATTTCTCATTTTTACACCGGCTATTCATACATTACAGTCAATGTATTTTGTGTCACCAGAGTAAACACACTTCAAAAGAAAAAGATCAATGGCAACCCCGGCAGACAATGTTAGGAATGCTTTTCTGCCTGTTTTAAACTTAACAAGCAATGATTTCCTATTCATTCATTTTGCTACTTCCCCTATAGTAAATGGGAAGATGATATCAACAACATATGTATGCCCAATTATATTTAAAATATACCTTGCCATTTAAGCAGTTTTGAGTCCATTTATTTGTAGGCCATCAAGGAATATATGTACCAAATATGTGTTGATCTGAAATTTCAGAAAGCAGAGTGAGCTGTAAAGCAGAGGTTGGGTGCCACCAAAGAAGAACTCAGGCTTTCACTGTATTCCTTTAGGGATGATGAAATTAGTACCTAGATAAGTGTCTTCGATCACCCTCAATGTCATATTTTAATTGAGCTAGGCTTGGACAACATTTTTTACACATGAGCTGCCAAGTCTACTGAAATGACTTCAGTGTTCACAATGTTCTTGTATTCTGTTGGTATTATTCACAGAGTTAATACACCACAATATGTTGTAGAGGCTTTTTTAAAACATTTAGTAGACAATGGGCATAACTGGAATTAAAACAGATAACCAGAAAGAATTTCTATGGCTTTCTGGCCATGATCTTAAACATTTTGAGATTTACATGGAAATATGTCATGGTGGTCCAGTTGAGCCACCAGTCAAAAATTCTAACTTGCCAAATATGGCATACTCTCAGAGCACTAGAGGTGAAGCATCAATGTACATCTTTTGAGATCCCTGATTTGACTGATTTCATGGAATGTAGCTTTTGCAACACTTGGTACCCTTACTATGAGTTTGCTCTTTTAATGAAGTACATTGTCATAAAAATGGATTGCTTTAAAAATATAAACAAATACTTTCAACGTGGTGATCATAACATTTTTGTATCAAATTTTCCCCAAGAAAAATATACATTACCCTCTTATGAAGTGAACTGGCCAACAGTACATGCACAGTTAATCAAATGGGTGAACAGAATAGCATCTAGACAACAACTTAAAATTAAATGCAGTTCCACATTAACTTCCTTCACCTGCAGGTAAATTGGTATGGTTATGTCTGACAAGTGACCTGACAGGGATCCCAGGATAATGTAATCAAGTTATAACACCATTTCAATGAATAAATGCACACACTGAAAATACATTGCGAAACACTGAAAGGAATGATTTTAAAGTAATGCATTCCTCATGGTAAAACACTATTTAAAGGCATATAACTATGTGAATACACCAAAGAAACTTAAATTTGAATATATAGTTATCAAAGACTATCTATAGTCACTCCACATATTGCTCCTCTGACAAAATGAAGAGAAGCAAAACAATGGCGAGGAAAACAACATGGAATATGATCTTTTGACAATATATTATAAACTCTATGATATATCATAATAATTACTTCAGATACCATTTATTATTTTGTATATTCAATGGGAATTAAGTCAAACCATAGTACAACATTTCAACTTGAAGTGTATCTTGAACAGTCAGTGGGTAAGCAGAACCTCTGTGTGTCAGACAAAAGAAATTTCCATGGGGGCATTATGGTGCTCAGTAATAGGTTGCTGTAAAATTGCTTAATACTGTCCTTGAATGCAACACATCATACGATATGGCTATGCCATTTCAAAGGCATGATAGGGCCTGTATAAAAAATATAGGTATTAATGACATGCATTTTTTTGAATGACTCTCACATTATACAAAGCATAGTGTATTTTTTAATCTCTACAAATATGCTTCAGAAAGCTAGCTATCCCATAATAAAAAATGAAGGTTACTTAAGCAAATGACAGGCATAAAGGTACCTCAGTATTTAGCATCAGTGAACATTCAGCTCTCAACATCTACTTCAGTTAGGGTCAGACGGATGAAATTTCCACCCAGACATTCAAGGATCAACCCGGCCCACCACATTTACATATTCACACCACTATCGGCTAATAAGCAGTAGCCCACTGGGCATTTGCCTGAATGCCATTATGGTAATTCTGACCCTGAAATCAGTGGATAGTGTTCAGCTTTGAGGGCTACCAATAAAAATTACAGCATCAACCCTTTAACCTTTCTAATGATGTACTTCACCAAATTTGAAAGAGGTAAACAGCAGCATGGATTATTCCAAATGCTATTGCAGGTAAAAATCAGGTAAGCAGAACTAAAATTTCTCTTCATATGAACCATAACATGGACAAGTTTTACCACCAATGTATCAACACCATGGCAGGTAAAAGGATAAAAGCCTAGTTTTATGACTTAATATATTCGCCACACACCACCAGATACATGGCATTACGAGGATCAGAAGTTAACGCCAGATCCATCTCATTACTTGAAATGTCAATTCAAAGTTTCTTCCCTTCATTAATTATCAAAATGGACTGCCATGAGTTAATATATGACTGGAAAACTACTTTTAACAAAATAGACTGATAGAGAGCTAAAACAATTGAAAACAAGGAAAGAACCATATCATAGGGTAGAAAACCTACATATGCAAACTGAAAAATTTTCATTAATACCGTAATTTTCCGTATATAATACGCACCCAAGTTTTAACGAGCAAAATATGAGAATTTTCGTATTCCCATTTATAATACGCATCTAATTTTGAGAGGACAGAGATTTAGAGATTTATTGTTCATCTGCTGTTCAGTGCTCGGAAAAACATCACCCAAGTGGGAAGAGGTGAATGGCCTTAGCGCTTGCGAGTACGCACCATCCCCTGCACCTCTGTGACGTTCTATCAGTCGCAGGCTCTTTCCTTCCCCTCCGTTCATGTCTATGGAAATATGTGCAAACAGCTACAAGTCACATGGTTTTCTATATAACCTGGCTGCCTATCTTTGTTGTGCACTTCAAAACACCGGGGTTTCGTCTGCTTGCTGCTACGGGAGAATATTCGCAGCGGCAGAATGCAAGGTAAGCACCGCCAATCAGTCGGATGCCATGACCAAATATGCATTTTCATTGGTTGATTTCTGCCACTGGTGCTCTTATGCCATGCTAGGCACCTTTTGACTGGATCGCAACATTGTTGCAAATACTTTGTTGCGTGTACTTTTTCTCTCCTCAATTTCCCTTGGCGTGAGATTCCCTCATATCTGTTCCCCGGAGAAATAATACAACAAAGTAACAACAAAGGGAAATATTTGTTTGGATGAAGACTGTGAACTTGACAATGAGGAGGAAGAAGACGATGTTTTCAGTGGTGCAGTATATCCAGCTTGTGATGTCAATGTATTGCCCAAACTTTTCGAATCTAGTGATGATGGTGACTTTAAATTCCAAGGTTTCAGCAATGAAACGAACCTGCAGGGAAACTTTAGTTTTGATTATATTGAGTTAAATGTGAACGTCAGTCAATAAAAAGTGATAATCTGAAATACTTGTTTGTATCCATGCTTAAAATGCAACAGGTTACTTGATGAATTTCTGTGGTGAAAAATATGAGTGCTTTTGTAACGATGTTTAATACGCACTTTTATGACGTTTAACTTTTATGACGAATTTTCACGGAAAAAAATGCATATTACATACGGAAAATTACGGTAATGATAATTTTCCGAAAAAACTAAAAAAATTTTGTTTGATATGTTAACCTTTGTTCACAAAATGTGACTAGGGAGGAATCAATAATTTGATTCTTTAAATGCATTTCTTAAACTCATGTCATTCAAAAAAGGTCCTGCATTGTAAGGCATTTAGGGTGTATGTATATTAAAGCTGCATCATGAGGGCAAAATACAAAAACTTTTTCATTATATTTGAATAAAATATGCACCTAATTTTTCCCACCAGATTTTTATTTCATCAATCGCCAAAACATTTTTTTCATGCTATATAGAGCACTTCCAATCTGTGTGATAAAAATAAACCATAAAAGACGACTATACATAAAAACAAACGTAATAATTAAAAAACCAACACGTAATGATAATGCTTGGTAAGTTTTCTGATTGTAAAGGAATCATTGCTATGATGATGAACATTAAAGTTAATGCAAGCACTAATATAATTCCAAATAATTCATTTCAAGTACCTATTGGCATCAATGCTTCTTTTCAGAACCCATATAAATATTCTGGAACATTTTCTGGTAATATTTTTGCAAAAAATATTGCCTCAAATAAGCAAATTATCTGAGTTGAGAAAAACTTTCCAGAGATATGTCATATCCCAGTAAATCTTCAACCTCTAGAATAAACACTGGGTATCTAACTGGTCATTCATTGCTGAACTATTGTTTGAAAAGAATAAGCCATTACATGCATAAATATAGTTATTAAAGTAATTTAAGCAAATTACAGTCATAGACCACATTCTGTCAGAGAGCTCATCTCTTGAATGGCACAAGCAGTTAATCAAACATAGGCTCTAGTTTTTTAAATGATCTATCATTACTGAGATTTTCTCATAATAAAAACAAAACATTAGACATCAAGGATACAGCTTTGAACACTTTTTTTATGATAGATTTGTAAGAATCATGAGCTGTTTGAGCATAAAAAAATACATTAATTTTTCAAAATTTCATTCATTTTATTGAAAAAAAGAACATACCAAAATGCAATAAAACATAAATTAAAAATAACAAACTGAGTATTTAGATGTGACAAAAATATATGATAGAATAATTTCTGGTGGATAACTCACAAGAAAAAGAATTATTTCAAAGTAATAAACTAGTATACTTATATGGCATATAAAATATCACAAATGCTAAAATACCTTTAATACATAATATCTGATCTTGATTTCAAGCAAAATAAAAGAATTCAAAGGCCATATAATATAAAAAAACAAGGACTTATGTGCCACAGGTTGTGTAGATTGATCTGGAGCAAAATTAATGATAACCGTAGAAGACATCCAGCAAATAAAACCTCACTTAAAGCACAAAGTAAAGATTATCGGAAACAAATTTGCATCACAATTTCATTGAAAAGCTGCAATAGAATATAATCTTTCTTAACTCTGCCTTTTAAGATAAATATGATTACCAAGGCACAATAACATGGAGAGCTAGGTGTTCACATGCACATGAAGTACCGACACATACCAAAAAGGTAAATCAGAATGCTATGACAAGAAACAAAAATGAACTGCAATATTCATGCATTATTACCCAAAGGTGCAAAGGGCAAGAATGAAATTTATTAATGACTGTTGATGACACAAAGTTCTATTCTATATGCTTTCTTTTGAACCTCCATATATGATAATATGTGCTGCCATACAAATACAGCAAATTGCTCATATGGGATAAAATTAAAAGCTGTCAGTTATAGTTATCAATAATAGCTGTCAAGAAAACTCATAAAACAATAAAGACATAAACAATGGACTCTGTGGAAGAGAAAAATCAAACCTAAAAAAACACTGAATAGCCCATCAAACCATGAACATAAACATTAAGTACAACCTCACAGCCTTTTTAATACTTCCGCATACTTATATTCCTGCAGTTAGCTTTAAATGATATCTCATAATAATACTAAGGTATTTTTCACAAGAAATTTTCTTGAAAATCATCAATTGTTTTCACATATTGCATAACATTTTGGGAGCAAAGTTTTATTTTTGCTCTTGCAAGACATGCTTAAACCATGGTACAATAAAGAAGTGTTTCCTTAATTGAGACAAACTTTTAGGTTCTTGCTAACCTTTTAATTTTCATATATATTCAATTTTAAAACCGAAAATATTTATTTTGCACAAAGTCTACTTAAAAAGAGCCTCAAATTTATTTACAAAGCAAATACATACATATGAGCATGCATAGAATTTTTAATAAGTTTTTCTGATACCAAAGACATTTAATATGAAACTTTCTTCTTGATATCATAAATCTCATATAATTTTATTCTTTCAAAAACCTTTGGCAATGAGCCTAAAATTTACACAATAAAATATACAAGTTCAAGAAAAAATGCAAGTACATAATTTAGAATAGCAGATATTAATATCTCATCACAAATACGCAAGCAATCTCCATTTTAACTCACTTAAACTAGCGGCAGCTGCCTAAATGAAATGGTTAGAAGAGGGAAGATGAATATGTTAGTCAATATAAACATTACTTACGTAACACTACAATGCTTCATTTTCAAAATCTAAGAAAGAGCTAACGTAGAGATCTTATTTCGGTACACACAAAACTTTTCAGCAAGACTTAGTGCCATAATAAATATTCTCTGCCAAAGACCAGCTTTTGTATTTTTATTACACACAAATGCTCACTCAGTCTTCATTAGTTTATAACCTGAAATATATTTTCTTACAACACTGAGGCAACACTTTTTAACAATGTATCTGTGAATAAAACCATTAATATGAATGTGCCAATAAATCCTTTGAGACAAATTCCAGGCAATACCTCTTCAACCTCCAAGTTGAGATCTGGTATTTCCCTAGTGTTATACTCGATAGACAAATTTAAAAAAATCCTCAACCTCCTGAATGTATTTTGGCCAAATTTTACAAATCACATGAGGACTAGAACCCTACATGCCCTCAAAGCCACAAATATTATGACATGAAAGGCTTGCAGTCATATGCCACCTCTAATGACGCTGAAACAGAATTCTCAATCTGGCCATATACATATGATGTGGGATGAAAAAAAAGAATGCACCCACTTATGCCCAAGTAGTGATTACACCTTGCTGATCCCTTCACCTTCCTCCGTGGGCACTCTTTCCCCGTGGACACCCTCTGCAATGAGAGGGGACGGCTCACCATCAGAGCCAAAATCAGGTTTACCACCACGAGCAACTTGCCGCATAATTTCCTCCTTCTCCTCACGCAGGGCACTAACCCTTGCCTCAAGTGAGGCAATACGGCGGTCACGCTCCTCCAAAAGACGCAATAGGCGACGATTTTCTTCCTGAGCTCGTTCAAGGAGCTGTCCACAGCAGCCATGCAGGGGAGGAGAGGCAATGCCATTAATTACATTTACTTTGTTCATGATTTAATATTACTGATTTCAGCGCCCTGAAGATTTTTAAAAAATTGGGGAAACATCAGCATTGAGAAATATATTATCGACTACAATTCAATACTTTTTCTGATATATTATTAATTACTTAGACACTGACTTGATAACTTAAAAGATTCTCAATAAGGGCTTGACAAGTTTGAAAAACAAAGAAATGAGATGAGACTGGATGTTAAAATGAAGAAAACAAAATTCATGGCATTTTTGCAAAGGAGATGTCTCAAAATATTTGTATCTCCTTAATGATTCCCCAATAAACAAATTTAAATACATAATTATTTTTATTATAAAGTCAAAAATCATTTTCAGCAATTTGTGACCTGAATTCAATGGCAACAAAATAACTCAGATTTTTGAGGAAATGTTTAAGGATTGTTTCACTCTGACAGCTATAACAAAACGAAAGATAATATTTGAAAAAATAAAAGCCACAATAGCTCCAACAAACTCACAACAAACTGCTATACACTCAACGGAGAACAACAGACAAATAAAAACCAAGCATTAAATGGAGTGCAGAAAAAATATACATGCCATTATTTCCACATTTTTTTGTCTGCAACAAAATTAGTTTTCAAGGAATGAAATATTCAAGTGTGGGTCATACCTCTTCCATATTTTCCCCAGTGGGTGTACCAGGTCGATTTCCATTAGGTATCCTCTCAGCTTGTTGTGCCTGATAGAAGAAAATCACAAAAATTATCACACCTATGAACATAGCCTGGGTCTGGCAATGTCATCATGCGGAAGAAAAGAATTTTCACATCCTTAAGCTTAATGCAAAAAGTAACCATAAACTTCAATGAACCTCTATGATGTTTGTGGCAACCAATTTAATAGATTCAATAAAGTAAATTAAAGTATGGTATGAATAGTTTGTCTGATTATGAATTAAGAACATTTTCTGATTATATTTTAAATTTTACCAGTGTTTTCTGTTCTTGTAAATCATTACTAGCAATTTGTACACAATTATGTCTTCAAATCATTCAAGAATTAGAGAATATTGTATTACACAATTTATAAAATAAAAGGATAACCAGCAGAGGAAAGTCAGCAAAAAAACGATACAAAGAAGATACAGAATTAATTCAATAATCACTTTTCCTCAATGAGTTTTATACCAGGTTATCTCCATTGAGCTTATTTGATGAGCCATGGAAAACTACAAAATGCAACAAAGATTAAACCTACATATTTCCTTCATCAAATGTCACCAGAGAAGCAAAATGAATGCCCAGTCTAATTCACAACAACAAAGAGAGATGCAATTACAAACACTGTTAAAAGAGGAAATGTCAAGTGTTTCAGTTAATCAAAGGTCACTTACTGATGAGATACATGAACATGCAAAATTCACGGTGAAGTTTAGAGGCTTCATTTGGTTTATATTCAAAATACATCCATACCAACCACCCTGTTCACTTTTGGGGGTAGGCTACGTCAAAAGCTGAGTTTACACCATGGAAGTACCCACATTGATAGATGCATGAACACATTTACCATAAAAGTTGCACCCAGTTGAACACCCAAAATTTTGCTAATGCAAGAAAGTGAGGTGATAAAATAAGCCGTTCTAATTTGGAGCATGTGCCCATGTATCAGTCCAGCCACGTACTTGCACAGGTATATGCATCATGTAAACATGCCAAGAGTTAAGATTTTCCCATCAGCACAACTGGCTGCCTATCAATAATTTCCTCTACAATACCCTCTCCATCACATTCTACTCTCTCACATTATGCATAGCCTCATTCATGATGATCTATTCTCAAGACTTTTAATCGTGTCCCTCTTTAGTCTTTCATCTACCATGCTCAGCTATGACTTTTGTGGTTTACCTCTCCCTCTCAAAGTATTCACATCACTTTCAAATACCAACTATTTGACTCTCTGCCATTCTTTCAACATGGCAAAACCAACTAAGCACACTCCTTTCATGTATGTCCATTACTAGGGCATACAACCCTCATTCTTTCATTTTACCACTGACACTTGTACTTATGTATCTCATTTCCATTTCATTCATCAAACATTTATTTTTCCATACATACCTCTGTCGCTCTAATTACCAATTGTACAGCTTGTTTTGCCATGCCCATCTCTTGATGGGCAAACCCTCCACACCTTCTATCACCCATCATAGCTCTGACCATTCAAAGCTACTCTTGGACTGCTAGTAGTAAGTTGGAATAGAATATGCAAGGTTAACAGCCTTTGCAGTACCCAGACGACCACCAGCTTTCCCTGCTTACGGTTACAACACTCCACTGGTCAGTTTTGAAATATTTTTGCTGGCATACTACATGAAAAACCTAAAACTTAGCAATACCCTCAGCCTACTTTCACTCTTCTACTTGAGCTAGGATACATTCTAAAACGACTACTTTACAAGCCAACATACCATGCTCCTGACCAAACACTTGGCGGCATTTGTGTTGCAGTGAAACACAGAGATGCTTTTTGCATTCTACTTCTGATTCTGTCTGATTCAATCAGATTTTAAGAAAAAGTTACATAAATAATTCTGACACAGACCTGTCAGTTGATGTAGAATGTCATGCTTTGCATATCAATTTATAGTAAAAATGGAGAATTCCAACAAAACTCACTGTGGCGCTGTTGGCAGCATTGGAATGCATTGACTGCGAAGATGACCCACTCTGGTGCCTGTGGTGGTGATGGTGATGGTGGTGATGGTGCGTGTGGTGTGGGTGGTGCAGGGGAGGAAGGGGTGCCACCGTGACCGTAGAGTTGGGAGGGTGGGGAGTGCCGCCTGTGGCAGAGTCTGACTGATTCAGGCTGTCAAATTCCTGGTTGTCTTCATCATCAGCTTCCAAGTCAGATGGGCTACAGTATAAAGGTGAATTAAGATGAGAATAAAAGGAAACACAACAGGAAGTCAATAGAGAATCTCTTAATGAACGGTTGTGGCTCAGATGTGTGCATGTATCACAGTTATTGAAAGTTGACACCTCAACATTCATTAGTAAAAATACCAAAGTCTCCCCACCCACCTGTCTGCAAATTCCCTTCCCCTTAGAAAATACATTGAGTTCATTTTATTGGCTCACACTCTTTTTGTTCTCTTGTGTAATTCAACCAGAAATACTGGTTGTGCAAAGTTGAGATAGACACCAAACAAAAGAAAATCTAATAAAGATTATTATCCTAGCAGGCAATTTTTGTTTTCCTCATGAATTCATGAAATAAAATATTTAAAATATTGCTCAAAATCTCGCTTTTTTGGTGAATGGTACCCTTTACAACCAATACTATTGTTTAATACAATGCTCATATAAATATACAGGGAAAATGAGGGGTCCATAATGAATTGATTGAGAACATAAGTATCTTTTATCACTAGGTAAGCATTTTTGAGAATACCATGCTTCTTATATACTTATACATGCTTATTATACAGGTACTTTCATTTTTTTAAGAGAACCATAAGTCATTACACTAATTTCTGGAAAATTATTTTCAGTGGTTCTTCTTTGATAATGTTTCCTAGAGATTTTGTGTTACTTTATTCATGCACATATTTTTGGTTGTCGGACAAATGGACCTCTAATTCTTTTTCTGGGTGTTCTCTATTTTCAGTTTCGGTGCTGAATTTTTAATGTGTTTATTGATGGTGGCTGAGAATGGAAGTTGGTAAATGAAAGCCCTTGAGCATTGTGGTTTGCTGTGGCTGATAGCAGATCAAGAAAGTGCCCTCATAATGACTGGTTAAAATAAAAATAACTATTAGCTACGTAATTACAATGAGAGTAGCAGAATATCAAGTAGGTTCCCAGTACTGCTAATAGCACTGCTCATCGGTCCACATCCCATAATTCCATAAAATGCCATCTGTGGCACGCCATCATTCTTCCTGATACCCACGTCCTCATTGGTTAGCCAGAGCCAATCAAATAAGGAGTAAAGGAATAGATGCCACACAATCTATCCCAATGCATCTCTTATCTCTCACTATGCAGACACCAATCTCTCCACTATCCCATCTTCTTCATGATCTATTCCTGTCCTATCCTTTCTTCAGGGATAGCCTATTCTTAGGTGGGATGACTTACCCTTAACTGCACAAATAGTATCCATCCATTTCTGGATATGGATGTACCACCTTCTGCTGGTTGGGACTTGATGGGATTGAGGGAGGGAAGGGTTTATGAGTAGCTTTATAATTAGAGTTATCCTGAGTACTATTATCATTAATCATGGAACATAGATAATAAGCTGACTGCCAATAAAAGGAACAGTTAACTTAACCTAAGCTATCATAATATCCAATACATAACTTTATGTGTTGTGATGAAACTGACAAGGAATTGAATAACAAAGATAAAAAAATTTCCAATAGGATTTAACAAATTAAGTGCATATGTAAACATTTATCTATTCTGAGCATCTAGAATGATTACTAACGGTCATAGGATTAAGACTTTTGACAATATGACAATACTCAAATCAGCTTAATGGCACTCCATTTAGCATTGTTCCACTATAACTGTTTGAGTCAAAACAAATACATATAAATTTACTCCACAGCATAGAGCATCATAATAAGACTTGCATAAATGAGAGAATCCCTTCTCCTATTTTTGAGAGTGATATGAGTGACAGATAAGCCTGATGGTTTCAATTACTTTGATAGGCTGACCTCACTTTTCTAATGAGCAAACCATATTCATTGTAGAATTAACATAATAAATTTATGGAACTGAGATTATACATAACCAACATTTTTCCACGTGTATAGTTCAACCACTATGTTTTTGACCAAAATTATATTCTTTAAAGTGAAAAATAGACAATTGAGTGCATGGCAATCTAATAAGTTTGTCTACATGGGGACAGTTTAAGCTCACAAAATAGAAACCATAGTTAAGCATGAATGGACATCTGGGGAGGGTAGGAAAAACTTATATCAGTGAATAGCCAAAGAGATTACTAGAAACCTAAATGAGATTTGATGAACTTTTTTTTTTTCATTTTTAGGTGACTTACATATTTCTAGTGTGAAATGACTACAGTCAGTTACTGACTAATGATAACATTTAGTTTGAAGAGACTAATTGTAAGTTGATTAGGGGTAAATGGGATATTCATATTTTTTTGGTATATTCTGATGGAAATACTTTCTATTTGTATCAATGTGATAACAAATTTTAGGTGCTTGCATTTAAACATGAGAGTGAAAGAAATTCCAACAAATTCTGATGGCAGAATATTGGGATGCTCTAATAATTCCCCAATGAATAGCACCATTCAACACCTACTGCAAAACATTTGGGTGTAAGTTGAATCATCGTAGGTTGCATAGGTAATTATGATGCGAATGACTGTATTCCTACTCCCAAAAATACAAGCATGCTTCCTCTTTTGGTATACGTTGGATTTATTAAATTGAGTTTTAGCATAACATTCTTACACCAAATTTTAAACTCGATAAATAGCTCATGCACAAGTTCTGTACTAAATATTTCTGCATCAAAAGAATGCCAATTATCTGATCATACCTCTTGTTCCTTCTCTGCGTGAACTGTTTCACTGGGACTCGCTCCTGAAGCAAAAGAAAGTGGATTGATTATGAAGAAAATATGAAAACTAAGAGGAATGAATAATAAAAATTCTCTACTCAAGGAAACAGCACACTCATTCACTGCACCTCACTGTCAACAGCATTGCCCTCAGGTTGGGCAGAACCATCTGGAGCGCCTGACCTTTCCAACAGCAAGTGCTCATTGTGGTGAGTGTTTCGCCTTGTCTCTGCTGCCAAAGGGCACTGAGAGATCACACCCCCAGTTGCCCCACCTTCATCTTCATCCTCACCAGTGCTGCCACCAGTTGACTAGGAATTGAACAAAACAAAATGTATGAACTAAATGCAAAGCACACAAATGCATTTCAGCAAATGAAACCTCTGGCAGAGCTTATCACATGGTCAAGGCCAAATACTACAAGAAGCAAAGAGAAAAACAGAAGTCTTTCACCTCTGTCAGAATGGTTCTGACTAAAATTAGAAATTAAATAAGCCATATTAACCATTCAACAGTAGAATATTTTATTTATAAAATTCAATATTGGAATCAGCCGGTAACTAACAGTTTCCAGTTGTTTTGGTTCAAATTAATTTCAATTTTGCATAATCACTGAGGGAAAGGTAATAAATTTTCAAGACTACGTCCTTAAAATCCCAAGTGTATTTTGGAGTTGAAGTTTAAGTTGAAGCTTAGTCAGGCTCTAATGATATGGGCCAGTATTCTTCAAACCAAAACTGTTTTCTACAATAGCAAAGTACCTTTAACTGTATCCAGAATATGAACTGTCTTTAATGATGGAGCTAATTCTTGATAAATATGTCACCATTTGTCTCACATTGTCCTGTTTCACTATGGCAAGCTTTTTTTCTAATTCAATTGACTTTCTTTTCTTTTACTCTCCAGCACCATCACAACCAGTTTCTATTTGGACAACATTTTACGCAATGTGATTTGCTAAAGCAATAAAGGAACTTGGGTAAGCACAGTGTACTAATGCCTGAATCACACGATCATTTTTTCCGTCCCTCTGAGGGATAGCTCCAATGATAGCTTTTCAGGGGCCATGGCAATGATAGCTCGAGCTATAATTTTCTGAATCACACGGTCATTTTGGCGGTACCTTTTTCCATCCCTTTTCGCATCATTTCTATTTGTTTACTACTCTCATTCCATTGAAAGCCGAACGTGGCATCGCTCTTTAGTGCTCTGATTGGCTAAATGGTGGAATCAGCGATGCCTCCAGGGACGGAAAATGGGACGTGCCCAGGGATGGAAAAAGCGATAGGGATCCCTATCGCTGGAGCCATCCCTGACTTTGTTCGCGTCACACAATCATTTAAGAGCGATCATTTGAGCTATCATTGGAGCTATCCCTTAAAAGGGATGGAAAAAAATGATCGTGTGATTCAGGCTTAAGAAATGGAAGAGGTGAACCACCAAAAGCACCCACCATGAGCAGTTTAAAGAAGTTTAAACTTCAAAGTGGAAGACCTCAGGAGATAACATGACATAACCCTCCCTGCTTCCACCTGTGCAACCCCTTCGTCCCAGAGGGGGAATTCCTCCCAAATTTTACAGGTTCACTTCTTCAATGTTCATTGCTCAGAGATCTGTCTAAGAAAGCTAGTGTGTAGTTTCCCTTTGTATGTTCTGTAATATCTAACTTTTTAACTTGGCCTATGAAATCCAAGTATTTTGCAGGCAGCATGGAGCTGGATTCAAATTGGCTTGTGGAAATGGCTTGCACCAGTTCCAAGCAAAATGCAAAAATGATCTTCAAAGTAACTCCAGATAATTGATGCATGAACTAAATATGAAGTTTTCTAGGGGTGTTGTAAATGATCACCAAATAAGAATTTCTCATCTGAAGTACTCTGAGAGATCAGAGTCACCATGGTTCTTGCCAATGGATGGTACATGAATATATATTATGGATTCGGATGTTCGGCATTGTTGCCTAGGCTACGTGTTGCCTAAATTTCCACTTTTAGTTCACCCAGTCCTTGGCGCTTCTTCGATTAGAGTCTTTTCTGTTGCTATTGTAAATAGATGTAGTTGATTGTTGCTAACGTGAGACTGTGGTAAATATTTAATACAGATCGAGGAGATATGAATTACTTGATGCTTTAAATAATATCTTGCTATTTTTGTTATCTAAAATTTACTTTTTAAATGCTAGAGAGGAAATATCTATTACAGGAAATGTGTAAAAGGCTTATAAAACGTTCATTGTGTGCCGATTACGATGTTTGCCATAATCTGACTATAATTGGAATGCATTACGCCTGTTTTACCTAATCAAAGAATTCAGAATGCCTTGTTTGAACAGAACTTGCATCGTACCAGGCTGCAAAACAGGGTATACGTCTACGAGGACCCAAAATAGGAGACGTGGATTGAAAAATAAGAATCTGTTCAAGCCTGCGGTAAGTGCATTCCTTTTTCCAACAGTGCAATGATGGCCATTGGGAATACTCATGAAGTCACCTCGCATTATTATTAAATTTCCGCATAGCAATATTCACGAAGTTCTAAGAAGTTAATTGTGTTATAGTGTAATTAAATTTGGAGAGGAATAAAATATATCTGTAGACCGGACGATATTAAACAAGTGTATAATTACATCCCACGTGTAGTACTATATTTTTTATCCACTTCCCACTGCATTATGATTAATTGTAAGTAAAACCCATCTATATTCATGGTAAAACCGGAAAGACGTGTTTATTCACAATCTGTCGACTGTATTTACATTTGAAGTTCCGTCTTTCATCACTAAGCGGAACCACTTTCCAAAAAGTTGTTTGTTTACTGGAATTCTAGACAACACTTTTTGGCAATGAGATCCCAATCCATAATATATATATTCATGGGAGGGTATAATCTTTTGCTGACCATGTACTGCTTTTTGGGTTGAAATTTTAGACCCTCATTTTTTTTCTTAGCCAATCAAATTTTACAAAATAGCATAAGTAAAATAAAAGCAGTACAATGCACTAAGCAACTGAATGAATGTAAAATAGTTACTCTTATTCACACATAAAGTGGGAGCAAGACGACCATATTCCAGACTGTGCCAGGAGTAAGATAAGAAGTTTCGTGGATGCATGCAGCCCAGTGAAATAATTTTTTATGCATGGAATGAAGCTCTAATTTAATCCCCTGACTTGTTTGAGATGTAATTGAATAAAAACTATAAGCCCAAACATTTACTATTTTGCAGTGAATCAAATTGTCACAACTGATAATTGCCACAACACCATTTATCAATGCATTCTTTTTGATTTTACTGGGTCAGATGGCATGAGGCAAAATGTCTGTACTTGAACACCAAATGTTGCTTTTATAGCCTCATATTGTAACAGATGCTAAACTTTGTTAGTAAAAGAATAATCACAAGTATAAGACCTCATTCTACCATAATACCACTGTCACAAGTAATGCATGGAAACAGAATGGTGTAGCCACACTTTGTGTACACTGGTTGTAATATTAGCCAGAAGAAATTTTTGACGCAGTAAAAAGTCTTACTTTCAAAATATTGGTCTTGACTTCGAGTGGTCATAAGTTGAACAGTCGTAAGACAGGGGTTACCTGTACAGTCAAAACCTATACCACAACACTAAAACTCAAGTGGGTAAGAAATTTACCAGGATGTGGACAATTGTATTGGAAATTTTCTATTTAAAACTTACCATGAGCTTATTCATCAAGGAAATCCATTCAGCCATTTTAAAACAATCTAGAGCCACCATAAAGTATGGGGCCCAGAGCAAAGGGCACAGAATTTCTTGAAATGTAAAGGTTTGGCATCTTAATCCACCACAGTGTTACTTAGTCTCTAGCTTGAATTTTAGTCTCGAGTATACTTAAACAGGATCAAACATTATGACATATTTTCCCATAGTCGTTATTGGAGAACCTTAGCCAGATTCATAGGTGCAATCACCTTAGGCTACAAATGGATGATGCTTTAAATTAGTGGTATATAACTCAAAATTCAAAGAACAAAACTCACCTCTGTAGAAGGTAAATGGACCACACCTGTGCTCCTCCTCTTCTCGCGCAGTTTCCGTCTATCTCTTTGTTGCTTGCCTTTGTTCAGATGATTGGCTCTGGCAAAAGACAGAAAATGTACAATAAAAGCATAAGGCATTTTTGCCACACCAAAACTGGATCACTTTCATGCAAAATTTGCAAGTATTTCCTGTTAAAGGCAATGAATCAATGTCTTTCATTGAGTAACCCATAAATATATATATATATATATATCCCATGAACAAATGATTATATATATATAAATAGCAACATAAAATACACTGTAGCAGATGACAACCTATGGAGCAGGTTGGCATCCCTGAACTCCTGTCCAACTTATGAGGTTGGCAGCAGGGACTTCCGGTTGTGTATTGACATACAAGATGTAGCTGGGTTGTACCGGCATGCTTGAACTACAATATATCTGATTGCATCTTGGGGGTCCGAGTTTCATTTAATAAACAAACCCCTGTAACAAATACAACATACACTTCACTTCAAAATACGAAATAATATTCACCACTCTTCTTTCTTCAGGCTCATATTGTTTAAACAGGCAATATATTTCACTTTCACTCACTGAGCCGCTTCACTACACCACATAAACATAAAATTTACCCTCTTATAACTAATACATTCATATGAGAATTGATGGATAGATCATACAAGGATGTGGGACCTTACGCTGGTCTTCCCTTTGTTCTGATGTGTTCCTCCTTATCCAGACGCCAGGCGCCCTGCTATCTGTCTGGTGTGCCCATTTCTGGCACCTGCCACCTCTCAAAGAGTCCCCGGGATCTCCGCTGCTCTCTCTAGCACTTGAACTTTCAATTGGTCCGACCTCAGTCATGGATTTGTCCCAGAACTGTTTCCTTTGTTGGGTCGCACGACACCTCCCTAAGTTACGCTTCGTCGCTTTATATAGGTTCTGTCTGCATTCTTGTCTTTCCCCTCTAACCCCTCGATTACTCATGTGAGCAATCAAACACCAAGCCTTGATTGGCTCCTGGTGTCCAAGCAACACCTCTCTCTCACCGAACACGCCATCTCTTATTGTAGTAATATCCACTTCCACAAACTCGAGATGCCACTAAATCTTCCAATATGACAGAATTTAATGTTCAACTGTCGCCCTAAAATTGCGTCACAGAATGGAAGTGCACTAAGCCGTGTTCAAAAGCTCAAGAAAAGACTGAGTCATAGTTTTGGACAATTGACCATTTCCAAGGAAGAGAGTGAGGAACACCTCAGCTACCCATATCTACAAAGTGCCATACAATGGTTATTCAGACGAGTTTCTAGACCGGCTGGAGCCAAATGACAATATTCCTGCTGACAAAGATCTTCGAAACTATGGTGAATATGGTAGGGAATGAGTCTCTAGTCATCAGTTCCATCAGCACCAAGATGCGGGTGGTTTGGAGCGCATCATTTAGCGACAGCTCTCGGTATCCAGTGATTCCAAGCTGCTGGATGATGAGGTTCGGGAGGAGATGGCCAGGGTAGTGATGCGACCACGGAAGCCCCCACAACCCAAGTCAGAAGCTTTCCTGCTGGAAAGGGGAGGTAGTGGTGCTGAGGAGGAGGGAGATGTAGAGGCTGATGGGAACGAGGCCGGTGCTGGCGGTGGAGCGAGAAACTGCGTGGTTGGCCACCACCACTGACACCACAGGCATGGGGTTCAGTGGACCAAACGATATTCAACATTCAGGGGTGACTCACCATTTGAGAAATCTGAGTCTTATGTGACGCTGGAACAACTTGGTGAAGGGTCCTATGCTACAGTGTGCGAAGGATATAGCAATTTGACGAAGCAAGTTGTGGCCTTAAAAGAAATAAGACTTCAAGAGGAAGAGGGGGCACCGTTCACTGCGATTCGAGAGGTCTCACTTCTAAAAGAACTCAAGCATGCAAATATTGTGACTCTTCACGACATAATCCATACAAGAGAAACTCTTACATTTGTTTTTGAATTCGTGCATACAGATCTTTCGCAGTATATGGAAAAGCATGGAGGTGGAGGAGGTGCGGGTGGCCTGGACCATGCCAATGTCTGCATCTTCTTTTTCCAGCTTCTGGGGGGTTTGGCCTACTGCCATAGATGACGGGTGTTGCACACAGATGTCAAACCTCAGAATCTCCTAATTAGTGAAATAGGGGAGCTGAAGTTGGCAGATTTTGGCTTAGCCCGAGCAAAGTCAGTTCCAAGTCACATGAATTCTCACGAGGTTGTGACATTATGGTATCGACCTCCAGATGTTCTCCTGGGATCGACCGAGTATTCCACATCATTGGACATGTGGGGCATGGGATGTATTTTTGTTGAAATGGTCACAGGCTTGCCCACATCCCCTGGTGTCCGTAACACTGACGACCAGCTAGACAAAATTTTCAAAATCCTTGGAACTCCCACTGAAGAGACATGGGGAGGAGTCAGCAGGTTACCTGGCTACAAACCTCACAAATTATGCTTCAACAGCTGGGAATGTCCTTTCCAAGGCTTTATGACGTTGGAGATGGAGAGAGCTTGGCGTCAGTTCTTCTGCAGCTTAATCCTAATGACAGAATTGGGGCTGAAACAGCACTTAAGCATCGCTGTTTCCCCTGCCTTCCAAAAAAGCTCTATGAACTGCCCGATGAGATGTCAATATTCAGCATGGAGAACATTGCTCTCAACCCAGAAGGTGGGAGGCCTCTGATGAAAGCAGCCACCTGACCAGAGGATGCCTCTTAAACATGCACCAAGTCATCTCTCTGTCTCTCTCGCTCTAATCTCTTCCCCCCACCCCCTCACTTGAGTGAATGTGCGAATGAATGTCCAAAAATGGCTTAACTCATGATGGACACACAGAGGAAGTGGCCCAAAGGATAATGCACCATTGCAATTGAAAGCGTGTGTGTCAGTTCCCCCATCCCCCTCCTCTTCCCATTTCTCCTTCGGAAACACCAATCTAGATTTTTAAAATTTCATGCTCAGGACCAGGAGTGTCATTTTGAGTGTATGCTCTGATAATTGGAATGCAGGGTGAATTCTTCGAGAAAGTTTGCGATGTGAAGAGATTTCATGTCAGTTGGGTGTGTGTTTTGGAGGAGGAAAAAAATAGATAAGGATATGAAAAATGTTAAGAAGGAGAATTGGAGGGATTTTTTTTCCGTTGTAAGAGTATTGTCGCCTTGTTGGCATTTTTAAACATTGATTCTCATTCACGGAAATTCATTCCCAAACTGGCCTTAATTGTGGCACCTTTCCTAGTATTATTGAAATGTTCCATTAACCATCGGTAAATCATTTGACTGAGATGGTAGTCTGTTATTTATGAAATGCGTCCATTTGGCCAAGGGGGCACAAAAGAAATACTGATTGAAGTAGGAAATTTTATCAGAAGAAATAAACTGTAGGCCAGAAAAAAATCTCTAATAATGCATATTGTCAGACTTAAAAAGTGACATTTAAAAGAGGCTCTTGTATGTTGTTTTTCAATGGAAGTGTGTAATTGACTCATTCAAGGAGGAGTGTTTATGCGGTAGGTTGTAAGTGGGTAGTGTATTCGGTGATACTCGATTATATTTAATGAAAGTGAAATTTGATACAGAAAAAGCTGAGACACTTTATAAGCGTTGAGTTTGTGTCACACACACATGTACACACAACCTGATGATGATAAAGAAAGAAAATAGTTTCAATGAAAGTGGATTATGAAACAGTTTTTAAAGTAACTCAACTCACCCAAAGTTAAATGAGAAAATTTTTAAGCGTCAGATGAAGAAGGAATCAGCTTTTAGCAGATGTTTCTTGTTGCCTTTTTTGGTGAAATGGTCTGCACTGATTCATTCCTATATAACGCTGCTCAAATCGCCTTATCTTGAAATTAGAGGGAGAACAGCGAGAGGAGAGAAGGCAGGCACAATTGTTTGAAGAGATCAGAGAAAGGAATGTGGAGATGGCAAAACTCATAAAGGAGGAGTGGAACACGCAGTTTACCAAGTGCAGGGAAGCCATGGCGAAGGAGCACGACCAACTTCAAGGAGAAATGGCCGGACTGCGTGAAGAAGCGATGATGGAAGCGGCCGAGACGAGGCGGGAGATAAAAAACATGCATATGAAGCTGGAGCAGAACGAAGAAACCTGCAGAAAGCAGACCACGAAAGTGAAAGTGGAGGATGCACGGATGGAGAGTCGTGTACATCAGATTGCGAAGGAGGAGGTCATGAATAGAATGAGGGAGCAAAATGTCAGTGGGCCAACAGTAGCACAGGCACCAGCTGTTACAATGAGAACGCCGATTTTCGATGGGAGAAAGGGAGCTAGGCCTATGAAGTATGTAAATGAATTGCAGGAATATGCGACGACGTATCAGCTGACAGACAACAATACGTTGAGGGTCACCAGGCAGGATATGACAGGCCAGGCCGGCGAATGGTTCACAGCAACGTCGCACCCACACGAAAACTTTGAACGATTCAAGATGTTCTTGTCTCAGTACTGGGGAAGAGAACAGCAGATGGAGGTGAGGAGGATACTATAAATGCGGGATTCATCTCACATTGTGTCACATCCATCCCGGAATTCCTCGCACTACTCGGCCGATACAACCGTATCGTGCGAGAACCGGCGCGAGAACCAAGATGCGAAAATTACGCGCGGGCAAGACAGCATGAGAGGAGAAACGAACCAGCAAGATCGGGATATTAATGAATGGAGGGACATGGAAACCGAGTCACTGCGAATCCACCGGAGCGACGGCCACAGCTGAATGGAACGGAGCAGCGGGACTGGAGGCGATCAGCTGACCATAACACGATGATAGTTGAACGAATCCAAGAGGCACCCAAGAGAGAAGATCGTGCGGAAAACTCGTAAGGGCGAGGGGTGAAGAAGGTCCCAGCATACCCTCCGCCGAAGAGGATGGGACAAGACTTTTCAGACGTGAAAAGAGGCGACGAAGAAAAATCCGCAGTATTTTTCAGACTCCAAGAGGGATACTCGAGGAGGAGACACGAGAGGGGAGGCCGACGGGAAATAAATGCCCGAAAGTCGCACTAAAAGAGGAAGGAGTAAACATTAAAGCGCTGATCGACTCAGGGTCAGAGTTAACATGCGTGAGCGAGGAATGGTATCGGGAGAACACGAAAAGCCTCGTAACGTACCGGAGTTGCCGGTGCGAGGAATAAAAGTAGAGGGGGCCATTGGAAAGAATAGTGGCCGGGTCACGATACAGATATTTCCCACTCTAACCATAGGCAAGATGAAGGTAGAGACAAATTGTACTGTGATTCCTGGATATATAAAATCACTCATCATAGGGACAGATGTATTAACAAAATTAGCGGCGAAGGCCAATTATGAGAACCGCACAATAAGCTTTAGTACGGGAGAGGAGCCGGTGATCTGCAGTTTCGAGGAGTCAGATGAGGGTTCACAAGGCTTGGTCATGTATATCGAAGAAATAAAGAGGAAAGAGGAGGATGACGGCGAAGAGAACGCTGAGATGCACGTGACAGTCCGGGAGATAAGTGATAGTGTGATAAGTGATAGAATAACGCAGTATAAAAATATATTCAGAGATACGCCCGATAAAATCAAGGGGTATAAAATAGAGAGCAAAGGAGACGAAGAATTATGTAAGAAAGGGTATTCGATACCGTTTAACTTCCGCAAGCAAGCCCGTGGAGCTGTTAAAGAGCTATCTGCCCGAGGAATCATTGAGCCCAGCGCGTCGAGATTCGTCTCACCCTTGGTTGGCATAGTGAAGAAGGACAAGTGAATTCGATTACGCATCGACGCTAGAGCGGTGAACAAAATAATTAAGCCAGATGACGCCACTTCCTCAAGATGGATCGGAGAGAGCAACTTTCCACACGTCGCACATGAGACACTTCAAGGTGGGAGATTCACATCACGCACAGATCCACCAAATTTACCGATTCCTGATCGCCACAGCCAAAGAACCATACCACAACACACGACTGCCTGGACCACGTCTCAAAATACTACTGAAACTTGGAAGCCTTCGAGCGCGTTCAGAGCGGCGGAGAACGGTTTTACATACAATGTAGGCGAGAAACCAAGCCACGGTTTATCACTAAGTAGGCAAGGTGGTTGCATGTTTGTTCACGGTAAAAGGTTACAATGTAATGAATGAAATGTGTGGTAGTGATTACAGGGGTGCCCATCCCCCCCCCCAATGCTGACGGCGCATTCCCCCCCAAAACCAACAACTCCTTCCCCCCCCCGCCAACGGTATATAGCTATTTATCAGGTTATATTTTGATAGCCTGTCCAAGCTAGCATGGAGTAACGCCGAGGGGAACGGAGGATTTGGAAGTTTTTTAATTATTAGCATCACAAAATCGTTTTTAACACTTTTCTGGCTATAAAATCTTGAATTATCATGCATGTTGTCGACCACAGTGATATCCATATTTTTATAGTTAGTTTTGAGGTTTCGGCTACAATGATGTATGGTTATTGTAGGGTATTATCATTTCGCCGGTTTCTGTCCGATGGTCAACGAATTTAGGATTTATGGGAACTAATTAAAATAACTACTCAACTAATAAAATGCTACAAAAAACTATAGGGATGTGCAAGTTCATTTTTTATGATAGCATGCTTAAAAAAGGAGTAAATTGTAAAAATGAGAATCATTTAGTTCTTATATTTTAATAAAGTTATTGAAGGCAATTCTTTCATATTTTGAATTAAGAAAAAAATATGGGAAATATATTGAATATTGTGCTCCTAAAACTACACAGCTGGATCCTGTATCTAACAAAATAGGTGGTCAACTTACTGCAAAGACACTTTTATGGTATATTATACCACACCTTACAGCTATATACAGCTATTTTGAAAGTTTATGGCGTTTGGATGCATGGCATTTGTGTCGTCCGCATCATACAAATTCTATTTTTTTTAAATGCACTCATGCATGGCACAAATGCCATGTCTTCACTTTCCCCTATGTCCCTTTTCCCTACCCCTTCCACCGAACTTTACCCCTCCACGACGTCGTCTTCTGTGCATCCGAATGCCATAACCTTTTGCGAGAGTTGTACCAGTGAAATGTGTAAAAAAAGGTCATCTAAACTAACCAAACATTTTAAATTAAGATTTGTTTTTAATTAAATGGAACCCATTAGCATCATTATTCATAGCTCTTTTTTTACAAATTATACTGGTAAAAAACTCAAATAACTATAATAAAATACTACAGATAAAATCAGTACTGGTGGTGGTGGTACCATTTTGACTACCCCACCATTGATGTCCTTTATACAGCAGTAGTTTTTTCTTTGCTCACTTGACAAAGCAAATTTTTCTATAACTTCACTGTTATGAATGAATTTTAAAATGTCTTTTTCAGAAGAATGAACAAGCGTGTCGGAGAGCTAGACATTTCCCATGCTGCTTCTCAGCCTATTTTTTACGATTCTTAATCTGCTCATAACCCTCTCTTCTGAACAACTTGTTGCTGGCAATGCCAGAAGTATCTGGTATAACATCGTTAGGTAAGGAAATCTAGAAATATTTAATAACACCTATAAGGCCCAATGAATCCTTTCTAGACCCATTTATCCAGAAATCATTGTTCTGCTATACTAGGTTCTGTACTTGGACCATCAGGCTTGTCGTCACAAGAATCTTGGGTGTCACATTTTTCATTATCTTGGCTCAGACTCTCGTCACTCAAGCTCAGCACATCTGATAAATCAATGCTCGAGTAGCTTACTTTGTACAGCTGACTAAATACATTAACTTCTTTACAAAGTTCTTCACCATCGATTCCGTAATGCTTACACAAGTCACTGATCAAGCTCAGCACCTCTGATAAATCAATGCTTGGGTAGCTAACTTTGTACAGCTGACTAAATACATTAACTTCTTCACAAAGTTCTTCACCATTGATTCCGTAATATTTACAGAAGTCACTGACGAGAATCGGCCTTAAAGTACTATCCATATTTTTAACAACATTGAGTAAACCTTCATGGGAAAAGTAAGCCATTTGTTGACAATTTTCAGAGAACTTTCTGGAAACCGATCCCTCAGCTACAGACTTAGGGAATCAAGGACTTGAAAGTACAATTCTGATCTTATTTAGAATGTGTACATATATGTATATTGTAACTAGAATTGGGACATTCGAATAGTCGAATTCTCAAATACCCCGAATAATGAGCTATTCACACTAATCGATATTCAAGAACACAATTTAATAATTTCACCTTCTCCAACATATTACACGAATCGAATGTAATGTTTTTTAAATTCGTGGTCATTGGCTGGGTCCTACATGATACAAAGCGTTTGGTCTACCAGATTTGGCTGGTACAAATTCTTTAATTAATATTTCAAACAAAATTTCATCTTTCAAGTTTAGTAAGTATAAATATATATAATCCATAATAATAATTTCAGGGGAATTATATGACAAAGGAAATTAATGAATTTTCGAACACTCGTGAGGTTGATTGGTCCTGTTTTTGATTCCTCGTTGCATGAAGACACATTTTACACATTCAATTTTTAAAATAATTGTGATTTCTTTATTAAATTAAAGGTTTGTGATTAACATCGTAAAATGCTAATAATAATTAAATCTTTAAATCTTCCACATTATTATAATCTTCTTAAAAAAACGCCCCTGTAGTATTCCATATTTGAGTGAGATATTCGAAAAAATATTAGATATTCAAACTTGACATTCAAATTCGAGAAAAATGCTATCCGACCCATCTCTAATTGTAACCTTTTCCTTCTTCCTCCTCGGATAGCAGGGTGCCAGGCATCTGGAGGAAGCAGGAACACTGAGCAGAACGAAGGGAAGACCGGGAAGGTCCCACATCCCTGTATGATCTATCCATCAATACTCATATGTGTGTATTAGTTATAAGAGGATAAATTTTATGTGTATGTGGTGTAGTGAAGCGGCTCAGTGAGTGAAAGTGAAATATATGACCTGTACAAAGAAAATGAGCCTGAAGAAAGAAGAGTGGTGAATATTATTTCGTATTTTGAAATGAAGTGTATTTTATAGGACAGGAGTTCAGGGATGCCAACCTGCTCCATAGGTTGTCATCTGCTACAGTGTATTTTATGTTGCTACTTAAAGTGACAAGGGATTGTGTTTCATATGTTATTTCTACCTGAGTGATAATTTCTTAGTGTGTTTCATTGATTGGTGGAATATTTCGACTTGTGGTTGAGTAATAAATGTTCAGTGATACCTTGGGAATAATTGTCTCATTGAAAGAGCAACCTAACAACACGACATGTGAATTAGACAGCAGCTGGTATTAGCCAGAGTCGTGCATAAATAAATATATGCATAACGTATGTCGGCGTCATTTCCTCATTCAAGAAAAGGAGGAAGTGTCCAAGTGTCGGGAAGAAAAGGTCAATAAGAGTAATCGAGTGAGAGATATTTATTTATTTTTCATAGATAAATAACCGACCGATCCCAGTTACGTTACACTCTCCTTATACCACCCTATGGGAAAGGGGTGAAGTATAAGATCATCTTATACAAGATTTCATTTCTCCAGAGGTATTGCAACACTGCATGAATTAACATCAGATGAAAAACAAGAGTTTGTAGCGTGATTTTAAAGAGAATTTATAGTCTTATTTGCGCACCACCAAAATAGAACCCATTAAAATACCTATTTGCATATTATTACCTCCACGACCCATCACATTTGGGAGCTTTTGAACAATGTTTTTCCTCTCTTCCTTGAGGCATCATCAGATAAATCCATAAGGAAGGAGTCATTACAACCCATGGTAAGCAACAACGGCACATTGACTTGCAAAGGGGCACAACACCTAGCTAGGGCTCTCCATCTTTACAAAAGTAAAACCAAAAAAAGAAACATTTCTGCTTACCACAACTGTGCAGAACATAACTCGTCTGTACCAACGCAAAACATAGACTTCAAAAATATTGAAGTACCTGTCAGAGAAAACTTGTTTTCTGGGAGAAGCCAAGGAGATGATGAAGAACCAAGAAAACTTCAACCGGGATGACAGTTACACTTTCATGGTGACATGGATGAGAGCAAGTACTATGACCAATTAGGGCCCTCAATTTGAAATTCAAAATATAGCAGCTGTTGACAGCACACATTCTCAAGAAGTTACTTCATATAATGCAGCTGAATTTCAGAGAAAATACTTTCCCTGAAGGCACCTCCAGGAATAAAGGCAAAATGTTGCACTGATGCCACCAATTATGATGGACCCCAAAACTAATAAAAAGAAAATTATCTAACGTCCTGTAAATTTGTGCATAAACTTAAAAAAATGTTGGCAAACCATCAATAACAAGCTACATGAAGGTACATATCAGAACACATTCAGTAATATGCATTTGATAGAGAATGGATCCAATAAATGAATCCAACAACTTTCTCTCTTTGGTAGCCAGCAACATATATTTGGAGAGGATGTATTTGGAATAGGAAGTTTGCAAGAGGTTGGTTAATATCTTGTGCTCAATGTATAATGTGCTATGTAATATGCTCCCCACATTTACCCCAACCTATGTAAAACCTATGTATGAAAAGTAGGTATGTGTTTGTAGAAGGTCCATATGTAATTCCCCTAATATGGATCATTTTAATCCCACATCACTTGCTTTTTTGCTCTCAGTCAGTAAGAACCTGATTCTTAAAAATTTCATCCTTTTCTTAAACTATTTTGGGAAATATACCAATGCCTGCAGGATTTTGCATGTTAAAACAATTTTTTAGCTTTTATTGTCAAAATAAATAATACACAGAATACAAGGTGTGTTAAAAAAATGACAGAACTTTTTGTGAAAAATATTATTTTAGAGATTTTATAACTTATTGGTCCTTATATCCCTCAAAGTACCATCCTAAATTAAAGATACATTTATCCCAGGGGTGTTTTCACTTTGCCATATAGTCCTGGAATGTTTCTCTGGGTATCATCTCCATTTCCTGCATCGCAGTCTGTTTAATGTCATGAATGGCATCAAAACGACATCTTTGAAACTATAATTTTAATTAGGAGTATTTAATTAAAAAAGTCGAATGTTGGAAGGTCAGGTGAGTAGGAAGGCTGATACATAATAGTTATTTGATTTGTACACAAAATTCATGAATTTACAAGGAAGAGTACATTGCTGTGGTTGAAAAGGTCATTCTGCTCGGCTGCTATCAAATGAGGAACCAACTTGGCTGCAACCTGATGCACGTTAAAATTTGGATCAAAAGGTCATGATATGATCTAATCGAGATTTGAAACTCCCTAGCACGTTTACTGATAGCCAGACAATGGTTGGCATTCACAGACCTTTGATTTACTGAGTGACACTGCCATCAGCTGATGTCAAAGGCCTTCCTGGTCTGAGATGGTCTTAAATTAACTGAGGACCAATTTAGATTAAAATTAACCATTCAAAACACTACTAAGGACTAAGAGCAATGTCTCTGAAAACCTTCTTCAATATTTTGAAGGTTTCAGTAAAATATTTCCAAAGTTACACGCAAAATTTCATGATGCGACATTGATCCCAAAACTCAGGTGCCATGGTAACTAAAATACCTTCCACTTATATAGGTTTACAACGGAAACTTAACAAGATTATAACGAATTTTAACAAATAGAAAAACTATACCTGGATGCCCACAAATATAATGGATTTAAATTTCTGTACAAATTCCAGCAGATTTTTTACATTAACGTTCTACTCCTTGTTTTTAATTTTTCTGATCAAGGGCATATCACATTGACTCACCTATTCACTCTTTTTTCTTTGGCTCTCCCAAGAGGTTTAGGGCTGGCGTCATTGTGATCTCCTCCCTCTGTGGTTCTCAGCTCTCCGCCACCCAAGCAGGAGCCCAGATTACCAGCACCATCAATATTTCCATCATCTGGATGATCAGCTCCACAGCCAAGGTTGTGATGATCTAAAAGGCATGTAAAATTTTTATATGCCAGAGGTGGACATAATGGTGGGTTCACCAGGCACATGCCCTAAGCCCCATCTTCTAAAAGGCCCCATAACACCCATACCCATTTATACTTTGCTCCAATGACACCAATTTTGGTTTCATATGTGCAATAGTAATAACGTTTAAGTTTACAACTGACGGTTAACCTGATAGCATGTTTATGAAATGAAAGGAATATAACTATGGCCAAATGCGAGGTAGTAGGTAAAACGTCCCCTAGGCCTTCCTCTAAGAAAAAAGTTATTTTTTTAACAGACCTCAAATTTTACAAAAAAGATTAAAGGAAAAACTTAAAACTTAATGATCAACGTGGACCTCAGCATATTAAAAAAAATAGCCATTATCGTTTTACCTAAAACTTGAATGGCCACAAATATAATCGATTTAAATTTCTGTACAAATTCCAGTATATACATATTTTACATAAAGGATACAGCTTAAGGGTATTTCAAGAATATAGCCTAGGAGACGTTTTACCTGCTATAGCATGCTAACATTAGCATTTTTTCATTAACTCATTACTACACTGTGTAGTCCCCCTTTAACCCTCCCCATGACTGCACCACTACTCATCAGAGCAATAGAATGGTATACACTTCTTTGTTCTTAGGTATCCAGCAAAAATAGGGTTACATGTGTTTTATATATACTTGTCATTCACTTTTTCAAGTGGCTCAATATTTTCTTCAGTGCCCAGGGTCTCAGCCAACCGTAGTCTGCCTCTATACTCAGCACATTACTTTTCAACATCCTGCACCTCTTTTATGCTCAAAGATACAATTATCCCCCAGGGAAAAATAGGTAACTTCTGCAATTCTTCTTCAAATGTATGATCAGATGAAATGATAGACATTTGACTGTAATGAAGCCATAGTCAGTACAAATTAGCATGGATTTATGTGTGAGAAATTTGTCAAAACCAGCGCTGTACCTCAGGTTTTTATATTTGCAACATAAAACAGTTGTACTTTTTCAAGAAATTAGATTACTTAAAAATAGAGGCATCAAAAATTTTAATTTCAATTACAATTTCAGAATAACCAAACTAAAAAGAAAAACACACTGAATCTGAATTGGACACTTCCACACTGATGCAAGATCTATGCTTGTCTATTCCGAATTGCGGGAGGGTGAAAAAGTAATGGTACACATGCATGGAGCTCCCCAGTGGCAAAGAAATGTACGAGTAGTTCGTGACATACATGTATGTCACCTGCTCCGCTGGAATGGCTCTCATGACAAATATACATGTCATCCGCACCGAATGTGTTAATTGGATATTGGAATAATTGCTGCATTGGTGCCAATAAAGTATATTTCCTTCTAAGGAATTGAAGATCAACTGATTGTTGTGAGGAGTAAGGAGGAAGCATTGCCAACTTTCAATAAATTAGCACAAGTATACCTAGCCTTGCATTGTTAATAGGTTCCGAGGACCAACACAAGTCGAATTCTGATCTCAGTTTATCCAATACCCCTAAAAACCGCTAAGATATATGCTGTTTTAACTATTATGAGTATATGATAATGTGCAATAGAGTATATATGACAGGTTTGACTTAAAAAATTAAATTATTAAAAACTAACATACTTATAGGAAAATGATATTTACTAGAAAAATTACAAAACGTACTTCTAATCATTACACAAAATGTTGCTAATGCATTTCTGTAAGCTCTAGTGTGCATCTCACTTCACAACAAGACAGTGCACTTTCTTCATTTCATTTATTTCTGATCATAGACTCTAAGCAGTGCCCTTCAGAATAGTTCGGGAATAGAGTTAATGACCAGTTGACAATAAAATAACTTCATGTCAAAATAATCACAACCGCAATATTTTACTCAAACTATTTTAATAACTACAGAAAAATATTAGGCCATGACCGTTGTGAACAGAATGAGTACCCCCCACCAGGCAGTTGACTAAATGCTTCTTCTACACACTTTCCTCCATTTATCCCGTTCGTTTGTTCTGATTTGTTCCAGTCCGAGCTACAGAATAGAAAGCTCTGGAAAATGCATGCCCTTTGCCCAAATTGAGAGGAAAAAGTGAAGTGCAAGCAAATCATTTTCGTTGAAATTAAAATCCATGCAGCGAGATAAATTATACAATTTTCAAATGGTTTCCAAGGCAAATGAAAATTATCTGTTTTAAACATCGATTTTGCTATTATCAAGTTTTTGTTAATTTTTTCCTCAGTGCTGCACTTCATATTTCCGTTTTCTCAGACGCAAAGAAAGTGCCCACCGATGTTGGGTTGGCAGTTCTAAGAATGTTAGGAACTACGCGCTTCAGCTGTTCGGATGACCCCTTCCTCTACAATTTAAGCCTATATAAGAAATTATCTTTTTCCTTTCAGCTGCTGTGGAAACTGATTGATGAGCACTAGAAAATAAAAGATCTTCAATAATCGCATCCACGATGGTTATTTTGTCAATGTTCAATGAAGTCCTGATACATACATGGATTATACAAAGTTTTTAAATACTCTTTGTTAAAGCTTACATTTTAAAACACACAGTTCGAACGAACTCTATACCTAAACAGAAAACATTTAGCGGTGATTATTGTGACTACAGCTTAACACCAGAACCGCCGATGGGACATTTTTGTCCCATTGCAAATTTTAATGAGCTATATCACTCTTAATATTTTTCATTGAAATTTCGGAGTTTGTGACTTTTTGAATCAATTATGGAGTAATTCACAATGTAAAATAATTGTCATACGTGGACGCATAGTTTCCAAGAAAAAACTAGAAATACTTAAAACCGCACATGGGTCATTTTTGTCCCAGAAAGGAAATTAGCTTTGTTTGTCGCATTAAATTTTTAGTGGTGGTGGAATTCTTTTATGAATCTTTCAGATAAATTGTTTATCGCATTTTAGATTAGATGGGCACAATATTTGCCTATTATTTTTAATTTAATGAGTATTTTCTGAGTTACGTCACCAAAATGCATTACATAAAAGATATTTTTCGAGGTTATAAAAAGTTACATCTGAGTCCCCACTCCAATTCTTTCAATGCTAATAATTTTTCTAACTTGAAATCTTATAATTGTAACAATATCTAGGTCTGAAATTTGACATTACACCTTCTTAAACAAATAATACAAATTGACATCACAGCGGTCATATTTGTCTCTTTCTCCCACTACACTCACTCGGTTGCATTTTTTGCCTACTATCTGTCATCTGGACAAGTCAAAGCTGTCTCTGGATGCTATAGAGACATAAGTAATGGAATTTCTCTATTATTCGAGTATAAATCAAGTGTGATTCAATACTCAGGGCAATTGTGGCTTCGCTAAATGATTTTCAGGAAGATAAATCAGAAGGCGCAGATGGAAAAAGTATGCCAGTCATCATGCGTCTCGCCGTATAGGTCCTAGTGGCAGTTCTGGGTATAGGCCTTACGAGAGACTTGAGGTATAAGTTCCTGTGGCATTCGACACGACCAGAACCTATATGATATAGAGATCAGCAATGTTCATTGCAATGGACAGGTTTTAGGTGGCCCAGAAGCAAATTGCATGCCAAAAAAAAGACAGTGAGGATCACGTAAGCAAGAATACCCCAATATGCTGACATTTGACATGGAGGTTGACGCTTCCGATGAAACATAGTGGAAATTAGCTTCTTCAAATGTCACATCTGCCAAAAGGTGTAGATAGATGAATATTTCCCGGGAAAATTGTGATCCCTCTACTGGCTTTAGGCCTTGAATAAACATACTCAAAAAGGTCAGCAAAAATACACTGAAACAGAGGCTTGTAAAATATTGGGAAGCTGTGATTGGTCTATGCCAATGAAATAACTTGATGTGTTTCTGTGTCTCCTACATGTGAGGAGTGACACTGAATGCAAAATGATAGAGGTAGATATTCTGTGGTGCGAGAAATAGGAAGTACCATTTTGTAAATCTGTGATTTCAGGTGATCGGCTCAGGGAAATCATGAGGTTCTGAGATTTTATGTCAAATCAACTCAATTGTAGTGTTTGGCAGATGACAAGTCTGCCCTGATAACATAGACATGGAATAGATTTATTTCAAACCACCAAAACATGTATGTTCCTGGTGCAGTGAAAGCTGGTGGAAAGACTGGACTCGTCTATTGGTTTTACAATATTCTAGACTTGGCAAGTATCATTGTATCATGATAAATATGTAATTTATGAATGACAAAAATACGAGGAGATATTTTCTTTCGAAACTATCAGAGGAGGTGGTAAAGGAGTAAGTTGCGACTAAGATCAGTGTACACCCGGTAATGAAGATAAAATGAATGACATTAGTCTGTTTCCACTGCCAGGAACATAAATCATGTGAAGAAGGAAAAAGTCATCATAATTGAGCATCATGCTCTAAACCAGCAAGAAATATGTGATGGCTGGATTTCTTGTGCTCGCGCATCTTGCAATCCTCAATGTAATAATAGAGCTACACAGGCATCTGCAAGGAGCATAATTACTTACACAGAAAGATCTTAGGTTTCCCAGCGTACCTGGTGAAGAAAGGTTTCCGGGGTATTCCACCAGGTTAGGAGAAATGTTGGGGGATATGGATCCTCAAATCAGGTTGAACAACCAAGTGACCCTCCTTTACTAATTGAGACTTCTCCACCATTTTTTCTTTTTTGTATATGTTAAATTACTACTATGCACTTCACCGAAGTGTAAACTGTTTTCTTAAGGATGCTATTTGCAGATATTTGCGCAATATATATGAAAAACCAGATGCTATGCACAACGTTTTAAGTTTTGAGCCAAGCAATATTTCATAAAAAATCTGATTCATGAATTATAATTTGTGTCTAAATGATGTAATGTAAAAATAATTTCATCTTCAACTGGAAACTCTCCTACTGTGAAAGTATTCCATTATGAAGAAATGATACAATTAACAGACACAGGAATAGTCGGAACACCAATTGGACATTTTTGTCCAAGCTGCGGTTTTCGGGGATTCGAAAACCCCAGCTCTAGTGTTAATATCTACTGGCAGGTTACCGAACATTTCCTCTAAACACATCACTCTATCCATCGCCATTCATGTCCACATTTAACGTGAATGCAATGTAATCAGTGCTTACTTCATTGTTATAACTTATTTCTGAAGTGTATTTTACTTTGAAGTACATATTTGTTTTTCAACGATTTTTTACTTAATTTCCAAGCATTTCATATATGTTTATATTTTCATTTTGTTTTTTTTCTGTTTGTTTGTTTTCGGCATTTTCGTCCGAACCCTGTACTGTCTGATTTCATCCCTTAATAAGCCAGAAAAACCAATGCATCTATGGCACCGACATAACAACGTATGAATGACAAAAAAATGACAATTTATTTTGAGGTATATCTGTATTATAATGAGTTATTGATTCCAATAACAAATACCAAGTATTTCTACAAAGTGAAATCTTGAGTAAAAGATTTTGTTCACGGTAGCATAGCCATGGCTCAATGTAAACAGAGAAACAAATGACACTTACCATTGATACGAGAGGCCAAAGCAGATGCAGGAATCGCAGTGATGGAAGAGGAGGATGTAATAGCTGTGTTGGGTGGTGGGGGGTTGGCATTCCTGCATGCTCTGGCTGTTCTGATGCGCGTACGACGGGATGACAGCTCAAAGTCATTATCCACGTCTTCTTGGCTCACAGAGCTGGATGCCATGGTGAATACCTGAAAAAGATGAGGACCCTTTTAGAAACAGTAGCAAATTAAGAGGAGAATGGGATTGTGGAAGTAATTTGCACAATCAAGTTTTAACAAATATTCCCCACCCACAGCAATAATGCATCACTGCTGTTCTGGGAATGGAATCTTGGAAGCAATTTGCACTATCAAGTTTTAACAAATATTCTCCACCCACAGTAATAATGCATCACTGCAAATGAAAAGCCAAGAATAAACTATAATATAGTCAATAGCCACTGTAACCTTCACAACTCCATACCATATTTACATAGAGAACATAAAAAAATATTTAAAAAATAGATATTAAAATTTTTAAGCTGTGTTGAAGATACACTCCAACAAAAACTTACACCAGGGGGATTTTAAAAAGAAATGAAATGAGCAGTTCAACAAGCAGCACAGAGACACCATAGGCCTAAGTTCTCAGCAATTGACTATGAATAAAAAAAACGTAAATACTGCTTTTTAAGACTGCTCAGTACAGATAAACTGTGAGAGTTTGAGAGGAGTGGTTTGCGTTATCACTGTGTGTCAGAAGTCTTGGATACATCCCATGGTGTATAACTGCACAGAGCCTTTGTGCATAAAATGGCTTTCTGTTTTATAAGAAACATCGAAATTCTATGGTACTAGCAACCAAATACTCTGGAAGGTCAATCACAATGAATAATATAATTGCATTGATTACGTTCAAAGCCCAATTTGTAAACAAAGAGCAGAAAACAGAAAGAGTGAAATTTTACTAACTAAACTGTAGTGTGGTCGATGGGCAGGTCCACTTAATATTTTAGGACTGAGAGTCTATCATATAGCCTTTTTCTCAAAAGTTGAGAAGTATGTCCAGGGGAAATAATCATTCCGCTTTTTTATTCCTCGCTTTTTTGTTCTTGCTTCAGCATCTGGATCCCAAAACATGTTTGGCATTCAAGTTCTTTCGTAGATCATTTCCAGTGTCAGAGATACAGAGAAAAACATTAATTTTTATTCATCAGAACTTTTTTAAAAAAAAAAAGATCATAGTATGTTTATTTTTGGAGGACACATTTGTTTTCAAATAGAGTGGTTATTACAAAGGTAATAGAAATTTGTGCCCTTCGAATTTAAAAGTGGAGCAGAAAAAATTTCTGCACAGGATTATAAGAATCCTTCAAAGATGATGAGCCAAATGCATTTATTATGTACATAACTGTCACTAACCACACATGGATAGGTTGGGGTGAAATAAAAGCTAAAAATCTCAATTTTATTCCGTTAAACTGGTCATTTCAGTCACTGACCATTTAAGCTCTATGCTGCGAATGCCAAACAAATAAAATATCCTATCACTGAAATAGAGCTAAAATTTACCACCTAGCAGTAAAACACTCAAATTATCAACAAAAAGAAGGCTAAGACCAAAATTGAATCCAAAAATGAAAAATGTGGTCTATCAGTTACCCGGTACTAAACACTCAGGGCCTATATCATGTACACAAGTAATTTAAAAAGAAACCATAGCACTGATGCTCACTTTACAAATTTTCCACATGTGATTGGCTCAACAAGTGTGCTTGCAGAACTTTTAAATGTTCTGGCAATGCGTATGGTTGCCAATGTACACAGAATCCAATCCAATCTGCACTAATTTGTTTAAAAGCATTTCATCAATTCCTCACAAGCTCTTTCAGAAAGAAAGTTGAGGTCGTAGCTTGTCTGCGACCACCCACCCTAATGGAAGCAAAAGTTGGTTTAAAAGGTGCGGCGGTCAAGGAGTAGACTGCAGAAATGGAACACAGAATATGGATACGATTGGTAGTGGGGGGTTCACAGTTTTACTTATAAAAATAAGCATAAATAATTAAATAAAGATTTATAAAAACATGAATATGGGCGTTATATTCGCACACTGACGATAATTAGAAGTAATACAGATACTCTAGTGATATTCGCATGAATTTACATTATGAAATTACATGCGAGCAATAATATCTTCTTCTGAATCATCATTTTCTACAGTTGTAGCAATAGGTTTGTGGTGACTCATCCGGGAGTCAGATGTCGCGTGACACCAGGCTTACGCGAGATTACCCCCCTCCTCTCTTTCCCCGAATATTGATATAATCCGTTCAGGGTTTTGGAAGTCTATAGCGTTCAAACGAACAGTGTTCCTGTTTCATAGATGTTGATTTATTCAGCAAACATATTATCCTTCTTTGATCGAATTACTATACACTATTGTAGATCACGAACAGCATGCACATCGCATACAAAATTGATAACCAGTTAACACACCGATACGATATGGAAATTTGAATATCGCATAGCGTAGAAAAGAAAACGAGCACGGTCGCGTGTGCACTGCGCGCCGGCAGCATCCCGATGGGATGAGGTCACCACGAGAGAGAAAGAGTGGAATGCGTGCTCTCTCTTGGGACAGTCGGCTCACGAGGAGCCGGGAAGAGAGGACAATACGGACGGACGGACGGCTCCGAAGGGAGGAAAGAATGTCCTTCTCGTGATTGGTAGGTGGGAGGGAGGGTTGGGCTGGGAAAGGGTACAACAACGGTGGGAGGGTAGGAAGGAAGAAAAAAAATAAGGGGGAAGTTTAGGCGGCGAAATAGGTTGGGGAGGGAGAAGTAGGGACGAGGCGGTTAATCTACTACCCTACAATCTTATTCTGGAAAGCTGCCACACTCGACAAATCAAATCCGTAACAATTGGTACTGAAGAACCAATAGCACCAATATCACACCCACAAAACAAACAATAATGATAGTTAACAATCTTAGGCCTAACTTAAAGGATGTCTTTCATAGCAGGAATGAAAGATGGGTTTATAGAATAGCGATTTCCGTTAGCTATTTTATGGCTCACGGCAATGGTTTCGTTACAAATCAACATCACCCAATGAAGCAAAGAAACATTATCATATGGATTATGCTTCTTTGCAGCGACGCCATTTTCGTAAACAATAAAATCGAGAGTGCACATTATAGAGCTATAATATTCACCTTTAATTCCGAATTACCATAAAATGGCTGGTTACTAAGGGAGGCGACCGACTTCATTAGGGGGCTGTAGCGGTAACCGCGGGTCACTGAGAGCACATTTTAATATTTTTTTAAGTAGGTCGATCAGAACATACTAGGATCACATTTCACTTACGAGCATCCATGTATGTGTTGGAACTTAACATACAGGCAGCAACAGAAATGATATTAGGTGGAAAGATATTAGAGGTAAAGAGATTTATACGTTATGTGTAATACTCTCATAATAACATTTATCCAGTGCTCGAAAATTATATAAGTCACAATGTTTTATTGGAAATGTATGGATACAGTAGTTTAAAGACAAGAATAACGAAAAAGGATTAATTGTATTTGCTCGACCTAATCAATTTTGGGGAAAATGCTAACCTAGTGAGTAAAATTAATTTTTTAGTACCAAAATTTAATGTGAGGCCAAAAAGGGCATTTTATTTATACAATGTTAAAACGAAGTATTGTAAAAACTCAACACTATGCAGATTGTGCCAAACCTTCAATAAGTATTGCCATGAACTTGGATTGTTTCAAAAGAGAAGCCAATTCTGTTCTCCGCTAAACAACATTGTATTATAAATTCATACTGTAAGTACTTCTCTTTATACACATGTGTATATGTCAAATTGATGGTATGTAATATATGATAATGTTTGCCTTGTAATTTCTTTTGTTGGGCGAACTTGAAGCATAATAAATAATAAATTAATTTGTTTACATAATTAAAGCATGTTACGACAAAGCTTTTCAGCAGAGTATTCGAAAATTCGACGAAACTATATTGATAACAAATGTATTATATCGTATTAAGAAGAATTTGTATGCAACCGAATCATCAGGGTATAAACGTCATTAGCCATTTGACAACGTCTTATAATGGCGTGGGATTAAAAAAAAGAACAAAACAAATTCTTTAGATGAATTTATTTTGCTTTTATCAATGGATATCATATTTCAAAAGACTCAACCAAAGTTTCACGTGAATGTTTGCAAAAAAACAAAAATCACTCCAGCCACCTCTAGTAATTTGCGCCACGTAGGATAGCACGATAGGTTAGTAAAGACATGCTCATTTGGTGAATGGGAGAAGGGTGGAGAAAAACCCGGCGTCGGTAATAGATTACTCTTTTCCCGGAGGGCGCCTACGGGGACCATATTATAACGTATATTTCAACATACCAGGTACTCGAATCTGCAAAGTACTCTCCACGTGGCACTCAAGTCAGGACCGGAATGTCATTGAAAAATCTCCGTAACTGACGGAATGCGAACCAAAGCCCTCGGAGTGGGAAAGAGAACTGTAATTACCACACTAATTTGAGCCCTTCCATATTCACCATAAGCGGCATGAATTAGTATTGGCAGACATTATCATCAACAGTCATCCGAAAGTTGGCGTGCATTACATCCTCACAGTAATCATTTCAGCCTTGCACTCCATTTCTTCTCCTGATTTTATTATACATATAGTATCTCAAAATCTGTATCATCTATTCCATCCTCGGCCTGCCTCGATAATTATCCCCATTCATTGACGCTTTCACTGTTATTTTCAAGAGGTTATTTAGTGCGGGGTGCATTCAATAAATTAGTCTTTTCTATATCTCTGACAAAGAGTTTCCATTCCACATTCTTGTGATTTTCGTAGGCATTTCTTCGCTCTTATCATGAGCACACAAACAGGGTTAAAATATTACAGACTTACTTCCTAATCAAGGATCACAAAGGAACTCGTAACCACTAAAAAAACTTATGATAGTATCTACAGAAAACAATTTTCACTCCCTGAGTAAATTAATAGTGTAAAACGTAATACAGAAAACCTGATAAGAGATTAAGTAAATAAACCCAGCAAGTTTTCCCACATTAATTTAGTGTACAACTGGTTTCGTTACAAAGGTGAGATTGTCAGGCACAGTATTGTTAAGCCACTTTGTAAATAAATTCCAATTTGGGAAGGGTGAAGCTGGCGAAATGGGATGGAACGTGAGAGGGTTGGGGGGAAAGGAGGAAGTTGAAGGTTTTGACGTGTGGATGACGGTTGCGGGTAGGGCCATGATGAGTCGTCCCCTTAAGGACGAAGCACGGAGTAGGATATCCTACTCCGTGGGACGAAGGGTGCCGCAAGGGCTCAGAAGTGCACGGCCTTCAGGGACAGAGGGACTTCTAGAAGTGAGGATTAAGTCAAACACATTCTCACATTCCTCCTCATCTCTCACACGTCCAGAACGTGATAGCGACCAAACCGGCTGCATTCACACCAAATTAATCAGAGAAAACATGCATTGCTATTTTATTTAGAGGGCTTTCACAAGTTTAGCCCGAAATAAAAGTTATTTCTACACGTAATATTCAAATGCATACATCCGGTTTTATAATATGTTTCCATTTTGACCACTCGATTCACTACACCTTAAAAACAATTAATGTGATCTTAAACGATGTGAATAACGTAACTCGTTCTGCGTTAGTGGAGCAATGGAGGCAAAAATAATTACTAAACGCCTCTAAATACTACGGGTTACAGCATTGGAGAAAGACGGAGTTTCAGCACGGAAAAAGGAGGGAAAAATAGAAAAAGAACTGGGAGAGGGACGGAACGAAAAGTAAGTTATGTTTTGACGATTTAGTTAATCATAAATAGGGCGTGGATAAGAAGCCTTACTAAACCTTTCTGTTGGATGATGAATTTCTCTTATTTCGCCCCTTCTGTCCCTTCTATGAAGTGCAAGGTTAATATTCTTCTTTCTCACCTGATATTCAAAAGAAATAAATATTTTTGAATATAATTTAGTCTAATGCACAGTAGGGATGAGCATCCAAAGGAAACCATCGATAGTAGATACCAAAAGATCATCGAAGCCCAATCATCGATGCAACGAAAATATCGATCTTGAACCATCTATCGTTGAACCAAGAATGATATCTCTATGTGCTTAATTTTAAAGTTACCATATATTTTTAAAATAAACCACTATTTAAAAATAAAATACAATTAAAATTTTAAAAATAATATTGCATTATGACCGCACGTAAAACAAAATTAGATACAAGGAAATTCGCATTTTTCCATTCACGCGATTCCTTTTTCATGAAATTACCAAGAGTTAAGGTAATTAAGAACTGCCAAGAATATCATGACATTACGATAGCAAAATAAATTGGACAATATAAAGTAAAATATTACATTATGTTAAGAGCTAAGGTAGGCTGGGATTATCAGATTAAGCGTGTTTACAATCACTAATAATCGAAGGATTAAAGTGCCTATCAAAACATGGAAAAAATTAGGACAAGAAAATAAGAAATACAGGAGGAAAACATTAGAAAAAGCCATCGAATGAAACTATCGATAGTGTGAAAACATTGGCGACAAAGTAATAATAGGAAATACGTCGACCATCTGGCTTTTTGCCATCGATGTTTCTTGTCTATCGACCAATCGATGCTCATCCCCAACGAGTAGTCACAGTCTCTGGCGGCTCCAAACCCAATCCTAACATCAGTCAAGACTCAATTTCTATTATCTCGTCGCATAATTAAACAAAACGCACGCCTTTCCTCGGAGTATTTTGTCGAGTCAACAGATTAAAACTTTCCGTTATGGGCCCCTAATGCTCGAGGCTCACTCTAAGTAAAGAGTAGGGAGATAAGACTATCATGATCTACATAATATACTGCGAGCCACATCGAGGGTGAGAGGCAGAGTTAGGGTGAGTAATCAGCTACATTCCAAATACAGACAATTAAACCCCAAAAACAAAACATGCATTAGCAAAATGCATTAGCAAATTTAATGCATTAGCAAACACCAGCACATTTTTGTCAGGAGGTGATATTTCCCCAACATGCTGTACACAATAGGTATACAACCAATGTTAGAGAAACTATTTTTATCGATGCATTCAGCAACTACACAAGTACATAGAAATACAGGAGTTGTACAGGAAAAATGCATGGGGTTCTGTAAATACAACGAAGAGGATAGGTATAAAAATAAAACATTATGGAGCAAATCAACCAAACAGCTACACTGCCGATCGACAAGCCCAGTCAAAAGTGTAATTGGCAGCTAATACGGTCTCTTACCATTTGCGGGAAAAATGTCACTTTAAACCCGTCTGTCTCGCAGCCTAACTTCCCTACTAGCTTCAGCCTAAATTCCCTAGTAACTTCATTCTCAAGACGAGAGGTAGCAGCGGCAATGGAACATCGGCGGCAAGAGATGAAAAAGTCAAAGTGGTTGCTTTTGAGAGTGACACTGGTCGCCAAAAGGCAGCAGGATGAAGAGGAAAAGATAGAGAGACGTACAAACCGTAGCATCGTTCCCGTTTTCTTTCTCGTTCTACTTCTTCCCTCGCCCGCCCCCTCTGCCGGAGGGCAGGGAGAGGAGTGGGATGCGTAAGGTGTGAAGATTCCAACGCCCTCACACCAACACGATCCGCCGCGCGCAAGATTACGGGCGCCCGCCGGCAAGAATGATTCATCACCATCAACACACGCTCACCCAACCTATTCCGATCAATGTGCATTCTTTCGCATGGAAAAATTCTCACCTAGTCCCTGGAGAACGAAACTCTTTCGAGGAGAAATCATTCGCCTTGACCGAGACTCGAACCCGATTCTCTCGATATCGCGCCCGAGTTCTTTAGCCGGTTAAGGTAGTTTGAGCGAAGTGTCTTTTCAACTAGAAACCAAAGAAATAGGGCTCATTTTAAGGAAAACATATCGCACCTTTCCAAAGATACCAAAATATTACCTCCTTGCCGCACTACTTTCCGAGATATTTGCCAAAAAAATAGGTACCAGTCGTTTTACACAGGATATGGTACGCGTATGCTATTCAGAGAGACTTATTTTAAAAAACTGAAAAATTTCCAACGCTCAGTAGTCGTCTGGAATTTAACAGTGCGTAGTTTGTACCTTTCATCTATTAAAAAAATAATCCGTGGTGAAGGAGTTTTAAGCGTACCGCGTGAAAAAATGAGTCAAGTTGAATACTTATACAGATATATTTATTTAAATACAGAGAGAATTTTAGTAATATAAATGCATATATTGCACCATTAATAGTATAACTATATTAACTTCAAGGTTCCTACAGCTGTTGAAATGAAAACATAACACTCGAATTTGGTATCTATTATGACTATGGAAAAATCTCGCTGAAACTACCTGAAGGTAGTCCGAGCGAGATAGTTCCCTGGTCATAATAGAGACCATATTCGAATTTACGTTTTAATTTCACCAGCTGTAAGACACATCAATTAAATATTGCATTATTAATGGTGCAGTAATATAATTTTATATGACAGAAATTGTAAGTAATTAAATTAAAATATCTAATTAAGACTTCAACACGATTCATTTTTTCGCGCGGTGCATTTGAAACTCCTTCAAAACGGAACGTTTTTTGTGATACCCTAGAACCTACTGCGGTGACAGTATGATTAATTTTCAAATATACTAGAGAAAACATCCAAACTACACGCTGTCAGTTTTTTTTACGACATCTAAGTGTTAGAAATACCTAATTTTGTAAATAATGTCTCTCTGGAGTGGATACACGTACCATTTCCCATGTAAAAGGGCTGGTATTTGTTGGCCAATATCTCCGAAAGTAATGCGGTAAGGGGTTGAATTTTTGGTGTCATTAGAGGGGTGATATATTTTTCTTTAAAATGAGACCAAATTTATTGATTTATAGGTAAAATGATATTTCGCTCATACTACCTTAAGCTAAAGAGGCGTCCCTCTCCCGTGTGGTTTTTGAGGGCCTTCACCACTTCAGCCACCTTGAAAGAACAAGTTGTTCAGAAAGGCTTCCGCAGTCGAGCTATTCTTGCACTGCGAATCATAAAACAAACGATTCGCAAGTTTGAATACTTTCTTTCGATACGTTTGAAGTAGGTAATGCCCAATCCGGAACACTGAGGAATAGCTCGCTATGGAACAATACAACGACAACACTAGTCTTATACGGTAAAAAAGAGATTGTTGGTGAGCTTTTTTATTACAGCTTACCCGATGAAGTTTAATAAATAAAAATATACTCACTTTTTACGCTCTTCAATTTATACCTTTCTTGCCACGTTATAGGCGGCGAACCATCCAAGTGGCCTGTATTCAAACATGTTACGGTCTAACTCCAATATTTATTTTCTCTCCTAGGTAACCAATAGTACCCGCTTTCTCCATTAGCGAGTGACAGTAGTCAGTGTACCCGGCAAGCACAACGCACAACACTCTCTCTCCTTTCACAAAAGAAAAGTAAATAACATTCATCGAGATGAACTCTAAAATTCAAATCAATAAAATTCAAGCTGTAAATAAAGTAAAGAGACAGATAGCGTTGCGTTCGATCTGGAAACCCTTGGGACTTACCATTCAGAGGGAAGGCGGGGGTAACATGAGATGCTTCGCCAATACGAGTTTTAACTCCGTAGAGTGATTTAATAGTCCGCATGAATTTTTCTTATTTTCTTCATTTCTTAAAAGTTGATTTTCCATATAGCGTTCTCAAAATGAAATACGTCAATTTGGAACGGCGTTGCGCTATAAGGTTTTGCTTCAAACTTTGTTACAGTGCCACAGAAACTTTGCAAATCTTCAGCAGGCCTATGGAGACCTTTTTTTGCCAATGGCCCAGATATTCAGGTAGCTATGGCATTTTCAGGAGGAAGAAGACAGATTGAAGGCGAACCTCGCAGCGGAAATCCTGCAACTGCTAGAAATGAGTGTTGCCAGACTCCGCGATCTTGTGCATTCCGATCGTCGTTTGACAGAATGACCAGGGAACAGCTGAATTTGACTCACACCACCATTCATGACGTTTAGACAAATGAATTGGGGAAGAGAATAACCTCTGGATGAGAACGAATGACCTCTGGAATACCAAAGTCAGCGAATACTCTTTCCATTTTCTTTATTACCTCGGCCGTCGAGGTTTAATGTTATCTCTATTTGAAAATGCTCAGATTTGAGTGAAACTTTGCATTCGGGTTCTCATTTAGGATATCAATAGATAGAAGTCAATAAAAGTGCCACACCATTTAGTTTTTTTGACAATTAAATGCTATTTCAACACGGTATCAGTTAGGACATGACATATATTCCGTACTAATGCGATTATATATGCACAGATTTTATTCTAAGAGCTAAATAATACATATCTTATTGCCATTATAGCTTCAAACAAATACCAAGGTGTCACGCCGAGTCCGATAAAAAAATAACACCTAAAAAATTATCGAATACCGCAACAAAAATTCTATCTCTATTTACCCGAATATGCTTTGACAAAGGAAAAAAAATAAATTATGAACATTATTCCATTACCACCAGTATGGTGAGTTCCAACGTATAAACAGATGTACTTCAGTGAAGTGCGCTCTACGAATCTTTTTTTCGACCTACTTAAAAAATATTGAAATATTCACTCAATGAGTCACGATTACCACTCCAGTCACCGTGAGTAACCATTCGAACATAGAGGGTATAAGAGGAGGGGAAAACAAAGACAAGAGGCACATTAAAATAGACGATACAAGAAAATTCCCGGATATAAATCCCAGTCGACAAGAGGGCGAGCAGAGATTACAGCCCCGGGGGCGGACGCCGATCCGCGGAAAGGAAGGGAAGGAATTCCAATATCCAAAGGCAGACATAACAACAGACCATTTCCAGCTATCTTAATGCTCTTGCACTCAATCTAAAGAAACCCATGGCTCCTCATTCCTTCCTTTCTCATCAAGCGCGAGCATTGGGGCGCGAGAATTATAGAATACGTCAACGCGAAGCATTAGTTGAACGTCAGAGTTTCGTTACTGAGCAGTGAGTAGGAATTTTGAAGGTGAATGAAAACTCAAAAATATTTTATCACGAGAATTTTGTAGGAAGAACCAAATAGCAGTTAATAATGAAGGAGAGATACTGAATTTATATTTGCTGTGAGGTTTAAAAAGAGTACACACTACGATTAGTGTTTCAATTTAACGTGCTTCGACGGCTTATTTGATTTCGATTTCTTTCACCATGGTTTGCCACTTAAAAAAACGGGCAGCAACATGAGTACGAATTCGGAGAACATCCCCTCCGATTTTGAGCCAAAACAAACAATACGTATTAAATAGCTAATTAATTTAGTTAAATTGATAATGTGAGGGCAAGTATAATTTTCAGCCAGAACCAAGAGAGAGTTACAGCGCCATTACGTATGACCACGCGTCATCAAATATGTTTTATTTCCAATTTTTCTTTTATTAGCATTGGAAAAATTGATTTTTGTTCTTTTCTATACTTCCGTTTTATTCTACCTTCGAAAAAACCTAAATCTATAGAGAGAGAGAGAGAGAGAGAGGGAGAAAAAGGAGAGATTTTCCGCCTTGTTTGCTTAACATCACGTATGGCTGGTATGACCTAACTTCTCGATAAAAGGAAAATGAAATACGTAAGACGAAAATCAATATAAACAAATACATTTAATGGTCAGAGACGTATATCAAGTAATATTTTCACGGAGCAGGCTGATAGTAAACAATTGGAATCCTTCCAAAATATGCACAGAATTACTTTACGAAAACGAAATATTTCAAATAATGGCCAGAGATGTATAATATTAATGTATAATACATTGTATATCTCTGAGAGATTCAACTCTGACAACAATTTACAAAATGAATTTTTTTTAGGACTATCATAGATCGACATTACTTTAGGAGAGAATACTTTTAATTTCTGCGATTAAGACATTGTAAAATCCTGTCCTCTTTCCCACTGGTAAGTATACACCGAAGCAGTCAAAAATGATGAGTATGATACTAAGATTGGTAATTGAAAAATCAATCAGCGACCACCTGACGTACGGTATTGATGGCAGACAAAAGCAACAGAACGGAACTGATTTCAAGAATCCCTGATGACGACTGGCGAGTCGCCTGTCGAAACGTTCGGGGAATAACCGGTCAAGCTAATCGTAAATTAGGATTTCTTAAGAGGAGTAATTGGCAAGTGCGACGATGAAGGTAGAAAAATCGGCTTCTTCTCATTTTTGGATCCCGCTTGGAAAACGCTGTCAGTATTTGGGTTCCTTATGCGGTAGGCTTAAAAACCGGGTTTGAGCGATAGCAGAGAAGATCGGCAAGATACGTAAAAGGCCGTTATGATGATTTGGTTGGTGTTAAAGACCTTTTACCACGACTGGAATGGGAATCACTTTCAGGCCGTCGATTAAAACGTAGGCTCAATCCATTATTAAGTTCCAATTCGAGTAATTTGCAGACGATTAGCCATAACCTTACGATATCTGATATAACGAGGTATATAAAACCATGAGGATAAAATTAGGGAAATTAACGGCAGAACGGGCAGGTTTCAAATGCCATTTTTCCCACGGCCGATAAGAAACCATAAAAGGCGCCAATGAAACTTTTAACTTGGTTTTTTCGAGAGCCGGTGTAGCTAGTTAGTTGACTTACTCCTTAAAGGCAGTATTCTCATCTGTTAACTAGCACCAAAATCTACGTTCACATTTTCAATCGTTCACATATTCTCCTGCAAACCACCGCAAGGTGTGTGGCGGGGAGGGAGAAGGGGAAGAGTCAGCACAGTTGGCCGTGCATGTTTGCGGTGTACACTTGTATCTCTCAAAAGATAAAAATAACACCAAATGGCCGTAAAAAAATATACATACGGCCATATTTTAAGGCCATTTGGAGTTATTTTTATCATTTGTGGTTCTAAGGTCGTAGAGCTCCGTCCATTTCATTCCCTAGTATCTCTGCTCATTGCATGGTATCAACCTATGCATTTCTGTATTTTGGTAGGTTTTTGCTGATGCATCAGCATTGATAGATACATAACCCTGATTAGGGTATTTTGCAAAGCATGCCGGAGATAACTCACCCCCTTCCGCACAGCCTTAAGGTACCCGCAGGATATTATGTATACATGTAGATATCGAAACGGAGAAGCTTATCCAGTGGAAAATTCAATAGGCTTTCAATCGTAATTCGTCAATTTACGATGCCTAACCCCGACTCTCTCCACGCCCAACCAACCTCACATCTCCTGTCCCTTCCGCCATGACATCCTCCGTCGAGGAATCTCTCCGGACAGGGGAGACCATGACCACCACCCTGGGGCACTCCCACGCCCATTCCAATCCCTCTTACTTGCCCTCCCCGCAGCTACCCTCATCAAACTTTCCGGGCATTCTTCCTGCCACGTGGAGGCGATCACTCTTTCATCGCCGTTCGGTTGAAACGATCAGACCACTACTCATATATCCTTCCGGAGTTAAGAATAAAATCCTCACCGATGCCAAATTTTTTTAATGAAGTGAGTTCGAAGCTCATTAAAATTCATTGCTCGATGCGATATTAAGAATTAAAACGGGTTGGTGTGATGGTTAAAGTGCTCTGGCTTCCCATACTGAGGGCCTGGGCTCGAATCCAGTGAGAAATTGAGACAGTTCTCTTTGTAATCCTTATCAATACTTGCAAGAAGAGACCACTTGCTCACTTAAATGTTTCCGTAATTTAACCATAATGTTTGTATTTTCATCTACATCTACTTATTACCCTGCTAGCGACCACAAGAATGTTTGGCAAGGGGTGACATATCACTGACATGAACTAGAGTGAAGAAATTTACTTTCACCAACAAACACAACGCTTTCGGTATACTACAAATGTTACAGAAACTAATAAAAGAATATATTATGTAACTATGCAAACATGACACAAGAGTCATGTAGGTAACATTTAAAACATGGTGTTAGCAATACTCGGTAGATTTAGAAACATGGATTAGGGGGCATATGAATAAATCATCTACAGTCAACTAACCTACTTCAAAGTCTAAAAGAGGCCATTATAGTCTCTTGTTGATCGCAGAAAAAACGACGCTTTAAACCTTTCTGTCCTACTATCTATTTCCCTTATTTTATTCTCATCATCTGACCTACCATAATATGTTGGAATTCGTAAGATATAATAATTTCGTCGGAAAATAATACGGTTTTGAATCTACATAAAAGATGGAGTCTAATCTTCATACGACGGTCTGAAAGCGATTCCCATCCAAGTTGTTGCAAGAGCACAACTGAACTCTAATACATTCTCCCTGTGATGAATGAGAGGTGTGTTTACCTCGCATGAAATGGTTATAAGCCACATTGTATTTGGAATCCTTTCCACTAAGTTACATACAGCTAATATGAATACTAAAGTGTGATTGACGGCTGGCGCAGATCTCGATAGGAATCACAACATTCAGGTGGCTCACAGGGTTCCGTGTAGTGGCAGACATAGACGCATTTGCCTTCCGTCAGATAGACCGTAAATTTCATAAGTACCCATAAACTACGACTGGTCTTTTTTTTCTTCTTGCGTAGGCACGAAGATGCCCTAGGCAATCTCTGTTAAGAGGAGTAATCACTGAAACGACTACGAAGGCCCTAGCAAAGGGCCGTTATGATACGTCCAAAGAACCATCACTTAATCCCGCGAGAAACTTTCGTCGCAGTGCGGTTCCCTTCTCATAGAACCACCCCACGGAAGACAAGACTAGCACTCTGTAATGCGGAGGTGTATTGCAGCATCAAGCGCACTCGTATGAGACCAGTAATTCTGGTAGTTGGTGCGATATTAGTTCATGAACAGTTTTGCGAAAAAATTGGCGAAAATGTACTGTCATTAGTGACATCTGTAGATAAAAGAGAAAAATTGTATCACATCGATTAGTTTCTTTTGGAATTCAAAGCTATTCCAACACGTTGCCCCATGGCGGATGAGAAATATTTCATAAATATTCGATTACATACGTACACATCATCTTCTAAGCACGAAATCATACATTTCACATCATAACAACGGTTGATGTGAAAACAATAAGGTGTCAGGCTCAATCCAATACTCGAAACAAATGTATTTCGATAAAACTTCGCTTAAGATAATTTAAGCGAAATATCATTTTACTTAGAAATCAATGAATTTGGTCTCATTTTAAATAAAAATATCTCACCCTTCTAATGACACCGAAAATTCAACCCCTTACCACATTACTTTCGGAGATATTTGCCAAAAAACACCAGCCCATTTACATGGGAAATGGAACGTGTATGAACTCCAGAGTGACATTATTTACAAAATTAGGTATTTCTAACACTTAGATGTCGTAAAAAAAACTGACAGCGTGTAGTTTGTATGTTTTCTCTAGTATATTTGAAAATTAATCATACTGTCACCGCAGTAGGTTCTAGGGTATCACAAAATTCTTTCCGTTTTGAAGGAGTTTCAAATGCACCGGGCGAAAATAATGAGTCAAGGTAAAGACTTATTTAGATATTTTCATTTAATTACTTACAATTTCTGTCATATAAAACTATATTACTGCACCATTAATAATGCAACATTTAATTCATGAGTCCTACAGCTGGTGAAAGTAAAACGTATAATTCGAATATGGTCTCTATTATGATTAGGGAACTATCTCGCTCGGACTACCTTAAATTACGAAAACGGCGGCAAAAACTCGTCAAGCTTTATCAATGAGAAAAAATGTAATGATTGTATAATTTACAATACCGCATATGCGGTGTATGTCACTGCATTCGCAGATGTATCAATAAGGTAATGGCATTTTTTTCACCTAAAATTGAAAAATTAATAAAATGTACAATGAATGACCAACGATTGCCACTCTAGCCACCTCAAGACTTGTGGATGATAAATTTCTGGAAAAGACGCATTTGCTCAGCACAATGCTACCGAGCTCATAGTCCCATTAATATTCATGATATGTGGGTTCACATTTTTTCAGGCCCTTTTACACTACCGGCTACCGAAGGCATTCAAGTCCTTAGAGAGGAATATAACCGTAGACTATCAACGACTTCTACATATATTTCTGACGACAGCAACTGCGATCACACTTAAGTTTAGTAATAAGAAAGAAAAAAGAATTTCACATTTACCGATCGACTTTTGACCAACGAGGAATTTTCCAGTCCCAGAAGCACGGTTAGTCCCTATTTTGCGGTTTGCTTAGCATATACTGTGATTTCCCCCAGCAATTAGATAAATTGTAAATGTAGTCAATGTGTGAAATAAGAATTCGATTCGACATATGTGTGTTCATTCTCATTCTGTGAGAGACGAAATTTCAAGCAATGACTGTTTGGCGGTCTCCAAGGAGACATGCACCTGGCTTACATATCATTTCACGTGGATCGCGCGCAACCTCACGATAGACGAATCCAAATCTTTATTTGGCCTTGGCGTGCAGGGATTCATGAGACAGAGACAAGGTACACCCCACGACATAAACCCTTCCAATGCCATTCCTGTTCGTCCAACCTTCCGAAGGAGGGGTCTCCGAATATCATCGAAGCTTATCTAACCCTACTCCCCGCTGTGTACCCGCCGGGGCCAACTCAAGAGCTTACAGAAAAAAATGAAGGGGTTTTCCCGCCCGGAGCGAGACGAAAGCCTTCCTCCTTTTCCATCCTCACCTCGGCCAACCCTTCTCCGACACCGATCATATCTCTCTCAGCCAGTCTGTCCGTGTCTCGCCCTGCACCATTTTCCCAGGAATGCAGTCTCGGCCCGAGAGTGCAAGGTTACCATTAATCGACACTCCCAGATTCCCTTTGCAGCCATTTGCGAGAGCCGTAATTTTAAGGCACGGCCTACTGGGGGGAGGGGGGGGGGGGTGGGATAGGGGGGACGGAGGCACTTTCCGTCACCCACCACTTTTCTTCCGATTTATCTCATTCTGGGGTGAAAGGTACTAACTGAATTTTCACGAGGTGGGAAAAATGCAGGCAGATGGGTAGGTCAACTTTCGGAAATCAGTGAGAAGCCATCTAATATTATCACGTCTTCGAATTCTTACGATTTTTTTGGCTTCCCTGCATTTTGTATTTTTTAAATAGCATCAAATCTTTCGCGTCCACTGCCGAGAGCTTCCTCAGTAGTGAATAAATAGTGTTTGGCTGTTCATTTGTATAAATTACAATCTAGCGATCCGTAGGCCGTTATCTCGCCTCTGGATAGCTAAAATGTAATATTTCAATGAAAAGCCCATCAAAACGCATCTCAATCCCGAAGAAGCGACCTACAGAGGACGCGAAACGTTGAGGATAATTTTATAAATACGGAGCGCGAGACAAAAAAGTTCTTTAAAATATGAATACAAAATTCGGAGTAAACCTCGAGAGCAAATATCGCTTCCTCTTATAAACTCCTTGGAAATTATTTTAGCTTCGTTGATTGCTTCCCGAGTTATTTCTTACAGTTCTTATTTTTCATTCACCCCATCTTACGACTGGAATTCTCCATCGTCCATTGATGGCGATGATTACCTTTAAATGAGGGTAAATGTAACCTATATAATGATGTGGTGAACTCGATGAATTTGAAGTTGAAAAATGTAACTTTTTTGATATTCCCTTATGCGGAAGGAAGAGCACAAAAACCAGATAAAACCCCATAAACTCTCACAAAATGTTAACAACCGGGTTTTATTACCACAGTATCTTCTGGTAGTCATACACAAATGCAGTATCAAAGAACTTTAACTACAAGATGCCATAAGAGGTAAAACCTGTTGAGCATATAATTTAACAGTTAGTGAAGCATTATCACATCGTTTAGAATCTTCTTTCAGCATGTTACGGAGTTCACCGGCTACTATATTTTGCTTTTTAAAACAAATTTTGAGTGCCTACAAACTATTTCTTCATGCCAAGAACCAAACGCCCAAATACGTTCATAACGCAGCCAGGGATCCCACTGTGATGGCCGGTCATTTACCTCCGAGTTTCTCCATTGCTTATTAGGTGAAACTGAGGTTCATTTTTAATTTCTTCTGCTACAAAGAATAACAAGTAAAATTTTAGAGTCGGACACGAGAGAAGGTGTTTCGCAGCCGTCGACCTGATTGTTATAAGCTGAGCAGAGAGTCACACAGTCTGAAATCAGCTGAATATTAGCGAGATCTAAAAATTACTGTTACTATCGCAGTAAAAGGGACGAGAAAAACATTCGTAACATTAACATCCCACATCTTTGTACAAGTACACAATAACGACATGACTTTATTTTAAACACAAAAACATTTTTATATAAATAAAATGTAGACAATTGTTCGTATTTTACCAATAAAATGGCACTGAGTTGCTGAAACTGTGGCTTGAGCCATTGAATTTGGAAGGAAAGAACAAAAATGTTACGTATTTTGTTAAAATAAGGAGATATTCCAAAAAAGATAACCGCAAAACAGTAAAAGAATACGTAAAGTTAGATTACAGTCCACGTCTGCAAATATTTGATGGGAGGACCAGCCGCCGCCTAAGGTGGGTAAATATTTTCCTGGACGCCTTCAACTTCCTCAATATCGACCAAATTCCGAAAACCGCCGCCTTCAGCCGATGCCTGGGGAAACGATTGCGGTTTGCCGAGGGTCAGATATCAGGCTGAAGCTTTTACAGCCACCAAAATACCAAACTAGGAAATGGACAATTGATGAGCATTCACGAGTCAGCAAACGGAAAATAAGGAGATAACTACCCAGCTTGAGTTAAGAATGAAATATTATGACCACAATATACATTACAAAAGAAAAAATAAAATTTCAAGAATGCTTATTCTTTTAACATTGAACAAAACAACCTAAAAATTGAGCCACATGTTAGGATATGGCGTAATCTGTTACCGTGAACTCCGAATGATAAATATTGATTACATAAAAGCCTTTTTATATACGCAGTCACTATAAGAATTTTATTCCACAACATCAATTTAAATCAATAAATTTAAGAATAGAAGAAAATGGATTACCCAGTGTTCGTAAGAGCTACTTAATCTTGAGTCTTAGAATACGACCACATGCTGCGACAGAAAGAACGGGTACAAAGAATTGCCCGGAGTACATAGATATGTCCGCGAAGCACGCGAGAATTTTCTACGAGCAATGGGAGGTACAAAGTACCGCACATGAGCGTTGTGCCGGTTGAATTAGCACATTATTTTAACTTTTAACACCAAGTCAAGCCCTACGAAAGTGATGTGGCTTTAGGCTGTCGTCTGGGCCAGATCAATATGCCTACAACGACCCGAAGGCGAGCCAAGTTCGATAAGAGGGAAAGTTGAAACCGACGTGGTCCGTGTATATACACTCCGTGGCCAAAATTACCCGAACGGCTGTTATAAGACGACAAGTAAATCACTAGGGGATACCAATTTTACACCTAAGAGTAACTAAAGAAGTCTTATCTCCACCTTGACCTAATTAATAAGACGCTTACATAAGAGAACCGCCATGGGTGAGATATTTCGGAGGTAACCCAGCTTCAATTTTGGATATCCGTCACGTGTGCAAGGATCGGCATTTGGCAATGGTTGAACTGATTCGGGTACACGAAAAACTGGAATGTGTCCAAAGTGAAAATGCGCGGACAGGAGTCCTTAGATATTTTAGGAATCTGCGGAAAAAACGAACCACACAAGGACACATTTGGAGTGAACAGGTCTCCCACAATAGTCAACTCTTCTTCGCTTGTCTTCCTCGCAACGCAACTCATCCACTTCCAGAGCGATGTAAAAAATTTAATTTACAACAAATCTACCCACCCAGCCTATATGGCGCCGATGGCTTAAGTTTTCGGCCCCCTCCCCAAATGACCAACCAACCAGTATAAAACGATAAAGACAGAAACTGAAGAGAAAAATTTTCTAGATAACCGTGCCTGCAAAGGATACAGTTTTCTTAAACTCACATAAGATCTAGTAATGTTAGGGTTTGGCTACTGTATACGTAGTATTTGCGACGCAATGGGACTAGATTTGCGACGGTAAAATCGTAATGAGGAAGCGACAACTTTCGTTAGAATGTCATTTTGAAGCGAGGGTATCCAATACCTCAGGGGTGACAGACATATTTTAGATACCGATACCCTTTCTACAAGGTCTTAACGAATGACGAATGCCACAGCGCTGTTTTAATTTCATTAAGACACGCGAGCGAAATCTGTCACTCCCTTATCACTCCTCATTATGACAAGCTCTCGATATAATGCTCGTTGTATTCAACTTTTGACAAATTCGCAAGATAAAAGTTGGTAATTAGAGACAGCTTTCGCAAGACAACCACTCTAGATTCAAGCATTAAAATCCCACGGAAGATGACGATGATTTATTAATAGGGGTTGATGGACGACAGATGCCACTAGCGTGTAAAACGATCTGAGCCATCTACATGCCGCCTTAGCAACAACCGTTGTGGTGGCATAAAGATGGCTCCGTAAACGAACAGGAGAAATTCCTGGAGAGGCATAAACCTTTTGGCGACCCCTGGTGGGTGTGTTTTCCACTAAAAGAGGATTGAATATGACGTCTTCCAAACGCGGTCGAGGAAAAAGGAATCGCCTTGACCCGAGCCACTACTAACGCAGGATGGTGGGGAGATAGGGGGACACTACTCAGAAACACATATATATTAAGGTTTTTTTTACATATTTATACGTATCAAGGAAAAGGAATCCGCGGGGAGAAGGTTATAAAAGTAGAAATGACAGAGAAAGGGGTAGTGAGGGAAGGGGAGACAAAAGAAAAGGAGGAAAAAGTAAAGAGGATTGGGCATGAGAACTTTATGGCGTGGGAGGGAGAGTGCGACATTGCCCTTTGGAAACGATTAAGAGAAACACTATCGACCGATATCGAACTATGACAAAATGCTTTACCAAAGATATACATCGGGACTTGGATAAGAGTATCGACGATTATCGCGATCTCCCGCGACAAATGACCAATCGCAGTATCGGGATTTATGAATCCAATATAGCTAAGAGAGTTATAAGCAACGGTATTTTTTCGATATGATATGGGCGGTAAAATCATTCAATAACTTGATTAGATGATCAAAGGGTCACATAAATTTTTGTGCCCAGTAGATTAGAGTTAAATATTCACATGATGAGTGAACCAAGAATGAACCACTTGGAGACACGATTACTAGATAGATACGTTACAATGCAATGAAAGAAGTTCATTTATTCATGCCAGCTATTGATAAACGTGAATAGCTAAGTAATAAATGAAAGAAACATATATTTGCAACGTGAATTAATTTTATTTCTTGGTCAAAGAATCAAACAAACGATTAAGTCATAGAATAATGGGAGAATAGTTAAGAAAGCTATTATTGCCACAGCCCTTATTCAACCATGAGTACTATAACATTAAGGATATCACATATATCGATTTCATTACAAAATGTCCTCAAAACTGTTCATAGTTAAATGCTCAAGCGACCCGGCGGTAGTATCGTAAATGATTAAGGGTAATTTTCCCACTTACTTACGTACGTACTACGTAACTACCCACAAAAGAGGTCGTACAACTCACGTAAATTCGTCGTTAAGTTTCCTACATGACAACGAACCGCAAACCAGTATGCTGTTTTTATCCAGTCTTTTGTAAAAAAATAAAAACTATTATTGCTAGACGTACACGACGACTGGCAGGCAATCAACGGGCATTGATTCAGGAACGCTCGGCATTGCAATCAATAGGAGACTTAACAGTAAGCACGCGAACTAGTCACGGCTAAACTATTACATAGGAGAGTGCTACGTTGAAGAGCATGATCACATGCAATAGACGGGCGGACATGATAGCAGTGATTATGATTACTATCGACCCAAATCCATGGATACTGCAAGATAATATGCTGCTACTACCCACAACATTACCAGTGAGAAGTTATAAGAAACGAAAACATTAGTACCAAATTACATAAGCACCAAAATTACATTAGTACCAAAATAGCCATTATACCTAACAAAGCCTTAAACTTGGCTCTCAAAACTTACTTTCCTCGAGCCCCATACGAAAAAAATGTGCGCCGAACTATTGATAATTTTCAGGGTAAATTTATATCTCATAGCGACCGCAAATATGACAGTGTCATTACATTACGGTGATAGGGTTCATCGAAAATTTTGTCTCGATCTCCACTGTTCAAAGGATTGACTGAACGGGAAGGGAAAAAGCAGTTTCGGGAGAGTTTTTGGAGGTGAGAAAATGGATCTGGAAGGAGGAGGAGTAATAGGAGTACTTAAACGGGAGGGCCTTACGTGTGGAGGAGAGGGTGGATGGCAGCGGGGAGAACGCTGGGGAACGGTACCTGAATATTTCCGACACTTATCAAGCTTCCTCCCTTCTCCCCATTTTCCCCGCGCTTTCTTTTTCCACAAGCAAATCACGTCTTCGCAAGCGCCGCCGATGCAAGTGGAATGGCAAGCACGTACACCACCTATTTAGACCCCTGCATCCTCCCTCTCTTAAGGCCATCAAATGCCTCAAACCTACCTCTCACTCCCACTCACCTCTCTGATCTCTTGCCTTTTTTGTTTATTTTTTATTCCCTGAAGGGCAGGGATATAAGAAGACGAAGAAGAAGAAAAGCATCTTCAAACTGCACCGATTCTGATCGTGCCTTCAAATCCTCCCTAAAAGGTGGTTACATCGAAGAATGACCTCGACGTCATGAAACTTATTCCTCTCACATTTTATCCACACGTCACATCCTCACATTTAAAATTAAGACAGAACGAGACCCACGGTTACAGGTCTTAATTAGTAGCGAATATAATTCTTACTCTAATTGAAAATGATATCATTGCAAATCACAATAGCATTAATTAGCACAGAATTTTAAAATTTTTGCATGGCATTAATTACTTAAATTAAATAAGTACAATTTTAATCCTCCTGAACCTCTGGCTCAATAGGATGAGTTTATTTTAGCAGAAAAAACGAACATTGGTGAAGTCTCAGACAGCATTTTCAACACTTAATTACATACAAACATAAACTGGAAAAGAACACTACATTTTTTACATTCTTTCATTGATTTTCTAACAATAATCTTTTTATTTCTTTTTAATATTGACATGTTTTTACGTACAGCAGGCAAACTGACTGAGTTAGAAACACTATATACTGGCTTTGTTTGAGATAGAAAAAAAAACAAAATTGCGCCTGGACACGTTACTTTTTCCGCAAAAAGAACTAGACATAACATGCGCCAAATTCAGGAGCGGGATATATATGAGACAAAGTTTTGAAATGAAAGATATCACTGTCATTTTCACGAAAACTGTTCACAGGAATTGATATTTCGAGGAAATTGTATGAGAACAAAATTAAGTCACCAATGACCATTCAGCGGAATTTTTGTGCAAGAAGCTTGATAATTTTTCGGGCTTGTACACAGGACGGATTACCACATGAGAGCAAAGCAGTTCTTCAAATATAGTTGAGAAAATAAGTCCGCAATTAGTCGGATACATGATATTAAAAAGGTTAAGAAAAAACAACAGAGAGAAGAGAAACATTATAAGAGAACCGATGTAAGAGAAGTAGGAGCAACGGCGAGAGAAAGTTGTAGATAGAAATAGTTAAACTTGGATGGATTCCAAGATAGAAGCGAAAACAATTGAACATGGTCTGAAGTGATAAACAATAGATATCATTAAAAGCAGAAAGAAATTAGGGGAACGACAACGACAAATTATAAGGCATTGAAACTGATTCGTGTTACAAAGATGGCCATAACGATGCTAAGAAGAGAAAGACTATAGTTGGAGCATACGGCAAAAAATAGCCGTTGTCTTTTCCTTGTTTTGCTTTAAGTCTAATTGGTCGAGAGTCAATCAGATGAGAGATCGAATGCCGTCCCAAACCTTCAGGAGTGGACAGTTTGTGAGAATAATCGTTTAAAAGTTTTAGATTTGATGTGATGAAAGTGGAAAGAAACAGGAAAGTGAAAAACCCATCAGATTTCCATGATAACACAACTTTTTCTTTCATCTTTACCTCAGCGTTGCCATCCTCAAGGCAATCTTTTGATATCTGGAAGTATCCTAACCATCACTGTTTGACAAAGCAGGTAAAAAATAAACAATTCCAAATAGCCAGGAGATTGGGAGAGACTATTGCCACAATTAGACTGATATTTTTGTTCAGATATTGAGGAAAGCAAGAAAATGTCGCAATCGGAGGGAAGCATAACGAAAAAGACGGGGAACATGGACGAGTTTTGGGTAGCTGTTCAGCTTGGAATGATTAACATAGTTGAGCGAGATATTTATCTGGTCATAATAGAGGCCATTTTCCTGCTTTAAGTTTTATTTTCAACAGGTGCAGGAAGCATGAAGTAAATATTGCAATATTAACGGTGCAATCATATAATTTTAAATGGCTAAAATCCTTAGAAATTAAATAAGAATATCTATGCAATTCTTTAACTTAACCAATTTTAATCACACGGGACGTTTAAAGCTCCCTCACAACGGAAGATTTTGTTGTGATTATGGAAAAATTACAGCAGTGACAATATGATTCATTTTTGAAAGTAGTTGAGGAAACATAAAAAATACGCACTGTAAATTTCTTGACGTGTCTGGTGCATAAAAAATTCCTACGTACAGACTTTCCATTTCTCATGTACAATGACTGGCATTTTGGGGCAAATATCTCGGAAAGGGTGATATTTTGGTATCTTTGGAAGGGTGAGATGTTTATCTTAGAAATAAGACCAAATTTATTGATTTTGGGTGAAGTGACATTTCGTTCAAACTACCTTACAGCACAAAAAGAGAAATATCAGGCGTGATCTGCTGGATGCTCAGCATAATGAATCACAGAAATGGCAATTTTCCACTACATAAGGTTTAAAATGACCGTGGTTTCGATGCACTGCATCATCATAACCTGATGATGCAGTGCATCGAAACCGTGGTCGTATAAAACCTTATATAGTGGACAATTGCCATTTCTGTGATTCATTATACCTTAAGACACGAGTAGAGGGTAAAAGTGGTAGAGAACGATGGTGAAAGGAATGTGAGATAGTTAAACGATAGTGGATTATATGATAATAGATAGTTTTCGCAATCGTATATGTATTGCAGCACAAAGATATGGACGGCTACCGCCAACTGATCCTAATGAAGTGATAACATGAAAGTATTATCCGGAAATACTTTCCTCTTTGCCTCTTCTCTGAATAGACGTGCATTCTTCACACGACTTCCAGCTATTCGGCGCCCATTTCCATAGCAGAAGTCATTTACATTCATTGAATATCTTGAAATAGAAAGGCTATAAGCTGGGATAATCATGCTAGCGCTGCACATTACTTCATTTGATTTCTTTCCCATAGCATTACGTGATTTTAGGTTAATTTTCCACGAATTCCCCCGAAATTGTTTTTGGGCAGGGTGAGTAAGAACACCAGCCTTGAATAGGGGAAGAAGAGAGTTGTTCATTAACGGATAAGTTTTTCGTTGTACCTTCGTTTCAGCAAAACTAGGCGCAGGGCAGGGAAAGGTTTTTTTTTTACCAACATTCGGTTCGAAAGAGCTTTTTTTATATTTTGTCATTGATACACGGAGACCAACTTGAAACCCTCAAGAAAAAAATAGGAAGGGTATTAAACCTGTGAATATATTACTGGGTATAGGACCGCGATTTCCAGGGTTTATAACAAGTGAAGCATCTTTAAAATCCCAATAGAAAATCCAAGCAGCGCGACTATTTCCAAACTTTGAACTCGGAAAGATACATAAGAAAGGATGTTCAGCAAAATATATCGGAATTGACCGAGTTCTATTCCGAATAAAATAATTTCGCAAAATTTCACACACATTTATTCACAATTAACCAGCTCTGTAACTATTTCTGCCATCTTCAAATTGATACAAGGATATAGAATAAAACACCAGGGGTCAGTCGTTTGATTGCCGGTTAATTATCTCTCGGTAAGAAAGCCGATGTTAATAAGCCGTTCCATCGAGACCCTAACGAACACATCGACTAGCCAAATATTTTACATGATATACAAAACCCAAACTCGCGGTTAAAATTAAGTTACCGTTAATGCTACTTTATCCAGAGGTTAGGGGATCGGGTTAGTGTGGTAGGCTAGGGTACTCGCCTACCATACGGGCGGCCAGGGTTCAAATCCCTGCAGAGGAGGATGTTTATCAGAAGAAACCCGATCCCTACTTGAAGGTCTTTAAGAGGGCACTTCAAGTACAGTACACCGTCTGTCGGATGAAACGTTAAACTGTGGTCCCTTTGGCGCCTTTCGTTAAGAGCAGGCTACTGCCGACGCCGGGTTTCTACACACCCTTTCTCCCTTACCTCTCTCCTATGGCGCAAATGACCTTAGCCGTCGGTCACCTCCCCAAATATCCAATCCAGGGGTTAACGTGGACCAGGCATAATTAAACCTAGCATGGGTGTCGAAATCATCGTCGGCTGTCAACATATCACTTTAAAATATTACAAAATGATTTGAAAGAACTCTCTGATCAAGAGGACCACCAACCCCCCCCTCACATTCACTTTCAATGAGCGGATTTTCCTCGTCTAGCGGCTAACTACAAGGCGAGCCCTACCTTTGCCGTTCAGTCCAATCTTCTAGCAGGCCGCCAACTGAGTGGGTGAACGTTAAAAACTTTCTCGAGTTAATTCACAACGGAGGGCCTCGACGCTCGGGACAGTAAACACAATGGGAAATGCCCATCCTTTCAGGTGCAGCCCGGCTTTCTCATTCAGGGAGTGAAGCGATGACCGATAAAAACGACATGTGAATGAAGATGAGTTCATCGGAAAAAAATTACCCTGGAGGACTTGGCATCGCCATCTAGGACAGAAAAAGAAGCGAGAACCGAAGTGACTAAAACATTTCGAAACATTATTTCGGTCCAAAACTTATTCTAAACTGGTAAGCACTCCGAGATGAAAGGAGGGATTGGCTTCTCGGATCAAAAAACATTTAATATGCCCACCTACGAATACAAATGTAAAACCTAAGACACACCAGAGCCAATCCCCCTAGGAATGAATGGCGAGACTTATTTCTTCAACTAGAAAGATCGAATTACCTCAGCCTCAAATACAAAATTTCTCGTATCTTACAATAGAGCACTGGTCTATTTTTAACTGCTGATTGGCGATTGACATCAGGCTATATATAGTAAATCTAAAACCGTACAAAAATCCCCCTTATAGGCGAGACATTGATCAGTTCAGTTTGGACGTTCTCAGAAATAAAAAAGAAAAATTGCGCACGCCATACCTAGAGCCACTCGATTTTTTCCACAAACAACAAATTTAAATGCTGATGCGTAACCGTCCAATGAGACATGAATTACGTATATAGACGGTACTAATTAGTTCACTTTTTCACTCATTTGTAGCCAGGCCAAGGCATGTGAAATTAACAGAAATTCTATAACAGCTAGACGTAGCAAGTTCACAGAATAGTATCCCCATATTCTTCTCGGAAGATAGCTTCTGTCGGGACAGAGGCTGTTGTGCAGATACCCAGGCGTCGCAAGTTAATTCGCAAGAGTTGGGGCGAATTAGCGTTCACGGTCAAAGTGGAGGAATGAGAGAAGATTCGAAGGACCAAGCATGGGCTACGGCGTCTGCGTTGCGGTCGTTGACGTGGTGAGAAAATTCAGACAGGCGACCGTGGCTCCAGCCAACCAACGGAAAATGCCTTGTTTCCGGAGACAGGACGGTTTTTGTCTTTCCCCTTTTAGCTTTGAAACAGAATCATCGATGGGGATCGGGTTATTGTGGAGGTATACTTGTTACCAAGTAACAACAGGACGTCGTGGATGTACTCGCTATAACATCTCTGTGCATTTAAGTTGTAGTAAAACAAACAAATATTTTCTCTAACTTTGGTGGAATGCTCATGGAAAGTGTACATTGGTGAAGGTTTTTACGTTCAACTTAATCAATGACATAAGTTTCTTTAATTTTTAAATGTAATTCGATTCCTAGTTTCCATAAAATTGAAGTGTCGCGCCTGTTGGCAAAATCGCGCCTCCTGAAAGGTATTTGCGGGTTTCTACTTACCAATGTGCCAACAATCGTAGCCACATCAACTTTATTAGGATGTAGTGTGGGGAATTTAGTGAAAACTCAGCCCCTGCCACATACATTTGCGGTGGCTCGCAGGGTGTACAATTGATGAGGCTAGAATAATGGATCCGCATTTCAAAGTTCCGGACACGATTTTAGGCTGCGACGAAGATTTTTCAACGCCTCCGATCCCTTTAAAGAGAAACGCAGGGAATGGCTCTAACATATAGCCACGGTCCGAGGAATAGAATATTAACTCGTAAAATTCTTAAAGCTAATCGTAAGGAGCAGATTAATCACCACGTTTGGCTTCCCTCCGCCATTCCCCCACCCCCCAATTAGTACTTCCCTCGCCAACCATTCGAACTATCATAAACAATCTCGAAATAGTGACCTTTCCCCCGCCACCTCCTGATACATCATCCTGCCTCCCACAAAATAATAATATTTTCAAACGAATTTTTATAAAAGATTTATCCAGTAGATAATGAGTCTGTTGTTACCACAAAACACGCTGTATAAAAAAATGAAGCGTAAAATTATTACTAGGACCATTCATTTATTTTTAGGCAAGGATAATTTGGACTACATCTTGCTCGACACCATGTATGTATACTCACCTATCCTTAAATCAGCAAATTCCTTCCATCAATTATCATTCCCCTATTCTATTTGTTCTAATGAAGCGTCAAAGTCAAAATTCTCATCTCTGAACTATTAGGTTCGGAAACTCCAAAAGAAACGACAGCATATTCAAGGGCATTGAACGAATCACATAGATTACCGAGAGGATAACAAGTTTATTCCCACTGGCCAAGAAACGTAATTTTTAAGGAACCCTCATGTTTTTTCAGCTTCCTGAATAATTTTTTAATCTTTCTCTTTCGTCTATAAATGTGTAAACATCTCTCTGGCTTCCTCCATCTAGTAAGTCAAGCCACCATGGGAAGCAATCAATGCTAAATATTCCGTTCATCATTAAAACTTTTCTTAACAAAAATTTTAATTGCTAAGGTGTATTTGATAGAGGTTTCCTTAATTTCTACAGGTTCTTTTTCTTACAGAAAATTCATACTCTAATAAGTCAGTTTCTAAGAGTAAAAACCTCACAGAAACAACAACCAACAAAAATCTACCGAATATACTAATAGCATCCGCTATTAGGATCCGGATCGGAGGCGTGGCAGGGGCTGAGTTGCTATTGCTAATAAATCAGCATTTCTTTAAACATATACATAAATAAATTTATTGAATCCACGGGGTTTAGTGAAAACTTCACAGGTATAAAACATGGATTGTAAGCCGAACTAACGATCCATTTAATAGTTTTCTCATGAAAGTTCAACAGCATCTGCTATTTTTTTACCCGATCGTTGTATTTTTAGCCGAAAATTCACAGGGCAGTACATTAGGAGGTTAAACGTAGTTGATACTGTCCACGCATCCTTCATGCACACTTCTAATTAATGAAAAAGACAGTTTTCCTGTTCCTCATAACCAATTGTAACAATGTGCGAGTAAATTAAACCCAAAGCCATATAATTATCCACAAATGGACAAAAATAATCTCTGCATTAATGTATAAATCGCTGCTACAAGTTCAGCGGTTACAAAGAAACACATTTTTACTTATTATTTGTCTATTAGGGCTTCAGGTAGCTACGATCAAAGGATTATTATTCTGTTTTGGTAACTTATGTTCCCAAATATTGCATAAAATTCATTAATGTACACTGCTTCGCATGCATAATTCTAACAAATTCGTGATGTTCTCCTCATACGATTTTGCTGAACCTGCCAGATTTCAGATGAAAAAAGGCCAAGTCGCAATCATGATTCTAGCATAGTTCGTACATGATTGCACCAACAGCAGTCATCCACAAATTATTTCCTATTCATACTACTCGCTACTATTCAAATGAGACAAATCGTCTCTCCGTCTTCGTTTGGATCTCCGATGCTTACTTTAAGTAACACGCGTAACTGAGAACTCACAACGGCGTTAAAGTAAACCTCTAACCTAAAAAAAGTGGTATTTGCCTCGGACGGAATCCATCCCATCATGGGTCAGATGAGAAGGTCCCTGCAGAACAGGAGGAAAAATTACATTATGGACGTTAAGTGGGTTGAGTCATTATTTTTCCCGGGATTATGTCCTCGGTTTCCAGGTCGAGAACGCGGCCGACGCGGCACCCGAGTTTTTTTTCCAGAAACACTAAGCTCTCCACACGGCTAACCTTTGCTCCTCATTACGCATGTGCAAAAAAGAAATCACGGCCGACGTGAGACGCCGATGAGTACCAGCAAAAAGAACGCAGAGGAATCCACCGGGCGGATAATACATACATTTTCCTCAACCAACACCGCCCACCCCGCGTCGTCGATGGAGAGAAAGAGAAAAAGAGGAGACAAGTGCCACGCGAGGCACATACTAATGCTGCTTCCTTATTCGGAGGGAGCAATGAGGAGGATGTACCGGCATTCTAATTGGTCGATAAATGATTGATTGGCCTCGCCATTACGACGGACGTCGATTCATTGGCTGATATGTCATGACACCGCTATTATCAGAACCATTAAAAAATTTTATTTTCACGAATTTCAGGCCACACTCATGACTGAAAATAACAACTCTAAATAAATAGGCTCACCAAAACTTCAAAAAAAATATGAAACAATACGAATTACGCCTATCTCATCAACCTCAAACAAAAATGGTTCACCAAATTTAAGGTTACACATGGGTCCGATATTACAGTGTCACATCCAATTATTCTAATTATCTTCAATGACAGTTTTTAAAAGGTTTGTCCACAACAAAACACGGTCGCTAGCCTATTGCCAACCTTTCGCAAAATTATACCAGCATCATCAGGATTTGAGGTGAAAATTTATTTGAAAACACAGAATACACAGACATTAGACCAATATTGGCAACGGATAATGAAACTGGAAATGGTAACCATAAAGTATTCCAATGTTACCATTTCCATTTATATTATCCATGTCATTTCCGGTCTTATTTCAGCATATTCTGTGCATTCAAAAGAAGTTTCACTCTAAGCCCTGATTGTGCATATACATTCACCTAATTTGGCAAATCCTTAGATGTAACCTCGTTTTATTGATAACAGCCCTCCAAAAACAGCTATTACAGATAATTTTAAGTAGAGGTAAAACTTACCTCTCATAAAATTTATTGTAATTAAAAAAATGGGATGGTATGTCAAAAAAAAAGACTAAATACTCAAATGAATAGTCCAATCCAAACATTCAAAAGGTGGCACGTACCTTAAGCAAACAGCGGTTACTCTTGTACTGTTCATTTCATAAACTTCCTACACTAGTAACTATAATGCGAGTAATAATTTCTCCGAGTGGACGCAAGACGCAAGCGCTACCCCTAGTCAACTTATTTCTCGCGCTAGAGCAACTAGGGTTGGCCCTGGTAACCGGACTTTTGGATGCATGTGAGCGAATGTTAGTTAAATTTTTGGTTGAAATACAAGCTAAGAAAGAGTAAGGTTAAGTATAAAGAGGCACTACTCTAAGGTAGGGATATCGAAGTTCTCCAAGACCAGCAAGTCCACTCAAAGAAGTATGCATTGATTACATTAAAAATATAGACCTATATTAAATGTGAATCCAACTCAGAACTGCTGCAGGCGCGTAGGTTGCTTGAGTTATCTTTTTTTAGTGATTTCGAACTCCACACAAGAGGTCACCGGCATTTCTACTTCAACTGGAAATCGTGTGAACCCACGAAAGTTAAAGCCGCCAAGGTAACCATCATTCGATTGTAGTAATGTAAACGGGGCATTCGGGGCTCTCTGTCAGTGGAATAGACGTTCACCTCACGATTTTTACAGAAAAATCTATAAACATTCCATTAGAAAGGCATTAAATCGCTGACGAACGCACAGTATTCAGTTAGGCGATCCTCGACTGGACGCCACTGCTTCGCGGGTTGCATGTGTTATCGGATAGATGACACCGGTATGTTGGAGAAATAACTTCGCGGAGAGATGATAAGGTGCACGCACGGCCGATATTAGCGATTGGTGCGCGACAGCACATCGCGGCGCGAATACCACGACGTGAGATGCAATCGATTACCTTTAAAAAAATACGCGCTCTCCGCGATAAAAAACATGAGACGAGTGTAATCATCAATTACGCGTTAGACATACCAATTTAATTTATGGCAACTTCGAGTGTCCGTACGATCACACAATGTTGTACAGATCAGATAAAAGGATAGGGCGTAATTAGTTTCGGGGAATACCTTGATTACTTCCACAAGAAGTCGAGAAGAGCAGGAAAATTCATCCATCGCTGCGGAAAACATCGACCGAATCGAATATAAGCAAATAGCGACACCAACAAGTTAGTTAATTCTGTGAACTGAGAGAAATTCCTGGAAATGAGAAAGTAATAAATAAGAGATATAAGAGGCGACTGTATCCATTTTAGCAGGCCCATGAAATGATGATGACCCTTCTATTTATATCACATTTAAATATTAAAAAAAATAAAAGTCTGAACATTAATGTTCTCCATAAAAATATACATACCCATCACGCAGCTCTCTTTCGCTGGATACATTGCCAAAAGAGCTTTACTCTCGCCGTTGGACGTAAAAATAGGCTTAGATTATCATAATTTCCTTCTTACTATCCTATCCGTGCAATTCCCCAGCTTCTGGCTCATTCATGCCCTGTTTCATACATGCTCTCCAATCCTTAAGACTCCTAAATCGAATTCTCCTGGAGTCTATTACATATTATTTATTCATAAGTTTTACGTCGTTTTTACATAAGAAGTGGTAATACTGGGTCATAATTTTACAATCCTTCTCCCGATACCCTACGTAAAGCATTTCCTAACCCAAGCCGAATCTGACATTATTCAAACGACGTTTTTAGTACAAAGAACCTAGTGTATTTATTACAAGTTTCGCGTTTTAATTAAAAAATCCTAAACACAACAATGAAAAATATACGATATTTTTTGTTTACTAAAGAAATTTTAGGGGATATTTTCTTATAACTGTAACATTATTTGATACGTGTACTGCAATTTTAAATTGCTGTATTTCCTTTAAAGTGCTGTATTTCCTTTACATATGTGTGAATAACCCATTCTGTAAGCAATGGTAGCCATACTCCAGGCTCACCTTCATGGCTAACTGAAGTTACTCCCCGATTTAACCGCGGATATTATGTGGTAAGCATTCTCTGTCGAAGTAATAAAACAATATGATTATTATTACATTCACCAATCCACTTTCTTGATGGGTCCTTTACTCTCAGACCGTTCAATCGACTAAACGTATGTCTGTTCAGTTACTCGACTCTCATCTGTTCTCTAAACGTGGCCAAACCATTGAAGCAATGATTTTTTTATGCGGCCGTAAAATCTATTCCACATTCTTTCACCATTCACAAATTCCCCACTCTATACCTCCTACTTTTAACGCAAAACGATTTCTCAGAAAACTCGTACGCACTTCATTCAACCAACTCATGTTTATCTAGGCATAAACTTTCTCCTCGGACATAAAACCAAAATTCATCACGAAAAGCATCAAGGACGAAAGAAGTTTTTTTTTGTAATTCAACGAACAAGCCCACGACGAGAAGACACTTCGGGAGAGGGAAGAAGGGCAAACCCGAAACGAGGAGGTGTGGAGACAAGTCGAGCGAAATGAAACGGAAAACTGCAAAGGCATGGCACGGAGGTTGCTCCATAATGTGTAATGGATAGCGTGAGTCCGACTAAAGGGCAAAGGTGAAAATATGTCCCTGCCATGCCGAAGGACATAAGGAGACACTCCGACTTGGGCGCAAGAGCTGGGTTGGTTGGTAGGTATTTGCGGAGTAAGGGGAACGGAGTGGGGGGAACGGGAACAGGACGGGACATTCTCACGCTCTTAATTCTGGATCTCCCGAGCTCAATAATCTACATTTAATGGCAAAATATAACAAAACAAAACAAATATACTCATTTCTTCCTAACTATAGTAAAATTTTAAAAAACAGTGAGAAAGCCAACCTTTCGCAGTTACCTTAATCCTACGAGAGAGAGAAAAAAATATTAACCTCACTTTCCCGACAGTTTCGACGACAGGAGTTTCGAAAGGTTGGCGTTCATTAGAGAGGATTGCATGATATTAAGAGCGCAAGAAAAGATACAGTATCAATTCAAAATCTCAAGTAGTAATTCAAAATCCATAAATTTCACCGAAAATATGCTTCGAAAGCAGGTAGTTCCTTCTTCTTTTGTCACGTTACTACAAGATGGAAAATAAATCAGTCCCTCGAAAGGATAATTGCGACTTCATCTGAATGGCCTTAAATATAATTTTTAATTCATATACGGCTGAGAATAAATACTGAGTCATTAAAAGTGATTTTATCATAAACTGTAGAGTTCATCGCGTATTCCGCGGATGACTTCACGAGGCAGGCAGCGTGATGATAAGTAACGAGAATGCGGGTTAACGAAGGAACTGTTCGCGCCAGAAGGAGAAGATAAGTTCGCACAAAAGAGGAAATAAAAAATTGTGAAATAATAGCCAATAGAGTAGAAAGAATAGCGGAACAAAGTCCTCAGTTGAACAAAGTGAAATGATGAACGATCTGATGAAGCGAGACACAAGCGAACTGATGTGAAGACATCAGCACAATCTGAATGCAAACACGATCACTGTCTCCGCAGCAATAATTAAATGATAACAATGTAATTTACAGCTCTTGTCGGAGAGCTTGAAAATAATCAAGCAAGTTTATTTTATCTTCCTCATCCTCTAGAGGAGAGATTTGAACAAGGAAGAGAGAGAGAGATGACCTCATGGCGGTATGCGGGATGGTGATGCTATGATGCACTCGGCCATTGTTTGCAGTGACGAAGACTCGCAGAGAGAGATGACGGGGAAGATTTGAGCTCTTGATACTACTTCCGGTCGTAAATCCACGCCGGAATCAACACCGCTGCAGCAAACGGTTCGGCATGAAGTCGTCACCTGAGGGTCGAGAGGCAAGGCCGGAGAGGTCACCACTCTCTCATTGGACGCACGCTCCAATAAATGCCGCGCATCTGCATCGAGGGACATAGGAAAACGATTTTTACGGCGATTTAAAATTCATTACGGTGCTACATTCAAGTAATAAATGCGTACTAACAAGCATACAAATTTAAAAATCACGTCATCCCTATTCGAAGAAGACAGTATGAGAGAGCATTTCCAAGAAAAATTGGCTTTGATTTTACTACCTTTCTCGATTCTACTTCATGCTTGTAAACCTACCAAGCTTCTGCCACGTTCATGCATAGCTATAACGCCTTTTCCTTGTGCAATTTTGATTCCCATATAACTTTTTATTTAAATTATAATACCTTTTGATACATAATCTACTTAATTATTGTTCAGTAGTCGTATTTAATTAGCTTCACTGACGTATTGTCGCTGGTAGCTATGGACGAGTTCGAGGATGTAACTTAGCTAATTGAAAAATCAGTTCGAAAGGGTTATGAGGCAACATAGGTTCATAAGTGGACGAAATAAAAACGTAAAAAGACGACCTGACGAGGACACTAACCAAATACCTGCCGACCTAACTCTTATTAAATAAAGAAAAATTTATGAGAAAAATTTATTCATCATAAGCTTAGGAAATGGTACAAAAAACTTGGGAATGCCCAAGTTGTAGACATCGATAAATTCAAACGACTTGGTAACACGGTCACCCGCTGTAGATGAACGATGGGAAGACAAGGTGGCGGGCTGAAACCTACACACGTTAAGGCGGTCACACCGTAACATAACATAAATGCCATTTTATTCAAATTACGGCAACCCTTAGAAGAGCATGTGCTCCATTAAAAATGAAAAACAAAGCGATTTCTTCTTAAATTAGCCTTAAGATTCAATGGTGTTACATTTCTCAATGGGAGAAATGTGAGGAAAACGGAATTTCTTCCTAATAGATATTTCTCACAGACTTTCTCACGGAGAACTGCTTAAGGAAGCGTAATTCACTGAGAAAACTGGCGAAAGATAAAATAGATGCATCCTACCGTCTTCTTTTTTGAGATATTAGCTAAATGGTAATTGAAGTTAAGGAGGAATCTTTATTTTAGGCGTGGCCAGGTTTCCAAAGGAAACTTTCGTAGTTCACCTTGTTTACCAAATCTATTTTTCAATGTACATAAAACTTTACGTATTAAATATATATTACAAAATGTTTTAAGCCTGAATAAAATTATACCCTCCCTTTAGTTCATTGAAAATCGCGACATCAAACCCTGCCGAAATAGATATGGAGGCTGGAATCATTAAAGTTACTGGTTATCGTAGCGTGGTAAAAGCTTTGGTTTAACGAGTTGTCCTATAATATTTCACCCAATGGAGTATTTATATAAAATTAAAAAAATAAAAAGCTTAGAGTAAGTACACTTAAAATCAATCATTACAGCAAATTTTGCACATCCCAAGAGAACAGTGCATCGGAGCACACGTTCCTCCTTACAATATGGCGATTCCTTAAAATTGGGGCTGCAGTCGGCTTCTACGGCAATCAAAATGTGTTCATATAAAACATATTCGTGTAATGGTCTACATATTATTATAATAGTCTTTAATATCTTTATTCTGATCTTCTATGACTAATGAAAGTCATCACCGAAGCAGAATTTTGTAAGGCAATCAAAAAATAATTGAAATAGAGTATTCGTTTTTACCGCAAGATTGAGGTGTAACCTCCGTCACACTTTAGGTCCTATATCCGAGAACAATTTTTTGTGCAATTGATTTAAATACGAACATGCAGGGTGTAAAAATAAGGTACGACCAAAATTTCAGGACACAATCCACACTCGTAATATATGAAATTATCTTGAGTGGATGTGATCCGGAAACGCTTTATTTCCATGTTACGACACAGTTACTACAATTCTTCATTGAACGGAAAAATTATGTTTTTCTCCTCCAAATGGGAAAATTGTAAATCATTGCACTTATACCTCTTGAGCGACCTCTAAATTTAAACTAATCGAGCCGAATTTTTAAGGATATCCTTTCTCCACCCCTTAGTACAATTTTATGGGTTTCAATAAAAATACATGAATATTAAATAAGAGAAAGCCTAACGTATCAACGTACCACATTGAACTTTCTTTCATAAATTTTCAAAATGCTCTCATGGATACGTTTGGTTAAGTTGTAATACTAAGTTTCACCGTCAGATTTTTGTGTCGTGACGCAGGTCGCATGTCAGCATTACCACAGAGTAAGCATATATCTTTACTCTGAGGCACGGTCATAGCTCTGTGGCATTACCTTCCATGAAATGGAACTTGAAACCCTGGCGGTGAAACTAAAACTTAGCCAGACGCCAAACGTAACCAAGAGGGCATTTTGAACATGTCATGAAAGAGAGAATTCCATATGGTACACTGGTAAGTTCTGTTCAAGTGTGTTTCCTAGGATTTATGTAACAAGGAAAGTCGTGGAAAATGAGCTTCAGCGGAGTTATACGTTTCCAGACCCATATCCATACGCATAGCATATTTTCTTTAACTACGCTGGAAGAATGAGTCCCGAAAGTTTGGCCGTACCTCATTTTTACACCCTGTATAATAGAAGGCTTGTCTCACGCGTTATTAGCAGTCCTTCCTCGCAGCCCAGAGATCGCGTCCTCCTCTTCAAGAAGAGGAGACATATACCGTTTACGTTCTCCTTCAGTCCACGCATTACCCCGTCGCACCTTATAAGAATTCTCGACGGCCGGGACTTGAGCAGGGAAGGAAGAGATCACACTGGCAGGGGTGTGGGGGGAGGTGTAAGAAGTCTGAGACTTGAGGCAACATTGTGGATTTTTCGGTTGCCAGGTTACAGTTTGATGACGTCATGCCCCCTCCCTAGACCTCGATGGCCAGTGCAGTCGTCTCTCGCGGCAGTCACGAATAAGTGATCGCATATCGCTAATTACGAAACATTAGGGAGGCTCTCGTCTTTGATATGTCTCGCCTTTGATTAAGAAAACAATTTCAATATCAATATCAATAAAGGTGCATAAAAAAATCGAGTTTTTTCCTGGCGTTTGCGGTTAACTTACACCATTCGGGTATTCCACCGAGTAAATTCCTCCATCGCAGCTGACGCTTCGATAGTCGAATCGGTCATCTTCTTCGATTCTGAGTCATGACTCTAGGGCTGACTCGTTCCTGAAGATAATAGACGTTTCGTTCATCGAAACGTCTTGGCTCCGAGGCCTGAGCGGCGATGGAGGAATTAACACGGAGAAACGCCAGAATATCCGACTTAAATCAATGCCATGACCTAGTCGACGAAAATCTAATGCGAGAATCCCTTAAAAACATTTGCTGGGGTTCTTAATTTTCAGATTTCCATTTCTCGCATGATAACTGAAACCAACGCCGTTTGGTGTCGATTATTTCTACAATGCTTACAGAAAAGGAGATCTTTCCGCACTTTAATCATCAGCGATCATTTCGCAGGGGAAAAATAAAAAGGCGAAGAAGCTGTTGATTTAACTTTCCCGTTTTTGTCGCAACAATGCCACAGTCCGCGCAGCATTTACCTTTTTACATTTTTATTGAGAGGATGGAACGAATTTAAATGTAATAATAATAACAACAGTGAAACCTTTGCTGCTGCATGGCAACTGATGTAATACTTTGACGTGCTTGGAAATTATCTTAAAACTAAATACCTAATGATGAACATTTATCACATGGGCCTTTTGTTTCTAAAATTGACGAAAGTAAATATTTCTGACCTCCTACCAATATCATGCCACTCATATTGAACATTGCAGCGTCCTTACCTTTTTACATTGTGCCTCGTAATAAGAATGACTATTTTTGCATGTGTTTCTCCCATAGTCGCCAGCACCCCATTTCTTTCAAGCTCAATATGCGAGGAAAATAGCGCGGAAAGATAGCATTTTATTGCCTTTAGCAGAAAAGAGTACATATTTTCTAAAGTGCCCAGAAGATGAATAAAATGACATTTATGCCCTTGTACCGCGGACTCACCTAAAAAGGAGGTTCTACCAAAATGAATTTGGTCTCATTTTAAAGAAAAATATCTTAGCCTTTCCAAAGATACCAGGCCCCCTTAGCCCTAAATAGAAAAATATCTTAGCCTTTAATATAAGCCCCCTTACCAAATTAGTTTCCGAGATCTTTGACGAAAAAAAACAGGCCCTTTTACATTGAAAACGGTTCGTATTAGCACCCCAGAGTGACTTCATAAAAAAAATGAGGAATTTCAAACACCTAGATCTCGTCAAAAAATTAAGTGTGTAGTTTGTATGCTTTCTCAACTATTTTTGAGAATAAATTATATTGTCAAGGCAGTAACTTTTAGGATCACAAAAAAACTTCCCTTGTGAAGGAGTTTAAAAAGCACCGCGTGAAAAAAACGAGTCATGTCAAATACTTGTACAGATATGTTTATTTTATTTATTAGAATTTCAGTGTTATTAAGTTAAGTGTTAAGGTATTTAACTGCACCATTAATAATGCAATATTTAATTCAATCTGAAATAAAAACGTCATATTCGAAAATGGTCTCCAATATGACTATGGAACTATCTCGTTCAAACTACTTTAAAGGTAACTAAACTTTCGATTTGGGAAGAAAGGACGCGCGCTCTCCATCCAAAGAGTGCGGGTTTGGGGATGTGGAAAACACGGGAAAAGAAGGATTTGTCGAGGGGGGGCAGAATGAGGGAGCGGGTGGTGGGATGGAGGCGGCGACTGAGGGACGTCAGCGAAGACGGGAGCGTCCTCAAAAGGCTTCTTCCCGTTCATTCTGTCGTCAATGGACGCGTGTGACGTCCCCTTCTTCTACCTCTTCCCCCCCCCACCCCTTCTCCCACCTTCCCCCATAGGAACTGAGGGGGAGGAGGAAATCCCAGACCCCGGTCGTCCCGCGACGGCTAGCTTTTAGCCTACATACATTGGTCCCCAGATGATGTAGACTAGTGTCCCCCCCGCGTCCTATTGTTCAGGTGCAACGTGCAGTAGGGAGAGGATGGTGGGGACCCGCTTTGCTCTCCGCAAGTCGTTGAGGGTGAGCGGGTGAGGAAGGTGCATGTGAGAGAATCGTAGATCAAAGAGGGCCTTCATGACGCACGTTAGCGAACACTGCTTTTTTTGCTTAAAAATATCCAGCTGATCTGTCTACTATCCACAACATGCCCATGTATTTTTGTGAAATTGCAATTCGTTTCTTATGAATTCACATCCACTATGAATTTTTCCCGATGAATCCTAACTGTGCTGCGACGATTCCGCCGCTAATATCTACGTCTCTATTCACGAGGGGGATGAAATTATCCGCGATGAAAATTACTTGACTAGATCGGGAATCGAATCTGGATCATCCTATTGCCAGCTACAGTGAGAGACACCGCCAAGCCCAGTTTTCACTTTCATTAAAGCATTCACGCCGCGAGCATTTGGGACCCTGGTCATAAAAGTTTAACAAAAATAATAACAAATTGCAAAGAAAAACAGCGCGCTTCGTTAAAAACTGCTACGAGCGTACATATAGTGTCTCACAACTTTTACAGGGATTAAGGTGGGAGCCCCTAGAGTCTCGGAGGCTATACGCTAGGCTTACGTTGCTTGAGAAATTCAAAACTGATATTTTTCAGAGCGGCACAGAGAATATTATCATGACTCCTCACTGCATTTTTAGGTCAGACATGCGATAAAATAAGAGAGATAAGTACACTGCGGAACAGATAGGTACAAAAACTCGTTCTTTCCGCGCACAATAAGCGATCACGATAAAAACTGAGCTCCACAAATACACTTCCATAATACATGTCACCATTTCATCTCCCAAAAACTTACATCTTTAAACGGCTGGTTACCTAACACCCCTTGTCACCCACCCATGCGGCGGCTCGTAAGGTATTATGTAGATGTAGATTGTTTCCGAGGCATTTTCCGCAAAATAGATCCAACCAAATAGACAATTGCCATATTTAATGCTCTCAATATCTGCATGTGACTCAGTACCGTATGGATCCATTTATAATATTCTTAAATCTGTGAGGAGAATTAAATGGAGAGGCTAAGGGGGGAGAGTGTGCAGAGAAGATACAAAAATGGAGAGACGTCCGAGAAAAAGGTGTACAGAGGCGTGAAAATACTATCCCTGCCGAGTCCGGGCGGGGATTCACGCTCGATTGAAAGTCCCAGACCCCAAACATTGACCGTTTTCTTAGTCTTCATCTTGCATCCAGCGTAACGTCATCCATATATTATAAGCCAAAGATTGGTTGCTCCACGGAGATGTTTTTAGACCATAGCGATGGAGCAAATGTCACGCGAAAATCTTAAATCTCTCGGGATCTCCTTCACTTCAACTTCGTCACTACGTCTAAGTCTACGTAATACTCTGCGAACCACCACGAGGGTGTGTGGCAGGGGGTGAAGATCACCAAACATGCACTATTGACATGCAACTAGGATATTTAATGGAGTCATGCTAGATAATAGGGTCACTTGCAGCTAGATGGTTAGTATCTACATAATAAGAAAGGGATTATTGGTTGTTATTCCATGCATCATGCTCTACAGACTACTCTTCTATAAACTATATTTCACCTACCTATCCCTTTGCCACGCTGCCTGTTGTACTCTCTTATGGTACGCGGGAAAAATGACATTTTAAATCTATCGGTACGACAATCTATTGACGATTCGCTGATGGACTCGTCCATCTTCTCCAGGACAGGGATGGACGATCAGATCATCGGAACATTAGCAGCGATAAAGAGTTCTACATCACAATGTATACAATTACATCATAACCTGAAAGCCACCTCAAGGGAGTGCTGAAGAGGGTTGAGTTATCACCAAAATGTACAGCACTGGAACACAATAAAATAAATAGAGCTACCGCTACTGGTCCATTACAAATAGTATAATAATATTTATCATTAAATGACAAATTCACCAAAGTGCATTGCACTTAACGTTCGACCTGGCGATAAGACCAAAAAGAGTTTACCGTCAGTATTTTCCGGAAAAGCATGAGTTAATAAATTCGGTAAATATTGATAATGGACGCCACGGGTTTTGAAATTTTGATACTGTTCGGTAGTGTTTGGTAGTTCATCCATTTGGGCAGAATGGAGTGCGTCCACTTTATTAGGACCAAAATACTGTTTGTCAATTTATTGGACAACAAGCGAATTGGATGGGATTCCAACCCGACTCACGGTCCAAAACCGTTCCATCCAATCAGTGAACAAGTATAAAATCCAAATTTGACCACGGCACACCGGCTTTACGATTATAACTCTGTTAAGCAGTAAACGACGGAAATCCAAAGCACCCGGAGCACGGTTCACGGAGGAGGCAATGGGAGTACAAAAGGATTGTGAGGGGCACGTTGCTATGAGCGACAAGCCAATTTTTGTGAGTCTTAAACGTAATAGATAGCGCTAAAACTCCCACTCACAGCATTGTGAACGAGCAACAAGTGTCGCAACGTTAAATTCCTCCAACAGGTACTGAGAATGCGACTAAACAGGAGTTCAAGTTCACTTGCACCTACTGCCTGCTACAAAATTTTGCCACCAAAGTTTGGAGCGTAATACCTCGAAAACGGGAAAAGCCATTTCAGTCACCTGTCCATCAAATTAAAGCTTATTCATTTCTGCGTAGATTGGATTGGATATTTGGGGAGGCGACCGACGGCTAAGGTCATTTGCGCCATAGGGGATAGGTGAGGGAGGAAGGGTGGATAGAAACCCGGCGTCGGCATTAGCCTACTCTTAACGAAAGGCGCCAAGGGGACCACGGCTTAACGTCTCATCCGACAGACGGAGTACTCCACTTGAAGTGCCCTCCACAAGACACTCAAGTTGGGATCGGATTCCTCTGAAAAACAGCCGCCTCTGCAGGGATTTGAACCCTGGCCGCCCGTATGGTAGGCGAGTACTCTAGCCACCACACCAACCCAACCTTGTCATTCATTTCGAAATAATTCAACTCTATGAGTACATATTTTCTCCTATACACGAAATAATACGTTTCACTTTATTATAATGGTGGCTAGTAAATATAGGCAGGTAGCATACCGAGTAAAAAACATTTATTTACATTTGATTTTTGCTAAAATTTCGAATTACGCACCGCAAACCAGAGCCATAACAACGCTTCAACGTCGACATTTTCGAAGGTTTTAAAGTACAATTCTTGCATCATTTATGTTATTAGGTGAATAGTTATTCCCACCGGGTAAACATATGTACTTATGTGTGGTTCAAGAATTTTTTTCGACTTCCATGAAAAGTTATTAAAATGTGCTCTCAATGACTTATGATCAGCACTCCAGCTTAAATGAGCAAGAGGTAAGCCCACAATAATCCACAGAGAAGATGGACGCCTTTAATGAAGGGTCTGCCCACTAGTAGAGCACTCGGGCATTATCAAGGGACCCGATTTCGAGTCCCAGTCTAGGCGGATAATATTTCCTCCGAGGGATTTTCGCACTTTTAAGCGTCTGCGAGAGACGCTATTATTTCACATTCAAGATGATTCGAAAAGATAATCAAAGAGATATTGAATGTTTTTACAGAGAAAGTTGAGATGATTGAGCCGATTTTCAACAAATACGGGGGAAAAGTTTGACGAAAATGGGTGCTTACCTTATCCTTCTTGGTCAGAGCAGCTTCCCACCACGATTTACAGAGACCCACTTAACGGCACTTCAATCAATGTAAAATGCGTCAGCACAAAATGTGAGAATGAATGCTAGCACATCTTCAAATCACTCGACACACGCCATGAAACTGCTTTCAGGAGGAAGATGTATGAAACCAAGTTGCTATCGCAAGCACTTGATGTAATTATCTGAGATAAATAATCATCGGGGCGCTTGGACACCACTCGCGAACGACCCGACGGCAGTGCCTTCGTCAACCGCCCGCGAGAAGCCAACACCACACACACGACACGCGAACGAATTGCTGAAACAGGCAACGCAGGCGGTTAGGGTGTCGAGTCAGCTTGCGCCAGGTGAAACCTCCAACACCGAAAACGTAGTCGGATAGACTACCACCTACCCTATGCGGTCGGAGCGGCACTGCTTTGCGGATGGAAGGAAAAAAAACGAACGTATGTACGTCTTCGAGGCGCGTGAGCCGCATACGGTTTCGACGACGTCCGGAACCAGTCCTCTCTCTTCCAACCCCCCACTCCCCCCTCGTTAGTTAGTATCCCCTCCACACCACCGATGGCAAGGTGAGGGCGTATGTCACTCGGAATGCGACGGGCAGCGCCGCTGAGGCTACCCCTCCTCTCGCCCCTCCCCGCCACTCCCCGAGGCTGTAACCACGGAGACGGGAAATCAACAAGAGATACATGACGCTTCGCGAGCTCGCGCCCTAAAGGAATTCCCTCCACGACTGCTACTGATACGAGAGCATGGTGGAACCATATACAGAGAGGTACCCACATAGACAAGCAAACTTGATTCGTTCATGTCGATAGATCGCATCTCGAAAGCTCTCCATTGAACCGGAGGGTGAAGCCATCTAGCCCGCTCCTAGATTAAGTAAGTATTTTTGAAAAAAAAATGAATTTTTCCACATTTATTACATGTTTTTATTTCGGAAATATTTATTTCTGAATGCTTCGCATTAAAATCATCCTCTAATAAATAAATATTTCATTTTTATGAAAAAAGTTTGATGAGTTTTAGAAAATTCGTAACCAGTTTCTTAACACAATCTTGGAAGTGCACCTTCGACGTAATTTGACTAATTTCTACACGTATATAGCATACCTGAGAGACGTCGGCTCACCATCTAACTTCACATCTCGTGGCCGAGACGGAATATGAAAAATGTTCGCATCTCGAAAAGTTCGATGGTCGAGCGCTTCGTAAGTCGAGGTAACACAGTATCACACAAGAGAATATTGTCTCCAGAGGTACACAATGCTTTTTTTTACGAAAAACATCTACCTAACACGGTCATCACGCGCAATTCGTTCATTAAATTTATTAATATTGCCTTGTTTTTCTTGAAAATAATGTTCACTGAGCATTTATCTAATCAGGTTAATCACTTCAGCACAGTAGCGTGACAGTTCCGCAACTGATACGAATGTTTCCAGCGAGTTAACGGCATATAACATATATTCAATATGGCCGATCGCATATTTTGATAGTTTTAATATACCCTGCGCTATCGCGTCGCATGGTACCATCCAAGGCCGATATACCCAGATATAAGGTCTTTGGTTCCATATAATCTCTCCTTAAATCTACGAGTAATCTACATCAATGTAAATCAAGTTTTTCCCGCACGTATGGTTGCTTCAAAGCGGGAGGAAAGGCATTATGATGAGGAAGTGGAAGATAGCGTAAAAAGAGAGGAGAGAAGCTCGCCGGGGGCTTACCCCTACACTTGATGGTAGACTCAAAAGGGCAACTGTTGAGCGTCCCACATAAAGGGCGGAGTACTTCACTTACAGTGCAGCTACAGCCCACCTCATAACACCCAATAAGATATCGGATTGCCGTTGAAAAACTTCCTTCCCATCGGCACTCGAGCAAAGCTAGGTATAATACGTAAATACACACCTATCACGCCAATACTTTCCGGGATAGACAGGGTTCATGGGCTTAGTTGCAGCCACGAGGCCCATTGAAACATATTAAACATACGAACATTTTTAAAAACAAACACATGCCAAATGTTATAATAGTTCAATAGATTTAAAGACAATATTTGGCCCGACCATTATTTGATTATGCATCAATTTTGGTCTCATATTGTATGAAAGGGCCAAAAATGTAATTTCATTACATTGAGACACAAAAAAAGTATCAATCGCAAAAGAGAAACGGCCATAAATATAATTTACGGCCTCAGGTGTAACTTGGTGGAGCCTATATGTAATTAAAATGAATAAATGAATCACAGCCCAAGTGATTCCAAAGAATTCTTTCAAATAACTTTAAACCCAAGCTCTAAGGCGAATGTGACCTGACGTCGAAACACGGGTCGTAAAAAAAAGAAACTCGTGGAGCTACCACCTGTAGTGTTTCATTTCAACCACAAACGCTAAAATATTTATCCACTCTCATCATATTATTATTTACTGTCCATGGTCTCATTGGAAAGGCGCCATCAAAGGCCTTCTTAAAACCATGGTCACTAATCCGTCGAAACCATGGTCAGCAATTAAAAGTTTAGAGCTAATAAATACTGTTAATCACTATTTTTGCATGGTGGAACAGTTACGATATTAATCCTAAGAGTATTTTTGCCGCTAAATTATTCCGTTATTCAGAGATATTTACGCAATTAACTGAGGAACTAAGAGCCAATCTTTCTCGTGATTTGGATGACCTCGATCATCATGACCGAAAAGGGAATACCTGTCATATTTCAAGAACATAAAAATAACACTTTTTATATTGCTTTCCCGGAGATACAGGTTGTTGCAGATACATGATTGGGTTATTAAAATAAGAATATTCACCGCAGCTCTCTTTCACTTTCACGATACTGACTATCCTGTTCGAAGTTGCTTGAACAAGTGACGGCAACCGTCGCCATTATGCGCAAAATGTCTAAAATAAATTGTCACGCATCAACGATAGTTACGCTTTTGCCCTTCCCTCCATTTTATTTACGCATGCGTAACTAAGACCTATTCACAATGCAGAAGTCGTTTGTTTTTTCGCATCTCATGGCAAAAGAGAACAATCTTAAGCACGGTTCTGAGAGGATGATTTGCCACTCTTTACCTTTCACAGAGCGTTGAAACACGTCCATGAGTTACTAAAATCTTCACTGTAATAAACTTAAGTTACAGCACAAGGCCGTTCCGTCCAACAGAAAATTCAAAAAGGGTCATAAGATACAAAACATTTTACCGTTTTCATCCGTGAAAGGAGTTGAAAAAGTACAAGACTGCTCTTGAATTCCAATTTGGAGGTTTCGAGATGGGTACACTTTTATTTTGAATGACGCAATGGCAGCCGCGGTGAAATTTTCTCGCATGAAATCTGGAAGTACCAAGATAAGCTAACTTTAGGAACTCAGTCCGCCAAGAAGTATATCTTGACGATGCATTAAAAATAAAACACTTCGACGCTGAAATGGCTCCAACCACTGATAAGCTAACTTTAGCCGGTGGGCTTCTTTGGTCTCAAGAACCTCGCCTTTCTCACTGGGAGATTATATGGAGACATCTGGAAAAATATGAGCATCATGAAAATTTTCATCTCGTTCGCCAGAACAGTCATGCATCAAATTAACCAAGCGACCAAAATTTCTTCCTATGTTTACTCTATAAAATAATCAGTAACTGAAGCAAGAAAAACTTAAACAAAGCACACACGTATAGAGTTACAGTCAAACCTCCCTTAACCGACACCTCCAAATAGCGGACACCTCCCATTCGCGGACAGTTGTTTAGGTCCCGGCAGCAGAACATTGAACCTTATGGAATTAACACCTCCCAATAGCGGACACTCTTAATAACGGACGCGGACAGCAGAAAATGCATTTATTTGCCCCAATTACCTCCAATAAGGAAACATCACGTGCTATCCTGTGAAAATTCCTCTTCCTCCAAACAAAAAAACGCCATTTCTTGAAAGCCTATTGCTTACAAAGAACTTATCCAGGAGAAAAACATCGAACAATTTGGGAGAAACACCTTGTTGGTCTACTGGTTGGTGCTCCTTCCTTTTTTTGACACCCATTCCTTACCGTGGGTGTTGTGGAATTATCAGTATGGGGTTCTGCTGACTACCGAGGGAAGACGGTTTTGTGGGAAGAGATAAATTGAAAGGGAAGGAAGATGAATTCCTTAGGTTGATGTAGATAAGGAAGTTAGAGAAATGGAGGAGGCTAATTGGGGACCTCTCTACTTCTATTCCCAAGCTTTATGTGCCTACCAAGCGAGTGCTTCAGTCTGGCAGGGATACGGAATTTCTGCAGAATTGACTTTGAATCATCTGTTTTGGTGACTGAGGCCCAACATGGCACCTGAATACAAATGACCTGCAAGCGGGCGCGAAAGATGGGCGGCTCTCGCCTGGGTACGTGGGATAGTAAGGGAGAGAGACAGACCCGAAAGCACATAACTGCAGAAGTACGCCGGACACGGGGGTCAAACGATAGAAAACAATGCAGATATTCTGCGCTATCCGGATATTGAAGGAAGAAAGGAAGAGGGAGATCATGAGCGCTGGCACAGGCACTTACAAAGTAGGCGAACTTTTGTACAAAGTAGCGGGAAAGTCGGAGTGTTAAAGGGAAGAGGAGGGGTATGTATGACTGTGGCCCGCTAGGTTAGTCAGATTTCCGACACTATAGCCTCAGTTTCTCCTTTAAATTTCGCGAGGTGATAGGTGAAGACCCAGGAATACGAAACTGCTTGGGCACCATCCTTCAAAAAGTATTTGCATTTCATGGCACCGAACAATGGCTGAAAAAAGGAAAAGGCTGTGTTTTCGTGAGAAAGTTGACATTATGCATGCGTCAGACGAAGAGATGTTAAGTGTTCGTGCAATTGCAGAGAAATTTGGCATGGGGAAGACGCAAGTAGGTGACATTCTTAAAAGCAAGGAAAGAATGGGCTGAGAACAAAAGTGAAAATATCAAGAGACAGTTTCCAAAAACTGACGGGCTGGCAATTGATAGCCTCACTTACGAGTGGTTTTGTAGAGCACGTTCATTCAATATTCCAATATCTGGTCTATCTATCCAAGGGAAGGTAATCGAAATTGCAAAAGAAATGGGTGTCTCTGACTTGAAGGGATCGAATGCCTGTCTTGAAAAATTTAGATTACGCCACAACATAACATTCAAAAGTGGGTGTGGAGAAGCAGCTTCCGTGAGTGAGAAAACTGTGCAAGAGCGGAGGTCCAAACTAAAGGATTTGTATCAAACTTACAGTGAAAGAAACATTCAACTGAGATGAGACCGGAGTTTTCTTTCGTGCATTACCGGGGAAAACCATGTGTTTGAAGAATGAAAAGTGTCCAGGTGGAAAAGTTTCCAAAGAAAGAGTCACATTATTATTATGTGCAAATTTGATCAGTGTATTTCAAATGCCGCTGGTGATTGGAAAATCCTTCAGACCACGATGCTTTAAGAACATAAATGTAAACCATCTTGGTGTTCACTGGTATGTGAACAAGAAAGCATGGATGACTCATGACACCATGACTGACTGGATTACAGAGTTCGACTGGAAAATGGGCAGGGAGAAAAGAAATATTATTTTGTTCCTCGATAATGCTTCATCCCATCCGGACTTAAAGTTAGAAAATGTGAAATTACTTTTTCCCCTCTTAATATGACATCTTTTTGTCAGCCTTTGGATCAAGGGGTGATGCAAAACTTCAAAATCCAATACAGAAAAAGGGTACTCAGCCATATTTTATCGAAAATTGAAGAAAAAAGTGAAGCAAATGAAATATCAGAAAGTATCACAATTCTCGAAGCCATTCTACGGAATATTTCATCAGTGAATGATGTTCAGGGAGCAACTGTCCGTAATTGCTTCATTAAGGCAGGATTCAATTACAATGAGGAGGACAGTAATTCTATGATAGAGAGCGAAAACTCTGACCAAGAAGAACTGGAAATGCTAATGAAAAAATTTTTGGGTGAAGTTGAAGAGGAATACGCTACAATAGATGAGTCCTAATGCACAGAAGACCAATCCCTCAGCACAAACGAGCTTATTTCCGAGACAAAAATGGGTTCTCGCGAATGTTTATGCTAAAAAAGTATTGTTTCAGTATTTAGTTTTGTTTCAACATTTGTTTAAAATTTGCTTATGATAATGAAGATTCCAAAAGTCATTACAAGGACAACAATTAACAATATTTTCATTACGAATGTTTATGCTAAAAGAGCATTGTTTCAATATATATAAAATAAAATAATATGTTGAAAGGTATCAAAATTCTTACATTTTTATTAAACGATGCAGTTACAGCACATACAAACTGCGCCGTAATTGTCCGGACAGCAGCCCCCTCTAAATAGCGGACACCTCTGAATAGCGGACAATTTTTCCGGACCCATACATGTCCGCTATATGGAGGTTTGACTGTATTACGATTACACAATCGGTCACCTGACCAAAAGAAAGGGGTAGAGATTTCTCAGAAAAAAATACTAATTATCAGGATACCTGACTCCTAAGTTTCCTTTTCCTACTTCCACCTATAAAAAATTGTAAGGGGGTAAACTGACATTTACCTATTGATGTAGCAGCTCTACAATATTGTAACTTGTGACAGGGTGAGTAGCAGACGGCGCCAAGAGGATGAAGATACTATATTCCATCTACTATACGATTTCATCACTAGGGCTCGGGACTGAAACCCGAGTACTACCTTTCCAGTTATCACGGATATCGTGGAATTTCCCAAAGTGGACATCCTGAATTTCGGTAAGGTCTTGCGTTCCAGGGCAGAAATCAGATAAAGATGATCAATAGAATGGACCAAAATGGCTAAGTGACAGAGGGCTAAGATAATGCAACTTCATCATAACCTCAATCTACTATCTACAATCCTTCAAGATTGATTCATCCCCTTCCATTGAAAACAAATTGCTGCCATACACGAACGAAAAGAATTTTCCAAGCCGAACTCTAGATGATTTCAGACACAAATATTCGATCGCCTTTATGTAATTCACGATAGAATTTAACTTAGATATTATATTTTGACATTTAATTCCTCCAAGATGAAATGAAAACCATGGACCATTCCATACTTGCAGAATAAATCAAGTTATTTATTAGAAAACAATATTTAGGACACTAAAATTTGCTCATAGTTCATCTATTAAGGTATACCTAGTTGGATACTAAACACTTGCACTACTCTGAATCTGAATCTTTAGGTTGAATCCGTATATATTATTGTAGGCTTTTACTCATTTATTTGTCAAATACCCAACATCTGGTCATCCTTCCAAAGATGGCGTCCATGAAAGTCATCTCCCACGGCCTTACATACAATGCATATTACATGAGTTGTCTATATTACAGGGTGTTTTCGCGACAGATTTTAGCCTCCTCCATGCAAGACCCGATAACGAAATATTATCAGTCGAGTACGATGCAGACGGTGATATCCTCGCAGCAGAGTCGCGCACGCACTATCAAGATTTTTTCCTCGCGTGCACCACGACATCGAGCTAACCTCCTTGGGCAACGGCCAGCCACAATGGAAGCACCAGTTCCCGCGCAGTCACCGATGATAAAGCACGTATCAGCTTAATACAACATACGCTCTAAAGTCCTACACGTATAACTTTCCAATATTGCGTGATGCGAGAACAACCCTCCTGGCTAACATGATCGCAATCACAGTCGCTGGGCCACTTGATTTCATCATTGATAAGGTAGTTAGCCACTCGCTCCCGGGACAACCTGGCCGACTGCCGACCAATTACGTTAGCTTTTACAGCCGCTTTGCGCTTGTCACTTCTTGAAATCAGCTCCCACTTCAAATGATTCAACGTGGAATCCAAAATAGTCAGGCTCGCTTCCATTCGCACGTTTCACGCACCTCCTCGTTGTGGTGGTAGCACCATAAGCACCATTAAGAGGGGCAAGCGAAAGGCTAGATCGCTCAGGTCATGAATGAAGTGACGCGTCGGCTGGCATGGGAACGTATGCTCTGGGTATGGAGGAAGGCATATTCATAACGAGAGGCTCCAACGGGGACAGCGTCGGACGTAGGTACCAACCTATTGCCCTATACGTGCTCTCCACATGACACAAACTTAGGACTCGGAATTCCGCCACTGCCTGGGTTCAAACCTGGGCCCATAGGACGGGAAGACTCCATTTCCGCCATTACGCAAAACGGATCCCGAGAGACGTTTCTTCAGATGAGAAATTTCCTGCCATGGACTTCCATCTCAGGACAGTAATATAATAATTGCAACACTTTGGTGTCCATTTCTTATGATGAAATTTCGATTATTCTCTACATAAACATGCTGCTAAAAAAAAACATTCGCACTTTCCACATTTCTCACGGAGCCACTTCAGAATGACGTAAGAATACGCCGAAACTGGTCGTAAATCATAAAAAAAGTGTGAAAAAGTATTAAGATTTTTAAAAAATCAACACTATCATCAACTTCCACAAAGTTAATTCGCCAACAATCAACTTTATCTCCACATGAGCGTGATTAGGGCGATAAAAACATTTCCGAACTTGAAAATCAGTTACATAATTAAAAAGGCAATTTTCAGTCACACCTTAACTTTTATTTCCACGGTTTATCTTAACGAAAAACATCAGTGGTTATTATACATTCGCCTATATTCATTTAATTTTAAGTATTAACTCAATTAATCAAAGTGGCTATAGCTTTTTCTATCCAATATACCTACAAAAATGCACGAGAGATTTGTTTGCCCTGTAAATGAGGAAAAATTCACAACTGATAAAAAACCTTGCTTTATTAAGTTGTTAGTCTCACATTTTTTATGGCGGTGACCGAGAGAAAGTAAATAATCACGATATAAATAATATATTCATATTTTCATCGATTAATTTAATGCACAATTGGTTTAGTTGCATTGGCGACATCATCAGCACCTGATGACTCGATGATGTCCTAATTTTCACGGCGAAATCGGTCGTACATTATATTAATCAGCGGAAAAATATACATGGCTAAATAATTTAGTAACCGTTTATTTTTCACAAATTTGAACCAGGAACAACAAATTCCATCATTCGTGCAAAGCGTACACCACGTTCAGAGGGATCATCGGGCGAAATAGGTTGAGAATCCTAAACTAAATCCAATCCCTGCGTCTTCCATCGCGGCATGAAGTGGAAATAAATGAAGAGAGAGATTCGCGAGCGAGATGCCGACCGCACAAAACGTCATGCGCAGAGATACACACAACATGCACGTGAAACCGCGCGTGAGACCAAAAAAGGAAAAATTAAGCATCATCCGGCATAAACGGCAATACCCTTGAGTAATTATATTATTTATCTCACAGACCGGCCTGCAGATGCACGCCTACTAGAGAGACGTCCTTGCGCGGTCACAAGAACTTTCTCTACATCATCATCATCATCCTCTTCTTCTCCTACTCTTGCGCACGCGCCGCAGAGTTGAGCCCAGGTATCAAAAGCGTGCCGACCGACGGACACGACGCATCGCCACGCACGTGACGCGTGAGCACCCCGTTGACTCCTCAATGGCAAAAGAAGGGAGAGAAAGAAAATATTCGATGGGAGTCCTCGACTCGAGCCGTTTGAAAGAAGCACGACGCGCGCTAACAAAGAAGTAGGCAGGTACGTATTCCATTCTGCCTGGATACAAATAGTCGATTTACTCACACTTGCGACACCACGGGCACGCCTTGAAACGAGGAGAAAATCGGTCGCATCAAGATGTTTCCAAAAACCAATTCAAAGATGCATTTCATGGGCCAAACGCCAAACACAGACAAGGATGCAGGCCGACAAAGGTGAAGCTCTCGTAAAAATTCCTGGCGCTTCGCAAGAGGACGATTTTGGGATATGGGCTACTGAACTTTCAGTCCCGCGAAATGAGGGAGGAACGCAGTGAAGAGTGGAGCCTTTCCTATCGCTGCAGGGACAGATGCTTAGAGAATTGGTATGGCTCACAACTACCTGCCGTCCCCTTTTGACTCGTATCATAATGAGACCTTCAGTAAGGGTCTCCCTCCCCTCTTCCCCTCCGACCTTTCCCTTCACGCCTTCCACTTCTACCGTACCTCATTGCCGCGTAGGTCTCCGCCAGGAACTTTTGCGGGAACTATAAAGAGTCACAGCTGAGATGATAACTGCTCAAATCACAATCTCCGAACAAAATCCAAATGAAAACGTAATGGAATGCAATTGAAGACCCTTAACATACAAAAACATGATTAGGCAGTCTTCCGACTGACTGTTAGGTTTTACGGACAGTCCCCAAGTCCTCTCAGACATTTCGGCGTCATCTTCGAGATGTTTAGTGTCTTTATCCTATTAATCAGGATTGGGCCAGTTGTAAACGTATTAGTGGAACGAGACTATTTCCACATATGACAGGATTTTCATCACTGTACACATAGGAAACTACATTTAGTCACATCAGGAAACTACATTAAATCAGCATTTAGAACTACATAAATGGTTCAGTTAAAACGATCAACTTTATTTCAATAACTTTACTTTAGTTAAGCGGTTCCTAAGGGTCTCTTCAGTTTCAATGAACATACATTTACTTCCCCAAAGAGAACTGCGTGATACAAGCATTTTCGAACGCGCACATTGGTACTTGGAGTTTAAAGCAAGTGAATGAAAAATAAATTGCGGTATGACTGCGTAACAAACGCCTATGAAAGGTTAAAAAGCTCATTGCAGGCATGCCCTTTCTAGGACTGTCAGAAACGCAATTACCACCCACGGTTCAATCGGCTGATTGTAACACTTTTAAAGCTACATCAAATTACGTAACTGAACATACCTAAACGTCCTATCAATGATAGAAATAAATCAACGATATCCGGCGAGATATTGCGGAGCATCATCATGGAGTATGAGAATGAAACTTTGAAATACCCACTCAGTTCTGGGCATTTCAAAGTCTCTTTCTTTTTACTTCAAATGTTAGAAAAGAACATACACACGGTATATGGGTGCAATGATTAAAAGAGCGTTATTTTTATAAGGTGATATAATTTTGTTGCTACACTAGAATAACCACATTTGAATAACAATACATTTGAACAATCTATTTCTATAAAACTTTACTTAACTTTATCTAATTTATTTCGAATATGTAGTCATTAAACAACCGAAGTAAAACCCCATGTAACATACACGGTACTCTTCATACCCCCCTTATTCTACAGTATTCTACCCACATCATAAGGTTACTAATATCCCACATGAGTTGAACCAACCCAACCCTCATTCATTGGTTGTTCAATCCTAAGATTGGTAGAATGTAGCCCTTCACCCTTCCCAATTATATGCTAGTTCTCTTACCTCCCTGTATCTCTTCCTAAGTACCTCATTATTTGATCCATTAGCTTATTCCTGAGTCTTCCTCTGAGGACTTTTCCCTCTATTTTGCCTTCAATTATGTGCTTCACAAACCCATTATTACAGGATGAGTCCAATCCATCTTGCTCTTTTTTTTAAACCCAACCCTACCCTTATAAATTATCTAAGTAAAGTACGTAATTTGAATTTCCTAACTGAAGACATCAATGCCTAGACTGATCGCATAAAATCGGAGAGGTTGCAACGGGGGGGGTGTCATTTCTTAACTTATCTCACAAAGCTATTTACCTAGCATTATTTATCTATTATCCTCTTCCTAGTATCCTCTTTCATTAAATCTTTATCTTTTCTATTTTTCCAAGTTCCAAAATCTCCAAATGTCCTCAGTTTTCGTACATCTCCTCTCTTTGAAGACAAATTCTTCAAAACATTTAACGCAACGTTTCACACCATTCCTATTATAACTCTCTGTTTGAGAGAAACGACGAAGAGAGTGAAAAATAAAAGAGTATAATCAAGAAAAATGCATGAAATGACTATAACAAAGCAATCACGATAATGACTTAATTAACCATTGGGAGAGAAATCTATTAGAATAGACACGAGACAGAGGAATTAATATCGCTCCCTACTCTTCCATGAAAGCGTACCTAATGCTGATATATCTATGAATTAATTAGACCAAGAGACTGCTTACCCATGGAGAGCGATGTTAAATATGCGATTACCAAATTGACTCTCATCGCTTGAGTTCAAAAAACAACAAAACAATAGTGAGAAATTCTCACGCTCAAGCATTTATCAGATACAGTTACGCCGAACACATGATTTCTATCAGTTAAACGTGCCAAGCACATATAACACGCACACTCGTTTCATTGTTTCGGGATAACCAACTGAAGGAAAGGAAGGCAGACCGAGACTATAATTAACAAACGAGCAGTTCGCAATCCAATAATTAAGGCCGTTTTACGCGAGGCACTTTATTGCAATGATGCGCGATGGCACTTTATTCCATTGAAAATTGCGTAGAGTAAAGCAGTCAATTAATAGAATGCATGCGCAAATGCATAAACGACGTAAGAGGAAATAGCCCTTGTCCTAATTCTGGGCCCGCGTTGTCGCCATTCTAGAACATCAAATTGCGCAAATAGGAGCCGTGCGTAAAACGGCCTTTCTGCATAGAGTAGACGAAGATGAAGCGTCCGTGACCGCAAGTACTCGCACGTTAAGTCACAAGTCCGTCTCACACGAGGCACACCATTGCTCAATCTGATGTACGGATGGAAAATGAACATTGTAAAGTGTTTCATGTAAAACGGTGGATTGCAATAATGCATGCGCAAATGTATTGACGAGAGATGGGAAAATAGCCCCAGCAGTATTTCCATACCCACGGTTGCACAATTTCTGTGCTTTAAATTGCGCAGTGAAGGGTCTCAGGTAAAATGGTCTATAAACATAGGATCATGACTACACAAAATAGATGACCAGAAAAAGAAAGCTTCCAATATACACGTACGCAGAGCAGACTGCCGTGGTGCCAGGATTGGGGGCTAGCACTAAATCTAAGTAGATGCAAAACAGTACACTTCATGCGGAAGCCATCACACCGTCGCCATATCTACACTGTGGGTGGAGTCTTCAGATACAGTCATACACCATCACTCCAGACATATCGTGGGGAACACACACAAAACATATTCTGCACAGCATTAAAGAAAGTAGGGCTTGTCAAGCGTATAATAGGAAGGTCCTCGGTTGAGAATGCAAAAGAGGCTGCTTCGCTCTGGTTAGGTCACACCTCGATTACGCCACAAGCATTTGGGATCGTGGACAGAAAGATCGAACCAAAATATTTCATAAAATATAAAGGAAAGCTGCGAGCTTCGTAAAAAACTTCTGCGAGCGAACAATGAAGTGTTTCTCAGCTTTTAGAGGGATTAAGTTGGGAGCGCTAGAGACTCAGAGGCTACACGCAAGGCTTATTTTGCTTGAGAAATTCAGAACAGGTATGTTTCCGAGCGACACAGAGGATATTATTATGACGCCACACTGCATTTCTAGGGCATACAGAAGCGATAAAATAAGAGAGATAACTGTCGAACAGATAGGTACAATATTTTGTTAGTTCCACGCATAATAAGTGACCGTATCCGTATAGTAAACATATCCGTAATACATCTCACCATTTCACATCCCAAAACCTTATCCTTAACACTTTTCAACGGCTGTTGTCATAACACCCCTTGCTACACGACCATGCAGCGGGTCGCAGGGTAGTAACCAGATGTACATTAGGAAGGAACTTCCGGGCCCAAAGAAGATTCAGCTTCCCTCTCTGACGGAAAAACCTAAAATGGTGGAGTGCTCGAGTCCCGCCAGAGTTGATTTTTTACCACTTAGGACCCGAGTGTATATGTTCGTCTGTCGTTACTTGATGAAACACCCGATAGAAGGCCTGAAGCCTTGCTTTCGTGATTGTAGAAGTAAAAACTATAAGCAAATACAGACGAGACATCAAACATGTACCAATGTAATGGCAATCACTAATAAAATACCTCCATACAAACCCAATAAAATATCATTCAAATAAAAGTACTATGAATGAGAATGGATTCTCCCATTAAAGAATTCTAACTTCGGGACACTTTTCAGCCAAAATAGTAAACATTAAGCAAATAAATAAATATTTCATTACATGTAATATTTCATGGATCGGTTTGGGCCCGCGGTAGCGTCTTCAACTCCGGTTCCGAGGGTCGCAGGTTCGAGACCAAGAGACGGAAAAAAAAGAAATTGCTGGCTGGCCAACTACCATTTTACACGCCGCCGGAATTTGACCCCACTACTGAGAGGCAACAGTCTTATCAGAGGCACAGATCAAGGAGATGTGTGCATTTATTATGTGCGGTCAGATCGGTATCAACAGCGACAGCGAGAGAAGTCCATGGAATCGGTCGGGGTACTGCAATGTGGAAGGCAACGGGGAACGGGAAACTCACCGTGAGTCTCTCCCTAGAAGATACAGCCCTGCATTCTGCATGTGTCAATGTAATGAGATTTCCTCCCAGTAAAATATTCCGGAGGTAAGTTAGTCCCCCAGTCGGATCTCCGAGTGGGGACTGCTGGGAGGGGTATCTCAGTCAGGAAGGACAATTAATACGTAACAAGTCTCTTGATTCAACAGCGTGTAATAGGCAAATTCATTTAGTGTGATCTAAATTTCGTTCATGATCAGAAATACTTACAAAACTCATGACCCAATCCAATTTTAACAGAGAAGAGCTAAATATCTTATGCACAGAGACGAATCTAATGAAATAAATGAATAATGGGGGCGGGTTTAAATAAAGCAGACGATGTCTACCGGTCTGTCCGTAAATTCTCTTCCCGGAAATACATGTATGGAGTTCATTTCATTCGCTTGAAGTATTCTTTCCTTTTAAACATTCAAACTAGGAAATACGGGTCCGTGCGAAAGCCAAACGCGAGGAAATATAATAAAGATTTTTATTCATTTACGCGGATTACGTTTACTCATCAATTTCGTGAAATTTTGGATAGAAATTCGTAAAATGCCCAAAACTGTGCATTTTGGCGAACCGTCCCTCAAGACTACTTGACGGTAAAAGCTGCAGATAGCTTTTATCTAGGAAAGCATTTTTCCGCAGATATCTGTTCTTAGATGGAGAGATGGAATTTAGCTGGGTGGGAAATTATCAAACAAGTATTTGGATGATGAATTTTCGTAGGCTGAGAGAATCCTTTATGTGATTACAGACGACTTGCGATTGTACATATTAGATTAGAATTGAGAGAGACTCCACTTCACTGAATCATTGTAAAATAGTGTCATTAGGTTTTCGTCACACGAAAAGTGGCAGGAAATTTGCTTTATATGAACCGGACATGATATTCAAATACAATAATAACGGTTTTTACTCTAGAGAAATTTATATTTTTCCATGCTGAAACATTACTGTGCTAAAACCACTTGATGATGATAAAACTTACCAAGATATCGCATTTTAAAATACGCTTGTAAGGAAACGATACTCCACATTAAATCAAATCCAATGATTGAGCCGTTAAAAAATAAAAGTACAACGTTATTACTCTCCATGAAACAGGTATTCAATTCGAGTCACGACATTTGTATTTTGATAATTTGGTAGATTGCATTTAAACTTGCTATTTACCTAATAACAAAAGTAAACTTGGAAGCCATCCCCAATGGCGACGGGGTAAAGTCCTCGCCTGCTAAACTGGGGCGCGGGTTCGAGTCCTGCCTGGGTGGAATCATCACCACGGAGGCCCGGTTCAAATCCCTACCGCGAGAAATTTTTTACCGCCAATATTTTTTTACAGGCATTTTCTAAGTAGTATCATGAGTTTTAGTGACAAAATTACAAGCAAAATTTAACGCGGAGAGAAAGTAAGGAATACCACGCCGAATAACGCCATGGTTTGGAAATAGGCCCGGTGAGTTGTGCATGGAAAGGGAAAAAGAGATCGGCAGATATCCCCAACAGCACAGGAAATTTGGTATGCGTATACACGGGACATACACAGTGTATACCATTATGTAGTGTCACGTGACCGGTATGTGGTATAACGGTGGTGATAATTCTATCCTGTTTTGTGTTCAAGTAGGAATATACTGACAAGCTATATATAAACAGCTTATCAGGACCTATTCTGGACTGATATGTCGCGTAGAAAAAAAACTATTATTCTACACATAATTATACAAAGAGATCTTAATAAAAGGACGAAGTTTAATGGACTAAAAATATAATGTGTCGCGTAGAAAAAACTATTATTCTACACATAATTATACAAAGAGATCTTAATAAAAGGACGAAGTTTAATGGACTAAAAATATAATGTGTCGCGTAGAAAAAAAACTATTATTCTACACATAGTTATACAAAGAGATCTTAATAAAAGGACGAAGTTTAATGGACTAAAAATATAATGTGTCGCGTAGAAAAAAAACTATTATTCTACACATAGTTATACAAAGAGATCTTAATAAAAGGACGAAGTTTAATGGACTAAAAATATAATGTGTCGCGTAGAAAAAAAACTATTATTCTACACATAGTTATACAAAGAGATCTTAATAAAAGGACGAAGTTTAATGGACTAAAAATATAATGTGTCGCGTAGAAAAAAAACTATTATTCTACACATAGTTATACAAAGAGATCTTAATAAAAGGACGAAGTTTAATGGACTAAAAATATAATGTGTCGCGTAGAAAAAAAACTATTATTCTACACATAGTAATACAAAGAGATCTTAATAAAAGGACGAAGTTTAATGGACTAAAAATATAATGTGTCGCGTAGAAAAAAAACTATTATTCTACACATAATTATACAAAGAGATCTTAATAAAACGACGAAGTTTGATGGACTAAAAATAAAATGTAACAGTTAGTTTTGACAACTACTCCAATTTTGATTTAGCAATGATCGATCGATTAACTCGTTATTTGCACTGCACCGAAGCCGTGAAGCTTATGTTACACCTTTATCTATGACTATGAGTAACATATTGGCCACTGAGAACAACGCATGAGTACGAATTACGGCGCTACTTTTGGCACTGACTCCGATGTTATCCTACCAAACCTTGGTCGGATATTGATTGAATTCGCCCAAGGCTGGGAAAATGTCAATAACTCGGATACCGGGTTATCCGCAAAATTCATAGATTCCTCGACATCCCGCGTCCCGTGAGATCCAGTAACGATCAGCGACCAACCCCACCCCTCGTGCTTGATATAGTCAATGTTTAATTCAAACACCCAATAGTTAAACACAATAATTATTTCTCATCGTGGTCATATATTGCGAACAGCCAACAGTTCGTGCGCCTCTTTGACTTCTGTGGGTCAATTTCAAAAATGGTTTATTCATTTAAAAAGGTGAAATCTACGGTCTAATTTTCAATAGAAACTAGACTGCAGTAACAGAAGTTTCGCTAGAAACTTCTTTAATTCTGCAATTATAGGCCGCAATAAGGTAGAATGCATTAGATATAGGAACACCTTTCCCGAAAAATTAGAAGCACAGCAGTCACACTTACAGGGAGAAAAATAATACAGGGAATCTAAAACAAGAAACATCGTATCTCAGAAATGATAACTGTCAACTTGAACGCCCAAAAAACTTAATGAGAAGACTGGGACTACGCGCTACGAATACTAACGTAAAATAGGATTAAGTTCTCACCACACGCATCCACGCATTTTCACCTCATTACGGTAATTTGACTCGTTAAATGATCAAATGAAAGAAAATAGAGTGATGAAAATATGCTTTCGAAATTAAAAGCACCGAAAAGGTTTCGGTCATAGCTACACATTTTTTTTTGCCTCTGCGGTATCCATAAAAAAAAGCGGCAGTGGTTAAAATATCTACCCATTTGTCATTTGCTTCGAAGAAATAAACCAGTTCCTAAATTTTTTGCCAAAGCTTTCCTACCGAATGCATCAGCGCCTTCCAGCTTTCATCGAGAGGCATTTTTTTCACTACGTAAGAAGAAAAATGCTCCATCAATGATCCAAAACTTTGTTTTTCTCATTAAGCCGGCCTCTTCTCTTTTTACGACGAAAATGTGGTTTCCCATTTTTCGCTTTCATATGCCTACACAAGAAGTGAACAAAAAAAGACGCCCTGGCATTTCCCGTCTAGATCCTAGAAGGTCGAATGACGCACAGGCGGCCATCCAGATTGCACCACATGAAATTAAAAAGGTCTCGAAGGGTGTGGGTGGTGGAGGGAGCAAGAAAAAAAATCTTCCCAGAAGACAAATGAAGTAAATCAAACGGCGGAAGCCTTCAAAGTTTTCTTCCGTCCTCTCTCTCTCTCGACATCTCTGTCTGCCACTTCTCCTTCCCCAATCAACCTTCAAAATCCTAAAGGCGGCTCAGCAGATGGAAGTCGCCACTAAAGCAGAACCCCTTATAGCCCCTTGCAAGAAGCACTTCGATGCGTAAGCACGAAACTCTACGGCAGTAGGGGTTGATAAGGGTAGTAATGGGTCCACCGCCGATGAAGATTCGCACTGACAGAGAGACTGTCTTCTTTTTTACTGCATTTCGATTCTGCAATTAAAATCGAATCGCATCCCGTGATATCTCGATCAGATCACTGCGTTCGGAGATTATAAATTAAAAAGGCCGACGAATTTGCCGGAAATGGACGCGTTGTTACGAACTTAAATATTTATATTCAACTAGAGATGTATTTTGTTTCTACAGCTTACTTACTGAGACTGTTACTGTAGTTATAAATAACATCATTCTAAAATAAAGTAGTTACTTACACGTCATAGATACACATTAGTGCTTATCCACTTAAAAGGATTTTTTTCAATCCAAAAGCGCCTTCACAACTCGAAGAAAGAGGTGTCGAAATGCAAAGATGGTCGAAATCAGGGGATTTTCCTGACTGTATTCACAGCTTACAAATCAGTCACTCATTTGCTTCAGAAAAAACTGATTTTATGAGTAAGCTAAACGATTCTCGGCAAGTGTAAGCAAGATACGCATCGAGACACCTACTACACTCGCTACTTTCCTATAAGTCAACTTCCACGTGACAAGTCGCCTTCCATAAAGATTTCCCTCCCGACCTCTCATCTTATCACCACCCGTCCCTTCTTAAAGATGTGAAGATGTGTTCTCCCCCCCTTTCCTGGGTCGGTCCACCCACGGCGTCATCCTCCTTTTAACTACGCCATTGCGAGATGCACCTTAAAGAGGACCGCAGGAAAGTGGCCCGTGGACCAGTATCGATCTCCTCTTAAACTCGAAGAATTTCAAGCCAGGCGGGGTAGGGGGGTGTTATATATTTGTTCCCCCCGCCCCCCTTCATCCCCTGAAGGGCAAGGAGGGGGCAGACCGCCATCATGACCCTTGCGGCCGCGACGCACACGTGTGTCAATTGGAGGCTAAACACTTTAGATCATGCATATGCTAGATGGACGCCGTAGGGGGAGAAAGCGCCACAGGAACTACGAAACTCGTGACATTAAACACGGAAAATTACGCGATGCAACAAGGAAAATATCCATTAAAAATTCTGTATTTTTCGGCTGAAATAATTTACGCTCACAATTGTTTTATGCAATTGAGAGCGGGTGTCCGAAAGAAGAAAAAACGCTCCGTCATTGAATGCACACTTCATTAGTACGAGACGCAGCCTTCCCCCCAACGCAAATAAAGTCGGTATAGTAGAGCAGCGTTGAATACCACGTCACTACAATTCCTACCCTGGGATTCATTAATTAATTACCCGGGATTATAAAGTAGGACATTAAGAGAGGCAAAACGGCTCCACCTTGTAAAAGTCAAGACTTCTACCCTGCCCGAAATAAGGACAATAGGCCTGCCCTGGCTCCACAAGCAATACAGCACGTGCCCTCTGATTTACACCATTATGATCGAAGAATGAACGTAAAAACATGCACTCGACAAATTCCCTTTCACAGATACCTCTGGAAACGTCATCAACCCACCACAATACGTTCGATGGGAAGGAAAGAAAACTTTCCCCCATTTCAGTGCCGGAGTGAATAGCGCAAGGTAAGCCGTAATAAGGCAGCGTGAGCGAGGTTTTCCCTTGTCACAAAAGAGACCATAATTTAATTTTATATTCAAACCTAGCATGCGTATCTCAACCAAAAAATGATCCTCTAGACGAGTACTTCCTAAATTACGACACTTTCTAAGCAGTTTGAAGCCAGTATGCTGGTGCAGGCATCGAAAATATGGTGTGATGTCTTCTTCTATATTCCATAATTTTTACCTTCTGGTTCTCTTTACAATTATTTCAATGGCGGAAAATCAGCTGATTTCTGTGACGTGCAAAATTGACACTTTAAAAAAATTTCATTTTTTTTCCTAGATCTTATTTTATTGAATTCTTCATCTTCGTTGGGAACGCAGTGGCAGAACTTTTTATGATACCGCTAAAGTTAACACATTGTTAAATCTATGAGCAGTTACACGAATCAAGATATATGTACATAGTCAAATTAATGGTACAAAAACCTTGTTTCATACGAATCTTTAGACATTTACTAAATATCTGAGACTATAACTAAACTTATTTGTTCCACAGCGTACGCTGAAAATGACTTCACGACCAAAACTTTTTATTACGATTCATAACATTTTATACGGAGAGTAATAATTAATTTTTAATGACTGAGACAATATTACAGAAATGTTAAAATCTACATCTCGTCACCTCACATGAGGCTTAAAATACCACCTTCACCATACGGAAAAAACTATGTTCTTGCGTGGCGGCTTAACATGAGAAAACAAAGGACTTCATTTAAGCATATCACACAAAAATTTCACTCGCAATTCGAAATGCAATCGATATAAAACTATCGGGAAATAAAATCGACATCGATAAGGTCGTTTCCGCTAAAAAGAGAACATTACGCACTGAGATATAGAGTATCGGCCTTCTCACACGCAATGCCCGGGCGATCTTGAGTCGGGCTATCGCGGGATTGGGCGCAGGTCGAGCCGTCGGGTCGCACAGTGGAGTGAAATCCCAAAAAGGTGGATAGCATTCGAAATGTACCAAATTCAAACGCGTCGCGTTTTGCGCGGCGTCGGAGGAACTGCGAATCAGCCAGGTCTACTGAGAGTCAATCACGCTAAACGTGAATCGCTTTCGTCTCCAGGTTATAAGAAGTTGCGTTCCACACTTTCGAGGTTAAATATTTAATTTACCATAAGAGATCTTGCTCTATAAAAAGTGTCGGTGCTCACTTTGAAAGAGGAAAGTTGGCATATTTATCCTAATATTTTATAAAAAATTCTCCCGTATCAAAAATGTGTGACTGAAGATATTTTGACATCCAGTCACACGTCTTGGATACGGATCATTGTGGTTTGTTTCACCACAAGAAAACCTCGAATTTTTTCCTAAGTGGCCGATTAACATGTTCAAAACATTTTTTTAGAGAAAAAATGCTTATATGAGCCATGTTCAATGTACAGAATGAGGTAGGAGGATGAAAAACTTAAGAAATACGAAGGGGAGACTTCGGTGATTTACCCACGTCTTTGGGTACAAGAAATTGGATTGACATGCTTTTTTACAGCTGACACAAACATCATTTAGTACGGCGTATTCCATCGTTCACGTACCGGTGCTCATCTTCGTTGAAAATCTATTTCTTTTCTAGCTCTCCTCGTCCAATACTTCTCCTGTGCTAGGCCACAGAATTTATCACCCTGTATCACTCACTTTTGATACCAAAATCCACGTATATTTCCCGAAATGTACTCCACGGTTTTTCGACATTTTATCGTATCATAAAGGCAGATCAGGGAGGTCGGAGCTCGAGGCAACCAAATCGATAGTGTTTTTGCTTTCCAAACACCACACCTGCGGCCTGACCCGATGGATTCAACCACCGGACTTAATACAATCGACAGGCTTGGACGGACAATTTTATGGTGCTGTGAATCATTTCTTAAAAACGTCGATTAGACATATTTGCAACCGAAAATCATTCGGAAAATCGAGACATATTGTGCACTTATTAAGTGTTATGCTAAATAATTATATCTTCCACTAACTAATAAGGAAAATTTCTTGAAACAGGAGTAAGATAAAGCAGTAAGTTATTAAACGCAAGTCTGCAGAGAAGGAAGGTCTAGAAGTCTGGTCTACCTAGCGATAGAGGGGGCTACATGGATATGATCTATCACAACATGTGCGCTCTTTTTTTTCCTCCGAAAAAATGTCATTCTGTCCTTCCATCAATTTTACTTTAATTGAAGACTATTATGATAGTTGAAACTAAGCAATCCACTGGTCTATTCGACCTATTGATATCGAGTAGTTTTGCTTCACTGCAACAACTTCAGAAATGAATCATTTTTCGAACTCCATTCCATCAATTCCTAAATTGACTTTTACCTGAATATTCTAGTGTAGCGTAAGAAGTCGAGATAAATACATCTAAAGAAACGGATTGCTAAGTCTCAACTGTTATATTCCTTTTCAAACAATGGAATTCGCATCCATCAACTACATATTTCCTTTATATTTTTTCTAGTAATTTTTCTCAGTTTCGAAGGTCCTCCACCCGGCCCATGTCACTTTTTACATTCATATGTTAAAGGCACCATACATGGACAGCGCTTTTCATCTTTCAGGAAAGGACACACTGCTGCTACAGATTTCATTTCTTTCAATACGACAAAGAGTCCAAACATTCCGATGACGAATGCCTACGTGTGTGAATGAGATGATTTACGACGAGTAAACGGTTTGTTTCCGGGCGAAAAAGGAATAGATATTTTTTCAATGATGAATTTCGACATGAACTAATGTTATGGAAGCAAACAAAGATTTCAAAGCCATTGTTTTTCAGCAGAAGAATCTCTTCTACAGTCAGCAGGAGTGAGTCACTCGCATCTCGAACTCTATACCTTTAAAAGGACACGCTATTCCAAAAATAGAACATGAGCATCGACTATAGAGTAAAGAAAGTCATCAATAACCTTCTTCCCGAGAGTAAAAGAATGTATTAACCGAGGAGCACTCATAGCGACTCCAGCTGATTTGCACAGAAACACTATTGCAAAAACTGTTCTCAGGCACTTTTGTATAGTACCCCTCCCCTAGTCTATTTACAGCTAAATATAACGGAATCTTGTTGTGTTGTTCAATCCAATTGATATGACTTAATCAACTTTATTTATAAGTTTATCACTCTACTGAATAGTGTGACAAATTCCAACATATAAATGGCATTCCCTAAGTAACGCCTAAATTTCATCATTTCACATGAAGCTGAAACTCAGAAGATCATAATAATCTCAAAGGCATTTTTTGGTGGATATGGACGTTTCTCTTTTATAATTGCCACGAAAACTTACCTATACCCGTATTGCATAAGGGGCGCTCAGTTCCTAATAGATGCGTGTTTTTTCCTTTCACACTTCACCGCAAGCGATACACATTTGTGAAACGTTCACCGTTTACCGATCTATAAAATTATACAAATGGACATTGCAATGCATTTTACGCATACCACACAGCTACTACTCCAATATAAGTAACATTAGTTGCAGGAGCGCTCTAATTCTTTTACTCATTGGTATTAGAGAGTATGCTGAACGATTGGACACTGATAATGAGTCAATGGTTGGTTTCTCAGGAAACCAAAGAGAAAATTTGCATGAAAGAAATCAATTGCGGTTTATTTATACTGAAATCCTCCGCTCCATTGAAACACTGCTTTTTTTTAAGGAATAACTTCGAACAATACTTTAAAGAAATAAAGTAAAATCTATTCCATGCAAGAATAGATTTAATAATGAGGTAAGAGGATGGATTTAAAAAAAAGAGAAAAATAAATTTTTCTGAAGAATGATAATATAGGTATAGCTACCCCATGACATCTGTGCCTTTATTATGTAATATATGAATAAATAAGAAACTTCGGCGACTCATTTTAAATGTTACTATGAACGTCCTTTGTACTGACAACAGCTACTTGATAACGAACTCTGATTTTGTTTATTAGTACTCAAACAAATCAGATAAATTTCGGAAAACAAAATCAAATGACAATAACTTGGGATCAAGATATACACATGGATAACTCGCGCTATGAGACCAATTTCAACAGACTGGAGAGGAAAATTATCAGAGATCACCACCAAAATTTACATGAATGAGGTGAAGCGGTTGAACAACCAAATGCCACCGAAAATAGTTAGTCTTGATGGCTGTGATTCAGACCAAGACAACCCTTCCTCTTGGGCGCCGAATTGATATTTCAGGCAGACGGCATCCGAACACTTTCGGATGTGATGACACGCCGCACAGTAGTTTCCGAAGCGGAAGAAGTTCGCGGGACAATGCCGAAAGCAAAAAATAAGAATAATGCAAGCCGATGTCCTTCGGAGAAGCGATCAATATGCCACGCCAGGTGTTCTAAAAGGGGTGGGGTCAGGGGGGGGGGGGGGAGGCAGAAATACATGCGAGGCCATTTTTCACGGGGACGAAAAAGAATTCGACCAAAAAAATGCGAATGCATCAAAACAAATTGTCGCCGGAGCGGCATTCTTCTCTTTTTTTCTCCGTTTTATTTTCCTCTCGGAAGGCGGCGGTGCGTGGCGGCACGAACACATGAACCACGGTTCCTGTCTCTTTTCGTTCATGTCTCCCCAGATCTGAATAAATCGAACGAGTACGCGCAAATGTATACACGGGCCGACGATTCGAGACGGTGAGGGAGAGAAAGCGTCTGCTTCGGGATTTTCTCGATCGTATATGACAATAATCTTTTGTCCCGCTCAAAAAAAAACGAAAAATGCTTCACTCAATATTCCTTACTGTCTGCCATCTCTCCGCCTAACTACAGCCGTCAGGACACGATAGAAGCAGAGAAAGAAATAGAGATACTGACTGATAGACAAACTAGCGTCATTTGCAGACAATGGAAATAGGCCGTGCATTCTTCCTCATAAGCCTTGATAGAAGTTACTCGAGTAATAAACATTAGCACAGTCATGCCCACAAAAATACGACTGAAATACAAACGAGTTAAGAGCTTCGCAAAAAAAGTGACAAACCTAAAAAAAGAGTAGAACCGTGAAAAAAGCGGAAGAATGGTAGGCAGGCATTCTGAGAAAAAAAACACATTCCTTAAAGACGTGAAGGAAAGTAGTATAAAAAATATGATTAGCACAGAAACCTGACAAACCTACACACACACATAGTTGTTGGTAGTAGACGCTTACATGCAATGAGCAATGAATAGAGAATCATACGATAAAATTACAATTGAAATATGAGATAGAAATAAATACCTCCATAACTTAAATATAAACCATAATGACCGGTAAAATAATAGTAATAGTAATATGCGTAGCGAAGACGACATTCTGCCAGAAGAAGAGCCTAGCAACACCCTGACACACGAACTTGAAATTAAGCGCCCAATTTATTAAAAACATGCGAATGGAGTGGTAGTGAAACATGGGAGATTGTTGCAGCAGAGGTAGAGTATACTCAATGGAAGCAACATAAATGAGAGGTAGTTATGGAATTATGAAGCTTGAGTGAACTAGGGCGATTCCACGCAAACTCAACCAAATGATTATGCAATCGTGGCTCGACCATCCCCGATTTCCACGATTTTTCACACAAAGGAAGAATACAATGAGGGATGACGATTTGCCGAATTTTAGCCTTCAATAATTATAAATTCCAATGTTATGACCATGAAGAGAATTTCATGGTTATGACACTTCAAATATCACAAATTAGCGCAAATCGAACTCTATGTTCATTAACTGACGATCAAGTAATCAGATTTGAAGTATAATGACATTTTCATGACAAAAAACATCAAATAATGTTTTCTATCAACTTATGGCATCCTAGAGATATATTCTGAGCTCCAAGATGACTTTAATTTTTCTCATTTTTTTATTTTGATCCACGTTTAGGGCTTAATGACTCCTAAAATAATCATTAGATACGGCCATACTTAATTTTTTCAAACAGCAGTGACGCAGTACTGTACCTAGAAAACATGACCTTTAATTTAATTGACACAACCACGGAACAATGGAACAACAAAAACGGAAAGAATAAAATGGTGCTACTTTTGTTGATTAAAAAAAGCGATGTTTGATAACTCATTTTGGAAAAATATATTTTATAACAGCTTAAACATTTATCTTTCAATATCAAAAATAAAATTGGAAGGGTTATTTCGTCATACATACAAAGAGAGGGTGAACATAATGTCCTGCTGCGCGTGCGCCCGCAATGAAAATGACACGTTGGGAAGTTAACCGGATGGTCCGCGCGTCGAATATCCAAATGAAGCTGTAAGTAGTACGTCTCTTATCTAGCTCTTAGGGGTTATTGGTAATATTACAACTAGAGAACTAAAGGTCGTACAGTGAAATTTCTGAGAGGAAGAGACGAACTGATACAGTAATTTTCTTGCCACAAGAGGCAATATGAAACAAGGAGAGAAAGGAGAAATTAGCACGAAGAATGAAATGGTAGCAGGGAGGATAGGATAAAACGAGAAATCCTAGGCGAATGCCGCAGTAAAGACTTATTTGGGGCAGAAACTGAGAAGAACTGTAGAAAGACCTTCGAATTGATGACTGCTCTTGATGAAGCCAATAATGGCATAAGTTTGGAAAGACCCAACGAGAAAAAGAAAGGCTGTCCAGCATGCCGCACAGTCCGAAACGTGGATTGACATTAAGAAAAAAAATTGCGTCGTAAAAAACGGAGGATTGTTCGAGTGACTGAGCAAAAGCATGAGGAAGAGTAGCCCCTGCATAAGCGGTAAAATTCCAAGGGGGAAAAAATGTCACCCACTTTGACCGGGAATTAACCCCCAGGATCTATTGACATAATCTGCCGATTCGTTTCGCCGTTTAGACAACAGATGCGTCCCTCCCCTTCGAATTTCAAGAAAATTTTCGAGTCCCCATTCTCGTAATCTTGTATGGGTCGGAAAAGCGTTCACTGCGTAGACTGGAGGCGCGGTTTGGGATAAGAAGGAGAGGCGAGCTGGTGAGCGAGGGAGACGAATGAGGAAGTTTAGGGTGCGGTGTGAAAGGAACGGAAGATCTGGAGGAGAAGAAGTGGCGGAGATTCAAGAGAAGGCAGACAAATAGACGGCGGACGCGTTGAAACGTGAGGGCACTGGAAGAGGGTGACAGCGGGAAGGAAGCTGGGGAAGTGTGGAAGAGGAAGGAAGAGAATACGAATTTTGGGCGACAAAAGGGGGTTTGAGGATATCAGGGGAGAACGGAAAGATCTCAAGTTATGTCAGGAGTGCCATCCGGTGGAAGGTTTCTCGGCTTCTCCACGTGGTCAGGGGCTCTATCTTTGCAGACATTTCATGAAATGAATTTGATTTATGGTGCGATGCATTGCCTAACGAAATCGATAACATTTTACGAAACTTCACACCCTACGACGGATTAGATCATAAGCCTAAGATTAGGGAAAGAGACGTCAGGACAGACAGGTTTTAAACTCATTTTTCCCGCGAGGGATGAAAGACTGCAAATGCAAAAAAGATATTCAGCAAAGTTTACCGATAAGTAGAGTAGCTATTTAGTGATTTGTTCCTGAATGAGGAACCTTCATTTTAGACATGCCCGATAAACTATTTTGATTCAAATATGTTTTATAAAGTAAGAAATCAACTGTCCGGCGGTGTAGAAATATTATAAGTCGTCCGTCATATAACAAAGATATATCGGTTTAAAATTATGAATTTTAATGCTGAAATACATCGTCTTAATGGCAGTGGATGACATCTCTTCACATAACATTTTTATCTCAGTTTCGGCCCGAATAATATTCTTCAAACACTACTAAAAAATTATATAGATATAGAGAAACCTAATATATTTTTCAGCTCAGGGCATCGATAATATAACACGAGTATTTAGGTTTAAATAACATACTTCCGGTTTTCTTCGGAGCACAGAGTCGACAAAACATATTGAGAGAGAAATCAGCTACTCCTCCCTTGTTAGACCCCACTTGGAATACGCAGCTAGTGTTTGGGATCTTCATGGGGTAGGCTCAAAATCAGAGTTAGAACGCGTGCAGAGAAGATCAGCAAGATACGTGAAAGGCCGTTATGTCAGTCTCGTTAGCGTTACTGACCTCTTGCAAAAACCAGGATGGGAATCGCTATCAGACCGCCGATTGAAAATTAGACTCAATGTTTTACGTAAATTCAAAACCGATTTATTTGAAGAGGAAGTTTTCAATATCTTACGAACTCCAACATGACTCAATGTTTTACGTAAATTCAAAACCGATTTATTTGAAGAGGAAGTTTTCAATATCTTACGAACTCCAACATACTACAGTAGATCAGATAATGGAAATAAAATAAGGGAAATAAATTGGAGAACAGATAGGTTTAAAATATCGTTTTTCCCACGATCGATGAGAGACCATAATGGCTGCGTTTACACTTAGAAGTAGGTTAGTTGAAAGGTTGTGTAGCTGATTAATTCGTATACGAATGTTTCTAAATCTGCCGAGTAGTGCTAACACCTTGTTTTGCATGTTACCTACATAACTCTCGTGACACGTTTACGTAGTTACATTATAGAATAATTTTGTGGTTTCTGTAGCATACCTATTATGCGGTGCATGTTGGTGAAAGTAAATTTCTTCACTCTAGTTCATGTTGGTGATGAGTCACCCCCTGCCAAACACCCCTGTGCACAGCTGTGGTGGCTCGCAGGGTAATATAGAGATGCAGATGCATTGAATGTGGCAAAGTTGCCAAGGGAAACTTCTGGTGTTAACCTAGTTTACCAAATATTTTTAAAAATGTATACCTATTATCACATTTAGGCATTTGATACATATTGTTCAAAGTTTTAAGCCAGAAGACAATTATACCCATCACTTAGTTCGTTATAAAATCATTATATCAAATCCTGCCGAGGTAGCGACGGAGGCTGATTTCAATACAATCACTGGTTTTCACGACGTGGTATAAGCTTTGGTTGAACGCTTTGTCCCATAAGATTCTTACCCTAAGGAGTAGTTACATGAAATTTAAAAAATACAAAATGCCACATTAATTCCAAATTTACTCATCACAGCAAATTTTATACATCTCTAGAAAGCAGTATCTTGAAGTGCAGGATCCTCCTAAAGTGATTTGATTTATTTTCTCCCCTGCTTAACATCCTAGAGATGTATTTCAGGGTAACATGTATGTAGATGTTACTTTTTGTATCCTTACCTACTACGACGAAGCATAAGGTCTTGCTTGTTCCCTCTCAGAATCTTCATCTACATCTAAGTAATACCCTGCGAGCCACCACGAGGGTGTGTGGCAGGGCGTGAAGATCACCAAACATGCACTATTGCCATTCAAGTAGGATATTTCAACTACTCTTGCATCTCTGTGAATTAACGTAGATGCTAATAACTTATAAACGAACAGTCTCTCTCACATTGGCAGTCTATAGCATCACGCATGTTCGTAAAATTTCGTCTCCTGACAAGAATAAGCAGCTATTGCAAAGAGCATCAACAGTCATTGCTTCATTTACATTAATAGGTAATACTGTAATGCTTGTTGGTGATAACTGACCCCCTGCCACACATCCGTAAGTGCGGCTTGCAGGGTATTATGCAGATGTAGAGTCATAGGCTGTTCTTATGAAGAGCGAGTCGTTCTTCGAAATGAGACGGCAGAATTCGAGCCAATGGCCCGGTGGGAACACCCGAGAAACGCTCCTTCAAGACATACATGATGACGAGAAAGTAATGCGAGGTAGAGAGAAAAGATGATTCAAGACACGGAGAATTTCTGGGGAGGGGGAGTTTCCAAAAGACCTACCAATCAGCTGGTAGAATACCCCAATGATGATACATCAAAATTGCGCAGTAGTAACTGGCCTCTGGTTTTAAAAGGCCCGAAGAAACAACGCGGAGAAGATGAGGAGGAGTGAAATGCAAGGGGTGTCCGTCGTCCGCCTCTTGAGGAGAGGCCAACTGCGGTGTCGGGAGGGAGTCGAAGGCTCGCTCGCGTGGGCGAGAGGAAGACTAGGAGCGCTAAGAGCCGAGGAAGGGAAGGGAGGGGAGAGTGGGGGACAGATGGCGCATGACGAAACAGGAGGGGGAGAGGGCGTCTGAACTAGGCCGCAAAAAACTATGACGTGGCCAGCACATCACTTTCACCACGGGCGCGATTCCACTCAAGTACCTACATGGTAAAAACATAAGGGCAGGATTCCGCAACAAAACAACGCAAGTTTGTGGATTTACTCTTCCGTGAAATCTAAGCAATAAAAGGTGAGTTAACGAAGTCTTTCCCAGTTTCATTATCACGGAGCGAATCCATATCAGAATGAAAAAATCATATGAATCCTCATGGTGATTTCACCGCAAAATTACTCGGATGCCAATTAATTTATTATTTTCTCATTACTATAGAAAAACGTGTCCTTGATATGATATTAACACCAAATTCTTACCTTAACAAACTGCACATTTTTCGCGAAAATTAAAATGGCAGGATATAACATGCGAAAAATGGCGAAAAATTATGATTTTAACTACTGGATAGAATAAAAAATAGAATTTATACGTCAAATGTGAATGCCATTCACGCTTAAAACTATTTATGAACTGCGAAAACTTCTATAGAGTTGAATAATTATAAAACTAAGTCACCTGCCCAATTATACTTTGAGCAATCAATGCATCACCGATGCATAAGAGTAACAGTTATGTCATCGTTTCAGTATTTAAGAACTACGTCTACTCGCATTTCAGTCACTCCATTCCCCTCATTTTTCCAGGTTACACTCGAAAGCGTTAATTACGAGCGTTCCCCTTTGACGCAGTAACGGACACAACACTAATTTGCTATAATGGCGTTTCAGACGGTTCGGGGCAACCCGCGTCCGCGTGAGGAGTGGGCACGCCCGATTCCGCTGATCTTATGCATACGTTCCTTTAGAATCTCTCCCGCACCATCTGAAAGAACCCGACGGTAGTGACTGGGTTCCTGTGGGCCCCGCTCACGTAATGGGACTGGGCACTATCAAATTTTCGATGGGCAACGTAGTTAATGCATACTCTACCAAAAAAGGTCTTAAATAAGTTTCTTCTCCGACTTTATCTGATTCTATTGGATATTTAGAGTTTCCTCATTGTATTCAAGGCTGGTTTTATCCAGTGCTTTTCATTTTTCACATTTGCGAGGACGCGTGTTTTCACGCGATTTTCACATATTCACGCGAAAAACGCGAATTTTGGTGTTTATTAAATATAATTCGGTTTTGAAAGATTTTTGTCATTTTTCACCACATTTCACCGCAGCACCGTGTTGGATGAGAGCTCGGCTAGAGAAAAATGGATGCACAAGAGGGGAATGGAGCCAACACGGAAAGGAGATGTCCCTTACTTGTCCAAGTTTTATGCTGAAGTCACTGCCGGAACTCTCTTCATAAAAAAATCATCGTATTCGCTATCATCCATACTGTTGGATGCGCAGAATTTCTATCCTGCACAATAGACGATTATTAAGTCCCAAACTGCTTTGACGATATCCAAACCAGGCAATTTGGAAGTCATTGCTCCGGCAACATGAGCTAAGCCCACAGGTATTTCAGTCTATTTTTCCTATTTTTCTAGGTTACACTCGAAAGCGTCAAGTACGAGCGTTCCCTTTTGACGCAATAATGGACCCGTGCAGTAACCTGAGAAGACAATCAGCCTATTACACACGTACTTAAAAGTCAGATGCGAAAAAAGAATCTTTTCCTTGAAAAATGCAACCATTTTTTGGGAACAAATACCACTTTCTTCAAAAAAATAACCTCATATTTCTTTAGGTCTCTAGTCTTTGAACATGGTGAGTACATGTAAATATCTGGAAATCGTTAGCTAATTTGAAAACAAGTATTCTCGTTCTCTCAATAAAATATGCACGAAAAATGCTACGATATCAAGAAATGAATGCTAAGTAAAGGGGCCCCTGACTCTCCTTTGCACATAGCCACTCAATCCATTAGGACGGCCCTGGCCAAGAACTCACCTTATCTAAATTCTTTCAAATAATCAAATCCTAGCATGTAGCGATGCGGATACATCAAGGATATTATACAATTATTCATATTCACAAATTATAAGACATACAGAGAATAATCACGCGCAAGGAAAAAGTCATGTGGTAGCCACAACGGATTTTTCCGATTCCATCCCAACCAAGTTCGCACCTCCCTCTGTCCAAGGAAGGGAACATTGAGCGAGGCATAGGGCGTAATGACCACAGCGAGGCAGCGATTTAGCGGAGATTGAAAGGGGCAGTACTCTCCACTAGGGAGCCCAGAAAATGATGACCTCCTTGAAATCCAATTTTCGTCTCCATTTTGCTCCTCCACTTAAAGACGTCATCCCCACCCCTCACTCTCCCTCCCTCCCTCCCTCACCCCAGACCAAAGAGTTCGATCTATTCCTCCCTTCTCCACCACCAGGCATCATCTGCGCTGCAGAAATGCTTACCGTAAGACAGGGTGTGGGTACTTTGCACCTTGCATGTAATTGTACGATGAATCAAGTAAATATAATGTATCACCGTGAGTCAGACAAGGAATTACAGGCTTAATAATATGCTACGTAGAAATACAAGGAGCAGAATATTATAATAAACGTAGAGTGACGCTTTGAAAAAGCTATAGACGAATGTATGGGAAACAGTTAAGAGAAACGTACATTTTCTCCACTGAAGTACAAAACCACAATATGAAATCATGGAGGCATAATAGGCTATCTTGAGCTACTTTTTATTCTCCCTTACATGTCACAGGGAATGAAAACCTGAAGAAAATTTAACCGCTGCAGGGGATTGTTACTTTGTATCACTATAAAAACAACTTGAAACAATAATTACATTTCGTGAAAAAAAATTAGTCAATATAAAAGCTTTAAACAAGAAAAATACTAAGTGAAACACTACATCTCGCCGGACACAGTTACGTTCAAAAATACTAAGATACCACCAACAGAGTCGATATAGCCGCACCCAAGACTAATACATTCCCGATGTCAAAGGAAAGTAAATTAACTAATGATCTCTTGTGGGGCAAACATTATCGGGAAATTAACTGCTCAAGCTAGTCGTAAATTGGGATTTGTTAAATAAGCACTCGGCAAGTGCGACGATACAGTTAGAGAAATCAGCTACTTTTCTCTTACCCCAATTGCAGTTCCCCAATTGCAGACACAGTTACGTTCAAAAATACTAAGATACCACCAACAGAGTCGATATAGCCGCACCCAAGACTAATACATTCCCGATGTCAAAGGAAAGTAAATTAACTAATGATCTCTTGTGGGGCAAACATTATCGGGAAATTAACTGCTCAAGCTAGTCGTAAATTGGGATTTGTTAAATAAGCACTCGGCAAGTGCGACGATACAGTTAGAGAAATCAGCTACTTTTCTCTTACCCCAATTGCAGTACGCTGCCAGTATTTGGGATCCCCATGAGCGATGCATAAAACCGAGTAAGAAGTAAGACCGCATGCAGAAAAGATCCACAGGATACGTTCCAGTCCGTTATGATAGCCTCGTTAGTGTTACTGACTTTTTGCGACTACTGGGATGGAAATCGCTTTCAAACCGTCGATTAGGAACCAGATTTTATCTTTCATGTGAACTTCAAACTTATACATTTTCTGAGGACTTTAATAACATATTAGGAACTCCAACAATCGACGGCAGATCAGATCATAAGAATAAAATTTGGAGAATAGACTGCAATCTGGCAAATAGACAGGTTAGAAATTTCTTTTTTTCCCGCGGTCGATAAGACGACATAATCGCTACCATTGAGACTTGGAGGTGGGCAAGTCGACTGGTAGTGTAGCCGACTGGTTTATTTGCTCCGTAATGCTAGTTTTTTAATCTGCGACGCAGTACTAAGATGACGTTTCGCACGATTCCTACACGATTCTTGTATCCCGTTTATGTAGTTGCAATGAACATAAATACACAAAGTTTCAATAGTATTAGTTGAGTAGTGCATGTTGGTGAAATTTAATTGTATTCTAGTTTATACATTACGGTACATGTTGGTAATAACTAACCCTCTGCCACACACTCTTGATGTGGCCTGCAGGGTAAATCGTAGATGTAAAAAGTTCACTCCGTTCTTCAATTTCAAGATGGAAAGCTGCAAGAAGAACGTATTCTGGCACCGAAAAAGGCCTTCCGAGTCGACAATAAAAAAGAGAGAGAGTCCGGAAAGGAAAAATTATGGAGAATCAATACCTCAAACTTCCGCAGTTCCCCGTCATCCTCGCACTCAAGCCTTTCTTCACAAAATAAAATAGCAAAGAGCGATCCGGTTGCGACAAAGATGAGAACGACTCGCTCAAAAATCGCACGTGAAGTGCGCTCTGACTGATAGGAACAGCTGGAAAAAGCCGCCGCCATTCGAATCTCCCGTCTGACAAGACGAAGGGAAATGTAACAAATGAGGAACAGATTACGAGAAGCCCTGCAAGCTACGGGATGCCATATCTCCCGGATTTTCTCCGGGAGACTCCGAAAGTTGTACAAGGATTTTTTAAAATCTCCTAATCCCTCGGATGAACCCTCACAAAATAATAAATACGGGACTTACAGTGATTATAGAATTTTTTATGATCACCATTCTCTAATTTCATAATCATTAGGTACAATCACTATCAAACTGGCGTCAGTTGCCAGTCAGCCCGTCGTGATTAAAGGAGTACTAGCAGCGATTGTAGCAATTCCTATAGTTATTCGAAACATATGTAATGTGCACAATAGGAAATGCTATGACCACCATATTCTGAGACCTTTTGTTGCAAAATCACTGCGGTTATAGCATCATTATCATCAGAGGAATTACTTCAATTAGTGTATGAGGTCATATCATCGCACGTGCAGTTCTAAAGTGATTGTTCAATACAATTATGAACTACATACATAGATACTACGAAAAATGCCTGCAATTACTATAATAAGTCGCGTAGTATTTTCCTCTTAGGGTGAGTTTTAACAAACAAATTTCTTCTGCATGTAATAACGATGGATTTACCACCGACGAAAAATTCTTCGTGAGTTAGTGCTATTGGTAGCTGTTTACATTGGCAACAATACGAATTTGCAAGCGACTGATCGAAACTTTTGAGTTCTTCAAGCGGACTTGAAGAACTCAAAAACTTCGCATTGGTGAAAAAACTCAAAAGTTTGGCCATTTACACCTGCAATTTACTTCGAAAGTCACTCGCTGCACGGGACGGGCGCAAAAAAGTTACCCTCGTAAGCCCGACTGAGGGGAAGGAGTTTTCGCTCCGCTTTAGGTAAAATAACGACAGGTGGCGAAACAAGTATTAATTTTCTGTTAATAAAAGGTGTAAGTTGAAATATTTTACGTAATTCTACGTTAGAAATGTTTTATTCACGAAACATAAGCAATTCAGAAGAAATAGCGGAGCTTTCCAAAATTATTAAGCCGAACAAAAATGGATATTACGTCATCAGGCAATATCGTTCATGTGTTTCTTCACATTTTTAACGACAGAACCAAAACCACCAAGAAGAGAAACCCCGCAGACTACGGTGCTGACCTCATCACACTCAGTTTAAAAACAGTAAGCCGCCCGGCCAATTACAGACAATGCACTGTAATTTTTAGCATTAGATGGGACCAAAAAGAACTCTTCATGAGGGTATATATCGATGCATTTTGGTCTCATGAGCGATAATAACATGGCAAGCGTTTTTCATTCACATATGGCAGTAATTTTCTGGCCTGGTTGAAACTTGTTTCCTCCAAAGTTTGGTGGTATCAATTAGTTTTGATTTTTGGAGTCACTTACGACGATACTCCATCAGTAGAGGAAATCAATGATATCTCATTAATAAAAACGTGTACTGTATATACGTCTCATTTTTTATCTTATCTTACATGGAGTAATCATTACAGTGCTAGTATAGAAAAGCTTTGAGATGTGGGCGTGTTGATATGAGGAGAGGGTCTTGCTGGGTGGAGAGGAAGGCGAAGGAAAATTTTGAGATAAGTCAAGAGGAGAAAGGAAATCCGAATCAGCAATAAAATGGACTACGGGTGTCATAAAATGTGACGCAATGCCGAAGATGATCAGAGATGGACGAATTGTCTCGAGACGGGGATGAGGGAGGAGAAAAATACGGAGAACACTCAAATAAACGATAGAAATTGCGTTAGCTCTCAACAGGGGACTTCAAGTAGGACAAACAGACTCGAGTGAACGGAGAAGTAAAGGAGACTTTACACATGGAAGTGGCAGATAAGACAGCTCTTACGTTGTTCCACGGAGGAATCACCTGGAAACCAGAACAGGAAAAAAACATGGGCGATTAAATAAAAACGTGAGGCATTAACTTCTGAACGCCCTTTCGAAGTTACGCGGAACAGGCCGCGCAGTAACTTTAACGGAGTCACACGCTGGTGGTCACACAATTGTGGGAAATTCACAGACGAAAAATTAATCGCGGGGACTGGGATTCGCCTGAACTGAAGTCATTCACCACGACTAACGGGCGACTTCGTTTAAGGTAGTTCGAGGGAGTTATCATATCACCAATAAATTAGTGAATTTGGGCTAATTTTTAAGAAAAATATCTCACCCTTCCAAAGACACAAATATCAGATCCAAAATACACTACTTTCCGAGATTTTTGACTGGGAATATAAACAATTTTACACGGGAAATGGAACGAGTATGAACTCCAGAGAGCCCTTATTTAAAAAGAGAGGAATTTCTAACACCTAGACCTCGTAAAACGATCAGCAGTGTGTAATTTGTATGTTTCCTCAACCATTTTAAAAATAAATCGTACTTATCGCAGTAATTTCTGCAGAATCTCAAAAAAACCTACGACGTGAAGGTGTTTTACACGTCCCGCGTGAAAATAACTGGACCAGAGCCAGTAGGGAAAAAGTTAAAGACTTATAATTATTTCACTATCGAGAATTTTAGCAAAGTAATACTCAATAGATGCACCATTAATATTACAATCTTTACTTCATGCTTCCTAAAGCTGCAGGCGTTAAAACATAAAATTGGAATATGGTCTACATTATGACTAGGGAAATATCTCGCCCAAACTACCTACAGTTACTGCTCGGCCAGTTCCGCAGTTTTTTTTAAACTCTCCAAGTAAACAACTTTGTACTCGCACGCGGAATGATGCTTGGAATACAAGGTGAACCTGGTGCTGGAGGAGGACGCTGAAGATATAATGGACGGGCAAAATGCGAAATGAAGTTTACAGAACAGTAGAAGAGGAAACGACTCAATGGAACACTGCAGAAAAGAAGAACCAGATGGAGGTAAAATGGGTTTTTTAATAACATAACCGAAGGAAAAATGGGGGGAAAAGTACCCAGGAATTAGTTCATGGACCAAATAAAGAGGAAAGTATACACATCGAAAAAGCTACTAGGAAGTAACGGAACTAGCATTAGAAAGGATCTTAGGACTGAACGACCAATTATGATGATGAAGCACCTATGCATTTTAAGTTGGATTAACCTCATGGACAGCAACGCAAAGCGCTCGCACGCGGGCATTCCATTGCATTATATGCATAATAACTTTGAAGTAATTTCATGCTCCTTAACGCCTCCATGGCATTCACAGAAGAAGAGGCCGACTGGGTAGCTTAATTAATTAGAGAACTCGGCGCGAAATCGAGAGGTCTGGGTTCGAATTCCAGTCCAGACCAATGATTTACCCACTTTGAAGTTCATACAATTAAATACTGGACGCCCCTCGTGGCAACACCTAAAATGTTGGCGCCCTTGTGTCTGAGAGGCTTGGGGCAAGATGCTCTCGAAGGGGTGCGCGCCAACACGTGAACTAGGAAGCGGACACGCAACTCGACTGGCCGAATTGCTGGGCGGTGAGTTCGACGGATGTCCTCTTCATGCTCGTGTCATTTCACCTCCCCAATGATTATCACAGCCCAGAGGAATGACGAAACGGTCTCGGCCGGACGGACCGAAAGGGGAATGCCGAAGGTGAGAATTTCACGCAAATTGCCCACCGAAGGCAGGCGAGGTTTGAAGGGAAAGCATTGGTCCCGCAAAGGTACATTACATAGATGTTAAAGTACCTCTGAAAAAAACGACTCCAAGCATGTGAAAAACAACGGCTAACGGGACAAAGATTTCAGATGCCCATCAAAAAAGTTTGGAAGGATCTGATGCCTACCCGGCGAATGACGACCATAAGATGTTCCCGACCCTTGCCTTCCCAAATGAGCCACCGAGAAAGATTGACCACGGCTGAGTTACAGTATTGCACATATCGCCCAAGTTCTGATTCCGCCAGTAGGGTAGACCTTTCAATAGAATCCCAAAACTCCTCGTTTAAAGGCAAAACATTCTCCAATACTCCAACATTATTTAACTTATCAAATGATATTTATTTCATGAATAACATTTAAAGACGTCATGGCTTGATACCATGGAAACAGATGGTAACGTGACATACCAAAACACTGTTTTTTTAAATGTTTATTTTCACATAAAAAGTTCAATTTTTTAACAAGTTACGCTGTTGATAATGAATATTTGCTACGAGAAGAGTAGAATATATTCGGTATAACATAAAACTGAATAGCTGCTGCAAATGGTGAGCTATTATGTCCATTTTATGTAGCTAGGGTGACCTCAAGTTAATTTCCATGCTATGATAAGTAAGTAAAGGGAATGAACGTGAATAGTTCGCACAAAAATGCATAACTTGGAGGAAAAGAACGTGCCAGCTTCGCGAATTCCTGCGTCGGTCCTTCGATGGTAATTGTCTTCATCGCACACAATCATTGGTGCACGTATCGTGCATAATTAATTGTAACCCTAAATGTAAGACAATTCCCCGTTTTTATTGTCATTTATCCTTTCCGCGCAGTATAACTAAATTCCTACGAGATATTATCCAGCCGTTGCGTCGCAAGCAAAGATAACCTAAGCGCACTGATGTTGATTTCAATAAGAATGTAGTCTATAAACAGGAAGTAGTTCAAGAATCCAAGAATATCGAAGTATTTTGATAAGAGACAGGGTAATCCACTCCATATATTCACTCCGCAATCTAACAGCAACATAAGGAAACAAAACTTACCAAAGTCTAAATTCCCACGCGCATCTTTTATTTTTGCTTTCCGGGCGATTTTGGTGGTTCGTACGCCACAGCCACCCGACAAGCCAGTTCTGACTTTTTATAAGGTTTCTCCGGGTCAATTCGGAAGTAGCAAAAAAAACCTCGAGCACCAGAAAAGAGAAGGCTGGATTCGAACCTACAACCATCGGAATGGCAGGCGAAGACTTAACTCCACCGCCACCAGGGTCGGCTATACAACGATGTAAACTATTTTCTTTTCTACGCTCACATTTTACTATGAGCAATACAAGGGTATATTCACTAGTAAATATGAATGAGGGCTATGGTGAGCCAAGAACATACCCCATAATATTTCTCCCTCGTTAGACCCCATTAGATTACAGCTGACAGTAGGGGATCACAATGAAGGAATCTTAAAAAAAAAGTGTAAAGAAGATCGGCAATATACGTAAAAGGCCGCTATCATAGTATTGTTAGAGTTACATATCCTTTGCAACACCTTGGATGGGAATTGGTTAGGGACCGGTGATAAAAATTGAACTTAATCTTTTATGTAATTCCAAACCATTATATTTTCCTACGGCGTTAATAAAATCTTACGAACTCCCAACATACTTCTGTAGATCTGATCATGAGAATAAAATTAGAGAAGTAGACAGCAGAACAGACGGGTGAAAAATGCCGTTTTTCCCGCGGTCGATTGGAGACCGATACGGCAGCCAATGATACCTACTTTGAGGTAAGTTAGTCGACAGGTAGTGCAGCTGATTAGTTAATTTGCTCCCTAATGCTAGTTACTTAATCTGTAACCAAGTATTAACTCAAGTTTCGCATGATTCCTACATGACTCTTGTATCTCGTTTATGTAGCTGTAATATACATAAAACATAGTACAAAGAGTTTCTATAACATTGGTAACATACCCCTTGTAGAGTGCATGTTGAGTTACTGGAACATAACTGTGCATTTGGGTGACAACACCCCCTCCAAAACCTCCCCTTGAGGTGGCCTGCAGGGTAATACGTAGATGTAGATTATACATGATAACTCCGACGTTTCTTAACGGATCGTCGTCCGCTGTTTTATTTCCACAATCAATAGCGACAAATTTGCAGTGAGGGGGGCCAGTAGTAAACATACAGCAGAAGCGAGAAGGATTGAACCTCCACGTCGCCATCGGGGAGATCATGACACACCGCGTAACGGAGGCGCAAATATGCATTCCTCTATTCGGGCACACTCCCGCAGCCGAGTGAATGAGGAAGATGTCCCCGCTTTGCATGAAAAAGAGGCTGCTCGACGACAAGCCGTCTCTTCTTTCCACATTCTTTCAAACTAACCCCGCCTGCCCTACCTCAGAGATTTACATCACAAGTATACCCATGCACACGTGCCCACTTCAGAACATTGCAGCGGTGTCAATGAGATTTCCCTTCCAAGAATGCGGGACGTTAACTTCGCCTAGAAGCACCTTATAACCTTATTAGTTAAGGTTCATGCGGGAGATGAGAGTTGCGAAATCTCACCCATTACCTGGATAGAGCACTCGTCACCATTCATCAAAACAAATAACCACGATATTTACCATCAAAAAAGCCGCGGACATTTTAAAACCCTACAAGTTAAATGTTTCAAAGTATTTAAGTAGCCAACATTCGTATGCATGAGAACAACTTGAAACGGGAAGTTTACCTAACACCCCAACTGCCATCTTTTAACTGCACTTAAACGCGAATATGATAAAATTATATAAACATTGGATCAGAGCGTGAGCTGTTCTTAAAAGGAATATTAGCATTTTGACTACACCCTAGGGAATGGAGTTGTCTATAATATGCTTTTCAATTGCTGAGTAACGTGTTTGATTGAATAAATAGATAATTCTTGAGTTATTTATTAAAATTATTTGGTGATTTGGTAACCTTATTACGACTCGGGTTAAGGAAAAAATACAGCACATAAAAGCCTTCAAAAGCTAAAAAAATATCCGTTGTGTTCAATGTTAGATTCAGTAGCAACTTTTGAAGTCATAAAATCACTATTCACTCGTCATGTTGAAAAAAAAAACATGGACAGCTTGCACGGTGTTTATTGTTAAACAGAGCGCGTTACGACGCAGTATGGAACACTCACAGCTAAGTAAATCGCTTAGGACCATTATCACCAACAAGGATAATATTCTCCGTTACCGGAGTTTACGAAAACTCGGTTTAAATTATTATTCCAGTAATCTATGGAACGTGTGTCACCAACGCCGTTTTATCTGAGTTTTCAAAAACCGAGTTAATCGGAAGAAATTATTCGGCAAATAAATTTTTCATACCTCCTACGTCAGAAAAATAAATGACGGTATGCAGCCGCATGTGAAACATGCGCCGCACTTTGCTCGCCCTTTTCCTTTACCTGCCATTTTTTTGGTTTGAGGGAAGAAGTTGGTAAAATGAGTAGCAACAACTTAAACCTTAAGCGAAAAATAACCCAAACATGTCTTTTCAAGAAAAAGATTTGCTAATCAGGCACGCGGAAGAACATATTAAAATTATTGAAAACAAGAAAACCGATGGTGTGATCACGTTGGCGAAGAACGACCCAGTCTCTCAAAGACGAGCACAAGTGGCAGGAAGAGATGCACCGAATTAAAATGGAGCGGGAAACTCTTAAATTGGAGGAGAGATTCAGAACCGAAATTCTTATGAAACAATTAAATAAAGCAAGAAAGAAAAACTGTGACCCGTCCTGATTATTGGAGGAGGCTGCAAAAATAAAAAATCATCCATTAGATAATAAGTTCAGCAAGTATTGTAGTAGTTGCCAAATGTGTTTTGTTTGTACTAATATTTACCTCTGAAAATACTCATCAATAAGGGCTCGTCTCGTTTTACTCTGATTTTGTGCTACTGTCTGAAGATAACGTCCATTTATCTGCCCCTCTGCCAAAAGATCCGCCCATGGTGCACGTAATTGCAAATTGGGGTCAGCGTTGGGCATTGCATCTCCAGCTCTTCTTAGGACATTATGCAACACTGCTGTTGCTACAATTATAGGGAATGTGTTTTCCACTTTCACATTCATTCCAATAGCTAGCACACGGAACCTTCGCTTCCAACACCCAATCTTTCCACTACATTCCTTGATCTTATCTGAGGCTCATTGTAAAGGTTTTCTTGAGGAGTCCTTGGAAAATTTATGTATGTATATATATATATATATATATATATATATATATATATATATATATATATATATATATATATATATATATATATATATATATATATATATATATATATATATATATATATATATATATATATATATATATATATATATATATATATATATATATATATATAAAAGTTTGCCAGAGGAAGGCAGACGACAAACACAGAAAACAAAAAAATGATGAACACACTTACAAAGTTTCTTGATATTTCGGTGCCACTAGCACCTTGCGACCAAGGTGCTAGTGGCACCGAAATATCAAGAAACTTTGTAAGTGTGTTCATCATTTTTTTGTTTTCTGTGTTTGTCGTCTGCCTTCCTCTGGCAAACTTTTATATATTCGTCACCTAAGTGATCCTAAGTGCATTTTTATATATATATATATATATATATATATATATATATATATATATATATATACATTTTTTGATACATATATATTTTGATACAATACATAATTTGAAATATAATTATATATATATATATATATTTCAAAATAGTCGAGATAACATACGAACTACACACTGTTAACTATTTGACGAGATCTAGGTGCTAGAAATTCCTAATTTTTTTTAATAATGTTTTTTTGCAGTGTATTTACGTACCATTCCCCATGTAAAAGGACTGGTCTTCGTCAAAAATCTCGGATGGTTCGGTAAGAGGCTGATGTATTGTAAAATTCCAGAAGAGGGAATAATTTTTCTTAAAAATGAGACCAAACACATCGATTTCTAGGTGAAATTATATTTCGCTCAGACTATCTTAAGTAAAAGATACTGCCTTATCCTGAGTTAACATCACTGGCGAAGTTTAGAGTCGGAGAAGATGAAGAGAGAAGAAGGTGGGTATCCCTGGAAATGAAAGAGCCGACGCTTTGGCGAAGGAGGCACTTGACTAAGAGGAGGTAACTCTGACGCTGGTACCATACGAGGACCTTAAGGCTATCGTGAGAAAGGTAGCCCTAGAAGAGTGGAAAGATACATGGAGGAACGTAGAAAATAATAAACTGCGTGGGGTGAAATCGGTAGTGTCAGCGTGGTCTACATCCGTCAGGAAGAGTCGCCGGGAGGAAGTCGTAATCACACGTTTGAGGATAGGGCATTGCCCTTTGACCCACTCCTTTCTCTTCACCGAGGAGAAACGACCACCTCGTTGTGATGACTGCGACTGCCCTCTCAGCGTGCGGCATATCCTGACGGAGTGTGACAAATGCCGATGCTTGCGTAACAGGCTGCAGTTAGCGGGAGACATAGGGTCGATTCTAGGCGATGACTCATATGTTCCGAACCGCGTTTTATCATTTTTAAATGAAACTGGCCTTTTAAACAGTATTTTAAGGATGTAAAATTTATTTTAATTTTGACTAAGAGTACATATTAACAATTTTATTATGATACCAATGTATGTAACATATATATTTCTATAAACATGACGTGTAGTTGTGCAAAATGACCATGTTGTCGACGTACCCTTTAAACTGAATACTACTACTAGATGAAGAAAGGCGCATAAAGTCGCCCCACTCCGCTAACTTTTCCGTACATCCCAGTCGAGGCATCTCGCGGTTGCAGCGAGAGAGAGAGAGAGTGGGAACCAGAGAGAGAGAGAAGGGTGAATAAGGGGGGGGAAGAGGTAGGGGTAGGGTTGGGAATGAGGGGCGAAGAGAGATAGAGAGAGAGGAACGCGTATGTGAGCGCCTCCATCGAATGGTTTCATTCACGGCTTTAAGAGTTCCAGGAATCGGCGCGAATGACGTCACGGCCGAATACGGCGCCGCGGGTGAGCGCATTGAGAGGGGAGGTAAGGAGGGGAAGGAGAGGAAGACAAAAGAGGGCGGGGAGGGTTTCGGAGGAGAACGGAAGAGCATCGAGGGGATTGAGAGATCATACCTGGGATAACTTTGTACCCAAGGTCCTTTCCTTCCACGCGAATTCTAAGCGCCCCTTAGGGACAAAAGATGGACCGACGAACGTTAAAGCCAGATTACTACGGCCATCTTTCAGGGATTCTCTGGGGTAAACCTCTTCAAAGATAGGGACATATTTTCATCATGTCAATAGTAGTAATGACAATGAAAATTGGAAAAAATAAACTATTAAATTAAGATATTTCATAGACTCCAAAGACCGTATTTCCCCAGGTCGACAATCTTCCTATAACTTCTAACGTAAAACGTTCTTTGACACATGATGGGAATGACATACACCTTTATGTTTCTTAGCCTTCCCTATGATATTACCCGGCGAGGAATAGTACACCACCATGCATAGCAGGGTGCGCTAGAACGCCAGTCGTGAAAATGAAATAAGAGGAAGGAATAGGAACAGGGAAAGGACGAACGAAATTCACACGTTAATGGTATTCTCAGGGTTTCATACAGTTATTTTAAAGACACCAATGTTGTATGGAAAGATGGAATTTTCGGACCGATCAGGTCGACAGTTGACCTCTCTTATTTCGTACCACATATATATCAGTTATAGGGATACAGTGCTGAAATAATAGCCATCGTGTCACCCAGAAGCTAGAGAGAACTGAATTTGTATCTTACATACATACATTCATACCAATCACGCCGTTCCCTTCCGGGGTAGGCACAGTCACAAAGTTTCACTCATAAATACATATTTGTACACCTAACTCTGCTTCAATAATTTCCTCCATGCTGACCTATCCTTGCAAACCTCTTTCGCCTCATTTACCCCCATACACTGCTTCATACACGCCCTCCTTTTTTAAAGACTCCTAATATTCCTCCTCCTAAAAGTTTCCTCTACCACAATTCAACCACAACTTTCTCAGCTTACCTCTACCTCTCGCACCATTCATTTCAATCTTATATATCCGTTTCGTTATTCGACTCTCATCCATTCTCTCAACCTGGCCAAACCAACGAAGCACACTCCTTTCATATACGTCCATTACTGGAGCGTCTAACCCACATTTATTTAGTACCCACTCATTCCTGACCCGATCCATCTTACTTTTGCCGCAAACACTCCTCAGATATCTCATACCCACGGCGTTTAGTCTATTCTGATGTCTATCCTGACATACCCAAGTTTCTCTACCATACAACGAAGTGGAGAGAAGTACACTTTTGTTCACGGCGATTTTCGCTTCCGTAGACAGGCACTCATTCCTTAATATGCTCTGCATGCTACCTGCCACTTTCCTTCCGGCATTCGCACGTCTCTATATCTTTATCGCTAAAAACGTCCGGCAAAGAAATATAATCAGGCAAGTCAAGGTAATACCGAGAGTTTCAGCTCAAGACCAAGGCCGATGACTTCTAAGTTTATTTCGAAAACAGAGTTTCGATGCTTCTTTTCTGTGATCACAACTCTCGTGAACACCCATTAATTGTCGCCGTTCTCAGTGTAAAAAGCGATACCCCAGGTGCTCACCTAGATCCGCGAAAGGCCAGTGTCCTAATCCAACGCTGGAAGCCACCCAAGAACAGACTTCAGGGTCAACGCTCTTCATATGCGCAGTAGTGGAGTTGGAGATGGATTTTTTTGATCGGTTAGGATGTTCGTCAAACATTCGAGAACAGGGCAACGGAAAAAGGCGGCAAAAATGTCTTTCACGTAGGAAATAATTTCTGGTTATAACATTTTCAGCATTCACTTCAAGCTAATATTTAAAATACAAGACATCGGCGACAAAATAAATTATGGGTGTCGCATTTCCCTAGGAATACAAAAAAATGAGTCTATTCTGACTCGAATACGTATCTGATACACCTCAGCCACTCCTGACTATTTTGGAAAACTCAGACAGCAGAGGCCGGAATACTATTTTGCTGGAACAAGAGGTACTTATCTCCAGAATCAAGAATGATTAATTTTGATGACACCGGGAGGGGAAGGAGGAATCCACAAGGGAATCCAGGGAACCTCGGTGGTTTCACTACTTAAAGCACTCGGCGAGATGTCGGAGGATTCTGGTTCATGTACCAGTCATGGAAACTGATTTTTCCAATGAAGAATTTTCGGACTAGTCTAAGAGTCAATGACATCATCGAAACAGGATGGGGATGTACCCCCAATTCACCCAAACTAAGAGTATGACTCGAACAGATCAGTTCGAGAATCAAAGAAACCCTTGAGAGAGCGGGCGCTATCATTTGCCGATTAACTTGATTTCAGACACGATCAGATTTTCGGCGTTCTTGCAGCGGAATACAGTTACGTCGCGGAATATCCTTTAAAAACTACTCTCAGAGTTGAGAAAAGGTATTGGAGAAGATATCACTAAGGGCCGCTTTATAGTGCATATTTTAAACGACAAGAAAATGGGAAATTTGTCATTTCAACGACACAAATCAGGAAGCGTGCATAAGTAGATGGGTTATCCTTTAACTTATTTAGGACAACTGTGTACAGTTGCCAAGAATTCTCGTATACGCAAATCATGTCAACAAGAGAGGTAAAACATTTGAGTGAGGCATTCGGGGTTATACCGGCAGCCTAATAAGTCACGCACCTCAGAGTCACTGTTTAGCGAACTTCCTTCACAGAGGATGAACAGAAAATGGGAACATCCCTAGCCTTAGTATTGTATGAGAATGATCAAAGCATAATTTTTCTTACGAATATTGAGATAAAGATGACAAAACATGCATAATAAACCTCCTCTACCTTCAAAATCCTTCCTATTCTCTTCAGAGCTTGGATACGGACAGAATGGTTTTGGGTTCAAATCCCGGTGAAACTTCAGTCAGAAATCCCCGATAAAGTACTCGCGGGGCTATTCTCCGACCGCAAATGACCTCGGTTGTCGATTGCATGCCCAAGTAACCACAACCTGGCATCCGCATCCCAGTAATGACAGAAACATGAGGGTGGTCTGAGTTTAACTACCAACCGACACACAGATTACGGCGAATCAAGTGATGTTCGCATACCACACAAGTAAGGCCCGAAACATAGAGATAAAAAAATTGCTGTCCGCAGGAATCAAGACGTGATAAGTTGGTATGTTCGTTGCAGAGCTTGGTGGCACCCACCTGCGCCAAGTCCGGAAGACGAAAGCATACGATGATTTAGGACAAGAAGACCGCGGGTCCTTCGAATGGTATCCATGGAAGGCATAAGGAAATTCTGCCCACTCGTTAAAAGTTCCTTGAACTTCCTTCCACTAAAAGTACAAAAGGTGACGATAGTCGTCGAGTAATTGCGACGTAATTAAAATAACTAGCCCATACATCCGACTACAGCATTACCCGAATAGTCAAACCATAAACGAACTCGAGATGAGTAGTTTCACCTCATTTATTCACAGTTCATTACTTTAAACGCCATAAAAAAGTAATCATCTCCCATAAAATGACACTGATGGTGCAGTTTTAGTAAACGCAGGTCAGGAGTGAATGAAGTGAAAGCGGCTCTTTCAAAGAAGGAATATCGGGAGTCGAAGGAACACGGGCGAGAGAGAGAGAGAGTATGAAGAAAAAGTGGTATGCGAAGATTAGGCAGTAGGGAAGAAATTATTAAAAAATGTCCAGGCCTGACACCAATGATTAAGTTCATCTGACTGTGCCCGCTCAACAAGGGAAAGGTGTGATAGGTATTTACGCATGTAAGTAACGATTAGGTACGGCAGAATGGAAGGGGCATTAATGGATCCAAGAAGTTATTAAAAACAATGCCAGTTTCCTCGGGCTAACACTTGTAATTAATAGAGAGTCCGTGATAAACAGGGATCGGCATTATAGCTATGTACGTAAATAAACGTGGGAAATCGATAGTATCACAACATAAAAGAATAGATCAGCACCAGTTAAGACCAAAATGAACGAGTATTCGGAACGACACGTCTTATTGGAACACATTCACGAATCAAAACATTTAAGAAGGTAACGCAAGGAAGAAAAAAGACGTCAACTTAACGAGCTGGCAGAGTAAAGGGTAAATGCGCGCCGAGGAACTTAGAAAGTCAGACACATTCCCGAAGGAAGGGATTTCCCCCACCATTCTCGGAATTTAAGCATCCGGGTTCTAATCATCTCCCAACTTCCACGTCAAATCATCAAGTGTGGCCACCGCAATAATCCACTCATCTAATCATCATCTCCTTAAACCAATTAGAAAATCACAGGACCAAATGTGACCTCGTTACGGTAGTCTCTCGGTAATAACAAAAGGCACAAAAAATTTCTGAAGTAAACAACTTTGACAATTTCTCCACAATTAAACGATCAGGAGAAAACAGAAATTTAAGAAACCTTTAAGTTTTTATCCGTAAATATCCCATCTATAGGAACATTTATTTACACCTCAAATAATGGTAACAGGCTAATCATTTAAGTTCATCGTCGTGTGAATATTAAGAAATAATTAAACCTGGTTAACTTTTCAAAATTAAAAATAAAAACCATTGCGGTAAACACTAACGTATGGTAACTTTCGCACCATTATCCACTGGAAAGGAATTGGTACCATTCAATTTCATTGAACAAATGATTGCGATTAACAGTATAACTTATATTATAGAATTAACCTCGTCACGAGTTCAACTCTGAGGTTATACTAGTTCCCGTAAATTTAACTCTGGTCAAATATCGTTCTTGTTTTTGGAAGAAAAATTATTTCTTGCTTTGCGCACGGGAGAAAGCTTAGCACGCTTCCAGAGATTAAAAGAAGAAAACAATTAACTAGTAACATAGAGGTTACAATTTTCCCATTTTTTCAATGTTGATTAATAACACCAACGAAGTAATACTAAAGGATTAGTGGGTACTGAAATTGGCTTAAAAAAGCCATTCCTACATATAGACGCCGTGCTAGAATAAATTTTTTTTAAGATCAGAGGGGTCGCTGAGTAATCAGTAAGGCCCACAAAAAACATCCTTCCTATGCTTGCAAAAGAATCAGCCACTTATTGTAGGATAAATAAAAATCTTAGGGAAAATAAAATAATATTTTTTTCCAATGACATCGCGTTAGGGTAATTCTAAACTAAAATAGACTAATACTATATAAGACTAAAATAGAATAATAATAGAATAAAAAGAGAGCTCCAAGAATTTTGCAAGGAAAAAAAACATAAGTCAACGACAATGCCACAGTCAGATCTTTATCCATTAACGGCACAATCATTCCGGGTAGACACTGACCTCACTAATATCACAAGTTCATGTAAGATAAATCTCACAAGTGAAAAAGTCTAAAAATAAGATTCGGCCATAAATTTTTCGTTTAATTTTAGCCCAGAGCTCTCATTGCTCACCCAACGATTAAACTGGCTGGCAGATAAAGAAATTCCATCTCAAAATAGACTAGAAATGATCATGTAATTATAACCACATCCAATTATGCCAAGAATTTTTCTTAATAGACTAACAGACTAAATGTAAAGATGATAATTTAGAATTAAGTTTTCCACCAATCACAATCGTGCATTACTCTGCTCGGTATTTTACGAGAGGTTGTTATATATCCAGAATAAATATCTCCGTCACCATGTGCCTCCAGTCATGTAAGTTCTAGCTACCGCAGGATCACTATAAGAAACTACCGCAGAGTGACATTGAAAGTAATTCACATCCCAACGGATAATCCCGATTCGGGTAACTAATGGGGTACGGAATATTTTTCCTTGGCTGTGAAATCATGCATCAGAAATTTTGCTATTGAGGTCCTTAGCGCTTGTTATTTCGTTCGGATAACATATTTGTATCTCGAATCAAGCACAAAATGGATTTAACTTAGCAGAAAATTCGTTTCGGATTGACGATGATATTACAGTTTTCATCAATCTCCGCATCTCAAATGGATAATCTTGTAACGTCCTGGATATTTTTTTAGGAGAGTACCTACGACAAAGTTAAGCGAAGGTCGTGGGTAGAGCGAATGTTTCCGGGCTAAACAATGGAGTAACGAGGTCATCGTAACGGCACGAGACATTAACACCACAGGGGCTGAAACCACCCTTTAGATTCCTAATAACTTATAATTGATTGCGACATAAAAATAAAACCATCTGCAATGATAGCGAAAATCAAACGAAGGCGTTCGCTAACACCAAACCTTCTGGCACACGCCCAATGATAAGGCACAAAAAGTTGAGAAATCGGTGAGTAAACAAAGAAGTTCGTGAAAACGACATATCTTCTGAAAAAAAAAGATAAAAATAAGTGGCTTAAGAGTCATTACAACTCAACCGAAGTACTAAACGCGAAGAAAAATAAACCCCGAATCGCCCTCGCTCCTCTTAAAGGTAGATGGAGCGGGATTCTCTTCTCGTCAAAACGGGAATCGAAATCGAATATTATTTCAAATGGTAACCACTTGCAATGTGCATAAGTAGGAGATAATGTCGACGCAAAACCTTTGTTTCATACGACTGAACTTCTAAGCTGTTAACTAAATATAGGTACATACGTATGTGCAAGAAGCTTCAACTTGACTAGGCGGCAAGTCTGAACGCAGTCATAAATTCTACCCCCGGATACTAAAAAAAGGTCCATAAACCGTAGCGGCTATAGTGATCGCATAAACAATTATAACGGAAAGGAAAAAATTATCTTTAAAAAATGGTTAAGAAAACATGGGTACTAACAACACACATACCTATACATTTTTAATGCGATCCGTTGATCCTAGCCTCCTACTTTTTTAAATTGTCTCTGGAATGCTTAGCCGTATCAAATTCCATTGAAAATGGCTCGCAGTAATAAGAAACACCTAAATTAGTTCGACTAGTCCATGACATTTTTTTAAATTCAATCTTTTTTTTTTACAACAAAGCAAAATTCAATGTAATATGTACAGTTAAATCTGATCCTAATAACTATGATTTAAACCCCTCAAGCCCAAATCAAATCTTCTTTCCATTTACTTTAATCCTTGCCAAATGACCCGCCACCAAACATCTACGTTCGCCTTCAAAAATTAAAAAAAAAAAACGCGGTCAGGAAGAAAATCTTTAGACGCCAAATTCGATATTGACACTGAACTTGAAATCTGATCATCTGATTGCTATTCGTTACTCTTGGGCCACCGACGTCATATGTCATCGAAAAAAGGGTAAGGGGGTGGGTTGGCAAGTGAGGTAACATTAACGGTAAGGGAATAGAGAGGAAAGGCGGAGAGAAACTCGAGAGGAGTCGGCGTAGACCCATCCTTAACGATACGTCCAGAGACGGGATGTTCACCGAACCGATAAGAAATTATTCCCCGTTTTCCCGGCCCATAACTAACAAATCTCGCAAATTTTATGGCAGTATATTGTTTTGGAAACATATTCCTAAATCTGGAATGAAGAAATTACGCAATCCACATGATAAGGAATTAGTTCATGATCACGACACAAAACGATATACGCACCGCCATCAAAATATTTAAGGTACGATACATATACGAGAGGCGAAGCATATTAGAACAGATACGAATCAGACGGGATACTAAAAATATCCCCGACGAAATAAATACATGATTTCTGCACTTTTCACCTTTTTCCCCGATAAAGGAAACCCCCGTGGTCCCGATTTGAACTTCTCCTGATTGGCGGACACTCTTCTAAAGGGCCCCACACTTTTAATATCCCATCCCAAAAATGAAGCACTAAACCTTATGTGCTCTCCATCCCAGTGGGGACGGAGATATCAAAGGAAAATCTCCGCCTCTGTCCAGACCTGAGACCGAGTCTTCGCGATGGGAAGCCAGCTCCCGGAAAGCACTCCAACCAGATACCTTTACAACTAATTTTCACATGCTGTTCGACCTAAGTTTACTATCTGTCTTTATAGAATTCTCGAAACCCATTGCTCTAAGAAATTACTAACGGTATAATAATTACATAAACACTTGTTTGGGTCCCGCGTAATATTAACTGAAACCAACATGAAAGCGAGTTCAATCAATCTTTACGTTTTCTCATTCAGCATGAAGCCTTGCTCGACATATTTTTAACAATATATGCTCGATTTTTTACCGCGAAGAGAACAATACGTGGCAGTTTTTTTGCTTCTACAAACCGACCGCTCCCTTTGCAGTTACATGGATTTGACTTTCGATCTAAAAAAAAATCACCGAAAGCAGTCCTGTTTCTTCGTGTGATTCTAGACTCATTCATTGGATGAAATGGCTCCAAAAACATGACCACGACCTTGTTTAGAAGGTCCCTGAGGCAGTAATAAAAAAAATCATCATCGTGAACCCTTTTTTTCAGTTGACAATTCCTCGTTCGATATTCATAAGAACATTCGTGCTGTACAGCCTCTATTTCACAAAATAATATCCTATTCTTGCGCGTCACTTTCAAAGGACTCTCCGTCGACTAGCTTACGAGGAAATTAAAAATTCCCACCGCCTGTCATTGACCCACGGGGAATGTCAACTCTCAAGTCAACGAAAGCGTGAGTCAAAGACGGATTCCCCGAAACACTGACGAAAAAATTCCACTGGCAAACTTGATGGCTGGTCGAGAATGCTAAGAAAGGGGAGGGGGGGGAGCAGCACCCTCAAAATGCCTTCGCTGAAGAGACGGCGCTCAGCCGCTGCGTCTTTTCATATCTGCAAGGGTGAGGGTAGACACGTTTCCTGGCAAGTCATGCTCTCGACGCTGGCAAAGGAATCTCCACTCGATTGTCAACCGATTACACGCACGCGGAACGACACCGAATGCAAAATGAATTTCAAAGCCGTCCTTTTTCCCGGGAACCTAACAGCATTACACGAAAGAAAAAATAAATGCATAAAAAACCAGATACAAAAATAAATACCCGTATGAACGGTCGTCTTGTGGAGTTACAACAGCTTTATTGGGCAATCACCTCGGAGACGATATGGATTACGCACATGAATGCATCGATGCGAGGCGTGAAACTTCTAAAATTAACTTCAGAACGACCTCCGTCAAAAAAATAATTCGAGACGGATTTACTTCTCGAGGAGACACGTGCAAAAACAAATTACGTCATTAACGAGATGTAAACAAGAGCCAGAGAGAAGGATATGACATTCATCTTCGGGGACGTCTTCAGATGGGTGGGAGTGGGGTCATTTATTTTCCTGTGATTACAGTGAAGTAGGGTTTAGTGACAATCCGGCGATGGGCGCATCTGGTTTTCCCGCACGAAAGGGAACCTGCGACACCGGATTGGCACGTTGCAGCATTCTTTGTAACAGCTCTGCCCACAATACATTCATCGAGGCAGGGAAGCGAAAAAAAAATGCGGCTGCGAGAATATTCATGTAACTGGGTGATCCATCGCCCGATCCAAAATTAAGAGATAATCGCTACATCATTACCTTACGGTCCTGAGACCGAGTAATTATTGTCCTTGCTGTCTTGTTGTCCTTGACTGAAGTGCAGCAATTAATTCAACGGGAAATGGTGCGGATTATCGCCAACAATGGTATTTAAAAGAGGCTTTCATTTAAAGCGCATTGCTCTATCAAAGATTCTAGTAACATAAGTAACATTACTCCGACAAGTTTTAAATATCGGTGGATATCAAACTTTCCTGAAAATATTAAAAAAATACATTGCTCCTTGAAATGCCGACTGATTTCATTCATAATTCCGACACAGGGTCACGAAAAATTAGTGAAATTGTGAAATGTGAGTTAGTAAAAATTAATTAAAAAACCCTTTCGCGAGTAATGGGATGAGGTGCTAGGCATGGATGTTCCACAAAGAGACTAACAAGCTGTTTACTGTTATATTCAAGTACGTGTAAATATCGAGGATGGAGGCCATGGCTAAGGTAATGAACATGTGAGTCATCACCTGATTCGCTTCAAGGAACGATATATGTGCACCTGGCGTGGATTTTATGACAGCACCATGCACGCTTCAGTTGCAGTTACCATTCAATTATTCATCCACAACATTTTATCTACGCGGCAAGGTAAGGCAATAAGATGAAAACCATGTAGGCAGTAAATGCGACAGGTACTACCGTAATATTACAGTAAATTACGGAATTACTCATTCAAGTAAATGAAATTAGAAAATTCCATATGGGGCAGTAACACTTAAAAGTGTTGGTACACAAGCATCACAACGACGAGCAAATTCCTACTTCTGCAGCTGGTAATTTCACCGGGAGTGCCATATTTTTTGGGATGATTGCAGAATTATACCGAATTTTAATTAGAATCAAACCCTTATTTTCGATAGAATGAATCTCTGCCGAGGTAAAATATGGTCGAAAAACTACTCCCAGTACTAAATAGCGCATATACTGTATTTCTCTGTAAACGCAACGCTCTCGAGCATATAAAAAATACAAAAACCCATGAAATATTTTAATAATTACGTTCAACATACTTTGCTACGCAAAGCGCTTTCATCAAACTTCTTGTAAATCAGGCTGACACAACGACAACCGGTATTTTGTTTACCAGCGTCACTGATTTCACATTTCTGGCACAATTCCGAGAAATGACAGCGCTAGAAAAAAACTAGTAATGTCAAAATAAATATGAATACTGAATTCAATAACTATTTCCAATCAAGGCATTAGTTTCAATCGGTAAATTACCGACCTCGAAACGTTCCCAAGAGGGTTAAATATCACAGGCAAACCATAGCGTCCGTAAACACAACCCGTAATCATGTATTGACAGCTCAACTACGCACTGACGCTATGCCTTATGAAGAGACACAAAGCTGTATGGTCGCTTTAAAATCCTGAAAGAAATATAAGTAATATCCTACCTTTCAAACTCTGCCTGCCGCCAGAAACCTTATCTCCAACAAATGTTGACAACTGCACACTGCCCCTCGCTTCCTCACAGCTGAGTTGGCTATCAAGCAGACAGCGACAACAACACAGACACGCCAACAAGACGGTAGATATCACTTAGTAAATGACTCAGTCTCTCACACGGGTATTTACTCAGCGGTAAGTTTTGCATCAACCATAGCAGAAGATTTAATAGCCAGTTAAGTCGAGGGCCCACCTCATATAATTACGAAACCTCGATGCGCCATATTATTTACGTCATATGGTGAAAGTCTTGAATGTTTTTAGGTAGTAAACACTTTGACCACGTAGCGGCGCTGTACACAATGCAATCCGCAGCGGTCAATATTGGTACTACGTGAGGACGCATTCTTTGCGGATAAGGATGCTGTCGCTGAAATTAAACTTGCCATTTCGTAAAACATTTGTAATTTCTCCTCGTGCCATAGTTCGCACTCGTTTTTAAATCTTAATTTCAGGCATTGTAATTAATTCTTTTTCTGAGTCCAATTTATACCGCCTTGCGCCATGGATTCGAATTGCAGGATTTCTTTCTTGAATTTTAGTATGATTAATTCCCGTGACATAAATTTATTCATACTTGTCCGCTCTCCTAAGCCCCATGGAACTCATGAGACGGAATCAAATGATTTAAAAATGAGATCTTTGCCACATTATATTTTCAAAGGGGCAGGTATCTGGGGGGTTTGCCCTTTTCTCATGCACATGTAGAATACAACCCCATGCATATATATTAAATATGATTTAGCGTTATCCACTTTCAATTATGGTGATACTGTACATGGACCACACATGCCTAATGAACTTGCCTATAAAAGTCAAGCACTGCAAAATGCTTGTGTCCGGTTCTTATGGAAATTAGTCAAAGGGAACATATAACACCACCAATAAATACCCAGTCATTTATAAAAAAGGAAAATAGAAGAGCTCGACATTTTCCACCATAGTACATTAAGTCTTAAATATTGGAAAGCCGATATATCTTAGAGAACTAATTAAGTATTGAAATTCCTCATACTGTGTCTCCCTTAGGCCAACCTCTCTCCTGGATATTAAATGGCATAGTACTCCCAGGAAAAATAAACCATAACTGACAGTGTGATGAAAGCATGCTGCACACTATTCAAGGGTAAAAATCATAGTATATGCACACTGCCCACACACTGTGCTCCATTGAAAGAGAGATGGATGCTGTGGCAAAATGTGATGCAAACTGTACAAGGGTATATGTCACAGTGTACACAAACTTTGTACACAGTGTGCTCCATTTAAATCCTGGTGGACAGTGTGACAAAAGGTGATGTATACTCCACAAGAGCATTAGTTACAGTGTATGCATACTGTTTATATGTTGTTCAGAGTGGGGATAATAATGGAAGCCCAATTGTGAAAATTGTTTGGTTCAGCTACACAAACCCATTAATGGTTTCTGGCAAAGGATTCTGCTCCAAGCAAAAATCCATTGATGAGTTCTGGCAAATGGATCCACCCCAAAACATCCATTCATGAGTTCTAGAATGCATTTCCACTCTGAATCAAAAGTTGGGTATGACAGAATGGTTCTATTACAGAACACAACCAATGCTTTGTGGGTTTTGTGTCAAACAGATGTTTTCACAGGTACCACCTAATGAAGTATATGATTTGTAATTAGATATTTTTATTTATTGATACTTATCTACATGGAAATGTAACACTATCAGAATATTTGGATTATTTTTGCCTGAGTTTTTGCATCTTTAGTGATGTATTCAAAGGGTGAAATTTGCTGAAAATAATATTGTCTGGCAGCTTAGGATATGACTTTATAAATCCCAGTCTATCAGCACAGCAATCACCTTAGCAACAGCAGCTCTAGACTAATCCTTTATGGAAAACTTTGAGATAGATCAACAATGATACTCAGCAATTTCTTACCACCTAACCCCTTAACTCCTATTAACACACACTCTTTTACAATCTTAGCTACAGAATCATGTAGCAACTAGAAACAATACGAAGCATGAAATTACTACTGCTTTAACAACCTGTTTATCTCCCATTTGAAATTTTACATCACATTAGATTGTTATTTGATTCCCTCACACCAGATTTCTAAATATCAATTAGTATGAATATTACTTTTCACGTTGACCTGAAAATAACTGAAGCAGAGCCAAACACTCTTACAGTTACTTTCCAATTTTCACAGAAATAGTAAGTATGATTCTCATACACTCACATGCTTTAAATTAGTTTCTTGACAATATGAGTTTGACTTCAAGAATATTGTGCCCACTTTCATGATTGGGGTAAGTAAATACCTACATTAAATGAGAGAAACTTGAAGCAACAGATCTACATTCATTTAGAGAGGTATTACATGAGTATTCAAGAGCTGGGATAATTCAAAGAAACCCATTTCCCCTCGCTTCCCTTCCCTCTCTTTTCCATAGACAGGGGAATTTCCCCACCCAAGCTTTACCCAATCCTCCTCGATGGCTGACACCCATGGTGAGGGTAACCTTGCCAAACGACCACCAGGGAGGGAGCAGTGACCAGGAGAGGATGACGAGCCAGGGGTTTCCCTGAGGACTCAACTAAACCCTGGGATGCTCTCCCAGTGCCTGCTCTTCAGCATCCACCCCAGGATGCCAGAGATTAATGCCAGCACACTTCCGACCATCTTAAGAGGAAGCATATAATGATATTCTTTTATTTTGAACCTTCTAGACCTCTCCACCCCTGATTCCTTCTCCGGTACTTCCAAACCCTCGGGCACCGATGACTTTCCACCCTCCTCTCCTTTTCCCCTTCATCCATCACTCCGTCTAACCACCATCCCCATCCTTCCCGCCTCCCTATATAAGCTTGTGAACAAAGGATATTTGTTACCTGAAGATGCTGTAAAAAGTGAAACCAGTCGTAATAAATCCTACCACAGGAAGTTGCTCATTTTTCAAAGTGCAGCTGTTTTGGTAGATACACAGCGGTGGCTATGGAGTTTCTGCGCTATAAACAAGTCCTAATAACCATGGCAACCATAAACAATTTCTTCCTCAGGAACTAAACAAAATGGATAAGAACCAGAGAGCAAGAATACAACAGAGGATATGTGGGCTATCCTTGCACTGTTTTGTTAGTGGGCCCTAGGCTGAACTACTTGATACCAGAAATTTGGTTTGAAGATAACTGAAGAGATACAGTAATGGTGAACATAAGAAGGATGAAAATGATTTAACTAGTTACTTTTTATTTTGTTAAATACATATAACATGATAAAACCATATGCTGAACTACTCCTGAAAATTTCACTTGGGATTAGCTTGTATTCTTATCTGTAGCTGAAATGCTTTCTTTTTAATTGGTTTCCTAATAAATACCTGCTTGAGCATCCAAACATGAAAATGTTTTGTATGATGTGAAAATTATCATGTAACCTCAAATTATGGACCTCTTTAATATTATAATTGATACTTATGGATTTATTGATACCATCAATTGTACTTAAAAATCCTTTCAGCCCATGTCACAAAGATATTTCCAGTGGGAGATTGTGATATGAAAATGAGATTTAGAGTGTGAAATTGACACTCATTGACATTCAAATGTTTAATCTGTCCACAAATAATGATTTAACATTTCTTTTAAAATAATCAAAATTTTTATACTTGATGTTTAATTATATGAGTCATATTAATTATGGAAAGCATTCTTCCAACTTTATAAAGGAATATTTGAAGAACAGCAGATGATTATTTAAAGGTGTACACTTATTAGATATCATTGCATGGGAGTTTCCAAACAATAAGTCAGTATTGCATGGTGCTGTAACTATTGAGTAGCAGCTTCTAAAACGTGAGCTTCCACCTTTAACTATCAGGACTCACATTAAAGGCCACAAGATAATCAGAACAGATGAGATAAGGCAGTAGGTATTAAAATCAATAATCAAATTGTCTCTAATGATAAAAAGGGAACAGCAAAAAAATTTTAAAATGAAAATTTCCTTAAGGATGTCCATTACTAGGTGAGCTCCCTAATGTTTGCAATCAAAATTACATACAAAAAACACTCATGATTATCAGTATTTAATAGAGATGGGACGTTCGAATAGTCGAATACCCCAAATAATGAGCTATTTGCACTATTCAATATTCGAGAACATAAATTAAGAATTTCACCCTCTCAAATATATTACACGAATTGACTGTAAAGTTTTTTAAAAATTTTTCACTGTCTCAGAATGAACGCAACAACACAAGCAGCTTCCACGAGATTCATTGTAAACTGAGCTGAGAGGCAACTATTTAATCGCCAGTGTGCAGTGGCGGGCAACTCACGGGTGAGTAAACTGTTTAGTTGCCGGTGATTAAAGTTGCCAGTGCATGGGGGCCCTTAAGTATGAAAAAGTTGCCTTGGGATTGCATGGGGTTGTGCACTCATATTTGTAAAGATAATTTAAATAAACAACATAGCATTATACCAATTATTCTGCTAATTACTCAATATTGAGTAAAAAAACATGCTAAGAATGTCTTACACAATTTTGAAGAAAAATTCATTACTATGAGATTTAATTTTGGAAAAGATGGTATGTGATACCATTATCTTCCTTAAAAAAGCAAAATTTAATATCACCTGGGAGGAAATAGAGGTCGTACAAATTGCCTTTGGTACTGCATAATTCAATGACAGGCACTATTCCAAAAGAATAGCTATTGAATATGAGAGAAAATAAAAAGAAAAATTAAATTTATTATCATATCATAACAGGGAATATAAGACACACAAATTCATACATACAAATGATATGACCATGAACACTTCTCATGTGTTATGAGCAGTCACATCCATATTTTCACCTCATCAGAATACAAGACAAAACATTTCCAACAGCAACATTAGTCTATTGTCAATGCCATTTTTGTTAATGACAAAAGCTCATCTTATCTGAACAAGACTGGAATAATGAGCCAAATACTCATTGACACTTCGATTATGAGGACTTCTTTAGTGGATGCCACTGATTAAATTTCTTTGGCATGTCATGAACCTATGGAGAAAAAAGAGAAAATTAGGTTAGATAAATCATTGGCAAATGCATAAAATAAATAAATGTAGTTAACCATGAACATGAAAAATGGGAACATCCTTACATGCAGAAGAAACAAAATGATCAATTTCCAAGCAATATTTTTCTCCACAATACTTCCTGACCACGTAGTCAATAATTTTCATTTCTTAAGATTTAATGAGGGGCCGAACAAAATAGAATTATGCATAAAACAAGGCTGAAAAACATCTGAGACATATGAACTTGTTTGACTATGGAAGTATGTAGACGAGTTAAAAGGCTAATTATTCAAATTCTGGGATGTTCTTTTGCTGATGGAATATCCATGAGTGGTAATCGCAAAGTAGATGACAATTTATGACCATGTATAATATTATATATATGATGAAGGCACTGACATGAGCCCGAGAATAAAAATATCAAAATAAAGGAATAATAAAAGGGAAAGAATGTATATTATGAGACATTTCAACATTTTGGACCAAAAAAAAAATGGAATGTGAAGTAACAGCGAAAAAAAGAAAAAATTCAAGAAGGAAAATGATAAAATTAGCATAAAGGTAGGTTTCACATCCATACTTGATGCTATGTATTATGATACTTTAGATTCAGCTGTGCTTGCAGCTTTCATATTTTTGAAAGTTGAAAATAATGAATTTGTATCAATGCATTGATTGATCCCACTAAATCCTATGCCAATCCTATAATCCTATTATCCCACTAAATCCTATGGGCACCTTCACTTTAATATATACAAAATATGTTTTCTTTTCCAAAGATCATAAATTAGATTTCTGGTGAACTTTTCTCCAAATCACAGATACAAGTTCTTCCATTACTATTTCTCAGAAAATTTTTTCTGAGCAAGAATATAGTACAACAATACTTATGGTGACTTCTCCTTGTTTACTATCAACTGTCCATTTGACACAATTCAGCATGGAAATATAACCAACTCAAGCCATTTTGCATCTAATACAGATAGAATATGATGATTAACAAAACATTAGAGACTTCCACAGTTCATTTACAAATTACAGACTAGATTTGGCTGTCAAGCCATCATCAGGTACAAAAACTCTGATGCCAATCATTTATACATGCTTAAGAGTGGGTTACTACACCTTACCTAACTGGCAGTTGGGAGATCTTAGTTAAAATTCTGATCAAGTTAAATAATTTCCATGGGGAATACCCACACATATGCTATTACACTTGACCTCCAACTGGGAGTTCCAAGGCATGAAATCTTAAAAAAAATTTCCCATCACATTTCCTCATTTGGCAAGAGAACAGTTTTTTCAACTCATTGACTGATTAATTTTGCTCCAATAACTTTTTTTATACGTATTAACTTGGTGGGTTGCTTCAACAGCTTTCAACTGAAAGAAAACTAAGAATGTGGGCTAAATAATACGAAGGAAGTGATTTTGGCTGGGAAGAGAGCCTTTTTGAAAATATAATGTTTATTGCAAAAACAGGAAGTCAGTGCATAAGCAAACTTTCTCATGTTAATAGGCAAACCATCTAGAATGTACTGAGGTTAAAGCCACGATTACTTAGAAATTGAAAAGTAACGGATATGAGTGAGTCTTTCGAAAAATTTTTAGCTCCTGAAATTCCTGCCAAGACTATATGACATACAAATTATGAAGAAGAATGAGCATAGAAGTCCAAAACTGATTAGGAAAGCTCGTAACTGATCGTACTGATCGTACGAAACAAAACTGATTGTAAGGGTGGCCCATATATGCAGCCTCTGCACCTCACCTAACTGGTAGTTGGGCGATCTTAGTTAAAATTCTGATCAAGTCAAATAATTTCCATGGTGAATACCCACACATACTCTTACACTTGATCTCCGACTGGGAGTTCCAGGCGTGAAATCTAAAAACTTTTTCCCATGACATTTCCTCACTTTGCAAGAGAGAAGTTTTTCCAACTCGTTGATTGATTAATCTTGCTCCAATAACTTTTTTATATTAACTTGGTGGGTCGCTTCAACGGCTTCAGAGGCAGTTTTAAGAAGACTGTAAGGTTTCTCCCATGTCAGTTCATCCAGGATGGTCCAATAAAATCTAACGTGAACCAAGGCAGGAGGAACCCAGAGACCCAGCAGTCTATTTGGTTGGTTATGAGAGGAGGAAGGCCAGCTGAAGGCATGGACAAAGTGGGCTAAAGTCACAGGCAGCCCATCATAAGGGTGGCCTGCATCCAACTTATTAATGCATGTTTTATGGGATGGAAAGCATATTAAGGTATGGGAAAATATTACCAACTTCATGTATGTATTTCCATCCAAAATGACCTTTAGTGAATTATTAAAGTAACCTACACTGATAACAAACTCCATCAAAGACCACAATGTAAGGCTTTAGGTTAAAATTTTCCCCCACTAGCATTCTTGTCATCATCACATAGAAGGAACTGTGACTATGCTATTTGCAGTAGAATTTGTATGTTCTATACTATTTGCATATTTGCAGTAGAATTTACACCCATCCACAAGAAGTAGACATGAAAATAACCGCAATCAGCACTCTGTCATGTAAAACTCAAACCTCAAAGAGACAACAAATATGTTTAAAATCAAATTCGTTACAGAAAAAGGAACAATAATATTTAGAGAATCGTTCTGTAACCTCTGAGCATCCTTCAAATTAAATAGCAATTCTAGAAATCACAATTGGTAAATAAATTCTTCATTATTTGCAGCCAATAAAAATTTTTCTCACGTTAATAAAATAGCCTTGGCTGGCATTGGAGGGGAGGCTACTAACAACTGTGGCAGTTTGCACCATGAGAGAGAGCTGGGGAGCAGGGGCATGGGCAAGGAGGAAGGGAGCAAAAACGAGGGAATTGATCCCCTCCCGTAAGCCAGAGATTTTTTTTGCCAACATGTCAGCTGTGCCCAAAAAGTAATTGTTTTCCAGATATTTTGCTAGAAATAAACCCATTGGTTCTACAAATATGAGCAATTGTAGTGCTTGAATCTCAGTAATGTGAATTACATTCACCAAATTTTTAATGAATATGCCTATACCCATTAATAGTAAATACATTTGCAATCTACATCTACAATAAAGCACAGCAATTCTAATAGACAGCCACCTACAGAGGTGTGGCATACAACTTATAGTAACAGTGTGCTGAATAACGTGTTTACTTAATAAGACATAAAAGCAGAGACATGCCCAGGATTTTGTTTCAGGGGATTTATGTCAAGTAAGATTATTAAGCATTAGGCAGGAGTGAAAATATCAGAACAACAGGAAGAAAATTATGTGTTCAGATAACTTAGTTTTATTGCCCCTATTGTATTATTTATGGTGTAACTGCTATATTTTTAGATTGTTACTGAGCAAATTTCTATTTGAATACAATACAATAGTTTTTCATATCTGGAAATAACAAATATTTGATAAAAATAACTTTAAAATAAAAACTTTCAATATCTCTATGAGATAGGCAATGTAATTTTGTGAAATATGGACCAATTTTTCCCCTATGAAAAATTCTCATCAGTGTCACTGGTGGGGAGGGTGATAAGGAGAGGATTACTTTGAGAACATTGAGAAGATGGAAACAAATCACAATTGGAATAAGCCAACTCTCAAGATAGACTCAGAAAACCACCCAGGAGACCACAATTGAACATCACATCCAACACAACAAGTGCAGTACTTGAAGTGCTCTTTAAATAGCACTCATGGGGGAAGAGGGGATCCATTAAAAAATCTCCACCAGGTCTGTGAGATGGGGAGCCACCAATCTATCCACCCCTCCTACACAAAACTCAGGGTATTACCGTACCACCTTACCATTTTTGGCCATACACACTTCTTAAACTTACAAATCTTAATAAAATTTTCTTTAATAAAATAAATAAATTTAAAAAAATAATCTTCACACATGATCTCCACATATTCATATTACCAGGCTTTTTTAACCATCACTCTGCCATTCTTGAGTAAGAAAATCTCTCATATCCACATGCATTTTTGACAAAGTGATTCCAACTTATCAACTCACCTTACACAACTCTGTAATGGTAAAAATCCATAAAACTCCGACTGATGTTCCACCCAATCACGATGGTGACTATATACACAAGGAGAAGGGCTGTTAATGGGTATAACAATACTTGGGTCCCTTGGAGAATGGGTAATGCTGTCAAAGAGAGATAAAATATGGTCCCATAAAATCAATTTTTATATTATACAAAAACATATATTATACATATAACAGCATATATTTTGGCATGACTAAATACAAATAATCTTGGTAGTAAATTTATTCAATAGCCAAATTACTACACAAAATAATTTTCAAAAATTACAAAGTCACTCTAATACTTACATTTATATCCAAGGAATGTGACATAAACATAATATCCCAAAGCAATCAGCCAAAGGGAGTTTCCAGCTAGGCGTGAGACGAACCAATCATTGTCCAAAAGAACTGTTTACAAATAAAATAAAGAGATATTAGGACCAAATGTTTTTACTAAATTAGACTAAATGATCTTTAAATCATAAAATAGTGCAATTCTGAAGGTTGACCAATGCAATCATGAATCAGGACAAAAGAATTTCTTACATATTATTACTCGTTGAAATTAATGAATATTTCGCCTTTTACAAATCAGCTTTTTAGCATTCAAAATTAACCATTCAATTACATCTCCTCCGGAGCTATTATTATTATACATCAATAGTTTCTCTTAGCTAAATTTGTTATGAGGGGAAAGAAGAAAACTGGACATAAGATTTCAGAAAACTCTTTTATCATAGAAGAGCTATGCTTTTAGTTATGTAAAAGCAGCTTCATCAGTCTTCCTTCTCTTTTTTATTGGGATACACAAATTAACTTTTCTTATCACACAAAACTGACCAGTGATTTGAAGACTGCTCACTTTCTATCGATATCTAAACTTAAAATACTTAAAAGCTAGATCAAAATATGCTGCAAAAGAGCATAGTTAAGCACCAAGCAACTTTTAAATTCTATAACAGGCAATAAGATAGCCATAAATAAGAAGAATAACTATCACAACCTTGAGGAAAAAGACCCCACTTAACATTCAAAATAAACTAAAGAATAAATATTTAAGAGACAGACAAGGAAGAACTACAAAGTTGAAAAAATCACAGCATTAAAGATTCATTACAGTTAGCCTCCACACTTTCTTTGTTAAATGACTTAACCCTTGGCAAGGAGGAAAAGGGAGGGGAAGGATAACTGATAATAATACCACAACCCAAATTCATATTTTTAATGATCCTTCACCATTATTATTCCTATTGAAGACCTCATTAATGTAGAGCAGGGGTGGCCAACTCGCATGTGGCCCATTTTTCCTGCCTGCGAGATTCATCAAATTTTAATACAATAACTTAAACACAATAATAATAACTCATTATGTTTCAATTTTTCACTCCAAAAAAATGTCTATATTGGGTCTAAATCTAATACGGGAATATTACATGTGGCCCACGGAGTTATGATGCATTTCCAAAGTGGCCTGCAAGATCATTTTGGTTGGCCACCCCTGATGTAGAGCAATCTCTTTGTATAACCTTAGCAAAACAATGAGTGTAACACAGCTGATGGAAGGATTCAGTTGAGGGCCACACAAGACTTGAAAGGCTGAGCGCCTGGCTTTACTTGAAAAAATCATATCAGATGAGTTCCAGCATGACATTTTTATAGCCAGGGAATATTTTATTTTGGCCCTTAGCTATATCTCCAGAACTGATGGAACTGGCAAAATAAGAGAGATTCACAGCCAATCTCATACGTAAAAATATTCCCACTTTCTGTGCACCATTAATGATTGAAAAAAGTGTGACTCCAAGACACTGTGTTCATGTACAATTCAACTTTGTCCTATCCCCACTCCATTTACCTTCCCTTTAAATGACTGGCATGCTAGCACCCCCTGCAACCACTCACAGAGCAACAAGTAGGTTAAGAGATGAGCCATTCTTAAAATTAACGAGGTAATTTTTGTCTCAGATGTCAGATGAAGTCTCGTGGTCCAGAAACAAAATCTGGATCCCCTACAGGCTGGTCTAAGAGCTTTAAAGGCAGGAATAGGTACTCTTATGGAAAATAAGATTGAATGAAAGATGTAGAATGTTAAAAAACCGTTTTCTGGTATGAAAAAATTTGAATTCCTTGCGAGTGTAGAGTCAATGTCGCCAACGCATGGCCCAATAAAGCGGCATGCTGTCCCAATAAAGCGGAGAAAACACAGGGATATTCTTTCATTGGGTCCTGTTCCTCAAGACTTGCCCCAAATAAAAGGCTGGCCCAAATAACCGGTGGCCCGATTAACTGGAATCTACTGTATATAGGTACTTGTTTTCTTTGACCTATTAAACAGAAATTTCTTTCCAGATATGTATACCTCTAGTATTTCATTCAGACTTAATTATAAATAAAGGAACAAAACAGCACATCTGTGGTATATTTTAACTCTGGCATGAGTGATGTATTACGATACCAGTAATAATGATAGATGCATACACCAAGGAAGTGTGCGACTTGTGCGACCATTTACACTGGACATAAAAATTAGACGAATATATTTTCATTAGGAGAAGATCATATTCTCTGTATCAGGCATAATATATGTATGTACCTATACTTAGATAACAAGGAGGCATCGCAAAAAAGAGGTTAAGGATACTGACAAAACAATTTTTATCTGAAACTAGAGTAAAAATGTCAGAAATGTGTCAAGGCTTTCTGCCCTTAAGTCCCAGGTTCGTGAGAAAATTTCCATCATACTACTTCATAATACTTAACATTTTGCACTCTCTGGAAGGAGGCGCAGCAGTCGTGGGGGTTAAGGCGCTCGTCCCAAAACTGCTATGAAATTTTAGCGAGAGTTCGTGGCTCAGGGGCAGATGAATTTTCTTCGGTCGAATATTATTAAAAAATCACAAAAGATGCCTGACTCCAAACATGTACGACAGTAACTGCATATAGCTTTTTATCGTTTTTAACCTATAACCTGGATAGCTCTGAACTCGTAGTAACAAAGCCAAATGCATCTAGGTCTGATTGGTGTCATATTTTATAAACTACTATGCTCTTTGATTAAAAGTCGTCCTTAATATTGTAGCATTGAAACAAATAATATCGTTCATACAAGTGACATTCAGTGCATAATGTATTCGGCAACGCTAGCGCCTAAAAAATGCTGCTATGACCCATCATCGTTAGTAAAAATGAGTAACTTTTTCACATAGGGACCTAGACCCGAGATTCGTAATTTCAAAACTTTGTTATTTCATAATATGGCATACTGATACATGCATTTAGATACCCTTTTGGTCGGGATCAAAGATTTTGCTTTGTAAAATCAAAATTTCTTAATTTAGAGTTTCGTAATTTTGAGTTTCTACTGTAATACATAAATGTAGCAATAGTAATGGTTAAAATGTAGTTAATCTCTCTCTATTGCTGTTGGCCTACTCCCTTTAACAATTTAATCCTCCATTAGCTATTAATTATTGAAAGTTATAAATTACTGGAATATTTTGGTTACTTTTGAAAATAATGGTAATTTACAAATCTCTATGTAGATTTAGAATTCATCAGTTTGTCAAACTAACATATATATTTCATTCATAGTCAGCTGAATTGTCGAAATAGTTTGGTTGATTACTTCTGGAGGCAACTGATGATGTCATTGCACAGAGACTGGTAAGTAGACCAGGTTGGTACAGAAGGTATAATTGGGCAATGAAGGAAGAATGGAGAGAAACATGGCATTGGAATTGACTCTTCCAACAAAAGGTACAGTGGACAGAAAGTTTTGGTGGATTCGGGGGGGTAAGTGGATTCGAGAACCCATCTTTACTGTTTACTTTTATGTGTAGTATCGTTTTATAGCACTCTAGAAAATACACTAAGATCTGAAAATATCCTAATGGTTCAGTCTGGATCTGTATTTTTAAAAATCCTGGATTGGTCCATCCTTAAATATTGCCACAACTAATTTTTTCTACTTGAATTGAATTTTATTGTCCAAATCAGGAAATCAAAAAAATATAGAGTAAAAAGAAAATTCGCAAAAAGGAAAACTAGTAATAAAATTATTCACAAACTAAGCATGAGCTTTCTAAGAAGGAAAAAGGTAACTGCAATGGAAGCAAAGGGGTTTACATTACCAGCTGTGAGGCTGGTAATGTTACCAAATACTGGAAGACACAAAACAATGAACATGAGTTACAAATGGTTAATTTTTTCCTCCACTTCTCTGTTTCATATTGTGAGTACTAGAGAGTAATTAACACCCAAGACTTCTTTGTGAGTACACAATGAAAATGTAAACAACTGTCTGCACCATGGACTCTTCTCTCCCAGTACAGATACACTTCTACACTGGAAATAAATATATAACCTACCCTGACTTCTAAAAGTCACCTCAAAAATGTTTGTATCTCTAAGGTATCTCCTTTTCCAGATAGGATATCTAATTAGGCTCAATTGGTAATAAACAAATCAAGTACTGCCTTAGACAATGAAAACGAGCATCATTTTGAATAAGAATGCAAAGTTAAACAAAATATTCAAGGGACCTTTGCACTTCTTAGTTTACTCACTAACTAGGGCTTTCACAGACTTAGCTAGTTAAATATTTCATTAACCTGGAAAAGATTACAATGAAATTTATTTACTATAAATGTGTAATTTGATTTTGATTTTGGTAATTTTTTCCATGGTAAAACATGGCAAATGCAAGATATTAATGGAATACTTGTTTCACCATGTTTATAGCACTTGTTAAAACTATTTTTCCCAGTGCTGGGGATAAGTCATGATTTTGCTACCATGCATTTGGACAAAAATTCTTGAAAATGGTCAAAATTTATGCATAAGGGTAGACAGTGAATAGTTTCAGTAACTTTCAGTGACATAGTGCTCCATACATAGCATCACAAAAGAATGGTAAAGACCTAAAGCAAAGAGTAATGCAAAAAATTTCATTTACTCCTAGAAATAAATTCAAACTTTAATGGCATGAATACTACTATCTGCATGACTGCTGCTAAATACATGGATGCATGCACCAGGTCAAGAATATTCACTTCACTACATACTACAACAGCATACCATAGTAAATCAGCAGCTGAAGACCATGCAATATGAGCAGGAGAGGGAAGAAGGCATTCAAATGAACATCAAATGTAAAGCCCCACTCCACCATTTCATGGCCTCTTGCTTGAGGTTTCAGTAAGTATCGATTGCTCACAAACCTAAAAAACAAATTACAACAGGATGATTAGGAATGGTATATAGAAAAGGATAACATTAGAGGACAAATTGAATTGAATCAACAATACTTTGCTATCATAAGAAACAATTATCAGGTAACAGTGCACCAATTTCATCCTTTTCATTGAAAAATACTAAAATTGGGAGAAATTAACAGTAACTATGAACATTGAGACAATACACCTAGTTTTCATCTTAACAGGGAGAGTCAACGTTAGTCGCAAATGTTAGAAACAAAATAGTTCAGGGAGATAAAATTTAAAAGACCCTTTATATTACGATTTTTCCATTATTAACGCCAACACTGTCAGTTATATCTCCAATGCTATATCCATGCCTCACTCTCTGAAGGAAAGTTTATCAATACAATTGCAGCCACTTGTAGACCCATGATGCATCATTGTCATATGTTGCCTATTTATCCCAAAGTAAGGACCAAATTCGTGAAAGTCACTACTATCCGTTGCAAAATTCTGTCACCCGTGTATGAAGACTAATGCCATCAATAATATAATGCTAATATCTCAAAGACGGCTCAATCGATTTTTAAATGAAGTACATCAAATCAAAGCTTGTTTATTTGTGTGTTTATTGGTGGTATACAAACTTTTTACCATTTGCATTGACTTCAGTGTGTGCTTAAAACATAGTTTTAGCGCGTTTTTTTCCGGGTACTGGATGGATGCATCGCATTTACAACACAGATCAAGATATCGAAACTTCCTTTTCAAATACTTTAGCAAAGATCTTTCTTAACAATCATACGAAGTTTCAGATTATTTAGTGCATTAGTATTTAAGTTATTGACGAAATTGCAAGACTGCATTATTTTCCATTCTGCACATCCCTGAAAACCGCAGTTTGAACCTTCTTCAAGCTGTTGAGTTCATCATCATGAATCCACTCATAAAATCTTAAAGGAATTCGTTGGTTAATCAATATCATTAACATTTATTTTGGAAAAAGAGCGCCCTTAACTGCCAGAAGCATGCCTGGAAGAGAAAGGGAGAGGCGCGTGCTGTTGCCGAGTCAGAGGGTTCCTCGTACGGCATGCGAGGAATTGCCTCCTGATCAGATCCTGATATTCGAGACCTCTTTAATTCCAAGATAAACTAAGGCGCAAATTTCAAAACTCGTTTTTTTTTGCCTTCATTAAGCAAAGAATAGCGCTTTCAGATTGGATGATTGTGTCTCAATCATCAAGAAACACAAGCATATGCACATACGCTCAAATTATTAGCACTGAACAAGGAAAAATTTTCCATCGACTCTTATCATCATGGACATATCATTAAATCAGGCATAAATCAAAACGACGCATACTGAGGACTTGCTGTCTACATAATGAGTTATCAATTAAGCCCTCTAAATGCAAACCTACCTCATCTAGTAGACCACTTAAAATAATCAAGGAAGTTAAGGGTTGGTGGCTTGCAGCTTGGTAGCCATTATAGTTGTAAGTAATGGCCATTCATTTTCATTTTTCTATTGACTGATATTATGAATCAATTACTCAATGCATTCAGAGATTAAAATGTACATGTGATGAGAAACTTAAGGTTAATAACACTTGACAGCATTAATCTTTATCCATACAGAGGAATGGTGTACTTAAAGAGGCAAAACAGGGCTTTTATTGCACTTAAAGAACACTCTTAACAACATTTCTTCATGCCTATCATCATACTTAAGTCTTATTTGTTGACTCTCCCCAAGACAATTTTGAATGGTATGATTATTCTCATTAAATTAAACAAAAAACGCAGAAAATAACAATAGAAAAAACTAAATTATTACTCAATCTTTCCACAAATTTAAGTAGCATATTAAAACACAAAAATTATCAACGACTGAGGTTCCAAGGATTCCTTTTGTGCCCAGAGTTATGTTTGTTTTCTATAATGGAGATACTGAACATGCATGCATTTCAAGTTTCTATTTTTAAATATATATTCACAACCCCATAAACAGTGCTACCACAAAAAAAGAGTAGTGGCCTTTTACACAAAGTGTACCAAAAAATCAATTGAAAAAACATGACCACCCATGTCCTGAGGGGTGTAAAATCCACCCAAGCAGAATTTGAGCCCATGACCCCCAGATTAATAGGTGAGGACTTTACCCCAAAGCCACCTCCACCAAGAAATTGTTGAATCCCATCATATTTAGCAGCAATGGTAAATAATTTAAGATTAAAGGCAACAAATAAGAGGAAGTTAGCCTTACCATAGGAGTGACGCTATGACAACACCAACAGAAATACAATCAACAAATATGACGTACAGCAGAAGCTTCAGAAATGAAAGAATTCCAAGTCCTAATGTAATGGCGAAGCCTACGGAGGAAACTGTAAAAAAAAAGAAATGATAATTAAGACGATGAAGTTCATTTAATAATAAATGACTATAAAATAAACAATGGTAGCTTCTGACAAGCTAAATTAGCCACAATAATGATAAGTTCATCAAAAATCATAGAAACCTTGATTCTTCAATGAGTTTTAAATTTTACAATTACTATTATGGAATCCTTTTCTGGTGTGTACCCTGTAACAACAGACACACAGTCTCACAGACTGCTTTTATTTTTAGCAGAGCTCTTTTCTCCCTATCCCCTACTTAAAATGTAAACAAAACTTAGTAACTTCAAATTTGACAGTACTTAAGGAATCTATCACCAAAGATGCTGTTCACTGCACCTGACTTATGAGTAAATTAGTTTTGAAGTTTCTCTCCAGTCTTCTAGACCATCTATACATGATTATATACATATGTATTAATTATCTCATTACATTAACACAGACATGTGGTTCGAGAGACCCCATGGAGGAGAGGGCAACTTTATGGGGATGACCTCATGAATAAATCCCTAAAATTAATACAGATCTCTATTAAGCATCCATTACAGAGTGATTGGCCAGGTCTGCAACACAAAATATGGGAAAATTAGAAAAAGAATGAGAGAGAATGATGACGACATTCAAAGATGCTAATTTTTTATGATTTTCTTATGTATACCTGACGTTTTAAGCCCCAAAAGCAGAAGAATATATCACACCAGAAGGATTTATTACCAAATCACTGTCACATCTTTTTATAACAACAAAATTCCATTGGTGCCAAAAAATTTGTTATGTTCAGCATATGCAGGGTATTGGCTTCAGATTTTTTGAGCAGATACATAGTGTTCATCAGTAGGGTTCCGCACTTGAACATCTGCTACATAACGCCAACGTCGGTCAAAGAAAATCAACTGAGGAAATGCCAAAAAACTGGAATAATTACTATTGTATGCTATGTTGAGGCATTCAACAGCTGTAAGGAGAACAATACATATGTTCCCAAGGAGATGTGAAGAATTGATCACATCCAAGTATGGTCATGAGTTTTTTTATTTTTGTCATCCTTCGTGCCTGCCTCTTTCCGTCAGTATGAGACATTTTACTTTCTATTATAAATAAGTGGTTAAAATTTGTCCTGACCTTTGACATCAATGTTATTCACATGAATTGGCAAAATTACTTAGAGAAATCAGTGTTAGGAAAATTTAGTTAGACAAATATGGCTACTTTAACACTAGAATGCCCAGGCGGGTCATTTTGACTCAAACATGATATTAAATTCATTTATTTTATTTCATTTAGAATGAGAGCTGGATTTCTTCCCATGACATTTATTCATTTTAACATGTGTTTATGTAAAAAAATTTTCATCTTCCTGGAATAATCCATTAATTAGTGTTTTTAGAATTTACCTTGAATGCCCATACGGGTCATTTTGAACCAGACATGTACTTGCACTTTGCATCATCACCAACACTTCTATTTATTTGTATTCATTTGTCATTCTGCCTCATATGCTGTCCGTCCCATCTCATCCAATTGTCCTCATTCGGCTACTTTCCATGCCTGGATCACCTTTCTAAAATATTCTTATGTCTTCCCCCATTTTGTATCCCCTTCCCTTTTCATTTTTCATCTGGTCGATGCATGACATATTTAGTAATTAATTTTTTGGCAGAGTACAGTGTACCTTATCACTATTTTAGAGTGCAGAGAACACAATATTGCTCCTCACTAATGCATGGACTATACTCTCTTTGTTTTATCCCACTCTACTACGAGTGGCAAATACAACTTCAGTCATCCTCTCAGTTCCATAAGTGAAGTTTGCAACTATAACGTTGAGTTTTATGGTAATCATGGTTTTTAAGTTCTCTGAATTCAAATATGTCTCTGAGTCACTCATTACAATCAGTTGAAATTCTTGTGGATCTGCAAATGATTTAGGAGGATGAGTCATGATGGAAAGTTTTTATTTGACAGTTCTGATGATGAGCAGAGATTTGAAACATGCGATGAATCAACCGATTCCTCAGAACGATGAATGTGGTCAAGACACAGGAGTGTGTGCACCTAAAGATGAGCTTACTATTTGGCTAAATGATGTACATTATTTTCATTCGCACATTCATATTCTTCACAATTTTATTATAATATGTTTAAACTTTAAATGGGCAAGCCTATTTTGTTTCATATCCTGTCAAGTGGGGTCAAAATTGACCCCAAATGTTTTTAGATTTATTGGTTGATTCATTGTACAATTTCTTTATATTAAAGCTTTATTTAGTAAATTACTTAATTTTTTTAGTTACTTATGTTGAATTTAATATTTTTTGACATAGTATTTTCCGTGCAATCTCTCATGACATAAATATTTGATTTTTTGGGCTCGATTTCCTTGGAGTCATATTGTGACTAATTTATATTTAGTTATTATGGCATTTTTCGAATAAGACATTTTATTTTATACAATTATTTATCATTGCTTATTTTCATTCAAACTACATGTATTTCATTAGTGTACATTTCTCGGGCTCGCCACTGGATAAGATATTCATAGGCAGCCGACGTTTCGGGTTCCGACTCGTTAACCTTTCTCAAGGCTACTGAGAACGAGTAACGGGCAACGAGTCGGAACCTGAAACGTTGGCTGCCTATGAATATCTTACCTGGTGGCGAGCCCGAGAAATGAACACTAATGTTATTCGCCGGGAAAGTGTTAAATCATACATGAATTTCATTGAGTTACAAGGTCTTCATCTTTACATTTTGGCAAATTATAATTTTATCACTATGATCATTACATATGAAATGAAAGCACTTGGTACATTTTTGTAGCACTATTTTGTCGCTCTGTCTGCAACACACATATTCCATCATCCTCTTTCTTTTGGTCTCAAGATATCTCCATCATTACAAGAAATAATTTTTTCCATTACTCCACACATATTCATGGCTCTTCGAACCAATAAATGCAGACTTGGCACAGCTTCTGCTCTTTGCTTCATGTAAGGAATAACCAACTTTTTTCCTAATACCTGCAAGAACTTTCTTCATTTTCCTACCCATTGAATAACATCTTTATTATTTTCAGCGTTATGCTGAAAGATTACTAAGCTGTAGTATTCAGCCAAGTCAAGCCAATTCATAAACAGTTGCAGGGGCCATCTTTGTGTCCTGCGACCTCATGAATACTCAGAGATCAAATGGTCAAGGGTGTCTACATCCCCTTTAGTTGCATTACAATGGGAAATTATGACTGGTTTTCTGACTTCTGTTGAATCCATTTCTACCCCATGGTGCTGATTTGATAACAAAAGCACAACTCTCTGTTTTTTGGGCGTGTACCCAACAAGCGTCAATAAATTCGAAAGTAAAAACTGTTGACTGGGGTTCAGCCTTCATCAAAGATTAAAGCATCTCTCGAGGAACACCTTGATTATTTCTTCGAATAGTCCCAACCAGAGTTAGATTCTTTTTCAGTAGTTCCTCGGCCAATTCTGCACTGGTAAAAAGCTATCAGTTGTGATTTCTCGGCCAGAACCCTCAATTGGCTTGACTAGGTCTAAAACAATGCTTTTTCTCTGATTTTTTTCAGGATATTTGCCTATATTACCTTGATATGCCTGGAAGTTACAAAATAGGCTGTTTATACATCACAGCAAACCCAAACTTTCAATCCATACTTAGTGAGCTTTGAATTCATGAATACGCAGAACTTATACCTTCCCCGGAAAGAAACATGCATTTCGTCAATAGTGACATACCAAAGAGGTGCAAGGCGATCTGTTCTATTCCTGTGTTCATAGTTATCAAACCTAATAAAACGATACAATGAGCAAAATCAGTGGTAAGACATTGTTGCCGGAAAAATAGGCCTCCTAAGACACTTGTCTGAACTCCAGAGATCCTCTAAGTTCTCTCTTCGTGATCGATATGATCTAGCAAGTAGCAGTTACCCAAAATAAGCATATAATTCCTCTGTAGAAGTTGAATGCCACAGTGTAGGGTTTCTTGGATTTTTTTATTCTAAGCCTCACACCAAGAATTCCCTTTCTTATTGCACATGTCTACACAAACTTTCTCTATTTCATCTGAAATAAATAGCTTGAAATATTCTTCAGTGGTTTTGGATAACTTAGTCTATAACATAGGGCTTGGGTTTCCTTCCAAAATATTGTTTGTCAGCCTTCTAGATCTTTTGCAGAGGACATATATGCTTCATTTGGTTTACTGCTACTTGCTGGGTCATATCGATCATGAAGAGAAAACATAGACGATCTCTGGAGTTCAGAGCAGTGTCATAGGAGGCCTATTTTTCTGGCAGCAATGTCTTTCAACAGATTTAGCTCATTTCACTGTTTTATTACTGGGCACCATTTTCTTAGCTGCTAAACTACTACAATGTAAGCATTGCGAGCAAGAATATTACAGTCATCTAAGGCGGGGCAAGACCATATTTTCTCCACTCGGAATCAATGATTTCATTTCATAATATACATTCTATTTTTAAGTTGCATACATGGTAAATAATACTGATTTACAAACATTTTAATTAAATATATAAAATAATAATGAGATTCATTATAATCAATTATATCATCACTATAAAATAAAAACTAAATTAATCGAGAAAGGTATCATTTCCAAGCAAGTGGGGTCAAAATTGACCCCAAATAAGAAAATAATTATTTTTTACGATTAAATTAAAAAATTAATTTCAAATCCTACTGTGTTACAATAAAAACGGTCAAATATGACCCCACTTGCCCGTTTGAAGGTTGATTTCGGTAGGACACCTACGTCAGGTATGAAGAGGACGACGCGGTCAAGGATAACCGTCTAAATAGATAATGAATTTCAGACTATGTAGTAAGGGTCTCATGCTGCCTTTCTACCGAGGTAGAAATGTGACCACAGATAACTTCTTTGCATCTATAAATTCGTCTAAATTTCTCAAGGAAAAATCCACTAGTTTAGTTGTAACAGTAAATTGCTCTAAAAGAGAAGAACCGATCTCTCAGAAAAATGAATTGAGAACTGTATTCCACAAGGGCACAGAAATATTATAATGCTACATTGATGATTATCATGGTAATTGGGGGGAATATATCTTAGTATTGAGTTCTCTTTGCTCCAGGGTTAGTATAACAAATTCTGAGAAAAAATTCCTCACCCTGTGTCGCACTATAATGCAATGAAGTATGGGGTGGACATAGTGGACAAAATGGCAACGCAGTATTCATTCAAAGCGTTATCAAGGAGGTGGCCTATTCATAGTTTCCATAATGCTGTAAACCTCGCAGCAATCAATGCCGTTGTGATATACAGGGCCGTGACTGGGATGAAAATTTCACCCAACAACTGGCAGAGGATCTGGCAATAGATATACAGATAAGAGATGGAGTCAGGAACAACCTTTTGAAGAAATAATAAATGCAAAAAGGCTGAGGTGTCAAACTGTAGGGAAATGTATAAGGAATACAATGTCAATTCTGCAAGGAGGCCAGTGGGAAGTGTATGAAAAAAACTGTATACAAATGTACCAAATGCATTAACATGAAACAGTAAAATCATTGTTATAATTATGAAAAATAAACAATAAAATATATATTCATGCACACAATACCACATTTTTAATGTGCATCACTGCAATAATGAGAACCCCTCAGTTAGTTGCTCTTGATTTTCGGGAAAATTCCTACATAGACCAAAAAATAATATTTTGAGCTTATTAATTGCATTCAAACTTTTAAAAATTATAGATATGTATCAAATAATGTGAAAGGTCTTTGTACTATATTGAGTTATGTCATTTTAGGAAAGAAAATATAATAAAATGAAAAAATGGTAAATTGATACAAATGCTGTAAGGTTATACATCAATAAATCATCCATATTGTCATACAATGAAAATATCGATGTATGTAATGAAAAAGAATGGTAGTTTGTAGAAAAAACTGTAAAAATGTAAAGTTAATAGAGCAAAGTGAGGAATTATTTAACTGATTACTGTGGGTCAAAATGATCCGCTTTGGGCATTGAATAATGTTGAAAAATCCGGGTGTCCTAGTGTCAAGGACAGGACAATACTTCAGTTAATGGGAAAATTTTTTAGAAGTGTTTATATACTTAATTGTATTAGGCTTCATCATTTGTACCATTTTGGTACAAGTACTGGCCTTTTCAATTACCTACTTACTTGGCTGATATAAAAGAAAACCAAGATAAATTTACATGAGACGTGGTGAGATGTGGTGGAAAAGCATTTTCAAGAACAAAATTTAACAGATATAGTCCCTACAGTCCCGACCATTCTATCACTCTGCGATTGTCTTGACCTTTATTCATCATTTTCCTCTCAATTCTAAAACAAAGTCATCCCACTCCGATTAAAAATAAGTATTAATACCTCAAAATTTACCGGAATTTAGTATATTGTACCTGACAACGGAGATGTAATACGCCGAAACACGCATGGCAGTACTAATATAAACCTCGGGCCGGGGGAGTGGTAAGAGATATGCGTGAATTGACCCAATCGGGAGTGGGCATTATTTTGAATTTGAAAAAGGTTCGTTTGGACTTGGGAAGGTTCTCGAACAAGTAGAGAGACGGAGGACGACGGGGAAGTTGGAGGAGTGGGAGGTGCACACATGCTTAAGTCGTCTCGGTATTCTCTCTAAGAAGAGGACAACAATTTTCCCATGAAGAGGACCGCTGAGTGCCAAGGGTGCAGAAGGGAGGGTTAGAGGGAGTGAAGGCATCAAAGACAGGAGGAGGGGAGGGAGGATCATCGCGAGGAGGTACTGACCGATGGGAGGAAAGGAGGAAGGTTCTAAGTCCGTTCGGCTTTAGCAGTCAAGCACGAGAAGCGTGAAAGGACGAGAAAAATCAGGAACAGATAATTTTTACACTCGCACTTTCTGACTTAACAAAGTAATATTTATAGGCATTTCTTCATTGTACAATTTGTTCTAAAAAATCGAAATCTTTTTGTCCAACAAGAAACTTGTTTTCGACTTGAGAAAGCTGTACGAAGAAGGAGAAATATCAAATTTGAGAGATCTTGTATAAATGAGAGAATAGCAAAGCAGAAGAATAAGCTTGGAAAGTTTCAGGAGTGTGGCACGAACCCTTTTACGACTAAAAGCGAACAAAAATGTATTCGTGGGCAAAATAAACAGTTTTTGGACTTTGTTTTCTTCGTTGCGGGAGCAATTAAAACATGTAGCTAACAGGATAAAGCTATCCAAAAGTGCAACATCTAGCTTAAATGTACAAGTTGAGATTCTACTCGCAAGGGAAGTATGATAGTTGAAAACCAGTTTGGCGCTCAAAATCGACAAATTTTGGACTTTATTTCGTTCCCTTATGTGAAATTCACCGTGAAAAATTATAAACAAATCGCCTGGACTGGGATTATATCTCGAACCCTCGTATGCGAGCGTTAGGGGCTACTAACCCCGAGGTAAAACCCAAAATTAAGCAGAAAGGAGTTCACTCAGGCACATTCAAAAAGAACTGCAGAACTGGTCGCGCCGAAACCTTTGCGATGTCACCCGCTAGCGGTCACATACATGTTCTTGTGTGTCACACTCGGTGCAATTCACAGTTGAATTTATTTCTGGCGCTGGCGGATCACTCGAAAATACGTTAATTACAGAACACAAAGATATGAATCACTAAAATACACAGTTAACATCTTAAGCTTGAGCTTACTGTAAGAGATTTATGGCGGTCGTTAAGTAGCGGGAAATCGAATAAAAATTACACGCTGTCAATACTTTTTGGATTATTCATTTAACACTTGGGTTCCCCAGGTGACAGTCAAAAATGGGTATTCCAGCTATATAATATACATACGATTCTAAAAGGAGAGTAAAAAAACCCATTCATCCAAAAGAAAGGACATTTTAACCCGTAGCGGTAAAAAAATATGCAACGCAAGGAGTTCATCGAAGGCCTACTGTCGTTTTCGAGGTGATAAGCGGCCTCTGCCATTTATTTGATAGATGCCTTATTTCGTGAAGACCGTTGCTGAACCCGAGGAAGGATTTGACTCATCGAGTCATTTAAGATTCACAATCCATAGGTTTCCTTGTAATGTCAACATGTCGGAAAAATCGGTCGGTTCATTCTCTCGACCGACTTGGCTATCTGGGGCAAAACTTCCATTGATCCAAATATAATTTCTGCATGTTCGAGCTGAACGCGGCCGGTCAAATTTTCCGCTCTAACAGCAGCAACATGAAAAAAACGCCGCACGAGAAAAAAATGCAATTGTTTGGAATACTGACATTTCTCGGCGGTTGAAAGTTGCGCAAGACAGGATCATAATAGTGTAATCTATTATTGCGCCAGACAGGATAAAGTGAAATCACTTTAACGCGGGAAACTGTGCTCATGATATCGCTGTATGAGAACGGCAACTGCCCTGAGAGGAAGGTGGGCTACTGAACGATATCATTTTCCCGGGTATATCCTCACACTTTGTGCATCGTAAAAGCAATGCATCATCATTTCCCGTAAGGTATGCACACGAAAATGAAGCACTTCCCCTTCTTTCGGACACCCGTCATCTAAGCCACAAATAATATAATAAAATTGAGACTTTTCGGATTACCGTATACCGTACCTCTGTACCACGCGCACCAGTGTAAGACGCGCCACCCCGCTTTCATAAGCGCCGGAAAAAAATTCTGCGGCGGCGGCTTATTCGTTCTCCTGGCACGAGTTTTTGGGGGCCTATGTACTTTCGAATGATAAATTGAGAAAAATAATCGCTTCTAACTCCAATAAAAGTAGCTCCACTATGTTTAGTGTGTTAGATAAGCGAGAAACACGCTCCTCACTCCCTCCCAACACTGAGTCATGCAGAGCATTTAGGGGCCCAGCTACCTTAGGGGTTGCCAGAAACGCAGAACGAGTGAAATAAAGTTTAAAGACAGCTGATAAAGCCCCTTATACTCGCGTACGACCAGAAATTGGAAGGTCGATCATCTAAGGGATTGTAGGCATTAGTAAAAGAGCTAAAAAATCAAATCAGCCAAACACGGAAAGAAGATGAATAATGAAAAACGAAATTAATAACATTGTCTGGGACAGAGGAAGCGAGGCTGGCCTTCTAAGGGGGGAAAGACAAAAACTGGATCCAGTCGAGTAATTTAATAACTCGGGTAGCACATAAGTTAAAAAACGAATGTAAAGAAAAGATTGGAAAATAGTTTAATATGGAGACTAGCGTCTTAAGGCGCAGAAGCGTGGAGGTAAAGGGCGAGAATTGGCGGTAGACCTGTGCGCCGCCGATGGATTTTGTGCGGCGCGCCGCCGCACAGTGGGCGGAAATCGAAAAAAGCTGGCCAAAACCCCAAATTTCGACTTTTTTCTATCGATACAAAAGTGGCATATTTTGATATTAGAATATCTAAATATCCAAAAACAGAAATTTATTTTATTTCATTTGCCTTCGTTATATGTATATTATCCCATAAAATGAGACGAAAAAACACGTAACCCAAAATCAGCGGTTTCATCGAAAATTCTCGAAGTTTGATCTAATGGTGTGGGAATAATACAAGATGACAATTCTTTTGGAGAATAAATAATGAAAATATATATCTACTGAATAATAATAAGCAATAGTTATAGAATATTACACTTTCCGAGTGCCCATAACTAATTATTTAAACAACAACTGTTTTTTACCTAAATTTCAACTAAAGCAGAGATATTTTCATTCCAGGAATTGATAAGGAACTTATTATCCGATTTTCCACCATTTTGAGAACGATATCAAGCGGGCTAGAAATTAATGATGTTGCATTCTCAAGCTATTGTAGTTCTACGGCAGAAATGTACGTAAAACTATATTCATGGTATTACATGCCGCCCACCGTTCATAAGGTTTTAATTCACGGTGCGGCAATTGTGAAGGATGCAATCATTCCCATTGGCCAGCTTTCCGAGGAGGCCTTGGAAGCACGGAATAAGGATATCCGAAGGTATAGGGAATACCATGCAAGAAAAATATCCAGGTTAGCCACCAACCACGACCTATTCCACAGGCTGCTCCTTACTTCCGACCCATATATTTCCTGCACTTCCGAAGTTGCTACCAAGGTGAAGAAGAAATTACCAAACCTAGTCAGCAAACTTCTTATGACCCAGGAGACGGATACAGATGCCGAATCATTTTCAGAGGAAGATTTTTAATCAGATATGGATTTTAACTTTTTGTTAAAGTAAGTGATGCTTATTTGGATAACATAATGTTCCAATTTTAACGTAAAAATAAAAAATTACAGATGACTATGCTTTTCATTATGAATCTACTTTAAACCGCCCCATACTAATTCTAAATTCGCCGATCTTCGCCGGCATTTTATTGCATGATAAATTTAGTTATCTGCTAGTAAATTGAGTCATTTAGAAGTCAAATGAAATGAATGTCATAATAAATGTCTTTGATAGAAAAATTCTCGGGGTAAATTTTCTGTAATTTGTCCTCTCCTCAATAATTCACGGGATAGCGTTTCAACGGTCTATCCGCCATTTTGTTTTTAGAGCCTCTCCTAGAAGATATAGGACCTTAAAGATATTAAAATTGGATTCTCTGGGTCAAAAACATGTAGAATCAACGTAAAGTAGCCCTAAATTGTCATAAATGTCGTTTATAGAGGTTTTGGCCAGCTTTTTTCGATTTCCGCCCACTGTGCGCCGGTCCCCCATGTCGGCGCGGTGACGCGCGCCGTCATATGCGGCCATGTACGAATCATTCCCTCTAGAGCATGGCTTCTGTATTTGAGAACACTAATTTTAGCTGACTCCGCATCATTGTATTTCATAACTTTGTCAAACATTACTTACCACAGTTACACTGATATCCGTGCAGCAGTATTAACAGTCTTTCCTTAATAGCGACAGTTACCCGTGGGTTTAGGGAGGGAACTATCTTCAAAGACTTCCGAGATATCTTTTTAACGCTCTGCACTCGGATATAATTCTGTCGATTCCTGTAGTCTACTCGGTATTTAACTTTTGAATACCCTGTTTTTATGAGCGGCGGCACCAGAATGAAAGACTCGCCATTTTTAGTCATATACTTATTTATTTGGAGATTTTTACAATGAAAATGATCTATTGTGTGAAGCCGATATTCTTATTTCTATAATTTTTCATTGTGTGATATATTTTGAAACATTCACCCAAGTGAAGACCTCGCATTCTCAATTCTCGCATTTATAAATTGCCTCTCTTCTTCCACCTTTCACTTTCTTATTAGAACAACAACACAATCTTTATGTTTTTCATTAGGGTGAGGAATGATTACATGGAGCTTTCCATCTAAGTGCTGATCTGGCTTTTCGTATGATAATCTACCCCTGGGAATATGTGCTCCATCTCTGAATTCCCCCACGATATCATGACCAAGTTTCCGAATGAATTTTACATGTGATTTTTTCCTTTTTTTGGCATTCTTTGTACAAAATATGGGAATTCACAAAACTGACCTCAATCCCACAGAAAAACAACTTATGTCTCCATTTGAGAGTCTCTCTCATAAAACAATATTAATTTGAGTAGTGATCTGCCAATTCAACTCCCCCCATAAACATTGGGTAGTTAGTCACTACCTTGGGTTTGAAAATCATGCCTCTCCTACCCTGTCCAATTATTCCAAGTGGATCACTAGTTCATTCTGGCTAATTTTATACCTAGCATACTCGCCTGTCTCAAAGGTTATGTTTTTTATCAAAGTGTCAGTAAAAAACAACTGAAAAAATCCACTGGTGTGGTGCATTCAATAGGAACTTGGAGTCCAACAAGCATCTGACCAGTTGAGAAAGGTCTTCTTGACTCTTGGTCATTTTCAGATACCGCATTCCAATTCTCTTTTTACTAGTCTTCCACAATAAAAATTTCCGTCACTCGATGTTACACCATATTTCACAGTGTTATCTCTATATTTCCATCACATTCACTCGAGTAGACCACTGTGCGTCTTCGTTTTGTCTTCACGAATTCAACATCACCGTCACTGTCAGTGCATTCACTCTGATCTTTGGGTGAACTCCGGGATGTTTTCCTTTCCGTAGTTCCACTCGGACCAGCGCTAAGTTCATCATCTTCATATGCAGGATCAGAGAATTTACTCTCATCACTATTATCTTCTGCAATCGTTCCTACATTTTCAATGTAAAATTCGTCGTCGCTGCTTTCAAACACTTCGGAAAACTTATACGCCTCAAGAGTGGGAACTCGTTCTGATTACTCGTGTACTCACGGATAAAGCATTCATCCAATTAAATGTCAAGTATCGTTTGAGAAAAGAACCCCAAGTAGTGAAAGCAGCAGCGATATGTTTCTAAGAAAGTAAGCAAACCTCTGGAAAAAGATGGTTATTCGTAAATCCCTAATTGCATACAAAGTTTCGTCCGGAATCTAATACGCGGACGCGAAAACTAATACGCGGGCGCGGTAATTGGATATTCCCCTTGTGAGAATGTATTTCACTTAGAAAAGGTAATGATGGCGGCTTATAAAAACCTAAGACTTGCTTCAAGGAGCGTAAGCAAAAACCTCTGAGAAAAGAATCGAATTCGTATATCTCTACTTTCCTATTGACTTTCGTCGGAATCTAATATGCGGTAATTTGATATTCCCTTTGTGGGAGTAAGGATTAAACGGTTGTTTACTTTGTGGAGATGATGCGGGCTCATAAAAAACCTGCGATATGCTTCTCAGAACCTAAGCAAAACCTTCTAAGAGAAGATGATGGGTAAATCCCTTCCTGCCAATCAAGTTTCGTCTGAATCCAATACGTAATTCGATGCTTCCTTCGCGAGAATGGTGATGAAGGAAACACCATTACTCATCACAAGGACCCTCTTTCTCAAGATGTTGACTACGCAAAAGACAAGTAATAATAGGCAGCTGACTGAAGTGAAAAAGCGCTAACAAGACAGTAAACACATACAGGCCATTATCTGCATTGGTGGCGGTATCGATTTTAGACGGGTTTTATGTGTAGTTATGGTATCGATGCACATTATTTATTTATCAAAATCCATGTATGATCGTTATAATTTATGAACTATCCTTTCATGCTAATGGCAATAAGAGAATTCATCGAAAAAAACGCCGTATCCCTCTATCCCAAGCGGCGAAACTCCATGTCGAGCATGGCTCGACAAACGAGCTGTTACCGGTGTTGGCCATGTCGAGTCACACTCGACACCCGAGTACTTATCCGCTAGTTTGCACGCTAGGGCAGTATCCAGTGTATTTAAATAAAAAATTCGTATTTATTCTTTTTTCAAGCATTTTCAATCATCCTCTCTCATTGGAATTGTAACATTTGTTGGCTATGTCAAAATGTTAATTGTACACAGTAAAATACCTTTGTTCTACTCCACGTTTTAAAGTATAACGTGACTTTAATTCAGCCAAAGTTGAGGCTTGAGGGTACCAAGTGGGGACCGCAGAAACTCTAGATCTGCTACGTGCTCATTAAGGGCCATGCGCCGCGTGGGCCCTAATTTTGAATGTCTCCGAGGTCAGAGTTTTGGACTTTATGTCGCCCTCAGAACCTCTAGCTCGATCCCACCCATCAGGTGGGTGAAGGTATGGAACGAGCTAGAGCAATAGAAACTCCTGCACGCGGCTGTTTCAGCATAGTATGTGACCTTTAAAAGTAATTTCTTTTAAGTATTCTACCGGTAAAAGATAGGTTTAAGTGACAGCCAGAGAATCTCCTCCTGGTTTTCTACACATTTAGGGTTCCATCTCCCTCTAGTACTACCATTTTTGCATCAGCATACGATATACCGTTCTCCAATTACTTTTGTTCTCTTATGATGCCTTCATTTCGAATATCCGTACTGAATTTCTACAGCATGTACTAAAGTTTGCAATCCCTTCGAAGGTTGACTAATCAGCGCCTGGTCGTCCGCGATCATAACTAACTGTATTAGCTGCCTTCCTCCCTTGATTCCCACATCTACGAAGTTTTTCACTTGCCTGTCAGACCATTTCCTCAGCATAAATGTTACAAAACAAAGGGCAGCCTTGGTCTACCCCACGACCAATAGTTGCCTTCACTCTGTCAAAAACCTTTTAGAAATCCACAAAAGATGAGGAAACATCCTGGTTTTACTCTGTTTCATTCAATAGTTGTTCTCATCACCGCAATTCCATCCCGAGTTGACCTTCCTTTCCGGTACCCAAACTGGTCATCACCAAAGTGGAAATTTGCCTAACTCTCCAACCTTTCATTGATTATTCTAAGAGCAACTTAAGCTGCATACGAAGTCAAACTGATTGTTCCATATCCCTCGCATTCTGTCGCTTTCTTCATTTTCGGGATAGGAATAAGCACTCTGGCCATACTCCTTCCTCGTAGATCAATCAAATTAGTTTAGAAAATGCTTGCCTAGCATTTTTACTTAAATTAATTAGCAACTCCGAAGCTATGTTCTCCACTCCTATAGCTCTTCTTGCCTTCATCTCTTTTAATGCTTTCTCTTTTTCACCGTAGAGTATCATTGGACCGAGGTTATCCTCATCTAGTGTTCCCTCTTCCTTCACATCTAATTAGTTTATCTACTATCGCTCTTCCACGTATTCTCTCTACCTACCTTGAATATCTTCTTGCTCGATTAATATCCTACCTGCTCTGCTCTTAATATTTGGTACCGTTTTCTCCCTTTTCCCGCCCGATATCAATTTTATTTTATCGCAAAATGCACCCTTTTCCCCATCTTATTGCAGCTTATCCATCTCCTCGCAGTGCCTTTTCCACCAGTTTTCCTTCGCCCGATTAGTTATTCACTGGGGTTGATGATTATACTCATTGTGCTTCGTCTTACCTAGTTCAGTGTTGGCATTTTTTCACCTCCTTCTCTCCTCTATTTTCCCAAACATTTCTTGCGTAACACACTGCTCCTTAACCCCCTCGTTTCCACCTATCCTTTCGTTTTTTCCGCCTCTCTTAATATGCTTGTATGTATATTCTCCCATGTTTTCTCCGTTTCCTTTGCTTCACTTATGTTCCATTCCACTTGCTCTTGGTATTCCCTTCTTTTTTCCCCTACCAAAACTTCCCTTCTTTTTTCCCAAACCAAAGAAGGAAAAGACCTTAGAGGAAGACCCAGCAATAAGTTAATGGACCAAATAAAGAGAAAAGTACATAGAAAGAGATACCAGGAGGTATGGGAACTAGCATTAGATAGGGAAGGGGGGAGGGTTGCAGTCAACCCATCTTAGGATTGAACGACCAATGAGACAACACTTTAACGTCTGCACATATTATTTTAACGTCACCACCGGGTGAATAGCCAACTAGTGCCACTCTTGGATTATAACAAAAACAAAATTATGTCATTCGAGGGTCTTCATGGTTGATAACGTACAATAACGATTTTTAGAAAATTAGGCAAGGATGAATGCAGTGAGAAATTAATTGAGGATCAATTGCACATATGAAACTATTTATCTGAATTTTCATCGGGGATTTCAAACCTGCGTATTATACGCACGCATGGTATCTAAAAAAATAACAGTTGAAACAAAGAACGCGGTCAGGGCATTTATATTCATTAAAATGTACGTAGACTGGAATTAACGATGTGTAAATTTTTTTCTCAACCCCAACTCCTTCACGGAAAAAGAGTATCATTCAATCGTATAAATCCGCGACCTTTTATCAGCTGAAATGGGAACTTATTACCTCATATTGCGGTAATCAATTGCATTCTCTTCCTCTATTCTTTTTCTCAAACCTTTTCGTGTTGCTAGACCTAAACGGATCTCGGGCGGATATTTCCCTCATTCTATCGAGTTTCTTGTGTTTGTGTGGGTGAAAAATTCATCATTTTGTGTGACTAAGCTCTTCGGATAGGCGGAGTCGGTTAGTTTGGCACGAAAAGCTCCGCACGGCGCTCTTCGTGTGTGTTCTGTTTTTTTTTTTACCCGTACGGCGGTAAAGGACGCGTCGCAAGGAAGAGGCCGGGAGCGCCGGCCAGGTGGCGTTGCGATGAATTTTTCATCCATCCCAGTCCCTGGCGGACGATATCGAAATCACCCGTTTGTGGGGTGGATGATGGGAGCGCGGTTCACACGGTTGGAAGACCAGATTCAATCAAAATCTGGCGGCGATTCGGTCGCCTTGGCTGTCGCAGTGTTTCTGGGGCATGTGAAAGATTGCCTACCCACTCAAGATAGAGTCAATAAGAACGAGGAACTGTCGTTTGGGACAGAAGCTTGACAAACTGCTTTTTATTGTTACAATTCCTTAGATGGCGTCGCGTAAAGCATTTGCTCTCTTGGCTGATGTCAACAATAATTGACTAAATTCAGCGGCTAAATTTTTGTCAAATGATTTATAACTGATGGGGTACCATGTATATACCCATTATACAACGAAAACCTACATAGACGTCAAGCGTAAGGAAAAATAAATCATACATATCCAAAGAAAACTGAAATATATGTTCATTTTGCTTTTCAGGGAAATAGGGAATAGTTAGTTATTTGTATTATCCCGACTCTTTGCAATATTTTTTAGCTAAGGAGAAGATATTTTGGTTGATTTTGGGTGGATTTCTGACACTATTTCCGTGTTCTCCGGTGGGATAATGCGTAGGAGGACAAATAGGCGTAGTTGTGAATATATCAATAGGAGAATACCGTTAGCTAAGAAGGCGCTCACAAACTGTAGAGAATCAATGTTAGGGATATAAGACATAGTTTCCGGCTTCACATGGTGGAAATATGATATCACTCATAATAAAAGATAAAGAAAGAGTGGAGTGTGGAATAAATAGTGCGGAATAAAACCAAGTATCTTTTATTATGATCCCCTCTCCCTCCACACTCCTTCCCCCTCCATACTTTGTGTGTGCTTGTTATATATAAGGGGAACGCGACCCAAAAGATTTACCCGAGGATGACACGCGATGTCGAAACCATGGTCGAGTTGAGTTGTATTAAATAGTGTGGAATAAAACCAATTATCTTTTATTACGAGTGACATCAATGTTAGGAAACCAGTGCAAGAATGAAAAAAAACATGAAAAGTAAAAATATGAGTAAATGGAAAATAAATCCCTTTGCGGTGTAAATTTTTCGCTGATTGGCAATAGGCGTGTGTATTTCTAGCACCTTTACTCGGGCGGATCGTATCTTCCACCCCAAATTATAATTTGCCTAATTTCAAGTGATGAAACTCCATATTATTCTAAACGTCATTACTTATAAAAGCCAATATGAATCGGCAGTATGGTCGACAAAAGCATGGCCTTTCTGAAGGAAGAACAGGGGATAGAAGGTGGGACCGCATTGAGAACATAGGACAGACATAGTTCCTTGTGCCGATTCCATCACGCCGGCAGCACCAAAGAATTTCCACGGGTCTCCATATTAATTCTCCCGAGAAACATTTCCCATTCACCTACGTCTTCTTAGAAACGCCGGGTGCCTCAACCGGGGTGTGTGGCAAGGGGTGTTAGGACACCAGGTAACAAAATTAAATTCATCCCAGATTCTACGACCCTAGAACTCTCGTAAACGGCGAGAAGCGTAAAGGCTGGCGGCAATAAATTTCGCTGCGAGCTGGGACGGTCACAAGCCGCTCGAGAGGGTTTGTTTGACTGTTTGGAGGTGTGCTTCGGTGATGTTTGTATACACTGTATACAATACAGTTGGCGCGATCTTTTTATGTGGCGATCTTGTTCCGGCTGCAGAACCTCAGTCCATCTAGTGGATACGTTGTTGGAAACCCCGGAAACATCACGTTGGTTCCAGCCCCCGGGAGAACCATCATCGCATGACGGCGTCGCTGAGTGAGCAAAATTCCATCGCCCGCCTTCCAAATCTCGCTTAAGTCGGTAAACGATTACCTTACAATCTCCCTAATCTACAGATATTTACGGGACCGATAGCTGAAATATACTCCAAAGCAGGGCAAAAGTGAATGTGACAATTGTCCGTCTTCCTTCAAGTAAAGACGAATCCTAATGAGGCTCAACTACGCTACCTAACTTCTCACGTAATTTGATGTATTCAAAAGCAGTGATCAATTGATTGATAATTGCCATTCAACAATCAGTTTCTCCCAAGATTTCTTATTAATGCCTAAATTAGCCGTTGATCATTTAGACAGTCTATCCCACCTTTCCCCTCATAGGGTTCATCGATTATTATCTATTGCGAAAAAGGGTATTTAGATATATTTCAAAGGAATGACAGTGTTTTCGTGAAATGGCTACACGCTTAGACATCCACAATTAATCAACTGACGTCGTCATGCAGGAGCCTAAATACACGACGGGCGCAATTTTCGCCGGTGGAGCAGTTTTTTTATATTTTGGATTCAATATCTGGAAGCCTAAGTACTTGATATCCGTATCGCCGGGATTAAGTAAAATGTATACCATATCCAAGATCGGAACCATGAGGATTACTACCAAATACTTTTACTCCTCTTATGGCCAGTTGCACGAACAACGCACATGTATTCCATAAAGTTCTAGGACCCATAAGCCATGGCAACCATTCAATAAGTGTTGCAGAAACATTCAATAAATTTTTGGTTTCATAACTTGTGCGATGGAGTTATGAGTTCCATAAGTAGCCAAAATGGCGGATGCGCAACGAACTGCTTGGAGGCTTCATTACTAGATAAAAGAGTAGTTTTGAGACAAATGACCAGTTTATTTACCCTTACTGACTAATTATTATGTGCATTAGAATTATTCACTAAACTTTCATAAATGTCATCCGGCGGTAAAGTGTTAGATTGAATATTCGAAGCAGGATTGGATTGGATATTTGGGGAGGCGACCGACAGCTAAGGTCATTTGCGCCGTAGGGGATACGTAAGGGATGAAGGGTGGACAGAAACCCGGCGTCGGCATTAGCCTGCTCTTAACGAAAGGCGCCAAGGGGACCACAGTTTTACGTCCATACGACAGATGGAGTACTGCACTTGAAGTGACCTCCACAAGACACTCAATTAGGGATCAGGTTTCCTCTGAAAAACATCCTCCTCTCCAGGGATTTGAACCCTGGCCGTCCATATGGTTATCCAGTACTCTAGTCACCACACCAACCCGATCCCCTTTATTCGAAGCTTTTGACTATTAGCAAATAAGCAATGAAACTAGTAGATGTGTTCCTGCAACCCGAATATTTTTATGAGGTCTACAACTTTATGGATTTCATAACTTTTGATTCCATGACACAATGTTCTTGCAATCGGCTATTAGTCAACAGCAAATTTATCGAGTCTTTTCCGATTTGGTCGGTCGCATCTGTGAAAGGTGATGCGGCACCGCTAGTGGGACCTGTTTGATAGTGGCTACGAAGGGGGGCTGCCTCGGATGCAAAAGAGTCGGTTTCAATGTGCTCCATTTAGGAAGGCTTCGGAATATAAGAGCCTAGAAAACGGCGGAATTTCGAAGTCACAAACTCGAAGAATGCAAATAATTGTGAAGGAGGTCACAACGGCTGTGAGAATATTGAAAAATGGGAAGGCTGCAGGCATAGATGGGATATCCAGTGAAATGTTGAAGTGCGGGTGTAAATTACTAATTTGCAGGCTGCGCGAACTATACAATTTATGCTTACAGGTTTCTGTTGTTCCAGCGGATTGGAAGAATGCTATCATCGTTCCGTTGTACAAAGGGAAGGGAGGAAAGACCGAATGTAATAATTATCGGGCCATTAGTTTATTGAGTATCCCGGGAAAAGTGTTCAGTAAAATTTTAATCGAAAGAGTGAGAAATATTACTTCTGACAGAATATGGGGTGTACAGTGTGGGTTTATGCCTGGGAGAGGATGTAGTGACCAGCTGTTCGCACATCAGCAAGCGATAGAAAAATTTATGGGCGCCCGAAAGAAAGTGTATTGTGCGATTGTAAATTTAGAGATGGCACATGACAGGGTAAATAGAAAGAAGTTATGGAAGGTTTTGAAGGACTATTGAGTGAATAGGCAGCTATTGAATGTTATGATGGCGATGTATGATAATAGTAAGGCAAGTGTGAGAGTTAATGGGGTTCTGAGTGATTCGTCAATGATAAAACAGGGCGTAAAGCAAGGATCCATAATGTTGCCATGGCTGTTTAATATATTTATGGATAAGTGTGTAAGAGACGCATGTAGTGAAAACGACGGTGTTTTGATTGTAAATGTATAAGTGAGAGTTCTACTATATGCGGATGATGCTGTTTTGATCTCAGAGAGCCAGCAGGGATTACAGAGGCTCCTAGATAAGTTTTGTGAATCAACAGAGAGAATGGACTTGAGGGTAAATGCGTGCCAGCCTAAAGTAGTAGTTTTTGATAAGGATAATGGGGAGAATAACTGTATGATGAGGGCGAATGGTGAAGTAATTGAACAAGTGGATGATTTTGTGTACTTAGGTAAGGCCTGAATCACACGATCATTTTTTCCGTCCCTTTTAAGGAATAGCTCCAATGATAGCTCAAATGATCGCTCGTAAATGATCGTGTGACGCGAACAAAGTCAGGGATGGCTCCAGCGATAGGGATCCCTATCGCTTTTTCCATCACTGGGCACGTCCCTTTTTCCGGCCCTGAAGGCATCGCTGACTCCACCATTTAGCCAATCAGAGCGCTAAAGAGCGACGCCACGTTCGGCTTTCAATGGAATGAGAGTAGTAAACAAATAGAAATGATGCGAAAAGGGATGGAAAAAGGGACGGCCAAAATAACCGTGTGATTCAGAAAATGATAGCTCGAGCTATCATTGTCACGGTCCCTGAAAAGCTACCATTGGAGCTATCCCTCAGAGGGACGGAAAAAATGATCGTGTGATTCAGGCTTAAGATATTTGCGAAAGATGGACGGATAGATGGGGAGATAAAGATGCGTGCGAATGCTGGAAGGAAAGTGATAGGTAGCATGTAGAGCATATCAAGGAATGAATGCCTGTCTAAAGAAGCGAAAATCACCGTGTACAAAAGTGTATTTCTTCCCACTTTGTTGTATGGTAGTGAAACAAGGGTATGTCAGGATAGACATAAGAGTAGACTAAACGCCGCACAGTGGGCTGAAATCGACAAAAGCGGGCAAAAAATGATTTTTTTTCACTTTTTATTTCGAATAAGGAAATGACATATAATGATTACACACAGTTTGAACCACAAAACCTTAAAACCATTTTAGCTCTAAGTGCTTTCTACAGCTTTCAGACATTTTTGAAGTTAAGTAAAAATCGCCACAAATTTCAGATCCCTTTTTTTCTCTAAAATTCTTTTTGCTCTTGAGGGAGTGTGCAGTCACATATAAGTTTTTTAAACACATTAAATGAAAGTATGCAGTTTATATTAGAATACGAGGGATGAGTTTTGTTAATTGTATATTTCTTGTTTAACTTTTTATGTAACATAAAAAAGCACTGTTTTTCACGTTTTTTCACATACAGTGAAGAAAATCTTTATGTTATCCCCATTCCTCCCCTAAAATTTTTATACCAAAATAAAGAGTGAAGTTTCTGCTATCGCCTGAGAAAAAATAATCCTGCTCCAACTTGCTTCTTTTCCAATAGAGACCACTTAACTATTAGAGGGAGAGTCCGCCGTCAGGCGCGGAGTTGAGATGTGGAAATTTCGGATTTGGTTGTAGCTTATGTCAACGAGAATAAAACTTAACAAACACTTATTTTTTTTTCACAATCGCCCACGGTGAAGTATATTTAATATTTATATCAAACTTTTTTCTAATGAGCACTTAACAACCACTGCCTAATATTTTCACTCTCTCGGGAAACCCAAATTGGCAACTACATATTCACATGTGTTTATTTTGGTTTGGGAACATTCATCAGCTCTCTACCCTTCAGCCCTTTGAAAAAAACGAAAGGAACACAGAGGACGCGGTCACTACCCGACCAACCGTAATAATCCTTTTTGTGCCCGCAAATCCCCACCTTAGTCAAAGGAAGGGTTCCCTTCAGCGTTGAAGTTCATTGCTCCTTGAACGACTGAGTGTCGGTTACTGTGATGTTAAACACTTTGCTGTTCATTTCAGAAATGCTGTTTATTGCTTTACCACACCGTCACATATGAAGGGGTTAAAACGCCAGGAATGGCCGTTTCTCTTCGACACGTTCATGTACGAGTTCCATGAAATCGCTGTAGTGGATTTTTCTGAATATGCACATTTCCCATTGGCTCAAAAGTTTGAGTCAAAGTTCATCTCTCTTTCACAATATTCCGGAGCACAGATATGTGAGAATGAAATGGTGCGAGAGGTAGAGGTAGGCCGAGAAAGTTGTGGTTAAATATGGTTGAGGAAATTCTTAGGAGGAATATTTGGAGTCTTAAAAACAGGAGGGCGTGTACGAAGCAGTGTATGGGAGTAAATGAGGCAAAAGAGGTTTGCAAGGATAGGTCAGTACGGAGGAAATTATTGAAGCAGATTTAGGTGTACAAATATGTATTTATGAATAAAACTTTGTGACTGTGCCTACCCCGGAAGGGATAGGCGTGATGGGTATGTATGTATGTAAATTTTGTAATTTGTCGAGTATATGATGGCTTGTTAGACGGTTTATCGTTTACACTCTTACTGTAGAATTGCGGCAAATAATCGTTCCACAAACTAATCCGTAGATGCCTCAAAATTTTCCACGCATTACGTTCATGTCCAGGAACTGCCAATCAGCCCAGTCTTGCCAATATTATCTAACGAATGATAGATAAAAAGTACTCTCGAGTCACACGCATGACGACGGCACGCCAATCAGCGTGTAGGAATTTTAAAGCGTTTGGTAGCTCAACCAATGCGCTATCGATGATGAAAATTTCGGAATACGATTTTCAGTATCTGAAATAATGCCCAATCAGGGACGACCGTCCCCTCTCCAGAAAGCCTCTTTTTAACTCCCACGGCTCACTAGATATTTCACTGGGGTAGGACAGCATTTACAACGTACGGAGCAGATGAGAAGTTAGATATAATCTTTCTTCTGGACCAAAGGGACCACTAAGAAAATCTGAAAACAGCTGAAATAGAGTTTCTGATTTTCTTTAAGGCAAACAATAAGGTAAGAAAATACACATATACTCTTTAAGTTCGCGTATGACGGCCGACGTTCAATTTGTATAGGGGATTAAAATCGCATCCGTAATATAAAAACCAAGCTAAGTATAGCTCAAAGTCTAATGTCAAACACAGATTCACAGTGTATTTCGAAACACACTCCCTTCGATTTCTGTCTTGTGTAATTATGGTTAGTTAAAGAACGTAATAATACCATTCCCTGATGAAAAGAGAAGCAACTAACCACATCAGCCACTCTTCATAACCACTTACTGAATCACTCATTTATCCATGGTAGTTTGTTTCAAGGTGTCCATCTCTCTTACATTTTGGTCGAGTGAGCTGAATAATCGGTTCAAGTTTCCTTCCCTGGTCACGCACAAGGTGCTTCTTCTGAGAACGAAAGTGAGGTTAGCATATTTGGAGCATCCAACGCGCTCATCGACGCGTGTCATGAACCGTCTTCGTTCCTCGTTCCTCCAGGTGCAATGACTATTATGGAGCGCTCTTTTGCGGTAGACCTTGGGCTTCAAAGTTATCTGCTCAATTGTTTCGCATAATACACATCCGTGGCCTCGGTTATAGAAGTATGGAAAATCGAGCTTCTCGCAAGTAAATATCGTCTTTGTCTTCATTACCTCCGTATACATGATACATGTCACAGCACAAATTCACCGTCGAAATAATGAGCAACAAAACAATACTATTATTTCATAAATAGAAAGAAACAATCAAGTGCATACATTTTTTATTTCAAACACTTCCAAAGTTTTTCCTTAAAAAAACACGCACCGCTTCGATTTCGCATTTTTTAATCTTTCGTAGGGAGATACCGAGTTTTCGATGGTAATTTATCTTTTAAGGAAGGAATTAATTTTTGTGTCGTCGTTAAAGCTTTCTAAGTCGAATTATCGAGGCATCCAAAGCTGGGTGAAGGGCGATGATTGTACATCAGCGTGCGATCCAATATTACTGTACCATTTGATTCAGTGCTCTGAATTGGACCTTAAAAAAAGCAAAGATTTAGAAAATAAAAAGTCACAACGATGTAGTGATGTCTCCATCTCGATGAAACGCTAAATTTGTTTTCGTTCTTTGGGTGTTGAACCGCTCGACCTAGTCAACGAGGGACCCATACGGGCGGATTGCTTTTCCTCCAGCTTTGAAAACAACCTTATCGCCTCGTAATGAACAAGGAGAACGTGTCGCAATGTACTCTCAATGGGTCTACGAAAGGGATCCGAGTGGATCGATGAAAGGCACGACCACCCTGTCGGAGTCTCGCTGTCGGGAGAACCACGGTTGTGTGAGTGAATAGCGAAATGGTCCTTGGTGGGAGGTCGGCAGAGCTCGAGCTTTTCAAATGAACGTATTCCGACTGGCGCCTTCCGTGAAGGCCCCATCCTCAAACAGAGGTGAAGTCCACTAACAATAAGTATTAAAAATTAGTCAGCCGTATTTCGCTCGAAAACTGATATCAAAGCCATTTGTTCCCACTTTTCTACGCCCCTAATTTCTTAACTACATGCGTCGAAAGATGACGTTTTTTAAAGGTTCCAAAATATTCCGAAACGACATCGCCCCACGTCTCCGAGAGAATGAACTGGCTTCTGTGACGTCAGCCGCAGCCTCATGCCTATCCTAATCCCGGGAGATGTATGGTTTACGTACATTCGGAAACTTAAAAAAAAAACAGGAATATTGTGGTAATTTACTCTCTATACAAACGATATTAATCCATCATAATGCAATGCAAGGCAAAGCGAGCCCAGCCATGTTGTGATGAGTAAAAATATGGCAACACGTTGTCAATATTTCCCATCTTCGCCGAGGATGACAGATAAAACAAGTGGTTTCCAGAGTCCTCTACTTTGTGCCAACTACACTACAAAGTTGAGTCGCCGCATACACTTCCACCATGGGGATACAGGCATATTGCATTTTCTGGCTAATATCCCCCAATGCCCCATGGGGTGAACGGGGTGGAGGTGTACTTGATACGAGATTTAAAGAGGATGGGAGATACCCAAATCCATAGAAACTACAGAGCGGGTCATTTACCTCACTGGGAAGTACCACCGAATTTCCTCTCGGCAACAAAAGCGTTGTCGACAAAAATGCGTTCATATTTATCCGTGAAAGTCAATGTTTGTTCATTTGTAAGTTTCAGTGTCATTTACTAACGGCTGAAACGATTACCTTCAAATTCTGGACTCATGTATATGATATCACTGGGACGAATTTCGGTGAATTAAGAAGGGCCTCAGCGCCCCAAAGGCCCTTTGGGTGTTGCACAGTTCAGTATGGTAGAATTTTGGATATTCCTTTTAATATAGACGGTATAAACTTTGAAGCCACTGAAAAGCCCTCGAGCTCGGAAGTAAGGGTGGGGTCCTGATAGATCCAGGGGCGCTAACCCGTTCATTTCTATTTTGACTCAGAACGGAAGAAATTGCAGCATTTATCAAGCAATTTTTCATGATGGCTCACGACAGCGCTGAGGATGACAGGATGGTGCATAGTAAACACGCCCATACGGCGGCTTGCAAGGTAGTATGTAGATGTAGACAAGGTTTGATGAAGCTCGTATTCTTCCAGACTATTTCCTCTTTCTCTATTTTCTTTATCTTCTGGACTTGCTCCTAGACTAATGGTCACATGATTTCCACGCATGGAACTATATTCGCGGCATTTTATAGCGTTTCCCACAAGATACTGCACTGTATTGGCACCCATTGTATCAGCTGAAGACTCTCCATCTCTACTGTCCGACAAAAGCACATTAGATGCAGGGCAACACCATCCCACTGTATTAAGATTTTGTACCTTACGTTGCATTCACAAAAATTCCACGGGATACTTGGGGTCTGGAATGAACTGAGTTGTCCCGATTATTTTCAATGCTTTACTAGCTTGGAGTGATGTGATGACGCCTGTCAGCAGAACAAACATTACCCCCCATCGCCCAACAAACCTCTCTTCCGTTCTTCCACCCCCTTACCTTCCGAGCTCACTTTTAAATTCTCGCACCCTTAAACACAAATAGTTTCTCAATTATTCTGTCATTTCTTTTCTATCACTTTGTTAACTTCCAGCCCCAAGAAAGATTGTTGCTACGTAATAACATTATTTTTTCCCTCGGGTAATTGGCTCCCCCCTTTGGAACACAAATTGTCTCTGTCAAATTCTATCACTATTTATTTTAATTTTCAACTTCTCTACATATCCCCACTGTCCCCACCCCCTTTCCCTCAATACACCCTCTTCTCAATTTCCCTCTTCCTTCCATATTTCATAATAATCAAATTCCCTCCTCCACAACATATTTGGTGTAGGAGCAAGTTACAAGTAGATTGAACCGTACATCAAAACCCAGGTCGTCATAATTGATGTTTTTTTAATTTTTCAAATATATAGGCAGTCCCTGCCACAAGTTTCGCTTCCTAGAATTACGGCGAAACGTGGATCACTAAACCTCATACGCATCACACCGAGTCGAAGGATATGTCTATGCACTCATTATAATGGTTTTATCGACTTATTAAAAAAAAAAGAAATGCAGCGTAAAGCCCCATCGTTAAAACATGATGGGGAAAACAGTGAACTGAAAGGTGGAAACATCAAAACAGCAAATAAAGAGGACCCAGGCGACAGCTAAATGGATTTTTGGTATTATAATTCATCAGGCGTTGGACTGGGACGACGGTGAGCGCAAAGACGAAAAACGGGGACTACCTGATAGCGCAGAAGTAGTTTTTCTCGCATACTCTCAAAAGACTTCTTAATAGAGAGTAAAAGTTGGTTAACAGCAAACTTATAGTTCATCGTTTTGCATAAGACAAGCAATGCACTAAATACGGATCAAAAAGATTGTAACGCCGAGGTATCCATATTTTGTTCAATAGCCTTACTATTGAGTACTGGAAAAACAGACCAGAAAAGATTAGAAGCTATGGAAACCTGGTTCTGAAGGACGATACTGAAGCTAAAATGGGCAGACAAAATAAGAAATGACCAAGTTCACAGAAGAGTAGAGGAGGAAAGGACCATATGGAACACTTTACAGAAAAGAAGAACCAGGCAGGTTGGATACACCCTGAAGCACGATGGGTAGGTTAAGAAATAAATTGAAGGAAAAATAGAGGGGACAGTCGCCAGAGAAAGGCCCAGGAATAATTAGAGACCAAATTATGAGAAAAGTACTTATGACGAACTACCAGGGAGTAATGGAACTAGCATTAGATGGGCGGATGGAAAGCCGCTGTCAACCAATCTTAGGAATGAACGACCAACGATGATGAACCTTATCAATAGTTAATCAATGATAAGTAAGGGAACTAAATTCAAGCATCCGGAAAACACCACATTGGCAGGTATTTATATTATAAATAAAGACATAAGTCATTTAAACACACTAGTGGATAGTACGGGAGAGTACGAGAAAGAAGCTATTTTACACTTGTCAGGCCCCATTTAGAATATGCCGCTAGTATATGGGATCCGTAGGAGGAAGGTACGATGAAAGAATTAGAGCGCGTGCAAAGGAGATCTGCTAGGTGTGTTAAAGGCCGTTATGATAATTGTATAAGTGTTACGAGCTTAATAGAAGAACTAGGATGGGAATTATTATCAGAACGCAGGTTAAAATTTAGGTTAAACCTTTTAAGTAAATTCGAAACAGAGTTGTTCACATATGACGTTAGATATATATTGAGATCCCCTGCGTATTATGCTAGGTTTGATCATATTAACAAGATTAGAGAGATAGATTGTCGTACCGATAGATTTAGACGTCGGCGTTGGAGAAGATGGAGCATCTTACCCGCACGGAAACCCGAGAAAAGTTCACGGCAGTTATTCGCCTGGAGAAAGTTAAATCCTACATGTGAATTATATGATGATAGAGGGTGGAAATTCCTATGTCCTCTCTTGAAGCTTTCATGGTTTTTGCTGGTTATATGTATTTCTTGTGTTTTTTAAATTATTACAAACCTTAGGTAAATTGCGTACATGTCATTAACGTCACTATAAAGGACAGAGTTTCTTGCCGCTAGTACATGGGATCCGTACGAGGAAGGTATGATAAAAGAATTAGAGCGCGTGCAAAGGAGATCCGCTAGGTTTGTTTAAGGCCGTTATGATAAATGTATAAGTGTTACGAGCTTAATAGAAGAACCTGGATGGGAATTATTATCAGAACGCAGGTTAAAATATAGGTTAAACCTTTTAATTAAATTCGAAACCGATTTGTTCACAGATGACGTTAGATATATATTGAGAACCCCTGCGTATTATGCTAGGTTTGATCATATTAACAAAATTAGAGAGATAGATTGTCGTACCGATAGATTTAAAATGTCATTTTTCCCGCGTACCATAAGAGAGAACAATAGGAAGCGTAGCAAAAGGATAGGTAGGTGAAATATAGTTAGAGTAGTCTGTAGTGCATGATGCATGCAATAACAACCGATAATCCCTTCCTTATTATGTAGATACTAACCATCTAGCTCCGTGTGACCCTTTTTTCTAGCATGTCTCTCTTAAATATCCTAGTCGCACGTCAGTAGTGCATGTTTGGTGATCTTCACCCCCTGCCACACACCCTCGTGGTGGCTCGCAGGGTATTACGTAGATGTAGATGTACGCCTAATAAATTCAATTCTTAACTCGCTGAGCGATTTTTTTGAGATGGGTTTCCCCTTGTCTCTTCGGCACATCTGTCGCCATTTCGCTCTTATTTAAAGGTTTATCGGGGAAACAAACATTCGGAAACTTTTTACCTATTATTACTGCAAATTGGCGCACTGCACCCACCCATTTTTATTTCCAGGTGTTTAAGTTTGCCGTTTACTTCTGAGAAGACAACTGCTCCCAATGCAAGACTATAGAGATTTATCCGGCGATAACACGCTAAAACATGATTGTTCCCCTCCGTTCGCTGGGTGAAGAGGTTTCCTATCCATGCCGTGCATTTACTTTTTCTAAAGGACGGTGTGGATCTGTATTGTTCAAGCATCAGTCTAAATTTCGTAACCAGTTATCCTAGATTCCTCAAATTGGGCTAATTCCTGTAATATTTCTCATGAGCTCGCTCGTATCATTTCGCCATTAAAGAGTCGTTATCCAAATACTTCTAATAACCTTCTTTGCTGTCCCTAATGTCTACTTGCACTGAGCTACCAACAAATTTACAGAACGTCACTCAATCCGAGTGGGCACTCACTCTCGGTGGAGTAAGCACTCACACTCATATTGGGAGCGAATGTTGATTCGTATCATAGAAACGCACTCACTTTCGGCTCATTTGAGTAATAGTAACGAATCTAGTAACTAGTATTTATGAACGTTACTCCAGTTCCATTGACATATTTATGTGAAACAAATGACGAACGATTTAATTTAGCCGCGCAAGTAAATAATTTTTTGTAGTAAAAACAAGATTACGAAGCGAATTCATTAGGAAAAAATTCCAGATTTTCTAATTTATTCATTGAAAAAAACAGTTATACATTAAACCACACATTAAATACTAAATTTTCCTACACAGAAACTAGAATTGCAAGTAAGGAGATATAAATAGTGGCGAATTGCAATGCTTGTTTGATGCGGGCATCGTAAAACTTCTAATGGACAATCATTTATCAGGTTAATGTCAAACTCGAATTAATCTACATTATCTACTCGACTAGGAATATGTTACGGGATGAATTTTTAGAAATTGAAAAAATAATAGATGTAACCATGAATTGTGGGTTTCAATGCAATTTTGCTTTTCCTTTTCTTGATGCTTAGAAACAGAACCGGCCCGAAAAATATCAGGGCCCGATGAAAATTTGGCTCGCGGGGCCGTGAAACAAATGTAGTGCAACAATGTAAAATTTTTCATTTTGCGATACATGACGTTGCAAATTTGCGTGGTAATAATTGCTGGAAAATGATAAGCACTTAAATTATTTAACGAAATTCAGCATTTTAATCACAAAAAACTGCTACTTCGTTAATAAGTATAATTGCTTCTAGTACTTCTTAAATGCAATTTGGCATGCAACTACAAAAAAAGAATACAATAGGTGGTTTTATTGTTTTTCTGACAAGTTTATTGCAAATGCATTGATAATACCATCATAATTTTGTTTTTTGATACTTCTGATTCGATCAATTACAATGGCAAAGGATATGTAGCGATTGCTACGCTGAATAATACAACTGCGAAGTTTCTGGAGAGGAGCGTTTATTGCCACTTCGTAGTACAGACTGAGACTGGCAGCCGAGATGGCCTGCTTATAAATTAGCGGCGAACTCTCTCGAACCCGGCGCCGGAACTACCTCGAACATTCTAGATTCCTTCTGAAGAGAGGCAGAAAAAATTCCGTCCGCCGCCGGGAATCGAACGCGGGCCGTCCGATTGGCAATCCAACACCCATCCACCGGTCCAACTCCGTGTTGTGGCGGACAATGCGCCACAGATATAAATCGCTAACGCTAATTTACTAACCGCTAACGCTAATTTAATCGCTAATTTACTAACGCTAGATCAGAATGATAAGTTATTAGTTTCAATATTTAGAAATAGCTTTTTTTAGGTGCGGCGGTAATTTGTAAGGTTAATACAATTTGCTGAATCGTGACAAAATTGGATTCAATTCAATTATACGATATATAAACAAAATTGTATGCGGCGCGGGGCCTTGTGCGCTCCCAACGTCCACACCTCTCTCGGGGCCGCCAATCTTAGGAAGATATATTTTCCTTGAACTGGAGTAATTTCTCTCAAATTTCATCTCGATATTTTTGGCCGCCATTGAATAAGTGATGATGAACTCAGGCTGTTAGGTTAAGTAACATTTCCAAATTTTCATAGGATATATATATTGCAGGTTGATTACGACTGTCGTCGTTTTCCTGCACTCGGCTTCCATTTCTCTCTGTCATAGCACTCATCTTCTCTAATTCCTCTTGTTCCCATTGCTCTCTATATTCCCTGTTTCCAATTCACTCTTGGTCTTCCTCTTTTCAGTTTTTTCTGGAGGTCTCCATTCCAATATCTTAATGGGCCATCTGGTGTCAACCAATATATTAACATGGCCAAACCAGATTAGTTATTTCCTTTCTACCTCGTCGACTATATCCTTTTCCAATTCCATCATCTTCATTATTGTTTCATTCCTAACTTTATCCAGTCTACTCTTTCTGCAACTCCTTCTCATGAAATCTCTCTCAGTCGTCAATAACCTATTTCTGTTCCCATACCTCTGCTCCATATGTAATCACACTTTCTACAATTATTTTGTATATTCTTACTTTTGTTTTTCTGTTAATACTTTTATCCCATACAATAGTGTTTAGAGCTTTTATGATAGTTCTTCCCTTGGTAATTCTGTTGTCAATCTCTTGGTTACTACTTCCGCTTTTGTCCAATATCACTCCTAAGTACTTTGCTGTTGCTACTCCCTTTACGTTTTCGTTTTCTAGAGGTTGATCTGGTATTTCATCACTTCCAATCACCAAGTATTCTGTCTTGTGTTTGTTTATAGTGAGTCCATACTTCTCATACGCATCCTGAAGTTTCCTAACCATGTAGCTCAGGTCATCCGTGTCTTCTGAAATCACACTTTGGTCATCTGCAAAGTAGGTATAATGAATATAAAATATTTTCTCCCACTCGTAGTCCTAAACTGCTATATTTTCTTTGCCACCCTTGCAGGGCTCTGTCGAGATATATTTTAAAAAGTGTAGGAGATAAACCACATCCCTGTCTCAGACCTTTCGTCGTTTAGATTTCTTCCGTCAGTTGGCTAGCTATTTTTCATACGAATGATGTAAAATACGAAGCCAGTAACATTTCAATTCTCGAGGGATGCAGGACAAGTAGGTTATCTAAGGGTCCCTGAAAATTGGCGGGAGCATGATTGATTGACGGGTATGGGATAAGAAAGATAGGCGCACGCAGGCAGATAATTCATAGAATGTTGATTCACTTCCATTCTGGTGCTCCTCGATTACACATTGATATAAAGGAAGACCCGGCGATTACACATCGACACACAGATAGGCGCACGCATGCGGATAATTCATAGATAGTCCAGTCTGTAGGGAAATTTGAAGGTTTTTTCGTGATACAGGTTAAGAATAGTCAAAAGTTGTAGGAAAGGGAGAGTTATATATACCTATATATTTTTAAACTTCGAACTAGACGTTATAAACAAATTACAGGGGTTCAAAGTTGGCTAAAAACGGTTTTTTAATTCTACAAGCCAAGGTATTCACTTTAGGAAGAAATGTTTCAAATATTTTTTGTAGACAATTAAAAAACGCATAATTTGAGCTATGGTAAGTTTTTTTTCGATAATTATTTATTGCAAAAACTTTGAAAAACCCCCCAAAATGGCGTTTTTTTGCATATAAATTATTTATTGCAAAAATGACTTTTTAAATACTTTTTTGCTTTGTAATTAAGGCCCCCATTATGACAAAAAAAATAGGATTTATAAAGCCAATTTGGTTAATTTGTTGCTGAGTTATTCCATTTGTTTATTAAACACATGTCTAATGTTCAATGCTGTAACTTTTTATTGGACCAACATACAGGGTCGCATAAAGGCTCATTCTCTTCGTAAAGGTCCAAAATTTAATAATATTAAAGAAAAATCGAAAAAAAATTATTTTCAACCCCTCAAATAACGCTTACAAAAAAAGGGCGTTTTTGTTTTATAAATAAATGAATCTGGGGCCACCCCCATAAACTGTAGATAATGTTTTCTTCAAGATTTGAGTAGCTGAGGTCGAAACGAAGAATTAAAAAAAAAAGTTGTTTTTCGACCACTAGCAACCGAGATAAGAATTTTTTTTTTAAATCACTGCTCCGTTGTTTATAAAAATTAATAAATAAATCTGACGGCATTTGGACCTCAAAGACATATTTTCAATATCTATTGTCAGATTTACAAAATATTGACTTGTAAGTGTTAAAAAACATGAATGAAGTATAGCGAAGAAAAACAAGACCGGCCGGCCGCGGTGGTGGGGGCAGCGCGACGTGCTCTCCCGCGCGCGAGAGAAAACTGAGTTGGCTACTTCAAATCTGCTGCGCTCGGAAAAATATCTCGTATCTCGGAAAGTTCTGAACCAATTTCGATGTTTTTTTTTAAAATCTGAAATAGCTTCAAATATTATTAACAATGACATTGTTAGTTTGTCAAAAATATTAATACTTCCAGCTGAAATGCTATAAATGTAAAATTATTTAAAAAAACGCCCTTTTTTTGTAAGCGTTATTTGAGGGGGTGAAATTAATTTTTTTTTTCAATTTTTCTTTAATATTATTAAATTTTGGACCTTTACGAAGAGAATGAGCCTTTATGCGACCCTGTATGTTGGTCCAATAAAAAGTTACAGCATTAAACATTAGACATGTTTTTAATAAACAAATGGAATAACTCAGCAACAAATTAACCAAATTGGCTTTATAAATCCTATTTTTTTGTCATAATGGGGGCCTTAATTACAAAGCAAAAAAGTATTTAAAAAGTCATTTTTGCAATAAATAATTTATATGCAAAAAAACGCCATTTTGGGGGGTTTTTCAAAGTTTTTGCAATAAATAATTATCGAAAAAAAACTTACCATAGCTCAAATTATGCGTTTTTTAATTGTCTACAAAAAACATTTGAAACATTTCTTGCTAAAGTGAATACCTTGGCTTGTAGAATTAAAAAACCGTTTTTAGCCAACTTTGAAGCCCTGTAATTTGTTTATAACGTCTAGTTCGAAGTTTAAAAATATATAGGTATATATAACTCTCCCTTTCCTACAACTTTTGCCTATTCTTAACCTGTATCACGACAACGTCATAAATGACCCTTTTTTCTCTCCAGACTGGACTAAGAATGTTGACAAACACGTAATACATAATGTTAAATGAATCGCCAATCGGCATAATGCATTATACAGGTATGGTGTTGAGAATAAATATAAAGTGCATGAAATAGATTCACATAATGTGTGACATATAACACACAATGTGTGACATATATAACACATAATGTGCGACATAAGATTCACGCGCGGGCATTCAGCCCCCATACAGTCATACCAAATTTAAAAATGCCCCCAAAAATATCACTCCGTAGATCTGCCCCTGGTATACTGGACTATTATTCAGTGCGATAGTGTCGATCAGAGGGCAGCACAATATTGGGGTGCCTCATGAAATTTAGGTAACCATGTCGTATGCGGTCTACAACAGTAAAAAATATGTTGAGTACAAAATAATTATCTGCATCTACTTAATAACCTGCATTTGGCAGGAGGTGACTTATCACCAACATGAACTACAGTGAAAAACGATTGCGGGAAAAAACGACATTACACACCTTTCTGTTCTACAAGCTACTACCGTTATTTAATTCTCAAGATCTGATCACCCGTAGTATGTTGGAATTCGTAGGATATTGAAAACTTCTTCCGAAAATAAATCACTTTTAGATTTACACAAAATATTGAGGCTAATTCTCAATCGACGGTCTGAAAGCGATTCCCATCAAAGTTGTTGCAAAAGGTAACACTAACGAGACTATCATAACGGCCTTCCACATATCTTGCTGATCTTCTCTGCCCGCGTTCTAACTCTGTTTTTATTATACTTTAACTAATTAAATAATGTTAGCCACACAACCTTTTGAACAGATATTTTACATCCATAAAAAAGTTTTATGACCTCAATATTAAAAAAAAACTTATCTGAAAAACAAATAGCTTCTCGGAAACGCTTCAAAAACATCTTAATTTTTCTTTTGTTTTTTTTTTTTAAATCTCGACCATCCATCTGTCAAATGTGTCGGGACCAAATAACCACGAGTTTCCTCGCCTTTTCTTCACGACTTTCAATTTTAACAATGCCCATAAGCTTTCCATTGGTTGCATGCTTGAACCTTTCACCAGCAGGCGAGTCGGTAGAGGTAGTCAACCTTACGCGATTTACATTCGCTCCAGTTCGCTACTCACTTCTCAAGATAACAGCGAAGTTCATTTTCGTTTGCTGCAAAACCAGCGCACTATGGGGAAGTGCACTTCAAAACAGACCGAGGACAGAGTCGATGTGCGCAAAACAATACAAAATTTAGATAATCGCGTCAGTTATTGTCCTTGACGTGATAATTTTCACTATGATTTTGCTACTAAGAGAAAAAATCTTACGTTTTGAAATAAAGTTAGAACGAATACAATAACCTTAAACAAAACATTCTGCTGCGCTTATTCTGAACTATTGTGAAAACAAAAATCGTCGCCATCAAGATAGTTCTACAAGGCATTATATGCAGCGACAGTCTCTCTAACTTGTCTACTCTGACTCTCTGAGCGCATTCCAGTCAATTCATGCCTTTTCCCAAAACCATTTTAGGAAACATAAGCCTCCCATCTTTTCCCATTTGGGAGGTTGAGCGAGATATCATTTCACATAAAACTCAATTAATTGGACGTCGTCATCAAGCAATACATCTTACCTTTCCGAAGATACCAAAATATTAGCAAATTACCACAATACTTTTCGTTCGAGATCTTTGCTTAAAAATACGAGTCATTTTCTACGGAAAATGGTACAGATATGCACTTCCGAGAGATGTTATTTTAAAAAATGAGGGCTTCATCACGCATAGATCTTCGCAGAAATTTAACGGTGAATAGTTTGTATATAATCTAAACTATTGAAAAAAGTAGACTAATAGCTCACCGAATTACTTTTTACAGAATCGCAAAAAATCTGCAGTTTCAAAGGCATTTCCATCGTGTGAGTAAAAATGAGCCAAGTTAAATACTTATATAGATACATTATATAATTTACTGCAAATTAAAAGCAGCATATGATAAGAATGGCTGAATATAAAATTGTTAATCTTCTATTATAACTCACCCAATGACTTTTAATATAAATTTATATTTTAATATAAAATATAAAAAAAAATTATATTTTAATATATAAATTTAAATTTATATTTAATATTTACAATGAAACATTTCGTTTGAGGAATTATTATGAGCGTACACCGTGAAGCAAACACGCAAATTAACAGCCCCGAATGTGTATATTTTGTTGTTCCGAGTACCGGGTACCGAGATGTTGACTCTTAAGAATAAATTTTTCCTTCAGTAATATCACAACTATTTACTTCATGCTTTTGGATTAAAACAAACATTTACTTCCTGCATCTTAAGACTGCTTTAACTTCAAAATAAAATATGGATGTAGTCACCATGGTGGTAAGAGAAAATTTCTCACATACTACCTTAACGCTTATCTGATTTTTTATATCCCACTGCCTCATTTTCAAGCCTAAATATTCGCTTGGGATGAGCCCAGGAAGCGCAGGTAAGTAATTTTCCAACGCGATGAAATGATAAAAAGTGAGGAGGGTCTCTATTGCTTGAGGGAGCAATTTCCACGGCGATGACCAACAAAGAGGAGATCGCGTGAGCGGGAGGCAAGGACTGACCTCTCTCGAGCGGGTGAGGGGAGGGAGTGAAGGGAGGGACGAATAGAAGGGGGTGGGGGAAAGTATAGGGTGGACGGGGGTGGTCGAAGCCGCCTTGATGGAATTCGAAGTGTACCGGTGGGAAAAAAGTCTTCTCTTTGTGACGAGTTCCTCCTTTCTTCTTTTTTCCTCTTCCAGCCACAACCCTTCCCTCACCAAGTGAAGGATATCGATGGCCGATAAGAGTCTTGAATCATTGAAAGTTAAAAGGACCCAACATCCGACACCGAAGGGGTAAAGAGCTGTAAGAAGGTGGAACTGTCTTACGCTAAACTCGATATCGAAAATTCTGGAACGATACGTCAAAGTCTTATCAAGTCAATACTCATATGATATTTAAATTTAAACTTCACCCCACACAATATAAAAATATTGCTTGAAAGCGACAACACTATTCTGCAACTCGTAGTTCTTTTTCAAAAAATCAGAAGTTGAGCTACTACAGAACTTTGCGCATAATTTTACGTCACCACTCCGCAGATTTTGAAAGTATTTTATTATCACTTAAAGTCTTGGGTTCTACAACAGCTAATTCAAATAAACTTTCGTAAGAATTGCATGTTAAGTCCATTTTTATCGCTCGAAGTTTTTTCTTTCGCTTGCTAAACTAAAATGGAAACAATGATAGTAAGAACTCGAGAGACATGCCGGAAGAAGGGAAATTGAAGTAAATTTCTTAATTTTATCACAATCAAAATTACTTAATTTATCATCAGATTTTGCTTCCGACTCGATATTGCATTAACTTAAACAAAATACTCCACAAGGTCCATAAATTTAGCATTGTTGCCATACCGTATATTGTCGTACCCCGTGCCATTGTTGAAGAATGTATAAGAGAAAACACATAAAAAGGATCAATGGATAATTACCAGTAGACTGTCATTTCTTTGACCACAATAAATTAGAAAAAAATGGTTACAAGAAATTTCAAATTATACCAAAAAGAAAGGAAATCCAAAGGTGACGATCCATACGAAGAAATTTCTCATTTCTTCCTTGTTTATTTACTTTTCATCCACTCCTTCCTTTATTTACATGGGACGATCGTTACATTTGAGTGACAGCATGAGTGGTGGCGGAACGAGCTAAGCAAAGGCAGTCAAGGGGGCATGGCTTCCTAGTTTTACTTTATTGATTTCATTTCCTTTTAAATATTTACTCTTGCATGTAAAAAAAATGAAAATAGTAAATCTCATAATTATTTTCAACAGAGAACCTTCCCACTATATGCTCGATAAATCCTGTTTTCTCTAATGCAGCGCCGGGTTGAAGTTATTAGGCAGAGGTCTACGCCTTCTTTGTGCTCAACCCTACGGGAGACAGACACCCTCCACTCTCTCCCTTCCGCATTCCAAGTACAGTTTTACTATGTACATACAGCCAGAGTTACCATCCATCCTCCTACCTTTCAGGAGAAGGAAACGCCCGAGCCGTTGCGTATTCGCCGGAAGACGAAGCATAAAGATGTTTGAAAACTGGCAATAGATGCTTTCGGCTAACCTGTTTCCATTCATGGATAGGCTTCGGCAGTTTTTGAAAGTTCGTTCACGGTCAAGGTCTTTGACGTATGAATGAAAGCTCTCCTCAGTTTGTTAGTGAATCCAATAGTCGCCACGGCGAAAAAAGTCTGATGAAAGCTTTAGGGGCCGAGTGAGAAGGTGGGGGCGTAGTAGCCCAGTCATAAAGGGAGAGAGCCATAACTGCTGCTGTCCAGGGCGAGACTAAAAAGTGAAAGGTATTTGATAACGTTTTAAGGGTTGGTAGGGGGATGGGGTGGTGACAAGGTTCAGCCATTGGCTCTTGGACACGCTACTCCCGTTATGCACTTCCTACGCCCTTCCAGTTTTTGAGCTGTCATCGGACGTTATTTCCTGTGGCGACTGTAATCGATGGAATTACATTAAAAATGTATTAAAATGACGACAATAAAACGCAAAAACCAGGGCCGTGGGTTTATTGTTTTAATTATTTAGTGGCATTGAATATCTTTAACGATACCAAATACTTTTCAAGGCCCTTCAAACTATACTTTCTGGTAAAATTAAAAACTTGCTATTTAGGGTGATAGTTGACCAGTTTATTCAAGTATTAATTGTCTCAAACAATCAAAAGCAGCACACTATCTATCTAATTTATTCGATTAAATACAAATAAATATCAGAACCATAATAAAGGAATTAAAGACGAATGAAATAAAAATAAAAAGTAACACAACAAAAAAATCAACTCAGAGGGGTTATACAATGTGAGTGAAAAACTCAGTGGAGCTTCAGATATTCGATGAGTGAGTCGGATGGAGAGGTACATTCCTTCTAATAGAAAAGCGTATCTTAAGGGCAATGAGTCGAAGTCAAAATGCGGCAAAGGCGATGCGGTGGGGACAATGAGTAACAGGGGAGATGCGGGAAAATAGCGAACGTAGAGAACGCGGACTTCCGGTACATGTAAGAGATTAGAAAGTTTCGAGAGGAGCGAGTAGGTATACGAATCGGAAAGAGATAAAAATCGCAGATAAGAATTCTCCAATTGACGATATTATTTAAGAACCGTACGCAAATGCATGGCGGAGAGACGGACAACGAATTCCTAAAGAGGGCAAAACTACTTCACGACATTTATTTTATTTAGTAGTTCACACCAAAGCCGCCGCTAGGCCATTTAAATAGGGCATATAGAAATTAATCAATTAATTCAAGCAAATTTTACACAAGAAAAGGAGGCGGCATTAAAAACAACTAAGAAATATGACAGTAAGCTATTCACGGGATAGTAGTACAAGCTAGCGTTATGGTGAGAAAGTGAAGACATTGGTGGGTGAGAAGAGGCCACGAGAAGGATACTTGCTTAATTAAGAGAGACTTCAAAAGGGATCATTTGGAAATGGATAGGCGGAGCTATAGTGAGTGAAGATAAGTCTAGTTTTCAGTGGAATGAGTTCGGAGATGAGACACGCACTGAGAAGCGTATGAGGAATTCAGGGAACCGGGAGGAGCCATTAAATATACGGTGAATGAACACAAAGTTCGAAATCCATCCGCGGAGTGTGGGATAAAAAAGACGATGAGATGACGGCATTTCATCAAGTAGTGTGAGTGGAACTGCGGCGACGGACACTGGCTGACAAGCACTTTACGGCCGATCGGACATTTTTAGCAAAGTTGGGCAGTACACACTATAGGCGAATAGTATTCCTATAAGGAAAGGGCGCATCCTAGGAACACTTCTCTCGAGGTAATAGGATGTGATTTTGGGTAGGCGGTAGAATATAACAACAATGGACATAGCGTTTGTTGATACGAGTCTAGTTGACTCTAGAAACAGCATTTTCTGATCAAAGGTTACACCTAGGACAGTATGCGAATCGGCTGAAGGAATAGGCTGATTGGAAAAACTAAATGCGGAAGATAAAGGGAAACTGTTCAAGTTGAAATACATATCCGCTGATTTCTGCATATGGATTCACTCATAAATGCCAGTTAGAAGAACAGTCATCCACGGATTGCCATGCGGATTGGAGAGCATCAGGGACACACGTGCTGTTATTTCGTTCGAATTAGTTACAGTCGTCCGCATTTAGAAGAATGCTGCAGCTCGTGGTAATCCATATCTACATATTACCCAGCAAACTACGGGCGTGTGGCAAGAAGAGGCTGGTTAAGACCTTGATATAGAGCGTAGTGTTTGTTGCATGGGACATAAACGTGAACCCTCAGAAAAGAGGACGTGAATAGGCTGCACGCGTTTGAGATGCAGGTGACGAGAAGAAGGGAGACGGATAGGAAGACGAACGAGGATTTCTAAATATGGTGGACGAGGAAAGGAAACTTCGGAGTGAAATCCAGGATAGGCAGGGTAGGTGGCAGGAGGAAGTAGTAAGGGTATAGTATGCTACCAAGGATACAGAAACTAACTGTATTAATGTATATTTCAAATACGCAAACGAGATGCAAAAGTCCTGTAGGGATCATTGGAAACCTGATGTTAGTTCTACGTGGAAGATTAAGTATCCGGCATCATCTACATCTACATAATACCTTGTGAGCCGCCGCATTGGCGTGTGGCAGGGGGTGTTAGGTCACCAGCTGTATAAAGATGTAAGGTTTTGGGAGGTGAAAGGGTGACATGTATTATGGGAGTGTATTTAGTGGAGCTCAGTTTTTATTGTGGTTGCTTAATGTGCGCAGAAAGAACGAGTATTTGTACCAATCTGTTCGGCAATGTATCTCTCTTATTTTATCGCTTCTGTCTGACCTAGAGATGTAGCAAGGCGTCATGATAATATTCTCCGTGTCGCTCTCAAACACTCCAGTTCTGAATTTCTCAAGCAACCTAAGCCTAGCGTGTAGCCTCAGAGTCACTAGGGGCACCCACCTTAATCCCTCTAAAAGTTGTGAGATGTCGTAAATGAAAACACGCTGTTTACGGGATGCCATAAACCACGGAAGTCGAAAAAAGTCCGATGATCTCTCAAAAAGATAAAGAGCGTAAGAAGTGCCTCGCTTGTACTAGGACCAATAGCTGAATCCCGTCACCACCCCATCCTTCTATCGACCCTGACAACATTGTCACATGCCTTTCACAATTTACTCTCGCTCTCGACAGTATCCGAAGCGATGCGTCTCCCCCTCAATGGCAGGGCAGCTACCCCACACCCCCTCCGCCTCACTCAGCCATTCTAGCAGTCAACCGACTTCTTCCACCGTAGTCACTGTAAGAACGTTCTAGGAATTCACGGCCTGAGGAAAAGACATTTCTGCCAATCACCATGGGGGGGTTGGGGGGGGGGGGCACGTAATGAGAATAAGATGAATCCCAGCGATGCCGAAGTTCTGTTAGAAAAAAATATTAAACTGTTCCATAAGCATGAATTTTTGATTGAAGGTAAGCGATGACAGCAAAAGGCAATGAAATAATTTACGAAAAGATTTAGAAGTTCTCCTAAATACCGTGCAAGCCACCACTAGGGTGTGTGGCACGGGGTGATTCCACAGCATGCGTGCAGCACTCATCCTAGTTCAAATAAAAACCTCGCACGTTCTTCCGGGCGTTTGTTTATTTATTTATTACATTGATAAGGCAATTAGACATTTTCTGGTGGCAATTTAACATTATTTTAGAGGGAAAACATAATTTAAAAAGTTTAAAAAAATACGCATACCTACATAAAATATAGAACACTCCGTCGTCATTTACGTGTAATATTAAAAAAAATATTTACATTACTTGGTAATGTGTTAGCGAGTTTTTCTGGCAATTGATTCCATTCAAAGACCCCGCGTAGTGAAGTTCGTAGTACGTAGATCTCGTTTTAAAACTTCCTTCTCGTTTCCGATATCGATTAGCATTATTTTTGCCAATGCTTGATTCTAATTCCAAGCGGAGTTTTCCCTACTGAGGCAGACCAGCATGGCACAATGCCGATTCGAGGATATCTAGCTTTAAATCGTCGGCACCAAAGGCGACGGTACATTCTGCGCATGCTAAACCCAGGGTCACTGGTTCGAGTCCCGCTCAAGTGGATTTTAAACCAATTAGGACATGGGTATTTGTATTAGTCCTCTGCCTGTTGAAACACCGGATATAAGTGGCCAGCGGAGCTTTTTTTGGGGTCGAGGGATATAAAAAAATTGATTGCAATACATAATATTTCGAAGAATCACCTTTAACACGGTACGATTTTAAGTGTGAGTTTGATTTCCATAACTGGAGTACCAAAAATTCACGTTTATGGGTCTTTATTCTCTAAGAACCTAGAGTCAGGGGCACCCGCTCCCTGCGTAGCTAGTAGATTATAGAGCATGTTGGTGATAACTCACCCCCTGCCAAACACCCCTATGGTGACTTTCAGGGAAATACGGAGATGTAGGAAACCACCTGCGCAGAGAAGGAATATGCATCTTTACTCTGTGCCAACTGGCCCTGCCCTACGCTTGGGGCCATTTGGGGGTCACACGAGATACATTCGCCTTATACGACCCCAAACGTAGCCACCGAAAGACACTTTCTGTCTTTCGGTGGCGGCACTTACTTTCAGAATTTAGAAAAGTTATGTTCGCCACCTATAAAAATGATCGCTGTTGAGTGAGAATTGACGTGCTATGGTTTTGTTGCTCTAAGGCCCCTAAATACATCATGACTAAATATGCGAAAGGCACCTTTACTTCATAAAATTCAGACAGTCGAAAGACACTTTCTGTCTTCGGCAGAGAAGGCGGACACATTCGAAGTTTCGCGGGCGGATGGGGGTGGAGGGTGGGGGGGGGGGGGTTGATGGGGAGGGTGAGGAGGAAAGAACACACAGCAAAGCCTATGGCGCGTCTGCTCCGGAACACGTGACCACAAAGCGCGAGTGGGAGGGAGGGGGGAGAGAGAGAGAGAGAATATATTCAGTGCAGCGGGTGAAATTTTCCAGCCAGGACGGACAGATCAACGGAGCTCCCTTCCTATTATTTTTTTGTGCCCGTTCAATTTCTCCCCCACACTCCCATTCCCTTTCCGTTCAATTTCTCACAGAGGCTCGGAAGAACCACTACCACTCTTACGGAAGACGAACTCGACCACGAAGGTCAAAACAAAGAGAGCGCGCGAGAGGGGCAAGCAGCATGATAGATGTGCGCGCGGAAGTGGACAGGGCTCCGAAGTTCGGCAGAGGAGAAATCCGATTTCTTTGAAGGTGGAAAAATAAGGTTGAAAAGGACGACAGTTATCCCTATCGCGGAAGCGCCGCGACAAATTGTCTCCGAGTGAACATGTTAAATATTTGGAGCCTTACGGAGGAATCACGGTGAAGGTAAGCAGCTAGCATAATCCCACACCCCTACCACCCCCACTCAAACATTTTCGTTAAACAACATTTTGTCGATTCAGATTGTGTTGCGAGTATTTCCGAAATGGTACTAACGTAACACTTGTGTGTCCCTAAATGTGGCTGAACCGAGTATTGCGATTCTTAGAGCGCACTTCGCCTTAAGTATCATAAGTTCGCTTAAGTAAATACACCAATTTATAAGGCGGAAAGCATATAATCATGAACGCGACAATATAAATGATGTTTAGTAAAAATTAACTTTAACACTCCACTGGTCAGTTCACAGGTCAAAAATTATTGCACCATTATGATACCAGGCATAGAAATCCGGATTTTACAATTAATTACTGACCTGTGAACTGACCAGTGGAGTGTAAAAGCTAATTTTATATCAACATGGAATTCCATAAAGTTGAACCGAGTTTTTTTTCATTTATTAATATAAATGATGCAAGAATTACACTTTAAAATTTTTGTCTCATTTAATGCATTGCTATGATTTGGGTGTACGACGTGGAATTCGAAATTTAAACGAAAATCATAAGTATATGTATAAGTACACGAGTTTTTTTACTCGCAATGATGCCTTAATATTGTTCAGCCACCATAAAAACAATATGAATCGTATTATTTGGCGTTAATGCAACGTCAGTACATGTAAAACCGAATTATTTCGAGATATAAGTCGAGTGGAAAAAGACTCCCGAATTAAAATGGCATTTAACTGTTATGCACGAAACATGATTTTTCGTTTACTTTTATCTATGCAAAGTATATACATGCATATCAGGGACTAGAATCGCTGCAACCACCCATTTCCCCAAACTGCTCCACTAGCATTAGCTTTGCAGCCTCAGTGGTCGCGGCGGGGTTGAGTCCTCGTCTGTTAAACAAAGAGTCCCGGGTCCGAGACCGGGCGTTATTCCACCACCTTGGTCGTTTGCGTTGATCCATTTCCGATATTTCATTTACGGCAGAAAATTTGGGGGTCCATGTTCGTTAGGCAGGTTACTTTCATTTTTAACCAATTAAAGAAGTACAGCATGTGCTGAGCAAGTTAATTTTCGCAGTGTCTCCGACTATCACATCGCTCACCTCTCTGGTCCTCAATCAACTCTCAGTCTCACTGTTTTAGGAGTATTTTATCAAATTTTAAAATCATCAAATCAAATATTCCATCTCGAAGTCCTTCTTCGATTCTCACGCTTTCATATTTTGGTCGGAAATCGATTCTGCGTACAAATTCGATCCCTTAGCGATTTTTTCCCGAAAATCAGATCTAGCAAAGCAAATTTCTTCCACCAAAAACATCGAAATATTTTGATCTCCCATTCAAACTTTTAGGAGCTACGACCGAAATGAATTTGAAATTAAAACATACAATTGTTGCTCCTTCTAGATTTAAAATAAAAAAAGATTAAAAATTAAGAGTAAAATCAGTAGGTATTACTTTCAAAATCAGTAAATATTTGTATTTTTAATATTTGTATTTCAAGTATTATTAATTACATTCTAACTACAATCACGACATGAAACCAGCTATTACTCACGTTTTCCGCGTACGATTAAAACAGCCAAGTACGTGAAATAAAAGAGAGAAAATCTCCAAAAGCCGTAAATAATGGGCACCCTTCGTCGACAAACACCAAATTTACTGAGTTGGTATGCTGGGAAGACCACAGCAGAGACCAACCACAGCCTCTCAACCAAGAATACCCCCCTGTGATGGTTTACGGGAATGTTACTTCCTCGCCAGGGACCAAACACAGACGCACACACACAACCAAATAGGATCCTTTGCAAGGGCTAATGGGACCTATTTGGTTGTGTGCGTGCGTCTGTGTTTGGTCCCTGGCGAGGAAGTAACATTCCCGTAAACCAAAACAGGGGGGTATTCTTGGTTGAGAGGCTGTGGTTGGTCTCTGCTGTGGTTTTCCCAGCATACCAACACAGTAAATTTGGTGTTTGTTGACGAAGGGTGCCAATTGTTAACGGCTTTTGGAGATTTTCTCTCTTTTATTTCATTGTCTAGCCGTAAGAAGCTCACCCCATCTTCGTGATGGCTTTCCAGCCAAGTACGTGCGTGCCCCTTCGGGAAAACTAACGGCAGGCTGGGAACTACTGTATATTACAGAGAGGTTTGGGGTCGAAACCTCCCCGCCAGACCCAAATTACATTATTTAACACGAATTTTACACCGCCGACTCACCGCTTCACAAGACCGCGTGATTCAAAAAACAAATGATCCCAAGGTGCTCCACCGAAAACTCATCCTCAAGCCCATCATAGGCTGCTTCCGAGCTCAAAAGAGTGGAGGAGAGCGAAGGAATGGAGTAACTATCAGCAACAACAAAATCAGGAAACATGATTTTTTTAATGCTCTCCCTTAAAAAGGAGGCCGATGCAATCAAAAACAACCGGTAAGAAAGTCCACTTATACGAGTATTAGTGCACATTATTTTTTTGCGGCTCCATTCATAAATATATATAGAGATATATCGTAATATGAAATATAGTAAAAAAATTTGTTCGGTTACTTTTTCTTCTCCTAACTCGCGAATATGAACGTGGCAACGTTCTTAACACAGTTGATACTAAACTTTATTCGTCAAAGTATCTAATATGCCGCATGCATTTGCTTCCAAGCAAGCAGTTTCGCGCTTTTGGGAAGAACTAGAGTGCATTAGGGCCGAAAACAAAATCTTATCGGCAAATTGCTACGTATAAATCTGCTTTATTTAAACTCATCATCGCAAGGAAGTAGGATGAAAAGTAACAGAATAACAACCGCTTTAAAATGGGCGATTTTATCTTTTAAGCGCAGAAAAGAGCAAATTTATTCGAATAAAAGTAAGTAAATTGCATCTTAAGCAACAAAAAACTTGAATAAAAAAAACGAAGAAGTAAACAGGTCTTCACGTGAAATGGCTTGTAATAAGGCTGGTTTCCCAGTTTTGAGGTAGAAGATATAACACATCGAGTATCTCGACTTTTTGTTACCAACACAAGTCATCTTAGTCTGTCATTGTATTCCTAAAGGTCCAGACAAAATGAGGAGAGATTCGGTCGACAAGGCAGCCTAAGTGTCGGCTTCTTATCCGGAAGACCCGGGATCGAAACCCCAGCGGAAGGGAAATGTTTTTCGGCGAAAGCCAGATTCCTGCTCGTTTGGAATGAGCGTCGGGCACTTGAGCGATTGAGTCCGTCGGGTGGACTTCGAACTGTGGATTTCTTTCCGCCTATCGATGATGAAGCTCTTCCCGATCTCCGCACCCTACCTCCTTTCCCATTACATCCTACCCTCAACTATCAGCCCTCCAATTCTAGACGGCGCAAATCGGTGGTCTTTGACTCACCAAGAGCAAACCAATCAACAAGTTAGAAGTGACGCAATGCCAAACATATTCGTGCAAATATAGGCAGATAACAAGTGGCTTAATGTTACTGTAATATAGTAACAATACTTGCGTGTCGGCATGATGTCGAGATGAAATGAAAAACTTTTTTATGTTCACTGAGGAATTCATTCACGAAGTGTTCTGACCTCAAGGTATCATTATCAGGTACATATTGATCGGAATACATAAATTACTAAGTGGACATTACGATGGATTTTAAGTATAAAATTCATTATGACGTTTCACCACATCTCGCCCGACATCGTCGAACATGATTGACGAGACGTGACTGAATGTTCCTTGGTGTATTAAGGAGGTTCGGGCTTGACTACGCTATTCGAGACAAATACTTAGATACACATTTTTATTTATTCAGTTCAAAATATCCTGCCTTCGCTATTGAAATGGGTAACCCATTGAAAACCAAAATTAATGTACAAAATATGCAGATTATTCCACGAATATATATTTCAATGGCCACAATTATCTAGACATAATAGCCGACTGCAGCACCATTTGCATGGAACTGCCGTGTTTTGACATCAATCACGGATGCATTTGGCTTATAACTTTAAAAATTACGACGTAAGGTACCAGTATTATAGTTTCATTCATTTTCTGGGAGGTTTTGCTGTTAATGAACATTTAATTAAAAAATTGAATGCGCTTTCTCTTTGTTCAAATTGATTTTTTTCTGCTGTTATCTGAACAATCTCAGAAGGATCCCATTTTAAAAGATTCACCTTCAAGAATGAATTACAGAAAAAATAGCCCGGACACCCTATTGTTTCTTCATCTTAATTTATTAAGCGTCCATCAAAGATGCTAGGTTTGAGTTTTCAGAAAAACTGGAATGAGTGGCCTCGAGGCCAGACCCACCTAAAATTTGTGTATACATACTTCTCTAGAATAACTAAGCTCTATCACTATCGCATGACATGTGAGGCATGATTTTATTATCTGCACAAACAAAAATCTTCTACTCCCATCAATTTAAAATGTTAACGATACTGATCTTTAGCAGTACGTTCATCCGGGTATGGCATGTTAGCACGTTAGCCAACGCAGAAGTCTTTTAGTTTCTGGGTTGGTCTCGCATTGTTCTCCCGTCTCCTTTCTGGTCACCGCCTAATGGCCTAATCACATGAGTTCGATCAAAGGTTTGGGTCTATTTTCTTCTAAAGAGTTTTCAATCAGTAATCAGGAAGGAAACCCAGGGCAATCCGCGAGGAGAAAACCGAACTAACAACAATATCATTCCCTCACTTCCTTGCGTTTCACATATATTCTTCCGGAGCCGATCTTAGCGGAGTTCCAAAGTTGTCTGCGTATACTTTCAGCGGCAATATTTTGTGTTCTATTGGCATTGGCTGTATTAATCACGGCGAACTATAAAGCCAGTAATGTGCCTTACACATTAAGGTAGCGGAAAAGCGCCATTTTACAGATAGAAACTATTTCCTCACATCGTTATTAGTAACGAGGAAAAGCAGAACAAGACTTTTATCAGTACGAACTATTACTACACAGGAAATCACAATCAAACGTTTGAAGAGGGACTTTGTGGCCGTCACTGGGAGAGGTGAACGAGAGCCGAGACCATTAGAGCGATTAGCGAAGGGCTGGGGAAGGGATGCAAACCTTCCGCGTCACACAGTGCAAACCTTTCGCGCGAGTAGATTCACGAACACATTCACCACTAAACCGTGTAAGCACCGAAAATTGCGCAAATGCATGAACGTGAGGCCATAGAATAACCCATGTTCGGAGCATTTGTCCATGCATCGTGTGAACGCGCCTTTAGATGGAAGCGTGCGAGGGAATGGAAAATATTTACGCGCTAGTTTTTTTAAAGCCAAAATCATCGACAGATGCAACACGGGACGAGAAGTTCAGACGTCGTTGCTGACATGTGCGGACGGAACGATGGGTAGACCCGCCGGAAGACGCCGGAGGTGGTTGCCTTTCCACACCATCATATCGCACCTCCAGCATCCGCAACCGATGGCTGAGGAGTGTTTTTATCTCAGGCTTCTAAAGTATATGTCGCCTCTTCCTGCGGAGAGCTGCAATCTTTTTTTGGAGCTGGTTTACACGATGAGGGCCTGAGAGCAGTGGAGGCACCGATGAGGAAGATGGGGAGGACATAACATCATCTAACTGCGGCCTGACAACCGAAACATCCACCACATTACTTCGTCTTGTTCTTTCCTTCCTTGCCCTTTGTTACCACCGCGGAACAGACGCGTTAGTGGTTACTGTTATGTTAGCGGCTAGTGAAGCTAGAAAACCCACCTTATATTGAGAATTTTAGGTGAGTAGCTCTTTTATATTCATTACCAGGAGATGATGAATCTACTTTATTTCACTATGTTTCTCGCTAGAAATAGGGATTAAAACTAATTTAAATAAGTAAGAAATGGAAGTGAACTGAAGGGCAACCCAAGATTAAATTCTAGTATCAGCAGTGAATTAAAGAAAAAGTGAATGCATGCTGATTTCAAGTGAGTTATCGATGGAACTCATCGGAAAATTGCTAAATCAGTACGCCGGCTTGTAAGTGCTAGGGCAAACAGAGGGGAACAAAGATGGCGCCCCACGTTACAGCTTCATTCATTAACCAACATACAGCAAGCGCCCTCTCCATCTATCTCAATGGCAGGCACCGACACCAAAATGTTGTAATCGACGCCAACAGTTTCGACGTAGTAAAGGGGACATCAGGAGTCCCGACAAGGAAGCGAGATCCACCCATTCTCATTCCTTACTTGTATGAGCGTCCCTAAATCCATAGTTGGCAGCAAAATTGAACAATGCGGTCACTTATTGATAAATTGCCAATAAGGAGGACTTAAGGTCTCTCTCATCGCGCCTTAACAGCGTTAACTCAAGGTGTCTTGAGAGGGAGGCTAGAAATTAATCTTAAATTGTATATACCTCAGTCCACAAATTATGATGAAAATCTAACCAACGCCTTTCATGTAAAGCAGAAGTTGGCAGCACGTACCGATTTAGCAACTTTCCGATGTGTTCCATCGATAACTCACTTGAAATCAGCATGCATTCACTTTTTCTTTAATTCACTGCTGATGATAGAAACATTATGAGGTCAGGTGAGGTCGAATAAAACCTCGGAATTAACATATCCCGAAACCTATTGCGGAGGAGACAAAGATGAAACATTTTCGGCAGAACGTAAAAAATCAAGGCTTTATCAAATGAATAGTAACAAAGCCATACGAAGGAAAAGTGAAAAAGAGAAGCTACTGCGCTCTCGTTAGGCCACACCTCGAAAGCGTCGCGAGCACTTGATACCAAGCACAGAAAGACTGAACACACGAAATAAACAAAATACGACTGAGAACCGTTAGTTTCGTTTAAAATGGCCACAATGGAATACGGAGGTTAACACAGCAGATGGAGAGAGCAGATGGGAGCCGCTGGAGACTACGATGATACAAGCTACGCAAAGATTATTCAGAAGTTTTAAATCAGTCACATTTTAGAATGACACACAGGATGATTCCAAAACCCTTCACAATCTACTGTAAAAACGGCTACGTGTATGTACGTATGTAGCGTAAAGCGTAGTGATTCAGATGAGCGCCAATAGACTGAGAGCGAGCTCTCATATACATTCTCCACTAACTGACACATGTCGCGGGTTTACATTTTTATACACTCACGCATCACAAGGGACACTGCTTAGCAACAACACCGCCTGCCTCACTAAAAATGTTGTATACAAAGATATACTTGGCATTAGAATACTATACATTTTTTCCAGAGCAACATCTTTTTTTCATTTAATATAAAAAACGACAAATCAATTTCAATTTCTTTATTTTATCTATTCGTTACTTTTTGGCTATTTTGCCAATATCTTAGTCTGTTTCTTCAGGATTTCCGACAACTTAGTCTCTCTCTAACTGATTTAAGAGACGATAAAGTTAGAGAAATCAGCTACTTCTCCCTTGTTAGACCCCACTTACAATGTATGTAGAATACGGTACCAGTGTTCTGGACCCACATGTGCAGAGAAGATCCGCAAGATACGTGAAAGGCCGTTATGATAGTCTCGTAAGTGTTACAGACCTCTGGAAAAAACTAGGATGGGAATCGCTTTCAGACCATCGCGACGCGTCGATTGAAAATAAGGCTCAATAGTTTAAGTATATTCAAAACCGATTCATTTTCAGAAGAAGTTTTCCATATCTTGTGATTTCGCTTAACATACTACGGTAGATCAGATTATGAGAATAAAATAAGGGAAGTAGGTTGTAGAACAGAAAGATTTAAAATATCATTTTTCCCGCGATCAATAACAGACCACAATGGCTGCGTTGAGACTTTGAAGTAGTTAATTGTGTGAAATTCACAGTGGAAAAATCATCCACCCGGTCTGGGAATCGAACCCAAATCCCTCGATTTCGCGCCGAGTGCTCTAACCAATTAAGCTATCCAGGAGTCCTCTTGCACTGTGAATCTCATGGAGGCTTTAAGGAGCAAGTTGTCCTCACAGGTAACGTGCATATGATGCCAGAGGTACCCGTATGCTAGAGGCCCTCTCAGTGCCTCTACCGTATGCGAGCGCTAAGCACCACAGTCCACGGGGTAAACCCAACTTTAACCCCAAAGCCCAACTTTAACCACAAAGGTGTTTACTTAGGACATTTTCAAGGAACCACGGGACTAGCTGCGCAGTTACTTCAACGGAGTCACCCGCTAGTGATCACACAGTTGTGTGAAATTCACAGTGGAAAAATCATTCACCTGGACTAGGAATCTAACCCAGATCCTTCGATTTCGCACCGAGTGCTCTAACCAATTAAGTTATTAATATTTTAAAAAACTTTGAAGTAGGTTAGTTGACAGGTAGTGTACCTGATTAATTCATATACCCCCTAATGCATGTTTCTAAATCTGCCGAGTAGTGCTAAAACCATGTTTTGCATGTTCCCTGCATGGCTCTTGTGTCGCGTTTACGTGGTTACATAATAGATTATTTTAGTAGTTTCTGTAGCATACCCATTATGTGGTGCATGATTTGTTGAAAGCAGATTTCTTCACTGTAGTTCATGTTGGTGATAAGTCACCCCCTGTAAACACCCTTGTGATGACTTGCAGGTTGATAAGTAGATGTAGATGAGGCGGAAAACTAAGAGAAATTCACAGCAACTGGTGCAAATATTTCTCATTTCCATAAACCACCATTAGTGACTATGTATCATAAAAACAGAGTGAGAGACAAAGACACACCAATGATTTAAGGCTCATTTTTGCTTCCCCCCTCTTCTCATCCCTTTTCATGGCTGGCATCCTATCCTCCCCCGCCACAACCCGAAGGCTCACACGAAGTAGGTAGACGTAGATGAGATAGGGCGGGTTATTGTATGCCATTTGCTCCCAAAGAGAGCTTGATGACGACGGTCTTTGACGACGGTTCAACCTAACCTTCCTTCTCATACGTGTAAATGTCTTTTCTCAACTTGCATTCCAAGTAATGACGGTCTTAGCTTTAAGAATCTAATTTATAAACATTTTTTCATGACCCACGCCCAAGTGAATCGACCTCATTCAAGATAATTTTTCCCACTCAGGCCTTTCGACTCCATAATCTTTAAAGATTAGCCTTGAGAGTTAATGGACCTATGTATGGTCTGTCTTACGCTGCCCTGCTGTCATCAAGCAGCCGAAGGAACAGTGCACATGGCCAGCCAAGATAAAATGCTAGAGTAAACGGAAACGAAGAGAACACATCATCTGACGTGGTCATCACTCCGTGCCGAAATGAAGCTCGTCCCACCGACTGCCTTTACATCTACATCTACATCTACGTCATACCCTGCAAGCCACCCAAAGGGTGTGTGGCAGGGGGTGCTTTCGCACCACGCATGCATGAATGATATGGTAGAACACCGACATTACATTAAAAACCCGCGTACCACACATGCAAAGCGCCAATTACAAATCTAATACCCAAGAAACATTGTATCTCCAATCGTTCTAACATGCAAGGGATACAAAGACTACTACTACAGATTCAAAATATCATGCATAAATAAGAACATCATTATTTACATCATGCATAAATAAGAAAGAGGAGAATATAATGAGAAAGATTAACTGCCTGCCTATTGTCAATACTCGAACTATTCATGACGACGATCACAGCTGTTATGGTCCCGAATGGTACGCGGAAAAAATGACATTTTATACCTATCGGTTCTACAATCTAGCTCTCTAATTTTATTGGCGCTATCTAATCTGCCGTAGTACGAAGGGGTTAATAGTATGTTTTTTACGTCGTCAGTAAAATGATTTTCCTGAAATTTATTTAGGAGGTTAAGCCTATAATTTAATCTACGCTGTGATAGCGATTCCCAACCTAATTCTTCTAACAGTCCAGACACACTAGCCAACTTATCGTAGCATCGTTTCACAAACCTAGCTCCTCTTCTCTGTACGCGATCTAATTCTGATATCAAGCCCGTTTCGTATGGATCCCATACACTAACAGCATATTCCAGATGAGGCCTAACGATTGAAAAATAACAACGTTCTTTCACTTTCTCATCACATTTTCCGAGTACTCTCTTGATAAAGCCTAGCTTCCTATATGCTTGACCGCATATTTCCCTAATATGTTTTCCCCAAGATAGGTCGTGACTAATTGTGACTCCTAAGTACTTAACAGACTCGGCGTGAATAATTTCTGTATTTTTAATTCTGTATGCCCTAAATGGCCAATTTTTCTTTTTCCAAAAGCTGACTGCTACGCACTTTTTTATGTTTAGTTCCATCTGCCACTTTTCGCACCAAGCATGAATAGCAAGTAGGTCGATTGTTAACGAGTCGCTATCTTCGGAATTGTTAATATCCCTATACACAACCGCGTCGTCTGCGAAGAGTCTAAGCTTACTTTTAACGACTTTACTAATATCATTAATGTACAAGAGAAATAAAAGTGGACCAATTACACTTCCCTGAGGAACACCCGATGTAACATAAAACTTATTGCCTTTACAAAAGGCGTCAGCGAGGGGACGTGTTAATGTTGGCAGATACGACAAGAAGGCGGCATATTATTATGCAGGCACCAGAAATGCTCACGCTAACCCTTTCAAGTTGAAACAAAAATCCTTTCATCGCAACTTCGAGGCGGTGAGATGAAAAACGTTTCTTGAAAAACAACGATGAGGCTGGAAAAATGTATCCAAAATAGCGATGCGTTATCTTAAGGGAAAACACTTTTATAAGTAAAATTCCAAGCATTTAGTAGACTATGCAATATATGTTACTTGTTTGTCAGAAGACATTACACATGCATAAAACTTATTGCCTTTTATTATACATCAAAGCTTAGCGTACAGGCTCAGTTCCCCGAACGTAAGACGGTGCCATAGAAGGTTCAAAGGGGTCGCTATCCTGCATGTATACGTCGAAGGGTTTAGAGGAAGATTCCAATGCTAGAAATCACAGAACACACAGGCAAACAACAAGTCGGCTTATTAACATAGGACAAATCACGGAGCAATAAACGCACAGAGAGGAGTGAGTCAGCAAAAATCCCCAGCCAGGGACGAGTTGAAGGGGTTCTAAGGGTGTAGGCAGAGCTCATGTCCCGTTATCACCCCTCGTGTCTCCCCTTGACTCAGATCGGAGGTCATCGAAGCCAGCTGGAGAGCTACAAGGAGAGGAAATTTGGCCTTTCCGGGACACGACAGAGGTTCGCGACGAACGTTATTTTCGGTTTTTTTATCAAACGACTAGACGAGCTCTCGAAAGCTGCCGTTTGGGTAGTTGCCGAAGAAAACGAAAGGGGCGCGAGCTAACCAAAACACTCTACAAAGACGTAAAACTAACGCCAACGTGCTGGTGGGGTACTCGTATAAGGGAACTGTGTGCAGCCACATATGGTACATTAATATAGAATTCACATATGGGGCCACACGTGGCTGTGAGGACTTAGGTGGAGGATACATGAAATACGCCCAGAGGAATTCAGAGCATACTTAAGTATGAAAAGAAGTCCGTTAACAATTTTTTATGTTTTAAAATGACGGAATATCAACTATTTATTTTAGATATTCAGATGTATTTTCAGGATGTCCCTCGAATTTTAATTACTTATTTTAAATTATGTAATACTATAACATATATTCAATTGTATTGAAATATCCACTTACTGACCTTTTTACACAATGGTAAAAAATATGGATTAAAAATACGTTAAAATGTTATATATAGCAAAAGTACGGAGAATATTTGGGTAAAACATACATATCACACATATATATTCTACATTTTTTAAATAATTATTTTATTAGCCTCCTTTAATATGATTCAGTCATTAATTGTCTGATACAAACTAACATCATCCACTTCCCGGTATCCTAGCTACACCCTTTTTATTCGCGTAAACCCCACTAGATTCTCTTAAAGTATGGGAATTTTCTTCGTTTTTCTGACGATTAATTTTCACAATGCATTTTTATGATGACTTTCAAGTAAATCAGCAACAATTACCATTAGTCACCTCAATGGCTTACTCAATGTCTAATCATTGGCGACTAAAACAGGCTTAACGTGGGTCTTCTTCGCAACCACCCCTTGTTAATTTCCATACAATCCCTTTCCTATCGATTCCCATCTTTTTGTGATTCCCTTTCAATTGACCTTTCTTTTCTTGACCACTTCTCTCAAAGCAAAACTTGCGTCTCCTCCCTAAAAGCCACCACCAAAATTCATTGGTAAAAATATCATACACTGTTTACGTTGCGGTTCGTTATATGTTCCTCGCAAGTTTTTTCCTCGCTATTGAAGTAACCGATTTACTTGAAAAGCAATGTCATTGGCATTTTCTCGCGGTGATTTCATGACTGCTGTAACTTAGAATGCAATACAAGAAAAAAATGTGCCCGCATTCACTATAACCAAAAAAAGGCCTCGTCACGACTTCAGCCTCAATGTTGCCGGGGCGAAGAATATTTATTACCAGCTCGTTAACCATATGCAGGGTTTTAATTTTGCCACATTTCGGAGGGAATATGTAAAGAGTGGTGAGCAGATGAGAAGGAATAAAGAACTCAGTGAATACAGGCACGAATTACTGATACTGATGGAAAGGCTGAGGAGTCGAATATAAAACAAGCGATTCCGAGGAGAGTGATCGTCTGTAGTGCATATGGAGAGACCCCGATAGGTGCATGCTTAAAAAAACAGGAGCAATAGGCAGAGAGAGAGATAGAGAGATCAATTAACGGGCCTTTATAGTTAGCGGAGAGAGCTCCTCGGGTAAGGTCACGTAGAGCGAATGAATGGGGATTGAATCACTAAGGAGACGAATGCCGGAAGAACGAGAGGTAGGGGAGGAAGATGTAGATCAAGGGAGTCACGGTCGAATTAAGCTGAAGACACAAAAGACAAATGGAGGAATAACATGAATGAAGGGAAAGGTTATTGAAACAATAACAATGCGACAAGCGAAAGAAGTGTGCTAGGCTTTTTTTTTTAAGAAAAAAAGCGTTTTCTAGGCTATTTGACAGCACCAACTCCGAAACCATGCGAGGTAAAGATAATGCGTATTGATTAATCCTATGATTTCATTGGTTAAATAAAACAAAGACGGAGGGTAAAACTTAGAAATTTTCTCATAAAAAGTAATTGGTTGGGGCCGCTCCATTTCTGAATGCTAAATATTTCAAATTATGCACACAATAGACAAAATATGGAAGTAAATAGAATCCTGAATAGGTTTATTTTGGCCATACTATTTTAATTGAAGCGGTAATAATCTTAATGATTTCTTATTTTAAAAAATACAATGTTCTGAGTTCCATATCATAATAAGATTCTGTAATAGCCTCCGTGACACATCAAATTCATATGTTCATGTAATTGAGCTTGACAGATATCAGCACATTTTATTATTAAGAAGTAATCGAACAGAGATCATAAGGGAATTTTTACATGTACATGCAGGTAAAATATTTGCGGATTAGTTATCGAGTTAAACTAGGTGCCATATATCTTAGCAATTATAGAAAAGAAATTGCCAAACAGCTGTGGTTGGCTAGGAATATAATGCTAACGGCAGCTTTCCAGGAGGAATTTTTGAGGAGCAGTTCACACTCTGGTCCAACATATCGTTTTCATTATCAACAAATATGGCACTGGGGTAAATGGGAAAAACGTTAAAAGATAAGAAAAATTTATCCACTAGTGACCTAAATGACTTAAAGCGATCAATCTGCAAAAGGGAGATAAGTACCGTCACCTTCCGCTGATAAAAAGTTTCTGCATCATACACGTTGAGCCAGATGTCACCCTACTGATGTTCGGGCGATTTAAATCCAATTCTACTCGAACAAAATGACAATTCTTCTTTTTGAGAGTCATCAGCAAGTCCCTTTTTTCCAACTCACTAATTTTTCACTGCAGTTTTAATATTTTGTGCAATGAAATATACCAGTATTTGCAATGAGAAGGGAAGAATGAGGATTTTTAAATGAAACAATCTTATCGGACCGGAAGGATATTAATGATGTCGCTTTTCCAATGCTCTCTTAAGGTAGTTTGAGCGAAATATCATTTCACCTATAAATCAGTGAATTTGGTATCATTTAAAAGAAAAAAATCTAACCCTTCCAAATATATTAACATATCAGCCCTTACTACTTTCCGACATTTTTGACGATAAATACCAGCCCATTAACGTGGGAATCGGTACGCGTATGCACCTCGGAGAGACCTTATTCAAAAACTGAGGAAGTTCTAACATCTAGATCTCGTCAAAAAACTAACAATGTGTAGCTTGTATGTTTTCTCAGGACGACAGAAACCCTTCCGTTGTGAAGGAATTTTAGATGTACCGCGTGAAAAAAATTAGTCACATTAAAGACAGAAATAGATATTTTTATTTAATTACTGGAAGTTTTACTCATATACAAGTATATTTTTACACCATTAATTGTGCAATATTTAATTCATGCCTACAGCAGCTGCTGTAATTAAAATGTACCACTCGAATACGGTCTCCATTATGAATAGGGAACTATCTCGCTCAAACTACCTTCAGCTTCAGTTATGTCGGCCAAGGCAGTAGGATGTACTGAATACACCAAGGGTTGAAATTCGCCAAGAAAAAATCATTTGGCTTGACCAGAATGCGAACCCGGATCTCCCAAATGCCGGTCAAGTGTGTTAGCCAGTTACCCGAAAAACTCATTTGACTTGAGCGGGACAAGTCTGGTATGATCCCGGTAGAGTCAAATGACTTTTTCATGGCGAATTTCAACCCTAGGTGTCGATGCACCCGTGCGAGTGACTTCGTGCCACATCATTTGTCAATGCAATGATTAGAAAAATGTACTGAATAATTGAACCACTAAAACCAATTTCATCCTTGGTGTTACCTATTTTTGTCAAGAGCCACAATATTACAGAAAAACATGCTCTCACACCTCATGAGTTACCCAACATGCTATGCATCTCGAAAAACTACTACCTCTGTCTTCTAATGAGTCGTCATTATTTAAACTGTACACACATCTTTTTATGGGTTCGAAGCTGATTGTAGTAAGCCGTATAACAAAAGCATTTCCATTAGCAAATCTGGCTAGGATGGTATCATCAGCTCCCAACATACTTCAATTCCCCGCTTCCATTCCCCTTGGTCCATATAAACACTAATTCTTCGACGAAAGCATAAGGAAACAATTGTTATATTCTAGATAACGCATGGTTCTGCCTAACGCCAACCCGAGTCCACCGTCGCATAGCTTTGGAGTAACTGCAGAAGGAAATATCACATTTATTCTGAAAATATTCCTGCCAAGCGGAGGTGTCTCGAGCATGGGTATATTTGTAATTCAAAAGTAATGGCATACAACTCATTTTCCTTTTTCCGAATTCTTATTTCTTTTCACAATGGGCGAGAAACTTAAATGGAGAGTTCTCGTGATACGTTATTTCCGGAAATTCTCGCCTCTTTTCTCTCCACAAAATGTTTTTCTGCGACCCTCAAAATTCCTTAAGGAGGTTGGTTCGCGACAGAATGATTCATAACTCAAGCGGCATCCCGATTGTTTTAGTTATGTACAGGAGCCTTCAAAAGATTACTGCTTTGATTTGTATAATGTCTCATTTAGAGGAAAGCTGAAATATCGCATTAAAAATGAACATTAGGAAAACCAGTCTACGAAAAGACTTTTTAATCGAATACCGAGAATGGAGTCGTGCAGCGATTATGCCTAAATAAGTATTTAGATTTATGAAACATTTTCAACAATATATATCGCCAGAAATATCTAAAAATTCATGTGATTGTTATATTACAATATTTTCTCAAGTAAACCCTACATTTACATTTATTTCAAGGTTAATTAATTTCTAAAAACTTTGGCAATGCCGTACTGAACTTTGATGATGTCCTGGGTGACTGGTGTTTGATGTGAACTGAAGTGCTTTCCTGCTTTAAACACAATGAATAAGTTCTTTTTAGAAGTTCTCATACTATATAATAGTCCTTTTCAGGACTAAATTGATCACTGAATGGTGTTATTGTGGAGATCAGTACTATAACGCATTTCTACATTGTAATTGCATAACTTAATTGCTGCTACACTGTCCCTATGCACGACCAAGCGGTGGACGAGAGGAAAGGTAGTGGGTTGAGAAGTGGAAGGTGTGAGGTTCGTTTCTCTGAAGTGGAACATATTTTTCCTATTTTCTTCATATTTTTTTCACTAACACCTTTAAAAAATTTTGTTTTCATCATCGTAACTCGCTTTAAAAATATTTTTCCCCCAAAACATATAAAAATTGAACGTCTGAACGAACGTTTCGTTGCCTACAAAAATAGACTCAGAATTTCGATCAGATCGACCGTTCAGACGCTAGATCTCAAAATTGTGAGAAATGATATGGAAAAAATAGTAAAGAAAGTAATTTAAAAAGATGATGGGCTAATGGCATTAAGAATAGGAATGTTACCTAAGGTCATAATTCAAGTATATATGCCTACTTCTGCCTAAGGCGATGAACAGACATGGATTCGAAATCACAAAGGTATACATTAGGACTTAAAAACAACTAGTTTGTATATATTTTATAGGTTTATTATATGTTTGTTTATAATATTAAGCGTTTATTTTAGACGTAGGTGCCGCATTTATCAGTCGCTTTTAAGTGATGTTAATAATTGTCATGTGTCAAGAAAATGTTTTAGGAATATTTACCGGGCCTGTTTGGGTTATATGAAGCCCTTCGTTTTTTGACCGATGTTTGTCATTGATCGAGGTGGTAATATATATTCAAACAAGCAATTTACAGTTTCTGAAATGTGCCTTTCTGTTTGAATTCCCACGGTATAAGTTCACCTCCAACGCTGTCACATGTATGACCGACCCCAGCGCCCCGATCAACTAACTACTGTGTCTGGGATAAAATTTCGATATTAATCATTTAATTTCTCAAAAACTAAGTCGGTGACCTACCGTCATCTTTGCACTAATCAGTTCCTTAAATCCTTGTTTATGCTATATCCGTTTTTTGTATAAACGCTATTTTCAAATGCGATTATTGGAAAAACCAGGACGGAAAGGTGTATTTCTAATTGAGCCAATCGATAGAGGGCCTTTTATTCTATAATTCCTGCGAATATGAAGAAAATGACATGGACTTTAGTTTTCGGACCAACCTGCTTAAGGGGGATGGAGCGGTAATTATGAGTCGTTCAGTGCACACAACTTTTTGAGTACGTAGAAAAAGAGCTTAGAACACATTTAACTTAAGTTCTTCCGTATACGTTTGAACTCATCACACACAGGCAGTGATGTAAATTACGCAATAATTTAATGCTATTGTTTTCTTTTAATTTACATGTTACGACTCATGTTTTCCGCGTGGTATTCGAAATGCAGACGACATTACATTGAAATGTGTTTTTTTCGACCCTTTGACCCGGTGTGACATCTTAATATTTGGTATGATCAAACTTTTATGAAATATAAGTCATACGCCACAAGGCTACGCGTTAAAATAGCACTGATTGTTTAAAAGCCAAATCGGTATAGTGATATTTTATCTTTTCTTTCCGTAGATATCACTAATGAGAACACATATACGCAAAGTTTCATTCAAATAGCAGATAAACACAAATCGTTCTGTCTTGAGCGTAAACTTCTCGAGATTTTGCCGTCTCGCCTGAGGTTCGGCTTCGCCCTAAAAAGCCGTCTCGTCCCACCGCTTTCCTACGTCCCAAAAGTTTCGAACTGTCTCAGGGTGTTCTTTCGGGACGAATCGCGGGCCAACCGTACTAGGGTCCTTTCCACGGCGCCCGGAAGGTCGAAGACAATACAGCTGTCCCTGGTGGAGCTGGTGGGTCAGGTATAAACATCTGCTTTCAGGAACCCTCCCTAAACCCCCCACAAGGAGTATTTTGAAGGTCCCTTTTTTCCTTTGCAAAGGAAGTTAGTCCTCAACGTTCGCATTTCAGCGAAAGAGCCAGTCGCTACAAGCTGTGCTGTAGCTGGGAGCGTGTGGACGCAAAACAACAAGGGTGATACGACTAATTCACGAGACTGTTGAATAACCTAGTTTCCGTTTTCTTTCAGCGTAATTATAAGAGGTGATCTAGCGGTAGAGGTATATAAACATGGACAAAGGAATATCGAAACATTTTTTAATTATAAGCTGTAGGTCCCCGTCTCCATACACCATTTAATTCCCCATCTCGTCAGACGTCCTACCTCTCTTCATCATATACATGGGATTCGTTGATGCAGAATTTCCTTTCTTCTCTTCTCTTACCGAACGCCTCAACGCCAACCCAACATCCTAGATTCTGTCTCGGCTTTTGGCTCCATATCGCACTCTCATTTCCCATTTTAATCACGTACTCTATAAAATACACCCTCCAAATCTCCTCCACATGATTCATCGGCCATTTCCTCACTCGTCTTCCTTTCCGTCCACCTCATCACCTCAATACCTCACCATACCTACATCTTAAACGCCTGCAGCCTATAATCAACCTCTTTACAATGTCCACGTTACTGTTCCATACAATGCTACACTCCGGGTTTAAATTTTCGCCTACATTTGGTTAACATTCTTATACAAGGTTCCAGCCATATGCCCCCTTCAATTTCTGAGCGTCTCCATCCATAGCGCGATTCTCCTTCTCATACACTAACTACTCATTCTGTATTACAACCACTACCCAGGTCATTAAATAGCTCTTCTTGGTCTACTTTGTGCCCTCATACTGAAGTTTTCTCATGACTTATCTTCATCTCGTTTTTCCCGCACATAAGTGTAATGCATCTGACAATCCTCGCACTCATCTCGACAACTGACTAACCAACGCCCGGTCGTCAGCAAATCTAACCGACCTCACAATCTACCCTAATATTCATTCCTACAGCTATCTCTTCTTTCTACCTCTCTCTCTCACTTCGGCCTCTCTTACGATTTCCTTGGCATTAACATCAAGAAGCTAATACGAAAACGGGCAACCTTATCTTACCTAGTCAATTAATTCTGAAGCAAATGCACAGAGAGAAAAGCACAGAGAACACTAATTTCCACATAACAAAGTCTTCGGATTCTATCTCATACATCAAGATTCTCTCCTTTCCTTGAAACTCATACAGAATTAGTACAGAGATATTTGAGTTTCTTTACTGGCCTATTCTCCTCTGTTGACGCATTTCCAAAACCTCAAAATCTGCTAAGTCAACAGGCCCACCACCACTAATACCGCCAATAAAAGGGATTATAGCAATTAAGAGACTTCTCCTAGCAGCCGCATACCTAAGTGGTCTCATATGGTGGTTTATATTTCAGAGTGACGGGCTGGCTAGCAATTGGTAGTTCGCTGCCTTTCGGAGTTCAACGGTGTTGACGGGTGGCGTGACCTCTGATGGTCAGTCACATATCGCCAAATTGCGCGCTAGCGGAAGGTAAGTAGATGGTGTCATTATTACCGATTGGGTTAGACTGCTGAATACTTTCGCAAGATTTATTTTTTAAAGAGGAAAGCGAATCACGGGAAATAATCGCGAAATATCTCCATCACAGGTGCTGGCAGTTAACGGATACCGGAAGAACGAGTTGAAGATCTGGAACCCATAAAAGATGAACGAGAGATGAATGAAAAGTGAAGACTTTTTGTCACAACATGGATGAGTTCGAGTAACGACTTGACCCAATAGAATTTATTACTTTCGACTTCCTCGGCCTCTCCATGATTGTTTTCAAACGTGAGCGACGGTATTCCCCGAATTTTTTCGGTATGATTAGCTTAAGTGATGGTCCAAGTCAACAAGTTAAACTTCAGGCTTTCTCAAAAGTAAAAACTAAGTATTCCTGAAGGAATTGAACTCATTTTCTTGAGCCTACCGTGGTTTCGATACAAAGCAAGTTCTGGTTTTCAAGATTTAGTGAAAATGTTCCATTTACGAGGAAAACCCAGTTATCTACAATGAAAATGCTCAAATGGCTCAAAGAAGAACCAAAACACTTTGAATTTATTTCCAGGCATGATATGTTTCCGGAGGTATCGATGCTATTTGGCCCTAATATTGGCATCACTATCGATCACGGTTATTCTACAATACAATCACCTTACACTGCCGTTGGAACCGGATCAATTTAACTCGCTATCAACCCGATGGCAGTCAATAAATCTCAGCCAGATAATTCGCCCTGATGAGGACACGGCGTTTATAACACCCCAAGTTTCTGCTCACACGTGTAAAACCATGAAACGGTACGTATGAAGCGATGAAATAAGTAGTTGCCAGTCTAAACTCAGGATGAGTCAAACACAAATGTCGTTTCTCGATTCCACCGATTCTCAGAATTAGAATCGGTATCGAGAATCGATCGCCTTAAGCCGCTTCCGATTCCATCGATTCCAGATAGATAAATATTCAAATCCAATTTCATTTATAACATCATATTTGTCTCAGTAATTTTGGTTGTTGGCTATCAATTTGTACTTTTTATCTACCTCAATAAGCTGAGGATATATTTGCTATTTGTTAAATATACTTTTTGAGAGACTTAATTGTCTTTGTTATTTTATTTCAGCCAATACTTGAATTTAAATAATAGTCGTACGCTATATAGGTATACCAATATCCCACCTGTTATTAGGAATAAGAATCGAAGGAATCGGGAATCGAAAAAAAGTGGAATTGACTCATCCCTAGCCTAAACTATAGGCATTCGATCAAAAAATGTGCATCACACACTTGAAAACCACAAAAATAAAAGGCTGCCCAAATATATGCTCAACCCATCACTCAATATGGCACCATGGGTCAAAACAGTAAATTAGCTGGAGTCAACTACAGTCCTGCAACAATGAACTTCTTGAAATAAAATCAGCGCTTAGGAGAAGATTTCATTCATAGCACTGACACAAAATTTGACTGCTGAAAAATTATTTTCGTTCATATTTATGTACCTGCCTGTAATTGGAATCAGATTATTCAATGTGGATAGTGGCTACTCCTACCAACAGGCCAATAATTGTCATTCTCTTGAGGGGTACATCTTTCATTCACAAAAAGATTAGAACCAATAATTCCATGCACTAAGGGCAATGCTATTTCTGTCATGCTTTTAAAAATACGACATCTCATGGCACCTGAAAACTGCTAAAATGGCAAGGGAATTAAATATATTTAAATAGCATCAATGGACAGCATGTTTCGCAAAAGAATATTATTGATCCCACCTCTTAATTTATATTAACAGTGTCAAAATATTCCCTCAAAATATAGTTCAATAAATTTTACAATAAGTGACTAGTGGATAATATGCATGGCATGGAAGCAAAAAAAACTGAAAGTAAATTTTTCTTTAATATGCCTGATTTTACAAAAGTTCTACATATTTCTCACACTTTACTGCAGTGCAAATGAGCACCCTCACCTAATAATCATGGTGGCATCTGCTCCAGCCAACAGAGATGCTAGACAGGCCATCAGGGAGACGTGGGCTGATAAGTCAATCTTGCCTTCTAAGACATCAGTGCTTTTTATTTTGGGCAGGTTGCAGGGCGAAAACATAACAGTAAGTGGAAAATTCTATCCTTAAGTAATGCAATTATGCTAATTGATTCCGTCTCTATGCAGGTTCATAAATACAGGAAAAAAATTGTACGTACCCTCAAACACTAAAAATTAATAATTTCCATACATAATTCACCTTTCAGTCCCAAAGACTTCAAACAAACAGGTTAAGTAGAAGTCAAGTCATACATTCTCTGCTCACTAATGAGTTTTGAGAATGTTCTGAATAGGGCATAAATGCTAACAAAATGAGGATCCACAGTACCAAGATAGCAACCTCAAAGGTGTTTGGCAGAGGGTGAGCTACCACCAACATACACTACACTATAGGTATCAGATATTCGTTACCAATGTTACAGAAAATATCGAATTGATGCATACTGCAACTACATAGACGAGATACAAGAGTCATACTGGGATCATGCAAAACATGATGATACTAACAAGAAACCTTCTGCTCAAGCTAAACAATATATCCCCACATGGGTGTAGCCAAGGGGAGGTAGGAGGCGGGGAGGGGGGGGGGCTGCTACCACCCCTCAACTAGTCATTTCATACCAAATCTGTCATACGCAGCCGGACATGATGTTGTCCTGCCGCCCCACACCCCGCCCTCTTGCATATATCTACAGTTACAGATGGGTGTCTGCCCCCCTAGCATAAATCCTGGCTATGCCCATGTATCCCCACCATTCTGAGCATGTTTATCATGTGCAAAAACGTTATGACATATCCCAAAAACTGAGTTTTGGCACATTTATCAAGAAGGGGAAATTTAGCTTCCTTTTTGTTGGTGTTTGGTTTAAGGCCTCGGCCACAACGAGGGAAATTAAACACTCAAGTCAGTAGTTTCCCCTAAAGCAACTCTTCAACCACTGTTTATCTCAGAGGGATAGGTTAATTTTGGTCTTCTCTCAAGTTGTTCTCAAAACATACTGTCATTATACATTAATAAGGGTGCTGAATTCGAACATTTCATATTTAAGGGAGTCTTCAAATATGTCTTTACTACCAAGGTCAGCTGGGTAAACACTGCTTGGACACAAGTTAAAATGTATTCCTTTATCCACCACTGGCTTGAGTTCTCCACCTTACTCGATATATGAATTTTTCTGGTCATGGTAAAGACCCAAGAATCATTTGCCAGAGAAAGGAATCATACCTTTCCCTGGACTGAGAATTTCACTACTCCAATTCCAACACTTGTAATCTCTTGGTACACCATATACATACATACTCAGATAAGCAACTGATTTAATCCTACCAGAATAACATATATCTCAAACTACATGTTGAGGTATTCCATCTGCAACCAACACTATCATGGAAATTCATATTCTATCTAAACTAGTTCATATACACAGGAGTAGTTCATTGATAGATATTCACAATTGCATAACAATTATGCAAAATTTAATAAAAAGGATATTCCTTTCATTTCAGAAATCTATATATGAAGAAGCCAGGACACACAGAGATATTATTTTAGAAGATTTTGAAGACAGTTATGAAAATTTAACCCTTAAAACCCTTTTCGGTCTGAAGTGGGTAAAGAAGAACTGTGAGGGGGCAACACACATGCTCAAGGTAGGGTTTCTTTGAGGAGAGTTGGCAATTAAAAAGAATACAAACAATGTCACAAGAAATGATACATTAAAATTGATATGTCCAGACAGAAAAAGAGAAGATGCGTCTCAAATTATTTCATTATCATTATTTTCAGACTGATGATGATATGCTGATACTGGTTGATAATTTGCTGGATATGCTAACAGATGTAAGTAGATGCAGTTAATTCTATGAATGAGGAACAATATGAATATTTGTTGAAATTTCGAATGTATGACCTGGGGCATTATGTGGATCCGATGACCTTAAATTGCAGATAAATTTGAAAAAAAATGAAGAGAGACAGAGAGTGAGGATGGATCCCAGTGTTGAGTATTTCAAACCTAATCATAATGCGACAGCATACTTCAAACACTTAACTTCCACTCAACACTCCCTTTTGGAATCTGATTCAGTTACAACAAGAAAGATAAGTACTTCTGGAGCATACGTCCTTGGCTACTTATATCAAGATCCTAAGCCAATCAGAGACAAGAACTCCAAATGGTTCCTACCCTACGAGCTCTACTCGAAGGACTTCTTTCCTGATTTCATCTCTGGCACAGCTTATGTCATCGCTTTTGGGAATGAAACACGTGGAACTATGAGGTCTATTCTGAGGTATGAAAGCATTTCCCAGTTCTCTGCACTACTGATGTGGTTTCAAAGAGTGGCTCCATCTGGAGCTCAAATTATTGGTTTCAATTACTGCCATACTTCTGATGTTATGAATAGAAGATAGCTCCCAGCACATTACATGGTAGGGACTGATGGGAGATTACAATTCCTAAAAAAAGAATTTCTGCAAAATTTTGACAAAAAAGTGTGGAGCATGACCAAGTCTTCTATTCAACATGTCTGAGGTAAATATTTTCCCCATAGAGACAACTGAGATACAACATCAGCCATGTCCACTCAGTGCTCCCATTCCCCTTAGTTTTCCAGATTATCACTATGGAGAGTCTTGACTATTCATTGCCCAGAAGTCCATACCATCCTAATGCTCAAATCAACTTCGAACACCTGCTTTCCACTCTCCAATTTCCTTCCTTCTGTGTTCCATATTTCAAAACAATTAACAATGTCCAGGGAGAGCTCCAGCTCCCCATTTGTCCCTAGAACCCCCAAGTGAATAGAAATGCTCGAAGCATTACAATAACACACTAAGGGATTTAAATGTAGAATAGAGGCTCAGCATATCTATTGCAACACAAGTTCAGGATTCATCACATTACCCACCAATATTCCTTCCTTTTTCTTATTTTTGACCATCAGTATTCCAAAGGGCTTTTATGCAAGAAATTTGGTCACTAGTAAACATTCCCTGCATTTAAAGTAATGAAAGATTTATTAAATCTCCTTCTTCATCCCTCTGGCTTTATTGTAGATAATCAAAGAATCATATGAATATTTTTTGATGCATGCTCAATGAAGAAGTTTTTCATGAACAGCAATTTGCAAAATGTTGGGTCATACGGTAATATGGAGAGCAAGATGTTGAAGGTTATTGTTAGAGTTATGTAGCACTGGAATGAGCTTTGGTATTATAAAAACATGAATTTAGTGGCTATGTATAAGTAGACTCATTTTTAAGGCCAAATTTGATATCAGAGAAAGTTCTATAAAATAGACCTAAAAATATCAAAAGCTGTGTACATGTTGTCAATGTATTCAAGGATTGAATGAATGCTACATGCAGAAATGCTGCCTTCACCAGCTACTAGTATGAGATATCTTTGAGCACCTAATCAAAATATTAAAGACCACACGTCAGGGACAATTACTAAGAAGTAATACCTACATACTGTCCCAAGTTCTACAAATGAAGATTATTCATCTAACAATAATAAAAAAAGAGGCATAAAGATGGTTACACCTTTAACCAAAGATACATGTGAGGTGATCTCAAACCCTCACTATACTACAAAAGACAAAAACCCTCACTATATTATCAACCACTCTCCTCACTAACACACATTAGGTAATGCTTGTATGGCCCTTTCACATGCGCTCATTTTCCTTAGTGTTTACATCTGCTTTCTTAGTGTTTACATCTGCTTTCTTAGTGTTTACATCACTATTTAGCTTTTAATTTCCAGCAGCTAAACCAGCCAAAGTCATCGATATGCCCCTGATCTTCCTCACATGAAATATGGCTTCAACACTTGGGTGAAAACCAACATCACAGACCAAACTATTAAGTCACATTGTTACATATTTCTTCATACTCTTACATTAGTTGAGAAAGGTATGATTTGCTTTCAGCCAAACTAAGAAAGATGATTTTGCCAGCCATCACATTACGACACTCTTGAAGACACTTGACATAATGTGAGGGAAACAGTCACATCACTAAGCTTCCTACACAGCTATCACCAGATTCTACCTCCACATCACCAATTCCATGAAAAAACTACAATATGTTTAAAACGAGGGCAGTTTTTTTCAACCTATGATTGGCCATACATAAAAGACAAGAAAATATAAAAAAAATTATTTTATTACTAAAAGTTATGTACACTTATGGTTACTTTTCGAAATAATAGCCATGACGATTGAGGCATTGGTCGTACCTGTGGAGTAGCCTTATAATACCCTCTTCATAAAATGTTGCCGCCAATGAATTTAAATGAGTCTATACATTGTTATGAAGCTCCACGTTAGTTTGGAAGTGCTGCCCTCCCAGCCACTTCTTCAGTTCAGGGTAAAGATGGAAGCTACTTGGTGCTAGGTTGGGACTGTATGGTGGGTTATCGAAAATGTCCCATTGAAATTGCTAAAGGAGCTGTTGGGTTGAACCAGCACAGTAAGGCATTGTCATGGATCGGGGCATTATGAGTCGACATTTTTGGGACCTAACGAGCACAATGTTTTTTGAAGCCTAAATGTTCTGTAACAATAGAGTACAGAGAAGATCTTGAAACTTAACGGAAATTCCATAGACAAAGCACTTATGGTGAACCTATGGTTTTCTCTAACCACTTTGTCAACTCGATGAACAAGGCCGTCTGTAGCGACAGACTTGCGTCATTGACCCCCTTAATCCTGAACATTAGTTCGGCCATCTTTAAATTTGTGACACCTTTCACGCACAACCCCTTCACTCATTAAGTTTTTTCAATACACTCTGCTCATTCTTTGATGAATTTCTGCTGAACTATTCCCTCCTGCTTGCAGGAAACAAATAATGCTTCGCAATGAACATTTGGCAGGAGAATCAATTGAGGCGGCCATGTTTATGTGACTGCTGCGCAGCACAGACTGATGACTTGAACTCTGCAATGACAGAGCGTGAAGTGCGGGAGATGTGCAGTTGCCAACTGCGCACACCACCCGCCTGTCGCTTGTCTGGCATTTATGCTGAGCGATCAGAGGTTGAAAAAAAACCGCCCTCGTACACCCACACAATTCATAGAAAATTATAGAAGCATGTAAACTCTTAAGAAATTTGATGAAGAAAATCATCACCAATGGGACATTTTGTGTTACACATGCACTTAAAATGAGATAAACTAATACTAAATTTATCTTTACAGGAACTCATTGTTGGTTAAACCTGCATTGCCACTGGAGGATGTATTCATTACTGGCATTATTGCAAATCAGGCAATGGAGATGCCACTTTTAAAAGGGAATGAACAATTTCACAAGGCCATTCCACCTATACTTCCATGGTCAGTGAATGAGTTGGCTACTTGCTTCCACTACAATTCTATTTCAATACATGGATTGGAGCCTAAAGAAATCATAGAGGGATGGAAAACCATTAGGGAAATGAATGAAGTGGACTGTAATTCTATAAAGGGACGTTTTTACACATCACTCTATAGAATTATTTGGGCTATAATATCATAGCATTTTAGACAGTGAGGAAACCTGAAAAGAAGGGAATGGGACAGCTGACAAGGACAAGTTCTAGGTTCACGACCAAAACCTGTAGCGGCATTTTTTTGGGGAGCCACATCTGTTTGGAAAATAACTGTCTCCTCTGATCATTGGTGCAAGTTGCCTTTGCCTGTGTGTGCAGTACTCTGTGATATTAACTCTTACAATTCAAGCCATGTTAAAGACTTTCATATATAAAATGAATAAAAATATATATAAAAAAACATTGCCCTTAATTGTGTTTTAAATTTTACATAACTATATTAAACCAGAGTTAAAATGATTCCTGGCTGATCTGATGCTGTTAACCACAAATTTTCAATTGGATCTTAATCATATATTGTAGTTTAATTGAATGCTTTACTTCCAGGTGCAATTGCTTCAGCTAACGGAGTGCTACAATATTTGCGACAATGTATATTAAACCCATAGCTAAAACCAATTTATATCAGAAATTATGCAGTCCCATACACATACACAAAAATAAAAGGACCTCATCGTGTGAAACCCATAGCAACAGCAACAAAGAATGAGCAAGAGCTCCTTTCAGCATCACCTACGTTTTTATTAATTTGATAAATGCTTCAAAACTCACAAACAACAAATAAAACTTATTTCCCTGTTGTATCACATGGTGATATGTACTTAATGAAATGGTGATTTCACACATGTGAACTGCATCTTCTGATAACACCATCTAAGCATTCTGAGGTACAACTCATAATAAAGGAAAAAGAGTGCGATTCTGAATACAATTTCCAACTTCATTACTGACTAAGTCAAGCTTAATTATTTTATCTACTTTTAATCAATTTATAAGAGCTAAGAGAAGACTAATGTTAATTAGTCGTTGTCATCAAATTGATGCCAAAATGTTAAGAATCCAGTATGAAGAGGCATAAGCAAACATCTCTTGGGCAAGATCAGCTACACCAGTTAGGGCCATTTAGTGAACTAAAAATAGAGAAGGGGTGGTGATAGGGGAAAAGTTAACAATGGATAAAATAATGATAATATGCCTGAATAACCATGTTTGAATGGAGGTCCCTTCTTGCCCTAGTAAATGTATCTAATAGTAATATTTGAGGATGGGATAGTGTTTTTCCTCGATTATTCCATCTATGCTCTCCATTCAACCAAAATACACTAGCATACTATCCAGCTAAAATAATTAGGGCAAAGTGAAAGTATTATTCCACCATGATTGAACCACATAACCACAAACACTAAGTTGTTTGAGACTCCTGTTGAGAAGAAAAATTTACAGGTCTAAGATACCTATCACACAAGATGTAATTTTAGAGATCAAGTAAAAAAGGAGATAGAATAACACCAATCTTGAATTAGGCTTGAGTAGAACATAAGAATGTCACAATTAAACCACTTTATTATAATAAACTGAGGTAAAAAACAAAAGGGCAAAAGAAAGTGGCAGATAAAAAAAGCAAAGAATTGAATACACTAAAATAATTACAATAATGAAGGACAAGATAAGAAATAAGTACCAGAGCTACCAACTCTAAGGTAGAAAAAATTGGTCAATAATATCTACTAATGCTATATAAATGGAAAATGTTGGAAATGAAAGAGAGAATAATCTTGTCCCAGGAATACCAGTTGGTGAGATAGAGAAAGCAGAATGAGAAATGAATCCCAGAAAAGCTGTAAGGGCATATATAGTTGAAGGGGGCATCATCATAAATATATATACTGTTTTCTGAGGTTCTTATGTCTGTTTACCACACAATGGTATGTTTTGTAGGCCAATTGTTTTAGTTGTAAGAACAGTAGCTAGAAAATAAAGTACGGTACAGACTCATGTACCATGTGCACCCTAGTTTTATAAGCATCAAAATAAAAAATATCAGAGGCTTTTTTCATTCTCCAATTGGGAGGTTTTAGGGATCATATTACTTTTGGCTACAACCAAAAGTTCTGTTTGTGATACTCTCTCAAAATTCAAGCAGTATTTCTCTCATGGTGAATGTCTGACGTAAGCATTTCCACTTTTAGGCACCTAACAACCCTTAACTATGTATTTTGCCTCGTTACATTGATTATACAAAATTTATTTTATAAAAAAAACATACCCAGCTGCTGTATGATGTTTAATTTGAGTGTGTGGATAGACTGACACCATACTCCAATTTTAAGAGTCATATTCTACCTCCTGCAACCTCAATTTCAATCAGCTAGTCTCATGCCACCATCATCATTAGCATACCACTTGAGGCAAGCAGTGAATATATTAATTTATTCTCTTTCAAACTGAAACTTATGCTAACTGCTTTTAGCTCTGAACGATGGTGAACAAATTCTTGTGGAATGGCTAAACAGAACACGCAATTTGTTAATGTGAAATCCATGTAAAAATGATTGAAAAGATCAAAACATCGATGTTAAAATCTGAAAAATAATCAAACAAATGTACAAAGAGAATGCAAAGAACCTAGTGAACACTGCATTCTACAGCTCACTGGTCATGGTGGTACTCATGGCCTTAAACAGCATGCAACTGAACAATACAATCCCATAACTGACTCATTCAGAGCTACAAGTGGCCTGGGATTTCCGAGAAGGTCAGAGAGACAAATTTCAAGCTATCCGGGACTAGCCACGGAGTTCCACTATTACGGAGTCACACACCTCTCGGTGTTCAAAGTTCGATCTTTCCTCGTGGGCAGTGGCGCTAAACGCTCAGTAGCGACTGATTGTTACATTGTATGTCCGGCAGTCGAGAACATCTAGTCCTGTAAAGGTCACAAAAATCCACAGGGGAAGAGGACGTCTCGGTAGCTTAACTGGCTAAAGCACTCTGCCGGAAATTGAGGGATCCGGGTTCGAATCCCGGTCAAGGCGGATGATTTTTTCTCTGTAGAAATTCGCACAAGGTCAGAGAGATAAGGAACTCTTGCAAGCACCTCTTTTTCGGGCACCATTTCAGGGTAAAAAGGTGTGCATGTTACACAGGTTTATACAGCATGTTTCTCATGTACACCAATAATGCAACATGGTGGAATAATTAAATCTATTCTAATAAAACCCTGAAGCACAAGATGAGAACCAAGGAAGACGCATATTATAACAATAATTACCCCATGAGAGTAACTTAAGAAAAGAGAAATACAGGATAATGATTGTCCAGTGCATAGAAAGTGAACAGGTTTCAAATGAACTTGGGTAGATGAGGAAAGAGTTCAGCAAAATGATCATTTGAAAAGAGATCAAATACCCTTAACAAAAGAGAAAGTCTTTAGGTTATGAATTACATAGAATGACTGATTTGACTTTGCATGCAGCAAAGGTTTTACAAGGGGACACTTTATTTCATGACTACTACATTGTTCATATGCTGGAAATGTTACAATCAGTCAAGTATCTCTGTGACGTATATTTGTACTTATCAAAAACTGAAAGTTCAGATTCCTGTTTTGCATGCATTAAAATTGACCACAATTCCAAGGGAAGAGGAAAATTATTTCCACCGCCAAGCACAAAGAGGACTAGAATTAGTAAAAAAATACAGCATTTAAATTACAAGATTAGAGAATTCATTATGGAGTCAAAGAATTATTTTCCCACATCTAATGCATGAAATCTATACAAGAAAAAAATCGCACCTTAGCTGAGAACTCAAAGAGCAGGCTATTAATGATCATACTTGCTCCATTCTTACCATGTATATTTGAATTAATCATTTACAAAGCTTTATTGAAATTTTAAAAACATTGAGGAAGGCTGAAGCAGCAATATCAGGGATTCAAACGGGAATATACTGATAGAGGATGAAGAAATTAAGAATAGATGGAAGCAATACATTGAAGAACTCAACCAAGGGCCGATGCTGCTGGAAGAAAACCTAATGAATGACGAGAGCTAGGTTGACGAGGAAGACTGGGGCCCACACATAATGACAAGTGAATTCGAAAGAGCAATAAAAGACCTGAAGAAAAACAAAGCACAAGGTGCAGACAACATCAGAGAAGAAATCATCAAAGTGCTCAGAAGTAAAGCCAAAAAAATCTGTACAAGATAATACACAATTACTACCAAAGAGGAACACTTCCAGAGGAATTTCAAAGGAGCATAATGATTGCCGTTAAGATAAGACCTCACACAAATAATAAGTCAAAGGATGGGAAGGAAGATTGAAACCTACCTCTTGGAAAACCAATTCATTTTAAGAAGAAAAGATGTATCAGGAAGGCCATACTTTGCCTGAGAGTAATGACAGAGAAAACAATGCAAAGCTATTGTAGGTCACATTTGTGGACTAGGAGAAAGTATTCATTGTTGAGTGGAACAAAATGTTAAGGCTGCTGGAAAAAACTCCCAAGGGATTACAATGATAGAAGAATAATCTACCAACTACACAGGAAGCAAGTCGTCACAATGCAAATGAGAGACTGAAGACTAACAGAAGCTAAAATTAACAAAGGAGTAAGACAAGGATGCAACCAATCACCAGCTATGTTCAACACGTACGAGGACGACGCCATAAGAGAGGCACAAGAAACTGGACTGAGCAGAATAAAGATAAACAGAGGAGAAATCAATCATATCGATTATCATCACAGATTACATCACAGTCATCACTGGAAATCATGATGATCTTAAAAGGTCACTAAATACAATGGCCTCATACAATACAACAGGAAAATAAAAAAGACAGACTAACATCCTAGTATTTGGAAGAGAAAAGTGGAATGCAGAAGTCACACATACCAAAGAAGACCAGAAGACAGAGAGATGTGAGGAGTACCATACCTTGATACCAGCATACAATAACAATATAATGCTTGTAACAAAACAGAATAAGGACAATCTCTCCCCTTGTATTTTCATTAGTGTATTTTTATGTATTATAATCATATTTGTATTTCAACAAATCATCCCTACTGGACTTTATATTTAAGAATTGTCAAATTAAGTACAAAAAGAATGGACACACATAAAACTGCTTACGGATTCTTAAGGCAAGAACAGCACAGAATCTGAGTATTTATGATAATTTACCATTTTTGTGATAGTTTCCCACTGAAATGAGAAGCCTGACTGGATAAATGTATATAATAATTGTTTGCATTCAAATAAGACACTCAGATGAAATATAAACAATATTTTTCATCAAAAAATGAAGAAACCTGCGACAAGCAAGAAAGCTTGTGGAGACAATTTCAAAAAGATTAGGAGTACCACTTTCATTTCCTCCTCGTTCCTCTAGCATCTCATTGCCAAATAGCAAGCATCCATGCCTGACAGCACTGATGTCGTTGGTTAAATGCTATTACATGAATTCTTTTTTGGTGTTTTTCTCTATTTTTTCCTCCATCTCTGGATAGAAAATATTTTCATTAATTGTGATGGCAAGTCTAGCCAAAAAATTATTTCTACATCTAGTTTTGGATATTTTTGTAGGCAAACATTGTCTTCGTGATTAAATTTGTAGGAATTGGGATCCCTCATCTGCAGTACACAACAGAATTCCCCAGCTGTGAAAAATGTAATTTAATTTATTGTAACAGCCCTGATGATGGAAAGATTAAATTCCGAAACGTAGGCATAGAATAAATACTATCCGTTTATAACCTAGCCTCGAGAAATTTGAGATTAAATTCTTGAGTTATGCTTGAATAGTAAACATATGGAGACAATATTATTAAATAATGATAACAAATGGAAATCATGTGCATGAAAGAATAATGAAAATACATTGTGAAAAGATAAGGAAGTGACATAATTAGAAGGCTGCCTTCGACTGAAAAAAAAGAGAATAAGCCTGACGTGCAAGGCAAATGAAAAATTTGCCTTGCACAAAAATAATATTTCGAGTACAACTGGAAAAATCTTGAGCACATTGTAGGATGCCGTATAAGAGAAACTTAAAAAAAGAGCAGGGAAAAATTCCCATGTGAAATTGAACCTGTGCCCTCTGGACTGTCCATCATGGTAGCCACACACCTAATTATAAAGTAGAGTTACTGGCCTATCGGAAAGGTACTTATTAGAGTATAAAATGTTTAAAGGCCTTTTTCGTTTAAACTATAGGTTACATAGCCCAATGTGTGGGGTGATTCATGAACCACATATAGTGGTCTGTACAACTACTAACAATAAGTTTGAATAAAATCTGACACCCGGTTACCTGATACTCCCCTTGTGAGATACAGAAACCTGCCTTTTCAGGAAAAAAATTTTGTCTTGGCAAGATATAAATGTTTCCATACACTTGTACCTCAATTTATATAAAAACAGTCGAATACAGAAACGGAATCCATTCAAGGACCTATGAACTTGAATATGATGGAATTCCATCATCAATTTCCATGGAAAACATTTGCCTTAAGCACATGAAGCAAAAGCATTACAAAAAGAAATGCTGGCGGTTTTGAAAAGTTTGGCATACAATCATTTGAATACAGGTCTAAATAAATCCTAATTTCTAATTAAATGGTGCGATTGGCTAATGCAACAATAATATCTTTTTAACTGTCTCTTAATAATATCTTAGTGAAAGCTTCCCTTTTCGATATAATTTTTAATCACTATTCCGAATTTATATGAAGTTCCACCTCACTTGATGTTTCTAACATCATAAACTATCACTAGCTGGATTTCTTTATCAGTAAAATCTATCATCTATGCAAAATAAATATTGCATTTTAAAGGAAAAGAAATCACGGGTCAAAAATGGAAAGAAACAAAAGAGTAGATGATACATAATAAAGCCTTCATTTTCAGGTGAGGACATGATAAATATTTGCCTTGCATACAGAAAACATAAAAGTGTAGGAAAAATTACTAGGAACGAATCGCTAAAAAAAATAATGCAGGTGGAACAGAATAATCCAACTGATTAAACATCCTCATCTGAGATACAACTGAGCAACCAAATATTCATGGTTTAGGTGAAAAACCACCAATCAGTTATTACAAATATTTAATACCACGGTATTCACAGCTAACGTTCCAAAAAATAATAAAATATTAATACTCACTGCATAACCATAAGCTGAGGAGCACCAAGAAAGCTGGATCATCCCGGGCAAACTGAGCTTTGTTTTCTAGAAGAAAAACAAGTATATTCAGAAGGTGGTACACAATTAAGACTGATAATGACGAGAAAAGTTAATAATTTATTCAAAGTATATCTAATGATCACAACTTGCTTTTATTATCTCAAGGTAAGAAAAAGAGAACAATGAAGTTCCTCCCCTCTGCAGGACTATGACATACATACATAACCCATCTCACCATTCCTTTTTGGGGTAGACAGAGCCAAGACCTAAGTCATAGCCGTTACGCCAAGTTGACTGGCCTTCTTTCAATATTTTCCATCCCTCTTTCCCAACTTTTAACACCTCTTTTGTCTCTGCCACACTCATTCATTGCTTCATACAGACTTCCTTGTCCTTAGTATTATGAAAAATCACACTTCAGAGTCCTTTCCATCACGTTCACTCATGACTTCATCAGTCTACCCCTTCCTATCACACCATTCACCTCCCCATCATAAGTACATATTATCCGGTCTATCCTCTTCACCTGGCCAAACCAATGAAGCATGTAACTTCCACATACATATGTCCATTGCCAGAGTATCTAATCCACATAATTTCATGACCCCATCACTTCTAACACTATCCCTACTATTTTTACTATGATATCTTCTCAAGTGTACCACACTTTCATGCCATTAAGTCCAGTCATATGCTTATCCTGGTAAACCCAGATCCACTCCCAAGCAATAAAGTCACGAGAACACTTTAGTGCACCAAATACCTGGGTGACTAGTTCGGATTGAAGTGAGGGAAGGGAATCCAGGATGCTACAGGAGAGCTGATGACAATTGTAAAAAGAAACCTAGAATATGGGCAGGATGTTTTTACTTGCTCAGTACATTTTAAGAGGATGTTTGATAGGGTGGACTGGGTAAAATTAATGGAAGTGCTGAAGAAATTAGGGGCTGCTTGGAGGGAGAGATATCTTATCAAGGAATTTTATATGAACCAGTAGGTTCAGGTTAGGGTAGCTGATGGAGAATTGGAATGGGCTGTGATAAGATGGGGAAAGTGGCAGGGGAGCTCACTATCACCGTAGCTTTTTAACATGTATTCAGAAGAAATGGTAATGAGGGCATGGAGAGAGATGGAGGTAAGAATAAAGGTAAGAGGGGCTCTGATAAAGTCAGTGACATTGGCAGATGATCAAGCATTGGTTTGTCAGTCAGGTCTTGGATAACAGTCAATGATGAATGCATTAGAGGTAGAAAGCGAGACTTATGGGATGAAGTTTAACTGTTAAAAGATGAAAGTGATGAGATGCTCCAGACGCAAGAAGGCATTAATGAATATTAGGATGGGAGGGCACAAAATAGAGCAAGTTTATGTATCTATGGAGTATTTTGGAGGAGAATATGTTTAGTGGTAGGGACATAAGATGTAGGATTGCCATCGATAAAGGAGCATTTTCAAAGGAATGGGAACTGATGATGGAAGGGGTCTGAGTAGAGATAAAGAAAAGGCTGGTAAAACCTTCAATATGGAGTTCAATGCTGTATGAGTCAGAGACTTGGTTATTGAAAAAGGGAGAATATAAGTAAACTTGAGGCATTTGAAATGTGGGCGTGAAGAAGAATGGAGAAGGTGAGCTGGGTGGCAAGAAGGATGAACGAGGAGGTATTTGATATAGCTGGCAAGGAGAGGAAGCTAGCGTGGAGGTTCTGAGATGGCAGAAGAAGGGATGGATAGAGTACATTTTGAAAGGAGAGAAAATATTGAAAAGGGCAATAGAGTGGATAACAATGGGGAAGTCTGGAAGAGTAAGAGGATAGGAATTATGAATGAAACATGAAGAGGTAGATGATGAGGATTTTAAGAATGATCAATTGGTATATCACTAATGGGAAGGAAAACAGAATAATATGCTAGAACTCAGGAAGTTAGGATATGTAATGTCAAAAAACCTGCACATCAGCTGGTAGAATACTCAAATAATAAAGGTAAATTATAAATATAAGATACTCATTCCAGTGTAACTTGGTGGAACTTCATAACGTTCGTCATTATAAAAAAGGTAACTTAGTCTGATTCCACACTTTATTGATATAAATTAATTTGTTTTCACAAACCTAGAAAATGCAGGGAGCCAAGAAATCTTTTCTGGCATCATAAATTTTACAATTGACCAAGAGGTATCATATTTTCATAATCACCTGATTGGAAAAAGAGGTAAAATTTCTAGAGAGAATAAAAGTACCTTGTGAAGCAAGCAAGTGATGGTTGAAACTAGTAAGAACTAGCCCTAAGTTGGTGACTGTTATAGTCAGCATATCTATTAATGCTTGAGAAACCTTAATTACTTATACATATATATGCACATACCAATTACATCATTCCTTTTCAAGCAAGGCAAAATCTGAAGTCCCAAGCAAAAAAAGGATTCATTTTTGTGAGGCCTAGAAAACTAGCTCTCTTTTTATAACTTCCTCCACTATGCCCAATCGCTTGCATGTCTCTTTTCCTTCTCTTACACTCATACATTATTTCATACTCCTATTCTTTAGACTCCTGATACTCTTTAGATTTCCTTACACCATATTCACCTATGACTATCACAGTCTACCTCTAACTCTTACACCATTCACTCTAATAGTAGTAGTAGAATTTTAGTTTGATGTCCTTCAACGGATAAGACTATTTCACACACATTTAGATGTTGCCTCTGCCTGTCACTTGCAGACAGGGGCAACAGACATTGGATAAATAGGAAAATCATTCCTCCAAATTCAAGACAAGCCCTAGGTCAGGCAACACTCTCCTACTCTTAAGACTCTTAAAATTCCTCCTCTTTAAGTCTCTTCCACCATATTCACCCATGGCTTTCATACCTAACCTCCTCTCCTCATACCATCCCTCAGTACCATACCATACCATCCATCTCCATCATTATTCAACTCTAATCCATTCTCTCAACAAGGTCGCACCAACAAAGCACGCTTCTTTAATGCATGTCCATTACTGGACTATACAACACTCATTCTTTAATCGCCCATTCATTCATAACCCTGTCCTTCCCAGGTGACCCCATTCCCACCTCATTTTGCCAATTCTTATGCTCATCCTGACATCCCCAGGTTCACTACCATTTATATATGTATGGAGGAGAAAGCTTCTGCAAACCACATTTGCAAGCCTTATATCTTGTCGCCAATCCTTCTATCTTTCTCAAATACTCTGCCACAATACAAGAAAGCCATCCACTAGCTCAATTATTTCATCATTTACCCTCAACATTCAGTCATTCTTACCACTCTCCCTATTTAAATAAAAGATTACTTAGGCCTCTGATACATTCACCCAAAAATCCATCCTCCTTACTGCTCTGCAGAAGTTATCCATGAGCCTCTGCTCCTCTGAGCTTTCAGACAGCAACACCATCATCTCAATACAATGGATCTTGCACTAGTACATCTCCAATAATTGCACAGATGTTATCCATGCAAGCATCTCTCATACTTTTACTCATAAAATTATTAAATAGACAAGGTGACAACAAATCCAAGCTTAATGCCCTATTGTATTTCAACTGAGTCACTCAAGAACCCATTAACTCTAAAACTAGCTTTACTACTATCATACATCGTCTCCACAATATTCAATAGTTGCTCATTCACTCATGAGTCCTTAAAATCCTCCTCAAGTTTTTTTCTGTTAGTCTGCCATTCATTATTTAAATCCACAAATGCACAATATACTTTCTTTTGGATATCCATACATCCAGCTCCAGCACTTGCTGATGTGCAAACAGCTGATCAGTAAATTCCCTACCAAGCACTAACCCACACTGCACACCAAAGATTCTGCCAATAGTAATCTACCACACTCTTTTGATTAATATATTATTGACCACTTTTCCCAGAATACTACATAAACTAATTGCTCTATAATTTTTACCTTTGGTCTTTCCACCCTACCCTCATACATTGGACCAATTATCACATTCTTCTAATCAGTTGGTACAACAGAAACTTTTAAACATAATACAATTTACACAAACAATTTATGAGTAATTTACAACCATGCTAGAGCATTTTACTGAATACATATCACATGTACAGCTGATATCTTTGCATTTCGCAATATTCTCATCATTACCACTTCATTCTTAATTATTTCTTATTTCATGCTGACATTTTTGCAAACTAATTTGTAAGGCTCATTCTCATTTCCAGCACCATTATTACTTAGCTCTTAAAAATAATACCTGTAACAGTTACTGATGTTGCTTCCATTCCATGAAATCAAGTTACCTTTGTTTATTGCACCCATTCCCCAGCCTTTACCCACATTTGCCCTTCTTACTTGTTTCCAAAGAACTTTTATTGCCTTCAAAAGCACCACACTTTGCTAGCCTCATCTGCATGCATTCTTTCTGAGCCCTCTTTCCACACATTTTTATGCCATCCTTTTTCTCTCTGTATTCATTGAATGTCTTATTTTACTCCTTCTCAGCTTTGGCTGAAATCAATCTCTTATACACCTCTCTTTTCACTTCCTCATGTCACATCATCATTCATACACCCATATTGTGTTCTCACCCCATTATCTAGCAACTTTTCCACCTCTACTTTCATTTGATTACATACACACCACACTTCTTGAGAAAGTACTTTTGATCCATATCAACTCTAAGGACCCCCAAACAGAGGTGTGTTCCAGATTCTCCACCCTTCATTTCTCGTGTATCTATTACTAATCCTCTCAAGCCCTCGTCATATAAAATGTAATAAGTCATGCTTTAACAATCACTCCTTTCCCAAGTACACATATGAATTATCTTAAGTTTGAACCATGTTTTCTAGCCAAACAATCCATTTTCCAAGCACACACTCGTTATGTTAACACCATTACCACTCACTCAAGGGCCACAAAAGGCCCAACCACTCCCTCAAATGTATCCCATTACGATAATATATTTGAAAAGTTTTCGGAGAGGGGATTATATGCATGAGACCAAACTTGAAGCACATAATACCAGTAACACAGAGCTTACACATGTACTTACGTTTCCTATACTGAAAGTCTCTATACACTTTCTGAGGTGCTACAAGTAAGTGTAGCATCTGCCAGGCAGCACTCTCAAAGTCCATTTGCTGAAATTTGAAGAGACGCCTAAGGTATTTGTAGCGTTTTGCCGCAGCTGACATGCAGTCTTGCCTGGAAAAAAAATCACATTGAAACATCGACCAAAATGGCACGCAGTGCTGAATTAAAACAGAAGACAAATAAAGAAATACAATGAAGGGGTCAGAGATAACTATAGCTACCCAGATGGTCACCTTTCTTGCAGTGGATCTTAACCCAAGCATGAAGCTAAGTTGAAACAATCCCGAGCACTGAATCCTTAAATATTCATCTCAATTTTTTACACCACAAAATTTTGCGGTACTTAACCCATGATAGCATGGGCTGGCGGGGATTCCCCGCTCGACAAAGATAATATTTTTTTTCTTATTACTCTGCAAACTCCTCTACTCTACTCTACAAACTACTCTAAATTCGAAACTTCTTCTAGTCAACCATTTCTTAACTCTACTTCAGTTACAGCTCACGCAATGGAAAAAGAATACAAGTGTTACATTTAATTTCACTTCGGCCAAATCCCCATCCACGCATTCTATCGTGTTACATTTTCAGCCGACAAAGTTTTTGGACACTTGACTTGCTGGCATTGCACTGTGTATATCATTTCTTCGCCACTTCGTATTGTTCGTTACATTTTATATTCTTTGGCTCTTGGATGCAGTTTCCTATCTGACTCAGAAAATGCTGTCGAGGAAAGAATGCACTCATCTGCTTTGGTAACTGCTTCATTGTGTTCCTCGCCCTGCACATTCACCTGTAAACATCTCTGTGAATACTTGTAAATAATTTAGATTGGTATACTTAGTGATTCTAATACCTACAATATTTTTTTCTTCAAGAGAGTTCAAGGACTTGCTATAGTTCATCTTTTTTCGGTTTGGAATTCAAAATCCAAGGTGACTTTTTTTGATAGTGAGTGAGTGAGTGAGTGAAAGACAGCAAATAATAAAATTGCTGGAAAGTGAGAGCAAAGAGGATAGTATGGATTTGAGTGAGAGAGGCAAGGAGGAATATAACAGCATAAAGTATCGCTCTGATCACGACTCCTATTCAGAAGAAAGTGAGATGAACATTAGGAAACATCAATTGTTGGAAAAAACGGAGTGGCAGAGAGGTCTGCTATGGAAACATCAGAAAGACCTCGGAGTGAAAAATGCAATATACTGAAATCTTCTCCAGGGCCAGTTGATAATGCACGCAGCGTTACGGATGTTTTGAGTCCGTGGCAACTTTTTTCTCTGATTCTCTTATGCTAGATATTATATCCTTCACAAATAAAAATACAGACAGTGCAGAGTAGTTTTCAGCATCAAAGAGTTGCTAAATAAACAGACCCAATGAAACTGAAGGCATTATTGGAATTACTTAACCTAGCTGGGGTGCAATAATCGTGTCATAAAAATGTTATTGATCTTATATATGTTATCTGGAAAGCAGGTGGTATGGGGACTGAATACTTGAGATTCATCATGGGAATAAACAGGTTCAAATTTTTGCTATGAATGTTGAGATTTGATAGCATTCACAATAAGAGTAAAATCAGGAGAATAGACAAATTTTATCCAATTAGGGCTATTTTCAGTGAATTTTTAAGTAACTGTCCGAAAAGTTACAGCTTGAGTTAGGTAGTAAGAGTAGGTGAGATGCCCCCACAATTTTGTGGTAAATGCATTTTTCATGTTTAAATGCCTAACAAGCCCACAAGATATGGGATCAAAATAATTGTCAGTAGTGATGCGAAAACATTTTCGTCAGTACATAAATAAAATGTACGTCTATATTGGAAATCAAAGTCACAGTCCATGTGAAGTTGATTACAGGCCAGATTCCATAGTCAAAAGAATGGTTCAGCATATTAATAAAACTGGAAGAAATGTCACCATTGATAGCTGGTTTATGTCCTATCTGTTAGCACTTGAACTCCTGTGGGAACAGTAAGGAAAAATTAGGGCAAGATATTACCTTTGTTTATGGCTAAGTCGGAAGACATGGTAGTTGGAAACAGCATTTTTGGTTTCTACAAGAAAATACACTTGTGTCGTATAAACCTAAAGATAATTAGGTTGTATTACTTTTATAATTAATGATATGACATAATAATTTGGATCCTTAGACGAATAAAACAGAAATTGTATTGTTTTATTACTCCACAAGAGGGGTAGATGTTTCCAGATCATTTGCAATCCACATACAGTGCCTCATGCATTTCCTGTGAATGGCCCCTAACTATTTTCACTCTATTGAATATTGGTGCTTTCAACATAATCGTTATTTACAAAGCAAACTTAGACCAATCCATTCGCTCAGAGTACGTGACTGTTATTGCTGAACTATTGACTAAAAACTTTATGCTAAGAACGGAGGAACAAAAAAATATTCGTATGAAATAGTTTCAGGCTTAACTTGGTGGAAATGCGATATATCCATGATAAAATATAACAACAATAGTAATATCCACACTTTAATGTACTACTTCAACACCGACCATGGTTTCGACTTACTTTGTCATTATCAAATCAAAATTATAATGACATAGTACATATGTCGAAACCATGGTCGGTGTTGAAGTAGTACATTAAAGTGTGGATATTACTATTGTTGTTATATTTTATCATTAAAAAAATATTCGATTGTCTTTGTAACACCAGCTACGGGAATACGAGTGCTTACTGCCCATCGAAAAAAATAAGAAAACAAAAACTGTGCGCAACACCTGTAATGGACTAATCTGCCGTAAGCACTGTGTATTCACTGTATGAAGGGACATGACGATTTTGCAAAACGTTTATTGCGACAGGATTCACGAAGTAAGCGACTTATGGGATTTCTCACGAAATAAACTGTCTTTTTGAAACGTGATTTTGGTATTGAAATTTGAGATACTTTGAGAAACACCAAATTTTTGTAGCATGAAATATTTTCTTGCCTATTACAATTGCTGTACGATTACAATTCAATCATAATTCTGTTACTTTTATGCTTGATATTGCTAATTAATAATAAACCCAGATTATCTGCCAGTAGACAAGAATCATCATGCCATGAGTGAACAGTCCGTTTAATTAATAACGAGTGATACTGACCAATGAGTCATTCGAAGCATCTATTTTCATCCTCTTCTAACCACATTTTCAAGAGTTCCACTGAAATGATATGCAGAAAAGAATTTATACATCATACCTCAATTTGTATTGTATCTATAATTCGTCAATGAACTGTATTGAGAGTGTTCGACACATCAAATCACATCGTTCCATTTTTGATGAAATAAAAAATAGAGAACGTTCTGATGCGCGAAAAAATAGAGTCAGTTACTTCTTCATTCTACAGTCAATTCTTCATGGCAACTTATATTGGGCCACTGGCAAGCTCATCGACTTTGCTCATGGAAAACTGCACAGCTGTAATTTAGTTTTATTTAAAAGCGTGAGGAAACCATTTACTCTATTACATTAGCTTCATCTTCTCATGATAACATGCTTCCTGAAAATACTGTAGTCAAGTTGCGTGGAGAGTAAGATCATTTTGATATGGCAATGTTATTCCTTAAAAAATAAAGATTTGTAGTACTGGTAGTATTCTGAATTAAGTTCACATAGGCTTAGTTAAACTTATTCTATCCATGTAACAACATTGTACTTAAAATAGCTCATTTCTTTATTCAATGATACGAAAGCTACAAAATGACTAGAAAAAACACAGTGGTGATGGCACATTTTATGCATACAAAATAGATTATAATAGCAACAGCACGCCAGAAATGGAAAATTGGGATTAATCTGTCGAAGAGAATAAAGATACATTGTTTTCGAGAAGTATGCTTGCCAGATGGCGACTGGCTAGTTGAGGATGTGTAAAAATTCAGTTACATTTACTCCACTGACCCGTGTGGGTGGCCTGGCAAATTTTTCTGGACTGCACCTATTAATGTAATATTATCTTTTGAAAAGATTGATGTCATCCATTTCAGTACTGGTGTTGCTGATAACTTTGTTAGCGGTCGTATTCAATAAGACAAAAAAAGTGAGTGAAATGCACATATTCGCACCTGGATAGATTAGCAGCCCAGTTTGATATGATGAAAGTAAAGACAATGGCGCAATTTGTTCACACATGATGCTTGAAATGTAGCTTCAGGAGTGCCAAATTTATTCTGCTAGTTCTGGGTGGGACTAAAGGATCACCATATCATCATATTCAAAGAGCAAAAGACTATGCCTACAATCTTATCAATATTCACCCGTGAAAGGAAGTTTAAAGAAGAAGAGATTTACATATTTGATGAAAAAATATAATAATTATGAGTTAATATTGCAATGTGAGGATTGATTGGACAAGAAAAGATTCCTGTCCGAAGCATGTGGGAAACAATAGGCACAAGCAGAGTAAAGAAAAGTCCATACAAGATCATAGTGTGTTGAAACAAATATATTTAACCAAGGTGGTAGAAACTGGGAGGGAGATACAGACAGAGAAGCAGCACTTCAATTTTGGACCTGCTGAAGCTCTCAAGAAGGCAATAATTCCCCTGAAAAAAGCAGATGACCAAGAAAGGGGAGCAGCTGCCCCCCCTTGACGAGACATATCCTACCAAATCTGTGATACGGAGCCGAACAGTATGATATCCAGCACCCTTCCCTCCCCCCCTGGCATATATCTACAGCTACGGATGGGTGTTCTGCCCCCATAAATCCTGGCTATGGCCATGCCAATGAATATCTCAAGCTAAATATAAGCATCCATGAAATTAATCACACACATTGATTTTTCAATTTGACATAAAATCAGAAATTACGTATGTATTTCTAAACTTTCAATTGCTTAAGTTATTCCTATTCCATTTCTTAGGTTCTTGAACAAATAAATTTTAGTTTGCCAGACGGTTTACATTAGGAATGAAACGAATATTGCACATTGCAGAAGTTATGGAGGAGGAGGAAATAATGTTTCATTAATTTTTTGAGTAAAATGGAATATGAGTCATAACCCACATTTAAAGAGACCAAGAACTTGCATAATTCATGAGAAGTGTTTTTAAAAAAATACAAGTTAATTTTAATCTATTCATCAAATATACCCTTAAAATGCACACTCCAAACCTTTTTGAGCTAATAAATAGGACAATGAGCTGAAGTTTAATTTCAAAGTTCCTCAGTGTTTTCACCTTAAAAAAGTTGTAATAGAAAGTGGTACATGCACTCCTTATTTACCTTCCAGTACGAGGGAAGATGATAAAACAATGTTCATTATAACGAACACAGATTTATGTCACATAATTCCATGGCTACATAAAAAGGTGAACTCATTGCATGTCACCTTTAACTGCAGATTAGCATTTGTTTTAGTAAGCTAAGGTAATCCTTCCCGAAAGATTCTAGGGTAAATGTGAGAATGCAATAGCGATAAAATGTGAGGAAACTAACGTCCGAGCTTATATGCCGGTGATAAGTACGGTGAAGTAAAAAAATGCACCCTAAATTTACATTCCCTAAGGATTGAGTAAATACGACCAACGGATATTTCTGTAATCGACATGTAATTGCACACTCCAAGATGGTATTTGGTAATAAAATTCACTTACAAAAACAGTGGTCAACCTTACCGATAGGTAGCGGGTGCAGGAAGATAGGAAGCTCTCCTAAATTGGCTGTTTACTGACGACGGACTGCGACTCGGAGGAGACACCGACATTTGTTGCGATTGATACTAACTGGTGACATCAAAACGTTACCTATAATAAAAGAAAGAACGTCAGGGACACAGCCACACAGGGAGCAACTCTGGAGACCAGCTCGAATGATGTAATATATATGTCAGCCGCAAATAAAATAAGTTTATCATACCTTTTTACGGTTTTTGTCATAGTACGACTACTGAAAGGGATTAATTTTGACGATGAACAATGCTGAGCTGAAATATCACGTCAACCTGGGGATATAACTATCTCACTTTATTAAAATTTCTCGCACCGTTAAATATTGTTCGATGCACAACGTAATAACATCATAATATCATCGACGTTTATTCAATATCTGAAGCTGGCCTACGACTCCAAAGTAAATGAATGACGAAATTGGCCAAAATCTGGCAAAATAGTGCGCAGGACGTGCTTCCTTTATGGGAAATGACAGAAATGAAATGACGTCAGTGTTACCGCTAGTTTTAAAAAGTTTTGCTTTGTTCCATGAAGTAGAGATTGGTATAAAAAATTAAATTTTCATTATTAAATAGAAAATTATCATAATTGCCATGCTTGGTTCCTTTAATAGTAGTTTGACACTTATTTAATGCAAATAAATTGTTCTATGCCGGGATCTAAATATACTCACAGTCTTAAACACTACATTCTCTTGAGTTTAATGTGAAATAATTTAGTCTTAAATCATCTTCAACCCAAGAGAAAATTTTATGAGTGTCTTCTATTGTACAAATTTCAGCAAGGTAATTAGTTTTTTTGGGGCTAATCAATCCAAAATATTAACACAATTAGATCTTTCCCTGGACAATCACTACACTTACCAATCAAACTCAGATCGCGGACCGATCTGAACATTCTAAGCCTCTCCTCTCGTATCGCCTGGTTTACCAATGCGAAATCCATCGAAATATCGATTTGAATCGGTTCATAGCGATTTGAAATCTCAGACTGGCAGAGAAAGGGGGCCGAGTTAGCCAGCTTCTCATATCGATCTCGCTAGCCCGTTTCGTTTACCATACCGAGCCAAACTGGCCAAATCCATCTGAGTTTAATTGGTAAACGTAGTGTATGTCCATGCCTGGCCAAATCCAGTGGATGTTGAAGGAGAAGCAATGTTGCCTCCAGTTTGTATGATTTATGATGATGGGGTGTGGCTCTAAGACTTTGTGTGGTCATTTCTTATTTTTATACTGAAGACAAGTAAGGTAAAATCATGCAAAAACTACCTGACAATATGTTTTATATCTAAGTGAAGACAGCATTGGTAGAAAAAACACAAAAATAGTGTTAAGGAGCTCTTGCATGAAATGTTGATTATGAGGAGTTAATTAGAGTGGATTGGATGAAATTAATCAAGGAGCTAAAGAAATTAGGGATAGATTGGAGTGACAGGTGTCTCATTAGGACTCTATGCCTGTGCAGACAGCAAAGGTAAGGGTGGTAAGGGTAGCCAATGGAGAATAGAAAAAAGACATGATAAGAGTGGGAGTAGGAAGAGTTGCCATCGATTGCTATTGCTTTATTTTATTTATTTTGAAGAAACAGTAAGGTGAGGGGGGAGATGGTGGTAGGGATAAAGGTAGAAGGGGTGCTGGATAAGTCAATGAGATTTGTATATGACTGAGCATTGGTAAACTATTCAGCCAAGTGGATGCGGTCAATACTGAGTTTATTAGAGGTATGGAGTGGTACGGGATGAAAATATATCATTGGAAGACCAAGGTAATGAGGTTTACCAGAAGTAGGAAGACTGGGCTCAATGCAAAGGTTGAAGGGAACAAAATAGAGTGGGTGGAACAGTTATATACCGGAGGAGTACTTTGGAGGAAAATGGCTTCAGCTATTGTGACATCAGACATAGAATTGTCCTGACCAAGGAAGAATATGAGGGGAGAAAGGGCCCAAAGAGACATGGACATGTTCCCTACTGCATCAGTCATAATGACCAAAATATGAATCATCGTTTGCCACTTTTAGCTTACTGCCACCATGAGTGGAAGGATGCCTAGCATATGGCATTACCGACATGGCGTGGACCATTGTATTTCCATAAAAAATTGTTCTACCATATTTTTATTAGGATTTCAGATGAAAATTTGGGGCAATAGGTGAAATCAACAAAACCATAGTGAGAGGGAACATGCCATGAAAAGATTGGTTAATGCTCTAATTTGGAGTATGACGCTGAATGTGCCGGAAACATCATCATTGTAGAGAGTGGAAGTAAATAGACTGGGGATATTTGAATGCGTGTTTTGGAAAAGAGTTGAGATGGTGAGATGGGTGGCAACATAAATGAGTAAAGAATTGCTGGACATGGTGGGGAAGGTGAGAAAGTTAGAAGCTAGAAACTCTAATGATGGAGATTCAGAGAGGGCAGAAAATATTGTATGAGGTTGTTTTGAGAGGTGAGGGCATGTTGAAGAGGGTGATAGAGGGGAGAGTATTGGGTAAGCATGTAAGGGGGAGGAGAATAGGAGTATTGGATTACATGAAGAGAGACAGAGGGTATGAGGAGCAGAAGAGAGAGACCTGATGACAAACAACTAATGTGTAGTAGAGGGAAAATGTGTCCCACAAATGGGGAGGTCAGGGAAAGGTCTGTTCAAAAACCTACCAATCAGCTGGTAGAATACACATACCCAACTACCTACTAAAATAACCTGAAAAGTAGAGATGGTTAAATTATCATAATTTTCATTTGAGGTAAATTATTATGATACATTTCGATGATTTTCTAAAATTACCATGATTTTCTGGTCTTTTTTAATATTCTGCAATAAATAGCAAATAGAGGATTTTATAGGAATGCCTTTATAGGTATAGCAATACCATGGGGTTAATGTCATTTAAACCAATAGCATTGATACCATGATGTCTTAGAAATAAAGAAAATTTAAAGTAAAAAAACATACTCAGCAGCCAAAAAACAATTTGGCATTCTTTAGTTTGGTATGAGAAAGTTTCGTTCAAGCTGTTACAATAGCTTCACAAATATTCCACAAGCAAGAATATTAACAAATGAGTTGTACATGCTTTTATTAATAATTTAGATTTTATTTAATATTCATAGACTTGACTTAATATAACATATGTAGATTATATCACATAATTTGATGCAAAGGTGAATTGAACAAAAAATTATAGTAATAATCTGAGGTAAATTACGTAATTTACCTTGATAATTTTCAGAATGGCCCATCTGTACTGGAAAGTCTGAAGAATAAGGATGGAATTCTCTCACAACAAATCAGATGTTATTTTAGCTTTGGTACATGTACTGCCTTTAAGCAGGCTGGAGAAGTCAGTTGACCTTCAAAAGGGGTTGGGCATGAAATGTTATAATTATGCACATGCCAATGTTAAAAATGTACATACTTTCAGAGGCAGGACATTCCCCTCCTCCAGGAAAAAAATGACTGCAAAGGATGTGAGAGGTGTTTACCTAAAAAGGTTGTATGTATATACAATGGAAAAGTCAAACAGAGGGATAATCTGAATTAGTAATTACTGAATTGAACTGGCAAGACAGGAACAATAATTAAATGAACACATACATAGCCTTTGAAGTGGAGAACTTCTCCCTCAATTGAGTATGCATTGCATTAAAGAAATGATTGCAAATTGCCCTAAGGCAAAATTCCATTTTACAATTTTGGTGCATCGCTGAGCAAAGTCTATTTGATGTGAGCAGTGGCAAGATCCTTTCGGCTGCCAGAAAATAGAGAGAGCCTTGACGTGTCATCAGTGGTGGCCAGAGAAGAAAGAGGGATCTTTCATTCTCCATGTTTACCAATTAAACCAGATCGATTTGGCCGGTTCAGCTTGGTATGGTAAACGCAATAGGCTAGTGGGATCAATATGAGAAGGGTGGTAACTAGGCCCATATTCTCTGCCAGTCTGAGATTTCAAATTGATATGAACCAATTCAAACCAATATTTCAAATTAATTTCGCATTGGTAAACCAGGAGATCTGAATTGGCTGGATTAGAATGTTCAGATCAGTCCAAGTTCACATCGATCTGAATTCTGTTGGTAAACATAGTGATAGCAACAAGTTTGAGTCCTCAGCAGAGGGGAAATCCTGGAGAGAGGAGAATGGGGAAGATAGGGGATGCCACTTCTGATTGATTGGGGAATTAGATCACTATACCTTAAAGTCGTAATTCAACTAATGTAATGGGGAGCCTTGCTATCGTTTATAGTATAAATGAAGTCATTGAAACCAACCATGGGAGAGCAATTCATGAGTCAAGCAATGCGAGGGCTGAATCTTCACAGTTTGTCTCTTTTACACTTTTGAGAGGTCAAGGGAAAAAAGTATAAATCATAGGAAAGTGTAAATAGGGGAAAATTTTATTTTTTTTGTAAACTCGCGTTAAAATGGTGTGCAGGACATTGACCCAATAAGAAAAGAATATATCTGTTTGGGCCCAGAGTCACTGCATCAAGGGCATGCATTTGTCCTTCAAAAATACTGGAAGCCACCCATATGTTAGTGTTTGCTGCTTAGGTTGCTGCATCTTTTATTAATAAAGTGTATATATGTATTAACTCTTTGAGTGCGGCATGACTTGATATCACGTCATGGTTGTCTTTACGTTGGTACTGATGACGTGATATCACGTTAAGGGTTCTGTGAGTGTTCCAGCTTCCACTAGGTAACTTTTAATAGGCCTCCTAGAGAAAGCTGGAACACTCACGGTACCCATGACGTGATATCACGTCATCAGCACCAGCGTAATGACAACCATGACGTGATATCACGTCATGCCGCACTTAAAGGGTTAATGATAATAATTAATTACACTTTTCATAATTTACTCATATTATCTAATACAAAAAATCCTCCTCTTCAAAACACTCCATAGACTTGGCATGGGCTCCAACAAGGGCCCAGGAAAAAGGAAGTAAATAAACAGATAATGACAAAACAATTGGGAAGAAATTATGCAACATAAAATAAAGCAATTTTCTTTGAATTTAGAAGCCAAAGAATAGTTCTCATCAAATGTTGTAGAGAATATTAACCGAACCCTAAGAAAGGAATGACAGAATCCTCATGATGAAAAATATGAAATGAAATTTTTACACATCCGTAATTTGTTTAAAAAACTCCTGGAAATTATTCATGATGAATAAAAACACTTTGTAATCTTCCATTGATTTATTGAGTGGCACGGCAAGTTTCACCACACTGTGGCACAGTCATGTGCTAGGTTTTATGGTTGGTTAGGGCATTAAATATATTGCCCTCGACTGAAGTATTGGAAAGGGGATGGGAGGGGAGGTGAATGGAGTGGGAGGGGGTGGGGTAGTGGAGTAAACAATTTTTTTGATTGGACCAATAAGGATAAGGCAAAAGAAATGGTGTAGCTTTGAGACAGCTTGGTGACAAAAAGGGGGAGAAGGAAACAGGGAAGATGGGAGTAGGGTGGTTTTAAATAGCAACTTCACCTGGGACTGGGTACCATGAGAGAAGGAGGGGGAAAGTGTTTAAGTCATTGGGTACACATGGGGAGGATCTGAGATGGTTTGGGGTGAAAGGGAAGCTGAAGGGTGTGGTATGCTTAGTTGGAGGAGTAGGGAGTGGCCAGTCAAGAGGACAGGTGGCTGAATAAAAAATCCTTATGAAGCTGCATATTTTGAAGTTTGCAATGTTTAACAATTTCCAGTGTTTCTAGAGTGTCCATTTTATTTCCTTTCTCCATAAGGTGCAATAGCCTTGGTATGAAATCACTCTTGTGACCTTATTCCAAGGCTATGAAAATTGGAAGATGTGTCCTTCAATTGGAAGCATCTTTCATTCCCCTTGACTCTAGTTTTAAGTGCTCAGCCAGTCTGGCCACAGTATGCCATAAAGCATTCCAGTGTCTTGCACTCCAGTTTGTACATGGCAGACTGATCGAGCACTTCATTTTTGTCTTAACCATTACTGAGGAATTTCTGATTCCACTGTGTCTGGGCTATCATAAGTTGGGTGGTAGCAGGTTCGCCAGCCGATAGAATATGACTTTTATAAAAGGCAGCTTACATCATTTCTGGGAAAATAAAACTTGGGGGGTAAGGAACATTAGAGATGAAAAGGCTTTTTGATTAAATTTCTTTTGCAATATTGTCTATCAATTCCAGTCTGTAGCCATTGTAAGCAGCCATTGCTTTATTAATTGTCAACTCGGTGTTGAAATTGAGGGGTACAATATGTAATTATTTGACAAACCAATGAGTGGAAAGCAGTATGTTTATGTGAGTGGTGGTGGGCAGAGTCAATGGGATATTATCTGCATAGGATGGTTCACAGAATATGGTAAAGGCGTATATTTCTCCTCTTATTGACATACTTAAATCTAAAAATTTAATTTTCCGGCTACTTCTTTTTCTAATTTGTATTTTACATTTTGTTGTTGCTTATTCCATAAATTCAGGAATATTCCCAGCTGACAGTCACTACCTGTATACACTAAGGATGAGTTGAATCCAAATGTTGATTCTCGATTACACCGATTGTAAGGATTAGAATTGGTATCGAGAATTGATCGCCTAAAGTCGATTCCGATTCCATCGATTCCAGATAAATAAATATTCAAATCAAATTTCATTTATCACATCATATTTGTCTCAGTAATTCTGGGTGTAGGCTGTCGATTTTTACTTTTTATCTACCTCAATAAGCTGAGGCTATATTTGCTATTTGTTAATAAATATACCTTTTGAGCGACTTAACACTTTCTGTGCAGATGACTGCTTAAGCAGTCATGCCACCTCCCAGCCCATGGCGAGTGACTGCTTATACAGTCATGGGGCCTATAACGGTTCTTTCGTTCTCCCCACCCATTCGCCACTGCGTAGGGTTCTTTCTTCGGCCCGTCGTCATCAGTTGAACCCCTGGCAACGTTGAGGAAGCATTCGTTCCTGGATCCATCGCTCTTTTTTTTGCCAACTTGTGAATATTGAAGGTAAGATTTCTCTGCAATATCAAATGGTTTCCTAAATGTTCAGTTTTTTTAATTTTCATTTTATTTGTATTTTTAAATTGTATATTGTTGTAATATAAATGTAAATGCGGTAATGAATCTGAAATGGGCATTTTTGTTAAAATTATTTGCATGAAATGGCATTTTATTGGTTAATCTAGCAAACAATTTTTTACAGTGTATTTTTTCTTATTTGTAATGTTAGGTTTGATCTTTTTTAGGACGTCATTGCCGGAGACTGAGGCAAAAATGTCGTCTTTCCTTCATTCTCGGATTTGGATAATTCTCTGAAGGTATTTTATTTAATTTTTATGCACTTTTTTGTTCTGTTTATCGTTTCTGAGTGGAAATGTGCAAACGTGTTCAGTATAATTTCTTGACCATCTCGTAATGGCCACATTTGTGATCAATAGTGTGATTGAGCATTTTATAAATAGAAAATATTTTGATGATAAATAATTTCAATTAATTTGCTGGCCGCTTATGCACAGTTAAAATTTACTTGTAGTCCGTATCGTGTTCCTCATGCAGACACGTTTGCCTTTGGTGTCAACATTATCGCTAGCCATCTAGCAAGCGATACAGTTCAACCATTGAGATAGTAGCTGTTATCAGGATAGTCAGCGACACCATCGTCATCCCAAGCTAACGAATACAAAGGAAAATGTCACTCAGAATATAGATAATTTAATGCAATATCATTTCTAATGCTGTAAGGCAGGGGTCGGCAACCTGCAGCTCCCGAAACAATTTCATGCGACCCGCACAACTATTACCTGTAAATTACTTTAACACTTTAGATTATGTGAGTCCTTATGGAGATAATAAATTGCTTAACTTTAGGGCATCAATTATTAATTCATTGTATTATCCTGTGAATATACCGGTATTTGCTTCCCACATAGCCATGCCAATTTTAACATGTGGCCCACAAGACTGCTCAAAGGAGAATGCATAAAACCTCGGAAATGCCGTGGAATTCTTTTTACTAGTTTACTTTTTATGCACGAGTTAAATTGATTATTTTTTCATTTCTTAGGAATGGCTGGACAGCGCAGAGTCAGTCAACATTTGGAAGAAAACCCTGGGCCTTCTACATCAGGTAAGCTCTTGGAATATACCACCTAAAACTCCATCATCCTTGCCATGTTGCCTATCCCCTACTCCATACCTTGTGACGAATTTTAGGCAATGAAAGTTATACTGTTATTTAATTTTATATTTAAAATTAAAAGAAGAGTTATTGAATTATTTACTGGTAACATTACTTACATGAAGTGCTTTACACTTGCGACATAGGTACACTCCCAAAGAAGAAAAGACTGGCACAGAAGGGACGAGACGGAGTTGAGGATGAAGAAATTGAGGAGCTACTATTAGGGGGGCTGTCTACAGATGACAAGGATTCGTCAACGGAATGGGATGGAGAAGAATCAGAAGACAGCGAGGAAAGTGGAGATAGAGATGGAGAAGAGCATGTCTCAGGGACACGTGAGCACTTGTCCACTGCCCCATCCCCTCAAACATCACTTTTGCTTTCCACTGCCAAGGGACCCATTACTTGGGGAGCCGACCAGCCTGCCAACCTTCCCATTATTTTCTCGGGTTTTCCTGGGTTGAAGACTGTTCTGGAGGGCAATATTCCAAAGGCTTATTTTGATCTTTTGGCCACCCGTGAATTTTACGACCTCATTGTTGAGGAAACGAACCGACAGGCTGAGCAGATACTTTTGCAAAACCTGGGACCACGAGCTCATATTGTTCAGTGGAAAAATTTGACGAAGGAGGAGTTAGAAGTGTTCCTCGGTCTCCTCTTCCACATGGGGACTGTTAAAATCAATCATTTGAATGATTATTGGAGGAAAGGGAATCTTTTCGATATATAATGTATTTCAGCATTCATGACCCGTGATCGCTTTCAGGGTATTTTGCAGGCCCTTCATTTTGCCAAAACGCCCACGGAAGATGAGCCTCCTTTTGAGGACCGTCTTCATAAAATTAGGTCACTTATTGATATTTTTCATAATAATATGGACAACATCTACTCTCCCAGCAAAGAACTAAGCCTAGATGAGTCAATGATGTTGTGGAGAGGGCGCCTTGTCTTTCGCCAATATATGCCTGGAAAACGGCATAAGTATGGCATAAAGATTTATATGTTGACAGAACCATCTGGGTTAGTGCTGAGGATGATAATTTATACTGTATCTGGGGATAAGGAGGTTGGTGGTTCAGGGCACGTGAACAAGGTAGTTCACAAATTGTTGGAAAGGTTCAAGGGAATTGGACATTCCGTGTACCTTGATAACTTTTACACAAGTGTGAAACTGGCCGAAGAACTCCTGGATGATAAAGTATATTGTACTGGGACTCTAAGAGCCAACAGAACAAGGTAACCCTACCGTTGTCCTATCTAAAAAGATAAACAAAGGTGAGGTTACACACGCCTGGAACGAAAAGGGGATTTGCGTTCTCAAGTGGAGAGACAAGCGTGAGTTATTTATGATTAGCACGGAGTTTGGCAGCCGACTTCTCGATGTGCAGAATCGTTGTGGGATAGTACGAATCGAAGCCAGAGGCAGTGGTAAAATATAATTGTTTCATGGGAGGTATTGATCACTTCGATCAATTAATGCTTACTACCCATGCGAACGCAAAACCATGAAATGGTACAAAAAGCTTGGAATACATATATTCCAGTTGCTGCTAATCAACAGCTATATTTTGTACTGTCGTCATAGCGGACAAAAAATTTCACTATACGACTACCGATTAGAAATAATCAAATCACTCTTCCCAGAAATTCCCTCCCGTGGTTCACGACCCCCAACCCCTAGATCCACGCTAATGCACTTCCCGGAATTCCTTCCAATGGGTGTGGGGAACAAGAGACAGCAGAAGCGATGTCGCGTTTGCTACAAAAGTGGGCTAAGAAAAAGTATCACAACGTATTGCCTAGACTGTCCTGATCAGCCAGGGCTCTGCCTTAGGCCATGTTTTATGGATTTCCATAAAGAAATTTAATTCTTAAAAATGTTAATTTAAGGTTTAATTTACATGTATGCTGTAAATGTGAATGAATTGTAATTGTATTTTTTGTCAACCACCATTTGCTCCATAATATGGATATTATTGAGAAAATTATTTGTAAAACTAAGTGCCGTGTCCGCAGTGTAAAACAAAGTATATGTAATACATAAAATAACATTAATCACTTTTTTAATATTAAATTTTTATATATTTGTTTCTATTTAGAAGTGTTCTTCACGGGTCAATATTTAAAAAACAAATATTGTTACTGTTGTTCTTTTATTGTATTTTTATTGTATCTTTTATTGTAGCCTTTTGCGATAAATAAACAATGTTAAGTAAGAATAAGGGTACATTTGGTATTTCTTTTGTGTTGCTTCTCTGTCTTTCATAGATGCCAAATAATTAGAAAGCAATGATTTCGCTGGAAGTTAGTTCCACAGTTCAAGACATACAATATTTCGATTAGTATTGTTAGGAAATCCAATAAGTATTATTCATTTTATATTCGAGTCTATTATAATTACGGTTGGGCTAAAATCTTAATCGGTCATAGTCAAATACATTTCTCCAAACGAAATTTGTCATATTTGGCAGATAATGACATCCCAGCTAGACAGTTATAGGAAAAAAATGTGTGCAATGCGGGTTGCATAAGTGGCAATATAAGCTATGGCGAATGACTGCTTAAGCAGTCAAGAAAATTTTTTTAAATTAAATAAGAAATTTTAACAGAAATTTTATTATAGGACTTAAATGTACGGTAATCAGTCAATTCAACTTGAAACTAGCGAAAAAAGAATTTCGCCACTGAATATGAACTCGAAATTTACGCCCGCACTGAAAGTGTTAATTGTCTTTGCTATTTTATTTCAGCCAATACTTGAATTTAAATAACAGTCGTATGCTACTGGTATATCAATATCCCACCTGTTATTAGGAATAAGAATCAATGGAATCAGAATTGTGAATCGGGAATCGATTTGGAAGAATTGGAATCGGGATCAAAAAAATGTGGAATCGACTTATCCCTAGTGCATACACAAAGAATGTTGTCAACATACAGGTAGAAGCAGTGCATGTATTGGAGCAGGTGATGTTTGGAGTTGACTAGATCAATTTCCAATTTGTCTAGAAAGTTTTCAGCAAGTAGGTAGGAGAGAAATGGGCAAGCCCATGGCTAACCAATCCTTTAGCTGAAAAAATTTGATGAGAACTATTCTTTGGCTTCTAAATTTAAAGAAAATTGGTTTATTTTATGTTGTATAATTTCTTTCCGTTTGTTTTGTCATTATGTATCTGTTTTTTACTTTCTTTTTCCTGGGCCTTTGTTGGAGCCCATTCCTACAGACTACAACTTTGAAGTGGTGGAAGAGCTTGCTTGTTCCAATGACCCCTGAGCTGGACAGATGAGAGCAATTAACATTGCTCCCGGTAGGGCCACCCATGCCAGATAGGTCAAAGGGTAGGAGCCTAACGATAGGTAGTCCCTTGATGGTGTCACGTGAATTACGCAGTTGGTAAGTGAGGGTGGGAGTCCCCTCCCAACTATTTTACTACCCTGAAAAATGAATGTCACTCAAAGAGAAATGAATCCTGGCAAATATGGGATGCCGCCCACTGGAGTGGGTGTCGGGTCCGGCATCAGGAGAGGCAAGGCCCTCGAATTCTTCATCTCACAAAATCCTTGCATAACTGAGTCATTACAGCATGCAAGGACATATGAAGATAAGAAGAAAAGGAAGAGGAGAAGGAAAGTACCAAAAAAAATTGGGACTTGGAATGTTAGGACCATGATGAAGGTAGGGATGCTGGATAAAATTAAATGGGAAATAGATAGAGGAAACATAGATGCCCTGGGGCTGTGTGAGATGAGATGGAAAGACAGCGGGGACTACTGGAGTGATAGTTACAGGGTAATCTATTGTGGTGGGGTTGAAAGTCAATGTGGGGTAACTATAGTATTGAATGAAAAATTGGGGGCAAGGGTAGTAAATATTGAACAGGTGAGCGACAGGATATTAGTGGTAGAAATAAAAGCACACCCTACAAATTTCGTTCTTGTCCAGGTGCACATGCCCACAAGCAATCATTGGGAGGAAGAGGTGGATGGGGTGTATGAACAGATAGAGGAGATAATCAGAGAAGTCCCAGGCAAGAAAAATCTAATAGCAGTGGGCAACTGGAATGCAGGAGTGGGGGAAGGGAGAGATGGATATGAAGTGGAAGGACATGGATTAGGAACGAGAAATGACTGCAGCAAGAGGGCAGTTGAATTTTGTTGGAGAGATAAAATAGTTGTAACAAACACTTGGTATAAACACCAACTCAGGCAGAGGTAGACATGGAAAATGCTGGGAGACACTGAGAGATACCAAATTGACTATGCCATGGTTACGCAAAAATTTAGAAATGGTGTGGAGAACTCACAGAGCTATTTGGGGGCTGATGCAGACTCGGATCATAATTTAGTAATGATGAATTGTGAAATTAGATTCAAAAAGCTAAATAAAAGCAGGAGGATGAAGAGGTGGAACCTGTAAGTGTTGAAAGGGGAGAAAAGGAGGGAATACCAAGAGATAGTGGATGAGAACATAGGAGAAGCCAAAGAAGCAGGAACAATCGAGGAAAAGTGGGAGAATATAAAAACAAGCATTGTAAGATTGGCCGAGAAAACAATGGGAGCAGCGGAAATGAGGATGGAAAAGAAGCAGTGGATCACGGAAGAAATGATTGGGAAAATGGAGGAGAGAAGGAATTGGAAAAATGTCAACAACAATGTAGGTAAGGCGAAATACAAGGAGCTAAATAACCAACTACGGCAAATAACCAATCAGATGAAGGAAAATTGGTGGAAAAGGAAATGTGAGGAAATGAAGAAACTGCAAAAGGAAGGGGAAGTAGGGTAAAATTGCTATCGGGAGGTAAGCGGGGACAAACGGTACCAAAGATAAGGACAAGAGAGGTAGAATATTAATTTAGAAGATATCCAAGAAAAATGGCAAGAATATGTGGAGGAGCTATATGACAGTGATAGTAGACGAACTAATTTAGATGTAGAGGATGAGGGAAGCCTAGATGAAGATAACCTCGGACCAAGGATTCTCAACAGTGAAATAGAGAAAGAGTTGAAAGAGATGAAGGCAAGAAAAGCTGTAGGAGTCAATAACATACCTTCGGAGCTGCTCAAGAGTTTAGGATGAAAAGGTAGGCAAGGTTTTTTTGAACTTATACCTTGGATCTACAAAGAAGGATTATGGCAAGTGGACTTCATGAAAACAATATTGTTTCCTATCCCAAAAAAGAATAATGCATCAGAATGCCAGAACAATAGAAATATCAGTTTGATTTCTCAGGCAGCCAAAGTTTTCCTTCAAATAATCAACAGAAGGTTAGAGAATAAGGCCAATAACTACTTGGGCGATGACCAGGTTGAGTTCCGCAAGGAGAAGTCAACTTGGGATGTGATAGTGGTGATAAGAATACTTATATAAAAAACATAGAGTATAACCATGTAGTTTTTGCATGATTTGTTGATTTTGAAAAAGCTTTTGACTAGGTAAATTGGAATAAACTAATTGAGATACTCTGGAAAATGGGAATAGATTGGCGAGACAGAAGACTAATCTGAAACTTATATGTGACGTAAAGGGCACAGGTGAGGGTGGCTGATGATGAATCAGGATGGGCAACTATAGGTCGCAGGGTAAGGCAGTGCCCATTGTCACCATTGCTTTTCAACTGAGGAAATGGTAAGACAGGCATGGGAAGAACTTGAGGTTGAAATCAAAGTAGTAGATGCTTTGGAAATGCAGGGTGGGATATTTGGAATGAAAATAAATCATAAGAAAACAAAAATAATGAGATTCTCTTGGGCAAATAAGTGAGGCTTGTGATTAAAGTTGGTGGACACAAACTTGAGCAAGTAGAGCATTTTAATTGCTTAGGTAGTATGCTGCAAGAAAATGGAAATAGTAGCAAAGACATATGGAAGAGAAGAGAGCTAGCTAAGGATATGCTTAGTAATAGAAGGGAGCTGATGAATGGGACAATGAGTGAGGATGAAGAGGAGGCTGTAGAAGTGGCTGTGAAGAAGAGGCTGGTGAAGAGCTTGATATGGAGCGTAGAATTGTATGAGGCAGAAACATGAACCCAATAGATGCCACTGTTAAATAAAGGCTAAGGCCGTTGAGTGTGGCAGAAGCCCATCAGCTGAAGACCAAGGCAAGCATGAAGTGGCGATTGTCATTCCTCCTGGTTTTCTGCCCTTCCATATATGTATACTACAAAAACCACCACTGTTCTATGGACTTGCAAAAATACACAAGAAATGTATTACTCAAAGGTCTATCAATAGTACGATTGGGTCTTTTGTACGAACTGGCAAAGCATCTAGTAAGAGAAATTCAACCATTTATGAGCTAACAGAGGAAGGACTGAAGGAGGAGGGAACTAAAGAACAGCAGGGGGTTAAAGCTGTCTCCTTGGAAAACACCATGGTGATATGTTTCAAACACTATTGAAACTGTTCACTCCAATGACATCAGGAGGAATCCCTATTTTTGTAGTTGTGTGAGGTGCTGGATGCAGGACGCAACCTCTAGGCCAGGGGTGGCAAACCTTCTGGAGATTGAGTGCCAAAGTTTACGAAATAAGAGTATACTCTCTTGACTCCCATGCCAACCCATCGAGTGAGATAGAGGTATCCCTTAGCGCCCTTCCAGCTCTGCCTGCAGAAATAATTGCTCCACGTGCCACTTTGGGCACGCATACCATAGGTTCGCCATCCCCGCTCTAGGTGGACTTTTATCAATTCCAGCAGCATATGGGAAGTGGTGTGAAATGGCTTTTTGTAGTCAACCCTGGCCATTGATTGATTTATTCATGTTATGTGACATCCTGATATATGCACTTATCAAAGAGTGGGTTGTCCTTACTTCATGCAATTTGCCACCTGAAACCCCTCAGCTTGTATACATCCTTCCACCCAGGCTGGAGGTGATGGAGGATAAGGTCATGTGTACATAATGGAGGTGCATTGTTTAGGCAGGATATAGGGGAATAGTTCATTTATTCAGACAAGTATCGCTTCTTATGTATTAGGCCCACGTGACTGTGATTCAATGGAGAAGTTCTTCTTGCCAGAGAAGTCTAAATCAGTCTCTGTGTCTTATAAGGATCTATCCACATTTTCTTGGCACCAGTTACAAAACTATCTAAAGGGAGCCATGGCTAGAATGTCCCAGTTGAATGACTTCGATGTTTCATAGATGACCTTCTAGAAATGATCACCCATTTGGATGGTTAGTGGAGAGTCGACTACTGGCAATGGTGGTTGAAATATACAGGATGAACTTAAGGAGGAAGGTTGAATTATCCCTCATGGTCTCAGTCCTGTGGATCAATTTTGTCGTACGTGGTGAGTGTCTGGTACAATTTATGAAAAGTCCTTTCTCGCCAGGGTATTCAGAAAAGTTAATAAAATGGAAAAAAACGTAAGAATTACGATGATAGTACACCTTTTTCATTTTCACCAACGCAAGTAGGCATGTATATACAGTATAACCACAAAATGCCAAACTTTCGTGATTTTGTAATTCGTAAGAAATTTTTTCGTAGTTATTTTCACTGTACCTACTTACGTATGCAACTGTTTTTTGACTCGAAAATTACTTATCTTGAAGAATTATCCAGTTCTGGAGGTAATTCGATTTACCAAGGTTTGTCTGTTTTCGACACCAATTTTTGAAAATTATTATATTTCCTTCCTTTCCATAGCTTTTTTTTATGAAAAGGCTGCGTGTCCTGCTATTCAGAGAAAAATGGACACAAAAGCAATACGCTAACGGCGCGGCGCATGACTTAGCGCATCATATCGTCTGAAAATTATGATTCAATTACATAATTGTCACCAGGAATGTTTTCACTCCAGTAATGGCGCATCATCAAATTAACAGGAGTAACCTAGCATGTTAATGGAGAAATTCAGTTTGGTGTGTACAGCATCTCCTCGTTTGACCAAATGGATCGTCTGTCGCCGCTGCAAAAAATATTGCCTCTCTGCAATGTAGGTAATTGAAATGAGGAATCATCGTCGTAAACGTTGATTTGTTTGGGCTCTCTGTCCTGGGTGGACGCTCCCCAAAGCCATTCCGACGACTGCCAGCCAGCACAACTACCAACGTATTACATCTCCGCGCGATATCGGAGTTTGGCACGCGATGGAAATTCCTCTCGGCTTCCGCGCGCGGCCAGCGCACATACGCCCTTCGAAATATTCTCATTTCCTCACGAGTGGACAGAGAGAAAGACCTGCCCCGCATCGTGCTAAACATTCAGCTACCTGCCTCAGTTCTTATGCAATTATTCACTTAGTATGATTGCATCTCTTCCCCTCCAGGTAATCTGCATTTCATTCTCAGGGATAAAAACCCTGTGGCAGCGTTCTCAATCCTTCACACACCTCCGAACCTGCGAGAACAGGCGAAATATGTCTCGGACTGGTTTTCGGCTAAAATATAAACGATAATCAATATAAATGAAATTTTATTTGCTAAATTTATTGATATAAACATGTAAATTTTGGAGTCAATACACGAAAAAAGCCAAAACGTAGAAATAAACCAGTCATAAGCTAATAAACGCAACATAAATATATTGGCCAACGTGAAAAAGTCCACTCATGGCAATCGATGCCGGTGCACATGTGTATTTACGAAATCAATTTCCTTTTCCCATTCCCGTATTTCCCTTCGTCAGTTCCTTCTCTCTAGCTTTAGTATTGTGTATTGTCATTTGCGCGAAGGTTTTCATTATTTCGCGGTAACACAGCTTCACCCACGCCACTCTCAATTCTATCGTGATGACTTACTTAATTAAATATCAACTGACCAGTTGTGACCTCCACTCACCACAACGGTTCAGTCTTTCGTGCTCAGTCCTTTGGCGAGGTCATTACACCTCTCTTGGTGCGACATCTACAGCCTCTTTGTTGGAGAGGTTGAAAAATTTAAACAGTTTCAAATTTAACGGAAGAAACTAATTTCCAAAATACTACCACATAATATAAAACATGTGAAAATAAGATAATAAGACGAAAAGTTTCGCTGAAAGAGAGGATATGCCCATTGATCAGCGCCCGCTCCTCGGAGAATCGGTTGATGAACACTGACCTCGGGCTTATAGACAAGCCGAACGTGAAAAATATTGTAAAAAACAAAATATACACAGTTTAAATCCTAACTGGTTATGATGTCCTTATAAGTGTGCTCTTACCATTAGGTTAATCAGAATGACTGATGATATAAGAATGATCGAATACAGCATTCACGGTGGGAATTAGGCAAATGACATGGCATGCTGTCGCGCGTAGGGAAGCGAGATGGAACAACGGAACCAGGAAATTTGCCGTTTCATATCATTTGACTTGATCACGAGTTTTTTTCATGGCAAATTTTCTCACTTTGGTGATCGCATTGCATAATGTTTTTATTCAATCTTATTCTAATGCAACATATTTAAATTCCTATTACCTACTTTAAACGTCATCGTCTTCTAATCGCGTCTTTAACTTCCCCATGGCGATCAGTGATACCCTCAAAAAATGAATAGCAACCTTTGCCGTGAGCATACAATTAATACTTTGCGAACGACTAAAATTGTATTTCTTTTAAAATCGACAACTACAGTAATTATTTCATTCACTTTATCAATTGACATAAGTTGGAAACATTTACGGATTACAGTTACGGTTTCTCTTAAATGACATCATGAGTGAAAGGGTTTCTGTTATGGCTTCAGTTCTGGCTTCCCATCCTAAGAGCCTGGGTTCATATCCCTGTAGAGTAGAAGTTTTTTCACTGGAATCGCGATTCCTTCTGTAGAACACTTCAAAATTATACGCTACGTTAGTGGAACGTAAAAAGTGTGGACTTGACGGTGCCCGTAGTTAAGGGTAGGTTGACCAGATTTCTCTCCCGACCCCATCTTTCGTGTCCTTACCCTCCAGCCCACCTATCCTAAATATGAATATCAGTTGCATCCTTCGAGTTCGGACTATCAGGTATATCCCCAGGGAACCGCGCTAGTGAGCACCTCGCATCAGTTTTGGTCGCATTCGCTTTTGAACAAACTATTTTTTGTGAAAATAGCGACTGTTTAAACAAAACTATGATTAAAAATTCATTTTTAATTTCCTCCCTAACATAAATTTTCATATCGTTAGTTTGTTTATTTATTCACTTACAACCCTTTTATCGAGACCTAAAAAAAGAAATTGTTTCAAATGAGTTATTTTTATCATGAATATATTCGAGTAATTTTATCATGAATGTATCATTATTTACACAAACCAACTGGCCATGCTGTAAACGAAAATAAACATTCTAGATGATAAAAAAAACGTTCTGTGTAAATGAGACATAACATTTATGCAAGATGTATGTAAAGGTGTATTTAAAATACTAGTAAATATTTACTTTTGGTTTTTAAAATATTTATGAATATGTAATAAAATGAGTAGCTTTTGTTGACTGTAAGCCGTGGAATTGTTGTAATACTCTTCAAACATAAAATTTAGCATGCGTACAAATTGTGTGGCAACACAATATAGCATTTCCCGTTCTCATTATGTTTTCTAGACGATCTTGTTGGCAACCACAAAGGGGAGTCTCTTCAAGGAGGTAGTGTTTCCAAATTATACTTTAGCACTGCACATGAAGTTATTGTAAAAGATTTGAGGTATTATATAAGTTTTCCCATTCTCACCCTATATTTGCACTTGTTGCCTCAAAATCCTATGGACTATCCTATTTTGCTTATGATCACAGAAGTTGGTTGCTTCCCCAAACAATCAACCAATCTCGAGTGGTGTCTTAAGCTCTTAAGCATTTTTGAATTCATACGGAATTAAATACATCTGCATTTTATTTAAACACTACATAAAAATGTGGGTTCTTACGAATGAGAATTGGAATTCGCGACGAGGATAATGGTGGGCGGTTTTCGGACTCATCCTAAATACTTTGCTATGGGTTTCTTCTTTCGGATCCCGCGTCCTTCAGAGGCCTTATTCACGAAGCCCACCTGATTTTCGAGCCTCGACAATTATCTAAGTAATTTTGGCGTCACAATATTAACTTTTTCAATCAATTTAAAGGTTAGTTGGGCTCTGACGTCACGGCCACGGCATTTTCGAAGTTCGACGGTGTTGAGTCCCTCCCGAAAGAGGCCCAACGTGGCCAATTATTGAAGAGTCGCGATGCTTGTCACACGAGAAAATAACAAGTTATCGCAAGTTTTCGTTGCAGCATTCCATGCTTTACCACCTCTTAATATTTTTCCTGCTTTCGTTATCGCATGAAGATGGGATGTGACAACTGAGAAAATCGGAATTGACGAAACCGTGTGATAGCATTGTCATTTTTACATGCGATAGCTATCTCGGCGTTTAAGAACTGACTCCGAGCCTCCTTCCCGTCTCGACCAATCGCAATGAGGTATCGTGACTCATGAATTCCTCTCGCTTCATTGTGATCATCAAAATGTTAAATTTATCAAAATCGGACCTTCTCGTCAGCTTCGAAATACAGCCTCTTCTCACCTTTTCCTATTCCCGACTCTATGCTTTTATAAACGAGATGACAAGAGGAGGGGATATCCGAAATTAACAGACCTCGGCATAAAAACTCGATTCTTCCTTTTTAAAGGGAAGATATATGAGCAATTGGATGGTGCAGCAATGGGGTCGTCATCATTACCTGTTATCATCATCCTTTTCATGAAGAAATCTGAGCCAGAAGCTTTCGAAGAAGTGGAATTTCCGCCGTCGCGCAATCTATCAAGGGTTATTCAGAAATTGGGTTAGTAATTATCAACAATCCCGATGACTATGGGTTGGACATGAAGAAATTAACTCTTACCGAAGATACAGATAGGGAGCTAGGTGGTAATTTTAAAGGATCCGCTGTTTACTGTTCATTTGCAACTCGCTAAGCGGTATTTGGTGACTTTGTCAATTTAAGTGGCTGGGGCTTTCAGTCCAACGAAGACACAAGTCTCTAAGGTAAGGACCTATTATCGGAAACCATCATTATTGGTTCTTCAATCCTAAGACTGGTTAAATGCAACCTTCCACCCTTCCCCAATCATTGCTAGTCCCTTATTTCCTGGTAGTTCCTCCTATTTACTTTCCTCTTTATATAGTCCATGAACTTATTCCTGGGTCTTCCTCTGGGGAATTTTCCTCCTATTTTTCCTTCAATTATATTTTTCATTTATTCATAGTGCCTTAGGCTAAGTCCAATCCATTTGGTTCTTCTTTTCTGTACAGTGTTCTATACGATCCTTTCCTCTTCTGAAAAACTCCATCATTTCCTATTTTGTCCGTCCATTTTATCTCCAGCACCAGGTTTCGAAGGCTTCTATTCTGTTCTGGTCTTCTTTTCCAATGGAGCGTGCTTCCGATCCATAGAATGCCACGGTCAATACGAACGTTTCCACATACTGTTTCCTAGTTTGTAGTCCTATCTTATTTGAGCACAGCAGTTGTCTTTTTACCATGAACGCCTTAGCTTGGGCTATTCCTTGCTTGATGTTCTTTTTCCATCCTTTGACTTATTATTTGTGTGAGTATTTTTTGATGCATGTGGCATGGTTTGCTGAAGGTTTAGTGCTCCTCACATCTCTCACTCCTGGCCTTCTTCGGAATGTGCGTGACTTCTACATCCAGCTTTTGTCTTCCACATACAAGGATTTTAGTCTTCGTCTAATTTATTTTCATGTTGTATTCTTGGAGGACTTGGTCCATTGCATTTAGTGACCTTTGAAGATCATCGCGATTTCCAGCTATAACTGTGATATTGTCTGCTATGTGGAGCATATTTATTTCTTCTCCGTTTATCATTTTTCCGCTCAGTCCAATTTCTTGTCCTTCGCTTATGGCCAACTCCAAGTACGTGTTGAACAGCGCTGGTGAGAGGTTCCATCTTTGTCTTACCTCTTTGTCAATTTTAGCTTCCATTTTTCTTCCGTCTCTCATTTGAATTGTGACGACTAGCTTCCTGTTTAGTTCGTAGATTATTCTTCTGTCACTGTAATCCATAGAATGTTAGCTCAATACTCATTGAATATAAATGCTCCATGTGTGCAGCAAAGAAACACAAGGAAAAAGTGGCCAACAAAGTACAAAGACCGGAATGAATTGTTCCCGAATTTCCCACCAGGTGATAAGTGCTAATCTTCACCGAAGTCTCATTATATATCGATATCGTCGCCTCTGGATCTACGCCATCACCTTTTGGGAAAGCAAAGACCTAATCATCACAAGTATTCGTCCTAGAAGTCAAAAAGAGACCAATTTATTTCAATACCATTCGATATTTTGCATGTTGATTGGAAGCTGTTTCTCTGTTTGTCCATTATCTTTGCTTGTTTTCGCTGCGGCCGTTCTTTTTACTGATAGAATACAAAAAACTAAACCCAGAAATATTTTCCCTTTATGGAAAATATTTCCGGGTGTAAAAACAAATATATTCGTGTTTTTTTAGTCATTTATTAATCTGATGCAGGTGTTCAATCGGTCGTTGGGGCTTTAAGTAAGTTGCTCAGGTGTGTCATAGCATAATCAGTGGCAGCCACATTACAGATGAGGTGGAATCAGTGAGGATTCCATAATATTTAATTCCTCTCTACCACCTTTAGGTAGAATAAGGCTTTCGTAAGGGGAAGAAAAATTAGCATATTAATTTTCCATTTTTAATTTTATAATTAAGCCATAATTAGGCAATGGCACACTATAGATTCAAACTAGTGTATTTTTTTAAGTATTCCCAGTTTAAAATCACTGACCAGAAATTACTGTTCATACATTCATCTCAGGGAAAATATAACACTTTTTTGCCTTTAATTTATAAGACTGCCCACATTCAGTGAATGGTTTTACGTTAAACATATTTCAGAGGTAAGTTTTTTGACACCTACTGGAGCAGAAACGTGGACTCTCCGATAGGAGGACGAGAATAGGCTGCTGGAATTTGAGATGTGGATGCGGAGACGGATGGAGAAGGTGTGGTGGACGGAATGGAAGACTAACGACGAAGTACTTGCGAGGGTGGGCGAGGAAAAGAAACTTCAGAATGAACTCCGGGATAGAAAATGTAGATGGATGGAAGATGTAATAAGGAGTGACGGGTTGCTGAAGAGTGTTATAGAGGGAAGGATGTTAGGCAAGCGGGGAAGGGGAAGAAAGAGAATAGGTTTCATGGACGGAATGATGAAGGGTAGATCGTGTGCAGAGACAAAAAAGGACATGCTAGAGGTAATTAGACCCCTGAAAGTGTAGAAAATCGGTAGGAGATTCTCTGACTTTCAAGAAAGGCTACCTTTACCGGTAGAATACTAAAAAAACAAATAATACCCATTTTCCCTTTGTGGAAACTATGAACCACTGAGATTCATGAAGGTGAAAACAAATGTATTGTTTTCATTCACGCTAAGTTTCAATTCATTCTAAGTTTCAATTCATGCTAAGACATATGCCGTGAACTAACCTGACAAAACCCAGTGATTAGATTTTGAAAGTGCCAGAAGCACTCTTTTGAATTATTGGTGCCAAAATATCACAATAAGCATATTTAAAATGTCGTGTTTTTAAAGTCATTTATTTCTTTGATGCAGGTGTTCAATCGGCCGTCGAGGCTTAAATGAGTTGCTTAGTCGTGTCATAACATAGTCACCGGCAGCGACATTACAGATGAGGTGGACTGAGTAAGCGTTCCATAATATTTAATTTCTCTCTCCCACATTTAGGTAGGAGATGGGGAGATACGGGAAGTTAAGGGGTCGAAGTTATCGAAGGGAAATGGGGTGGGGTGGGGTGGGAAGGGAATAGTGGACGACGAGATAAGATGTTGATGTTTTGGAGAGGGGTGAGGGATGGGAGCGTACAACGAGGAAGGAGTAGACCGATAAGCAGCTGGAAAGGTCAGCCCTTCTTCGCCGCGATGAATCACCGAGGAACGCGAAAACTCTCCATTTTTCTGCGTCATCACCTTTTTCTGAATCATTGTAGGCGTAGATCCTTGGATACTTTCTTTTCTTGAGGTAACTGGAGTGAGATTTTTCTCCAGCCATAACAAAGGTCCCATTAGAATTCAAACTCTAAATTGAAGCAGTTTTAAGAAGCACGAAGTCAATTTTGTATAATTAATGACGAAACAATTAGGGTTATTATGAGTGAAATTATCTACGTAGTTTACAAAATACACACGTTCAGGGCTTTAAATTTATTCATATGTTTCATGCCGTGATCTGCAAATGCCGTCACAACAAGTTTTTTTTACATTTTTTCCTCTATTTTACTTGGTCCATACCTTGCCACTGGCAACGTCCGTAAAGAATGGTCCCTGCCTATGCCTATAAAAAGTTGCACCGTGTGGCGGTGAGGGAGTAAAACCTTACTGAAAACAACTGTCCATTCATACTTAAGGGGATCTTAATTGTTATTTTCCTTATTTTTCTCATAATTGAAGAAGCGGTCGATCAAACTCTGTAACCTATATCGCAATCAGTATCTGGAACACCGAGAATTTTACACGCAATGAAAGTTAATTCGTTTGGGCTACTGGTAGAATATTGATGAACAAAAGTCGCAGAATGGAAAAACCGTACTCTTAACAAATATAAATACCGTTACCCGACTCATATATCTAAAGGTCAACCCACCTATCGCCACCTGATAAAAATACTTGGTAGCAGTATGCAGGCCCCTGACGATTTTATGTCCTGAAACCCTTAATTTTGGAGATTCTCTTAGCCTTATTCCCGCTCAAAGTCAATTCTTCTTCAGCAGAGATATGTAAAATGATGGATAATTCATGTTAAGACATATGCCGTGAACTAACCAGACAAAACTCAGTGATTAGATTTTGAAAGTGTCAAAAGCACTTTTGTGAATTATTGGTGCCAAAATATCTCAATAAGCATATTTAAAATATCGAACACTGTGATATCTTCCTTTGTCACAATTGTCACAAAGAAATTCCTACGCATCTAAGTAAAGAAGGGCATAGAAAATCATCTAAAGAAAATATGATGAAGAGATAAATGAACTGGACATGAATTAAAGAATTAATTGAAGAAATATGTCAACATAGAATTATGGAGAATATAGTATTAAAATTATGCAGTGAAAACAAGCCTTCAGAGGAAGAAAATCTCATGGTTGAACACTAATGGATTAGTTGACATTACTTTTGATGAGGTGGTAGATTCCGTCAAGGCTTGAAGTAATGGAAAAGCTACAGGAATGAATGGAGTCAATGCAGAATGTTGGAATTATGGAAGAAATTCTCAACGTTTTAGACTGTTGCACCCATTCAATTCATACTTTAAACAAGGTTAAATCCCTGAAAATTGATTAAAAATAAAAGTAATACCTCTTAATAAAAGTTTATAGAAAATTTGTGAAAATTATTGGAGAATCAGAATTTTACAGAGCCTGAATAAGTTACATGTAAGAATAATAATAGTAGACTGAAGTTTGTTACCGAAAATATAACTGGTGAAGAAAAGTTAGGGTTTTTGAAATCGCAACAATATATAACAAATATATATACATTAAACAATATATAAAAATTGTTGGAGATGAGTAAAAAATTCAATTTGGAAACTCACATCGCCTTTATTGATTTCCAAAATGTATTTGGTAGCATTGACAAAGTTACTCTTTGGGATATTATGATTAGAAGATGATTTCCGCAATATATTATTGAAGCAATGAAAGGTTTATACATAAAAAAACCTCTGTTAACAGAGACATAGGAAAAGGATTGACAGCAGCAGTGAAAACAAACAAATTAGTATGAAAAGGCTGTTGCATCTTCAGCTCTTTCTAACATTTATCTAGACGATGGGGTAAAGCAACTGAAACAAATCTTTGAACTTGGGATTAAGGTGATCACTTTAACCGTAAATATTGATCTACATGCTGATGATATTGTCATCATACATATGACCGAAAATGACTAACAGAGGGCAGTGTTTTTCCTAAAAAAATATAGAAAAGGAATATGAACTGATAATGTAATCACATAAAACAAAGGTGATGGCATTTATGGGAAAACACTCTGTTGGAACGAAAACTGTGATAAACGACCACATCTTAGAGCAGGTATCCACATTCAAATACGTTGGGTGCGAAACATCTATCATGGGTGTTAGATATGATGAAAAAAACTTCAAAAAATTACCATACATATGCGGAACAATCAATATGTCGTGTATGACATAAAACAAAAAAGACACCAAATTAAAATTTTATAAAACTTTGGCTATTCCAACGGCATTGCATGGGTATGAGACATGGATACTCTCAAAGTGAGACAGAAATAAAATTGAATAAGCTAAAAAGAAATTCCTGAGAATAGCAAAAGGTTGCACATCAAAAGACAAAATCTGGAATGACAACATCAGACAAGGTTTAAACATTTTAAAATTGAAAGATAATAAAAGGATACAAAATCAAATGGTGAAAACATGTAGGAGAATGCAGCAGAACCACCTCCCCAGAATTGCCTTGTAGTACAAGCCTAGAGGACAACGAAGCATTGGACGCCCGAGGTTAAGATGGTTTTCGGAATAGGCAGTATTGCCTAATCCATGAAATGAAGAAGAAGGAGAAGAAATATGGCCACTCATGGTCAAAGTTATTACAGAAGCAATAATTTGTGAAAGTTATATTAATTTGCTACTTTTAAGAAAACACAAATAACTTGGCCAATATCTATTACTCACATAGCCAATAACTGCGCGGAGGCTAATAACTATACCTGTATGCGATGTTTCACTTCTAAGTCCAAAAGTATTTTAAGCATACTTATTTCTATGGATACATTACGATAGCCAAAAAGGAAAAACCTTAGGCTTTCAAATGTGTTGAGTTAATTTGATTTCATTTATTTGTTGTTTTATTGCACTCTAAACATGATATTTTCCTTAAGTAACCAATAACTGTACGGGTTGTAACCATATCACTTATTGCTGTTGAAAAGGGAACGAATATTCTCACCAGAGGGAGAAACACTGCATTGGCTATTTAACGGGCCTTCCTCCGTGACAAACGTCCGAAGGCTGGTCTTTGTGCGCACTTATCAACGACAAACCGACTATCTCTTGAACTTCACAGATTTGTAGGTGTGAGAAGGAAGCAACCAAATACCTCTTGAACTTCACATATTTGAAGGAGGGTGTGAGAAGGTTATGCGGATGAAATAGCAGGCTATGCCTTTCAAGTCGACGAGCCTCGGAGTAGCAGCTATCGGATGATCCAAGACTTATATCAAGGTTTTGAACCAGGAACTATTTTGATACAAGTCTACCATACGATGTGGGCCACAATCCACTGTATCAAACTTGTGGGCCATAATTGTATTCTGAGTCAAAAGCCGTTCTAGCTTTGCCTCCACTCACCCCTGTGGTTGCATTGGATGGGTGCTGTATTTTAGTTACGTTCCATAGAAAGGAGGGTTGAAAAGTTGCCAAAAATCGCCTCACGTAATACTATATTGGACGCTTACATCGATAGTCCGTATCCAAGAGGAGTAAGTGAGAGTGCTGCCATTATAAAGGGAAAAGAATGCGGGTGAACAGCCCCTCTTCTGCCGCCGAGCGACACGCGAGCCGACCTCCATGAGCGAATGAGTGTGCGTGCGAAAATGAATCGCCCGACAAATTTATCGCCTCCCCGTCTCTCCGTAAGAGAGGCAAGGAGGAAACTTGGAAAGAAATCCAATTGGGTGGCGGTGGGGGTAGGGGGGAGCTGGGGGGAAGGAGATCGGAAAACGATGAAGGGCGCGCACGTAAATGATAAGTGCGACGATAAAACATACATGTAACAGGAGCAGGACTGCGGGACGGGCCAATTTTTTATATACTGGGCGTTATAGGAGTAATCTGCGTATCTTATGGAGTTTATGGGGGAAGTGAGCTCAATCATGCTTAAATGGGCTCGCGACTCCTTATTTACGTAGTTTCATAAGCGTAGACTTAGCATCAAGCACCATTTGTTGTGTCAATGAGAGCACATTGTGGTTTTTCTTAAATTTCCCAGTTGATTTCACAATTTTAAACTTACAGCAGAAAAAATACAGAGAATATGAGTGTATGAAACTTTAAAGGATGTTCTGGTTGTTGATCAATGAAAGTAAACAGTCTCAACGGCGAAAAAGGTATATAGCATGGATTAAATTTTCGCATTGACATAGCTTCTCAAGTAGGTAGTTCCGATCCTATCCCTTAGATCTTATAGAGAGCAATAGTTACGCCCTCAGCACAGAATGTGGTCTCCACAACTGCGAGGTGCTTGTTATCAAAAAGGGGAAGTCAGCCGATATAGTAAAGATTTAAATTTTGTTACATCCACAATTTATTACACAATATATATACGACCGGTTTCGGCTGTTATGACATCAACACATGTGTTCCTGATGTTGTTTACCTGACTTAGTGGCCAAATATACGAACAGCCTAAAGCGGTCGCAATAAATTGTGGAAGTAACAAAGTTTGAATATTTACAATGTCGGCCGCCCACCATGAGAGGCCTTCAACATTTCAATTTAGCCGATATAGGTCGAAAGAATTGATTTAAAGTGCCGTCTTTTTGGCTAAAATGATTTGTTTCCCCGAGTTATCGTATGCAACTAAGCAAAGGGTGTCTAAAAGAAGAAAATGAATGCTCTATCTTCGTATGGAAACATCAAGAGTCCGCGGCAGTGGAACGATAACCACTCTCTTTTTCCTTTCTACTAACAATCATGAGTTATACGGTAATGCAAAATTTTGTAATGGCTTCAATAACAATTTTCGTATACCCAAAGACTGGTTTTATTAGGATGTTCTACGAGGTTAAGGGACACCGTCTAGTATCAGCTACAAATCTAACCGTATCCGATATCACTACAAGTGGCTTGCTGTGGCCCAAACAGCAATGTGTTACACGGAATGTGCGCTTGACCTCAATTATAGCTACACAGCTCAAAGATAATACACGCATTTTCTTGATGGTGTTTATGATCTCAAGGTTTCGGTACTCCCTCTAATAATTCAACTATTAACGAACCCCTCCACAGCCTCCGATAATGATCAGAAGTTTCATGAGTAGGTATAAATGAGCCAGAGAACTCGGTAAAATTAGTTAAAGAGGGGATCACGTACAATAACCGTAGGCGACTTTGGTCAAATTACGTGGGTATCATTTAGGCATGCAGCCATCAATATTTCATCCTTATAAGAACCTCTGGCTCCGCAATAGACTATTGGTTATCACCTCCTAGTTATTCTAGAGATCTTGTTTATTTGAAATACCGAGCTTCTCAAGAATGTTTATGAAGAGACATTAAATATCTATCGAACAAATCCCTCCACTAAATTAATATTATGCAGAATAATATCACCAGGAAAGCTCACGTCCTACCATTGATTTATTCGTTCACGCATAGTTAAATAAAATCCGTAATTGCACATGATTCCACCATTGACTACGCGTTACGTGTGATACTTGAAAAGCTCTGGCTCGATTTAATTTGGTTCGGCCCAAAGGTATGTAATAAAAAAAAAACTGCTTGAAGTCACGTGCTCTATCACCTCCAGAATTAATGCAGATTCCTTCTAAAAAGCACCTTATATGATCACACCTCCTCCTAAGTCTCATATATTCGACTGGTAAAAGCAGCTTAGATGGGAGAAGAATTATGTGCAAGCCATATCGAGAGAGTGCGTTGCAGGAGATACATTATTTCGAGTGGAGAATAATGTATCGGATGGTAATGCTACCTTGTAACGATGGTATACTCGTCGACAGGAACATTTTGAATGGAAACTTCAGTGTTTTAAGCTCTTTTTAAGTTCCAATAAAGAAATATTTGTAAAAATTCTCAAATTTCATAAAATTAGTATCTTTATCTAATTATTCTTAGGAATTTATCTAGGAAAATATGTCAATTTAAACTTACCGCAGTAATTCCATCATTTTATCCTTAAGACATTTTGTTATAAGAGCTGGTCAAGCTGGTGGAGCAGGTATAGTTGGGAAGAGAAACAGAAATCTTTCGCAGCCGGAAGTCTATTACTCCCGACGCGATTTCATATCACCGCTCGACACACGCCCTAGTTCTCTCCATCCCATTCCTATTCACAGTCTTCTCGTTCCCCGATAACCCAACATCCTACCACGACCTTCAGTATTCCTCTGCCCCTCATCAGTACTTCCTACCACCTATTCTACCTCCCTCTAATCTCGACCAACTGCTTAAAAATCGCAACATGTACCAGGGAAAAAGAACCGCTTTAAACCAAATCAAAAAGATTAAGTAAAAATCTTAACCTCATTCAATATTTAAGAGGATGCCGTCTTTAAAAATTCATACGCAGCGCTCAAAAGACGGGAGGAAGCTAATTTCTATTCCACCTCTAGCCTCATTAAGGAAATTTGCGCGAGATTTTTACTCCAGCCAAAATAAGGACGATATTCGAATTGGATTCAAAACATTAGCACTCGCATCAAGCACAAAGTTAATAGTGTGATACAAATGATGAAATAATTTTATATTTTAACTGCATTTTTAGGTGATTAACTAAATAAATAAATTTGAACCTTTAGCTTGATTTAATTGTATCATGCCGTACCCTTTAAACGTTTACACAATAAGTGTTTTTTTCGAAATTGCAAAAATATTCCGGGAAGCAGCAAATTTATTCTTCGAAATAATCAAAAAACGTAAGAAAAGCGCACGTTAACATGTATGACGCAATTTGTAAGTTAAAAATTTATTTAAAAAAAGACTATCTTTATGGAGCTCTCAGCCGTACCATATCTCAAAGTGAGGTTGCTTATGCGTAAATTGTTTTAAAAGTATCTCGAAAATTATTGGCTGACAATTTATCATAGTTAGAAATGAGATAACATGAGATCTTATCAATTTAATGAGACCAAATTTGCTATAAATTTTTGTATTTTTATACCTTTCTCTGTCAATATAAAGCCTATATGTTGTGGTACTCTTGGAAGCTAATCGGTTTCTTTTCTTGTATTGTTGTAATATATTAACATCTTTAAAATGAAAACACTTAGTTCTTTTCCACCAATATATTAAACAATTCGACTGGTTTCGGCCTTTTCAGGTCATTATCAAGATAACAATGCAAAGATTACAATGACCTTGACAATGGCCTGGAAAGGCCGAAACCGGTCGAATTGTTTTTAATATATTGGTGGAAAAGAACTATGTGTTTCCATTTTAAAGATGGTAACCAACTTCCACAAAGTACACCCGCCAACCATTGATTCTAGGAATATATTCATTTTAAAAATTATCAATAATGGACAACACAATGTGAAAAAATAGTCTCGGGACTAACATAAGTGGAATAAGCCACAGTGGTTAGATAACTTAATTTTCGCTCTTCAAAGTGTCAGAGACCGGGAGTCGGTCCGGTGTGGTATATGAATTTGAATGGTGACTTGTCACAATGCGGACCCGTATTCAAGTCTTCACCAAAAAATAGTTCTCGACGGAAAACCAATCCAAATTTTAGAACTTATTGGGGAGCACTTTAAGAGGGGATCGGGTTGGTGTGGTGGCTAGAGTACTAGCCTACCATACGGACGGCCAAGGTTCAAATCCCTGCAGATGAATGGCGAGGGCGGATGTTTTTCAGAGGAAACCCGATCCCTACTTGAGTGTCTTTTGGAGGGCACTTCAAGTACAGTACTTCGTCTGTTGGATGAGGCGTTAAACCGTGGTCCCCTTGGCGCCTTTCGTTAAGAGCAGGCTAATGCCGACGCCGGGTTTCTATCCACCCATCCTCCCTTACCTATCCCCTACGGCGCAAATGACCTTAGCCGTCGGTCGCCTCCACAAATATCCAATCCAATACAGCACTTTAAAAGGTAAATGAGAAGTTTAGCTATGGACCCATGTGGGCGTTATTCGTTAACAGTGGGAGAATACAGACGTCGGGTCGAGATTAGCCTACCCTTTCTCGGCATTTCTTGCTTTGCTTACACCCCCCAGATAATCCCAACCTTCAAACCTATCCTTAATGGCGCAAATGACCCCAGTTGTCGGTCGCCTCCGATCAAACAAGCGACCGAGAGACGGAGACGGGTGGATATGCAGCGGAGATCCTGAGAGACGTTTCTCTGTGAGGGAAACGCGGGCGTGTGTGTGGGGTGAGGGATCTTCCCGTAGTCGAGATAGAGAGGAGGTTGGGAGTGGGGGGAGGAGGAAGGGAGGAGAATGGTTGAAAAGATGACATAAAAAAAGAAATCAAATAAAAAAAGGAGAGAGGAGCGGGAGGAAAAAGTGCACAAAATAAAAATGGAGGGAGGCGGAGTGGGACGGAGACTGAGGGATAGAAGGTGGGAGGGGTGCGGAGGGGAGGATGCGCGGAAATGAATGCGCGGAAGAGGAGGGGAATACACACACCAACATACAGACACGGGAGAGGAGCATCTTTCCCTCTCTCTCTCTCCTCCACTTCCTCACTCTCTCTCTCTCTCTCTCTCCACGTCCCTCTCTCTGTTCCCTGTCGTATTGATCTCCGCGGATGCCGGGAGATAGCGGAGGAGAGAGAGGAGAAGAGAGGAGGAGGAGGGGGTAGAGAGGGGAGAGGGTGTGGCGGGGTTGGGGGGAGAAGTGGAGGGGAAGTGCCAGGGGGAGGGGGCGGGGAGGAGGGAGAGGAAGTGGGATGGGTGGGAGAGTAGGAAGGGATGAGGATGAGTTTTGTGCGTAAGGCCGCGCGTTCCTCACACGGAGCGATATATTACGATGCAATGTATATATGTCCTATTTTACGATGCATAAAAACGTGAACGATACCGATGCATGCAACGACACAAATCGTGGGGAGTTGTTGGAGCAGGGAAGAATGAGGAGAGGGGTGTGGTGAAAAGTTGAGTGGAATGTGGAGAATTTCTTGACGCTCGACCATTGGGAGACGATGAGTGCGTTGAAACATATATTGATATGTTAAACGATACATCGAAATCGATATATTGCAAAATATCGATGCATCTGACTATAAAATTCGCGGGGTAGTGTTGGAGTAATTGCGGGAGAGTTACAGTGAACGGCCGCTCTCACGTTGATTCGAAATATAAGACATTACATAAAATATATATCGAATGATATCGGTCAAAATATCGATACATCGAGCGATATATTATCAGATATCAATAGAGAGGAAATATCCGATGCTGAGGTGGTGAAGGAGAAGAATTGGGGAACGTTGGAGAGGTGAGAGAGGGAGATTTTGTCCGTAAGGCTCACATTTGAGCGATGTTTACGATATCCAAAATCATGCATCGTGAACATTATCAATAGAAATATCGATGTAATTGTATCTTATAGTAAACTAATAGCAAAATGATACATCCTTAGCCATAAGTCGTATCGTTGTGAACGAAATACTTGTTCTTGTCGAGGTTCTCACCGAAACGATACAATTCAGCCCAATGATGGCAACGCGGTGTGTTGAGGAGTCGCTATCCGGAAGCTATTTTTCCTTACTTTTTTCATTGTTATCCCGTTGAATCCAATGCAACCGCCCTCATGGTATCGCTGTCGCACATCAAATGAGACATGCATCGCGCATCGCCTCAGCGTGAACTCGGTCCAAGTTAAGGGGTTAAGGGAAGTGAGTGGAGGGGGGAGGGATCGTTGGTGGGTGGGAGAAGGTGGGGAGAGGAGGAAAGGGGTATTAGGGACGCGTGGAATGGGGAAATGAGGGGGAGGAGAGGGGGAGAGACAGGATCGCGGGGGTGGCGAGGGGAGGGGTAGTCGTACCCTGGGCTCCGGGTTGTGGAGGGGGGAGAAGGAGGGGAGGAGAACCCTGCGAGCTTGCGTGTTCGGCTCCTGGAGCGCGCTGGTGTAGTGTAGGTGTGTGTTAGTGTGTGCGTCCAGGAGGGGCCGAGGGTGGGGAATGAGGGAGGGAGGGAGGGATGCCGGGGAAGGCGGGAGAGGGGAAGGGACCATGGAGAGAGAGGGATGGGGAGGAGGAGCTGCGGGTGGGGTGGGGGGAGGTAAAAATCACTCAGTCTAGCCTTGGGTGGCTTGGAGAAAGCAGAGGGGTGCCCAAGGGGGAACACAACACACACGTCAACACATACCCTTTATATTCCCTTCTTCTCGTCAAGGGGGAACAAAAAAAAAGGAGTCAAGACTTCGGGCAACACACCTCTCATCTCCCCCCCTAAAAATCCCTCGTGCTCGCCTTGCTGATTCCCTGCCGAACCCATTACCCCTCGCTGGGAGAGAGAAGCCGGAGGTCAGGAGCTGCCGCCTTTTCCCCCCTTCACGGCTGCCCAGAAGCGAGGAGGCCGACCAGCAGAGGCTGCTGCGGGAGCAGGACGCAAGAGTGTCGGGCGAGGAGTGGAGCGTGCGAGCGGTTGAGTGGGAGGAGCAGCAGGGAGGCGAGGCGAGGAGAGCACAGAATCGTTGCCTTTTCTCCTTCGCGGCAGCAGTTAAGCAGAAGGGAAGACGGGACCAACCATCTCTCTTTACTCCACCCCGACGAGGAAGGGAGATCGGGCAACAGAAATCTCTCCAAACCTTTCGCGGAGAACGGCCCGCCGCAGCCAGCCAAGTCATCTCCCCATTCATCCCCCATTTACACTATCACACATACACACGCAAGCGGATCGCCCCGAGTGTGTGTTGTCTCCACGGTCCACGCTCCTCTCGCACACACTGACGACTATCCCGCGCATCGCGGCGATCGGAAGGAGAAGATTTCTGTTTTTTTAAACAAGAGAGGTTGAGGGAAACGAATAAGGGTTTGTGACGTAGGAGAAGGAGGAGGTGAAAGAAAAAAACGTATTAGGAGTGGAACCAAAAAAACGCAAGACATATAAATAGAGGCCCTCATGTTTTAATGTGTGCTACTTTTGAGTTACTATCCGAGTTCAGTGACCACCGGTTCGCCACGGCTGCTCCTGTCGCCGCTTCACCGTTGCTGCTTGTGCTGTGAGCCTCCTCTTGGACGGGGGAGAAGGAATTAGGTGGGTGAACTGAGACGATTTGTCTCAACTTCTTTCATTTTTACCCTTTTTTGCTTTCATATTTTCTTTCAGCTGTAGTTCGTGATTTTGACGTAACATTAATAAACACGCAAGCGAGTATTTCCGGAAGCAAAAAGACACCTGATCATCTTCGAGTGATGTCCAACACGAGGTGGAATGCATTCGTTATAAACACAGCCCTCAGGAAGGTTTAAAGAGATGGTGTGAAATAATTTCCCGCTTCCATTTCTCGTAAAGCTCTACGTTCGGGGCTACGTTTTGAGCGCGGGCGTTTTTGTCATCATTACGGCTGTTGATCATCAACAAGATCATCATCAATAGCCCTGATGGCGATATGAAAGTCTTTCTTCAAAACATTAATCATTTAGTAGAATATGACTAGATGGGAAGCACGTGAATAATTTACCGCAAAAATTCGCGGATAAAAATTAAATACTCTATGAGATGCTCTGAATGTGATTTAAAAGCTGGCTTTTATGAAGATACTCAGAATATTAACCGTAGTTGTTGCAAAATTTCTCATTTATATTCCATTCCCACAATTGCTTGAGGTGTTAAGATAGGAGGAAACCTGTGGTTGCATCACAAATACTCATTGCATCTGAGCTGTATAGGACATAAATTAAACACGAATGAGCACCGCCGAAGCAATATTTCACTATCCCATTCCTAAGGTTGCCACCTCAGAAATTGATTAATGGAAATTCTAAGTATCGCATATTTCAATTCCATGAGAATTTAAGCTGGGTGCTATAACTATCTTATCGTAGCTGTATCAGAAGGAGATGCCTATGGACAAAGTTCTTACTACAGTCAAACACTCAGTTTGCATCGCAAATTCTGTTTGAGGTGTTGATGAAACATTTAACATATGAAGGGTACCACCGCCAGCAAAATGATCTAATATCGAGCTTATAACATTTCAAATGACCGATATAGTAATATCACATAGTCATATAAAAAGAAAAGAGTGAAATTTATCTGCTTTTTTAGGTGTCGAAGAAGAAAAGCGCACAAGTAGAGCATAACAGTCAGCTAATGAAAATTTTTTATTGTTTGGAAGACGGCTATCTGAGGCTCTAGACTTCCGTTATATACATAAAAATACCAAACGCCCCCTCTAAAATATTTTCTCAGGACTCGTCAATATGTAATTGTTTTCTGGGATTTAAAGTGTTTTCTTTTTAAATTTCTGTAAGGGTTTTCTGGGAGAGAAAATACACAGAGAATCGAAATCATGATCGAGTAATTGTTATACATCAATGTTAACTGCCACCTAGTATTTTAGGTGTTTAGGTAGATAAGAAACCTAGGGAAAACAGGATATTACGAAAATAATTCATCTCACAGAAGAGTATTTTCTCAAGATTAATTCCTTCTTAATAAACGCACTAAATTTACATGAATATTAGCTGTGTATTATATATATAATTATTAGTAGTATGTGTAAGTTTCCTTGATGCTCGGCTTGATTTATATATAGAGAATAGAGGTTGTACTTATGTTTCGTTTCACATAACCTATATGAAGAGATATGCACACCTTTCAGTATTTAACTTAACTCTGACTTCGTTTTCTTTTACTCCGAAGGCATCTATCTCATGCATCCTTCCGTTAAATTTGTTATTGGCAAAAATGTGGAAGGTATGGTAGATTAATCTTAAAAATACTCCAACTCCTTTTCTCCGATGGCGTTGATAAACAAACTAAAATTCAAAACCATGGAAACGACAAGTGCCGATCAAATTTGCTTTCAGTTGTGTAAGATGCACACAAGTGAAACGAGCACTGTCAACGATAAAGAGACCTAATTTCGTTCAAATACTGTTTCTGTATGGCATATTTTTGATGGAGTGCATCACAAAAAATGGCAATCCCACGATAGTATTTAACAAATACTATGGTGATTACAAAAATCGTCAACACTTTCTTGAACTATGTCTCAATGTTAAATTTAATTTTTTGCTGGAACGAGTCCGGATCGAAGTTTACAAAAAACTAACGTTTCTCCTACTGTATAAGAGGGTTCTTCAGGATTTCAAGACAGGAACTCAGAAAAGCACTCAAGCGGCAGGAGGGTAACATTAATACTTAAAGAATGAATGTAGCACTTTTCCGTAAAAAGTTTTTTTGTTTAATATCTAGTTGAGTAGGTATTTGATTATGAAATAATAAAATCGTGCAGTTAAACAGAAAAATAAAATTTACTTCCGGCTCGGATTTCAATGTTGATACGTCATCTTCATTTTATTATTGCGGAAAATCGCACGATTTATTCTTTCGACTTGTACAAATTCCACTCATAGTCGCGGGAATCTTCGGATATTTCAAGCATTTGATTTATTCTTCAATTATGAATGCTAAGCACCTTCACGAAGTAAATACTGAAGCTGTAGAGTGTACAGGAGAAACATTATTTTTTTAACGGTGCCGCGGAATTGAAAAGAAAACAATTTTGTACATGGGTATCATGACCATTGCTCCGCAGCTGGACGTGATGGAGATCATCAAACACAAGGTGTGGTTACGAAGTCCATATATACATATTCCCAGTGTAATCGATGTGATCTCCATGGTACTAACCGTCATTCTGATTTCGCTCTCATCGGAGGGTCTCCTTCTCTCGCGATTGGTGAAAAAGGGGGGAATAGGAGTGGAATGAGGGCGGGAGGGGAGACACCTTTCTCTTCCATAGTTCCCTCTTATTTTTTCTTCTCTCACCCGGTGCGCGGAGTGCGTACATTGGGAAGAGAGAGAGAGAGAGATGGCATCAACGTCGTCGTCGGTGCGTGAGCCTTTCCCCACCCACATCTCTCTATCTCTCTCTCTCGCTTCCCCCCCTCCGCCCAGCCCCGTAGCGCCGCGACGCCGGGGACGCACGTCCGCCCGCTCGACGCGGTGCACCGACGAAAGTAAACACGCGCGAGAGGCTCGCGGGAGGCTGCGCCGGCCGGCCCTGCCCACTCTGCTCCCGTCTCCCCCCCCTTTCCGCCGCCCCTGCTCCCAGCGAAACTCATCCAAGCCGTTCGGATACACACACACACATAGATGTATGGACATGTACGCACACGAGGAATGTTACGCGTCGTTCTGGCGACTCGTCGACGTGGTGCGAAAACGCGTTGTCCCGTTTTCCCAAAGCGGCGGCGGTCATCCAAAGCAGCGCAATTCAAACTGTGTACCACTAAACCCTCGGGATTTCACGCGGTCTTCCCAAGCGTTCCACGAATCGTTGCTTGCGTCGGTTTTGTGAGGCAATATTTACACGTTCACATTTTCTTTCATTTACAAATATTTGTTTCATATGTACCATGTAGTTTTTACTAGAATGTAATTTTTTTTACAAGAAAGGTTTTCACCAAACATTTTAAGACTCATAAATGTCCTTTAAGCCAAAAAAGGCTAAATATCGCCGATATAAACAGTCATAGTTATTAGAGTATGTTTTAAATGTTAAAAAATTATTGACAGATGTTAAATTGCGGAATTTTTATTGAACGTGTTCAATATTGTACCTTTCACTAAAGGCGATCACAGCGCTGTTTACATTAGTCTCTCTAGAAAGGTTACGCATCGACAGGAATACATCTACCACGCAGTTGATGACTCCAGTTTTCAAGAATTTTTACAAACAAGGCAGTTTCAGTTGAGACATTGGCTCATAAAAAAACGAACTCCAAAGCACAAACGTCATCCTGCGGTCTAAACTGAGGCGAATAGTTGGCCGGATAGCCACACAAATAAACGATTGCTATACATTCTATTCTGTTGATAGAATGGAATGGTAAAGAAGGAAACAAATTATTAGGGTGAACACCATGATGAACATTAGGGTGAACAAATGACTGGGGAAAACAATGAAGAACTCCTCCTACATCATTATACTACCCTACGAACCAACCATGCGGAGTATGTCGAAGGCTCAATTTCCTTCACCTATGAGCTATAATCTATTATTAACAAATTTTATTGGAACTATGAGTATTAGTACATTACGCGAATATATTCATGGTGATTAGAGTTACCATTAGGGTTCTAATGAGAAAGAAAAGAATAGATCTCATGGAAAAATAAATAATGGCGAGCAGCACGTAACTAATCGTAGGATAGAAAAAAATGGCGATGATTTATTGAGGAAGCCTTTGACTATTATGATAGCTTGAGCGAACCCCAGTCATAAAGAACACCATATTCGAATTTCACGGTTTCATTTCAATAGATGAACAAAGCATTAAATAATTACTGGAATATTAATGGTGCAATGATATACATTTATAAGACTGAAATTCTCAGCATTTAAATAAATAATTCTAAACTAGTCTTTAGCTTGACTCACTTTTTCACGCAGTACGTTTATAACTCCTTCCCAGCTTAACGCTTTTTTATGATTCTGGAAAAATTACTGCGTTTCATGTGTTGCTCATTTTAAACTTATTGTTACTTGAAAAAACATAGACAGTTCATACTGTTATTTTTTATGAGATATGGAATAGGATGATTCCTCATTTTAAAAATATCTCCCTGGGTATTAATTTACAATATTTCAGATCGTTATCCAAAGTATTATTAGAAATTTCATATGCATGTTTTAAATGAAAATAATATATAGATCCGAAATTTTAGTTACAAAAACATTAGATTCGAGCTAACTGTTTTGAGCGCTGGAGATACGAGTAATTTATGAAGGGAAACTTACGGATACCACCCTTCTGTAAGTATTTCAAGAAATAGTTCCTTTAAGTATATTTTCCGATCAAATGGCAATTTCACACTTACTTCGGAAATTATTTGGATGCGTTTTCTCATGTCCTTTTTCAGGAAGGAAACGACCTCCATAATGCCATGGGTGTCTTAGCCTCGACAAATCCTAACTTAAAAACGGCACTATTTGCACTTTTAGAGGCTATGCCGTCGAATATGCGTCACAGTCAAGTCATTCCTGAACATGTAAGCTGAGTGGTAGGAGGGCGAAGCTTAAGAGAATGGGATGATCTCTCATGGAGGTACCGATTAGGGACACCTATAAGGTGAGGCTACGCACAAAGAATCATTTGTAAATTGGTGAAAGGGAGGATATGGAAAGGATTTTATGAATAATGGAGGAGAAGTGAAGAGAAAACTTGTTTTGGCCTCACTGACTCACTTTGGCACTGCCCTCAAAGGTGTCAAGGTGTCCACAGTTTTACGTTCCATCCGATGGACCCACAACTATTGTTGGCGAGACCTTCACAATCTCACGCAACAGTGAATGAGGAGTTCACTGTGAAAATTCCTCCGCTGTCACGTTCCGAGCCCAGGCTCCCTCTTGTATGGGTAAAAGTAAGAGGGATACTGGTTTGCTCCGGTTAGGCCACATCTTAAGTATGCCGCAAACGTTTTGGATTTTCGAATGAAGATATAATACGCTCAATGAATCGCCGAACAAAGCAAGGTTGCACGCTTCGCTGAAAACTGCTTCGAGCCATCAGAGAGCGCGGCACAGCTGATGTAAGGAGTAGATTAGGAGCCACAAAAGAATCGGAGGTTGTGCGCTAGGCTAGCATTTTATTAAAACACATATCTGGCGAGTTTTAGGATGAAACGGAGTACATATTTTGACCCAGCGCCATATCTCTGGAGCAACTTTATTTTAATGGCTAGAGTCCTAACTCCCCCACTCCTAAGGTGGTTCTAAGAGTAAAATGAGGATGTGGGTATAGCACTCATTAGTTTCCTTGAAAATAATTCTAACCTGTTGAAACACCATGGGAGTAATTTAAAGTTGTGTGAAGTAATGAAGGATCTGAGTCTTTCCCGGCAAATGCTTAGAATGAAGAGTTCTCGGGTTTCCAGCCGGGTAATGGTGTTAAACTGCACCGACGTTTCGATGAGGTAGTCTGCCATCGTCTTCAGGGTGAATGATTATTCGCCAGAATGGTCCGATATTTATTTAGTGACATTTGGTCATTTTCCCGCCATTTTTGTCAGGCTGGCTCCGATTGGTCGGATTTTTCCCGTCGTTTTTCCAGTATTCTCAGAGCAGGTTTCCAAGCGTTGCTGATTTGGAAACCTTTGTCTCGGTTGAAATTATTTTTCTCCAGCCTGATCTCCACGGCTTCCTTTACGATGCGATCCCAGTAATCTTATGTTTTACACAGGACTCTGGTGCTGGCAAAGTCAATTCTATGGCCATTTTCCAGGCTGCGCTCTGCCACTGCAGATTTTTCTGGATGGAAGAGCCTAATGCACCTAGCATGTTCTGTCAGGCGTGTTTCCACCGTGCGTCCAGTCTCGCCGATGCATACCTTGCCACAAAATGGCCATGGAATTGACTTTGCCAGCACCTGAGTCCTGACCAACAGACGACAGATTGAGGCTTGGAAACAAAAAATTATTTGGTGGTTGCCATTTCCAGGGTTAACGTCAAAGTCTCTCACCTCGGAGAAGGGACTCGGAGGCTACAAGCTAGACTTAGCTTGCCTGGGAGATTAAGAACAGGTGTGTCTCAGAGCGACACCAAGTGTATCAATTTGATGCCGCACTACTTATATAGGTCCTACAGAAGCGTAAAAATTAGAGGGATATATATTCCTGTTAAGATTGACATAAAAATTAGTTCTTTCCACGCACAACAAGTGTTCTAATTACAACTGAGCTCAACTTAAAACACTCCCAAGCCCCACTCATCATTTTCCTTCCCTATTAACTTATCCTTTACACCTTTAAAAGACTAGTGTCCTAACACCATCTGCCACAAGTCCATGCGGTAGCTCTCAGGGTAGAGTGAAGATGAAGGTCTATTAAATGTAAATTAATTATAAAATTAAAAGTAGGGGAGAGAGGGCTAGGGATGAGTGAGTCATTAAATGACGTGGAATGGATGCGTCAATAATGAACATTTGGAAAGGAGCGAGTTTCGCTCGTTTGGCCATGATGAGAGAATTGAGGAGAGTGGAATAGTGAAACAAACAACACGTTGAGTGAACGGCTTGAGATTAAGAGAAAGACCAAGAAAACCATTGGTGAGTGAGGTGAAAGACATTCTAAAGAGACGGAATTTTAAGACCCTTACGCGTAAGAGGGTGTATGTGGAGGCATGCTTGAATTTAATGGAAGTGAAAGAGGTTAGAGGAAGGATTAGAGGAGCATTAAGAACAAGAGAGCGCATATCATCCGCGCACTGGTATGTGTGGCAAGGGGTTAAAATTCACTAAAACATTTCCTTCTTATATGATATGGACGATTTAATAGTAGTACATGAGTATTTATGGGTAATGCCAGTACCATGTGGCATAGAACTTTTATAAATTTTGGAGGAAAAGCAGGCTTGTGATTCGCGCAGCTATCATTGGTTAGCACATAACGCGAAAAAATGTTTACACTCATATCCAAATGACTAGGCAGAATATTCAAAAGAACTTATTTTTTTCGGTTTTTTTAAAGACAAAAATTGAAAAGACTCACTCTTCGTGGGAAAAAACCACTACAGAGGTCAGTGTTCATGGGTTGGAATACCTTATTATTGAAATTTTATGATGTAATCAACACGGATGATGGAGATAAGTTAGGACAAGGAGAAGGTTTAGGAGATTGAGACACCATACTCTCTTGGCCGTAGATTCAGATGAATAAGAATGCGTATGCACGATCGAAGGCAGTTGGGGAAGGGACGGATCTGGATCGGCGCGGCGGGAGATCAAAGGATATCATGCGGCAGGGGAATGATGGGAGAGAAGAAGGAGATGGAAAGGGAAGGCAATAGAGAGAGGGACATTGGAACGGAGGAAATACGGCCCATGGTTGTCACTTGTCCCTGTTTGTTTATCTGCGACTGCATCTGCATGAGGGACGCAGAAGGAGAAAAGAGGGCTCGAGGCGAATAAACGGAAGGGAACACACCTTTCGATTCCATCAGCGATAGGTATAAATGTCCGGAGAGGAGAAATATCATCGGAAAAAAATGGCAGTAAGAATGATATAAAAGAAATATATTGAACGGTGTCATTAGCAATGAAAATGAACTTTTGCAAAGCCATGGGAACTCATACTGTGTACCATCAATTTTGATTATTTTTGATGAAATGTCAGGTAAAACCGGTGATCTGTATATAGCTGTACCCATAGCAACAGATAAAACTGTTCAAACTAAATGTTATTTCTACTAGATTTGCGATTTCTACTTTCATCATGAAATATTGTCACTTATTTCACAAATCATTGGAGGGAAAGTTTGAATGTGATTCGTAATAGATTGTTCATGATTCTATTCCAGATAAAAATACATATATAGCTTTTTATACGAAAAATATTAGGCTGTGCACATCCGGTACTTAACTAGAGAAAAGCATGAACACAGTTTACGTCACTTTTTTCCCAGAAGTTTGGTTAATTTTCAGAGTTATCTATTAGATCCCGTTTCTTGCATTTATTTCACCAATGTAATTAACGTTACTTGTAAGGATTGTTGTTGTTAAGCATAAAAATGACAGCTTTGCCTCGTGACTGATGAATACGATGGCAAGTCCAAATGAATAAAAATTTATCAACGTGGAAATTATAGTAAAGAAAATACAACTGCGTAATATACCGATTTTCCTTTCCATTATCTCAAGTAATTAATTGGCTTCTTCTGCTATTCATATACACATACACTTAATTTCTTCAGAGCGCCAAGTAATTTCTTCTTCTCAGTCATAAGATGTTAAGTTTAACATAGCAATAATCCAGCTAAATAAATGCATCCGTAGTGGAGACGAAGTTAAACCTTTTCCGAATACACTGATCCAGTTAGCATCTTTTATGAATGTCAAACAATTGATGATGAAATGAGGATGCAACCATTTACAGAAGAGTGAATTAAGCCTTATTTAATTGTAGATGCAATAAAAATAAGTAGATGAGATGGGGTATTAACTTTTAAATCTTATGTGATGAGATATGTATCCTGCGTGATGTTCTCAGCCTCCAAGCATCTAACGCACTAGCAAAACGGATGATGGTAAAGAAGTAAGACATGTAGTATGTAGTTTGGTGATAAGGCTCATATTTTCCTCTCATTATTTCTGCAACCTCAACACAGGCAATGATAAACACTTAATTACTAAATCTCATTTCAACAGCAGACTGGTAAATGGCTAATATTTTGCTATAATTAGAAACAGGACCTCTTTTTCATGGCTGAGAGAATTTCATTGAATTTTAATATGAAGTGGTATCTTGTTTAAACTAATGTGATTATTATGATCAGTAAAAATCACCAAAAGAAGAATGTACTCGTGTTACTTGTCTTATGGGAACCAGCTGCGATACCATGCCACCGCGTCTGGCAATCCCATCATGTCTGGCAAGGTCGAAGGGCACTTTTGGGGATTCAAGAGAAGGGTTGGTGAGGGGTTGGAAAAGGGGTTTTGGGGAGGTGAGCATTCGAGGATTGAGGAAGGTTCGCGCGAAAGATAAGAGGTTAAAAAAAATCCAGAGAGTGACGCTTCCTCCCTTTCCGGTCCAAGCGCTTGCGGAAATCGTGGGGGCAGATTGTTTACCCGTCCCGCAGAGGGGGAGCCCCGGGATCCGACTGTGGGATGCGTACGCACTTCCCACCTCGTGCCCCCCTGCTCACCCGACTGGGCGGCTCCTTATACCAAGTCAAACACTTTGCACACCCCGACCATTCTCTCTTCTTGTTTGCCGCGCTTCCATCTATAAAAGGGTTGGAATGAGGGCCACTGGGAAAGTGGGGAGAAAAGAGAGATTTATGGGGACAAGAGGATGCAGGGAAGCGGAAGGAGGAGAATTGAAAGAGGCCATGCTTCTCGGAATCAAAGCTATCGAAAAAGAAAGATGGTTTCAATAGCCACCTTGCCACTTGCCACCACTTACTGGAGCATCAAACGCTCATCAGAATCAGGCATTCCACCGAAATAAGGCAGATATTATAACACTTTATGACCTAATTTTGTAATTTCTGGATAACGTTATCTACAAGAATACGTAGCCTTTTTCTTGACTAGATGTTACAGTCGTCTGTTACAGATGTCTTAACAGAGAGTTTGATTTTGTATATAACATAAGACTGATAGTTAATTGAAGTTTAAGTCATAGATGGGAGAGCGTATAAACTACGATTTTCATCCTGGGAAACTATTTAGCCGGAGGTAGTATAGTAGGGCCCATATGTTCCGCATCATAGGCGTTATTTTAACACTCAATCCATGAAAACAGTGAATTGGAACCATTTCATTACGCTTGATGTTTACGTTTACTTTGCTCTACATGATTTCATCCATCAAATATTCGTTGTTTCTCTAATTGATGAAGATAGTTTAGAAATCAGTAATTAAATCACGAGAAGTACCATGTCCACCACTAGGAGCCCTAGCTCTCACTGCAAGCAAGAGATTATTTTCAATGCGTGACAAAAGGATATATTGCTCGTTATGAATCGATTTCGGATAGAATTTGATATGCAATTTCCTCCTCGTAAATTCGTCGCTGGATTTCCACTGGGTCAGGTGTCTGGCTGCTGCAGACGCTTCAATGGTTGACACTGTCATCGCCCTCTGGGTGTTGATACCGGGACCTTCTTTGTGATCATCTTATGTACATTTTGTTCACAATCACGTTGTATCTACCTTTGGTAATCCTGTAATTGGCCCTAAGCCTTTCTCCTTCCATCCATCATTTCACACAAGACTCCAGGCCCAGTGGAAATCTTGTGATGACTTTACGTTCAAAATAGGCCAAGAAAGTTCGTCAACTTTCATTACTCCCTTCTCCTTCCGCGCCTCTTCTTCCACCCAATTGGGAAAGGGATCTACATCCTCAACATATCCTGTGGGCCACCATTACACTATACTCCGTTAATATTAATGTAACTTCCAAGACTGACCAAGTAACGTGGAAAGAGAACGCAGATTGCGTTAGTCTCTTGCTAATTTATAACCATATAATCATTGACGATTGTGGCAAATTCTTAATCGTTGTTTCAGGCGGATGGGTTTCGGGTGTTAAAATATCGCCAGCTCAATGAGGAAAATGTTTGTAGAAATGCTACCTTAAGTGCAGCTTTTAAAAATGGCAGCAGTGAAAGCAATTATTTTTCAAGTGTACACACTATAAATTCTTCAGATTATTATAAGTTGGTTAATAGGCTCGAAGACTCCATTAAGGGTGTGTTAAAATTAGCCAATTGGCCGTATGTATTGGTGAGTCGACACTGAGAAAAATGAAAGCCGTATTTCTTCCAACTGCAAAGGCAAAGAGCATCAAGGCCGGTTGCGTGATGCATAGCAGCCGCCTCTGTTTACCAATCCCGAGCAAAACACGTAGCCTCCAGTGACTTGTGACCTGAGTCTCACGCCCAGCTGATAGGCGATTAGAGCATTCACAGACGTGATGCAGCGTAGAACCAAGAAAATCCATGGATCCGGACGACCAGACTTAACCTTGGTCTTAAAGCGAGCGCAAACTTGAATAATACACGGCTAATTTTCACCCAGTACATGCATAAAATCAAATACCACAAAAGTATGAGGAGAAACAAGTGAACGGATTCTTATACCACATTAATGACTAGAGATACAAGAATTTTTAAAGCTAAGCAAATATGCGCTATTAGTACTCATTGTAAAATCAATCAAAAATTCGTGATACATTAAAACTACTGACCTTAGCCATTTAGCAACTAGTGTACAAAGTTATGGCCTTCACTTGTATTTCTTCGCGGGAGAATAATTAAATTGATATAGAAAACGTACTTTATTTTTGGGACGAGATTGAGAATTTATAGTATCTCCTTTTCCATCTGGTCACCTGTCTTAATTACGCAACTATATATAACAAAAATTATAAGTAAAGTGTAAAATATGATCACCATTGCTGGGTAATTGTTAAATAAAAAGAACATATTATATCAGTTAAATGGCTGTACGAATATGCAAAACATAAATATATGCAATTTTATCTGCTTTTCAAGTGATTGGTCAAAGTTATTGTGTTATAAAAATATCAAACTGGACGTACTTCAAGAAAATTGTCAGCATTATTGGTATGTATCCTCGCAAAAAACCCTCAGCAGAAAAGGAGAGGAGTGAAAAATCTACAGACTGAGAAGCGTAAGATTGCCCTGTTGCTTGATTGATTAGGAAAAAATAATGAGAGGGAAATCACCTATTCGATAAAATTAGATATTTGCTATTCGAAATGAGAGTCTCGAGTGTTGGTGATAGTTTGTGGAGTGGAGGAGAGGGAAAATATAGGTGGAGCATGCGGTGAAAAGAGAGAATACGGAAAGATGAAAAGAAATGAGAGGGAAGAGGCGGAGGATGAGGAAGGAGCGTGTGGAGGCGAAGGGAGGAGAGGAGGAGGCGGGAGGCGGAGGAGTGACGGGCGGTAGGGGGGGGGAGTATTTACTTTTCTGCGACGGCATATCTCTTGACGGCAGACGCCACGAGGGGAGAGGAAGGAAGTTGAGGGGTGGAGAGGGTCGGGGAGGAGAGCGGGAAGTGGGGGTTGGGAGACATGAAGGAGGGGGAGGGATTCCTCGCGATGACGAGGAGGCGATGGAAAAAAGTGAGCGTCGCTGGGCGGCACTGTAGAAGAGGAGCCGGGGTTAGGACGTGTTTCAACGCAGCGTAACATTGGGAGGGGAATCGCCCAGGTGCATCAAAATATTATGGTCTGATGTTACAATCTTCGGTTGAGTATTTTCTCGCCACGAAAACTAAAGTTAATGCGTTATTCCATCGATAACGTTCTCATCAGCCAAGCGATGGTCTGATGAAATTTACAAGGCCAGAACTCTCAGTTAACGTAAAGTCTCGTTAAGGCTACGTCGCCTTGAGGTTTACGCTAAACCGGAAATCGAGCAAACGGGGCCAAAGGAAGCCTGCTGTACGCGCATTCCAAGGGAGGGTTTTACTATTCAATGAAAAATTAAAAAAAATACACTTAATTTGTATTAATTTAAGAACTGATGCAAAAAAATATTTGGTCATAATACAGTAAGTCTGTTAGATTTTTGCTTTTTTTAATTCACAATTTGATTTTAGTGTTTATTCGTCCTCTTCTCCCCTATTTGTATGTTTCTTTACAAGTTCTATGGTACTGGGGCTGTGCAACTTGAGTTTGTGCCTACCCACCCATAATTTATTAAAAAAATAAGTAAGTGGCTTTAATCTAAAAAGTCGGTTTGATCTATGAGGACATCTCATTAATGGCTAAGCCGACGTGTGAACTACTCTCACCGCAGTAGGTGAGTAAGCTGCTTTCTCACAGCTGCCTCAAGAACCCTAGAAAAGTCGCCAGCTAAAAATGAAAAGACCACAAAAATTTTGGTTCACTGTGATAAGTCTCAAACGGACTTAAACCGAGGTCCAAAAAGACTATAGGTTAGCGCTCTATCCTTTACATTACTACGCTGTCTAATGCAAGGATAAGTGCCTCCATCTATTTTTAACCAATGGACCACGTGTGAATGTTTATGTGCTCGCGTGTCACTGCATAATCACAAATAGCTAAAGGGAGCATCAGCCGCAGTATCACGCCTCCTACAATGCTTGAAAGTAACGTAATAAAATGTGTTTATGATTATTTGCAGATATTATATCTATATTTGGTCATGCACTAGTTTCTGACGGCAAATTCAAATATTGTAAAAGGCAGTCACTTGCATATTATGAAGGCTCATGAAATACCAGCAGACTTATGTAAAACGGGAGAGAGGAAGATAGGTAAATACTGCCAAGGTATCACTACATATATACCATATATGGTCATAGGCACCATCATAAACAGCTCCAAAGAAGCCTCATAAAATTTTTGTATGCAAATTGCATTGGGATAGTCCCACAAACATTTTAAACAAGGGAATGCGATATATTCCCTCGCTATTCCTGGCGGGAGGAGTAGGAGGAAGGAAAGGATTGAAACATATATAGAATTGGGTTTAAGGTACTCCAACAGCAGACGTACTGCTGCAATGACCAACCAAATTCTCTAGTCTTTCAGGCATAAACTGGACCGATGAGTTTTGAACTCTCAACCAGTTAGTTACCTCGTCGCAGCGATGCCAACACTGCTGCTCAGAGATGGCTGTTGGAATTATTTCACGTGCAGCAAATGGGAAGAGGGATAGAATCGATTGATTCAATTTCCTAACGTTCATAAATAATTTAGGACATAAACTGTTTCTCTTGAATCGAAAAAGATTCGAATACTCGGTCTTTCGTATGATATTCCGAGGCGTTGCCATTTAGACTGTTGAAAGTAGCGGGATGAAGTATCTCTCGCGGACGCAACATGGGAATGAGTTAAAGTGATTTAATTAATCTATTCAACCCATCTATATATACTTCAAAATATTTTCACAAGAATCCATGAAATTCGGACCCGAAAAATTTTGGTCGATACACCTTTGAGTTGTCCAGCTGGAAGCTTGTGAGGACGGCGGGCTGAAACATGTCACAAATGGGAAACGGAAAGGAATAGTGGTCATTCAATTTATTTATCGTTTCCCTTATTAATTTCGGTTTTTTTAAAATTTCCTCTGGAGGAGGGGGGGGGGTTGTCTTTTTTTTCGCCGCGCGGTGTACCTGGGCATCGGGGAGGGGAGGGCGGTGGGGTAAAGGTGGGTTGGAAGTGTTTGAAAAGGAAAACGGGGGCGCGCACAGTGGTTGGATGAATGCGAATGGGGGAGAGAGGAATGGAGGGAGGAAAGAAGAGGGAGGAGGAGGTAAACAAGAAGGAGAGGTGGAGAAGGAGGAGGAGGAGGAGGTTAGCACATTCTCCGGGTGTCCCCTCCTGAAAGTCTCGCGCTCCCCGTTTATATATACTGCCCCTCCCTTCCTCCACCCCTTTCCCCCTCCTCTCTCCCCCCGCATGCACCCCTCCCTCCCTCCCATGGAGGGTGGCGGGGGGTGTCCCTCGCCCCGGTTCTGCTCCTCTCCCTCTCGCAGTGGATGCGATCGAAAGAGGCCGTGGGAAGGGGGAGGGAGGGTTGGTCGGGCGGACGGGGGGGGCGGGCAGGGATGCAAGGAGAGGGGCGGGAGAGACGGGAGGCTGCTCCAGGCGGAGGGTCCGTGTGAGAGAGAGAGAAAGAGAGGGTTCCCTCGGGTTGCTCCGCCGACTCCGTCTGTCTTTCTGCTCCGCTCCGCCGGTGGCAGCGGCATACTCCGGCGACGAGCTACCCACTTGTCCTCGAGGTGGTTCCACCACTAAATGACTGGTACACCATTTCATTCATTTTCCGCCTGCTTACAGAAAATGGTTGAGGAAATTGTTCCGAAATGATTACCAAAAGAATATCAAAAAGAATAGCAACGAAAGATAATATTTTGTTGTTCACATGAGAAGATGTGATTAAGCTTAAGGCGTTTAAAATGTGGGAGTGGAGAAATTTCGATGGACGGAAAGGGAGAAGAACGAAGAAGAGGTGGACGAGAACGATACGATGGGCGGGGAGAAGAGACTGCATAAAAGTATCATAGGGAGGCAGAAGTGACGGTTGGAATGGGTTATAAGGGGGTAAGGCATGCTGATGACCGCGATTGAGGGACAAAATGTTCAGCTGACAAGGATGAAAAAGAAGGATAGAAGTCTTTACGGATTGGCTGGAGATAGAAAGGACGTAGGCCTAGCTAAAGTATGAAATAATCCAAGAGTACAAGGTCCTGCGGCTCTAAACGATTACTATAGGAATTCCGTCTTCTAATTAAACCTACATAAAACGGTAAATCATCCTTAATCGATTCAAATCTAAAATGATTTTGAGGCATATGTAAAGTTTATTGATATATAGGGGAAGGTTATAAAGGAAATAATGGAAATTCCCCAGTTCGTTGACTAAAATAGCCATGGGAGGCAAATGAAACTAAAACGTCAGCTGAAAAATGTAAACGTATGCATATTAGTAAATAGAGGTATTTGTGGATGTAATTATATACCGGAGGAATCATTGAGAAAAACTATGAATTAAACTGTTTTTAGAATGGCTAATAGGGTTGAAGAATAAATAACTTTCTTGTTTTCCGCAATTTTGGAAAATACTACTGACGGGGTTTTTTTCAACAATATCATCTAAGAGTTCGAACTCAAATTTGAGTTATTCTTCAGCTATTTCACGACTCCACAAAGTTAATGCGCTTATCATCACGTTCTTAGATGTGTGAATATTTTTAAAACGATGTAAAGAATTTAATTTACAGAAATATTTTCATACTTAATGGCAATTATCTATTAAAATTCTTTTTCTCTTGCCCTCCGGCCAACGGTCTACTAATTATGCATTGGTCGTTCAATCCTGAGATTGGTTGACAGCATCCCTTCACCCTTCCCTATCCAATACTAATGCTCTTAATTACCGAGAATTCGTTGCAAATTGGCACCAATTAAACATTGTGCGCAGTCACATGCGTGAGAATGAAACATAGCAACAACAATCGACTTTAAATTTACGGTGAACATATTATCAACAGGGAGACAATGATTCAAACCTGGACAGATAACAAGAGACATAGGATCGACCAGTTCGACGACGAGTTATCGAATGGTAGAAATGAAATACATGTATGCATTATCAGTTATGTTCTTGTTATTTGTGCAGCAGTGCTCTAAACAAGGTAAAAATTCGTAAAACAATGGCACCAATAGGTAATCGTTAGCACAGATGATAGATATAACGATGGTGAGAAGAATTTTACTTAAAAAAATAGCTTGATAGGACCAGAATTAAATCTCTTATCACCCAAAAGAGTATAGACCTGAGCGAAAGGAGACGACTTGTTCATTAGGAGGCGCCGCAGTTATATTCAAGGTATGCGATGTTGTTTACATTCGTTCAAATTATGGAAACTCTATACCTGTCTGTGCCCAAAAATAATTTATTGAGAAATTCCAAAAAGCGAAAAATGTCAGAAATCACGTGCAGAGGTATGAGATATACAACGAAATAAGAAAATGCACCTTAGAAAATCATTCAACATGGCTAGGATATACACGTGTATCCTCTTGCTCCTGATCAGGTTTATCATGAAGAGACAAGTAACATACGCGATTCAATATGTCATCTTATTAGGTGACACCTGATTTGGACTGACAAATTTTCTGATAATATCTCTTGCACTATTCGTGGTGGATATCCAAAAATTGACTCTTATTCTCTATCCTGCTTAATATAAAAGAATTTTCTTTTCCACTTTCTTTGATTCAATGATTAAAGTGAAGCTTATATAATATTTTCAGTTAGACAATGGTGAAAAAGGGACCAAAACATTCTCCCCTTAACATTCAGAGAAGTAGGAAAGCTGTAACTCAAATAATATTGATAATGGATTTAGAGCAATGACCCATCGAAAGAGCAATAAGCGTAAAATTTTTCTTGTGTACTACCAGCGATCATGAGGAATGAGGATTTTGCTGCAGCTTAATACCTAAATCAATGACTGAAGGTCTTTGTTTATTTATAATGCATTTAATTTAGTTATTATTTCCTTTTATGGAAGATTTAACAACTATTCCACGCCCGTGATTTATCACGGTTCAAGTGTATCCATGCTCTGAAGTTAACGAGCTCAACGAGAATCTGTTAAAACTACCAGCGACGTTAGCAGTGCAGAAATCAGAGAAGATTTATGGAAGATCTGATCACATTAAAGTCCTATCACCCTCTCATAGTCCTTCTTCTTGAAGTTGAAGGCATAAATAAACACATAGTTAGGTTTAGTATCGCTGAATATCAATTTCGACGTGAAAGATTCATGTAAAACTTCGATTGATATAATTGAATAGACCTCGACTATGAGTTCCAGATGTCACATTTACACAAACTCGATGTAATTACAAACTGCTGGACGCTTTGAAAAGTTAGTCTTTACGTCCTGAAACCCTTTAAATTAGTTAGAAATTTAAATTAGCTACCATGGACACCACCTATAATCACATAAGAGCTCATACGTTTCAAACTGAAACTCACGTATATGCATCAAAAGCAGAAACAATAAATTGTCCAATTTTGAAGCTATAACTATTGTAATGAACTGATTAAAAATATACTAAAAAGAGCATTCACCTCTTCTAGCATCAAAGACAATGCCTCAAAGAGATTAAATGATCTAACTATAAATTTATTGAAAGTGATTGAGTCGAAGAGGATTTGAACGCAAGAATGGTTTGATTTTCATTACTTTACATTGCTGGATAACATTTTTAATTACATGCACAAGAATTGATAATTTTTAGAATATCAGCCACGTTATAACTATGCAAATAAAAATTGTGAAACCAATCTATCGAACTACGATTTTTCTTCGAATTTAAAGCATAATTTATGACCAAGAGCATTTACGTCTCTAGATAGCTGAAAACTTAAGTTTAAAAACTTAAAAAATTCACTTATTGAGGAGTGACACCCTTAAAATGCAATGTTTGAGAGCATAAAGGGATATCTCCTGAGTTTTTATAGGAAAAATATGCAGACTAAATTTACCTTATTCTTGGCACTCCACTTTCAATAATAGTTAATTCAGCAGAGTATTTGAGTGAGGTGGAGTGAGAATAATGGCATTACCATTTAAGATATTTTGATAGACCTTAATCTGCTGCGGTCGACAGCTTAATCATCCATTTCCCACCTTTGAAGTTGAGGAAACATCAATTTACCGACGTAACAATAAAACACCGGACTCAGGTAAGCTCTTTGAGGGAAGTTTGACGCATCATCCCTTAACGTTCCCTCGGAGCTATTCTTGGGATGAAGATTTCTGCTCTCGATCGCATTTAGAGATCCAATTCCCAGATTGCACCCAATAGCTGTTAAGATCACGAAGGATCGCATGGCTCCTCACATTCGCTGAACAGCGGATTCAGGTCTCGGATCCTCCGTGAAATATTACCGGGTCACGTGAGAGCGTGATCGTCCATCGTTAGGTCCTTCTCGAAGGCAAATTGGAATTGAAAGAGGGTTTAACTAAGGATATCGTTTAAAATAGACGCCCGTTACCATGAGTGAGGTATATAATCACGGTACCGAAATTCCAAATTTTGTGCTCTGTAGATGGTTTATTAGCATTTGGGTTTCAGGCGAACCCTCTCAACGGATTTCCTACAGGTTTCCCGGGGCAAAGTCATAAAAGTGCCAATCATGAAGCCAATGCCTCCGGAACGGGATTTGCATCGAAGAGCCTTATATAGCCAAGGCAATCAACATTCGAGGGATTTGGATAAACTGACATTAATACGGGATTAATGGGTTTTATCGGTTTCAACATCGGAGCCAAGGTTGAAGTTACCCTCATTTTGATCCCTAACTTTACAGATGAAGATAGTTACTCTTCCAAGTCACGCAGAGTGTCAGTATTCGAATAATTTTCTAACAATGCTAATTTTAAAAATTGAATTGATGAAACCAAGAACTTTACAAATAGAAAAATATTTTGGGGACTCGCAAAAGTTTTGAGGCACTTCAAATCACTGAGATTTCCTCAAGACTTCGTGAGATTTTATCAACAACGTTCACGGCATCTATCAAGGACTGAAAAATTCCACATATTTCTGCTGTCTAATGAAATGGAAATTGAACACGTATCAACCCTTACATTATTATCTCTCTTACTGAAGTAACGAGTGCGAGTAAACATTCCAATCAACGTGCAATAGCAAACTCTCCCTAAACTCTCTTTCTTTCGATTTTCGTTTCAGCATATTAGGACAGTATCCAACGTTACTTGATCCAGCAGATATATTACTATACTAGCTGATATATGATATCTAGAACAGAATCCAGCGTACATTTAGTCTTTCTAGAAGGTTTCTTAAAGTCATTGACGTTGTGATTGCAATGTGTTGATGAATGTATATTTATTTACATCATATCACATGGCTAGCATAATTTTTAATCAAGCAATCTATCGCAGTAGGTGATAAATTTGTTCTCAGGATACTTTTACTTCCTGATAATTTCTAGCTAAGAAGATCACTAGTGGCCGCGAGGAGGGTTGCACAGATTTTAATAAGTGAAGGTTGCTCAGCGACTGAAAAGTTTACATGATTGGTTGCCAGCTACTATAGCCCATTGGAAACGAGCAGAAATTTAGTACTGCATCGATTATGAAACCAGATACCTCAGCTAGAATGATTGAGATTTTGTTATTTATCTAGCATGATGGTTCCACTATACTGAAAAGCACTCTTTCTAGTGAGCTTTCTCGAACTTGTACTGGGCCATGAATCATGTGAACACACTTAAAGTTTGTGCAAATTCTTATTGCGGAAGGCATGCTGTAGATGTAATATTTCGCCATTTAAACTGAATTTTGAGCTAATGCCTACCTCATTACAATCCAAGTTATGTAGCAATCTCTTTCCCGTCCGTTGTTTTTCTCTCTTGACATTGGTTCCGATTAAAATTACCATTTGAAGTGGAATGCTGAAAAACGCGGCGATTTGATTGCCGAAAAACTTGGTGATGCCGTGCCACTGCGCTGAGTATAAGCACCGAGTACTTGGTTTGCACATTTCTCTGCGCAGGGGAGAACAAAGTCCGCGCGAAGATTCTTCACGTGAAAGTATGTAGCCACCTTTTAATCAAGGAAAACCCGCGCACTGCACCGTCCCTTATAACGACTGTTGAATCAGACAACAGAACAGAGAATTCATTACGGCAAAAGTTTACGTCATTTTCATTAAACCCGGCTCCAGTTTCGCGTTTACTCCCCAAGTTTCATTTTCGAATATCGCCGGTGGCGGCGATGTCGAGGCCCCTACTTACACCACCTACCACCCCCTCCCATGCCTCTCTCCTCTTCCCCTCCCCGATCCCCAGTCCTCGCTCGTTCGGATAACACATGTACGCATGGCGGATCTATTTATGCATAGCCAGCCCAGCGGGAGAGAGAGAAAGAGAGGGACAGATACACCGAGAGAGAGAGAGAGAGGGAGAGAGCAATTCCTGAGGGGGCGGGGTTCCTTTATGTGCCCTAGGGTTCAATAATGTCTATTTTCGCTTTGACGCGCGTTTGCTCCATTTGTTTGCCGACGGCGTTTTGTTCACGGAAAAGGCCTTCCGGTGAGAAACTTGGGCAATCCTAGGCTCTCATGCACGCGACGAGAAGGGAGAGTTTTAATAAGCCTTACTTCCACTCCCCTTGTGCGGTGGCGTGGGAACGACTGCCTCGTTGTATTTCGCGGGACTCGGTGAATAGAGAAAAGAAAGGTCAAACAAACGGAGAAAAAAAGACGACTGCTGACTGCCCAAAACTTCGTCTCAACTTGTCCGTCACTGTTTGCTGAAATGAGAAAATCAACCGCTTTCAAACGTAGCTTATTTCACCGGTCCTCTAAACGATATAGGGTTCGTTACAAGCAGTTTTCGAGTGACGGTTCGGTATACCGTCGAGTATCACGGAATTGTGTATTCATCGCTAAGGTAACAATTTGGATTTCAAAAGGGCAATAGTTAGTTCGCAAAGAAGATAGTTGGAAAAAAATTAACTCAGAAATTCCGATAAAAAAATAAATGTGTAATCGATTTCATAAAATGTACCAGTATTGCAGTTTATTCTGATAAAATAGAGATTATAAAAGAAAAAAATTCTATTTGTTTAGTCTAATTGTTTTTCATCATTCATATCTAATTTTTAATGCTCATTTGGTACCTATGCGCTTAAATGCTAGATTAAAAATGCTAGTAAATGATATATATCTCATAAATTTTCACCGCGAATGTGGCTTGATGGTCGAATCAATTTTTTTGATACCTCTGAGAAAAATGACTGAACTTGAGAAAAGAAAAATGATTGTTAACAGAAGACATAAAAACATGTATATTTCTAGTCAAGATCGAAACTCGTGTTCTTTGGAAATTCGACTATTTTGAATATGTGGACTCATATACATGATGTTTTATTCTTTTAGCACAAGGATAATCTAATGAGTTTTAATACCAGGTAAATAGAGTTAATAATACGATTCCAGTCACAAATAGTTTAATCTATTCGTCCGCATAGATCATAAAGGGATCCATTTAGTGAGATTTTCTTCGTTTTTCATTAGTTCTACATAGTTAAAAGACTTTCTTCTGGATCGAATAGATAAGTTGACAGACCTTATAATAGTTACATGCACCTCGATCATTCGGAATCAAGCTTAATTACATCGATAGATTTGATGGAAATGTTTAATGATATTTACTGCAGAATAAAAATTTAAATTGAAAAAATCAATAGCTCGACAGAGGAACAAGGAAAACTAAAGATTTATAGCTCATAAATATTTTTATGAGAATTGAAGAGATTTTAAATACCAAATTACCGTGATTTAAAATATTTTAAGCGTCGTTTTATTTAACAAATCAGCGTTATAGGTAGCAAAAGCACGACGACTTATAGTACGCAGGTCAAGCACACATTCTAAAATATTCCGTTGTTTTATCTCGTTCAGCGGGGAAGACTCATTCGTTTGAGTCGGTGGATATTTATCATGAGATGGTGACCAGCGATGTGAGTCAATGATAAGTGCTCCAAAATAAACATAGCGCTGGAAATACAGACAGAATTAGAGTTGTGCTCTTGCACTGGACTCAGCATATATTTGTAGCTGTTTACGTTGGAACTTCACCAAGACTAAAAATAACAGTAGAGCGCCGTTATTCTACGCAACCCACAACACATGCAAGCCCTAAAGAGTTGCCTACATTAATTCATTTTAATCCTGTGGGAAGCCTGGACGATGCGTACGGAGATGCACAGACAAAATTTTCTGTTTTGCGTGGGCTGCCTGCATTAAATATTAATATACAGAGTAACTCAAACGTTGAAAGCTCGCTTTTAAATCTAAGTTGTAATATACGCGCAGAATACCTGTTGTCCTCGACCAATCTACAAAGAGATAAAGGTTTCTCAACTAATTGATCAACAATCATTGCGGATATTTTTCCTAAGTAACGCTATAATGATAAGCAGTTCCGATTTGAATCGCATTTCGGCAAAAAAAGAAGAGAGAGCATCATTTAATCAAGCTGAGTCATCTTCACCAGGTTTAGAATAAGCCGTGTTTACTTAACGCCCACCGTGTTCATTACCATTAACCTAACAAAAAAGTGAAATTTCATCATATATTACGGATGTTCAGTATGAAAGTAAAGACTTTTATGGAGATAATGTAATATAAAATTCAATTTTTTTTATAAATTCACCCAGAGTTGTATGCTAATTCTTTACACTCATTAATTGCTTTCAGTGGACAACTCAGACAAATTCATCGAAGCTTGCGACTTAAACCTAATTCTCGAATTAAAAAAAATAAAGGGTGAATGAATATAAGAGAAAATACAGCCAAATATGAGGGGGTGAAAGAAAAAGATTGAAGAGCGGCGCGGATGTTAAAACAAGAGACCAACCACGACTGTGATTTCCAGCGTTTTTTTCTTTTAATTGCTGCACTAATTAACGGAGTATCCAAATTAAAATTACGCAAAGCGGGGGAGAGGAGGAGAGAGCAAAGTGGGATGGGAGGAGGAGCCGGAAAGAGGGGAAAGCGAATGAGTGGGAAAGGGAGAGAGAAATGAAGAAGAAAAGGGGATGGGAAATCCTCTTTCCACTCATTCACCCAAACCGCCAACGAATGGCTCTTTCTGTAGCGGAACGTAATACGAGAAATGGCAGAAAAGGGTGGGAGTGGATTATTAAAGTAAAATAAAAGCAGAGGGTGAGGTGAGGGAGAAGTTGAACTGTGATGCATAGTTAAACAAAAATTCAAATACCATCTACTAACTACCTGATCATAAGTAGCTCAAGATATAAAGATATTACCTTGAGAATATTCCCACACTTCAAGCGTAGGCTCTTAGTGCATGTGAAATATTTTTACACAATAACAGCCCTAACAAAATATTTTGTCGAACCAGACGTCATTGGAGGAAATTTTATTGGAATAATGTTGGGATAAGCAATTATTATAGAATAAATTACATTTCTCATACTCTTTTTCGAGAGATACTAGCGTTTATACGCTAAAACTTCCCGTCATTTTAAGAAAAAATCTAGATTTTTCGATAAAAATGTAAAAAAATAGTTATCCTTTGTTTCTGCAATGTTATTGACTTAGTTTATTTTAAATTTTCAAGACAATTGTAAGCAATAAAGCAATAATATGACACTGCATTGAATGAGAAGAAGTACGTTGCGTAGGAAATGTAAATTAATAAGTTGGTAAATATGATGATAGAGAGAAGATAAGGCGAGTAAAACAGGGAATAACAGCTGTAATACACATGTTTAAATAGTATTTAGAGATTTTTGGTCCATAAACGCTGGCCTCTCTCAAGAAAGAGCAGGCGTGAATTGTCATTGGCATAAAATATTCACGTGAATTTTCTTTTACTTGTGTCATCCTGACAATGATTGCCAAACATATTGGCTTTGTTGTATATATCTATCTCTAGCTGCAATTCTTCAGCAAAAAAATACATGCAGAGGGTGAGTGAGAGAGAGAGAGAGAAAGAGAGAGGGAAAAAGAAGGAGACGGAATAGGAAAGAGAAAGTGAGAGGTGAAAATGGTTTTATTCTCGAATGAACCCGACGTAACGAGTTTGAATGTATTTTAGGGAGAGGGTGAGATATGATTTCGGGTGTGGGCAGACCGGGCGACGGATTGAGAATGGGGGAATGGACGAGGGGGAGGATGGAGTGGGTTTATATTGGCTGCCCATGCAGGGCCACGGACGCGAGAGGTTGGGGGTAGGGAGTGGTTGAGGCCACCGTGGGCCACTTTTCCTGGGAATGATTTACGAGAGGACAGCGATCTCCCGCCCCTACACCCTTAACCCCCAAAATTCCGCCCGCCACAGCGCCCCCATCCGCCTCGTACCTCATCTGCGAGCTCACTCATAATTAGTGAAGTCACGCCAGAAGTGCTCCGCGTGAGCGAATACATACTCACACGCGAAGGTCGGGGGGGGGGGGGATTTCGGGAGGATGGAGTGAGAGCGGACGCATCAGGGGACATGCGGATGCCAGAAATGGGGTGAGCACTGACATTGTACGCGATTTTGTGCCGCTCCTGAGTGTGTTTGTGCAGTCACGCTTTAAACGCCTCTACGAGAATCCACTTCCTTTCTGTCTTTCTCCCCACGCATTTTATATCTCCCTACCAACCCCTGACAGGCTCAATAAAATACGATGTACGTGGAGATTTCAGGTTTCCCCGGGATTGAGTGGGTGTGGTGGTCGGAGAACTCTCTCAGAATACTCAAAGAAAGGCCAAATTATTTTTTTTTCAAATGCTATTATACGTAGGGGTTGTTATGTGTATCTACCATATTCCTAGCTAGTTTGTTAAACGCAAGACTTGAAATGATCACCGTGCGCATAGTGGATTTTAACGTATTGCATGTTTGGAAGTGATACAACAAAAAAAACAACAATACAAAAAACAAGGAAAATTTTAATTGCTGTTTATTCATACCAAACTAGAAGCGATATACGTCAATTATTAAGGTCTGAAAACTTGTCAAATTTTAAGGATGATCAATAATTTAATTGTTTTTGTCTTGTTCACGAAACGGAAATATGAAGAGATAGTGCAAACTCATTTCATCTGTTAATGCTAAAATACCTGTTCAAGCACCAAAAATATCACATTAATCTGTTCAGGCACCAAAAATGCCACATTTTCTTTCATTAACTATGATGTTGAACGCTGTGAATATGACAACTGTATTCTTTCCTGATGGTCAAGGCTCAGATGTACCATATTTGGATGCCATTTGGCGTTTTTATTTCTCCCTTTCTCCATTGGCTCTTAGTTTTTGAATACTGTATTACAAGAGTTGCTATTGGCGTACCCGTTATCTTGTTTGAAGCAGTTATTTCCCAACCAGATCTCAGTTGCTTTCTTAGATAACTTATTCGAATAATTGGAGGACACACATTCCAACTTCACTCCGTAGTTTAGTGCAGAAGCTTACTTCATTTTTATATTATGTGATCCAGTGCTCCAAAATGGCCAATTTTTCCGGTTGTTCAAACCAAAGGCGGCAAACTTAGACGAATGGCAATTAAGGTGGTGGTGGCATCATATTCTGAGCAATATTATTAGACATTACATTTTCTAGATTGTTCCCTTTAAGAATTGGCAAACGACCCGTTCATAGAGTTCCCATTTTTCTAGCGAGACCCTTTCGAGACGGAAATAAAACGCCTCTTTGATCAGATGAATATAAAAAGCAAAGAGTTAACAGTATTAAAGTGTATTTGCTTTTCCTATCATTATCAAAAGAACATAGCTTAAGAGGTTTAATAAAAGGGTAAGGAAAATTTATAGAGGTAGTTATCATTTTAAAAAATCAGGTCGCACCCAATCAAAGTACTCAATGATTTAATTGAGCGCTCTGGCGATTCCACGTACAAAACCTCCTATATCCGCCTCTTTCCTTCTAGTCTGTGGAGTCGAATAATAATTGATGATCAAGAAACAACACCGTAGTAGACTTAATAACAAAACATATCAAATAAATAGTTACGATAATTAATCAAATTAATTTATTTAGGATCAACCATTTCATAAACCTAAATTGTCCATACAAATTTTAAATCAAACAAAACTGTTTCATGCATTACTTTGTGGACATTTTTGGTTATTCATGGTGAATAGAAGCAACTTGGTTAATTCCACAATAAACTCAAATGTATAAACTCAAATATGATGACTGTAGAATCTCATAAATCGGTCAAACAGGACGGAAATTTAAAGAAAAATTGAAAGAATATAGAAGCCGCTTTTTTAATGGTGGTGGAAATTCCAAGTTTAGTGAACATTTATGCTCAGATAACCATTTTAGTGATTTTGACCCTGAAATTTTACGTCACTGACAAGGGTTCTTAGTTGAACTTTTTAGAGCAATTTTAAATTGTAAATAGCCTGCATATTTCATAAATGACTATATGTTCCCCACCCATTCCCCCCTCTTTACCATAAAACTTCCCTCTTTCCACGACAGACAACCGTCCTAGTCATCCAATCTGATCTTGTTTACCTACAAATTAATCAAACTTCACTCAATTGTACTCATCCTTTCCGCCGCCTTTACGTCACCTCTACCAGCATACCTCCACGCCCCCCTTCACCTCTCCCCTCTTTTCCTCCCTCTCCCTCCACCTTTTCTGTATAGGTATATACTCAGCCACTGATGTCAGTTGTACCTTGAAAATGGCGCTCATTTGTTGAAACCCGGGTCGATTTTAATGTAATGAATTAGTGTGGAATTAACTAAGTTGCTTCTTTTCACCATGAACCACTTTTAAATGTTAACTACAAATAAAAATTTGCTTTTCCGTTAAAAAAACCATTCCATTATTGTGCAGAAAAAACAATCCATCACATGGAATCACGCGTGAAATTCCTAAAAAAGGCAAACTATGTGTTCAGGACATCTAATAAAAGGGTAGTTTTGCAAAAATTCTCGGACTGGAACTGAATTTTGGAAAGCAAACAAAAGCCAAATCAGCCCAATGGGCCTTTCAACGTGACTTTTTTCCCCAAAAATCGAACTGGATTTTTTAATGGCAAGAAAACACCACTTTCTTCTTTATCACGCGCACGGAGAAGGTAAATATTATGGTTGGGACTCAAATCGCATCATAGCCACCCCATGAGTCTGTCGCTACTTGATCCCTGGAGCGAAAAACAAAATAAGGGGAGATATGCGTGAGAGATGAAGCATGAATGGAAGCGGGAGTTTTCGACAGAATCCGAATGGGAGAATGAATGGCCAATGACTGGGGTGACTGCGTGAGAGTGATGAGGAATGTGTGATCCAATTGAATAGACGATGGGGACAAACACAGCCGAAGAGGGGCGTCTCCTTCCACTTTCGCTCGGACTGACAATTGGACTTCGACGCCCAGCAACGTAGTGATCCGCGCCGGAATGGAACTAAACTACAGAACCGTACGACCGTAAGTTCAAGCGCCACCTTAAAAAATGAACAGAAACCTCTGTGGACAGCGGATCTCAGCCTTTTTTATCTGATTGCTCTCATTACAACAATGATTTTGGGAGACTTTATTCGATGGGTATATATAGTCCGCGAGAAAATGTTTGAAAAAAAACCTGAGAAAAGTAAAATTATAGCTGGCGTTGTTTTAAAAATATTAATTGAGTGGCAGAATAATATCTTTTGTGGGTTTAATAAGTAATTTTTTATCTAATATCCCTAACATTCTTAAATCTTTAGCTACGGTATTTCATTGCTAATATCATGACTCTTAAAACGCGTAACATCCCCTTTTTTTCTCTTCTCATCTGGTCTTGTCTTCACATTTATGAATTATTCACCCTGTCATTGTTTCTAGCTGTTGTTATATTTTCATCCGCATTTCCAATTCTCTCCAAAATGTGTTTCCCCCCCCTTTTCAAAAGCTAAAACTTCTCTAAATATTTCTGTTTCCTCTTGAATTATATTCATTCATGTATCAACCCACATTTCGAAGGCTCTTTCCAATCTCATAGGTCTGAATCTAGGAATCGGAAATGTATTTCGTTATACTTTTGATATAAAGCCTTTAGAAACAGCCTATCCCAAATTTTATAGATTGATTAACATGCATGTATTAACAGTGTACCTGATGTTAACGTACCAATCATATTTCGAAACACCTGTCGTAATCATAAAATAAACAGGACAGTGCGAAGTTTGTATATTTCAATTTTATTTCTTAATATGAGCACATCTTGGACAAAAGTTTTAATCTATATAAATACTAGAAACATATTCGTAATTTACCACTTATTCATTGTCACCGCCAATCTTCACTGTGACAGGATTCAATTCACACAACTTTTAATGCTCGTATACACTGTAAAAGAAAGTACTTTGAACTTTTCAATAGTATTTTGAAACGTACTAGGTATTATGTTCTTTGTGTATGCGTTAATTTACCTTTATAACTTTAAAGTTGAGCCCACCGTAAATGAATGTTTGGCCTACGCCAAAAATCGCCAAGCGTACATTCCTGAGGGTAATCTTTCCTAAGGTTGGAAGTAGTAGTTATAGAAGATCTCTCGTGGTATTTTAATCACTTCATCGTCACATAATTGCGTGTTTTTAATTATACCCTTCTTTCTTCAATATCAAGAGACGGAAAAGCGATGCCGTGAATTCGGCCTCGGGGGTCGAGAGACTTGGAAAACCAAAGTGCAGGCATTTCTGGAGAAACTATGCGGAGGCAAAGAATTCTCTCCCCACCGGAGTATTCCCGAGGGCGGATGCCATCACGTTTACTTAACTGCGCACGCTCGTTTTCTTGAAAATTCTTATGGCCTTATCTCGGAGCATCGAGTTCATACCAACAGCATGGATTCCATTCTTGTGTAGTGCCTGCAAACTACATGTAAATGTGAGCGAAAGGTTTTTTTTTAACGATGGAATTAGCGCTAGGTTTCCTCGAGCGAGATTGACTACCTTTTCCATCGTACAATAATAACCTTCCCATCTCCCAATGGTATTAGGCCAAAAATATTTCGGAGAAAGGTAACAAATTTAAAAAAATACTAGATTATCAATTGAGCAAATACTCTTTTAAAGAATATACGTTTTAAAAGTATATAAGTAAAAGAGTTATTTCCGAGGTGTTTTGAATGCATTTTAATTGCTAAAAGAATATGAGGCATTAAGTTTTATTTATGAGTTCGTCATAAAAATAAATATTATAAATAATTGTGCGTTTCAAAATTACACAGTTATCTAATATTGATTTAAGGGTTCTAGTACTTAACCCCTATACAGCGCACCAACTTTATCGCTCACCCGATGCTACGGAGAAGTAATCGAAAAACTTTTCTTCAAGATGTACCTTGTCAGGAGATTAGTAAACAATTAGATAAAAATTTTAATGCAAGTAACTGTATATTACGGGTCTATTTAACCGTCAATAGGAGAGGAAAAACTGGTTTTGGAAGGGCTACGAAGCGTAAGCTTCAGCTGCCCATGGAGAGATCCAACTCGCTCTAGGGTGGCGTTGCCTGGAGACCACCTCCAATTCATTAGAGAGTGAATACCATTTTGGGGCGGCCGAGCAATCTTGGAAGGAAATAGGGCTTGGAAGTTTGAGTAATCTCCTCCAAGCCTGCCTCCAATAGAGGCGGGCTCGAGATAGCAGAAGGGTTTCGCGAAACCTTGATGTGCCCTCACATTTTAGCGCAGACCTATTTAACGACAGAAGTTCAATATTTAAGAAATTCATTTTGGGGAAAAATGTTCCCGGAAAAAAAATGAGATACAGCGATAAAATATACAAAACGCAGCGCTAAGGTCATTGAGGAACAACAATAGGCCCATGCTGGAATACATATAATGAGTTTCAATAAATAAGAAATGCTTATAAACAAATACTGGTAACAATAAACCAGTCTTGTGGGGAAATTTTTCTAGAAGATTTTATACACTGTTTGTCTTTGAGGCTTCTGAAACATTGAATCTAATATGAAAATACTAACCCCTGATATCAAAATATCAGTTATTAATTTTGAGATTTTCAACTGGAAAAATAGTATCTACCTTTCTATTACAAAAATATCGACTTTTAATGTGCTTAATGAGCATTATGGTCAATAATGGAATTTCACTATTTAAAATCGTATCTTATTTCATGTATCTTGTTAACGCATAATTTTGTCTAAAACCACTGGTAATTGACGTTAAATCTCTCCGTAAATAGCATGAATTATTTTAGTTCGGTTAATAATAGAAACAATGATTGGAAGAAACTCTGCGCTGACCGATATGAAGCTTTCAAATAAAAGAAATTGAAACTGATATCTTTGAAGTATTATGAACCGATGTCTTGAGGCCCTTTTATTTTCAAGAAAAATATTATGCTCCGGATACAATTGAATTAGAAAACAAATGAAACGAAAATGAGAAATGTAAGTAGAGACGTGATTGCAAAACAAATGATAACCTTGATTGACATGAATAACGGAGGCTTTCCTTAATCCATTTATTATCAGGTTACACCATTTTCTATGCGAATAATTTTATCTTGTACGCTTAAATTGTTTGTTAATTATAATAATGTTTTCAAAAAGTAAAGCACCTCCGAAAAATACGACTACGATGACTTATAATCATTTTGCAGCATCTGCTTTAGTTACGAAAATGAGATGCTCACAGCTGGCCGCAGAGCATGAGTGTTATACTCAAGGAAACTCAAGGGAAACAACCGGGATATTAAGCCCGCGGTTTTGACCCATATTCCTCAGGAAGTCTGTGGCGCATTTGTTTAAGCAACTATAACGGAGCGTAATACCGCACCAGCCATGCGACTTCTGAATATTCTCCGCCGAATATGCGGCCTCACCGTAACCTCATTACCGTAGCCTGGTGCCCATCTCTCTATGACCTATTCTCTCGCCCCCACGTCAAAAAAATAATCTTTCCTTCACCCCCTTAGTGTCGCTCCACCCAACTTCTTCCCCCACTTCCCATCTCCCGCCATTCTTGCCTCTCCTTAGCCTTGCACTGAGGCGGATCCCTTTTTACCTGAAGAACTGGACTTCCGCCTTTAGCTCAGCTCCTTCACGTCCTCGTCACCCCGCCGTCTCGGCCGAGAAACAAAACCTCCCTTTCAGTCCTTCCTTTGGCTCGTCCCAAATCCTCCGCCTTTTTCTCTTCTTACAGCCCTCCCACCCCCCGAAATCCTCTCAGCAGCTGGCGGCAGGCAAAGGGGGTTTAAATCAACAGGAGAAGGCATTACTGATGCCATACATGGAGAAGGAGCGCAGCGGAGGAATAAGTGTGCCATAAATAGGAAGGCCACAACTATTACTTTGACAAAATTAATCAAATTGTAATAGTTTAAAAGGAAATTTTTGACATTTTGGTCTTGGGTTTCCAAGATTTTAACTTCTAAAATACTAGAAATATTTATCCTATTATTGTCTATTAATCTTAAAACTGATGGGTGTTTCATTTTGGAGCTTGAAAATGAGGAGTACGGATGTATTAGGCTTGTCTTAAGGTTTTCGGTGTGAATTAGGGACAGTGTCCACACGAAGGACGTCAAGCATAAAACCTTTCGCTGAAATTAACTCAAACATTAAGTACAACTACAATATTTTTAATTATCATTGAAATTCCTAGCCCATTATTTAAGTTTCGTAACATTGAAGACATTTGACCAGGATAGGAAAATTAAAACAAAAACTGGTGCTTAAGAAGAAAATAAAATGGAAATAATAACAAATATGAACATATAGCTAGCACAGCGGTTCTTAATTTTTTTTGCCTACGGAACACTTATTGATCCACGTATTTTTGGCGGAACCCTATCTCGAGAGTTGCAAATTAACTCGACTATAATGTTATTTTAAGGTGCGGTAGGAACATGGTGTATGTATGAAATGGAGTTTTGGATTGAAATCTTTTAAATTAAGAAAATTAAAAATGCGTTTAAATGCCTGTTTTCTAAGACAGTAGGGCCTTATTCGCGGAACCCCTGTGACCCTTTCACGGAACCCCAGGGTTCCGCTGAACACCATTCGGGAACCACTGAGCTAGCATATTAGGTAAAAATCAACTTTAAATAATTTGAGTTAATGGTAGCATCTTATATGTGAGTTCATTTATACTCTTATCAACGTTATTTGTGCCAGCTTAATTAAATCAATCCATGCCTAATGCCTTGCATAATGGAATTTGAAGAATAGATGCCTAATTAAATATAAGAGAATTTGACAATTCAAAATAGCGAATTTATGAGCTCACGACAGCTCCTTATTATAACCTCAAGCATTAGTCATACTTCTAGGGAAGGAGAAGAAAAGGAAGATGAAGGATTCGCGCGTTTTGGATCACGGTGGCGCGCTGCAGGATTCAGGGTGTCATTTTTGCGATCCCCCATCGCCATTTAACTGAACCATTTCCTATGCTTCACAACTCTATTCCTATCATAATAAAAAGAGGTAAGCCATCATTTGCGGTTAGTGTAAGTACATGTACTTTAATAGCCTAGGCACTTGTCTTCCAACCCGTAGTAGTAGAAAGTAGGTTTGAATGCAAGATGGGATAATTATCCGATCTTTTACAGCCATAGGACTTTGCCTTTTGAAATGATTTCGATCTTCAGTACGGTATACGCCACACCTCTCTTAATACCATTCATGAAGCCTATTCTATTCCTCCTCCCCTGAAAACCCGCCATTATTCCCTCTGTCACGGCCTATTGAATCCCTTTGCCCATGTTTGCCTTTTCCAATCACCTACTCGGCCTCCATCTAATCTCATCCACGTGTTTCCACTCCTCTCCCACCATCCCGTGTGCTTTCAAGCTCGTCTTGCTTTCTGTCCATCATACTTTCTTTATCCTCCTCACCCATGTCTCAAATGTTGGAATTCCATTCTCATCCTCTTCCAATCGACTTTTTTTCAAATGACAACATTCCACGTTAGACTCACCACGAGTCCTTTCTTTACATCCTTACTCTTCTTTCCTTACTAAAGTTAAAGGTCATTATTTATTTTCTTTTTGTGCAAGCCTTCTTTTACTACGCAATTTGTTTTCTAATTATCTCGCTATTACGTGCATTTTCCCCGAAATTACTGATACAATTTTTCAATAGTTCAACCCTCTTTCAAACTTTCTCCTCCACACCCGCATCTCAAATGATTTAATACTATTCTAGTCTTCTTTCCTTTAAAATCCAAGTTTCTACGCCATACAGGGCATCGCTTCATGTTTAACAAAACTTTTTTCTATTAAAAAAAAACACTTCTTCGATCATCTCATACAGCTCTTAAGATTCTCCCTCTCACCTCCCCATACGTACGTACTTCACCCTCGCATTTGAAAACCGCTCACTTCCGGCCTTTAAAAGGAATCTCTTAACGGAGGAGGAGGGGAACGGTCGGGGGAGGGAAAGTGGGAGGTGTAGAGAGAGAGAGAGAGAACCCTTAAAGGCCTTCTTGGAGCGCTTAATCGATTCCCAGCGCCCCAAATTCCACTGTTCGCCTTCCTTCTCTGATGTTGGAGATATCCTTGGAGGGCGAGAGAGAGAGAGGGAGTGGGTGGTCGGGGAAAAAATAGTGAAGGAGGAGAGTAAGTACAGGTATTTTGCTCCGGGGGTAGGTCTTCCAGAGTAATATTCAGGCTATAACAATTCTACAAAAACTACAACAAAACAGTAATGTAGCCATGTATCGATTGATTTCATATATTTCAAATACAATATGCACATCTCCATCGATGTGGTACCCTTCAGTCAACCTCAAGTTCATTTGGCAGCCAGTGAGTCCACACAGAAACATATAACAAATATGAAACACACAATTGCACTTTTAATTGCTGTCTTTTCAATTGTTACAAAGAAATCAATAGTGGTAAATATGTCTAAAATGTAATGATTTTATCGAAAACTGGTAATCCGATCTTCCCTCAAGAAACCTCTCTCCCTCATCTTTTAAATTGTGCCTGTTTAATGTACGCCGTTTAAAACATGTGTATACAAATGCACGTAAAAATGAGCACAGCTTCTTATAAAGAGACCGAAATCAATTGCTTGCGTGTGGAACTGTCACTGGCTACTCTCTAGTGAGTAATTAATCTTATAAGTTAATACTCTACGAATTCATTCAATGTATTGTGGTTTGAGGGATCTTCGCCCGTAACCACAGACATCTTTTTTCAAACTTATAGAGTGTCTTTTGGCTTTACTACATTATGATTACTATTTCAACAATAGTTTTGCCTGGCTATTCTGCCGGCTTCATCAGGCTTTCTGAATAATCCCCTTTTTGATCTCCTGGGTATCTTTCATTTAGGATAGGCCCGATCCAACGCCATTACGTGACTTTTCTTCTCCTTAATAACCAACTGTAAAATCGATCCCTAGTCGCTTTCCCCTGGATAATCCCCTAATCCCCTAATTTCAGAAAGGCTGACGAAACCGGCAGAGTAGCCAGGTGAAACTGTTACTGAAATAGGAATTATAACGCACTAAATCCAAAAGACACTTTCATCCAAATTAAAATGAACTGCGAGTATCTACGAAATAAACCCTTTTTCAATCGTTAACACAGACATGTGGTCTCACAGGCCGCTTCTATTTATTTCCTAATATTACGTTAATTAAATATATAGAGTAAATTTTCGTACTCTACATATTTGTTTAAATTGGGGCAAATGTGTAGGTGAGTTTTGGGAGGATTACTTAGGGATTAAGATGAAATTGGAGAGACACCCAGCGTGGGCCTCAGCCTCCTCTTAACAAAAGGCGCCCAGAAGACCACGATATGTCTCATCCGACGGATTATAATAGACTCTTTGAAGTTCTCCCAACGATAAACTCAAGGCATAGGGACCGATACTTTACTAAGAATATTCTCAAGGCTGTTTTACGTGACACTGGGGTCAGCACTGAATTCAGTGATGAAAATTCGCGGAACTAAATTCGAAACTTTATCTCGGAGTCTGTGTTTCAACCATGCTAATGTCGTTCATATAAAGTAAACCATAGTGTTTATGCATTTTTACTTTATTATAAAAAAGACTCCTTATCAAGTTTCATCAAACAGTCCAAATTCCAAAAAAATTCCTCTCAACTGTAATAACTAATCCTGGTTTGTGGGCATTGAAGAGCCGTTTGGTTCTAAATTTTTATATTCCAGCTCATCAAATACTGGTATTCTCTCGAAACACTCGATTCATCTGCTTACCCATGATTTGGCATTGGATCCAAGAATCAAATGGGAAAAAATGTCTCGTGTTTTCTGTTTTCTTCACTAATAATTGAATCTTATCCTGTCATCGGATAAAATAACAATTCTAACAAATCTAACAATTCTCTAAAACAACAACTCTAATATATATAAACATAAACGAATGATGCGAACTCTTTGCTGTCGCAATTTTTACGAATTGATCTACATATGCGAGAACAGTGATTTAAAAGAACTGGCATAATTCGAATAAATTACATCATTTCTTTTGCTGAAGAGGACACAAGATTATGGTAACGTGGGACCATAAACTCTAACGAGTGGCAATCTATCCCCTCGTTACGTTTTCATGCCATCAAAACTCACGCCAACCAACCGTCCGTCTAAAGTAATTATCAACACGAGTTTTCAGTTACCTTCCGGACCCACGTCGGTGGGCTACAGTCCTTACATGCAAATCCGGGGGTCGCGGATTCAAGTCCCAACTCTGTTAGTTTTTCTCTTCCCAGGGCGCGGGGATTTCTATCAATTTCAGGTGTTTTGGTCCCTTAAAAACATGATGATCAAAGTAAAATCCGGCTTATCGAGATGGCAGGATCGTACGGACTACCTATAATTGTCTGGGAAAGTCAAATTTACAGGAAAATACTTCGTGATCTGACGGTTGAAGTGAACCAGATATCTTAAAACCCTGACGTTAGAGATTTTGATTTTTCATCATGAGTCAAATACTTGCGGCTGAGAGACATGCTGAAGTGAGCGAGAGAGAGAAAGAAATGAGAGGAACGAGGGAAAAAAGACCATCAGGAGGTTGGCAGTTGGCGGGCGAGAGAGGCAGGGAGATGTTTTGGTGAGGGTGAGATTGGCGTCTCCCTTGCCGGGAGAGAGAGGGTTGAACAGGTGAGCCGAGCGGAAGGTTGAATGGGCGGCGTTCCAAAGGACTGACTATAGGACGCCTCCCCCTTCCCTCTGTCTACTCTCGACCCCGCACCTTTGCCCTTTCCTCCTCCTCCATCCCTTTCGGAGCGGCTGGGCGCGGCACATACTATCTAAAGCGGCGGGACGTGGATGAGAGCGGAGAACGGAGGAGAGGCTTTCGGCAGACTGGGGGTGGAACTGAGGGAAGGCACCCACCGTTCCGTGTTGAGGCGGCCTTTTGAGGCGGGGTGAGCGGGGGGACACGAAAGAAAAGGGGAAGGGGTTGCGGTCGAGAGAGTAGACGAGGGTTAGTTATTTTTTTTTAGCGAGAGCCCGTGCGAGGGGCGGGGTGGGTGTCATGGGGAGGGAGGAGCACGACCTCACCCCACCTCTCCTTGGAGGGCTGAAAAGAGATCGCCGTAAATACTTAATTAGGCATCGTCGTGACTCCCCTTATAGTGAAGGGTTGAGAGGGCGAGAGAAAGAAGTTCGAGTCCTTAAAGATTCGGGGCGGAGATAGGGAGAATGGGGGTTGGGCGAGATCGGGGGCACATTTGGGGGAAGGGGGATGGGGGAAAGGGAGAGGTTCCCGATACCCGTGGATGGATCGAGCAGAAAAAAAACAGAGGGGAGATATGGCGTTTTCATTTTTCTTTTTTGTCTCCGAATCATTTTTTTCCATCTCCTCCCACCTGCCCTTATATTTCCTCGAAATGGTCTTACTGTCTCATTCCACCTTGTCACTCCAATCCCGCTTTTCTCACCCCTTCCATTCATCCTAGTTTGATGAATTCCGTAGCAAATTATTCCGGCAAATTCCGGCAGTCAAGCGTTTCCCGCATAAAATATTTGTATGTAAATATACCACTAGTCTAGCAGTTCATAGATTACTCCCCTTGCATTACTTCCACACTTAACAATAAAAGTGAATAGTTTTCTCGAGATCGCAAAGGTTGCCACAAGGAAAACAATTCAATGTAAGTTCCAGGTAGCAGAAGCATATTTCTGCTTCATGTATATTGTACGGGTAGACAGAGCCTTTATCGGTACAACGTATGCATTAATTATTTGATTAAGATAAAATTGAAATTCATAGTACTCCTTGTAAATTTTGGACTTTTTTACATTTTATCTTGAAAAGCCGTGCGGGAATTTTGGCCCCTGTTTTCTGCATAAAACATTCATTAGTTGATAAGGGACCTAAACCAACCAATTACTTGTACCTTTTAAGGCGTTAAATGATGAAATTCGAGAAGATCGGATGACTAATTATTGGATAATTGATAAAAATCATCACTCAGCACATGCATATACAGTGAAACCGGCCTTCTTGACGTCTTGCCTCAAGCGGTCACCTCTCTATTCGATCATAAATTCATGGATCCTGTGGTGGCTGCTCAATACAGGTTTCACTGTATAGTGTAATTTCACAGTGTATATTTAATTATTGCTCGCCTAATAGTATTTTGAACTGCTTTTCATAAATTGCTGCTTAGTATCATAAAAGTAGTATCGTTTCCTTGTATCTCATGAATGGTGGCAGAGTGAGTGAAGCGAGAGTTAGCACGGCCACATAGTTTTGAATACTAATTGCCTGATGCTCTATAGCAGCGATTCACTAATAGCATCCAGTTTTGCCCTCGTAATACAATCTCAACATGAGGGTGGGACGCAAGCTCAGTGCGATCGCGTCGAGCACTTGACGGGATGGCTCCAGTCATGCGGCAGAGGTTCCGTCCTCGGCATCCGAAGTGTCCGCCGGCATACCAGGTGTCGTGGGGGATCGAGTACCTTGTGTCACGGCGTCAGAGAATCTCTCTGTCTCTAAGGGCAAATGGAGAGGGATGGCTAAGAGGAGCGGGGCGGATGTCAAAGGGAACGGGTCATTCCCCTGAGGACACGTCAAGATGAGGAACGCGGGGGCGGGCGGTGTGACAAACACCAGAATGTCATGCTCCCAACAGGCGGGACTTGCTCTCCAAAGGACCCACGCAACTTTCCACTGCTGTTGAAAAAGCTTTGACATCGAAACCTGCCTTCAGCGTAATAGCTGGGGACCGGTTACAGTTATAAAAAAGAGAGCATAGATTTCCTCTTGCCGAGGAAAAGTTATGTCTATTTTCTCACGGAAAATGATACCACAAACATGGGAACCTGGCGTAATCACTCCATTTGTTATATAATTATTCAGGGCTTTTTCTTAAATTATTTTACTTAGCATTCTACCATATACCTCATTACGGATATTAATTCTGCTTCAAATACCAACGTTTGTGGTGTATTAATTGCAAAGCTGGTCTATTCAGCAAGGCTGATTGCGCAACTTAATAGTCCATTGTACTATTGTACCGTATTTTTTCATTCCTATTTTAATACATGGAACCGGAAAACGCAGTGAATCCTCATTCTATCACTGATGAAGGTGCGGGCGACCTACCGAAATATTTAAACTCGTGAGTTCACTTTATATGTTTTATATTTAGTGTCACACTGTGACGAAGTTTTATATTGTGTTTGCCACGTTCGTGGAATCTTCGCAAGAACTATATATATATATACATAAAATCGTTCGTTCCTTCACTCAGACCGCTCAGCGGCAAATACATACAAATAGAAGGGTAGAAAGAAAGTTGGAGCATATCAAATTGTATACATTATGGCACGCCCATACAATGCGATATTTGAGATTTCCTTGGGTGAAATTCCATGGGAGGAAGATATTCAAAAGAGAAAACAAACAAAATAAGTATCGTATGTTGAATAGAAAATTGTTTACGCTAACGGCTTAAAATTTTCCAAAATGCGTAAATATTCCGGCATTTTTGTCTTTTATTTTTCATTCCTGGGTAAAACTAGATTCTTCTATGTCCATTATCTCAACTATGATATATCTTTAATAAACTGGAGTTATAGTGGCAGTAATACTTGGTGGCAGTTGCGCAAGAGACTTATTAAGTGGAAAAGTCCAAATCCGCTCCACCTAGGCTGCGAGCCGTGCAATGAGTCTCCGCGTTCGACTACCAGAGTTCTTAAGGTAGTGCGAGCGAGATAGTACCCTAATCATAATAGATACCATATTTGAATTAAACCTTTTAAATTCACCAGCTGTGAGACACACGAATTAAATATTGCATTATTAATGGTGCAATAAAATATTTTTACATGACAGAAATTGTGAGTAATCAAATGAAAAGATCGAAATAAGTCTTTAAATTGACTCATTTTTATCACGCTGTACGTTTGAAACTCCATCAAAACGGAAGGTTGAGTGTGATCCCGAAGAATTTTCTGCGGTGAAAATGTGATTAATTTTCAAATATAGTTGAGAAAACACACAAACTACAACACGCTGTTGATTTTTTGTCGAGATCTAAGTGTAGGAAATGCCTCAATTTTAATATAAGGTCTCTTTGGAATGCATACACGTACCATTTCCCATACAGAAGGGTATTTCTTGGAAAATGTTTCGGAAAGTTATGCGGCAAGGGGCTGAATTTTTGGTGTCAATGGAAGGTTGATATATTTTTCTTTAAAATGAGACCAAATTCATTGATTTCTAGGTAAAATGATATTTCGCTCAAACTACCCTAAGGTCGCGAACTTTCGCTGCCGAAGACAGAACTCTCAGTTTGTGATCCACGTAAAAGTTTTTACTCCATATGGCTCGTGATTCGATTGACTAAACTGACTTATACATTGGCGAAGAATGTGGTGGATGCGCAAGAATCATCTCATAAAATAACGTACGGAATTACAATTTTTGCCAATCTTAATTTTTCTAATGATATTGATTAAGAAACACCGTCTTATACTAAGTTGGTGCACCAAAATATGCTAGTAATAATCAATTTAATTTTGAGAGACCCGTTAATAAATGTAAGCACATTTTCATAACCCACTTAGAATATCTAGAGCTTCACTTGGAGTGGGCCCTCGATCAAGAGTTAGCATTGCTGAATCGATGAAAAGGTATCGCCGTCTATGTACGTCCGGTAGTAAATCTTTTGTTAACATTAACTCAGTAAGAAAAATCCGAAGTTAAAATACTCCCCCATCAAATACGCTCACTTTTGCTTATTGGCAAACAAATATTATGTATGTAATATTATGAAAAAGCCTGAAAAAACTATTAGTTATCATCAAATAACGAAAAGACTGTATCCTCTTGTGTTTCACATTTAATTAGACATCAGTCTCTAATTAAATTAACTAAATTACTTATACATTAGTCTCTAAAAACCGGGCATCAGTCTTGCTTAGAAACTGGAAGTGAAAATCAAACTGGTAATATTTTTTCCCGTGAACTTCTTTTTTGAACGCTGGAATTAGAGCCGATAAACTTACGGGCGGCAAACGCTCTGTGACCCTGAAAATCACAATGAAAGCGTTCTTTTGAATTTCTCCAAGAAATGCTTCTATCTCTCCTATGCTTCTATCTCTCCTATGAAATCCGGGGTCCTGATATTAATAATTAAACGGTTTGTTTTCTTGAGGGACTCTGCTGAATAATTACACGTGTGGTTGCTGTGAATCTTCAATCAATCAACTATCGATCTTATTGAGTTCCTTTTCCCAAAATCAAAAGAAATGTACGACATAATGTTTAAAGACTATCAATAAAGAAGGCTAAAAAATAGAGATATATGAAAGACAAAGAAAGAGAATAAAAGAGAAAAGAGGGCCACCACGTTTACTTTCACTATTTATTGGAGACAGCATAGATAATTTTAGAGGCCTTTTCAATGGTTAAGAGAGATTTATGACTCGTCTCGACAAATTTTTAGTGAAATATTTCCTCAAAATTAAAACTGAATTTTATGCCAACGAAAATAGTTTTCGTCCAGTAACTAGCTGTCTGACGTAAACAAAAAACAAAATTTTACTTAAAAATTAGAGTTTTAGCTAGTGGAAAAGATATATAATCATGAAGTCTACATTTACCAGTCCTTATAAAACTGGATCTTCGAGTAACACCATTAACATTCGAAATGGGAAAAGTTCATCATTTCTAACGGTTTACCTATGTCATAATATTTCAATTGCCTATTTAGCATTGAGAATTAGGTTTTTTAAAAGTGATACATTGTATAATATTGGTATGTATTTACCGTTTGGTGCGATTTGTTGTCCGCCTAAGGTCGAGTTGTCCTGAAAGGTCACTGCTGGCCGATAGCGGAGAGACTTCCAGACGTCTATCATTGGCCACTCGACCTTTCTTGATTTTCCGCCCTTTATCATTCTATTTCAACGTCCCATCATTCTGTTCGATCGCAGAGAGGGTTGAGGGGGGAGGTGAGGAGGTGAGAAAATAAATAAATGTGGAAAAAGAAGAGGAGGAAAAGAACGAGAGATGACCTCTCTGCGATGGAATCCGAATACATAGGGTGGGGACGTAGCTAGCTTTTTGTAAAAATATCTCCGTTTTACCATGGGCTGCTAACTCATGTAGAGTTGATTCTAATCCAAGAATAGGAAATATTGAGATCGGTAGGTTCAAGTACAAATCATTTTTACGTAATTTCAGCTTTGGAATGAGCAGTTTAGACATATAACTCAGAACATGTGTCCAGTATTTAGTTGTAAAGAATATTTAACGGTTAAAATTTTATATTATCTTAGATATTGTTACAGCTACTTATCTTTGGTTTTACGTCTGTGTGTTGTTTATCTTCTAAAATATTCGAGTGTTATCTGGAAGTGTACTACATGTAAATACAAGTCAGTTTATGGTGGCATGTGTTTTTGTTTAGAAATAGGTATTAAGAAATAAATAGAATAATATGTTGTTACATTTGGGGAAAAATAAAAAAAGACTTTCATCGAGATTGAGAAGTTAATTAATCTACATCGCTGAATGGCGTTATATTTTCAAACAACCTAATTGTTTTCATCTCTCTCTGAAGAGAAAAAAATCTACAAATACATCACATCATAGCAAAATATACATAGAGATGTAATGTCGCATTATTTAGCAATATTTCATTAACAGAATCATCATTTTATAAAGTCTTAGTAGCAACTACGCCATGGAAAATAAATAAAAAAGCAATCGTAATGGAAAGACATGCAATTAAATATGGTTTATTTCCGTGTTTCATCATTTTATAATAAGGATAGAGTCGGCTCAATCCGGAATTTTAAGAGTTTTTGTCCGAAGCCAAGAGTCTCATTGAGAAGATAGATTTTCTGAGAGACTCATGGATTTTGGTGAAAATTCTTAAAAATCTCAACCCTTAAATAAAAAGCGCCCACTTAAATGTACAGTGGAATCAGAAATCCACCGACCGTGCTAACAGAAAAATGTTTCCCTGAGATTTTTTTGGATTTGGTATGCTGGATTTTGAGTTCAAACTCACAGAATTTCAACTGAATTCCCAAGATGAAATCCGGCTGACAGCACTTGCTGCGGGTATTTCAGTTCGCACGATAAAAGCTCATTATTATATGTGTCAAGAGCCCTTAAAATTTTCTCCCAAACAACTTCTGAGACAACCCGTGTACGAAAATATTGTGGTTAAAGTTGAGATTTTACTTGCAGGTACGCGACGCCATTGTGCATCGAGCTGCACGTTTGTTGCCGTTGTATTCGTGATCACATAATACGAGACGGTGGTTGAAATTCTTTCCTCTTCTCCTTCACGGCGATTTACTCGGGCACGCATCGTAGTCTGGGGCGAGAGGGGAGAGTGGGAAGGGAAAAGGAAAGACCACGGGAACCTGTTTCCCCTTTCTCCACGCAACTCTCCTTTTTTTGTCGGTCCGGTCCTTTGAACTTCGCCGGCGCGTCTTAAACCGCGAACCCCGAGGCGATAGTTTAATTTTAGTTTACGCTTGGCCTTGCTGGAAATTTCGTATTTGCGTGGGGTGGAAGCGTGTAGGTTGGATAAATTTGAATGATGTCGTTTCAATGTATACATCTATCACTCCTATTATCCCCATTGAGGCGAAAATATACAATCATTTATAACTCGCTATCTTTGCCTTTTTCTATTTTCTTTTTTGACGGAATTTATTATTACTGATATCTGCGGTCATTATAGGTATATCAAATTCATTCTTTCGACTCGACTATGCCTTCGAGTATTGTATTTTCAGGATATGTGCAAAACATGAGCGCTCGATCACCTTTAATATATCTTCCCATTACCTCACAAGCAAACTCATAATTAATACGTACTTTTCCCGGGCGATTCCCGAAGATTTTAAGATTCCACTGAATTCCTTGGCTTTCAAAACACATGCTGTATCGCAAATGGTTCCGAATGTCATCTCAAATTTGCGGAGAAGAGCTAAATAAATTGTGACGTGAAACGTCTCATAAGTTGCTACATATATATGAGACGGGGAAGACTCATGATTGCCGAAATGCAACAAAATTGCAAGTGGCATGCGTTTTGTTAGAGAAATGCCCTAACAAATCAAGCGACTCTAGAAAGAATCAGGAAATTGTGACATAAATTGTCATCTCAGAAATTATTTTGTCGCCAAACAAAATTAGATGTCCTCAAAATGTGAGTATAACGCTACGCGTAGCTGCAAGGGTAAATTAGTTCATCCAGACAAAAATAATGTTAGAAGTTTGCAAGTGGCTTAATTTGAATACTCTAATATTTTTCTGCGGTAACAAACATTGTGAGATATAATACCCGAAAGATTAAAAATATTTTGAATTTCAAGGGGAATATTTTCCAACAATTGGATGATGATTAAAGTATTACCGACAGAAAGAGTTTATAGAACATATCTATCTGCATATATATCAATGCTATCGAGATCTAAATCTGAGAAACCAAAAATTTCATAGATAAGAAATTTCGAAAATTTAGTGAGCGACCGCAACAGGCACCCTCCCGATTCACAAAAAGCAATTACATGCAATAGACACCTTTGGTAGTGTCATATGCGCTATTACTGCTTTATTGTGCGTAAATAAAACACGTTGCTATGAAAACACCAGCAGTAAGTCTTCAACTTAAAAAATTTTTGGGCTAGAAAGCCCTCCCAAAACCCAATTTGTTCTCCGCTCTGACGTGGAAGCTTAAAAATTTAACCGGAGAATTGTGCGGTAGGAAAATGAGAAAAAATCTTTAAAAGTTTCAGATTTTCATATTTACTTTTTTACTCTAATTGCTAACTTATAAAAGCCAGAAGAGATCTCCTCCCATAGTTCTTCAGTATAAAAATTCAATCATCGGGACACTTTTTCAGGCAGAGGATAGATATCTGACCTCTTGTGCAGTAAAACTCTATCCAAGGTATCTCTATCTCGTTTTTAGCAAAGGGAAACTCTCCGCAAAATAACTGCTTCCTGGGAAATAATCCAGTTGTCTTCTAAGTATAGCGTCGTTCTTTTGAAATTAGCTCTAAGTCTTATTTTCTTTCCCTTTTGCAGTGCTATGAGTGTACATTGGAGGGGAAATGGGGGAATGGTTGGTTCGAGAGATGGATCATTAGTATATGTTAAACTGATAAAAATTATGTTTAGATGATACCAGTAGTAAAAAGGCTATCTCTCTTGAGTTTGCGCACTTGGTATTACTTGCTCTGTAGTGCAAAGCTAAGCCCCAAGGCGACTATGAATTGGGCCTTGTTCAATTAAGGGGCTTTGGGATGTGCCATGAGCTCGCTTTGTCTAGGGCTCATCGTGGAACTACCGTGTTTTACTTTTATTTAATCATTTATGATCATTTTTCCCAAAATTTTCACCATGAGAAAATATCAAAATTTTATATGAATATGTAGAAACAAACATTAATAATGGAGACAAATATATTTAAAACAATTTATTATTTTCTCAAACTATTGATTATAATAAGGAAATACCATTTGCATTGGCACATATTGAAAAGTGTTCATTCATTCAGCTTTACGTCTCTACGTTTTAACCTAGGTCCTCGGTAGTCCTGGGCCTCAACAACCTTTAATCTGGCCCTCCTGAGAATCATCACTGTTGAATATGACTTTCGAAGAAATAATATATAGCTGAGAAAAAAACACTATCACACCATAGCGATTGCAGACTTTACGACTAATTTCCAACTCCTCACCCAGTCAAATAAAAAAATCAAAAAGTCCAGCTTTTGAAGCGACGGGAACTCCAGCATTACGTAAGTACGTTTCTGACGGCAAGAAGCCTCTTACAGGTAGTGCCACATTAGGAGAGTGAATGATTTTAAATTAATGTTGCGGTGGTGCTGCGTGTAGAAATGCACACATTTCCCTTGTTGAACTTTTCCATTAAGGGGGCAAAAGCATTTTAAAAGTGCGCGGCGCAAATGGTTTTGGTTGAAGTTAAGGATGAAAGAGGAGTGCGCAAGATGAGATTCTTTGCAAAGGTCATAGAATAATTTCCATCCTATTCAGAGTGAGAGAGAGAGAGAGAGTTCATTCTAATCTTAGTGAGAAATACTTGGATTAATAGAAATGACTCCGAAAGCATAATTCTATTAAAATCGCTATGAAAAACAAACACCACTTTTGACAAAACTTGGAGAATCTTACTCGAATATTCGGAGTAAAATGCCTGAGGCTGAACAAAGTTTATCATCATGATATGACAAGGTCCTGAAGAACAAGGAACTTGAAGATACCATAAATGGTTGGACTACGTAGTGCGTCAGATGAATGATAACTGGAATTAAAAAAGCCGTTTATCCTTGAATATTCCCATTTCCATAGAGTTTTCTGTAAGGATAAATTATGACTCATATTATTAGCTCATTAAAATTCGCTCTCAAGGTCTGAGTTGTCAATCCAACTATACCCATCAATACTTAAAGAACTTTACTACGTAAGAAGTCACCTCAAAAAAGTTTTATCTTAAATTATATATTTTAATGTAATTTATCAGATTTGTTAGTAATTCCCTGTTTTTTTAGCTTTCTATTTGTGAAAATTACGTCAAGATGATCATGGAGCAGGCAAAAAAAATGACACAAAATTTATTATTTTTATTTTTGTTCATTGGTTTTACTTAAGTCTTTCGAGGGAAACATTTTATTGTTAAGAAAATAAAGTCTATAAGATTTCAGCAAAGGAGAGATATTTTGAAAATACTTTCTCCTAAAAATTGGCATAAATAACGTTATTGTCTTAAGTAAGATATAAAAATTACATTTTCAAGTGATCGCCGATTAACTATACTTTTCGTCTATAGAATAAACAACAATTCACACATTTAAAAGATTCAAGTACCTATGCATCTCTCTTCACTCTGTCTCTCCATTCCCAACTACTATGTAAGAAAAATGTCTTCATAGAGTATTTCCAATGATTATTTTAATTTCACCAAAATCCACTTTTGAAACTACTTTACGTATAAATCAGTCAAAATGTTCATAAAATTCTAATAATTCCAGAAAAGCACATTCTTTGTGAAGTAAACCACTAGGTGAATCCATGCCTAATCAGGTACCTACTGTTGCCATAGGATAGAATAATGAGGTCTTTTCAAATTCCAAAGCCAGTCACAGGCCGGCGAACGCATCAATTACTCATTGCTTTGCCAAAGTCCATTCCCTAGGTCTTGTTCTCTGAATAATCCATATCGCCGGTTCCATGACAGACAGAGAACTGAAAAATGAAGGGCGCGAGTTGGATCTGGGATAATGGGGAATGAGTTCACGAGAATGCGGATACTTGAATTCCCAAGCAACCTGACCTGAAGAACGGCACACATTTCCAAACGGAGCCGAGATTGGCGTTTGCTTTCAGGCTGTGGAAGGAGGAGACGGTGGTGGAAAAATAAAAGAATACACACTAAAAAAAATTCTACAAAGATCTCCAGATAAAAGGACTGCGTGGAAAAAATTCCTATCATGCTTTTTGTTGAGCCCTCTCTCTTTGACTCGAAAAATTATTCTCACTCAAGGAAGCCAAAAAAATAAACAAAATGAAAGAAAACGTAAAGCATTTTCACCCGCCGATTTGTTTACGACGGCGAAATAATTCCCGCGAAGCTGGGAGCGATTGCTCGTGCAACGCGGAGTGGGCTACGAGCATGCATTAGAAATAAAAAGAACTAAAAAGGGGGATTTGGAGCTCTTTCTCTCCCGCATCGTTCAAAAGAACAAGCCCGCGAACTGGGGTAGTACAGCATCCTCTTTTCGGCACAAAAGGGTGCTTGCTTGCTCTTAAACTGCGCCAGAAAGCTAATAATAGGGCGCGGAAGTGGGGTAAACGAGCGTTTCTTGAGCAATCGGGAACAACGGGCAACAAAGGCCTATCGGCGTATATTTCTTGCACCCATTTCAAACCTTGCCACCGCGCAATGTCGACCAAAAGAAGAAAAGAGCGTGCGATTGGGAATTGGGGCAATTTTTTTTCGGAACTCCTAAACGGAATTCGGAAGGCGAGGAATGGAGAATTGGGACCATTAACTCTGCGAGGCTTTCTTCATTAGCGAAAATTTCCAAGCTCCCCTCCCGAATGTCACTTTTTACTGTTGGGAGCTCTTTGCTCCTCCTTGCCTCTTTCTTCCATTCTACTTTCGTGAAAGACCACTCAGCAAGGGGTCACGAACCCAGCAAGCCCAGCTAACTGGAATCATCTCAAAGAAGTAGCAATTAATTGTTTAGTTTTTTTTGACCGAGAACGCTTGTCATGATTATGGCCGGATTATTTCGAATTTCCCATCTGCGGCACTGCTGCAAGTCCATATTGTCGGCCAATGCCACATTTTAGAGCATTTTGCATGTATTTCCCAAGATTTTGAATCATTAATTCAAGCCACCATATCACAAAATCCCAGCTTCCAGAGGCAATTAACTGTTTGATGGTCTTATGAATCGGTAGTCGTGTGCCGTTATGGTCCACCATGAACTGTACTCATAAGGCTTAGTCATTTCAATTTCCTTTTAAACATTCAATCATTGAGGTAGATCTTCATTGTAGTTTTGAATTCATAGCGTTTGTAACTCACAATCTTAGTCAGTAGATATTTCAGAAATGGGTTATGAATTAGAAGAGGATGTTAAGATGAATACTATGCAGGTTATACAACTTAAATATAATTTATTGCATATCATAGAATTTTTTGAGAAAAATACTAATGTAAGTCAGAGCAGTACTATAATTTAAAGGATCACGTCAACGGATTTCATTTCATTCCAATCTAGCTATCTGTGGCTAACCAACAGTGGCAGCAGGTTTAGGATGATTTGATGGATCACTCCTCCAAATTTAACCCAAGTCTTACGACTCTTGAACTCCATGATTGAACGGGAAGTACCGAAAGAAATTGACAATTTGGAAAAGTATGTAAGCACATGTCCAATATCAGCAGTTACTGTGTATAAAAAATTTTAATGTCGATATGAGATTGTTCCGAAAAAATAAGCGCTTTCAAGTCTGCCGTGAAGATCACGAGGGAAAAAAATGTAAAGGTATATTGACGATCACTTGCGGCTTATTCCTGAGCTCTGAGTGGCTTGAAAAACAGCTCAGAACGAGAAAATATTTTCTTGTTGAATATTTTGGCAAGAAAATGCAAAGGATAGAGGTGGGTAAAGGATGAACGACTTCAAAGGTCATAAACCAAAGCGCTTAGCAAAAAAGAGGTGTCTGAGATGATAGGTGATTCAATTCAGACGAAAATAGAGTGAGCAAAGTGATGTGCAATCGTAGTAATAACTGCTATAGGAAAATAGTAGGCTATAATTCAGTCTCAGCAGAAATAGTAATACAGCATATCTAAGGCAGATCTATTTTATGGTTTCTGTGAGTTTGAAGTTATAAAAAATGGCCATCAAGGTTCGAGGTAACTCTAATAACCTATACTTTTAAAATACCTTCGCGATGCAGTCGTCAAATTTTATCTCTGTTGAATCTTTACGATTGCTATTTGAGGAAATACTGAGAGCACAAAAAATACTTGAAAAAACGTTTCAAGACGGATCTCTAGCGCAGTAAAATCTGCATATTTATAGATTTCCGCTGAATATAAATGACAATTGAAAAATGAAATATTTTTACTGTTGATTCCCCCAAATATCTCTCGTAAATTTCCAGTCATTAGCATCGAAATTGGAAGTGCGTAGTCGGATGAGAGAGACGACCAAGAATTCGCGGAAAAAAGAGGTCGTGTGATTAAATTGGCTGAAAGTTTCCTCGTTCGGTGAAAATTACTTTAGCACAGATCTGAACGCGGCGAAAAAGTTAAGCAAATGCATAGCAGAGCGGCTGTATATGCAAGCAGTGCCATCTAATGGATCTCTCCAATTTTATTACACTCTCAAAAAGTAATCGTTAACTTCGAATAAACAGATTCCGTGGTGGTGGAGAGAATTGATTAAAATTCCTCATGGTTAATTTATACGCTGCATCAGGGGTAGATTTCGTACGCCACTTTAATACCAATTTTAAAAGCAATTAATATGTAAATAATACTTGGCAATATGAAAGCTCTCCAATGAGCATTTTTTGAGGGGAATGCCACGAAGGTAAAAATGATTCTTTCAGATGCAATGGTATTAATATGTTCTTCATAAAGATAATATATATAAACAATATAAACGCGCATTACTCGCCGGATTGGTATGTACATTCCGTTGAAAAAATATGAACAGTAGTTGAAACGATTCGTTAGATATTCCTTAGAAATCTTTTACATCAATGAAACTAACGCTATAACAGTGATACAGCGAAGCTGTAAATGATAACTTGCTTTTTTTTAGTGTTTTGTCGCTAGCAAGCGCTACAATTGACGTGTTTGGATAAGTAAGCCATTATTCTGCATTTCTAGCCACGTTAATACATTTGTTAAATAAACTCTCACGACTAGAGCCTATGGAAATAAACCAAAACTATAGTTTAAAAAAGTAAGTGAAGTAGGTAAGACTCCCACACAAGGTGTTTTACCTGATGATGACTCTGTAAGCTAAAACGCGTCGTACTCATTGAAGTATCCAATGATCTGTTATAATTATTGGAAACCAGAGGTGAGGTACAAAATTAGCAGACTTTTCCACAATTTCATGTAAAATGAGCACTTTTTCCAGCTGTGGAAGCCATCGGCAGCACAATTTCCATGGAACCTCAGTATTTTGACTTCAAACATAGTACTAGTTAACAAATAACTCCAAAATTTTTTTTCAACAGATTCAGGCGAGATATTGTGGAGTTTCATCATATTATAATATAAACAACAATTGCTCTTAACCACAGGATATTTTAGTGAGTGAAGAGTTTCAGCTCACTGAGCCATCATCAGGTACAAGACACCAAACCACTCACACAAGGTGTTGTACCTGATGACGGCTCTGTAAGCTGAAACGCATCGTACTCATTAAAATATCCTTTGGTTAAGTGCAATTGTTGTTTATTTTATAATATAAAAAATGTGATAAGTGGTCCATATTTTATTTTCAATTAATTTGTCAGGATCTCTTCCTTCATGTTAACAGATTCCCGTAAAATTATCATTTCAATTGAATGGGAAGTGTTTCCTGCAATTCTCCCATTGAACACTCATGATCAATTAGAGAATAAAAGAGCGTGAAACGACAAAATTTAGTTGTCAATATTAGATCGAGAAAAAATTTTTCTACTAACATACAGAATATAAATTAATGAGATTTAAGTCATGTTTCAGCGGAACTACCCCACACATATGCATGGAACAAAAGTGAATCAAAGGAAAAATAATTTTATGAAATCTGAAGCCTATTTCACTTGTTTTGAGGCCTACATTCGTCAATGACTGAAGAGAGAAACGAAAAAATGAACTCGGAATCTCGGTAGAGTTGTCGGAATCCTCCCCACCTCCGTCTCACGAATCCCTATCCTTCCTCTCCTCCTCCTCCCCGTAGTTTCTCGCCGCCCACGCAGCGGCGCAACGAAGGAGGAGGAGGACGAGTCGACAATGGCCCCTCATTATGTGCAGTCAGCCGCGGAGCTCTTACCTCCCCCTTGTCTCGACATCACAACTCCCGGACCACCTTCCTCCCCCTGTTTCACTCTCTCTCCCACGTTGTCCCTTTCACCAGGGTCCCCCTCCTCTCCTTCGCACCCACACCGAAAACCACCGCTCCTTTCCCATTCAACTCCCGCTTCTTATACCGCCGCCACCGTGAAGGAGAAGGTTAGCTCTCCTTAAAACACCCTGAAAACCATTAAGGAAGTCATTTTGAGTCCTCTCCACCCCACCTACCTACCTCCTCCTATCCCATCTCTCCCATTGCTCACTCTCTCTCTCACAACTGGATGACGTTACGTAATCAAAAGCCGTTTTCTGGCGACGACCCATCATTGCCACCAGGTCTCTCGCTCTCTCTCCCCCTCCCTCGCTTCCTCCCCCTTCTCGACGACTCGAAATCATCCCCTAACTGCTTCTCACTCTTCACACCCACACATCCATGCCCTCGCCCACCCGTTCCAAGTTCAAACTCCCTTCCCTTACTACGAGAGGCGATAAAAACACCCTGATCTCAAAACTACCCCCCACCACACGAACATCTACAAAACACACCCCCCACCTCTCTCTCTGCCCACCTCTGCCCACCCATTCAACCCTTTCACAGCTTGGGGAAGTGGGAGGAGACTGGGGCTAATAACTCGGCCGTTAAGGGACGCATGTCGGAGGAGGATAATTCTTTTCAACGAGCCTTTTATTCTTTAACTATTCCCCTTTCTCCTCCTTCCCTCTCTCACACTCTCTCTCTCTCTTCTCTCGTAAACCTCACGACAAAGCCAACCCCGCTATTTCTCTCGGAACGGTCATCCGTGTCAAATTTACGGCGACTGGCTCTTCGACGACCGGATGAGAGCATTTCGAGCAGACAGACGGTGTGGGAGCGTAAAGACTGGATCTGAAAGGGTGGGAGTTTTTGTAAGAAAATTCGTATTTTTCCTCACAAAGCGAAATTCACATTTAATTGAGGGATGGTCAAGTCATGAAACGTGATCGAATTACGATGAAAAATATTGACTTTTTGGGTGAAAAATTATTCACAACTACTGCATTTTGAAACCAATATTTGCTTGGTTTTGAGAGTTTGAAGACGTGTTGGTATCCGCGGACATTTGCATTATAGAAATAACCATTTTTAGAGGCAACTTATCTTCAAAGTTAATAGATTATTGCTCGTGCCTTTAGTTGAAAATTTTTGCTGGAAGATATCAAAACTATAACCATGAAACTTGAGGAAACCATATAAATAGTCCTCACATAAAATTTACTCTTCCTCTCTCACAAACAATAAAAAAGCTCTCCTTCCAAATTGAAGTTTTAAGAGGATCGTTTTCAAAACTTTTTTAAATTCACAGTGAAAAAAATCATTCGTCTGGACTACGATTCGTACAAATTCCCAGATTTTTCACCGAGTGCTCAGCCTTTTACCCATGCGTCCTCTTTCACCCTGAATCTTACTTAATCCCAGGCCAGGCGAATGATTTTTTTCACTTCGATTTTTACACAAGTGTGCTAACATTAGTAGGTGACTCCGTTGACTCACTGGCTCAAGATTAGTTGCAGGCTATAGTATTCCTCATAATATTTTTTTTTCAAAAAAATCTTTAATCTACGGCGAGATGAACACATTACCTTTACATTATTTTAAAAGGCTCTCCTGGCTCGATCTTAAATCAAGGAGAAAATATAACATCTCCTGCTTCACGTTCAATCTCCTCAAATATGGGAGCCCTCAGTATATAATGGATCTTTTTCTCCCAAGTAGTAAATACACAAATGTTGTTACTAGACAAGACCCCTGTTTTTTGTATCCCCCCCAGTTCCGAACAGCTACAGTCCAGAAATCGTTTACAGTTGTTGCCTCAAAGCTGTGGAATGACTTGTCTAAACTGGTAAAAGACAGTCCATCACTGGTAATATTTAAGAGAAAGATTACCATACACTTACTTTCCGGAATACTGACCATGTAACTCATTTATCAGTTCATTGATGATTTCATCAGTTCATTGATGTGATTTTTTTTCCTTTTCATTGTTAAGCTAAATTTCCTTTTTAAAAGTTGTGTTATTTGTTTATTGATATGTTTAATGTTCGTTTTTCTGTTAGAAGAAGAAATTCAGTTCTTTTTTCACATTGTTAATTGATAATGTTGTATATGTCTATTGTTAGCAATTCATATGACAACTTCCCTTTTTTGTTTCCTGATTGGCTTATTCCCATATTAATTGTCTTGCACACCACTGTATATCATTTCTATGTTCCAAAGGAGTTCACTCCTAGAATAATAAACGAGTTTATTATTATTATTATTATAATTAATATATATGCAAGGAAAATCGTGGTTTCGTGTAAATTAAACTCATTCAATGGTAATGGTAAGTTTTAATGCACTATTTTGAGTCTGTGGAAGTTACGACGTCGATTACTATTCTATCCCCTTCTCTCTCTACGCACCCGATTCCCAAAGCTATTAGTCAAATCAATAGTACATGCAATATTATCAGATTTATTTTGCATTGAAAGGTACAAAGTATTTTCCTGGTAAGCATCACACATGCTGCAAATATGAAACTTTCATATTTCAAAGAAAACACATTCTAGTCAACATGCGAGTTGGCGGAGAAATTTCGAGAAACTTGACCCTACGCGGGTAGCACGTTGACTTCGTTGAGTAAGATTGTGAGAGAGGTTGTAAGGATGAAGAGTTTCCCCTCTAAGAGTCCATCTGTTATTGAAAATGAGCAAACCCGTTGAAATGGATCCATTCCTAACATTTGGACGAACTTTGCCAAGGAAAAGAGCATGGAGTAATGGGATTAAATCCCTTTAATTCAGGCAGGCGAATTTTATGAATAAAAGTATCACAAATTCCTGCGAAAATGAAGATATCATTACCCTCAGTTGACATTGTTCATGTGATATGAATGCGCCTGTGAGATGAGATATGAGGGGAGGGATGTGAAAGTAAGGGAAGGAAATGTATAAGATAGGAGAACGGAGGTGAAAATGTTGAATCCGGCAATTTACTCGAAAGGAAAACTGGATATATGTGGTCGTACGGGCGGTCTTTTATTTTATCCGGATGGCGTCAGTCCACGCGAGTCGGGGAAAAGGTCGAAATAACCCGATACATATTTTAATTTTTCCCCATTCCTCCCCACACTTCTAAAAGACGATATTTTCCCCGAAACCTAAAAGATACCATGAAAATATGAAGAGAACTGCCTGTTAATGGAGTGGTATCCGCAGACATCTCACGAATCGGTCATGAATTCACCGTGGCGTGCTCTTGAGCCACTATGTCCAGAGAGAGAGAGAGAGAAACGAAAAAAGGAAAAAAGCAAATGGTCGCGTTTTCACTTTCCTTGTGAGATACGACTCGTGCTGAGAATGGATGATTATGGCGATACTTAACCCCCACTCTATTTCAATGAGATCTCCCTTTTTGTTATTCCATTGGAGAAAGGAAACTAGCGAGCAAGAAACACCATAAATGTCTCGAATCTGGAATTATAGGCCTAGTTTTAGCATTTTAATGTTCAAACCTGATAAAGACAGGTATTCCAAAAATGTAGCATTGATCGGTGACATTTGGTGAAATTAATATGAATTATATAAGTAGGTATGGATAAAAAACCGGAGTAACATAAAAGAAATATCAGATGAAGTATTTGGAGGGAAAAAGGTAAGAGAAGTGAAGATTGATTTGACGAAGAACCTGCAAGATATCTTACAGTGAAAAATAAAGCCAGAGATAAATGATCTAAGGATAAATTAGGCTATGCTACGAGTAATACAACGAAAAGAGAAGGAAAGCTGTGCAAAACAGGATGTGCAAGAGAAAGAAAAACAAATGAATATGGAAAGAATTAAAAAATTCGAAAAGTACAAGACAAAGTTATATGTGGAGATTCGAAAAATCGATGGATAAACAAAATAGAGGATTCCAAATGGTAACATCTGGTTGTAAAAAGAAAGATGGAGAAATACAGCGGTTAGCACACATGGGGAGAATGAATGTGACTGCCGTGCCAAAGAGAATGCTATACGGGTAAATATAAGTACCAAGGAAGAGAAAAAGACCCAGGTTGACATAAACTTTACACTCTCAGGCGTCACTTCGTGGAAGTATTTTATACTTGAATCCATATTAAAACAATCCTTGTATTTTTCCACTAATATTTATTAATGTAATACGCGTCTTTTAGCTTGCTGCATCCTCAGGTACAATTGTTTATATGTTATTTATTGATTGCTACGATAGTAACCAACGCCAATAAGTTGGGGTGGTTTATAGAATAAACTAATTTTTGGGTGGAAAGGGAGGGGAAATAGGTTAGGGGATTGTAAAAAGGGAAATTTTTTCGGAAAGGAGTGAAGAGGGGTGCGGAAAAAGTAACTCGTTGCAAAGGTTGTTTGACTTTATGATAATTTCCATTTGCTCCAAAGCATCCATCTTTAAACCTTTTGGTAGGACATGTAGAATTTCGGGAATAAAATCACTTACGTTATTATTATCCAGCAGATGCTTAGAACATTTTGAGTCAGCATCCATATTTAAGTAACTCACAATACTCACTTGGATACCAGCTCACAATTTGCTAAGCATCTGCTGGATAATAACAACGTAAGTGATTTTATTCCCGAAATTCTACATGTCCTACTAAAAGATTTAAAGATGGATGCTTTGGAGCAAATGGAAATTATCATAAAGTCAAACAACCTTTGCAACGAGTTACTTTTTTCGCACCACTCCTCACTCATTTCCGAAAAAAATTTTCATTTTACAAGTCCCAAACCTATGTTCCCCTGCCTTTCCACCCAAAAATTAGTTTATTCTTCAAACCTTCCCACCCCCAGCTTGTTGGGTTACTATGGTAACAATCAATAAAAAACATGTAAAAAATTGTACTTGAGGAAGCAGCAAGCTGCAAAACGCGTAGTTAATTAATAAATATTAGTGGAAATGTACAAGGATTGTTTTAATTTGGATTCAGGATGACATGGTTAGAAGAAGTACGAAAAGATCTTGGCAAGATGAGAGAGGAAGGCTAGAGGAGAAAGATGGACAGCAGAGAGCGCTGAAGGCTGATTGCAGGAAGCTCACTCCGAGCTGTAGCGCCGAGAGGAGGGGAAGGCAGGGAATATTAGAAAGTAAAATATACGCAGATTTCTTAAGGAGCACCCATAAAAATACTCATAGATTTTCTAAATTATTGGTAATCTGACAGATTCCTTAAGACTTATAAACCAATCGTAAATCAAAGTGATCTAACAATGATATGCCAAAAATATTAGAGCTAAAATTGAAAATAAACCTGTCACATTCATGCTGCAAAAGCAAATTGAGCGCACATTGCAGAGTAAACAATGATTCAGGCAAATGATCTGTCGTCTGAAATATTTGCAGTGAGGATTAAAAAGAAAAAATCAAGGAGGGGAAAAAAATAACGTCTCAACGTTCCCATTTCGCGGCATTAATCTTTTCCCCGCGAGGTACACGTGACGTTTTCATAATTTTTTCCCCCTTTCCCCTGACTTGCAAGAAAATGGCCAATATTGGAGCCATTAAGGCCGATGACGTCGAGGCCATGCAGCGGTTGGCTATGGAGCGACCTATTTCCATCTCACTTCTTCATTAGAAAAAAAAAGAAAAAAGTACAAGAATAATTTTTGAAAGGATATCTGCGGGAATTTGAGACTGAGTGAGCCTGAAAGTTGGATTTGATGCATGTCCTATTTCCTCACAGCCCTCGGCCCCGAAGGTGATTACGTGTTGCTATAGGAATTGTACAAGGGAATGAGTTTCGAAAGAAAACTAGAGACAGCTGACATCGAAAGACTCAGAATCTACCGCAGATGTTGAGTGGTTGTCAACCCCTTATCAACGAATTCAAAACATTGATGATATGCCTAAAGAAATCTAAAGTCAGCATCTTCGTAACAATTGAACATCATTGGAAAATTAATTTACGGGGATAAAAATATAACAACATGCCTATCTTTGGCCGAGTTCAAATTTGCGTGCAGCACCTCAGTATATACCGTATGCTACGTTTAATATGAGTATGGGATATATGTACATACTTAAAAAGTGAACGGACAATAAGCACTAATACGTTCATGTTTTGGGAAAAGATAAACACGAAGGGCGGAAGCCGTGATATTAAAATTATATGAAAGTGTAAACTAAAATCAGACCAGCCCAATCAAATTTTTCGGTCACTTTGGAGCATTAAAATAGATTTAAAGCTAAAAAATAGGTGAAATGAATTAATATATCCTGACGATCTTTCCCCAAGCTCTTGGCCCTTGAAATTTCAGATGTTATAAATTATTAGTTCGGGCGAATGGCACAGCCGGATAGTAAGCCTTCGGCATATAAGCTGCAGTAAGCCATCAAAGAAAAGTTTCACAAGTTTACGCTTCATCTGACATATGGAGCGTTGCACCTTTATACAGCAGCCGATTAAGGGTCAAAATTCTACGGCATGAGAAGCTCCCTCACTGTCAGGATTTGAACCTGAGCCCTAGAGATGGGACTCTGGTACACAAGCTATAACAACAAGGGTATCACTGATCAAGGTTATCACTCAACCTTTATCTCTTTTGTTACGGAGGGTGACAGAATGAGAGGCAAAATTTCTCTCCAAATCCAAGGAGGCAGAACGATGCTTAATAATATCGCCCATTCATATTATTCGTGTTTATCGCAGGATGTTGCGCACGGAGATTGGGAAAAATCGACGCGATATATGAAGCAAGAGCCGCTCATATCCTCACACTGGCCGCTTTAACTACCGTCTACATCATCCATCCTCGGACTTGATCCTCTTGAGACCCTTTTCAGGTTCTCCACATTTTTGTTCGCATTGCTTGAATAATTCCAAGTTTTTTCACCGATATACCTAGTAGAACAAAATTAAGGCACAAAATATCGGGTCATAGGCTTTTAACTCAGAAAACTTAATGAGCGGGTGCCTGCATTTTTATCGCCATTCAATTTCTTTGGAGAACTCTCTTCTGAAGTACAGATTTTCGAAATAGCTGGTAAATAGAATATATTTGATAGAAAAAATAGTCCCAACACATTTTCTTCCATTTTTGCCATGATAATCTGTATGTTTAAGCTCAATTTTATTCGAAAAAATATTGCATAAAAAATGCTTAGAGTTGCTTCTATTCAATCATGTTCATATTTTCCTTAAAGGTAGAAAAAATATGATTAAAATTACTTTAAAGCCATTTTCCAACCCCTTCTCTCGAATCAATCAATCATTCCTCTTCTACACTCCCACAAAAACCGTGCAAAATTCGCATTTCAGACTGCAATTTCATCCAGCCCCTCCCCGAGTATGAATAAATCCCGTTCCTTTGTCCGGTAACGAATGCCATTGTCCACACCCACTTTTCACAACAGCAGGGTTCTCCGTCACAGTCCCGCGAGCCGTTTAGGTGAAAATTGAAGAAAAAAACGACTGGGGGAGATCGAATACGTAATGCCTGATTCCGGGATCACATGAAAATATGGGAACCTCGCACGTACATGAGCACAAAGACAGACAGGCGTATCCCACGGCAGTTTGTGAGAGAGTGGTGGGTATTATCTGCCGAAATTCCCGATGTATGCGATTAAAATAGTCTGCCCGGAGATATTAGATTTCATGGCCGGCTGTCGATCGAGTGGCGCTCATGCATTATGCATCGTCCGGACTGGGTGACGGAAGAGACTGGTTGATTTCGGGTCGTTGATATTGTGGTGGGGATGTGAGGGGGGCGATGTGGGAAAATTTACGTTGGTTTTGTTCCGGGAAAGGTATTTTAAGGGACACGAGAAGAAGTGAAGAATTGGAACGCGCGGGAAGGATTGGAGATCGATCTCTTGCAGGACAATATCGAGCGGCAAGAGGAATAGAGAAGAGAATCCAAAGTAACTGGAAGCGATATGGACGAATGTGAATGGGGGAGGAGCGAAAAAGGTAACTTATAACGCTGCTTGAAATTAACGGTTTTTGACTGAGCATTTTGAAATCGATCCATTTAAGGAAGGGAAATGAGCATGAACTATGTAGATTCCAGTAAATTGTTCCACGTGTAAAAAGGCTTTAGCAAAATTTCATCCCAATTATCATGGAGATTATTTTAGAAATTTATTGTTTATATATTTCGGTAACTATGCGAAGCATGGCATTAGTATTGTAATATTAATTGCGCTAAATGTTGTTTTTTATGATTGGATCACTCAGTAATTAACTACAGATGTACACACAAGTATTCAACAAGACTTTTTCACGCCGCACGCTGAAAACACCTTCAAAACCGTAGATTTTTTGCGATTCCGTAAAAATGACAACGGTGATGGATTTACTTTTAAAATAATTGAAAATTAATAGAAACTCACACTCCTAAATTTCTGAGGATATCTACGAATTAGGTATTCCTAATTTATTAAACTAACATGTGCAAACTGTAACTTGAATAAAAAATTGACTGCAGGAAAATTAAAATTATATCACATCGGAATTAAAAGCAGCAAACATTTCTAGTACCTAGAATCCATGTTGAAAAAATATTTCGTACTTATCCAGAATTATTTTATTGTTATAGTACAACGTGTGTAGCAGAATGATGCACTTTTAGGTACAAAAGTTTATGTAACGTTAATTTATTGATTATTGTAGTAACCTCAAACTAAGTAGAGCAGGAGTTTGGAGAACAATCTAACTTTTGGGAAGGAAATAAAGATCAGGGGCTTGTGAAATGTCACCAAATCCCTACCCTACTTTGTTTGAGGTTACTATCACAACAATCAATAAATAAATTTTACATTTAAATTTGTACCTGAAGGTGACCCAAGCTGCAAAACACGTTGTACTATTATAATAATATAATTGTGAAATAGTACGAAATATGTATTCAATATGAACTCAAATATAAAATACTTCCACAGAGTGACGCCTGAAATCGAATTTTTTTAAAACTTGCTCGTCAAAAATTGACATTTGTATGAATCACTTGGGTTGCTACACACAATGAAAAATTGACATTTGTCTAAAAGTTAAACCTTCATAATTCTTGGAAATGTGAATTAGCATTTGTCGCTTTATTTAATGAAGTAAGCGTTCACTTCTTAATCTAAATAATAGCACCTTGATATCTTCAACACCCAGAGTATAGCTAATAGGGAGATGGAACTGTAAAAGTTTAATCAATCATATCTCACGAGATTAGTACTTAATTTAATCCCCAAATATGTATATTTAAGACGGTCATGTTGGATTGAAATAAGTCATCTTTCAGGAGATATAAAGAAAAGAATTATTAATTTGTTCAGCTGTCGGTTTGTCTTTGAGCAAGACGTGGGTCAATGTTTTAACAAATTGAAAAGCGACAGCCGCGTTCTGTAGTAACGCGATAATTTTTGCCCTTAAATCCATATGAGGAGTAAATGCCTTTCGTCCGCCAGGCGGATCCCCAAAAGGCCAATTTCGAAGTAAAATGAAATATGTGCTAGGAGAAGTCGAACTTCTTCCCTCGTCACAAAATGAATAAGGCTTTATGTGGGATTTTCCGTGTACATGGCTAAATTTTCCGTCAAACAAAACCATAAAATTAGGTGAGAGCAAGGGTGTTTTGAAATGTAAGTGCCTATGCTAGTAAAATGATGATGAGTTTCCTGCAATATCAGCTTTCGCAACAAATGTCGAGCGGTCCTTTTCTCAGTGAAACGTCGTTTATTCCTTGAGTGTCTACACCGCTAGTAGTATAAAAATTTCCCTGCAGCAATTAGTTTTGTTTTGGAAAATATTTGTTTGAAGTCAGTTGATTTTTTCAGAAAGAAAAATTATTTTATCTAACTGGAATAAACCTGAACGTTTTCTAAGCCAATTGAGTTAGTCTACAAGGCAATAAAAGGTATGCCAGGCTCAATCGAGTCACTATCCCTTCTCCAGGGTGCAAAAGTGTTAGTCGACAACTGTCTGCGAGGTGATCGTTGAAGGAGAAAATACCATGGATTGAGAGTAATATGCAATGATGTAACTGTAACAAATAATTTCTGTAGAACTTTTTTTATTATTCTTTAAATCTTGTTCTTGTTCATTCTTATTTAATTTTATTGCGGAACGCGTTTTTTGATTTTTTAATTTTATTCATCGATTAAAGCTATCATTGCTTATGAGGGGGTTATCGAGAAAAGGGGACGTCACTGAAGGATTGTAATATATAACAAAAGGGGTATGGACTGAACTGGCGTCCGAAATCTGAATTTTATGACCAATAAGCTGAAACTAATTGGGCAATATTTATTTATAGGAAGTTTTTCGACGAAATGATGGACTTTAGACAGTACTGGATGGCAATTTTCCTTTGATTGGGAGGAAATTTTCCATCTACCGGATTTTAAAGGGATTTTTGATCGAAAACGTTGTATCTATTGAACAGCACTTTACTATGAGCTATGAACTTACCACTAAGGCAACAGTTTCGAAAAATTGCCTTGCTGAAAGGAATTTTCTGTTTTTTGAGCCGATATTTGGGATAAAGACTGTTTCTTATCTTATCGTACGGTAGTATTACGTATGTTTCAGCCAAACTCCCATTCTCTGCATTTTCTATATCGCATCTAAGTTATCTAATGCAATGTGAGAGTTCTCTCGCTAGTGATTGAAATTTAAAAAAAATACTTCAAATTCTATGAAATATTCTACTCGGAGATGTGAGAACCTAAATGCGCTCATTAGTTATTTAAAAATAATAAAAATATCTCCGAAATTGATTCCAATGTATGTATGTACAAAAACTTTTTGCACTTCCACGTTTCTTCTCATAAAAAGAGCAAAGCCGTACACGCATAAAAACACGACCTTCTTCCTCGTCTTGTGAACGGCGCCGGCGCCTTAGTACCAGGAGAATGCAAAATCCTCCGAGCCCTCCAAACTTTGACGTCGGATTGGTAATGGTACCCATTAACCCAGATTCCACGCTCTTGGCAACAGAACGGAGGCCGCGAATGCACTAGGGGCGAGGGGGAGGGAGATAGAGAGACCCGGGGGGGGGGGTATGGATAAATCGGCGTGTCAATGGGGGGGAGGGGCGGGGATATACGAACGAAGTTTTCGGGACCAGGGAGGGATCGACACTAGAAGATCCGAGAATCAAACGTAAACTCGAATCGAATTCCTCCCCGAGGCCCCGACGCCCAGATCGCCAATGGCAATCCAGAACAAGGCGACGGAAACTCATTAGGATCTCGCCGCGACTCGACCACTACAACGGGCTCCCATTTCCGTACCCTTTGCTGCCTTGCTTCCTCGCCACCTCTACTATACCCTTCGCCTCCCATCTGACCCCCCGAATAATATCCCCACCCCCACCCTCTGCTTCATATCCAATCCCCCCATCTACTACTCAACCGCTCTGATGGCCTTCGAAGTCTTGGAACGGAAAAAATACTAAAAAAGGCCCGTGCGAGAACAGTGCCAATGGGGAACAATGGAGCCTCTTGGGCATGTAATCTCGATTAGTCATTCATCAGCAGATGGACGTTAAAAAAAAGTATTTTCGATGAAGCATTCCAAAACGCGTTTTTCTCTTCTACGACCTTCCGTTTCCTCGTCTAATGGATATGAAGATTAAGTTACGGGATAAACCTAAAAAATCAGTGGATAGATTCTCGGGGGCTCGGAGAAGTAATAAATTGTTCATCGTCCTTCCATATTTGTCGGCGTTGGCCCTTTGCCGTTGGAGAGGAAGTCGCGGAGAAGGTAGTCTACGTTGCGCGGTTGAGGACAGGTTACAATGCCATGACCCACTTATTTCTATTGACGAGGGTTTCTCAACCTTATGCTAACTACCTCTACCCTTAGAGTTTTTTTGACTAGATTTTTTACAATTACCTTGATTAAACTAAATAGGAAAATTATTCAACTTGAAAAAAGGAAAAATAGAAAACTCTGGTATACTTCCTCACTATTATAAATCAACCATGATTTCGGCCCGTTATGACATCATCAGGTGTTGCGTAAACCATGATAAGTTGACCAATGTCAGTTTGGAAGTGTAGCACACTTCCACACAAAGGTTTCCCCTTGGATTGAGCATAGCCTCGTAAGTCAAATATAGATTTATATTGGTTAAATCTGGTAAAATTGACCTCATTTATATGTGTGCATTTGCCGCTGAGCGGTCTGAGTGAACGAACGAACGATTGTATGGCCTGAACGGCTCATTTCCTACTTGGGTTAGCGTACCCCGAAACGCCTGTTCTATATCTTTCACCACTGTCTGTGTGTTTGAGTTATTTTTCATTTCCCAATATTAGTAGGCTGGGTAGCTTGGTGGTCTGAGCATTGGACGCGAAATCCAAAGGTCCGTAGTTCGAGTCCCGGTCCAGTCGAATTTTTTCTGCTTGGAATCGGCCATAATTACATCTTTACACCACCAATTTTTGTTGATTTTATGTGTTTCTATCCACTTTCTTTCTCGGCGGGGGGTTTATATGAAAAAACACTCCCCAAGGCATGACCCACGAGAGCGGGGAATAGATGGCGCCAGGGCTGCTTTTCACCCACCGACAGAGAGCGAATGACACAAACAGAAGGCGAAATGAAAGAATAACTCAAGCACACAGACAGTGGTGAAAGATATAGAACAGGTGTTTCAGGGTACGCTAACCCAAGTAGGAAATGAGCCGCTCAGGTCACACAATCGTTCGTTCACCAGACCATTCACTCAGACCGCTCAGCGGCAAATATACACACAGTGTTCCTATCCATTTTCTTTCTACCTTTCTGTTTAAACATTTATATGTGTATATATATATATATGAATACACACATATATAAATGTTTATACAGAAAGGTAGAAAGAAAGTGGATAGGAACGCATAAAATTGACAAACCCCGCTATGTAAAAGCCTAAGGATTTCAGGCGTTTAAAATATGTCACATTGTTATTTTTGACCTAAATTTATTTCTTTGCACATCATGACAGCATATTAATGAAGCCTCGTAAGGGAGCTAAACTCTAGTCTAATACATATGTGTCGTAATGCCTTCGAAAAAAACAACTACCTAATCTTTGATAGGAACTTCAACGTATGAAAATCCAATCCAAATCGCAGAATTGAGATAAGAGATGATTTTTTGGGATTCAAGTCTTAGATCAGCCGGAGGGAGTTGCCAAAGGCCAACATTTTCGAAACATTTCCTATGTTGTTACATAATAAATATAAGCTATTTGTACCAGCCCATTATTCTTTTGAAGACGCCAAAAATTTTTCTTTGGGCGTATTTTATAAGTCAAACGTAGAGGAGAAGCTTCAAGTACTTGGCATGATTGGTCAAAGTGTCAAACGAAATTTTAGATCATATGCGTCGATAAGGAAAACGCGGTAGTTTGGTAAGGAAGGGACTATATGGACTAACTGTTCCTCTCGGGATGTTAGCGTTATCTAAGAGCTTTGCTCCATTAGGATAGATGGATGACGGGGCAAAGAATTGGGCGGAACGGTGGTGGAGAGAAACCCGGCGGCGATGTTAGCCTTCTCTTAGAAAAAGGAGTCGAGAAGACCAGTGTTTAACGACCCATTCAATGGACTAAGTACAACACTTAAGGTAACTGTCGTATTGCACTCTAATAGGTTCAGGGATTTGCCTGAAAAATCTGGACCAGAATTCCAGGCCTGTCCTTCTGAATAAAAAGTCAAGATTGCGTCAACCACTGCAGCCCAAACCCAAAATTTCTTGGGGAATGGTCGATTACTCTGAAAAAAGGAACTCCATCAGCGCCTTAGTTCGTACTCCTGCCTTCGATTTGAATAACTGGGGGGTAGTGTTTGAACCGCACGAGATAATCAGGATTACGTATCTAAGGAGCTACGTGGAACAACAATGAAGGGTTCGAGATTTTGGTATGTTTGTACAATTTGCAAAATTTGACGCAGCCTTCTCAAGTGAGTTTTTCTCGCGGTATTACTGTATTATATATCCCGATTACAGATACTATAAACCAGGTATCAGATGCTTAAGATATTCATCTGGGCAAGTGAAATCTACCAGAATCACAAACCGTTCGCTGCTGAACCACGTGACTCCTTAGTGACGTGATCGGGATTATCTCGAGTGATTCAAACACAATATCCCTAGGCCACGATCAATGCATCACGTGCGCGCACGCGTTACCGTTGGTCTGTTAATTGTTTTCATAAGTGAGGAAAAGTGAACGTAATTCTTCAAACATCTCCAGAGACTTATATCAACATTTTTAATTAATGGAGTACATTATTGAAGAAGTTTTATATAGAAATGTCCCTACTAAAGCGGTTGGCGTTTTGCTCCATAACGCTAACAAAAATGTGAAAGAAGCAACCGCGATCCAAATGGCGTGGTTGTGGATCTATAGGTATTACAAGTGCTAAATGAGCTCAATAATCACTGGTGATGCATAATCTTATAATATCTTACAGTTTTATTAAATATGGAAAATACCATCGCCTCTCTTCAAATTAAGTTCGTTCTTTACGGTGGTTCTACTGTATAAAGACCTGATTTGACCAAAATGACATTTTGTTCATATTCTGCCTACTTGTAGAACAAGTTATCTTTTAACTGGTATGGAAAACGAAAGTATACATTTCCTCGCTATTATTTCGCAAATTAAACTTGAAATTCAATAGTACTAGATAATTATTAATTAAATTAATTTAATTCTATTATTAATTAAATTAATTAAAATAATAATAAAAAAAAATTAAAAAAAAATAAAAAAAATAAAAAAGTAATAGATAGAAAAGATAAAAAAATAGCAAAAAGATGGGGAAAATAGCTTTTTTCATCTAATAATTATGTCCTTTTCGGGGAAAACCTTAATAAGAAGGGAAAACTCTCGGGGAATTGAAAGAAAGTCTTAAATTACATCTAACCTCATTATTTTTTCGAGATGTAGACTAACTAATTCAATAATTGGAGTGAAAATGCGGTGATTCCATGGAATTGGCGTGGGAACAGGCTCCTCAGGATCTCACAAAATTGTTTATCAAAAATACATATGTACACTTATCAGAATATTTTGTTGCATAATTTTAATTTTCCATTCCTGATGTATCTCATCAGTGAAAGCATGATTTTTTAAAACCAGTTTGACAGAGATTGATTTCACTATTTACTTTGACTCACTTTCAGTGTAGAATAGAGGTGGAATGAAGTGTTGCCGGAGTGAAACGACCACAGCCACCCCTGCTTAGGCCAGAATACTGTTTCAAATAATTGTTAAGTTGTTTCGTGATCTTGCAGCAGTCACGCCATTGCGATCTTCGCAGTGCAGCGGCAACGGAAAACTGAAGCTGACTGTTTATCTTTCTGTCCTGTTCCGGTCGCACGTAACGCACGCAACGTAGCCACAACGTGGCTACGTTGCAGTTATAATCTACAGTAAGTTGGATCTCAATTTGTAGCGGGTTTTCAGGTGGTTGCTGATTTATTTAGCCAACACATGTCCTCACGTCGTTGCAGATAGGACTGATGGAGTTAGAAGAGATAAGTATCTTTCACGAATCCAAATGGACAAATGCACTTTATTCACCGGAGGGAATAATTATGACATAGACTGCACAACTATTGGCAATATTCTAACAGCGCCGATCGATCGATCGATCGTTGTTTGGTGTGTTGTCTGTTGTCCACAACAGGGTGTTTCACTGAACTGTTTCTTTTTGAAACTATTTCGTTTGCGAAACAGTTGAAAAAAATTGACTGTTGCTTTCTTTTAACAGTACCAGTGAGTCACGTGACTTCGGAAACTAAACGTAGCAATGGATATTTGCGTCTTAAATACCGATAAAGACAACGAACAGGAAACTGATGAAAACCTGATCTCCATGATCTTGACTCACTACTGTACAGCTTCCTCGCCAAATTAATCCCCTTAAGTATTCAACCGGTTGAGATTTTTGGGACGGAGAGGTCAAATGATGGAAGGGGTTAAGGTCAAAGCTCAGACGGCCACTCGTCTCTCCTTCGTTTTGCTGCGCCGGCAAATTTACGTCGCTGCATCGAGGAACAATCCATGACACTCCGCCATGGGTACTTTTACCTTGTTTTCGGAGATGAAGGGAGCGGGTTGAAGTCTTTCTCTCTCTTGTCTCCACGCCCCCTCCTCCCCATGGAGAAAGGAAAACGGATGGAAAGAGTCTGGTGGAGGAAGGAGAAAAAGAGAGAGGAAGAAATGATAAAAAAAACATTACATTTTGCGGAGACCCGAGAACTCCCTCGATGTGGTGGTGTGGACGAGAGCGAGAATTAATTTGAGTCTGGTCATTCCTTCCTTCCTCCTCTTCCTCCTCTTCACCCCCCTTCATACACCTCCCTTCTAAATTGAAGCGGAGCAACACAAAAGGAGGGGGAGACGGGTGGGAAGGAAGGGGGGGAGCGAGGGAGATGGGGGAGGAGGAGGAGGTGGTCGTCCTTAGGGAAGAAGAGGAAAGGAGGGAGGACGCGAAGGGTGCATGCACATTCACTGTCGAGGAGAATTATTCCACTTTCCCCTCCAACCTCCTCCCTCCTCCTCCACATCCATCAACCTCTTCGTCATTCTCTCCTCGCCCTCTCTTCCCCACCCTCCCCCATCCACCGCCCGTCCCTTCTTCCCCTCTCTCTTTATCCACCCCTCCCCCTACCGTTCTCAAGGGCTCTGCAACTCTCTAAAGGGTTGTGCGATGTATAGCAACGAATCTTCAGTAAGTCCACGATAAACGTCGTTTCGATTTATGCCGTTTCAATTTACGTCGTATCGATTTACGCCATTTCAATTTAGGTCCATTTTGATATTACAGCCTAGGGCCATCGGAAAATATTTCCCAGTGTGATGCTCATACAATGAAACATGTATACATATGTTTGAGTTCTTGATAGTTTTGACATGTATATATCTTATCTAATCTAAAATAATCTTAAATAGCCTTTCGAATTCATTTGCTCTTGTAATGAAGGCAAAAAACCAACTTAGAAATAAACGTCTTCGTAAGAAATGGAATTAAAGCGGCCATGAATATCTGGCTCTGTTTTCCGCTGTTTCAATTAACGTCGCTTTTCTTCAGCACGCCTCTACGACATAAATCGACGACATCATGCCCTGCGATATGCGATACGCTGCAGACATCGCATAGGGGTATTTATTGATCATTACATGTATCGAATTTCAGTGCAATATCAATGAACATCATCACGATTTGTCGTCAATCCGAAGAATGGTCTACAGCTGTTATCCATTCCATTTTACTCTTTGACAAACGCATCATTTCAACATAATCATTCACTTTGACATTATTCATAATTTGCTCGAGTTATTTCACAGTTAGTCCTCCATATTTTTTAACGTTCATTTCTACATTGATTATCGTTTTCATTCGGCTTTAATGTCAAATAATGACAAATACCATCCTTTGGATGGAGTACCACGACTGAAATGCTCTCTACATATCTCATAGGGATAGGAATTCAGGATGACACAAACACCGGATGAACTTCGAGTTTCTGGCGTGGTTATTAACTTCCACATCCCCCCTTATACCCAGTACCAAGTTGCTGCCACCAATTTCCATCCGTCCATCAGATACGCCCAATGTCCCTGATGATGGCTAACTGCCAAAAACTAGTTGAATTCTTTATAGTAAAATTGTGGAATATACAAAGCTTGATTTACTACAATTTTGACCTTCCGCCACATAAAAGCTTCAACTTTTGAATCTACCGGGACCTATGGCTGGAAAGCCATTGATATTCAAGTGATGAGATTTCATGCCATTAGGACGAAAAGCGATATTTAACGCAATGCATTGCATCGAGATATATGCGATACAATTCCATGCACATGCCACAATGCTGTACCCGCGTCTTCTGCGGAGCAAGTTTAAGGTCCCAAAGCGATATTAAAATTTCACTTTCGCTCTGAATCCCAACCCAACGTCCTCTGCCTTCCTCATTTCTTTCAATTCTGTCGCTCGTTTTCCTGAATTCCCCTCAATTCCTTTCACTCCTCCCGTGTGTCTGCCCCCCTTCTCCTCTCCCTTCCCAACTCTCGTTCTCTCGGATCCCATTCCCGATTTAGATCCGCGCTTTACGCGAAATTGGACCGACTCGGGCTAAACTCCCCAGACGGATGGTCGAGTGGAGAAAAATGGCCAGAAGGTGAGAGAGAGAGGGAAATGATGGAAAGAAGGGAGAGAAATGATTTAAGAGAGAGAGGAGGAGAAAATAGGTAAGGAGTTAGTAGAGTGGATGAGAGAGAGAGAGAGAGATAAAAAGAGTGTGAGAGAGATAGAAGGAGATGAAGTTGAGGGGATGGGAGAATAATTTAACCGAGAAAACCGGATAACATTTGCCGAGGGTGAGAGAGCAAAGGGGGCGTCATTCCAGTAATTGCTTGGGAGGGAGACGTGAAATTTTCCTGGAACGAGGGAGAAAGATCTCCCCAGTGGGTGGGTGGTGGTGGAAGCATTTATTTCCACGTGCGTTTTCTAACGGCACATTGAACCCTGATAAAAAAACCTAAAATCTTATTATATGTCAAAAGTTCTCGACTTCAGATTTATTTCCTTATTTCTGGGGCTAAATGGAACATCTCAATAGGAGGCAGAATTTCAAAATCAATTTCACGTTTGAAGGTGATGAGAGCAATAAATACCATATTTTCTGGCTTACAGTGAGATATATAAGAGTGGATGGTGCACCTAATTTTTGCTTGCATATTTAGGGGAAAAATTATCTTTCAACCATCTGTCGTAGCTGTGTATGAAATAGCTGTCAAAGGAAGTAGCTATTGGCCGGACGCAAAATATAAGGTAGATAGCCCACGGATAGTAATTACCAAATAACTCTCTATTTTCAGTTCGAAACCCAGTACTTTATCAATAAAAGAGGGTAAGTCTTTCAATTATCGTAGCAAAAATATAAAGTTTTCCTGAAACTAGCTAAGAGGAGGAAGGGGGTTGGGGTAAAGAAGTCGATTGAAAATGATGGGAACAAAAAAATAACGGCTTAACCAAATTGTGTAACCCTGGACGTGTAAGGCGCACCTTGTTTGTGACCACACGTTCGAGGAAAAATTAATTACAATTCATTTACCGATCGTTAGCGTTTATAGACGTGGCCAGCTAACTCCCTTACCCAATAAAATAAATAGCGAGCTACTGCAGATTGACCGAAAATCGTTTGATACATAAATTAGATTAATTCAACGTCAATCACGAGCTACCGGTAATTTGCTCTTGAAAAAAAAATTTAAAGGTTTTTGCTATTTAGCTATGTAAACAATAGTGGTGAAAAGGCGTGATCTGAGATGTCTTCATGCGAATATTTTTCTTAACCTCATGTTTATATATTTATGAAAGGAAATCACAGTATACAATTTCACTCTAGATGAATACTAGGTCTAGATCGTATCGACTAGGTGTCATTTTCATTGCGAAAATTGGTCAGAGTCCATTTTTGAAAACAATTTTTTTACTTTTCCAAAATTATTTTTACTACGGATTTGAATGTAAAATACTTGCACAAAGTGACACCTGATGGTGAAGAGTTTAATTATTTAGAGGTTTTAATAAGGAAACTTGCACAAACTATTACCCGTTTCCTTCAGTTTCCTGGCACCTAATCAGAGAATCTTATCTATCTGTCTATATCTATTCATATCATAGATTTCTATGAGTTCTTTCCAAATATTATTGGTAAGTATATTTACCAAACTTTGTCGCGACTGTAAATGTTTAGATGAAATAGATTAATTAGTAAAATCGGTGCGAAATTCAACGGTAACTTTTCAGAAATTTTTACGGTAGGTACTTTTGAATTGACCATGTATGACGCAGTCTGAATTTCTAATGAATAACCGCATCCTAAAGACAGAAATATATTGAAATAAATGAGAATCCCGCAATGAGGTATTGGCCTCGCATTGATTATGGTTTTTAACATCCATTGAGAAAAATAATCAGAAAAATATTTATACGACAACTTTTACTCTGCGCTATTCCCCATCGGACCCATCACAATAGCGACTTTCATAGCATAGCAGATAACATACCTTAACTTTTCGTGGTGTTTCTTAGTTACAGTTTGATGATTTGACAAATGAATAATACTGGACACAATCTCCTTTAGATTTGGTGAATAAATAGTCATAAAATATGTCACTAATGTTCCTCTAAAAATATCTAAAACACATAAATTGGAAATAGGCACCAAACAATGGCACGCACTATCCAAATGACGCTTTCGCAGGAGTAATGGAAAGAAAAAAATTCACGAAAGGAAATGATTTAACCATGATGAATTATGGTAGAGGACAGCGACAGGGAGAAACAGAGGGAGCTAGAGGTAGGAGGATAAGGAGAAATATCCGAGCTCCAAACCAGCGCCGAATGCTCGATTTTTCATTCCTTAAAAAAAGCAATATTATAACGTTTCTCTTGTCCTCAAACGATCCTTCTTCCAGTCAGAAGCCCTTCCCCACTCCCTTTACCTCTTTCTCCTCTTCACCGGTGAAAGACGCCTTGAAAGCTGCAAAAAGAATGGATGAATACAAGTGATGGAGATGGAAGAGAGGCAGAGCGAACTGCGAGTACAATGACACGCACACGCAAACGAAAACACGGCTCTAGTTTGCGGAGGGCATTTCGAGCGACGTGGCTCTGGAATAAACGTGAATATAAATGATTATATATTTTTCATGGATGTAGAAGGGAAAGGTGTGAGGGGACGAGGACGGTGGTGAAGCAAATGAGTGACTACGGTAGAGGAACGTTTAAGAGAAGAAATATTTGGAATCATAAGAATAGGAAGGCGCCAATGAAGTAATGCATTGGGTGCAAATGAAGTAATTAAGGGATAAAATAGTAGAAATGGTACAGAATGAGCATGGATAAACTCTTTACACCAGAGTTAGCGCTACAGGCCTACCACTGATCAAGGTCGTTCGATATCGATTGTATCCTTCCTTCGATATGGGACTTTGAAACCATTTCCACCACATGTCCGCCATTAATGTTTGAGCATTTACTGCCATAACACACCCAAGGAAATCCGTGAATATGCGGCACAACTTGTCATTTCGAATAAAAATGCACTAATAAATCAACAACAACGTCGAGCAACCTATAAAATTCTTCTGGAGAATGCAGAAAAATAAGCACATTAATGGCGGATTAATGTAAATTGCGAAGACCTATATCGAAGAAAGAACACAATCGATATGGAACGACCTTTATCACCAATCAAGGTTGTTCAAATATCGATTGTATTCTTCCTTTGATACAGGTCTTCGCAACGTAAACAAGTCTGCCATTAATGTGCTAATTTAAGAGTAGTCTTTACAAGTATACCATAGGTTTTTCAACTTTTTGTTTAATTGGCAGTACATTTGTATTCGGAATGACGACTTGCGTCTCATTTCCGTTGATTTCCTTGGGTCCACGATGGCAGTAAATGCTCGGTGATCACATTAATGGCGAATGGGCGCCGGAGATGGTTGCAAAGACCTGTACCGAAGGAAGAATGCAAGCGATATCGAACGACATTGATCACCGATAATATGGACGGAATTACGACACATCAGCATGAAAAAAATACTGCAACTATATTAGTTTTGTAAAGGTGCTATATAAGCATTTTTAAAAATTGCATATTATTTGAAAGTAACATTTATTTTGAAATGTGACGTATTTTTATTGTATGTATATATAATTAAAAATAATATTTTATCTAATAATATTTACACAAGTTATACTTCAACATTATCTTCACAACGTATCTTTTTTAAACTATCCTAAATTTTTCTTCAAATGACAGATGAAACTATTTATTTCAGAGCTTCACCAGGCAACCCATCGTCAGTGAATAGTGTCACACATTCATCGATCTAAATTGCTTGAAAAACCTCTGAAAGAGACACAACTTTCCACACACTTCATTCATAGCGTTACAATTCTGTCTAGCGCAGCAACTAAATGGAAAAGCTTCTTAGAAAGTAGATATTTCAATGATTTTTAAACGTTACAAATTTGACACGCTCGTCCATAGAGGAATAAACATTGTTGCTGTACTTATCCCGAAGGGAAAAGCGCGGCGCGATGGATAAAAATGCAAGCGTAGGTTCAGTTTTGACTGCGGGAGTGGAGCGGCTTTAAGGAGACATTTAGGGCGAGGATGAAAAATAAATGAGGGGAGAATTAATATAGATAAAACAGTGGTGTGGGATGAACGTTTATATTTTGAAACGTGGAGCATTTCTCTAGCACGCTGGCGCTGAATGGTTGCAGGCTCTCGCATTAGGATATATACAGCTTCTTTTGCTCAAAACAATCCCTTCTCTCCCTCCGAACCTTCCTCTTCTGAGGGTCTCCTGAGAAACAGAGAGGCAGAGACTTCAAAGGAAAATTTCGTTGGAAATCATCTCGAGCATAAAACTTGAACTGCTGAGTACTCCGCCTATTCTACCCCATTCCTTTTATTATTATTTTCTTTTTCTCTCTCTTCCATCTCTATATATATTTAACTCTCTACAACACTATAGAGAGGTCCAAATTTAGTTGACCGAGCGGGCTTGAGGGGTTATACCGTTGCTAAACTTACCCTCCGTGATCTCACCTCTAGGTCACGTCGGAAAACATCTTGCAGCACAGCGCTCATTTTAATCAGATGTCTTAAGGGAAGAACTTTGAATATTGAAAGATTATTTCTAAATGTGCAGTAAGTATACAACAATGGTACCAAAGGGGGATCGGGTTGGTGTGGTGGCTAGAGTACTGGCTAACCATACGGGCGGCCAGGGTTCAAATCCCTGCAGAGGAGGGTGTTTTACAGAGGAAACCCGATTCCTACTTGAGTGTCTTGTGGAGGGCACTTCAAGTACAGTACTCCGTCTGTTGGATGAGGCGTTAAACCGTGGTCCCCTTGGCGCCTTTCGTTAAGAGCAGGCTAATGCCGACGCCGGGTTGCTATCCACCCTTCCTCCCTTACCTATCCCCTAAGGCACAAATGACCTTAGCTGTCGGTCGCCTCCCCAAAATACAATCCAATCCAATGGTACAAAATCTATTTTCCTGCTGTTATTCGCAACATTGCACATCCAGTGTAACGGGGGTTCACACAGGAAACGATTATCCATACTGCCAACAAAATAATAGCAAGATCTTCGACGGGCGTTCAGTTGGAGTATTGAGACTGGGAGTTCCAGATACCTGAGGTTGAAACTTTTGAGTAAGATGAACAGGGATCTCCACATGTAGTGGTTAATGAACGATGCCATAATATAAGCCTGGCTACTTTGCATCCTTGTCACAGGCAGCACGTAGTAAGACCATAGCTAGTTACCTTCGCGCTTGACTGTTCATATTTTTATGCATACGAATATATATAAGTTTAAATGTTTGGGCTCAAAATAGCATAGCTGCAGTTCGGTTAACGTTAAATGTATGAGATTAAAACACGAGATAGGCGGATTTTTTTTGATATCCACGTATTTTAAGCTGCAGTGAGTCGCTGCAAGTTGCCATGATAAAGTGACAAACATTATATTTAAGTATATAAACATACTACATAGGTAAGAAAATGAAGGTATAAAAATAAAAAAAACAGTATAAAACCAGTACCGTGGTGACAGAAACCTTCTAGCCGAGGTGGCTGAAACAAGACGAGAGACAGGAATACATATAGGAAGGGAGAATTTAGCAGTAATATACAAGACAACAGCCCGACCAGTATAGCAGTGATAAGGCAGGACACAAAAATAAAAGACTTTTACTATCCTTATAGAGCGCTTCGGGAAAACCTTAATAGCTAAAATTAGAAGTAAAACATCAGCAAGGACTGTCTGCCATGCAGAGGAGGACGTGTTCCTTCTAATTCCACGGCAGCATCCGTTTCCCTGATATCTTGAGGTGAATGAATGAGACGAAGCCTTCATGGAGAAGGACAGGGGAAGGATTGGATGGGATGGAGGTGAGAAAAGGGAGGAGCAATTGGTGAAAGACATAAGGGGGTGAGATACGGTTCTCTCTGCGAGAACTCCGCCTTCCGTTTCCTCCTTGGGTTAGTATCTGCTCCATTACTCTCGACTGTGCTGTCCCCTGCACACACAGCGTCGCGTTCCGGCTTTCTTATCAACGTTCTCTTCCCTTCAATTCCTCCCTCTCACTCGGCTGGTTATCTGAGGAGGCTACCGACAACTGAGGTCATACGCGGCTCGGTTGGTGGTAGGAATACGGAATAAGCCTCGATATTTGGCTCGTATAGATAGATTTCTTCCTATCCCAAGTACTTTCGCACTCGATACTTTTCTCTCGATGATTTACTCAAAAGAATATCCATACTGTCGCATCGAAACCTGAAGTATAATGTATAGTAGAGCGCCAATTATCTGTGAAATGGAGCGGGAAGTCCTAAGTGATAACCAAAAGTGATAAATAATCTTCATTCATTGGTTGTTCAAACCTAAGATTGGTTTACTACAGCCCTCCACGCTTCCCTATATAATTCTAGTTCCTTTATCTTCTGGTATCTCTTCCTATGTACTTTCCTATCTCATCCAATCTTGTTCAATTTCGTGGTCTTGGTTTCAAACCCATACTTTCTCCAAGTCTTCTGCGCAACTTGCATTGAAATACTCGTTTTTTCCTTCCGTTCCTTTTAGCGGGATATTGTTCATTTCAATACGGCGTCGAAACATTTCTTTAAAGAAAGTCAATATCAATTGTTTTGTGAAGTTTATTCACAGACACAAAATGCGTCCAGTTTTTACCAACCAGCGTATTTTCCTTGAAGCAGCGTAATGCAAAGCGTTAAAATAAATAGGTTGGAGAGATAGTCAGTGGATCAGAACAGAAAGCATTTGGCACTCTCGACGAGTAAACTAATATACGTCATTTTCCAATATTGGAGGAAAATATTCTATGGAAACTATTTTCGCGGTAATAACGTAGATAAAATTGGATAGTTACTTGTTGTAACTATTTGGTGATTCGACACTCACTAATATCGATTTACTTGTTCCAATACTTACGTGGCATCGATATATTTCATTAGATACTTATTGTGAGAACATTAGCGATAATTTTACCACAATACCATATCCCAAGTTGGTACGGATAGGTTTTCTTTGAAAATAGAGGAAGGGTGAAAAGATATCCGGCGTCGACTTTATTAACTATGCACCACACAAAAGTCACTAAAAGGGTTCTTAGTTCAACCTTCCAGCCGACAGATGGAGTAAGCAGTTGATGATCGGTGAGAGAGGGATTATTTGGAAAGTTTCCGTCTAAGCTGCTGAGTTTAGCATTGATTATAATACATCAGCACACTTCGAAACACTCGAAAGACAATGAATAGAACGATGCACGCAGGCCAAACGCTCGTCAACTTGGCGTTGGTGGCAACATTCTATTGGTACACAATAGTCAAGACCGAATATTTTGTAAATAGTCTACGAATTCGTTTAAAGTACACACTTATAAGATAATATTTTCACAAAGTTATTAAAAACTTAACTTAATCCATAAGGTCACTTCTTTGGTGAAAATCAGTTCACCAACAATTATCAGCAGGTCATTATAATTTTTTATGGTCTCAATAGTCCTATTGGGAAGGATATTCGTCCGTAGTGGATCATGGAAATGGACCCATGGACTGTGCATCGAGCTACCGGCAGCTGGAGCCGGACTAAGTAGCACAAAATATCGATTTTCTTTTCCAGGTCGCAAACTCTAGCAGCTTATGAATCACTCCCTAAAGGCTTCGAAGAACCTTGTGTTTGATTGCCTCTGTGTCTGTCGATGCCACAATTAACCTTCCGCCTGCATAACTGCAAATTGACTGGAAACAGAATCCTTCGTTTTGTTTTATGCTACTAGTATAAGTGGCAATAAATAAATTAGTATTTTAAGGCATCATAGAGAAAAATAATTCTGTCGGCCAGTCTAATTTTTTATTACACAAATCAACCACGTTAAGTTGTGCATGCCCTTGACTTAGGGTCATTTAAGAAAATAATGAGTCGGTAAGCATTTTTTTGTAAAATTTGTAAAATTTTAAGCCATCGCATATAGTTTATTATAGCTAAAACAAACGAAATGTATCACCGTATTGGAAAAAATCATTGGAAAACGATCATACAAACTTAAAGTCACATGCTAGAAAAAAGTATGTTTCAAAATCTTTCTCGGGCTTCACACCGGGTAATATTTTCTAATTACGCCGACGTTTCGGAAAACGACTTATCTTCCATTCTAAAGACGTGTGTGATTTCTGTCATGTCCGATACAACACACCTCCCTAATGTTATCGGACACGACAGAAATAACACACGCCTTGAGAATGGAAGACAAGTCGTTTTCCGAAACGTCGGCACAATTAGAAAATATTACCCAGTGCGAAGCCCGAGAAAGATATTTAAACATATTACACCGGGAAAAGCTTAAATTTTTTAGAAAAAAATTACTTTGGGATTTTGGCCAGATAAAGCACAAAAATATCCCTAGTGTATGTCGGTGAATACTCAACCCATTGTATTACACCCTTGAAATGGCGTGCCTTGTAGACGCTGTTAGATGTAATCCAGCCATCAAATCAGCACTTTCCTTCGCCTCCTGGTATCCGCCATTCGCTCCTCCTCCCATCCATCCCTTCAATTTACTGTTCTCTTCCGCACGCAAATGCCAACGGGTCGTCCCTAAAAAGGCTCGCCTAAAATCAGTATCGGGAGGACTTAAGGTTTCCGGGGATTTAGGGGGGCGGAAGGATTTCATACGGGGCTCAAAAAACCTTTTCCTTTTATTTTTTGGCAGAAAAGATTTAAGAGGGACCTCTTAATGCCCTCGACTCACGTCGCATTCGGGTGGAAAGGGTATTAGAGGATTTTCTATCCAGTAGAAGTGTTCGACGGGTGTGTAAGCTTCCGGGTTCTTTTTTTTTGCAATCGCTGAGAAGCGTGAGAGAGCGCTCACTTGTTTCCCGCCTGGCAACGAACTGTTTTCGTTTTCACGTCAAAATTTTAAGGGATCAAAGTTGCAGCCTCTGTCAATTAAGGCACAGAAAGACTGAACTTGCGAACTCATAAAAATACGAAGATAAAGCCTCGCGCTTTGCAAAAAAGTCTACTTTCATATTTAGTCAATAGCCTGTGCCTTACGGAGAATTTTGCCGTCAAACTTATGTTCTGCGCTCTTACCTCTGTTCCACTGAAGCAACCACATCCAGCTGAATCGAGGAGACTCACTGCAAGAAATACTATTTGCACATTTGAAAACTCGTAAAATTAGTACATTGAATATATTTGTATTTAATGCACTCGCAAATTTTACGTCTTATAACAAATTGTCATCATGCCCGCGATTGAAAGGTAGGATGGATAACTTTTTGGATTTTTTCACTGCAACATCATTTTAGATAAAATTGAGACCAAATATCAATACTAGAGGTGTAAAAGGAGTTGGTTAAGGTATTAGAGAAACATTTAGGCGATGCCACCTTTTGTGTAAGGTCTCTTAGGAAGGTTAAATAGAATATCGTATGCTTTAACCAATATTTTTTCTCTTAAACTGGCTACAAAGCCATAGAAATTTGCATACAATCATTCCAATCTTTCTCATAAACGGCTATAAAAATTGATATACGAAAATTGGGCAATTTTAAAGTCCTGAAATTTCCAAACATCGAACTAATTCAACTCACTTTGCGCGATATAATAGTTATTATGCCGTCAAAATTATTAATTAGCTCAATCTTCTCACTACAAAAGGCACTAAACTCGAAGAATTCATCAATGAATCAAGTTTTCTGCCAGTCTTAGAGTCGCAAAATGCGAATTCATCTTTGCTGTTTCTCTTGTCTCGGAAATGAGTTCACATGGGTTCAAAGGGAAAGGAGTGTCTAGAGGGATGTGGACTATGAAAAAAAAGAACTCCTCTTTCGAAACTGGAGCTCGTATCCACGCTCCAAAGATGAGAGCCCTGGCTCGCTTCATTTGAGTACGTGACGCAAGCGGAGCCTTCTGATTCATTCAACTCACAGGATGCATTCAAAATGAAGGTATTTTTGTTCCGGAGACTATCCGTTTAGAAAAAATGCCGGGAGAATGAATGGCGTAGGTGCGTCCATTGCATTTACTAGACGTGCCAAGGCAAATAAGAACGAGGGCACTCCAGTCTCCCTCACTATTTTCCTCCGTCGATGACGTCAGAATCATCATCAAGCATCTTTCCAAAGCGTTCAAGTCGACGATTACACCGTTAATTGTTCTGAATGGTAGGTTTAAAGCGTCTCCAACTGTTTTGAATCATCATCCCGTTAAGCATCTCTCAAAAATAGTTCGAATAATAGGAAGCAAATTTAAGATTTATACCCTACTCCATGACAGCTTTTAGGATAATTAGATATAGTTACTAGCAATAATAGAGATTGAGAAGTTAAAGCCAAAGCTCCTAGCCCGAAGAATGATGGTGATTTGTATTAATGCATAATGCTTTATGAATAGTCTCGAAAAATATTTCGACCAATGTTTAAAAAGATACTTAAAAAGTAGAGCAGTGGTGAGCAAGGCCACCTCATGGTACGCCATTTGTTGCATTAGTGGTTGCCCTGAATTTATGAATGGGTGCAAAGCAATGGGCTCTGATTATGAATCCGATGTTTTAGGCATCTCATTTATTACAAAGTAGCATCGCTTAATCGGTTGAAATCAACCGTAAGTGATGTATCCCATATGGGCAAATGAAAGTAAATAGTAAATAAAAATGGAAACATCTTAGGTCCCAAACTATCAAAACTTTTTTACTCGGAATATCTGATAATGTCTGAATTATGGGTTTCCTGCAATCTTCTCCTCTTCCACTAATTCTCTGAATATTCTGTTATCATCCAATTTAATTACGAATAGTTTCAACAAATCCAGGCATTATATAGTGGAAATTTTTCATGATGAGGAACCTAAACCACATTTTCCACAGATTTTAATCATGATATACAACGCGTTTCGACTCCTGGAGCCATTATCAGGTAATCAACTTCTACATAATCTCATAGGCATATTTTTAGTATTCCATGTATTCCAAGGGATATCAATGGAATATGCCAGATTATCCACAAACATCCCGAGAGAAGATTTTTAGCATTTAATTTCATTATCCCTCACCATGATTTGATGAGTCGAAATAGACTGTAGGTGGAGTACCCCGCCTAGGTTACTGAAAATAAATATTAAATTAAATTAGGATTAGCCTAGATATCAAACTATCACGCCTCCTCTCCTCTGAATAATCTTATAGGTACATTCTTGGTTTCCTCCAGAGTCTTATGGATATAAATGAAATATATCAGAGGACCCAGGAATGTCCAGAGAGTAGATGTGTAGTATTTCATTTCATTATCCCTTAGCTAGATATGATAAGTTAAATCGACTGTGGGTGAAATATCCCACCTTGATGAATAAAAATAAATAAGAATTAAAAACAGCAATAGCTTATGTCTCAAAGTATTATTCCTCCTATCCACTGCATACTCTGATAGGTGCATTCCTGGAATCCTCTGGAACCTGAAGGCTATGCTAGGAATATATCAGAGCATTCAGACACATCCAGAGAGCAGTATTCCGAGGACTCAGGGGAAGAATATTAACGTCAGAAATGTCAAATTTTGGAAGCTCGATCGTATGGAGCAGGTTACACCCCAGGAGTGCACGCCCGCGAGTTTCCTCGCAATAGATAAAAACACGAGATTCCACCAGCTCTGTGTCTCTCATCCTCTATCTCTCGTCCTCCCGTGAACTCCCTCTGGGGTCTACATGCATATGAACAGACTCTGCCGGCTCGGAATATGTGTGGATGGATACTTTTCCACTCCTCTTCTCCCGACTCCCTTGAGATCCTGATTTGTCATCCTGTCACATCCATCTGTTCGCCCCGACGGAGTGAAGGCACTTTCGCAGCAAGACATTTGGGTCGGCCGAATAAGTAAATAGGAAACGGTCCCACCGCCACCATGTCCTCATCAATCGGAGGAATTTTGCGAAGTCTGCTCGTGAAAGCTTTCCACGGTGCTTCTGCGATGAAAAAAATGCGCGAGCCATTCCGAAGAAGGGAGGACGCCATGCCATATCCAAGTTTCGTACGGCTGAAACTTCGTTGAATTCCGGCGAAATATTGATCTAACGTGATATCAATGGAGGGCGGCTCTCATTCGTTTTCGCTCTCCGCCGAGCAAATACTCCTTTCCAAGTATGGGCAAATAAGAAATGGCGGCGTTAAGGAAACGTGTCATTTCCGAGAAGTGCACGCCATATTCTGGTTGCCCTGGATTTCAACTTCAGAGAATGTGTCCAAAGCAATCATCGAATGCAATGTCAATGCGCGTTTCTCTTTCCGAACTACAGACTGTATTATTAAATTTGTTGCCATTTGAAATAATTTCAATTCAATTTCGGTAATTTGCTGACCCCAGTGGCGAGGGGGTAAAATCCTCGCCTGCTAACCGGAGGGTTGCGAGTTCGAATCCTTCATGGGTGAATTTATCTCTACTCAGAACATGGGTGTTTGGGTTTGTCTGGCAATGCTGTTGATGTTATTTACCCAACTTAACACTTCTTGATCCGGTGCCTTTTAAATTTGACTAGCCCTTGGGGCCGGCCATTTTTTGCATTTTTGTTGGGAAGGTACATGTATACAATTAAATTCACACAACTCCAGAACTAATGTATATTTTTTAATGAAACTTTCATTCGCATATTATACAACAGACCGGACCATTACCGCTGGTGGCGGAAACACGTATTTTTACGAGAGCGGACTATAATGTGTTAAATTGGCCAATGGCGCTGTATTCGGGGAAGAAAAGATAAAAAAATAAATTAACAAGGTAAAGAAAGAAGTTCCGTTGGAAATAGTGGAGAAACCCGAAGGCATCCTAAGGGAGGTGATAGATATTTCACACGATACACGTGATGAAAATCACTGCATATTCAATTTGTTGTAAACCGAAGACCATGAATGACAATAGGTAGATGATACTCTTCAAATTATATAATACACTACAAAGTCATTACGCCACTACTACACAAAGTTAGTTATACACTACAAAGACAGAAAGTATATGATACACTACAATAGTCAGGATGCTCAACTTTATGACAAAATATACAAATTTTATATTAAAATATTACATGGAGATTCACATATACGAAGATACCACCCTGTAAGCAGTAGCAAGAGCGCATGACAGAAGGTGTTTGGACACCTTTTAGCTCCCATAGCCATTAAGCAGAACAGTTTATGAAAAAAGAACCGTGGGAGGAAGGCGATGCTCAGTAAAATAAGAGAGGAGATGAGAAGGAAGAGTATGTGAGTTGAACAGAGCATTATTTTTTCACGCTTTTAACGTTTAACGGAGATGGTAGATGAAATTTGGTAAAGACCTGAAAAGTTTCATGACGTAATACACGAAAAGCCCCTTAAAGGGATTATAAAGGGAAAATAAGAGCATTGGAGCGTGGCGACGATGGAACTTGATTAGCCAGCAGCAAACTTTTATGAAAGCTTCGGTTTTTTTCCATTCGATGCCTATTTTAGTGCCATTTATACGCCCAGTAGCAAAGGAAGCTCTTTCCCCTAATACTCCTGACTGATTCCATCCGACCACTTTAATCCCAACCTCGCTCCCATTTCCTCCATTCTCATTAGTGTCAGACCATGCAATTTTTATCCACCTCATCGCAATGCGAGCCCTCCTCCATCACTTTCCGACCAACAGGCACCGTTAAACCTCACCGTATCGCACATTAGGAGGACTACTCTAGCCTAGGGAACATCGGCGGATCCTCCCATCTCCCGGCTGCAATGGGGGGATCTAATGGGCTTCTTCGCGTTCCCTTTTTTCATGGTAGTATTTCATTGCTTAAATATTTAAAAAAATACCCTTATATTCCCATCTTCAATCTGCTGGTTACTCGTTCCCATCCAAAGAAATGAATACTGTGGCGGCTGAATTACAGCATTCCTACTCAACAGGCTTTGGTTCGGATTTCATTAGTAGTTACCATTATTTAGTGGATTTCCTACCCAGATTCAAGCTATTAGGAGAAGAGTTACTTAAAGATGCTGAACTCAAATCGCATGGGACAATCACTCGTAAGCACCTTGGCGTCTTTTGCTAAGAGCAGGACACCGAGTTTCTCTCCACGCTCCGTGCGACACACTTATCATTCTTGTTAACATACCAAAGGGTATGTCTTGTTTCCTCCAATCAATGGGTCCCTTTCTCCGAATGCAAAATTTAGGGACCAATTGATTACGTTTTAATTAAAAGTCCGGAAAAACTCCGGTTAGAGAGATCCTTAATGTGAATTTTAACGCCGTTTTTAATCGGTTATTAGAATGGGGAAAATGTTCTCTTAGGTACGTGACTAACAAAAAAAAATACTTTTGAAGATACTTGAGCATGCAAGAGAGTAAGTCAGCAGTGGATCAGCGATTATTTGTCGGCAATGACTTATGGCCGGTTGCACCATCTCCGGTTAAAGATTCTGGTTGCCTGGCCACTGGCTACGTCTTAGCCGGCAGTCACTTGCGTCATGCGTTGCACAAGTGAGCAATGATCGGTAGTCACGGAACTCGAGGCTTCGTTCGGCCGAAGAACGATGATTTGCCTGCCAATATTTTCATACCACATTTTTTCTTTAAAATCTTCCGCCGGAAGTGCATTCCGTTAGATCTCATTGGTTCTCACGGCTGGACTGATTTGGATTACTGAAAGCTTATTGTTTCACTGTCCTTTTGGTATTAACAAGGTTTGTATAATATTACGCTATTTATGTTCACTACTGAATAGCGTGGCCATGAATATATATTATGGATAGTTATCTCGCCGCCAAAAATTGTTGTCTAGAATTCTGTAAACAAACAACTTTTTGGAAAGTGCCGCCTAGTGATGAAATCCGGAAATTCAAATGTTAATACAGTCGATATTTTGTTGATAAACACGTCATACTGGTTTTACCACGAATATACATGGGTTTTACTTACAATTAATCATAATGCAGTGGATAAAAAATGTAGTACTACACGCAGGACGTAATTATACACTTTTTTAATATCGTCCGGTCTACAGATATATTTGATTCCTCTCCAAATCTAATTACAAAAATGCACAATAAACTTCTTAGCACTTCGTGAATATCGCTATACGGAAATTTAATAACAATGTGAGGTTACTTCATGAGTATTCCCAATGGCAATAATTGAAGTGTAGGTAAAAAGGAATGCACTTATCGCCGCCTTGAATAGATTCTTATTTTTCAATCCAAGTCTCCTATTTTGGGTCCTTGTAGACGCATACCCTGTTTTGCAGCCTGGTACGAAACAAGTTCTGTTTAAACAAGGCATTCAAAATCATTTATTTAAGCCGGACAAGCTTAATGCATTCAAATTAGAATCAGAGTCTGGCAAACATCGTCGTCGGCACACGATGGACGTTTCATAAACCTCTTACACATTTTCTGTGATAGATATTTCCTCTCTAGATGCCGTGGATTTATGCACTCCAAATAATCTCCCGCAGCTATCAGCATACATCCAGTTGCGTATAATCGGAGAGCCAGGAGTATTTGGTCTAACGCAGACAAAGATATATTTCTGAGGACAAGCACAATTATTTGCATACATTTACAGATTTGTCGAAAATTGTGAAATATTACGATTTTTTCTAAAATATAGCACTTACCGATCGGTTGAGTGCTTCAATTTCTTCTCCTTCATGGCTAACAAAACCAAAACCGACTCTTTATGGAGGTGAAATTTCACTTTTTTTTAATTCCGCACGATTCCCATGTAATATATATTCATCTCCTCATCAGAATCATTTAATTCGGAATCTAAGTGCATATCACCAACGTCCATGTTGCTTATTCACTAATTATTACAATCCCATAATGCATTGTTTCCTAAAATGCATTGCACATGACCGCCGGCCACTATGATAGCCCTAGGTGGATCTAGAGGCTACGGTTTAAAATTCGTCAGCCGGAGGCTACAGAGTAACCAGAAGTGGTGCAACAGATTTCATCGTTTAGCTATGACCCTAACCTTAACCGAAGGTGAAACCTAATGTGGTGCAACCGGCCCTTAGTTAGTGATTCAGCAAACTGGGCTGTAAGACAAAGGTCGTTTACTGGGCTGGCAGGAGAACAGGCTTACGATTGGATAATACAAGTCGTTATAATTCATCATGGTACCCGCTACGGCTAGTGTTGCGAACTCCGTGAGGGCTAACTTGACTGTATACTAATGACTCTGCCATTATAAAGTTTAAGAACAGTTTTTATATTGCCGATCAACTTTAAGTTGCCAGTAAAATTTCATTTCTAGGCATTTTCTTAGGATATTCCTAGGTGACGGCGGTTGACACTAATTTTTTTCACGTATTTTTACACCTCATATAAGTACAATCGCTATTAATCCATTCTAATACTCTATCATGCTCGCACTGAAGTTATTACATGGTATATGCTGAGAGAGTATATCTGAATTGGAACACGGCCAGAGTCCTCCGATTGAAGTCCATCCGATGTACGGCACACCACTCCTTGTATTGCTCTGAGCAGCACCATAGTAGAGATTCAGATTCCAATAAAAAGTCTGCTCTACGGCCAGGTTTAGATCCCAGGCCCTAGGAGAAGGAAGTCAGTTCTCAATCGACCACTTTAACTGAAATACGTATATAGGAACGAGAATAATATAGATGAGATCTTATATAATGATGCGCGAAGAAATATAAGCTATTATTTTGATTAATATTTTATTTTTTGGCCAGATTACGATGCCCTATGAAAGCATCAGACAAAGGCTTGAATTATTGATAAATACTGTAAGCCGAAATTCCCACTTGTTTTATTAATTACTACACGTTTCAACGCCTGAGAATCACCTACAGGTACAATAACTATTTCAGTTTGTACCCGAAGATGGCCCTCAGGCGTTTAAAGGCGCGGTAATAAAGAAAAAAAGTGGAAAGTTGGACTTGTACTTTTTCTTGATAAAAAATGCTATTCCATCAGTTCTCACTTCATACAGTTGGACTGTCGTAAAATCAAATATTGGGTATTGTTTAAGCGGTGGCATCTTTATCATCACCATTCCAAAATCAAAGTATTATTTCGTAATCCTCAACTTGTCATTTGCCTCTGGAAATGAAGTGTAAGAGACGGTCAACTTCCCGAGTCTCGTCCGACTACCCCGCCATACCTTTCACGTTATCTCATATCCCCCTGTGCACACCCTCCACCACTGTCGTATCTTACTTCCTCTCTCCTTCCCCAGTGGATCGCCCGCCGCGCCGCAAAAATTCAAGCGTGGGATCGGTCGCACTAGCCTTCGCCAGCGAGATCTGCATTTCGCGGAGGACTGCCCCCTTCCCCTCTTCCGCCCCCCCCATATCGTCACATCCCCCGTTCCGCTTCGCTGCCGACGGCGTCGATGCAACACGCGCGCACTTCCTGGCTTTATTTGTTCTCTTACTCCCCTACACGATCACCACAGAGCTTTTTATCTCTCCATTCCAGCGGTTTCTCAAATTCTGGAGCGCCTATCTCCCGGGAGTGCGCACTTGGCGGTAAAGGATGTAGGCAAAAAAATCTTGATTAATGGCGGAGGTAATTTTGCATCGGCACGAAAAATTAAAAAAATGCCATCACCGGTCGTTCAATCCTAATATTGGTTGACTGAAGCCCTCCATCCTTCCCATGGTGCTAATCGAATCCTTGATCCCTCTCCCCTTGGTTGTTCTTCTTACGTGCGTTCCTCTTTATTTGGTGCACATATTTATCCCTTGGCCTTTCTCTTGATACATATCCTTCAATTATATTTTCAACAAACCCATAGTGCTCCTGGTTGTGCCCAATTCATCTGATTCTCCTTTCATGCCCAGAGTTCCATATGGCATTCTGATAAATCTTAATTTAACATTTTTATTCCGTATTTTATCCGTCAAAAGCCACCAATGCCCAATGCATGTGGAATATACATTTTGTAAGTAGACAACTAAGAGGTACACAAATCGAAAAAGGTTAAAAGTGATACACTCCATTCAAGTCAATACCTCACATTCCCTAATCTCCATTCAGGACTTATTTCAACGCCTAATGCCACTCAAAAACCTGTGAACTCTCATCATCATCATCATTGGTCGTTTTATATCTTAATATTAGGGGACTGCAACCCTCCGGCATACGTTATCCCATGCTAGTTCTATTACTCTCTGGTCGTCCTCTTATGTATGCACTTCCTTCTGCTTTTTTCCGACGCATTTATCCATTACCCCTCCGCTTATGAATTTTCATTCTCTTACCCCTATAGTTTCATTATTCACAAATCCATCGGCCCTCAGGTTGTCGCAATAAATGGTTCAGTGTTTGTACTTATATTATGCATTATGTTCCATCTGGTCCTTGAAAAATTCTAACATGTATATTCTGAGCACCAAATTTGCAGGATCGGTGCTTGAGTGGCTGAGTGATAAACTTAATTGATTATTAGCAATTTTTCCGCCAGAGATCGTGTGTAGTGCTAATTATCAAAACTACTGGTGAAAAAATTGAGGCATCTAATGCAGAATAAAAGACAATGATAAATGAGATGTCTAAAAATCATATATGCTGCCAGGCCTTGAGACTTGAATGTGGAGGACTAAGGAAAAGCTTGACTAGGTAAAAACAAAGTCCCGGTTACACTATACATTAACCCGTACGATTTAATGTAAGAATGCATGAATGCGTGAATGAACGCGAAAATTCACCGTGTAACCACGCCAACTTGTACGAATGCATGAACGCAAGAACAGGAAAATAGAACCTGCTCTATTTGATTCATGCATTCATACATGAAATTGTACATGAACACGTACGGGTTAATGTGTCGTGTAACCAGGCCTTAACAGAATGCGAGGAACGAGGCAATGCAAGGCCAGCACGAAAGGGTTTCTTTCTCTGGAACTGATGGAAGCGTCAGGAAAGAAAAGAACACTGCCATAATTAAGAGTAAGGATAACCTTGATTCCAATGTACTGTAAGTGGCAATAATAATATTAGAACGAGGCACAAACACTCCGTTTACATGAAAATCACTCTCGCCCTTTCCTCTTCCAATTTCTCTTCCCTAATTTCCTCCTCCATATTCTCCCTTATGCTTGTTGCGCCAACAACTAAACACCAACAACCAAAAGCCACTAGCCTCTTTGTGGAAACATGAGAATGGTAGAGAATGCAAATTTAAAGAAAAAGAGGTAAAGTAGAATTTATGAAGTTTAAAGTGACCAAACTGGGGGCGAAATTAAATTTATTAGTATAAACGTTAATATGGCACTGTGATGAGGAATACGAGGTAAAGTGAGTCCCATAACTTAAAAATCGATAGGTGTGGAACTAAGTGATACTGATGTTTCCAGTCTTTTTGCCAGATTTTTAGACTTTGTTGGATTTCATTTTGCATTGTACATTAGTGCATGAGTCCCTCCGGTCATTTTAATCCCTTCCATTACCATTTCAAAGTTGATGCCTGATTTAATGTGAATAAAAATTACGCATTTTTCGTGTATGGATATTTTTTCTCGTTACGATTTCTATGTAAGCTCTTTAAAAGCAAATTTTTTGCCATCGAAATTGAGGATTTAATACTATTTCATTGAAACTCTGGTTTCCCTTTTCTAGATAATTTTTGACAAAAATTGCAGCAAATTGCTCATTTTACGGTGAAGTTATGCAAGCGCACAGCTTTCCGGGCGTGGCGCCCCTGCATTAAAATTCTTTCCCTCCGGTACCGTCGCTATCCAGAGCCATCTCGAAAACAGCTCCTTTCCCCTAATCCTCATTCCCTCATTTCTGTCTCGTCCCTTCAGCTCCTTCACTTTCACCTTTCACTTTAAGAAGGGGGTCGTGACGTCGAAAGTATTTAATTAAATTTGGCTTCCTCTTTTTTGTTTCGTCATGTGTTGCGTCCGCAAGTGAGCGGCTAATTACTAGAATCGATTATATATGGAAAACAAACTACTGTGCTCAATGCAAAGGTCAATTACTCGAAAAGTAAAGAGCCCGCTAAGTAACAATCCAAAATGTGAGTAAAATTACTCCACCAGATCATAGATGCCAGTTTATTATCTTTTATTAGAGCTCAGCTAAGATCATGTTACCGCGGGCAGAAACGCAGCCCATCAGCAAACTCGCCCAACGTCGTTTTGAGAAGGGGGTAACGTGACCGAAGAATCCATGACGGTGGTCTATGTTCAAAACATATAATCGTGAAAAAATTGTCAAATTTCCCTTTCTTTCCTGGCCATATCAGTACAACTGCGCCACAATCTTAATCGGCCTTCAACATTGGACGTTCATTCCTATGACTGATTGACTGCAGCCCTCCACAATTCTCTGTCTAATGCCAGTTCCCTTACCTCCTGGTAGCTTTTTCTTTGTACTTTCCACTATGTTTGGTCCATTAACTTATTCCTGGAACTTCGACTGGGGAATATTCCCAGGATATTATTCATAAACCCATTGCGCCTCAGGGTAGGTCCAGTCCATCTGGTTCTTCTATTAGGTATAATGTTCAATATGGTCCAGAACGGGCTTATGTATCTAAAAATATTCACCACGTTTAGGTCTAATTCCACACTTCTACAAGATAAAAGAGAAGTATCAGGCTTGATGTGGTGGAAAGCATTCATCAAAAAGAATAAAAGTAAAGGCAATATTTCACTTAGATAAATTTTTATTCGACTCAGGTTTCGATGTACTAAATCATCATAAGGCCTGACGATGATATAGTACATCGAAACCTAGTCCGAACAAAGAATTGTCTAAGTGGAAAATTGCCTTTACTCCCATTCTTTATGATGCATCTTTTTGATTAAATCTAGAAAATAGTTTCCATCAGCTGGATGATTGATTATTCTAAAAGGCAACCGATAACAGAGGTCATTGAAGACAGGAGGGTAGATTGGTAATATAAGAGTTCTTTGAGGAATGGAAGAGGGGTGGAGAGATCATAATGCGTCGGGACTATCTTCCTCTTGACAAAATGTACCAATTGTTCTACGTCCTGCATCCCACCTGAACGACAGAGTGCCACGCTTAAATATTTTTTCCGAAATGGCATCCAAATTGGAATCGAGATACCGCTCTTCCATATCCAGGATTTGATCCCAGCCCCTCAAGAAGGGAAGCAAGCAGGTAGTCAAACCACCACAAGAGTCCAATGCCCGTTTCCTGCATCCGAGCGCGCTATTATATCGAGCCTCACGGAAATCTAGGAGTGCTATTTGCTCTTTAAAATTAGTGACCATTAGCTCTCATTAGTTATCTGATAATAGATTATCGATCTTATCAGCGGGTTGAGACCAAAAACATACCTTAGAGACTGGGGCGTTATGTACCTTTAGCGTCTCTCTTTCGTGAAAACCACCGGTGGAAACAATTACTAGACAATTCAGTCAATCCATAGCCGTGGAAGACAAGAGATCCGTAGGATTAACCTCTCTAGGCTTTAAATTAAACTTTCATCAAAGTTTAACTTTGCGCCAAAGTGAATGTTTCGCTTCCCGATCCTCAGTACAGAATAATTCACTGTTTTCCAAACTTTTCTGCGTTTGCCGTTTTTCCACAGCCTCAGAAAATTTACTCACGTGCCTCACGTGCACGTCTGTGAGTGTAGATATACGCATGTATTGAGTGAGTGTGAGGGTTTGCACGCTAACATCCAAAAATTCCCTCTCTGATTTTTTTCATCTATCGATCCCACCGACTTCTCTCTACTCAGCAAAGACACACGAGAAGACCGTTCTTTTCAAATGCGTTTTATTTGTTTGCGCTCGCTTTTCCATTAGTGGAAAAGAGAAAGAGGGAGAAAGAGTCATGTATATATCTATATATATAATAGGAGAGTGAATAGGGCAGAAGAAAAGGCGAGTTTACTTTGTTTCTTTCTACGACGTGTCCCAGACCTTGGAGAGCAAAGAAAGGGGATGATGGACGACGATCACTTATCGCAATTCCTTCTCTCTCTCTCTCTCGACTTCTCCGTCTATCTCTCCCTCTCTCTAGAAGGACTGGCCGGGCAAAGTTGTAGCAAAAAAAAAACGAGGAAGCCAACATTTTAGTGAACATTGTTTGCCCTCAACTTTTATCTCGCGCGCCGTCCACGAGTTTCTGCTTCGCATGAAGTAGGTACTATCTTCTTGAAGGCTGTTGAAAAGGATGAGTGGCATTTTAAAATTGGACGAATGAGATTCAACAGATGTTAGACTGTTGAAACGGTGGCTTTTATACACTAAAAGAGACAATGAATCAATGAAGTAGAAGTGTATTAACTAGCTACTTAGGTGAAATTAGTCGAACATTTGCTCGCTCATTCAAATTGCCCAGAACTTAAAATAAATATCCACCAGGTTTCCTATCACTGATAGATCAAATGGACTCTAAATCTGGTCTCTTGCGGTACTGACAGGACCCATCCGTAACGTGACCCATCCGTAAATCTACGCAAAGCTTGATTTTTCATCATTCATTCGCTGCATTCCGTGGCTTTACTCGCGCAAACTGAGATTGAGCTTCACTCATGCCTCTCCATAAACATTTTAACTTTTTTGCCTCAAACCCCATGACAGCGCAAATAACCGGAAATATAGCTCTCTCCAGGCGCAATTTTCTAAATTTTTCAGTTTTATGATTTTCACTTTTTACTCAGGGGAAAATGGTTTAAAAAATTTATTGTTCGTGCGCACCAGCGTGAGCCCCTATTTTTTGTTCCTTTAAACCTCCCGCCATCTCCTTTCCCTCGTTCTCCTTATTTCGTCCCTGTTTTGTTTTACAAAGAAGAGGGCGCTCAAGAAGGTAGTGCCCAGGGGTGTAATATGTTCCGGAGGACAGAGAGAGACTAGATCGCACCGGCGGCAGTGCGTGTATATCGGGAAAACGCGTTCTCTCCGGCGATGGTCTGTCGGAGGTGCAGCGGCGGAATTAAGGTGAGCGTCCTCTTATTCCCCATTCTTTTTCTTTCCCCTGTTTTTCATTCCGTGTACCCTTTCTTCCTTTTATCACGCGGTGCGTACGATCCTCGTGTTCCCGTATGCGTGAGCGTTCATTTATGTTGAGTGATTTTCATTGATTATTTCTTTTAAATACGAATTGATGAACCGTTTTTACCTACTAAATGGCTTAAACTTTTTTTTAAATATATGGTGTCACCTATGGTGCCTGGGAGTAGAACTATACTTCAAATCGCCAATTGACGATGCGAGAAGTCTGCTATGGCGATCGCTTATAGCCGATGGGAGCAGTGAAAGAGTAAGGAAAACAATTAGCACTGCTTATGCAGATATGCAAAAGTATTATCCACTGCTCTATTACTATATTTAACCACAATTATAGTTAATTTACCTCTGTAAAAAATGTACTTGTGAGAATATAATCGCAGTTGATGGAAAATAATCCGCGAGCAATTCCATGGGGTTAGGTCGCACACCGCTATGAGCGGATGAAAATATTCGGATCAAATCGAAATTCAAGGTAAAAGGGATAAAAATCTTTCATAGTATAACTACAAATATACGCAAGCTTTCCTGCATTTGAATACCTTTGAGGAAAAAAACTTAGAGCGTTGGGGCATTGTGTTATAACTACATATTTGTTCCCATTCGTAGATATCTGATTCGTTTAAAGAGATTCACTGACATCTGAAACAGGAATAAAAATTGAAACACTTCAGAATATCATTCTAGACCATCCTTGGTGGAATTATTGGACTATGCTACGTTAATATACAAAAAATGTTGCAAATAAGGCGAACTGAGAAATGGCTATAACATGTATGCACACGAAAACTGAGGTGCTTTTTGGGGTTTTACGCCGGTTTAGATATTTGATTCACATTTATCGTTTGCCGAGAAAGCACCAGGTCCTTCACTTAAACGACAAGCGTTCCTTTATTGGGCTGTCTGTTCTAATGTACGTTTTTGTTATAACCCTTCTGGTATGCTATAAATCAACGAAATAGAATACTAATCACGTCTGCATTCAAATTTGGTTTGGGGTGTATTTATGAGAGAGAGAGAAAGAAACAATATATGCGAGTGGACCTTCACAATGACGGCAAGAAGTTGGAGAGAGATAGGGTGAATTTACAATCTAAAAAATCCATCATGTTCAGAGTCGGCTCCTATTTGCGTTGGTGCATCTCAGTGAGGAAAGATACTCCCAGTCGGGGCCGGCCGGGTGTGTCGCCATCGAATTACAGGTGGACGAATCCCTCGCTAGTTTCTACTCCACGACACTCCACACTACCTATTCCCTTTCATTCTCCACATTCGGATGTTTCGCCATCCAGTTCCCTAGCTTACATTCCCCTCACAACGTGTTTCCCGCCCCTCCCCCCCAACCATACATCCCCCTTTCCTTCCGACCGTCCTTCCTTCCTCTTCTGCTTTAATACACCTCTTCTATTCCCCCTCCTGCCGTGACATCCTTTAGAAATTTCATTTCCCCCGGAATCCGTCCTAACCATCTCATTCGCCATACCCGCCTCCCCTCTCTCCTCAACCCTCCCCAATCCTTAATCTCATTAAGTTTCACCCCCGGTCCCACTTTACCCGAAATTCCTTCTCATTTGGTTCATCCTCCAACCGTCCAGTCTCTATCCACTCCACTTCTGTCTACCAACCCCCACTCCGATGAAAACGCTTCTCATACCCCCTCTACCCACCCTTCCTACTGCTTCCTCCCAGACTCACAATTGCTTCTCTCCCATCCCCGCTCCCCCATCTGACCACTTGCTACCCATCCAGCGATATACGTTTCGTGCTCCACCGGAGGAAAACCTCCCGCCTTCTCTGCTCTAAACCACTCTAGATGGCCGCCTCCTCTCTCCCCATCAAATCTCTTCTCCATCCCCAGATCGGACAGTCGAAAGAGGAGAACCTCCGGGAGATTCCGCCCACCGGGAGGGCGAGCGTAATTTTTTTTACGTGCCCCGAATGGATATTTATTTTGATTCCGAAACCCGCTCTCTTCACTTGCTCCTAAATCTCGTTGGTGTAGTGACATCCTGCGCAGTGTTTGGAGCTGTATGTGTGCACGTGCGAATAATCCACTTACGCCGTTGATTCGTTCCCCAAGTTTGGATTCGAAAGAGCCCTAGAGCTTCGACAATGTGATGGCAATGAACAATGGAGTAAAGAAGAAAACAGATGAAACCAATGCTACAGTGCTACAGGCACAGGAGAATTCTGAAGCAAGTAAAACGAGCAAATAATTTGTGAAAATAAAGTTTTTGAATTTCAACCTTCAAAATAAGATCGGATCAAAATGACCTCTATTGTGGCAATTATATGTTTTTTGAAAAAAATGAAAACTGAGTAGTCGTATACCGACAGTCATGGAAAGTTACTATTCTGTACGTGCCTCTTTTGATAGAAGTTATAAAATTTGATTTTAAATTCATCCTTACTTTACTTGGAATTTTCTTGGAAATGGAAGCGGATCAAAATGACCTCTATTGTGGCAATTATATGTTTTTTGAAAAAAAAATGAAAACTGAGTTGTCGTATACCGACAGTCATGGAACGTTACTATTCTGTACGTGCCTCTTTTGATAGAAGTTATAAAATTTGATTTTATATTCATCCTTACTTTACTTGGAATTTTCTTGGAAATGGAATACGTGGATATTTTTTAACTTAATCAAGAGACTAAGGGGTTCTAAAATGGGATCAAATTCACAATGTCAAAATCATTGCACCTGATTGGCAATTATGGGTGGATCTTTTGGGATTAGGTCGTGGAAAATGTACACCACCAAGTCATGTTATTTCAACTCAAATTTCATGATGTCATCCTACCAAGATTTGGCCATAGTCATCCAGAAAAAAATTAAATTCTATAGATTACCCGGTAATCTTGATTCCGGTAAAATGATCTACTGTTGAAGGCGTTTTTAAGCATTTCCATTACTTGTAGACAGAGGATTACAAGAAGTGAAATGTTCAAAATGGAAATGACGAGGCACAAATTTGTGACCCGAGAACACTGCCGTGAGGGAATGGGAGGGAGAGAAAGCAGCGTGAAGGAGAGGGGATGGTGTATGTGCAGGGAGAGAGATTTGAGGGACAGCTGTGTAGAGAGACGGATCAGTGTAGAGAGGAGTGTACCTGCTTTCATACACCTGGAGAAAATCTTACATTGGGCTGACAGGTAGATCCATCAGATGTAGACAACAGTGATATGAACGGGCCGTCGAAAAGAAACAGCTACGGCTCTACGCAGTCGCCGCAGTGCGGACTTCAATGAAACAATTATTTCTCGTATCGAAAGATGCTACTTCCCAAGGATGAATCGATTGGCAATTGAAATTGTTAAACCTTCAAACAATTGCAACCGGGAGGACGGCTGCAACCTGTCGAGCGCCTGGAAAAGTAGAAAACAGGTAGTCTTCACGCCAGTAGGCGAGGGAAGCCGGAGAGCCAATCAGAGAGAACCATTGGGGGGGTCTCTAATACAAAAAGATGGGCAATCTTCATCAGAACTTCAAAACTGAAGATGCCAGCAGGATGGCTGGAGAAACTACCGTCACAAAAAGGCAACACGAGGAGGAATACCCGGGAGCTGACTCTCGAACGACTAAAGCCAGCGGAGACCTTCGTATCATATTTAGAGGGTGAGATGATAATCGGGAGGGAAAAAGGTGCGGGAAGGAAGAGGTGGAGAAAGAGGGATATGTGAATAACTCGAGAAATACGTGAGGACAGAGCAAACGCTGAGGGAGCAGGGGGAGGCGGGTGAGGAAGAGAAAAGGGATGAAGAGAACAAAAACGCGGGGACAAAGGTCAAAAGCACGTCCTCAGGGCTCCAAATTCGTTACCATTTTTTGCGTTGAATAAAATTAGATTTAATTAATGACAAACATTAAAACTTCAAACAAAAAAAGCGTCTGTCAGAACCAGGCCTGCGAAAGTTTGGAGAAATGGAGAATTGTCATGGACAAAAGTACTCTAAGATAAGTTGATGGCATACATCGAAGGAACTAGCATATATTACTATGTGAAGTTTGAGTTGGCCAATATTAAAACCATTTCAGGATATCAGCGCCAAAACCTATACCATTTTAAACAGGTAGAGGATAATTATATCAGCTTAATGCATAAGGTTCAAACAACAAATAATAAAAGGCAAATATTTAAATTTAATAATTCAAATTCATCGAAAATTTACGCATTCTACCCCATCAACTAATTTATTAATATTTATCATAACAAACGAAATTTATTACCCGTAATGCAAGAACAAATATTGCACTGTATTGATTTTCTGGCGATTAAATCCCACATTGATTAAAATGACCTCCCGACTGCCCTGCTCAGATATTTTTTCACTGATATCAAGAATAGTTATAGGAACATAGATTGGATGTTGTATGCCACGGACTCCAAAATTTGTTTCAAAAAGTGCCACTCAAAAACTCTTCATCATGACAATGATTAATCTACTTATGCGATTCTGGCTTCTGATCGTTTTTGCACCATTTTGACTGCCTAAACAGCGGATGGCAAAGGGCATCATATTGCGCCATGAAACCATAGATATCTCCAAGTTTCAGGTTTTAATAAAAATTAATATCCATAGTGACTCCGCTTTGGAACCAATATGAATACATATTTCAGCGCAGAAATTATTTCCGCGAGTTAAACGTAAAAGTAGTGGATGCCTTTACTTTCTGCGAGAAGTAGGAAACGCAATATTTCTGAGTGTAGTCGGTCGAGTTAATAGGAGGAGTTTATTTGAATTAAAAAACATAAATCTTTGCTCTACCTTCCAAAGCAATTAAAACAATCTTTTCCAATTAAAAGTTTCGTGACTTCGCAGGCCAGCATGTATGCCAAAGGTTCAAATTTACTTTGTACCAATTTAGACAAGTTGCAACATAAAGGTAAACAGATGATTGATTTATAACTACAAATAAAGATTTTTATTTATTACTGCATGGAGAAAGTGGACAAACCACTGACCCATGGTTGTCCTTACTCGCCTTTCAGTATAACTTTTATCAATGAATTTTCGAGCTAGACAATTGACTTGCGTGTCCCTATGCAGTGACCAGCATCTGCGGGATTCTCAAACAGACTAAAACAGGTACACATGCAATGAAGGATATATTTGAGAAGAAAATTAAATTTACAATGGAAACTATGTGAAAAAATAGTACCGACTTAAAAACTATTAGATCGATTCATCCTCGTGAAGAATACATTTCAATTCCTACCCGCAGCAACGATTTAGAAAATAGTTGAAACATAGTGGCAAACATTGGACCAGGAAAATCAAGGCGTTATAATACAGATTTGAGGCTCTGATCACGATCTAGCTAAGAAAAACCATACCATGATATTTAGCAATTGAGAGAGTAGCTAAGAGAATACTTATACCAGAAAGGTATGAAAGATGAGCATGTAAAGTTATTAAGAGGAAATTGTAGGCAAAAGAATTTCCTGACTGAATATGACAGAGAAACTTATAATTCGGCATTATTTGAAGTCTCAGGAGGACTTTATTTTAAATAAACAGTGCGATGAAAAGTACCGACAGATAGAGAGAATAGAAGATTTTTTTAAATTACTGCACGCGGAATAAGAGTTGAAATTTTCGCTTCTTGTTTGATTCCCTCTACCTTGAAATTGATGACTACAAAGAGTAAAGAAAAAAAACGTATTTTTAGAAACATTCAATCACTTTTAACCGTCATCAGCAAAAACATGGCACAAAATGAATTTAATGGGCTTCAAGGAAAGCGTGTAATTTACAATATATCTTATTTACTCATGTGTCTCCGCCTCATTCACGATCACATTTACCCGTGGCCCCTAACCTCGAAGAAGAAAATATTTCTCCCCCCCCCTTCCTTTTGTTATTTTGTTCCATCGCTCCTCCTACGAGACAAAATATATTGAATTTTTGAGGCGATGAATGACCAATTATGTTATAATTGTAATTATGTTTAGAGTCGAAATACAATCAGTCTAGTATGTGCAATAAGTACACAGGAACAATAGCACTATTTCCAGTCTTTAACTTGATAGACTTGGACAAATACTACACTAAGTTTCCTGAGATTCAGTCACGGAATGATAGCAGTGATGTGATAAGAAATAAATTGCTCCGAAATAATAATAATGAAGTCGGTTGAAAATAAGATACAGAATTGACTGCATTATACTGTGGCCCAAGTACTAGGACACATAATATGTAACTTAAGGTTCAAAAAATAGAAACGAAAAGTTAATGTACTAGGCAAAAGGCTTTTAAGCATATCAACCTCATGCCCATTTACATTCTGCGAATCGATGAACGCAAAACAGCTACGAATTACGATTTTGGCTATTTAAATATCCAAACATAAGTTTTGCTCTACCTTCCTAAAAAATTAAAACAATCTTTAAGAATTTAAAGTTCCCTGACTTAGCAGGTCAGCACGCATGTCAAAGGTTCAAATTAATTTGCATGATTTCAGAAAAGTTGTAAAAAATGGTAAATAAGCGATTGTTTTATAACTATGAGCTACCATCTCAAATTGCAAACGGAGTTTAGGTGTAAATTATTCCGTGTTGTTTTCCGGTCACGGAGAAATTTATATCCTTGTGTCAATATTTATAATTTAAGGAAAATGTCTACGTTAAACCATGACAAATATACTCTCACGTAGGGGATGACGCGTATAAGTGCAGTTGCACTTTCAGCTGAGAGACAACAATTATGCCGAGACTGTTCAACTGCTAGGATTTAGTCTAAAGATACCTACATTTTGAGAGACATTGATGGAAATGCTTTGTCCTAAGGATTTGTACAACAAATGGGGATGTGGCAGTGCAATTTCCAACGATAGAACCATAAACTGCCCCCCAAAATCACGAGTGTCATTACTAATACTTAAAGTAGATCGCAAATTTTTAAGGAACTTGTTCATGCATGTATAAAGCTTCTTTTGTTTGACTGCAGTAAACCCTGTTACCATAAGAATTCAGAAAATCAGAGAATGCAGTATATGGTTTGGAGCATAGCTATAAGGGATATTATGCCTCAAAGGAAAATGATAAATAAGGAGCCTTTAACTGAGCACGTAGTCGATGACTCGTGTCCATTGTCAGTACGGAGAGCGGTGATGCTCTACAGAATTCTCGCTTGCATATGCGCGGGTAGGGAGGAAGGGAAAAAGACAAGCATGGGTACGGAATTCTTTGCGGGCCATTTCCTCTCGTGAGTCGAAAGGCATGCTCAAGAATGCGATGAAAATAAGAGAGAGGAGGATTTTTAAGTGAATGTTGTTCTGGATGAAATGAAGAATTCTTTGAGGCGCGAGGGCGAGAATTTGGAAGTTGAGGTGGATAGAAATTAAGACACTACAAACGGTAATATACAAATTTAAGATCGATGTATGAGCGCCATGATTATATAAGCGTTCTATTTAAGCAGGAAATACTTTTTTCCTCTGGGTATTTCTTGCCCCATTTTGTATATTGTTCATAGAACAATTGAGGGTGTCTTTTTATAACTGGAAGTGGAATATGATTTTATAGCACTGCAATTACCGCTCATCATTTTATTCTACTGGACCATGATCAGGGGCGGTCTGGCTAGGTCGGCAGGTCGGTGATCGCCGAGGGCCCCCTGCCAGAGGCGGCTTATGGGGGCCCCCGACAGGCGGTATCAACAATATTAACAAGGACAGAAGTTAGTCTAACATCGCGCATCACGACAGCTGACTCACTCTAGCTAGTATAATACTAGCAAAGCAAGAAAAATTTTATTTCTTGTTTTTTTTCAAATAAAGTAGGTATGAATTAGAATACTTTTCAGCATATTTTGAAAAAAAACATTCAGAAGTCCGTAACACGTCAGGTTTTTTCATAAATCGCGAAAATGGGAAAATAAAAAAATAAAGTCGTTTTTTTATATGGAAGCAGTAGTAATAAAAGAAAGTTTCCGAGAGGGAGGACATCAATTTATAAGGAATAGACACACATAAATACATAGTCAATAATGACGCAGGTGTTACGGGTCTCCCCGCGAGGTCTAAAAACCTCCACTTGGTCTCAAGCTCTCGCTTATAACCTGGTGGGAAGTAGTTGGAAAAGGAAAAGGGAATGGAAGGGAAAGTTTGCAAGCCACAGCCCCTGCGAGGCCAAGGCGGATGATTTTTTTCTCTGTGAAATTTCGCACGATTATGCATTGCGGGTGACTCCGTAAAAGTGGAACTCTGTGGCTAGTTCCTGATAGCTTAAAATATGTAAAATAGTATTTTCTGCATTAAAAATCATCAAGGACAAACTTAGATCAACACTGACTCAATATAGTCTGTCCAATTTACTTCTAATGAATGTGGAACGAGATTTGTTTTTCAATAGATAGAGACATTATCATTAATAAATTAGCTAATATTAGTGAGGAGCTAAGGAAAAAGTAATTGATTTAATTGTTAATTGGCGCACAAGATATTTTTCCAGGGTGATAATTTAAAAAATATTTTCCCCACTAAATACTGTCTTTTATTTATTTTTCGTAATCATTTACGTTTCACAGAATAAACATCATTATTATTTATATAACAATGTATTGGTTTGGTAATTTGGCGATTTTTCAGAACGACGAGTTTGTTAAAAAACAGAAATTCAGGGAATCAAAATCAGGTGCTTATGGAATTTCTTTTCTTCTTGAATTATTTATACTGTCTGTTTTTTTACTGTAATATGTGACAAAATGTACTGTATGTACATGCAATCAATGTTCATGTAACCAATTAACAGTTCATGTAAAGTAACAGTAAAAACAGTTCATGTAATCAATTAACTTATTATACCTAATTGTAGACCTATTTATTAGCGCCCTATCTACCTGATATAGATGAAGAATTAGGTTTTCAAGGTTTTCATAATAAACATAACGTCCAAGTTTTGGTGAAAATTCCTACTTTATACCAGGCCCGCAATTACAAGTAGGCTATTGGGCCTGCACTACAAAAAATATTCTGATGTTCCCGTATTGTGGTGCGAGCACATAATAAAATAATAATTTTCGTGGATGTTTAATACGATCGTGGACTCACTTGATTGGTGCGCACTAATTAGGAAAAGTTAAGCAGCGCAGCAAGAGTAAGGGCGTGGCGCATGTGCCACAACTTGCAAAATCGTTTTGCTATTTGAAATGTCTCCACCCTCTCTATGCAGCGTTATTTACGCCCGCTCGATTAATTTTTGATACTTATTAGTTGAATAGTCACCATATTGTGTGATCATAAATAGTTCAATTAATTTATCGAGAGAACAGTAGACGCTCCGCTATTTGGAAACCAGTTTGTCGCGCTGCCTCTTACAGACCCTTATTAAATATTCGTAAATACATATCTGTATACTATGTATCTGGTTTATTTCGCAATAAAACGAACATATTTTTCTTGCAAGTTCTTCTGATGTATAAATAGTATGGATAACAGCGCTTTCTTTCTTGCAATAGCAGACCCCCCAAATGTACCCACCCAATTATTTTTCTAGCTCCGGCCTTGCCATTCACCAATAAAATAAGGGCCCCCAAATTTGTTTCCAGTCGAGGGCCCCCGATGATGCCAGACCGCCCCTGACCATGATTTCGCAACTCGACAGTATCATCAGATAGAAAGGTGAAAATCCGAGAAAAGCCGATTCTCCTTACCATAAGGTAGTGGCAAGTTGCAAATAAACATTGTCAGAATCATCTTATTATATTGTATTTCACAGAAAATGCGGTCGTGTACGTTAGAATAATAGATAGAAATTGGAGTGTTATAAGTACACCTTTATTTCTTGCGATTGATCATTTCAAATAATATACGCGAGAGAGAGATATATTGTTGTTCTAAAACATTAATGCTCTAGTCAAGTGTCAAATCTGTCTAATGGTAGATTTCGAGGTATAACTAGTTCCGTCGAGGGGTATACGAGCTCAAGTAAAACAAAAACAATTCATAATCACTCCAAGATAAATTCATCCCAAATTCCTTTCTCCACCCTTTTATTTAGATATAAACATAAGTTAAAAACTACCCGACAATGCGTATCTCCAATTTTTCATAGCGTACCATGCATTTTTTTGGGAGTGACGCATATAAGCTGAGATGAAAGTGAAAATATGCTTACAAATATGTAATAATTTATTTACTTTCGAAAAGAATAAACCTAAACAAGCACAATAGCATTGTAAAATACACTGCTTTTCATGCCTCTAGTTTAACAAATTCAAAGTCAAAATCAGTACCTCTCCTCGCTCTGTTTCTCGCATGGCGTCTGCCGTAAATTCTTCAGACAATCATCCCCATCAGCATCCCATATTCTTGATTATCTCCTCCATCATCTTCATTTTCTGCCTGCTCTTAATTTCATGCAGGAGGTTCCAGTACACTGCTTGATTTTGCTTCCTTTCATACCTTTTTGATTACTCTATCTCTCTGGAAAGTTAGTTCTCAAATGCCACCAATTTATCTTCATCCTCTCTCTCTCTTCCCAAGCCCGAGTCAACCAGCTTAGCAACCCCGCACTTCATATCTAACTATTCCCAATTCTTTTTCTACTCTCAGCGTCTTTACTTAGGGCCTCCGTCATCAATTCTCCCCATGAGAGAGGTGAAAATTTACGGTGAGAGAGTTTTTTGGGGGAGTAGGTAACTGGAAAAGTGGAGAACTGCGAAAGTGCTCCAAGGAAAAGGGAAGGAAGAGGTGGCAAGGGGGAATGCTTTAGGGATGAGGAGTGGTGATAGGGCGCGCCCGTGTGTGGCGGGGAGAAGGCCCTTTTGTTTTCTTACTTCGTACATTTACCACTTTCGGTCCACATATATATCGCTCCTTATCCCCTCTCTTCTCTCCATCCGAACATACCTCAGCGCCGTCAACACCGCGGTGGGTGTTATCGGTACTCCGTTCTCCACATTCGCTCACTCTTCCCCACGCCTTAGTCCCAACCTTCGAGCATTTGCATACAAACTACAGGCATCCTCAACCAAGAAATGTTTCACCATAGCTAATCCTGGGTGCAGGTCTCCCCATAGCTAATCCTGGGGATGAAGTCCGTCGAGGTAAACTGCTGAGGCCGTCCACTTAAAGAAAGTTTTGGAAAAGAAAAAGAAACTCGTGGTATTTGAGGGAAATGTCACTTGTATTTTACTTTTTCAGTTACTATCACAACCCGCCCGGAATTATCATTAGGCAGACTTGGCACTTGACTAGAGCGAGAAATGTTTTGAGGGCAGCATTTCCCGGATTTTTATTACAGTTAGCAAACGCTTACATTTATAATTTTTTAAGGTACAAAACTGTGATCGGATTAAAACATTTTCGGTTAAATGATTCACAAATGCTCAGTTTTTGATTGCAAATTAACATGAGGTGGTGAGTTACGGGGGTGAAAATAAGAGGGGTAGGAGGCGCTGCGATGATTGGAGCCTAGTCGGCTTGAAAAAATAAATTCAGGACTAGTCGCAAACCAGGTTCAAGAACCGGTTGCACTATTTTCAACCAATAGACACGCGGCTAGAGTGACGCTTATCCTATTGAAAGTATTCCCTCTTAACCGTCAATTGCTTACTAAGAAACACCGTAACCAGAAAGTGTGCAACCGGCTTATAGGTCAACCATCTCCTCTTCTCTGAGAGGAAACTCCGGTGTAAGGTAAGTTGCGTTTGATAGGGAAGGACGGAGGTATGCTGTCAAACTTTCTTGAGATTGATCGACCAATGACGATGACTCCACATATCGTTACATACTCGTATGTATATTCCCTCTTCCTCCTATCTTTATCTCCAGTACATTTAGTTTCTACTCCCACTGCTATGGAATCGGGAGAGCCTACGGTGGGACCACAAAGTATTCTCGAATCACGTTTACATGCATCCGTTTTATAATCACTTAGCCATGGTGTTAAGAGTCTCTCACAGATCCCGTTTCCAGAAAGCAACGTCAGGAACTGAATGGAAAAAGAAGACGACCGTAAACCGCGACGTGTTCAGTCTTCTGAATTACTTCTGTTCGCTGCGGAGTCGCCACCGGAAAAACAATGCTCGGGTCGAAAATCTTACCGTATCAGACGTCACAGGAATTGGAATTCTATGTCCCTGCAGGCTGTACATTTTACAGGTAAAACAAGCTCCCTCCAGGGGTATACGAGCTCAAAGGGAAATACCAACTATTCCTTTTCATATTCGCTCCAACGCATCCTCATCCCAAATCCCTTTCTCCACCACTCTCCGTTTCCCCCTCCCCACCTGACTCGTCATCTATCCGTCCCCACCTCCTTCCCAGATCCCCCTCTTCTTTCCACCCTCGTGAACTGCCATACCCTTATATCTTGGGGAACACCCTTAACACGACACCATTTGATTAGAATTCCCCTCGCCTACAGAGTCTGGCCCTCTTCTCCACCCCAATAGTCCACTAAACCCTTCTTCTTCTCCATCCGCTCTCAAGCGCGAGATACTCACCCTACACTGGTAATAAATGTGTGTGCACCGGTGTATATTTGTGTGCGAACTGGGTGTACGTAAAACCTTAAAACCAGCTTCTTACGGTGGCTATTGTCTAAAGTACTTCCATTTCTATTACATTCCATTTCTCCGACCTCTCTCCACTCATGCTCTTTAAATCTTAGCTCCCTGCCGTATCCTTCAGTGTACTTTGCTTGTGTGATTCCCTTAACAGGCAGGTATCCAGTTCGCTCTCGTGTAATCAAACTCGCTTCAGGATACAGTCATTACACTAATGATTAAAGAAGAGAGTGGATAGCGTTTTAACATTTGAAAGCCAGTTTTCTTCCTCATATCGATGCACCTAACATGGCAGTTTAGCGCAATTTGTTCAGAAATTTTATGAACGTAAACTTCATTTTGTGGTGTCATTTTCCATTTTCATTATTTAAGTTTTATCATTTTACACAATACCATGGGAATTCTGCTACTAGCACCAATGCTTTCGGCATCTTGATCACATAATTGGTCCATTAAAATATGGCAAATAAATATAGAAAATGGCGAATTTCAATGGTTTCAATTTTTCCATGTGCTATCGTACCATATATTTCCATCTATTTCCTTATAAATCAAAGTATAACTTAAAAAAAATCCAATTTAGATATTTAGGATAGAAATATATCTTTGGCTGAAAATCACTGCATTAGCCTTTTGATTAACATAATAACTTTGAATATTTTACTTAAGTTTGAAGTCAATCTATCTTATGAGAATGTAAAAACCGTTTGATAACACTAAAAAACTGAAACAGACTAGATCATGAGGATAAATGAGATCAATAAATTGAGATTAGTTGAAAAATTCATTATTTTCCTCGAATACTTAGCGACGATGAGTAATCAGGATTTTCGACAGTTAATCAGGCTGCTTAGTTCTATATAAAATTTTATTTACATGATAGCTGGTATTGAGAGTACGTCTTGCACTTTTACTGCATTTATCCTATATACCTGGGCGTGTATATGATCGTAATGTATTAAAATATATATTTAAAGTATTTTTTACTTTTTTGTCTAATTTTTTTGGTGAAGATTCGCACCCTGCTGCGCAATTTTCTCAGTTTGCTTTCAGAGTTAGATGTAGATTTGGGTTTCTACGCTCTCCGGCGTTTTGAATCCACCGTTTTCCACACCTTTCGCGCGGAGTCCCTTGTTTTCGGATGCCGTGTTCAGAATGAAAGGGGAATCGAAGATCCAAGACGCTCCACTAACCTTGACTCCTGCGAGCTCGCTGGGGCCCTTCCTCCTCCTTCTTCGCGAGTCCACTGGGGTAGGCAGGCAGCTTAGACGGTTTCCCTTTGGCTCAAAAGGTCCCTTTGCCATTCAGTTATCTTCCGGAGATGCGTCTTCGATCAAATAGCTCACAGAGTTTCACGCTCAGGTTAGTTCAGCTCGGGACCGATTTCTCGAATTCGCTAAACGCCTTGGGAAAATTATCACAGCTCCATCGCATCCGTCGCCAGTGCGATTTTCGACCATTCTCTTTGAATGAAGCATTTACGTATGATAGGTACGTACTTCAAGTAGGAATACTCTCGTACGTCGCGTCGTTAATCCTGTCGCATGAATTTGGGATGAAAATTCTGAAACTACCTTGTGACTTCTCAGTCAGATGCTATAACCTTTAAAATAATAAAATTAAGAGGGAGTGCCTCAAGGCGAGTTTCTTTTTTAATAAAAATAACAACTTTCACTGAAATAAACAAACATTTTCCTCTGATAAGCTTGATGATCTACGTTCACTTAATTTAATCTGAGATCTACAAAATAAATCCCCAGCGGAAGCATTTTTGAAGAGCTGAGAGTGGCATCTGTTTTCAAAATGTTGTCTAAGCTGGTTGTTTATCCATTTGTTGAAGAAAATCATCTCATATAGAGAAAACAAATATATAAATACTAAGCTCAGTAAGGAGCTTATGTGTTTCGACTTTTCCTGAGTACCTATTTCCTTCTCTCCGTTGCCAGCGTAGGATGTGTTCGTCAGTAAGCTGACCGACCAACTAAATAAAAACAACCAAACTTTTGCGAGGGAAAAAATTGGACGGAAAAAGTTTGGGGGCTTTTTCGTCTTGCCGTTCTCCCCCATGACGTTTCCCTTTGAATGCCACGTCTCGCTCAAGATCTTTAACGCTCAGCGCCAGCGCTCTTATCCCCTCAGATCCCAAATTTTATTTGTTCTCATCTATTTATTTGTTTCTTAAGCTGATGGGAATAAGACTGAGTGACAAAAAGGAATGATATGAGAAAGAGAGGGAGCGTAGTCACTCTGCCGAGAGTCGGAAGAACTCCCGTGTTATGACGGGATTTGCAGTCCGGCGGGATATGCTTAAGCCCGCGTGAGTGGGGAGGTGGACAAATAAAGTACATCTTATGTTCCGGTTTCGGAAGACGGCCGGACCACTTGAGAAAACATTGTTATCCCGAAGAGGGATTAGTTCGAGAGAGATGGAGGAGGGTCGAGGAGGGATGAGGAATGGGTGAGGGAAAGAACTGCAGCTGGTGCAAACGCGTCCTCCCAAAAACCAGTACAGAAGGGGTGAAAATACTACAGTGGGGGTGGCGTAAATGATGGAATGGGGGATTTATTCGGCCGAGGAGCGTTTACGTCCGTGTACCCGACTAATAGGATGGCACGATACCTTTTTATCCGTCGAGCCGTGTGCACCGTTTTGGCTCTTATCTCTACCCTTCCTCCCCACGTTCGGGTTCTCCTTCAATCATCAATTTCTTACTCTTTTCCCTGCCCATGTTCTTTAGCAATGGAATAAGAAGAATCCCCTTGGCTGTGATCTTAACGGGAGCACGAAGGTGAAGGAGGGCGTTCAAAATGAAAAGATTTACGAAAAAATAGATGAGGAACGGAGATAGTCGGGGGAGAGCAAAGGATAACAGAATCATCGAATAAGGTATTTAAAAAATATTAAATGTATTCAAAATCATCAACTGACTTAGGCTTGTCGTAAAAATGATTCTATCATCATTCTCTGTCACTCGAACCCACAGGGTTTGAAAGAATTTTTCTTCCGCCTGTGATCCAGAATTCAGACGAATAAAATAATACAAAGATAAAATAATACACAATCACTCGGAGTTTTCATAGAACTGTGCCCGTTCATCTTCTTCCATCCTTCTTTTTCTCGCAGTTATCAATCCTTAGATTGGTTTGAATATAGACCTCCACTCCCATCTTTTCTAAGCTTTCCTTTTCATTACTGCGTAGTATGTTGCTTCCTTACTTCCTTACTTACTTAAGGTATCCTTCCTTACTTGCGCCAGATATTGCTCTCTTGGCCTCCCTCTGTATTGTATCCTCCCCACCATTTCCATGGGAGAATATCTCCATAACTTGGAGATATTCTCCTCATACTGTTCTTCAGCCTCTCCTCTTTCCCTTCATTTAAAAACTCTAATATTTTCCTGGCAATCTTAAACTTTCCAACTTATAATTTGTACCAATGTATTCTTTGTCTTCCTAGCTTAGTTCTTTCCGATCTGAAAAAAATCTCTTCTTAAGACTGCTTAAGACTAGGATCATCTAAGAAAGGCACTTGGATCGGGAAGTTACTTCTGATGCGGACGAAACTCGGGATAATTAATGAAAGTTAACACCTGAACTTAGCTCTAATTGTGAGCGGGAAAAATGACATTCTAAGAATGTCCTTTATGAAGTCTATTAGCCTAATTTTAATATCAAGATCTATTTTACCGTATTGTCTCGGGATTTGTAAAATACTTTTGACATCCACTGAAAATAGAACACCTTGGAGCTGCGTCCAAACCGTCTTAATGATACCTTGAGTAGATGTAAATTGCCAGCTTAGCCTAGCTACCTGAAGCTGTATTTCGCTTCTATTACTCATGAAAGGACAAGGTTGCAGTCCACTAGAGACTCAATGGCTACTCGGTAACCTGAGATCAATTGAAAATTCATTCCTTATTCTAACTAATAAAAAAAACTAATAAAAAAACACGTGGTTCTGGATGACATGGGTTATGCTGCAACAACCCGTGCCGCGCGCTCTTACGACAGCTCGCTGGGTAAATGTAGACACCATAGGAGTAAATATTTCTGAATTCCTCTTCCTTACACTTCTGTTTCCTCTCTTTTCAATTTTCCCTTCATGTGGCTCTTGAAACTTTCCCATTATGACCTCCTTTTTATCTCCTGTTTCACTCTCTTACCCTCTCTTTTGCCTATCTCATTCTCAATCCCGATGCGACTAGTCATTCCTTCCTTGCTTTACAGCCACCGCCACCTCCATTTACATTCCCTCCATTCCTTCCTTCATTTCCCTCTTCCCGCGCAGTTTAATTATCCCTCCCCCACCCGCCTCTCTCATTCCCGACTCTCAACGGCGCTCCCTTCCCTCGCCTATTCCAATCTCCACGCAAGAAATGGGAACGCGTGCGTATCTCTCACGAGACTGCTCCTCCCCTTCGCGCGTCTGGTTTCAATTCCTCGGCGGTATCAAGTTTTGGGTTCTTATCAGCGCTTAGTAGGGGGTGCCGTGCTCTAATTTGTCTTTAATAGAGGAGACTTGGATTGGACCGGAAAGGGATGTTCCTATCGTCGTAATCCCACTCCAATGGCGCAGGTGTAGCCTTGAATAGAAACGACTAGAAACGCACTAGGCAGGGATATGGATCGGTGTGCTTATTAGTAAAAAAAAATGTGATAAGAAAATAACAAGGAACAAACTTAAAAAATTTCAAGACTAGGAGGTCAAGGGAACCCCTAATGAACCTACATATGAAAACAATTTGTGACGAAAGCAACATTTTCGCTTGCTTGGCAGAAAGTTCCACTGACACACGTTATCCAAAATTTCAAGGTAGTCAATGGAATGTTCGGAATAAAAGTAAGGAAAAATATGCATCATTAATAGTGTCTTCATTGAAAGTTTCGCTATACTACTTTGTTCAAGGCCCAAGGCTAATGCACGGGAGAAAAACGCACATGGGTAAGCATTCAAATGATATTAAGGTGAGAAAACTGGTTTGTAGCGTAAATTGTGTATATATCTCTATAGAGCGACCACTTCAGCTGCCTAATGACTGAGAGACACTCGATAAAATTTCCTTTTCATCGTACAATATTTATATCTGCACCTATTTATGCTAATTTTCCGCGAAAATTTGCAAAGAATACATATTTAAAACATGAAATCGCATTGTCATGAGTTGATCATAAGGTAGTTGTTCCCCTTATTTGGATAAGAAACATCTGATTCCGATTCATTGGCAGATGGGCCTTAATTTCTCTCACATAAATGTCAAACTGTCTCAAGTGGTTTTATAGCTCTATAAGCCCATGCTGAAAGAGGAAGGATGAGCCGAAAATGTTCCCACTTCTCCTTCACGTCGTCCGACTACTAAGAAGAATGAGCTAAGGAAGAGACTTAAGGAGGAAATGTTTCTCAAAGATAGAGTAAAAAAATATATTCTTTGCCTCTTTCTCGGGCGTATAAAATCGAACGCTATCCCTGTAATCCTGTGATTAAGAATTATTAAGTTTTGAGGAAGATGAATTGAGGGACAGAGCAATCAGGCATTTGCTAATCTGGAAAACTTTTTTGAGGTTTCAGTAGATCAAAGAAATGATCCGTCAGAAAGTTGATACTAATCGCTGTAAAATACCTGATCGTAGGACTCCCATTTGTGATTAGTCAAACCTATTATCCAAAGCTTGCAGGTACTCAAGTAATACCTCGAATTTGATCTCAAAATTAAACCTGATGTATCATAAATACTGAATGGAATAAACGATGACAAGTTGTAGGTTTACTCTCTAGGAAAGACTAATAATTATTTATTTTAACATTAATTATTGTTTATGTTAATATCAATCATAATTTTGGTTTCATGTCGATCTCCAAGAAGATTATCCAAGGCGGTGATCCTGATATAGATTGAAACCCTAATCTTTTTGAGAACTGTTTGAGAATTGATACTCTTTCCTATGAATTGCAAAATTCTTGAAAGCTTCAGAAAATTCACAGTTATTTCAAAACATCGGCAGTGATCGAGGGACCAGTGAATAGTCCATATAGCCCATGTTACCTTCATGCGCCTGGAAGGATTAGTTCTTTCTTCAAACGGTTGGAAGTTAATCAACGCAATTGCGAAAAAGCAAAACTATGAATCACATATTTTCCACATCTGCATCGTTCCTCTAATGGTCATCTCGAGATATTGTGGCCAGGGGTCACTCCACACCATACTTGTCTAACATTCAAACCTACCGCTATTTTACATGCTGTAATTGTATATTGTGGAAGAATTCACGTGTAATACGGCTTAAATCTCCCATTCTACTCACGCAGAAAAAAAACACCGAAATATCAAGGGGAGCATTGATTAATTTATTGTCATGCCAACTTAAAAAACGTACCGAAATAATGAAAATTTTAGAAAGTAAAATTATTTCCATTTATTCGTTCATCTCGAATCATTACCTAGAAAATTCGTCCCGACCTAAATGGAACCACCTACTTTAATTCGGATTGCGTCTCCGCCAGACTGTCAGCCACAGCCTTGAAGTTATGCCCCGACAAGCTTTCAATTTGGCCCCGGGAAACGTCGAAGGCATGCACGTCTACCTCCGGGCGAAATCCTTCTCCAGCCCGTCTTCTTTTACACTCACCATGGAGCTCCACCCACCCACTTTAAGGGTCCAACCTCTTCCCCCTCTCGCACACGCCCCTCTGCTCGATGACGCCACCCGCATGCCAATTCCTATAGGGGTCCACCCCCCCCCCCTTCAAACCCTCCCTCCACCACTCCCCCCCCCCCTATCCCATCCGATCCTTCGCATCCCTATTGCGTCGTAAACTTCCGCCTCGAATTTCTCCTCCCCCCCTTCCCCTCGCTTGCTCGTGTCGCCGTCCGTCCCATCGTGGCACTCTCGACCCATGAGTGAGGACCTCCCAACCTCCCTTCCCCACTCACAAGCCCTCAAAAAAATCCGACGCCACTTTCGTCGTCACTGTGCCTATCCAACTTCGAGAACGATTCCCTCGGAGCAGGTACCCGTGGGAATTTTGGTGTGATCTAGGCTCCATTCATAGAGACGGGAAAATCATATGAATTCCCCCCAAAATAGAAATTGTCGAGATTTTGGTCCAAAAGCCTAACTCATTACTAAGTTGTCAGGATTTCGACCAGATCTTTGGCCACCTAAATAATAATTATGTATTTTTGGACCAAATCGTAGATAAATTAATATAATGGGTCTTAAGGGCGCTGTAAACGACAGGAGTAAATCTAAAAGAGGCTTATCAGAGTTTTTAAATTCGTGACCAGTATCTGCGATGAAAAAATAAGCACAATATACTGGCTACATGGATACTTTTATCTAGCATTTTTCACCATTTAGCTCTGATATGTGAACAGCAATATCATTAAATATAATAATGAGAATATTGAAAACGGTTTAGGCGAAAAAAATCAGCGAGCTACGCTTTGCTTACGTCATAGCAATTTGGCAGAGAAGAAAGATCTTACCAGAATGCTGAACGCTCTGGATAAAACTACAATGAATAAAAAATTGAAGATTTATGCAAATGAAACGTAAATCGTGGTGTGTGTAAGAATATTAGAAATGGTCTCTGCTAAACTCAGACAGCATAATTTTTGTAAATGCAAAACTTATTTGAATACATTGTTCCCAGCAATGAAAGAAGCAAGAATGACATTGTAAGCAGAGTAACCCAATAAATAAAGAAGTACCATCATAAGACGTTTCCGCTTAGGATTCATCAGCAAAAGCTCAAAAATATGAAAAGAATTCGTAAAATATATCAATGGATCAGTTTTATACATGAAAGGGAAATTTGAGACAACAACTGCTCCAAAGGATAGAAGTTTGGAGCGAGTTATCACTAAGAAGATGAAATGGTGAAGGGAGAAATACCAACGAATCATTTATACGAAGGATTAGAGAGAAAATACGTTTAATAAAGATCTTTCAGACTGAGAGACTAAGTCACTGGACATGTTGCAAAACATCTGCCTTCAAGGGAAACTCCTTGACTTTTATCACCCGATGGCTAACGCCAATTGTGTCACATGGGGCCTAAAGTTGCCGACTCCATGTACCTCATCATTCTCGACGACCGACATCTAAGCTCCTGGTCTAAGTGATCAATTGATTTTAAAATAAGCGAACAAAATCGCTACTTTAATTATTGAAATTGCTAAAACTTTCAACTGTCGAGAAAAATGAAGCATATAGATTCTGTTGAAGTCATCTACTGGTAAAACAAGCAATAGACTCGCCCCGCTAGAAAATATTAACGAAACGAGAAAAAATTTGAAAGAACTACCGAGGAGGATGCTAAAGGATGGATTAGATGGAGGACGTAAAATAGAAACCTTTTGCTTGATAGAGGAAGTGGTTGGCTGATTGAAAAATGGAGTGGAGAGAATCAGAAAATCCATCTTCGGATTGACTGCTGATGGTGATTTTATATTGCCATACATTGTACCTACAACGGAAAATTAAATTCACAGGCCTGTCAGGTCAGTGCCTGTCCTGTAACCCAAGGCAGACAAATTCTCAAATGTCACTCACGCCGTTCATCTCATCCTTCACTTCCATCTACTTTCCTTTTCATTTGACACTAGGTATTTCTAAAATTTGGTTCACCGACGTCACAATAGTAAAATGAAGCTGCAGTTAAAAGCAAAGCAAGTATGACAGTTTAGTGAGAAGGCATGTGTAATAGAAGTCGTGATTCCGCTGTAAAATTAATTGAATGTCTCTAACCAAACAGTGTTAAATGCAAAAATAGTTAAAAACGGTAGAAAAAAGCATTTTCAATCTAATATAAAAGTCGTTCTCGCAAAAAACTGTCAATGAGACGCAAATTCACCTAGTGAATTTAACGGTAAAAAATTTAGGCAACTACACACAATCGTACATAAGGGAGAGTATTGGCACAAACTTTGTGAAACCTATAGATTTCCATTAGTTCTACACCCTGATGATGGCATAATGTACTGAAACCATGGTGTGTGACGAAACAAAAGTGTGGATGTTAATTTGAAAGTATGGACACACGTAATCATTTCAAAATCCACGTTAAATTACTACCAAAATTGAAGTAATCGACAGAAATTCGGCTAATTTCACTGGAAAAAGTGTCGATTAAAAATACATTCGTTAAATAATCTACAAAATTTAAAACTCAGTTATTATATAAGCCGTATGAGCAGCGTTAATGGTTTTCAGGAATTAAAGCATTTCAAGCAAACAGCCGAAAGTCAAAGTCATTTCAAGCGAACAGCCTTGCTTTGACTCAGTCACAGCAGAAACTCCTAAGGGCCTACATCCGTCCCGTATGTGCAATCATGACAGACTTGATCAAGGCAAGAAAAAGTCTGCAAAATGTTTCCATTTTCACAAAAAATACACTTATTATTCCTTGGAAATAAATTATGCCCCCGGAATCTTACGATTTCAGGTACAATTGATGAAGTTCGCTTCTCAAGCTATGAAGCCCAAGCATCAAAGTATACGGCGGCTGAAAGTGAATAATAATTTTACCAAGAGTTAAGCAATTCTCGCAGGGGGTTTATTGCTCACCTCGTGTGCCCTTCCTCGGATACGAGCATTCCGCGTTGTATACCTCCGTCTCCCGACCCATTCCAGCCCTTCCCGGCGGACGCAGCGACATAAAACTTCCTCTCGCCACTCACGTCACCCATCTCATCCCTCATCTCCTCTTTCTTCCCCTCTTCACGGACCTCCTTCTTCCGCCCTGTATTTAAAAGGACAGGGAAAAAGAGAGAGGGAAAAAATAACAGATGAAAGGAGGCTTTATTTATTGAAATTTGCTTTGAATGAAAGTGACAAAAGTAGCGATATCTCAATGACAACGAGTAGATTATTGTCCTGCTTACACTTTCATTCCAGTTTCACCCTCGCTCCAAAAAATAAAGGACAGAGGAAAAAATGTATATTATACCTTTTAAAAATCGCCTAATTTTGGCAATGAATGCATTTGTATTTGGTTTTCTTTGAGATATTTAGTCAAGATCGCGAATATAAGTATGTATAACAATATCTATACACCTTCAAAGCATACCAAGCACTGACTTTACTCGTTATATTTTTCACGACAAGTGCAATCACATGTGATAATTCAAGTCTTTGAGGTTATTGGTGACAAAACATAATGTAATGAAGGAAGAAATTGAAGCTAAGGTTACAGCAAGCAATAGGGCTCATTGAGCTTTCTTGAAGGTTCTCAAGTCTCATCATCAGAGTTGGTGCTTAAAGACAAAGACTTGAATAAGATCTGCGGTTATGAATGGTTCAGAAACATTGATCACATCCACTGCAGCAGAAGAGTTTCTTTAAATATGGGATAGGAAAAAAATGGGAAGGAAACGACGGTGGGTAGAGTGAAATTTAGAGTAGCAGAGAACTGGAGGTACTCGACGATAATCCTTATATAGACTCAGAAATGAAAAACAATTGATAGAGTTGGTCAGGGCGTGTTAAGGGAATGTCTAAAGGTGGAGTTATAAAAAAGATATACCTTCGTCATCCAGTTCCTAGAAGATTTAGAGGAAGACCACGTAGCAGATGGTTGAATGATGTAGAGGACGATCTGAGAAAGTGAGAATAATAAGAAGATAAAGTACATGTGCAGAAATGTTGTAATGACTGGGTCTTGTAGTTGATGCCAAGTTCCTACAAAAGCTGTAGAACTAAGGAGTAAATAAGCAATCACAAGTAACTAATTTACTCTATTTATAGCGAGAGTAGCTATTTAAATATAAAATTCTTGCATCTATTTTTTCTGAAATTAAATTTTCTATTAAGATTTAAATACACCTCCGGTAGCCATATAACCCGGTAGAATAAAATAAAAAAATGCGCACATTTTTCTTGAGATTTGAAAAGAACTTGGAGCGGCTCAAGTTGGCATTTTTTTTCCTTGAGGAACCGTGGAAAAAACTGCCATCTAGACCATCCTAGCTTAGGTCACATGGAAATATGTGCAGTGATGGCGGGTATCGTGAGCTTTCGAAGACGCATTTCGATGGAGTATCGAGCGAGTTTCTTCCTACGCGACATTCTTGGCCGTACTCTCCATCATCACTTCAATCATGGCCTCTCACCATCCTTCCTCCACGCAAGAGACAAACGCTTTTGGCTATTTTATTTTACTTTCGCCAGCACCACCAACCACCCCCTCCATCACAAGTGACCCTCATCCCTTGCCTTCAACCGCCCCCCCCACCTCTTCTCTTTCTTTCTTGCTTACGCCTCAAACTCACCCACCCCTCACCGTTCCTACAGCTTCACGACGCCCCCTCGACGCCATGATGGAAAAAACGCTCCCGTCGGAAAATCCACCCTTCAGAGAGGCTCCAATCAATCACCATAGCGCCCCTTGACTCCACCTCACGCTGGACCCTTCCTTCAACCCTTCCTTCAACCACCCCAGGCCGACTCCTTCCACGACACACTCTCACTGACTCCCGCCCGCCTCCCCTCATTCCATAGCGCTCCTCTCGCGTTCCTTTTCACAAAAATTTACTTTCTTCCCACTCACTAACCTGTTCCCCACAATTTTCACCGATCTCCCACCCCTCTATCTTTAGGCGTGAGAGAAACTTGAATATCAGGTGGTAAATGTGGTATTGCCAGAGCGGAAATGGCGATGTCACATTTACAGAGTCCTCCATTCCACCTCTATAAGGTCACGGTCAAATATTGCGATATTTACCTCTCGCAAAAGTTTCTTGTGGAGACCTTCGCGGGGAGGAGGGGAAGGTAGGAGTGGACGGGGTGAAGTGGGAGGACGGAGGAGTACAGAGGGAGGCAACGGGAAGAGAAACCCAATTACTCCGTGAAAAGTGCAAGAACCCCATACACACAAGGTTTATAGAAGTTTCAATCAGATATTTGTATGCTTTTGCCAAGGTCTTGAGGTCTCATTGTAGAACGAATTGGAGTTGGACGGCAGCCAGTGGTGAGTCATCCCAAAGAGCTGGCTTTAACAGCAATTAGAAAGGTTTTCTAACACTTCACACGGATGAACCTTCCTTTCACATTTTGCAGCGTTCTGAAGGTTCCGTAGCCCATGTCCCATAACTATCTATTTAAAGCGCCAGGAACCGTAATATACCTACCTATATATATAGTCGCGTTTAACCGGGCACACGACAACAATTCAAGCACGACTATCAGTTGGCGCTACGCAAACACGAGGTGCGGTTGGAACACCCGTGGCGTATGGACACCATTATACGTTTTCTAGGAGTGAAGGAATGCTAATGATAGAGTGCAAGTCATTTACGGGAAAGAGAAAAGATATCCAGAAATGAGAAGGCTAGGATAATGACCTGCTGGTATTACACGCCTTTCTCTAATGGGTGTATTCCTGCAATGGGGTTTTCCGTATTCTGAATTATCTACGAGTACCTACTGAAATCTTACATAAATTATATTTCCATTTCTTACTTTAATATAATTATGTCCATTACCAATCACTTGGTTAGAGGGTATAATCATCATAATGGCAGATTATATTCACTTGATACAGCCAGAGGACTTCTGACTCGAGAAAAATCTGCCGTGTCACTTGGCCCTGTCCAAAAAACTCGCACCGCCTGCATATGTTGCTGCGATCCAGAGAGTTTACCAAATATAAGCAGACCATTTCCTGTTAATTATACTCGGGTTTTAGCTTATAGACCACAGAAAACGAGCATCACATCTTTGCTGTTCACATGCAAACGACTGTAACAAACATGACTTCCTCGTTCCGTAGCTCAACTACAGCGCGAACTTCAAAGTATATACTGTGAATGTATCACGATATATGTGCCTGAAGACCACTTACGCGGGCAAAAGTTGTTCGATGATTTTTGATCCACCCTCGCTTAGTAATGGCCAGTGGTTAGGAGGAATTGACAAATCTCAATATCGCCTCAAAAAGAAAGAAATTTATCAATCTGCCATACATTTGCGGTACGGCTCAGTAAGCACTACTATCGACCATCGAACCTAACCACTCGCTTCGCAGCCGAACTGGCAGAACCTCGTAAACGACTCCGCGCATCCTGTTGCTTTGTGGGCGGAAGGCGGGTCTTAATTCCATTTCTCTCTACTCCACTCCTTCCCACCCAAATATCCTCACAATCCCTCCACAGGCCGAGCCTAGCTCCCATTCTACCGGTGAAATAATTAAAAGGAACATGACAAATAATTCCCCTCATTTCGATGTTTTTGAAACTTCTTTACCGATTCCGGGAGCGGATGGGGAAAGTTCCTAGTCTGCGAATCCAAAGATTCGGTGATAATTTTCCTAGGGACAGAATCTTCAAGGAATATGAGTATTTCTGATCAACAAAAATATAATGTTGAGCTAATTTTTACATAGAGGTGACGATTTGACCAAAAATTGCCATTTTAAAAACCGACCATTCATACTTACGTATCCTATTTTTTTGCTTCATGCAAATTATTGTTTACGCTCTAGTAAACTATTTTAAAAAATTCTCACGTCATCGGCCGGTGATCGAAGCCTTGTTTCCCCGCACAGTCAACATTCTCCATCCCGCTGGGAGTGGCCCCGTGACAATAAATAAATCAAACTTTCCCACTTTCACTGTTTCTCTCTCAAATTTGCCCTTTCATTCCGTTCTACCCTCTATTTTATTCACCCTTCCTCCCTATTATCTTCCACACTATCTCCTCCTCCTCCTCTTCCACTCTCACTATTTCGATCGAGGGTGTGTGAACTAGCAATTTTTTTTCCAAAGGCTCGCGAAAAATCCTCCCAATGAAAAACAATTCCTTTTGTGTTCCAGCTACTGAGTGGATTTATTTTTTTCGCTTCTCCTTTGCGTTTTTATTCCCTTTCCATTTCAAAGATGGCGCCTTCACACGCAATATGCGGTCCTCGAAAGGGTGAAAGAACGGAGCGGAACTAGGTTGTTTCAATGTCTCCTTCCACCCCCATGAAAAAAATGGCGTTCATCGACCCAAAGAGATAAAAATTTTCCTTTCATTTTTTATCACTGCTAACTCACCTGCTCTTTAATTGTTGAAAATAAAAAGAAATAAAAAAATCAAACAAAAGGAAGACATTTCGTAGGAATCGGATTTTAAGCATTTGAGTTTATACTATTTATCCTTTTGTCCGTCTGGATTTTTAGCGCTATCCGATATATTTTAATATAATTCTCTGATGACCTCTATAACATTACCTTTTTAAATGGGATATAATAGGATCTAAATGGGATCTGGGAGTTTACTAGAGGTGATATTCATCTTTAAGATCCTGCTACTACTTTAAAGTCGTATGCACTGTTGATAAAGAATTCAAATGAGATATGGTACTTTTTTCACAGTTTTTCATTTATTTCAGGTCGACCGGTTTCATCACATAGGCGACATTATCAGATGCCTGATGATTTCGCCTATGTAATGAAACCGATCGACCTGAAATAAATAAAAAACCGTGAAAAAAGTATGGATTTTCACAAAGTAAAGCTTGAATTAATCGAGTTTATGCACTGTTGATGGCTATATTTTTCTCAACCTATATCGGAATCAACAGGAAAATCAATATTCTCTCTCGTTTTCTAAGCTCACCTTGAGGAGCTAATGGGAATTATAATGTATAATCCTGAGTAGGAAAATACATGTTTTTAATAGAGCATTAACTTCAATTACTTTTTTCCTTTTAGGTGTGAATATTATTTCCTTATAGAAAATGATCTACATTTTGGAGCGACATTAATTCATGATAAGTTGAATTTATTCCCTCATTGTTCATTTAATTAAATGGGAGATTTCAGCTTTTCTCTGGTGTATTTTCTACAGTTTCCTCATATAAATTCCACTCTAGCATTTAGCTTTAACCATCACCGGGACCGGGTTTGAATGGTGGCTATAGTAGTGGTTTCCTATCCCCAGGGCTCGGTTTGGGGTCCGACTTTTGTTGAGAGTATGCTAATGCCGACGTTCGGGTTTCTCTCAACCCTTATTCCTTTCCACAGATGATCTTCAATTTGCTAACTTTCTCTTTTACCCATAATGGCTTTAACTGTTGGTTAACTGGCCCAATTAACCCATCAACGAGGTAAGTTTTCTCTGAACATGTACGATTAATTTACATTACATCGGGATAACAGGGTCGCTGCGTTCCACTCCGCTTAGCCTCCGTTCTCCGAAGCAATCCTTCTCTCGCATTCCTACTCAAAAACCCTACATGACATTTTATGACTACGACTGTGGTTCCCAGTGCAAAAGCAACCAACTATTACTACCTCATCACCCCATATTATTCGCCATTGGTGTCGCTGCCTTCTCTTTTCATCCCTCAGAATTGCTCCCATACACTTTCCGTACCATGAAAGGTGTTCAAATCACGTACTTCGGGGAGGAGGATACGAATCACCCATAGGGGCGTACACGATCCTATAGAGAAAACTTCCCGAGCTCGGATCGCATGGTCTATCCTTCAACCTGGGTTCCTCTCCCTCCGCTCACGTCCACCGGAGTCCCTCCCTCATTGTTGACCAGAAAATGACCATCTCCTTCTTCGCTCTGCTGCGATACGCCTTCAATTTTCAGGGACGCGCGATATGAATTATTAATGTGTTAGCACAATGTTACATGAAAGAGGTAGTCACGTTGAAACATACTTTTGTGATGAGACGACACTTTATCAATACTCGATATTATAGCATATTTCACAATGTCTGTTCGAGAGGTATAAGGGTAGTGATGTGAATGACAAACACCCAAGTTTTTAGCCCTAGCAACGGCTGACATGAAATAGGGCTTGTGTAGTTTAGTATATGCATACTAAGCAACTATGTGCCATATACACATATTAGGACGACTAGAATGAATAATGGCATAGGCACTGGAGAATTACGAGAGTGAATGGTATGTTAGCGTAGTACCTGTTTTTTTAGTTACTTATAGTGCGTTGGAAGAAGGAATTATTGTATTAACCAGTTTGGCAGTGCATCCCTCTCAACCTGTCGTTCCCATCAACTCTATAGAGAGTGTTTGATGTAAATACTGTTATACATATCACCCCAAAAGTCGAAAAATATGAATTTATTACGTTCATACGATACCTTAGCTCAGTGATTAGCCTCCAAGTCTCTGAAGGCTATCAGCCAGCGTAATGCCGTATTCATTTTCATCATAAAATACCTGAAATATGACATCGTTCGATAACTGCAATATGAGCCCATCATGCAGTATCATTGGTCGATGCCAACTGACGATTTTTTCATTCCATAAAACCTCATTCATACGCGTAAATCTCAGAGAACTGACTTTATTCTCCTCTTCCCAACGAATCGTTCTAATCCCTATTAATCCCTCAAAATTTGATTCCTAGGGGTGCAATGTTGCCGTAAATACACCAAGCAGTCGATGGGTCGAATGATGCTGTAAAACTTTACCAAATTCATTTTCCATTGAGAAGAAAAACGCATATGGTATTTTCATTGCCAGACCATCACTGGATTTAAAAAGACGCCTTTTTCTACATTTTTCTAAAATTACCTTTAGTAAAATATAGAAGACAAATCCAACTTGATTTTGTAAATAATTGTAGTCTAGAGAGGCATGGGCAATTTACTGGAAGCTCTTAGATATTTGGTTGTGAAAACAAATACCGTGGCATCTAATAAATATTAACCACAGAAACACAGGTTTCCATTCATAGATAAGCCCACAGATATTGTGGAAAAACATGAAAATCGAAGTATAAAATTCCTTTCCAGGTCCATAATGAGGTCATGATTTCAAACATACCAATATGTTCACTTGTAAATAATCTCATGGATGAGAGACCAGAGTGCCATTATTCCATCATGAATATGGACGCAATCAAGCCTGATTGGAGAAATAATTTTTGAGCCCTCGGGGCACCGGAAATAGGTCAAAACAACGAGATGTATCGACTTCAATGTATTCCTACACCCTTATTTTTAATCACATTTTCAACGTAACTATTTTATTACAGAGATATGGGAAACATTCCTCGCCATCCCCTCCCAAAAGCCACGCCTTTAGCTTTCTATATCCAGCCTAAAACATGCCAATTTCTGTTCCTGAAAGCAGAAGGACGTTGAGGCGGATCCGCCCCTCTTGGTGGAGGAAGGAACCGTATAATTCCCATTCCTCCTGGGCCCTCTTAGCTGGAAGGTGACAACCGACTCAGGGTGAGGTGGTGAGAGAGAGGGATTGATTATTTCCTGTGTGGCCTGACTTCCTGAAACCAGAACGCGCCATAAAACCCGGAGGGACGCGTTGCTATGCGCTATAGCCGACGCTGCGCAATGTATTTATGTGTCCCTAAGTGGTTCTGGACTAAATATTTAGTTCATTGATGTGAAAAGTCTTATAATTTGGTACGGATAGGTTCACATTTTGGAGGGCGGGATTGCTGCGAAATAATTTTCACCAAACATAACTTTATCACTCGGAAAGTTTAAGAGGTATTCGAACAAGTCACAAACCAATTGGACGAGAATGGCGAAAGAAATAATGACTGGCATATTCGGTACTGACGAAGTCATAATTTATAATTATATGTCCGCCAAATATGGTTATATAGATACGTGTCGTTGTCAGTGTAATTGTAGCGCAGCTCGAAGAATGATCGTGCGAGGAGTGTACGTGCTGGCCATTAGAGTTTAGATTTTCATTAGATATAAAATCAGAAAATGAGCTGAATTTAAAGAGTTTAAATTCCGGTAGAAGATCAATATTATAATACAGGATATATTCTTATTATGTTTATCAGTTCATTTTACTTAGTATACTTTTATATTATATTAGACCTATCCTATTTCATTTAAAAAATCGGGATTACATTACAAATTGAAACTAGTATGCTTAGAGATGCATCAGTTTTAAAGAAACAAGATAAAAATATTCTATAGATTTCATTCTTAGTTTATGCTAGATCCTACGTGAAATATCAATTGCAATATAACTAATAGTTTTAATCCTTCAAAAAATAATTCATCGCATCGGGTAAAAAGCCTTTAAAAGCTAAAAATGTATTCATTTATTGAAGCGATATAAGGAGGTGTTCCACGAGCTTTGATGAAGCAATTAGAGGTAATATTTAATCCAATTAAAAATTTAAGAATTCAGGTTAAATCCCAAAAAATGACAGTAAATAATATTTTTATAAATAAAATTAAGTGATAAAAATCGTAAATTTTTTAAAGCTGGGAAATCTTGGGAAAATGTCTAAAAATCTTGAATACAATAAAGTGGAGACCTGCAGAATAAGGTAAAAGAATGAAAGAATGAAGATACATTCATAGCTTGAGGAAGCTATGACTATCACCTACAAAACGTTTTAGAAAATTTAGATAGCCGAATGTTCACCAGAACGCAAGTATGCAAGCAGTGGAAACTGAAGGCAATAGTTGAACCTTCATTTCATCATTTTACTCATGCTCCAAATCCCCAATGTGACAAGACGACTTGTCACGGCATAAACACCCACAGTGGTGTCTTAAATTGATCCAGCTTTTCCGTTCGGCGTCAGCAATTTTCCAGCCATAACACCACCGTTGTTTATTGCTAAATTTGTGTCCTCTCTCTATCCTCTTCTTTCTCATTGGATTTGTAACTAACGATTGAACATAAACAGGGTGTTTCGAAAAAAATATCATCATAATCTCAGTGAAAGCAAACATGGCTACCATTGAGTTTGAAACAAAATTAAGGGCATTCAAATTTTAAGGAATCCATTAAATTTTATGATATTCACAAACATTCAAGTTTGAAATATGATTCTTCCGCGAATTAATTCTCTATTTTCGCTCAACTTTAGAGTGGGGGCTTTTATGAGACACCCCATATACCTACGCACGGAAAAAATATTTATAACGCTGGAGGAGGAGGATCGACAGAAGGGAGACGTGCTAAGGGGATGTTTTTGGGCGCGTGGTGAAGGTGAGTTGGGTGAAGAGGGGGTGTAACTAGGAGATGGAGGAGATAATGGAGGTGGGTGGTACGAGTGGGTTGACTCCACCGATTTTTTTTCTAGAAAGGAAAAACGGGGCAGTGGAAAGGCTGTTAAATCAAGGATAGTGAGGGGGGAGGGTGGTTGCGGGCAGTGGTAGCTAAGCCAATCAATTAACTTCGCTCCCTCGAAAACGCACTTTAGTTGTTACGGGAGAGAGAGGGAGAGGGAAGGCGAGTGAGAGCGGGACTAGTTGGGCCTACGGACGGGTCGAGACTTAATCGAGGAACGATTAAAGAAGAACAGATGAGAATGCAGATATGTGAAATATGTGAACTGGAATTTTGTTATATTTTGGTTCAAAATATCCAGAAATCAACAAAATTATCCAAGACAGAAACCCAATGGCTAAATTATAGGTTGTTAATAAGTCACGAGAAAGGTATTACTTTAGCTAGAAAGGAATTTTTAACACGTTTTTATTAACTCGCTTTGGCGGGTTCACAAATTATAGGATCGATTTTGAATTATCCTATTGATGGTCTAGAGACTTGAAATTAACGATAGCAATAGATAATTAACGTATAAATACCAGTAATTATACTGCATTGCAATTGATTTGAACTATCATTTAAGTTACCGCTACTATGGTTACTACCTATAATCCTTACTGTTGCATCCATGCAGAAATTGCCAATACATAGTGCATGCGCCCCACGTTTTTTGTTTTGAATTTATAAGCATTTTGATTTCTTTTTAAATTAATCAACACCAAATTTCAGGACAATTAGTACATGAGATCCTGAATATAAATTTTTTAAGGAGAAATTATTTTATCCTTTTAGTTCCTTTTAAAGACGTGTTTAAAAATTATTTAAATATTTATTAAGAATTAGAAAACTTAAGATCGTTCAACACAAGTAATATGGCTTGATTTAGAAGATAAACAATGCAGCAATCGACGTTTTATGCTCAAAGATTTCTTGAAATGAGGATAAGCGAGGGCAATGTCACTGTCAGAGCTACTAGCTTCTCGAATTTCACATAAAATATAGTAAAAAGTAGAATGATTAGTTCAACCAGGTTAACAAAATGCACTCTGGAAGTTAAATTACCAAGTTTAGCACAGAGTTTACCGGGTTTAAGCGAGCCTTAAGTTAGGTTCAATGTGATATTTTGAGCGCTAATAGAATTCAACGTGGGGATCGGGTTGGTGTGGTGGCTAGAGTACTTGCCTACCACACGGGCGGCCAGGGTTCAAATCCCTGCAGAGGAGGATGTTTTTCAGAGGAAACTCGATCCCTACTTGAGTGTCTCGTGGAGGGCACTTCAAGTGGAGTATTCCGTCTGTCGAATGAGATGTTAAACCGTGGTCCCCTTGGCACCTTTCGTTAAGAGCAGGCTAATGCCGACGCCGGGTTTCCATCCACCCTTCCTCCATTACCTATCCCCTATGGCGCAAATGACCTTAGCCGTCGGTCGCCTCCCCAAAATCCAACCCAATGGTACAAAATCTATTTTCCTGCTGTTATTCGCAACATTGCACATCCAGTGTAACGGGGGTTCACACAGGAAACGATTATCCATAGTGCCAATAAAATAATAGCAAGATCTTCGACGGGCGTTCAGTTGGAGCATTGAGACTGGGAGTTCCAGATACCAGAGGTTGAAACTTTTGAGTCAGATGAATAGGGATCTCCACATGTTATGATTAATGAACGATGCCATAATATAAACCTGGCTACTTTGCATCCTTGTCACAGGCAGCACGTAGTGAGACCGTAGCTCGTTACCTTCCCGCTTGACTGTTTATATTTTTATGCATACGTATATATAGAAGTTTAAATATTTGGGCTCAAAATAGCATAGCTGCAGTTCGGTTAACGTTAAATGTATGAGAATAAAACACGAGATAGGCGGATTTTTTTCTGATATCCACGTATTCTAAAGCTGCAGTGAGTAGCTACAAGTTGCCATCATAGAGTGACAAACATTATATTTAAGTATATAAACATACTACATAGGTAAGAAAATGAAGGCATAAAAATAAAAAAAACAGTATAAAACCAGTACCACCTTCTAGCCGAGGTGGCTGAAACAAGACGAGAGACAGGAATACATATAGGAAAGGAGAATTTAGCAGTAATATACAATCAAATATCCTCAAATATCCAATGGAAATCAAAGTCTCTGATAGTAAAATTTTGGCTTCAACCAATTTTTGGAATCAAGACCACATTCGTGCCATAGAATGTAACATCTTTCCTCGGAGGAATGTATCCGAAAATTAATTCTGCCGACTCTCTATTTATAATAAAATGGATGTTGATTCAAAAGTTGAAGTTTTAACGTTTTTCATAAGTTGTCGAGGAGGAAAATGAGAGTAGGATATTTCATTTTTGAAACTCAACGTCGAGAGATTGGCAGGAGGAGCTGTCAATGCATGCATAAAAATACTACCGTACAAGCCACTGCTAGAGATTTGCAACGAGGAGTGTTAAGACATCATCCATGGAAAAGGATAGAAAGAGGGGAAGATGTTGGGAGAGATTGTGGAAATATGACTTCACTAAGTTGAAGTTCGACGAGTCTCTCTCTGTGTGTTATGGCCATCAAGGGTGCGTATGACGGAGATCACTTGCGAATCTTCTTCTTCTTTAACTAAAGCTCCGCCTTGTTGCTGCAACAAAATGGTCCTCTTCTCCGTTAATCTCTTAAACTGCCGATAATTTTCCGTCCCCATGAGATCTTGTGCCCTGTTCAGGTACTGTAACCTTGGTCTTCCTCTACCTTTCTTCCCGAGCACCTCCCCCTCCATCACATTGGCAAAAGATCTATTGTCTCAGGAAATATCCCAAAAATTTTATATTTCTTTTTTCCATGGTGTTGAGTAGGGTTCTATTTCCATTTATTTCCATTAAAAACGTTTCTTTACTTTTATTTACCGTCCAGCTTTGCAAACATTTTCCGAGTTTCGATATTCATATGATTATCTGTCAGAAGGCTTGCCAATCAGCGGGTGTTTAATGCAACTTTCGTGATGATCGTGTATATGCTAAAAATCGAAACTCTACACTGTCGAACAGACAATCTGAACCGTGTCTGTAACTTTCTTAACAGTTATTCTACACTATTTTCAAATAAATTTTCCATATCCTATGCGTAAGCCACCGAGTCGGTTTTCTAATTCTGGATCTAAAATTTACGAGTTTAACCCACTTCCCCTCCCAGTTTCTGACAGCGTAAGTCTTTCATGTTGCCACCTCTGTCAGTTCCAGATATGTAGTCATGGCGAGAGGGACAAGAGAGGCGCTGGAATCGTGTGTCACAATCGAATGAATAAGTCCAAAGGGACCGAATTGAAGGGTGGAGGTGAGGGGGGGGAGGGACTCTTTTTTTTTCCATCCCTCCTCCCTCCACCCCTCCCCCAGCCCCGTTCACACGACCAAACACTGCCCCTTTTATGCTCATTCACACCCACCTTTGTTACTCCACCCTACGGCCATTCCCTCTCTCTCTCGCTCGCAGCTGCTTGATAAATTGTTTTGCGATATCTTCGCACCGCCCCGTGTCTGTCTGTGTGGGTGTGCAGGGCTCACTTGCTGCCGTCGGCGGCGGAAGAGGAGGCGAGGCTCGGCCGATCACACGGATCGATCGGCGGAGAGGGCGAGAGGCGAGGAGACAGGGGCGATATATTGTTGGGGGGGGGGGGGGTGAGGGGAGGATGGAGGGGTTGCGGGGGTGGGAGGAAGAGAGCCGTTGGAAGGGGGATATTGGACAGCGGGCGGGGACACAACGAGGCGTGCCTAAGCAGCGGTTGTTGCATCCTCCGGCCTTTTGGCCATTTCGACGTATTTGACCGTGTATATATGAGCACTCTCGCCTCTCTCTCAGTCTCGCAGAGACTTTAGGGGTCGATCTATTGTCCAATGTCAACGCAAAATGCCCAGGTACCCGAGTTTAATGAGTCGTATCTCTCCAATGAATTGATTGCAAATGAATAAGTTAGCGAATTCATTACTTTCAACAAAACAACTTTAAAACATTTACACTTTATCCATATGACACCTAGGTTGCCATAAGGAATACCTGTGCTGAGGCAACCCTCAGCAAAAACATAAACATAGCAAACATATAACATGATAAGGTACATAATACTTTACATAATCATCTGATACATCATAAAAAAGTCATAGAATCAATAATACAGTAATGATAGTGCTATAAGCTTTTCAAATAACCTGAGAATGAAGGAAAATTTGTACTTAGGTTCCACCATTGGTGAATAATAGTTTTAAATGTTAGTTCAATATCATTTTTGGAGCCTCGACTGAGAAAAAATCATAGCTTTGGCAGAGAAACATATGGTATCCCCTCTTTGAGCACTTACAAATTGGCATAGGTATGACATTTTAATCTACGCTCTACCATAGTAAAGAATAGCTTTCACTAATAGTTCAGCATTATTATTAGCACTTTAATTGTAAATGGGACAAATTTTGGCTTCAGATATACTGTAGCACCACTGTGATTTTATCTATGCAACTAACTTCAGCTGATGATGAGAGAAACAACTACATAAAACCTTATTATGATAATTTATCATGAATGTCACCACTCTGTTATGTTTTGTAATGAAAAATCATAAGTTAATCATATTTTGTTGATATACTCCGATCAAGGAGAAAAGGACATGTACCATATCTCTCGATCAACTTTGCAGTAATATAGTAAAAAATATATACCTTTTCTTCAATTTACCTTCGAATGATCGTAAAATTTGGTAATTAAGACAGCTGACCAGTCAAGTCACAAATGTCAATATTTAGGAAAATCGAAAACTGCTGTAATTGTTGCCTAAATGCATTTTTAGATTAGTTGATCTGCTGGTAACTTAGTTTATACTAGGGGGGTGAAGTTTTTTTTATTTGACATGCTAACCAGTACTGAGAGCACAGCTCGTATAATTGTTTAACTTTCGAAATTCAAACCATTTATGTGCATAATTGCACGTAGGAGCGCTCGTAGTTTTTTTGCAAGGTTGTTGCAAGCAGGGAAAGCATAGTTAGGTTATAAACGCTTCATTGGTCAGACAGCCTTAAGATGACTGGAATGGTTCTGTACTCATACATTTTTTACATTAAGTATCATAATAATGATGGTGGGAAGTGCACTCAGGGGATGTGGGCGAAACCCACAAATGTTGATCAAAAAATGATATGTTGATAAAAAAATCACCAGTTAGATTTAAATCTTAACGTTTCGGAGATTTCTGGGGTTGGATGTACTAGGGTTGGTGATGGGCGCACGGGTACTTGCGTTCCAAACTGATAATGCAAATTCAAATCCCGAAAATTCCTGGTCTAGAACGTTTTGTTCAATCATAATCTTCAAATATTCCAAAAAGTCACTCAAAAACTGGAACAGAGTTGAGGAAAGATTCCCCTGATTGTATCGAATGCAATTCGTTAGGTACTAGCGTTGAACTCAGATTCAAGGCCATATTTAGGTGTGTCATGTCTAAACTACTCACATTTGGCTTTTTCCCTTTAACTGATAAACAGGTACTCGGCAGTTATATAATGTGCTCGATGTTAATTTATTCCCTCGATGGAAAGCTCTTTACATTTTCATTTTTGGGGTCCTCGGAGCCATTTGATCATTCAAAAAAATTATAAATAAATGCAAACAAGTGGCATGTGGATTAAGGATGACATACGTTGTGTGGATTAGTCGCGTATTAATTCATTCACATGCATTCAATTTTTTCCCTGAATTTCAAATCTTTCCCAGAACATCATAATGTTCCGTTATCTTCGCTAGCACTTAAAATATGTGATTCGTTTGGACTTTACGAGTTCATTTTTTTCTGCTAATGAAGACCTAGTGGAAACTTGTTGACTCATGATACCTATGCATATGAATTGCGAAGCTTCTTTTTCATTCTGTAATTCATTCTGAGTAGGTATAACAAAATTTTGCGATGAAATAAACTTCCCCGTCATTAAGTAGGGTAGAACGAGTCACTAAGTTGAGGACATGAAGTAATTAACACAAAAAATATAATTTGTTGCCATACCATGATGGATTCCACTTAGTTTATGGAATAATAGAAAAGTGAAATGTTGTTTAAAGGCTCAATGCTTATGCTCCCGGAATAATACGGTTTCTCTCTTGAACTATTCGTTATTAGAAATCGTCCTATGAGATTCAATTTCTACCAATTTTGAGTCGTGTATGTTAGATGTAAAAAATAATGCATATTTCTTAAGCAAGAATCCTGTTAATCCATGTACTTACCAAAGAAAGCTGGTGTTTTAAAACTTAAAAAAATGTGCCTAAGCCATGTTGGTCTTAGGTAATGTACATACTATTATTTCACTGCCTGTGTATTTACGTCATAATTTACTCTTTGGAATATCTATATTTGTGTGGACAGAGAAAAGGTACATACTATTACATGTTCACAAAAGTTTAGATACTATTCGATGAGTGCAAGAAATAGGCCCTCAGTAACTCACTGTCCAGAAATGAGTTCGCATATTTTTAGGAAAAATTTCGTACCTCATAACATACTATTGTACTGGTCAACAAACACAAAATTCATTTCACTCAACTAATATATAGGAAAAATTAATGTAAGTGAACCCGAATCCTCCGTATTATAGGTAAATGAGTAAAATGTAGGATACTAATCAAGCACATAACTGGTATTAATTCTGGCGTAAACTACATTTCCAATGGTGAAGATAGGGAGGGATGATGTCGCCACCAACTGCGGCATGATTGTTATTTATCCTTGAAATTTATAAGAGAATATAGTTTTTTCAATCTTCTTTTACTGATCAATTTCATATGATAAAACTCCCTGAGGCGGAGAGAAAAAGTGTGTCATTCGGGAAAATTGAAAACATCACATATTCTGCGCTTTAAATATAAATACTTCTGGAGAGCCTGGAATGGACGAGTCGCAGAGTATACGAGTGATCAACAGTTCATCGCATTCCAAAAAGTTGTGCCTGACAAATAAAAGGTCAAGTTTACCTCCTCTTCTATATTTTAAGATAGGACATTGAGGCTAAGTCAACGCCACCTGACGCCCAAAAATCGAGCCAGTAGGCACTACAAACGTGTACAATCAATATTGAGGACGGGTAAGGCTATAACCTCTTTTTTTTCGTTCAATTCAAAAAAAAAAAATAGAATTGGAGCACTGCCACTTTAAAGCGTCAGCATCTGGCAGCCTAACCCTTGTCCTCTTTGCGCCACTTTATTTTAAAGGAGTGGAAGCGTTTCAACTGACGTTCCAGGTGTCTCAAACACGCTGAAAGTTTCCTTTTTAGCAGCACTCTGGATGGTTCGACGTTTAGACGAAAAAGTCGAAGAAGTTTCAAGGATATTTTTTTTAATTTATAGAAGTTGGGCTGCGCTGTAGACGCGAATGTAGGGCTCTTTGAACGGGACCTATTTGGCAAAAAATTTCTTTCTCCAATCACAGATAGAAAATATATGGCTAAAATAAATGGCACAACCTTAGAAGTATTTAGCGTCAGTTTAGTCAGTGGAGCTTTGATTTATCAAGGCTGGTTTACTCTAAAATCAAATTTTCAAGAATATCTTGGGTGCTACATCTACATCTACGAAATACCCTGCGAGCCACCACGAGGGTGTTTTGCAGGGGGTGAAGATCACGAAACATGCACTAATGCCATGCAAGTAGGATATTTAAAGGAGAAATGCTAGAGAACAGGATCACATGCAGCTAGATGGTTAGCATCTACATAATAAGAAAGGGATAATTGGTTGTCATTACATGCATCATGCACTACAGACTACTCTAACAATATTTCACCTATCTAACTCTTTGCTACGCTGCCTATTGTTCTCTCTTATGGTACGCGGGAAAACATGACATTTTAAATCTATCGGTACGACAATCTATCTCTCTAATCTTGTTAATCTAAGGGCAAAAGAAGGGGTAGATATGTGAAAATCTAGGACAGTTGCGTTGGAGAGATTTTCTTTCAAGTTTAGAACGTAAATAAATGGCCAAAAGTAGTCTCTTAGAGTTTTTACTTAGAAAGATCCCTGACATGGAAGCAATTGTAAACTTTTATCTACCACGATGGGTTTAAGACTTGTGTTATTAGAGACTCCAGTATCCATATGTCAACGTTTTTACAAATTTTGGTTGTAATTTGAATGCAAATAAATTAAGGATAAAATTTTTCTAATGTCCTAATTTTACCTGAAATGAAGCAGAATCAGAAGTTGTGAAGTCGAAGAGGTTTTAAACGTGCATTCTTAAATAGCAATCAGAGAAGGAAAATTTCGAGGAAACCTCAGGAAAATGTATTCATTTGAATGCAAAGTGAAAACTCGCACTCATTCATATAACCTAAATTTTAAGAAGTAATTTATTCCTCAACGTCTTATAAAAAAATCTAAAGCCCAATAATCCGATTTCTGCAGGGTAAATATCACTCCTGGGTAGAACCACGGTTTTAGGGTTACCGATTCACTCATCGAAACATGATTCATTACTTTGCGTATTCACATAAATTACATATACGTTTTCTTTGATGTTATCAAATCAATGCTTTTATCATAATTATTCGCCGTAGTTCTATCATGGGTCGTAACTGGATCATTTAATTGTCATAGTTATAGTGTATTTTTCCCTTGATTTATCTATTTGTCAGTGGATGGACCCCACGATTCACCTGTCGTTGTGACAGCAACGATTTCTTTTGTTTTGTTTTATTTGGTTTCTACCAACAGGGTCTATGTCCGACAGGGGTCGTTATCTAAAAAAAGAGCTTCCATTTCCTAAATGAAATATGTTATTTATACTCTCCGTTTGCATTCTTGCAGCACCGTTCATATTCTTTTTCAATCTACTGTTCACTCCAAGAAACTCTCCCCGCATTCATTGCTCTCCCAATTCCCTGTTCCAGGAAAACCACCCATCCCTCTCCTCGTTAATTATAAAAGAAAAAGCAAGCATTCCACTCTCCCATTCATGTGTGCATCGCCTCCGCCCTTCTACTCCCCTCGCTGCCGCCATTACAGCCTCCTTCCCCCCCCGTCAACTCCCGAACACCCCTGGTCCTCATAGAACGGTCGTCAGTTGCAAACTCAAGGCCTCCTCCATACGCACCTTATTCCTGTCAATGAATGGAAGTTTTTATTTCATATTTAATAGTGAGGGGAGAGGGTTGGGTAGAAAAAGAGAGACAGAAAAAAAGAAGAAGGAAAAAAACAATTTTCAAAAATATCCTTTTCCGGGAACTCCTCCTCCCTTTTGGATTTCAATGCCCACTCCTCTCCCTTCGTCTCTTCCATTTTTCCTCTCCGCATTTCCTCAACTCTTGCAATTCAAACACTCCTGGGGGAGAGCCCAGTCTGCAGGAAGATTTCGCGTGGAGGAGGCGGGCGGGCAGGCAGGCGGGAGACAGAGAAAGAGGAGGATGAGGAGGTCTGGGCTTTTGAGGGAGAGAGAGGGGGAGGGGGAGGAGGAAATTAAATCATTTCTCGGCGGTCCGTCTACCGGGATTCGCGGGAGTGATTCTCCGTCTCTCTCCCTCTCTCTGCCCTGTTTGTTATCAGTCTGGCTTTCGTCGAGTATTGCTACGGCAGTGGTTTGAAGAGTGGGAAGGGAGGGAAGGGGAGTCATTTGGTTCCCTAGGGGACGGAGATGGGAGATGGGGGGAGGGGATGGAGAGTGAGACCTCCGAGAAGAGACGGAGCTGGGCAAACAAAAACGCGGAAGACAAGTTTCGTCCGTGTCGCTCGCTCCCGTATCTTTTACCCTTCCCACCAGATGGAGTGAGGTCGATGCCGTAGACCTATTCGACGACGTGGTCGCCATCTCTCGTCTCCCGTGAGAAGAGTCGTCTTCGCGGACGGAGAAAAAAAAAAGAGGAACGAAAAAATTAATAATGCATAGCCTGCTTGCTCTGCTCCACTGAACTTTTTAATCTTTCATTTCACGGTCACCAAACGTTTAATTGAGTAAAGCGATCTTGTTACTTTTCAAGCGCTTGAAGGAAGTCTCTGATACTCCTAAGGGTACTGAACTATACAGAGATAACGAAGGCTCTGTTTTCTTTGAGACAAAAATTCATGCGTGGGAGGAAGACGTTTTCGCATTCCTTGCGGGTTTTTATTCATGTGATACTCCTAGAGGAACTAAGCGATATACAGACATCACGTGTAGACTATATCCTTTGCAAAAGACTAAAATTTATGGGAAGGAATGATATATCTTCGCATGCTATAATAATTTTGATTCATACAGAGTGCTGTTCGTATCAAATCCCCTCAAAACGGACATAAAATGGCAAATATTTTGTGTTGGAAGACAGGCGTTTGCTTCAATTGATGCAACTCTAGTTGAAGGATTTTATCTGATTGTTGAAGGCTCAGTAGATAAGTAATTTTACTTTTATGCCATAAATAGAAAAAGCTCGCTGTATATTGTATAACACACTGATTAATTTTTCAATATATAGCCTTGTCGAATGGTAAACTTGTCAATAACAGAGAGTATCTCAACCTTGCCAACCAGGCAAAAATCATTTCCTGCAGCTTTTCAGATGAAGTGTAAATGGTTTGTGAATAGTTCAGCAAATAAGCTCTTCAATAACTCGATAATTGCAAACAATCACGATAGTTATGAGGCATATGGAAAGGGCACTTGCTATGCTGGCCAATGCTCCAGTCCGCCATCTTCGTTGACCATCGTGTCCCATTAGCGCTTGCGAGCTCATGTACGAATTTTGCGATTTAACAGTTTTCCATCGATAACTTACTGAAAATAAGCATGCACATACATCTTTAATGTAGATTATCCTAACGTGTTTTGACTATTTATTTAAATGAAAAATATCCTCATTTTCGATGAAAACTCGGGTAAAATCAAGTATAATCCTAAGCACTAAGCAGCAAATGCATGCTTCGAGTGTTATTTGCCTTAAATTTCAAACGGGTGGTATGTGGAAGTAATCCATACTTTCCTTACTTTTCTATGGAAGTGACAAATTTTTAATTTTTTCTTTCTTCTACTTATTGAATGGAGAAATGGAATGACTTTGAAAGAAATACTCGAATTATTTGGTGAACAATAGAAAATCAAGGCTCTAGTCGGTTATCAAGTTTTTTGAAAAGTGTCGCAGTGTCTTTGACAACAGTTGGCAGGTTATCACTCCGCAAGGGGTTAGTCATAAATTTCAATTTATAGCCGTAGGATTCGCCGTCAGTTGGGGATATCTCTTTTTGTTATGTTGAATCACGATCATGTAGACTTTTGCAACGTATAACTACCAAAAACGGTTTGAATAGTTTTGTCTAGATTTTTTTTTCGTTTAATAGAGCGTGCGGGAACATAAGCGACCTCTCTGTCAGTGAAACATGGGTACGTAAGACCACTCAATCAAAGAAAGAATAATGGATTAGGTGCTGTAAAAAAATCAAGGAAAAGAAAATAAAACTGGCTTTCAATGGCGCACTATTTTTTGCTGCATTTATCCACAGTGACATAAAATTCATAGTGATATATCAATAGGATGCTTTATCAAGTGAAATACTTGTGAACGGCGACCAAAACTAGTTCGGGTCAAATTCCACAAATATGATGCCAGCTGCTACGAGAATTCCTTTATTTTACGCTTTTGGAGTAGTTTAAATACCTTTTATCATGAAATTTATTTAAAATAAACATCTCCTTAATTTTTGGAACTTGATCTAACATTTACAAAAATATTTTCAGAAAATAGTAAAGTTTTTTCGGTATAAGTAGGGCAGTATTATTGAGAATTACTACGTATTAATGCGCAAGAATTACAACTAGATCAATTATAAATGTATTATTGAGGAATATAAGAGGTAAATGTGAACTATATATAAAATTTTGGACGAAATTTCAAGCATTTTTATGGAAGAATTTAATCATATTCTGCGCATTTCCGGTGAAGCAAATAATCTCGTTTTGGAGGTATATTATTATCTCGTGTAGACATAAGTTAATGGATTAAAAATAATACCCAATTTTCATTTTCATGCATTGCTTTTGAAAATGAACTGCTCCGCTAAAATATTTACGTTACAGTCAGCATTCTCATTACTTAATGGATAGAAAATGAGCGAATCATTTCATACAGAAATGACCAGGCATGGATGTTATTGATTATTGAAACACTTTGCTCAGCAAATGTCAACTTCTTTAATGGATTCACTAATATTAATACGACCGAGCTAAAATATCTACATTATAAGCGTCGAATACCGACTGCTACTTATGGTGTTATCTGACTTCGGTCACATCCAATTTATTGTATTCCATTTACGAGAACGGATGAGCTGGGATAACGACCAAAAAAGACGATAAAAGGACAGTGAGATGAGCCATTTCATGAATATTTTTGAATTATTTCGAGCCAAAATTATCCCACAGTCGCAAACATAAACGCCGGGAAATTGTATTCCAAGAAGAGAGAGATATCATAGCTGATGCAATTATCACATACACAGTGATTCCTACTGAACCATGCGAGTGAGTATCAATATTGAATCGGGTGGCTTTGAATCCAGGAACGGTTATCGTTACATAGGGACGGCTGGATCGCTCGAGCTTGAAACGTAATAACCTAGAAATCATTCAATTGGATATCCCTAATGATAATATGGAGTCTACCAAACGCTTTTGAGCCTTCGTCAGCCATTAATTTCCACTCGTCCAATAGGGATATTCTCTTCCAGCGCAGAATTTCAATCCTCTTTCCCTCTGAACCGGAATGAATTAATTTTTTCGACGTTGGCTAGCGGTAGTGGTGAATTTCCAAAAAAAAAACATCCGACTCTTCTCCTATTTCCACCACTCATTTATGTGGTGGCACGTTTAAATTGTCGAGATCCGTCAAAATCACTTGTTTTATGCCACTGACGATTCCAGTAGATGGTACAATCTTTTTATTTAAAAAAGTGAAAGCATGCTAGGGAATTTTCAATTAACTTTATATTCTTTGAACGACATCAGCCCATTTTCAATTTTTTTATGGAGTGCTACTTTTATGCTTCACAAATTTTATAATCAATTTTCAGGTTACAGTGATTGAACTAAAAAAAAATGATGCTTTGGTTACATGAGTACTGGGTGCATCCCGCGAGATAAAAGAATAAATAGGAAGCTCGTGGAGTAAAGCGTTATTGTGTGGAATTTTTCATTATAAATAACTCTGATAAAATATATTTTTTACAGCAGAAAAACTATAATTCACGGATTGGGTGTCGATGACACACATCATTTTCAGTTTGATTCGTACCTATAGATGATATGTAACATGGAAGCCCGGGTTGTGGATTTAAGTTTTAAAAATATATATTATTTATTTTGATTATTTAAAGTTTTAAGGCGATACATATGCGTTAAAATGTTTTACATACTGAAGTACATCAAAATATTTACTTATGGAAAATTACACATGTCTAAGTAAATTGTAATTTTCATGCAAGATGGACCTCTTATTGATCCTAAAATCATGGAACAAATGACAGCGAAATTATTAAATTAATCAGTATTGAGGTACTGGCTTCAGCTCCTAGCATTGGCCAGAATAGAAAGAGCCCTCTCCATATAACTTAGTGTTAGTGAGTAATGTGATGGTGATGAGTCAAGAATTTGAAACACTCTTGAGGTAGCTGTAGGGTAACGCACTGTTGTAGATATTTTGTGAAATAATTTGAACTTGACGACGAGATTAGTTTATGCTCTCGACATTATTCAGCTTATATTATAACTAACTCATTTTTGATATGAATTATCTCTTTATTAATAATTTTAATATACGGCAGGTACACGTTGGGCTAGGTGGCACTTATAAATATTTGAGATAGTTTAAATACTCAACAGGCTTACTCAATTTGATTTACACGCACTTCGACACTTTCTCATTTAATTTGAATGCTGTATTACCCAAATGCCAGCCCCCAGTCCCAAGAAACACACCGAGATGCACTGATGAAAAATGTGACTAAGCTAATATTAGAAGCATCTAAAATCTAGAAACCTTGAACGTAACGCAAGTTTTCCCAACGGAATTTCGATCTCATCAAATACAAGATAACGGTACTTACTACCTATACGATGACGCTTACGCGTTCTACCTGTTGAAACATACTAACTGGCACGTTTATATCTTGTGTAGTTAAGGAGAAGTGATGCAGAGGTTAGATACTCATGTAGGTACATTGATGAGAAAATGAACATTCTTCTGATTGCCGATCAGGTAAGGTTAGGGTGGGAAAGTGCTAGTGTTGTTCACCGTGAGGTTCTTCGAAGATATTTATATCTGGAGACATTTTTGCAGGACGTGATTTTATTTGTGAAAGCTTAGAAGATTTTCATTAGGACCAGTTGCACATCAGTCATAAATAAGGACGTCTACACCTACATACTACACTGTGAAGCCCTGCTAAGGCGTGTTGCTGAGGGTTTTAGGACGACAATCATGAATGTGAATGGATCAGAAAAAAAGAAAGGAAAGAGTACGTTAACGATATTTCTTAAGATGGTGTCAGACTATTTTGCTACAGTCGCTAACTGTACGTGGAAAGAAGGAATTTTTCACCAATCAGCTCGGAAAAGTATCTCTCCTACATGGCCGCCTCTATCAGTTCTAGAGATATGGCGCGGGGTCAAAATAATCTTTCGTGCCGCGCTGAAACATGCCAGACCTGAATTTTACAAATAATTTAGGCCTTACGTGTAGCCTCTGAATCTTTGACGGCTTCTTACCAAGTCCTTCCATCAGCTGCGTGGCACTTTCAGTTTGTTGGTATCAATTTTTAACACGATGACGATTCACCAACCGACCGGGATAATTTCCCGTGTTCAGACGGAGTAAATTGCGTGCCCTTTTTTGATAATCATGAGAAACTGCGCTAGCTTTACGAAATAAACTTCGAATAGTGGGAAAATCTAAGAGAATCCCGCAAGATCAGGAAGTCTCTACTTGCAAGAGCCCGCGAAGGATCGTTCCCAAGGAGACCGTAATCGCTTCCCCACGACGGAGGCAGGCGAGAAACAAATGCACGTCGATGGGCGCTCGAGAATGGAGATAAATCTTCATTCCTAAGTCGTTTTCTATGGCGGGCGACCGCCATAAGAGGGGGTGGGGACGATGAAAGGGGGAGAGGGGGGAGGAGAAAGGCACACACGACGAGGAGATGCAGAGAGACAGGGAGAGAGAGAGATAGAGATATGAGAACAGAAAGGGAAAGGACGTCACTTGAATTTCCCTCGACGGCGGAAATGACGAACGGCCTCGCTCAACCAACGCCTTTCCTCCCCACGAGCGGCGGGTCCAATGTGGGAAACAAAAGATTTAGATTTTTCGCCTCAGTTATACATTTTTTTCATCCTTTGTCTCCGGGCATTCTCGGACTAGAGTCGCCCACAGCGAAGAAAGCTCTCCTCCATACGTGTGATATCAGACACGGTAAGGAAACACATAAAAGAGTCCGGAAAGATTGTATCAATGAGGTTACACCAAGAAGGTGTGAGTCAAAACAAATATTGAACATTTCATTTTCTATTCCCGCATTAAAAATTATTCTTTCACTGATGAGAGCCCTTTTTAGGAATAATAAGAAATAAGATTGAGATATAAATTATGCAAATTATATATTAAAGATAATAAAACGGCACAAAAACTGGGTTAGAACAATAATAGAGGGTAACATTCCCGGAAAAAATTGTAGAGGTCGACCCAGAATGACTTACATCAAACAGGTAATGGAAGACGTCGGTTTTAAATCATATGCAGAAATGAAACTTCAAACAGAAAAGAGAAATGAATGGAGGAAAGCGGTAGCTGCCAACTAGTCTGAGGCCTGATAACCTAAGAAGAAGATATGAAATAATCTCCACTTTCCGGCTCTATGAACCTTCCAGAATACAGATTTTTTTACTGAAATAACGAGTTTTAACTTACGCTTCTATATTAATTTGTTAATGACCGAAAAATGATATATATTGGTAACGATAATTAGCTATCATTACACTTCTAGCGAGCCTTTGCGTCTTTTATAAGTTTTTCACGAAAATGGCGTTTCCATTTGCCAGAAATATTTCACCAAGATTTTACCCATTTTCATATTTAACACTTTTAAGTCCAATTTTGATTTACAAAAAAAAAGAAGTGGAAATTAAAGTTTTCATTACTCCTTACAATTGTTTAATATAACACCTTTTCGTTGAGGTTGTTAGTATGCAATAAAAATGATGTGAAAATTATACAATCTATGTATTGTCATACAGGATATATTTTAGCGAAGTGGGAGCAGATCACACCAATTTCACCGCGTATGACGTCAATACCGTCCGCTAGATCGGGCCCGGCGGGCAATACATCTCACAGATATCGCGCGCCGTCTCTATACGGTATATGCTCGAAGCTCTCCTTTCCCTCCTTTGCCCTGATATCCTTTCTCCGATTCCTTCACTTCCTCCCCTGTACCCTAACCCTCACTATCTCTTCCGACACCCCCGCCCTGTCGCTCCTTCCCCACCCCTTTCGCCTCGAATCCTCGCAGCGCCCCCTCTAGTCGAACCAACGAAACCTTCACTCGTTCTCCATCTCTCTGCCTGGAAATGGAATTTTTGGACCCTTTTGCCCCCCCCCCGCTCGGAAAAAGAAGGCGCGTTTTTACGATCCGGGTGGCTTCTCTCTCTCTCCCTTACTCCCTCTTCCTACTCATCCACCTCCGGGCGCCCTTTTCGCTCGCCGGAAAAGGGAAAGGGCAAGGGGCGGGGAATACGCCAAGGGTCGGATTTGGTTTTCAATCGCCTCCCCCCCGGCAGGTCGAAGATGTTAATGTCTTTCACAGTCCGGAGGAGAGGGCGTGCATTTGACCTGCGTTCTCATCTCTTCAGCCTCTCCACGGACATCATGCGCCCAAAAGTCCTCGTCCACATTTGTTTTTGCGGCATAGACCTGCACACCGTTGGGTATCCTCTCCAAGCATGTCAAAGGCGGGATGAAGGTTGTTCTTGCAAGTTGATCCATACCCTTGAATGCCGGTTTCACCAACATTCGAACTGTCTCCTTCAGACTAAACTACTGATACAATTTATACCCGCCTCATTTACACCTCTCTCTTTCATTTGGGCTCGCCCTCATTGGTTGGTTATTCTTTGTCCGTAAACTGTCAGTTAAAAAAGTGTCAGAAAGCGTGCACCCATTACTGGAAGAGAGTCGTTGAAGGATATTCGGGTTTCCCACCGGGTCAAACTCTTCATCTCGGCCGACATTTCGATGAGCGAGTCGTCCATTGTCATCAGGGCATGTTTTGCATCGTCAACTGGTCCGGCTTAGATACCATTTGGCACATGGTCAGGTGTCTCGTGATTGGTCCGCTCGTTCCCGCCTTTTTTCCCTATCCTCTCGCATGCATCTCAGCACCGGTTTCTATGTCTGGGCGAGGGAAAGGGCGAGGGCGAGGGAAAGGCCACCGTCGCTATTCATGGTGTTATTTCGCATCCTTATTTCCATCGCTTCCCTCGTCAGTCTCTCCCAGAACTTTTCCACGCGGCAGAGGACCTTCGTCTCCTCCCAGCAGATGGCATGGTCATTGGAAATGCTGTGCTCGGTCACGGCGGATTTTTCAGGTTGGCCAAACCTGAAGTGCCGCTGGTGTTCCTTGACCCTCGTTGCGATTGTCCTGCCCGTTTCTTCCACGTACATCTGTCCGCAGGTACATGGTATCTCATAAAAAACCAGGTGTAAAGAGGCCACAGGGGTCCTTTGTCGTGACCAATTGGTTTCTTAATTTGGGGAGAGGGCAAAAGTAGGTATCGATAAGAAGACATAACATCGAGCACAGCATTTCCAATGATCATCATTTCCGATCCCGAGAACCCGCGTTTGAAACCCAGAAGAGGTGGAGATTTTTCGGCGGAATTCCGATCCCTACTTGATCGATGCCACGAAACCACGAAGGCGTGAAGGATTTCATGGGCAACACTAAACCCGTTCGACGAGAACGATGGAATGTGAATCCTTTCGGCAGGCAAATCTAAACGCCGGTTGTGACTCCCCCGTTTCTCCAAACCCAAGTAACCCTTACCTTACCAACCTGTTTGCTTTTTCTCAATGGCGTACGTTATACAAGCTGTCGTGAACCGGTCCAAAACAACTAGCCAACAAGCTTGTGGAAAGGGGATCAGGAGCTACGAGATGATTGATGATTAAAGCAGGGTGTATTTTGTTAAGTGGTGGATATAGTAGGCATTTAATTGAGAGATACTTAGATAGCGAAGTCCCAGGATGCAGTAAGCGAATGGATGATGGTAGTGAGAACACATTTATTGGTTCTACAATGGAATGGATGGCGTCGGCAATGGGCGGGATTTTGAGATCGAGTACTGTGGCCAACTCATCCGAGTCCTCCGTGAGACTCCATGAAAAGGACATAAATGTTACAAATATCCCGTCGCATGGATCTAGGTATTCACCACTAAGTGTGAATGAAAGTGTCATAAATATTAATTTAAAGTCAAGATGTGCTACAATTGAATAATTTTTCTCACACTTAAATTAATAATAATAACACGATATGATTGCAAGGTTTAGTTTCAGGCTTTACTTCGGTGGAGAGAATCACATTCAATGAGTCAGTTATTTCTGTACTTTTTAATTCACTTTTTAATACCATGGTGACCTTGTTAATGATAATCCATGTCAAAACCATGCCTTGAAAGAATAAAAACATGAGTAAGGAAATGACAAAGTGATGCATCATTTAACAGAATATGAAGATAAATTAAAACATTTCGTGATATTAATTATTGGTGGATGGTGGCAAATGGATCACAATGGGATCAATGATACACTTGCTCTTCTTACAGTCAGTTTCTTGTGCTCATTTTAGACTTTATACTGCATGTGTTGAGAATGTTCATTCAATGTTATATTGTGTTGAACACTGTTAGTATAGAGCAAAAAATATGCAATGGGAATGTACATTCATTGGTGGTTATAACCATGCTTTCGTTTCAATCTACGATAATCTCAGGGTATTACTCTATCTAGGAAGTAACTACTCCTGTATTGAGCCATTCATGAGCAATCACATTCGCTGTGTTCCAAAGAAATGCCATTACAAATGAACAATATGTGCTTAGGAAAATTTTAATGGAGATTCGCGTATTTCAGATCAGCGATATGGACCATTGGAAAAAGTGTCGGGAAAAGAAGAATCGCTTATAAATCGTAGAGTTGTATGAGAGCGCTGAATATCAAACGAATAAAAAATGTCGGAAACGAGGAATTATTGAAAAGAATAATTAGGAAAAATATGCAGTGCGCACATGAGAAATAATATGTCTTGATGGATGGACGACATCCAACACATGGAACTCTTGAAATGCATGATAGAAGGGAAAACAAATGGTAAGCTACTATGAGGAAGAAGGAAGGATAAATACGTCAGCCAGAAAACCTGTGACATGAAACAGAAGTGGTATTAGGGCATGAAGGAATAAGTATGATGGAAGGCTGCAGTCAGCCAACTCTACAAGTCAAACAAAAACGTGACAAATCTCCTCTAGAACATTTCATGGAAAATAACCACGAAAGACACTGAAATTGAAAAATTGCATGTGGAATATCAAGGCTGAGTATTCCACACGTTGGAGCAGTTTGGAATATTACTAAGTTTGCGCTCTGACGATGATGTTATGAAAGACTTTTGGTTTACGTTCCATTCCCCCTCTAGACCTGCTATTCCTTGACAGCTAAGTCCTCAACGGGAACGGGGAAAAACCTATTCATTACACTTAATTGACACTTTTAAGCCTGTCATGCACTGTACACCATTCTTTCCTCTCGTTTATTCCTTCGCCCTTGTGAAAGCAGCATTTGGTCGTGAAAAATGCAACAGTGGTGGATTTTTTAGAAACCAGAATGGAAGGCAAAGTGCTCATTGCATGGCTTTTAATGAGCTTCATCATTACTATACTGCTATTAGTACCTGGCCATTTCTGATTACGCATTAAGGTAGATTAATTTCAATTAGGAAATAGGAAGCGGCTGAGGGAATTAGGATATCTTTAGCATAGCAGGGCTACGGGATGTTGTTTCCACTTATCCAATAGGAAAACGGATAATGGGCGATAAGATTAGGTCAAGTGGGCATAATATTCTTTGACAGACAATCTCGACAGCCATTAAGTGGGATTAAGATAAATGGCCGGCAATTAAATGTTGAAGAGAAACAAGTAGCCTGGTAATAACACGGGTCTCTAAGGCAGTTCTGTTTCGGATTACTACGGAAAGCATTAAATCGGGTCATCAGAGCCAGATCTGATGGGTCAGATAAGTCGGAAAATCTCAACCATCAACAATGAAATGCCTTGGCTCTCTCTTAGCAAACGGGGTAAAAATTACTGAAATGTTTTAAAAATCCTCCCCATCTGTAACATAAATCTGAATTTCCTGTCCCCAAATTTCGATAATACGTTTCCTCTTTCCTAAATTGCCAATGATTCTGACGGATTCAAATTCGGAGAGCTATTATACGAAGTCATCTCAATTTTTATTATTCTCTTTGTAAAATACTGGTGACTGAAAGGATGGACTCCTAATCATTTTCCCATGTTTAAAACAAAACTACTATTTGTCAATTACCACAATAATGAGAAACTCTTACTCTGAAGGATGCAGATTAAATATCAAAATAGGAGGCGGCTATAATATAGAAAAAAAACTTTTGTACCTAAACAACTGACGAGAGAGCTTGAAACAAGACCCTTGGTAATAAATTGGATTGGATATTAGGGGAGGTGACCGACAGCTAAGGTCATTTGCGTCATAGGGGACAGGTAAGGGAGGAAGGATGGATAGAAACCCGGCGTTGGCATTAAACTGCTCTTAACGAAAGGCGCCAAGGGTTTAACGTTTAAAGGGACCAGGGTTAAAATCTCATCCAATAGACGGAGTACTGAACTTAAGCGCCCTCCACAAGACGCTCAAGTAGGGATCGGGTTTCCTCTGAAAAAAAATCCTCCTCTGCTGGGATTTGAACCCTGGCCGTCCGTATAGTCAGCCAATACTCTAGCCACCACACCAACCCGATCCCCCTGGTAATAAATTAGCTACAACTTTTCATCGGAGTCCATTCATACCATCTCATCGCTGATAGATATTCAGTAGGTAATGGCTTAAAGGAAGAGGAGAAGGGAGATGACTTTATATGCCTGGGTTCAGGAGAATTTGAATAGAAGAGGAGAGCAATGAGGAACCCGTTTTGGAAAAAAATAATCATCCCTTCTCCGCTGAATACTCTTGGGTCATGCCGCAGAGGGATTATTCACAAACATCCGCGCGGCTCGCGAAGTAAATGAACCAACTTTCGCTCGACTTCCAACTTTCAAACAGCGAGACAGAAACCCGGAATCGAGGGGGCGGGGGAAGCTAAACAATATTGCACCCGTTTCTCTCTCTTTCTGTACTTTTTCCAACTCCTCCCGTGTGCCCGACCGCAATATGTCATGCATCGTCACACCGGAATAGAAAATAGAACGGAAAAGAGGCTTGATGAAAGAGTAGAGAACTAGACGAGGGTTTATGGAGTAAAAATATTTTGATTTTTCTCTCTTTTTCCATGCCCGCGCGGTAGATGAAGGCTCCTTTTTATTCCATTCCCACCAAAAAGAGCTGAGCCTGACTGGAAAAAGGGTCGGCTGGGAAATCGATAAGAGACCGAAGGGGGTTCCTGCAGCCTAGTAATAAAATCACTCAGCCTTATTGAAGCAGTGAGTGGGAGAAGGAGGAGGCTTTCTTGGGGGACAGACGCCCCTTGGGGACCGACCAGTCGTTAAAAGGGGGGGAAAACGGGTAATTTGATGGTTAATGACGGGAGTACTGGGGCGTATCGCTCTTTATTTTTCTTTTTACGAGCACGAATCGACCGACTTCCTCCCATCTCCCCCATTTCCCCCGTCACCTACCCACGAGAGTCCGAATGACCGGGATTACAAGCCATCTTGGAGATAAGTAGGCAAAGAGGGTCCGAAATATCGCAAGCCGATGCGCCGAAGACGATCTCCGCGGTAACGAGGCATCTCGTAGCTACGACGAACTGTTGGATGTCTCCGGGAATTTTGGTGGATGGAGCGACTTTCGTTTATCTTGCGATATTTGCAAGGTACTTTGCGCACATTAATTTATTAGCAAAATGTACATATTAAAGGTAAAAAAATTAATGTTGCCAATATCAACACGTGTAATGTCACCTGACATTTATTTCGACATAATTGGATGACATATTTATAGATTTTCTTATATTCGAGAAAACGGTTGTTCCATATTGTTATAATCGTTTATATAAAACTAAAAGGTGCCATGCCGAATAAAAAACACGTATTTTAAAGCGATTTTTGCTTGAATTTTGAATTACTCGCCATAAAACAGTCATAACAAAGCTTTAGTCCAGACAAAATGTTTAGAATATAATCAATGCGTGGTTAATTTTTCAGATTTTGTAGTTATTTTCTACGTAAAAATAGATATGATTAAGTAAAGTGTGGTTCGAGAATTTTTTTTGACTTACTTCAAAAGTTATTGAAATGTTAACTCAATGACTTATGATTAGTGTACCAGCCACCTGATTAGTAAGCGCATCAATTAGCCGGATGTTTGCTTTACTGTGCTCACCCATCCGCTACGGAGTAATGAAAGCAAATAAACTCGTCCGCACAGTGCTTGTGACACGACGCCGTCTAACGAAGTGCCCTAGACTATCCGGACGCAGTCATCTGCCTGCAATGCATTGTTCCCGTCTCTCCCGATTGTCAACTCGTGCATGAATGAGAGAAGCGTTTTAACTCCGCATTGCAAAAATGAAATCCGACAGGAGACTCGATGTCAAATGCCTTGCTCATAGTTCAACCTTTCCATCCTCTGCTCGTTAAAAGTAAATAGCGAGGAAGAGGGAGAGAATGAGATGTGCGCATTTGAACGAGTACATCGTCGCGGATTTTTAAATTCACAAAAAAACCGTCGCACGTGAATGCAGCCATTATTCCCTTCCCCAGCGGGATAGATTTAATCAGAAAAGGTTGTTTTCTTTGCTCTTAGGGACACATCCGATGCTCTTTGTGACCTAGATATCTCAGTCAACCATTCTTTGCATTCATTTGCAGCCATAGGTTTTCTTTGGAGACGAACCACCTCCTGTGGGTCGCATAACAGCACCAATGCCCTGAGCAAGAAGCAAACCTCTTTGCAGACGAGATCGTCGCCCAAAAAACTAACTTGGCCAGCCTATTATCCATCTGAAATAGAGCGCCACAATTAACGAAATACTTAATAATTTCTTATCCTTGTAAAATAATTAATTTCGCCTTGGACACATTTGACAACGAGATCTCTTTTCCCTGATTCTAATGCCGTTGATTTTTTTTGTTTCAATTAAGCATGTCTTCCTCAGTCAACATCCACTACTTTTCTGAATCTTTTATCAACCTGATGCTTCGGTTTAAACGAACATATTTGGCGTGAACTACAATTCTCGCATTCATTTTTATTTCAGCAATGTCATCCTTAATCTGATATCGTAGTTACGAATCATTTATCATTCAGGACAGCTTTATAAGTATGCGGCATACAGGGCGACCAGTGGAGCGCGAATTTACTTTCACTGAGTCAAAGGTAGCTCCCACAAATGGCAATTTTTCAATTGACTTAAAAATAATTACCTAATTACCTTTCGTATAAACCATGGTTTGTAATGTATTAAGACTTTTCCGGGCCGAACAAACTACTGTTGAACAAGGCTTTGAAATTGAGACTTTGGAGTAAAACTACCCTAATTCCCAACTAATTTCCCAAAAAATATACACCGGATAATTCTCTTCTATAGTCTATTTATTTGAATTTCATCCCAGACGCTTAAACCAGTAAAATTATTCAAGTCACAACCAACTAGGTAACTTGTTTCCAAAAGCTTTAGGAAAATGTTATTCAAAATTATTAGACAGATGTGTAGTAAAAGTTTTTGAATCCAAGGAAATGAGCGTCATGCAATGTAAAATACACATAAAGTCGAATTGAATACAAATGTGTGAATGTCGCTCTTCAACGTTAAAATCAAAGAAACAATGAAATAATGAATTACTTAGTTTTCCAGAAAAGATTTACGATGTTACGTTCTTACGACCTGATGATGTCGCGCAGTAATGAAACCTGGGTCATTAGAACGTATAAATCATACAATTAAGGAATTCATCATTTCATCATAAAGTAATTCCATCAAGTAACTGACAATACCAGTAATTCTATCAAATGAAAAATATTGAAGTCTCGGACCTGGACTAAATAAAAATCGGAGACTTTATTAAATATTCTCAAACAGAAAGTTGTCTGAAAAATATTCTCCTTCACGATTTATTCGTGGTAAACTGCAGCTAATTAAATGTTTTCTTTCATTTACAGGTGAGCACTAAGACTCCTTCACTTCTTGACGTATCTTCATGCGTAAGTAAAAAGTTAACTATTTAGAAATAAAGAATTCAAATAAGTGAGATTCCATGTAAATCAACAAATTGTTTATTTCTTTATACACATTTGACATAGCATCCTCTCAACTGTTACAGTGTGTTTAGCATGCCGAGAATACCTTTGTTTTCAAGTTTCGGGTACGTGAGTAGCATTCTGAGACTCGATCTCAACTATATTAAAATTCCCCGAGTGACATACGCCTTTAGCATACAGGCCTCCATCCATCTTTCAGCTTAGGCATATCCAGGCCATATTTCAGCTAAGTCGGCGGGATTAAAGCATAAAATGGAGAAAAGAGAGAGAGAGAGAGGGTGGGGAGGTGTACTCGGAGACACCAGTGGACGTGGTGTCACCCTCGAAATAAACCCTGGTCCCTGCCGTCCGTCCGTGCGGAGAGCACCCTAAAAACCACCTGCCCACCCCTTCAGGAGAGCGACAATATCCCCGCCCCTACGCCGAGCCCTACCTCATTTGCGATGTGGAGGGTTCGTTTTGAGGGGGAGCTGGGTGGGGGAGGGAGGGGGGAGGGAATGTTAAAGGGAACGGAAGGGTTTCAGGGGTGGGAAAGAGGGAGAGAGAGAGAGAGAGGTTAAGCGAATGAAAAGGGGCGTGTAGGGATATTACAGGGGTTGGTCTGGTCCACGCCCTTCGGCCGGGCATGCGTGAAAGGGATCTCCGTGCGTGAACTAATCAAGTGCACTACTTCATTCTTATAGGGAAATGGTCCCCCCGAATTGCGAATGAATAATCGCGGATTGAACATCCGCCAGAGTGGTTTGCTCAGGAAAAAAAGAAACGACGAAGATTACAGGGCAATTTTTGGATTAGGGGGGGAAGGCATATCGATTTTATCGTCTCCGTGGATGGTGCGAAAGAGTGAACGCAACGGACGTCCTCGCGCGAAGCTGCTGGCTCTGTGCGTGGGAAAGACATTAAATGCAGCAGTCGACCGCGCGGGGATGAGAGACTTAGGCGAATTCCCGCAGCAATTATACGTTCGGCTGCGATTAGTAGCGGGCTATGTTTCCCCAGCTATGGGAAAAATATGGCTAGATAAAGAAAGATCGAGTTTGAGCTTGGAATAGCAAAGCGAAATCACAAAAATCCCCAACAGTTACGTTTTAACCATTCCCAGAGGCTGTTCTTAGCTCAAAATTTCCATTCCCATTGAAATCCATTGAAATTGATGGCGTTTTGTCATTTGCGGCTCATTAGCATTTATTATTGACACATCACTCAATTCGAACTGTCCTCGGCATGAAAAACAGTAGAAATTGAATGTTTATTATGACAGTGACATACATGGATCATTATTACGGATTTACATCGGTGATTTTCTATTCCGTTTTAAGAAAACTAGCACTGTGCAACTGTAAGCATCAAATATTACAATTGGAGGCAAATATACTAATCATCATGTTAAATTTCATTTACTTAATTTGAAAAAGTGAAAAACCTCATATCAGTAAATAGCAAGTTAGAATAACACAAATTGTAGCAATGAAGATGTCTACATACGCACTATATTCTAATTATCTTTAATAGAGTGTTTATTCACGGAGGAATCAAGTGTCATTTCTCACAATTCAAAGGGAAATCAAGAAGGTATTCAAGATTGCCGAGTTAATTCAAGAGAAGAACTCTATTTCTATGTCTCAACCAGTTTTATTCTGTATGTGTGTACACATATAAGCAAAAAATGGGATAACAAAAAAAAAACACTTTACTAGGGGGCACATATTACAGGGAAAACCTCGGATTCACCAAAGGAGTTAAGCTGTGAAGATAAACATAGGAACTCTTGCCGTAGATTTATTTTCCCTGAATGGCGTAATGGTTACGATTACGAGGAAAATTAGTAAAATAACTCCATAATGGCATACGCATATGGAAAGTTACACATTAATTCATTAAAATTTATTTGCTAAAATTTATCAGATAAAGCTTCTATGTTACCATGAAGATGGTTTAAGGGATAATTTCAATGCAACTAGAAACTGAAGCAACGCTTGACTTGTTACAATTGAACAAAATGAGCTATCGCCTCTTCCAACGCTGAAATTGATGACTAATAAATCACTGAAACCTTAGGCGGACTGTATCATTCACACCACTGGATATGGCGATACTGCGATTCTATATCCGAGGTCCAATAAAACAACTGAAATATGGTTCAAAATATTTTTTTTTGATATTTGGGGAATGAATCAGGCCGAATTGATGTGAAGGCAATGAGTAAAGGATATGCGCGAGAGGGGCGCTTGATTAAAAGCTATGGACGTTGGAAAATGGCATTAAGTTATTCACTGACTAAATTCCAAGCGACCGACTGCCTATACGTTTTTTCATTCACTATCAGCCATTCATGCGAATTAGAGCATTTTTCATCGATGATTCACTACCACCATCCAAGAAGATTTTTTAGAAAAAAAATGAGTCTTTTGCCGCATTGAGAGTCCTCCCATAAATGGAAAGGGCAAAAAAAAACTCAGGACGTGAATAAATTGCCAGAAGCCATCAACTAGGCTGCGTGAAAAAACTCAGGATTTCGACTGTGAGATACTACATTTCCATTTTCGAGTCCCAAACATGGCGTGATGACGTTACTCGATTTGTTATCTATATCCCTAGGGCTCCGCTAACGAGCTGCACTGGACGATGCATTCATGAAATTCCGTATGAGATGAATTAGAGCATAGCTTACATCTCTGAAATACGTATTGGACGATAAGATCATATATCGGCCTAATCATTCACCAGTGATCCGTACTTTATTATATTCATTTTTATTAAAAGATTACTTTGTACGATACTTAAGTCTGCGCTGAATTTAGCGCGAAATTCAGTGCCAAAAACTCGGAGCCAAAATCGGAACTGGAATCAAATTCGATGCTCTAGAGCCTGGGTTTACACGACGCAGATTTCAATGCAAAGTGACACAGCTTGGGAATTTTCTGAACTACGCAGTGGAAATAAACTGGGCCGTATTGTTCTGACTTGGAAGCAGTGCTGCTTACAAAGCATTTTTTTTAAATCATCAGTAAACAAGGTCCTGAGATCTCAAGAAATCATTTTCTCGATTATACGAAGTAAAACGAATCAGGAAATACCTTTACAAAGTATCTAGGCCTGCCGCAAATACGGTGGTGAAATAAAATGAATTTTCCATGAGAAAACTTTGGCCTGGATTGGATTGGATGGGAGGGAATTGAACTGTGGACCTTTGACGATCCGGAGCAACCTATAGGCCACTCCTCTATCCAGGCTCCCTTTAAATACCATGAGGATTAAGAAGCCTGGGTAACTTTGTGTTCTGCGCACTGGCCCGGAAAGACAGAGGTCTACGGTTTGATTCACGATCCAGGCCGATTTTTTTTCACGGCAATTTCATTGTAAATAATACCTTTTGGAAATTGGTTTCAGATATCATGATCTCAAAATGACATAACATTTCAGCACAATTTTTACTACTATACACCGATCTAGGTTTCGACAATGCTGTCATTTTCAAAGTGACATAGTGTTGTGGTGACTTGAAAAATGCATAGTATTGACGAAACCTAGGTCGATGTGTGCTAATAAAAATCGTGATGAGGTATAATAAAGTTCTGCCACTTTAGGGTCATGATATCTTATTTGATTATAGTTCTCTCTGCTCCCCGAGCATTATTTTGGTAGATCACAGCTCCAACACCGGGATTCTCTCTTAACGTTCGACTCGCCTGCTTGCCTGTGATAGGTCTTTGGACCCAAGAATCAGATGACAAATAAGAATCAAGTTCATTTTCCTTTCTAGTACTGATAATCGATTTGATTCCATAATTGGATGTGATCATGCCGTTTTTACAGAGCGATTATAAGCATGCTGAGTTCAATTCGATATTCATCATTGAAATAAGCTTCGAGTAAAACTGCCTTAAATACTTCAAACTATTCAAGGCGGTGGTCATAATAATGATATAAATGCTATAAATTCAAAATAAAATCAATCCGAACAACCCTTGGATGGAGTTGGGAGCGTAACACGCACGCAACACGGATAGATTTATATACCTATGACCTACTTCATCCAAATTTCAGCAATAGGACTCATTTTCCATCAATATCGGTTTGAAATTATTATATCAACAGGAATGTTACAAGAAAATTTCTCGTTCAAACGGCTCAAGGAAATTTTCTCCGAACGTATAACTGAGATGCTGAAAAGAACTTTTAAAATAAAAAAAAACCTTTTTCCTCAGTGCCCATAACCATGTAGAAACTCTAGCAACCATGCGAGTTTTGTCTATTTTTGAAAAAACCTTTGTCTATGAATTATTCCTAGAAATGTGATGGCAGAATTTAAGTGTATTTTTGTCATCGATCTCCTTCTGCCATGAACCTTATCCTAGAAATAGCATCCACCAAAAATACATCCAAATAACATAGCTGTCATAACGTGTGCTTAAAATTCGATTCTTGCACTTGCCTTGATAAAAATAAATAACCGCTAGTTGAAATTTTTAAAAAGAAGCCAGCTTAAGTGAGTAAATCTCTTGACATCTTTGGAATGAATGAAAAATATATTGAAGTAGTCTTTCCACCCCACATCCCCACTGAAAGTTTTTTTCTCAAGTTAGTAAAAACTGTAAACATAAATTTAAAAAAAGAAAGTCCCGAGTTTGAAGCTAAAAGCAATAAGCAGGAAGGGAGAGGGGGGGGGAGACGGCAAGGCTTACGGAGACGAGACGTGAAAGACAAGGTGAGATCATTTAATCAAAGGCAAATGGAAGGCAGTGGATATTCATTCTATTCAGGCTGCCACTCTCAAGATCTTGAGGTGCGAAATTTCGAGTAAATTATGAATGCATCCCGGATGGAGACGAAGTAATATATGAAAAGCAGCGGGGGATCACAGGGGCGGATGGGGTAAGGTATGCAGCGACGGCCATAAAAATGAAAGCTATGTCTTTTATTCTCGTTTATGACACATGCATAAAAAAGGGCCTTTCATCACGACCGAATCACACAGGTCTTCCTTCCACAAATCACTGTCATAATTTCAAACACGCAAAGGCGAAAGAGGGAGTTGAATTAAGGGGTTAACTATCACTTTTATAGCATAAAGGAGTCAGTTTCGTAACAAAAACTCACATTAAGCGTAATATTTTCCAAGTATAAAAAAGGAATCAAGATGCAAGCTTGGGGCTTGCTTGTTTTTTTTTTCAGTGACTAGGAAAAGACTGCGACTAACGCATACGAAATAATGTTGACGGGACTGAAATGGCCCCGAAAAAGGCTAGCCTTAGAGAGATTGGTTTAATCTTGTTCGTGATAAAAATCTTTAAATGCTTCCTACATCCTTCAAATACCATAGGCTTACAATTGGTAAAATAAATGCATATTCCTAATTGATTCGAGTAAAGCTGTGAGACTACACATAATTGTCGACTCATGGTATCGTAAAGCAACTTCCTCGTAGTCCCAAGAATTGAAAAAAATGCGAAAATGAAACGATAGTGCAACTCTATATAGTCGATTACAATCCTAATATGATTTAAACGAACAAGCAACAGGTTAAATGAAGAATTCACTTGTACCTGTTGTTTGTAGTAGTGATAATCAACGGGGACAAAGTTGGCCTTTTAGGAAAGAAAATTAGACTTTGGGGCATAAAAATTATGGGAATACGATAGGGGTTACATCATATCAGGAAGCCTAGATGCTTTCAAAAGGTGACATTGGAATTTAATTTACTGAAATCAAACCGAATTTGGACTTCTAGGTTAGAAGACCCAGACTTAGGGATCTTATTTAGCAATTAATGTAAATATAGGCTATTTTCTTGCGTACAATTTTATCTGGAGGGTTGGGACAATTTTTGTCTAAAAATGCTTGAAGAGGGGCGATAGATAAAAGCAATGTGGAGAAAGCATGATTTACAATCATCTCATAACAAAACCTTCAGAACCCCGGCTGGGCCAAGATAATTTCATTAAAAATATAATATAAAGTGAAATAACACCTATCTAGTTTTCTGCTTAATTTAGTAATATTCTGCCACGAACTGAGAAGTGGTAAATAAAATTCTTGAAAGCTACCATTTTTTGGACTCACTCCCAGTGTCTTCTCCGTCACTTTGGATGAGATGAGCCAGGTTGAGTGGGATGTGCTCGTGCCCATGGCGCGGAGTGGCCACAAGTCCTCTTCTTCCACACTCCTCGTTTAGTTCACCTCCGAGCTGGAAAAAAGCACAAAAGAAAAACGAAGCCCAGGAATTAGAAAGTGTCACTGTCATTTCCATCGCAAAGGATGGCTAAGGAGCACTTTCAAAATTGTTGGAATTCAAGGGGTGCCATCCATTTAAATTTGTGATAGCTGGCCATCAATACCGGCAGCCGTCGATCGCTTGGTGGGCAAATAAAATAATCTTCCGATTCATCTTGTTCACGACTTTTACGAAATGATAGCGCAGGGGAATATTGAGGCCAGCAGTTGGCCATGTTGAATCGATTAGTTGAGCCGCAAATTAGCCGAAACTTTCGGTATAGTAATGGAATATTCGCAGTGTTGTAATGATAAATCTATTAAAATTGATAAAGAATAGGGTTAGCAAAAAATCACTGCATTATTCATAAAGTTTATGGAAATGTGTCATGTGATAGCCACGTTTGGTGCTTCAATTAAAAAGGGAATCACTTTCGTGCATCGAATCGTTATATCTTTCATCGTCAATCTATACCTCAAAACAAGGAATTGATTACTTGTTGCTTCTGAATGCGGATGCAGATGTTGCGATTCATTATTTGGCTCGTGTCTCGGAGGAAATGCGCCGATAGTCGCCTACCGTCGGCTACTCTTGTCAATGAAAAGCTCCCGGGATACATTGGCGGATTAAAATGACATCCAATTCATCCGGTACCAAACTTCAGCAGAGTTTGTACTTTCACAGCGCGCGTCATGAGTGAAAATATTAACTCAATCCGTTGATCAAGTTCCTACGTCAAAGAAGCCTATTCACTATCGATTACTGATATTCGTTTGCCAAATTGAATTTCTTGGTGAAATGGTGCATGCGAGTGAAACTCGATGGTGCATGCATTATTTATTCTTTAATTTTTGCAAAGAAAGTGCCTTTCTTTGAATCGTCAGATAAGCATGAATTTTCAAACAGCATGTCTTACTTTTACTTTGATAATTGAAAGTGGGTTTAATGTGCTTGACTGATTAAAAATGAAGGAAATGAGAAATACGAAAAATGGAAATGGAGTGCTCGAACGATATGCGGAAGTAACAGATACGTTTGGCTGTCTCTAATTAACACTGCTCCGGTTCTAGGAATAAGCTTTAAATTGCCTTATAGTCCTCATTTAAAAATAACAAAGTCAATCACAAGCTCAAATAAATAATTGTTCATGGGCATTTGCACATGTATATTTTTTTAAATCTTCCGGTAATGTTTCCGAAGGTTTAAGGCGCTATGCTCTCTATTCAAAGCAAATTGTAGTTTCAAAAAGTATATTATGGATAAATCAATGAGTATAGTGACAATTTTCTATTAAATGAGGGGTTCCATATCCGCCCAAGTGTTATACATCAAGGACCTCCGCCCAAGAGCGTTAGTGAGCACATTTTTAGCAGTGAAAGTGAAATACACAGAAAAGGAAGTCATAATGATGTTCGCGAAAGTATTCGGATTAAGCTTCTCTTAGACGGATTTTGTGATATTTCCGTTAACAAGACGACTTCTTGCTTTGCTTACATGGCCAAAATATCTTACCAAGAGCTTTTAATTCACCTTGGGAGGAGTCTTTACTCCAAAATACTCTTCGAACCTAAGTAGATGCTTTATTTGCATTATAAAAGGGCCTCAGAAGTACACATTTTCATAAAAGTAATGGTCTAATTTATTAGAAGATCAGATGAAAGTGCATACAGGGAGATAAAAAAGTTAATTTGTCAGTTTTCTGAGTGAATGAACGAGTGTTAAGCTCTACGTAATTTGTGTGTGGAGCTTTACACTTGCCTATTAAGTTAAAATTGAAAATTAAGGATGAAAATATTCTGGTGAAAGCAACTGCAACTTGAACTTAATCTAAGCTTGTGAATCTTAATTTTAGTCCCAAACAACCCTTAAGAGGAGAATAAACGGAGCACAAAAGTGCCCCGTGGAGCTAGCCTATAAGAGAAAGTTCGGGGTAGAGCATAGTGCTTGAGGAAGTCGCTTTAAGGAAAACAAGGGAGATGGCGATGAGAGAGTCGGAAGAATGGGAAGGAGGCAGGGGATCACGGGGATAATTTCCTCATGTTTACTTCCCTTACATTCAAACCGTAGTCTACAACAAACTCTTGAAGTCTTTAATTTTTCATTTCCTTTTCATACACCCTTAATTCATGAATGGAATCCAGCAGGATGTCTATGTGAAACTAAAAGAATTGACGGGAAAATTCCCAACTTTCCTCCTATAGCTGTATAACATTTAATTTATTGCACAACAAAGAACGAAAAGAGGATTGATTATAAATTTATATCGATGGTGGGATATAAACTAATGAAGATTGAATAATTGAGGTTAATACATTCAAAATTGAAATGAAAAGAGGATTTTTGCCAATAAATTGCATTTGTACCGATTTTCATTTCATTCGCTCATTCATTTCATCGCAAAAATTAATAATATGTATTTTTCAGTCCTTTTAATAGAAGAAATGGAATGAATACTCCAAATCTCACTGAAAAGTATCCTGTGTAAAATGATAAATCTATTTGCTGATACAGTTCCATCACCATGTGCTCATGCAATATATATTTTAGATTAGGCTGACTTTCTTTAAGTTGCTCAAAGTTGCCATGTGATCTGAAAAAGTACCATAAACTCCATGGTAATTGTATCAAAATAAAATGATTTTCAAAAATAAAACTACGTGAAAATTCCGTATCTCAATTACTTCCATGCAAATGTAGAGTGTTAGCTTTCTCGGACGAATGAAGCAGAAATCTATGATGTATATTTCAATGTAGGTGGTAAAAGTACTAAACGTGTATGTGGGCATCTGGGAATGAAAGTCAGACGAAGCATATGGCTTCGTCACTGTGTACCTCGTACATTTAAAATTACGATAAACGACTCGTATTTTTTCATCAAAAGTGATGTGATACCTATACTTGTAGTTAGTTACGTACGTTATTTATTGATATACCGCTTTATTTAATTCTCATAACGCTGGTCCTGATCTCACCTAGATATAGAACTCCTACGGATTAAGACGAAAGCATCCTCCAAGGGCTCTACGGTATTCTACATTCTAGGGTGATTGTATGACAGCTCGCTACAGGGCGGCGAGGCATTGCACATCCCATTCACGAGCGAGCGAGGAGAGGAGAGAGAGAGGGTTCAAGTGCTCACGATGGCGCCCTATTTTGGACTGCTCTCTTGACCCTCCTCGAATAAAAAAATATGGATGGGAAAGGGAGCATCAAGAACCCCAGAAGAAGAGGAAGGTTGTGGGAGGCTGGAGGGGGAGGTGAGAGGTCGTGAGGGGGGGACGGGGGTGGATGGGGGTTGAAGGATGAAGGTAAAAGATGAAGGGGAAGATTTAGCTCCGAGAGGGAAAGAAGAAGAGTGGGAAGGAGGGAAAGGGTGTGGCGAGAACGCGTGGCCCGGCCTATATATCAAGTGCCCAGGGGGTGTCATTCTGACCGGCGTGGAGGAGAAGGGAGGGATGGAGGGAGAGAGGCGCGCGGGGCATATGCGGGCTTCCGAGGTGGTGGGACGCTTTGGATGGATGGAGTGGGGAATGACGTGGAGTTGGTACAGTGGCGGAAATGGAGGAGGGACATGTCACAAGGAGGCCGCTGCGAGGGACTGCCGACCCCGGGGGAGATGGGATTTCACTAGGGGGTGGGGAAGGGAGGGAATGGTGGTGGGTGATGGGGCGTCATCAAAGCAGGCCCTCGTGAGCTCTGCTTGTCAAACGATGTAATGAACTACGCGGGTGATCAATGCCCGTGTTACACTGACGTCAATAATTTCGCCTAGCTCAATGGGGTTCTGTGTTCCGGATCAATGGGATTGGGCAAGGACCACATCCCTTTGAAAAGGGATGCATAAGGGGGTAAATAGACGGACATGTTATAATCCGTCCGTCGGATGGGACGTTAAACTCTGCCGCCATTGCTCATAGTATAAGAGTTGGCAGATGCCGACTCCGGATTTATCTCCAACTACCCCACTCTCTTCATGCAATCCTTTCCTTTACCAATCTGCTCTCGTATCCTCAATCGCGCAAATTACCTCGGTCGTCAGTCGACTGCTTTCATGACCGAACAAAGTAATCTTTAACCTCATGATCTTGCCGTTCTCTGTTTTCTGATATGTTTGCATAAATGATTAAAAGTAACCATTTTTTGCATCGATTAGATGTGCATTGCACACTCTAAAAGGTAAATAAAAATAAATGTATAATGAAACGCGCCAAGTGAAGTAAATACAGGAGACTCCTCCGCATTGAAACCCAATGACTAAAAGGTGCGCGAATAATTATGTAATACATATTATACGCAAGGACTTAGAAGTTAAAAGAGATATGTCGGTGGCATTTACTTCCATCGTAAAGGATATACCGGAGGAACTTCAAGATAAGTTTCATCAGTTTGCTAAATGCCCTAAGAACGGCAATAACAAACAGAAAACATTAGTTGCTGAAAAAATGAGCTCATAGGCACTCAAAATCCTTCATCTAGATATCTTCCACTACTTTATGGCTGACCTGGTAGGTTCAACCAAATACACCTCATTCACCTGTCGATACAGCGAGCTGCGAAACGCGTTGTACTCAGTAAATAATTATGAAGAAATTACGAAGCATCTTCTAATATGGATTCCACCTCACTCCTCGATCACACTTCATTGCCTTGTTCCTCACGATAGACGACCCCTAGTAACTCTGAAAATCCACCAAAACATCTGTTGTCACCTGGCATGTGTTTGAAACTAGACTAAAACAATCAATAAATGCGTGGCGGAACTCCAAAACACCGTATCAAAAGATTCGTTTGTGAGAAAGAGGGGTGAGAAGACGTGTGATCGGCTGGTGGCTAAGCGACAATATACAAAAAAATGATACAATATGCCATGTAAAAAGTCATTTGACTTAACAGAGATTTAAACTCACATCTCCCAATTTCCAAACACACCTGATCGGTCATCGAGGGATCCGGATTTGAATCTCGATTAAGTCAAATGACTTTTTCACAGAAAATTCCATCCTCATATTGTACAGCGTAGTACTCGTATGGGGGACTGCGTAGTATATCAGTTTCATTCATTGCAGTGATTGGAAGAAAGTGTATACCGACATTTTGACGGGGGAGATCTCAATGGTGATAAAAATGTCAGTTTCTTTTGACATTATTAACGAATTCGTAATTACTAGGGATCGACTTTACACCCTCAGGCGTCACTTTGTGGAAGTATTATGTACTTGAATCCATATTACGCGTAGTACATAAATAAATATTTGTAGAAAACTACAAGGGCTGTTTTGATATGGATTCAAGTGCTAGGTATAGTGTACTGATTGATGTGGAGGTTTCATCAATGCTGTCCCTCATGAGATGCTCGTCCAACGATGAAATCATCTTCGTGGGTGATCTATGTCCACGACCGTTGCCATAAATAATTCATCCTGCCTCAAAGGGATGTGCGCTTTAAGGCATCCGAGATCGTGCTCAAACCACAAGCCTTTCAGACAGGGTGCACAGGGAGCAAATATACTCACGCGCAACCCGAGCGAGTGTAGGCTCGCGACTTGAACATCAAAGGTCATCATCAGATTGATCCAATGGTGACGTCGGATTAGTGTTAATATGAATGAAAAGCAAAGGCCCTATCCGAATAATTTTTTTAATGCCATTGCTTAACACTAGTTCTTTTTGATCGCAGGTTATGAAGCAAGTTGTAAGGAATGAAGAAAATTGATTGGCTAGAATCTGTGTCAAAAATGACCGTCATAGTGACCAAAACACTGGTTTTCGGCATTTTTGAACTTGAACCACCTCTAACATAAAGCAGAAAAAATGATGGTTACAGATGATATTGAAATATAATAATGAAAAGAAACATATTTTAAGCCATTTGGCATATCAATCAAGAAAAAATAAAAATTTAATTTTATAGTAGTTCAAATCATCTACTAAAATCAACAAATACAAGCATCTTTTTGAGGAAAATTTAATTTTGAAAACACTTTTTTCGTATTTATGTTCACTTGGGTTCAAAATTATGGAAAATATTGTATTTTTCGATGCTAAACAGCATTAATGTCCGGAATGAAAATCAGCTTACGGCAGAACTATTTATATTAAACTAACAGATGCAGTTATTGAAGATATTAGCTCACAGCTTAACAGATAAGATGAATAGGATCTTTACACCTTACCCATATCAGATTTTGCTACAATATTATTAAAATTCAAGAGTAAACCACTAATAACAGGCTTAAAAGGGTCTCTTATGCAATCATTGCTTCGGAGAAAGTTGTTTGAAAACATTTAAGTAGTATTTTTAATAAAAAAATATAACTTGGGTGGGTAATTTCTGAGAGAGAATTGAGGTAGCTTTAGCATGAGTTTGATAAATATAATAATTTTAGAGTCATGCGTCATGATAATTGAAAATATCATGTATTTATTATGGTACCAAAATAATAACTAGTTAAAGCACCATTTTTCGAGATGTTTTCCAAAAAAATCATAGTCGTTATCCATTGAGTATGGTACGGTGCGCTCTCCAAAGACGTTTAAAATAAACGAGTTATTCCTGACACGCAGAGCACTTCAGAAGTGTAACGTGGTATATTTAATATACTTTCTTCATTATATATGAAATTTACATATTATTCTCTAGTAGAATTTATATAAAAGCACTAAGAATTCCTTCGGATATTGATCTGTTTTTAGTGATGAGAGTAGGGCAAATAGTCCATATTAAGATTTAAAAGTGTATTTTTTATAAGTGAGAAAAGCTGTCGAATGGAACAAAGTTCTTTGTCATCGTTGTGGATCTATTGAAAATTTTCAATAAAAATTCGAATATGGTCACCGCTATGACTAGAGAAAAATATCAATCGAATTACTTCAAGAATGCGCTTCTCATTTCAAACGAATTCATTGGCGCATTCCCCGTGGCGGCGGAACTGTCCAGCGCTTTCCAGTCCATAATTGGATATCGCGTGACGCAGACGCATCTGCCGGATGTGAGGTCAAGTGTTTCTAATCCGCTCAGTAGCACCCGTCGTAAACGACCGTAATGGCCATTGCCTTTACAGCCGGGTAATAACCTGCAATCTCCTCCCCCGCATCAAAAGTGTCTCGTGCCACGAGGCATTCCCACCGCTATTGCAAAAAAATGCATTCGTAGTACGTCATGGTATTGAGGCCAATTTCCTTGATAATTTCCAGTTTTAACCCAATTAATGATTAATGATAATGATGCAATCGAGTGGTTGCACAAGCGTGTATCGTGGAGCGAGTAACAATTTTCTTACCATCGACAATAACTCTACATGCAGGAATGCTAGGCGATATTGAATGTGCCCACGGAGATGAATTATGCATTAATGCTAATCATAAAAGATTTGAGAGGTTAAATGACTAGGAAGCTGCAACGCCAGGATTAATACGCCCTTTTTTGTGCACAATATTAGGTACCACCAAGGCTTTGACTGAATCCTACATTAATATAACCTGTAAGGATCCTTAGCGATGTTTTATCACTCTTGAATCAGTTTTCAATGTCCTCATAAGGCAAACATTGATTTGATGCATTTTTTGTCTCTATTTTTGTGATATTGTTTGCGTACCAGCTGAATGTCCATGTATGAGGACGTGATTGAATGTATCTTGATAGACTAGACCATATTTGAATTGATTAACTTACCGTTATTTCTAATGAGTCATCCCGTTTGGAGTTTCCCGCATTGTTATTTTATGAATGAACAACAATCTCGAGTTATCCATGAAGGATTATCAGGATAAAAAATCAGTTGTACTGAATTAGTCTGCGTACTGTATGTTCTCCTGATTTCTATTGGTCACCGCCAACGGGCCTTGGAACCATGCGAGGCTAGAAGCTGAACCGGAACGAGTGTTACATGCATGATGAATACTCACCCCGTACCACACTCCCTAGAGGTGTATTGTACGGTATTTCGTAAATGTAGATAAGGTTGGTTGGTTGAGCCACCGAATGACAGAAGTTTTCGCCAAACAAATATGAGCCTGTAGGATCGAGTTTCGACTGGATGGCCTTTTTCACTATTCAGGAATAAAATATATATTAACCCATGGGTGTTCGCTGGTTGCTGATTGTAAAATCCCACACTATTTTTGTAAAATCTTCCCCCTCCGTCGGGTTGTAAAAAGTAAACTTCTACACAAATATATGAGGTATTACACAGCCGAGTTTAGAGATAATTCTTAGATATATATAAAAGTGGGAGGTGAGAGAGTAAAAACCAACAAATATGCAGATGACCAGGTTATAATAGCAGAGAATTAAGAACTCCAGAATAGGATGGAAAGAATTTGGAATGAAAAGTGAATAGTAGAGTATGGAATGAGGAACATAGAAAGAAAACTATGGTTATGAGGGTAAAGAAGACAGAAGGAAGACCATTAAATATGGAATGCTAGAAAAAGAAAAATTTAAACAACTAAGTTCCTTCAATAACCTGAGAAGTATAGTTACTCAGAACGGAAATTCTACAGAGGAAATTAAAAGTAGAATTGCACAAGAAAAAGTAGCATTTAGCAAGATTAAGGAACTGGTGACATCGAGGAATGTCAGGACAGATATTAGAAACATTGAATTGGGCATATTTTAAGCAGGAATAGTGTGAAGAAATTAATTACAGAAGGGAAAATAGAAGAGAAGAGAGGAAGAGAAAGGAGGAGGCACGGAATGCTGATAGACATTAAAAAAGGAAGGAGCTATGAAGAGATAGAGAGAGAGGCCCAGGACAGAATGCTGTGGAGGCAGTACCGTTAAAATCTGTCCAAGGATAGAATCACAATAATGATGATGATGACATATAATCCTTATGTATATATCCTCACCATGAGCACAAAACACATCTCAACGACTGGGATCCCAATGTCGATTTTCCAATAGTGAATGATATTTTTTCACAACAGACATACTCAATCGATTCTATTTCGTACAGAATTTCCAGTTCGGATAACAAGGATTAGATTATTGGATGTTTCCATCGACAGAGTAGCTTATGAGGTCTAATTGTGCACTAAGGCCTCAGTCGTCAGAGAATGAACCCAATATTTTAGCTTTTGAGAGGCGATCTCATTTTTGCATATCACTTCCCCAGTGATAATCCGCCAAGAGCTATAAATGGTGAAGTTGGTTGCTCCACCTGACCAGTAATGAAAGCTGGGATTAAAATCCACATTTTAATCCGAGCTAAGTCAAACTGCCATTTTAATGGCCCCTTTTCACGCAAACACCAAAAAGACATAGAATAACTAAGATGAGTAATTGTTAGGATAAATGTGGATTTGCGAAGGAAAATATAATTAGTCCCGATGCAAAAGAATACATTAGATACTTGGAGGATACAAATGTGCACTGCATGGAGGTCCGTTCAAGATTGAACGCATGGCAAAAGTACATCGCCTACCAAGGGGCTATTAGTAGTGCCACCTACGATGACATAAGTCATGGCGAGCATTTTTATAAAAAAAACATTAGAATGTTTTGAGCATCCAATGCTAATTATTATATCTCAATAAAATGAATATATTTTGGCAAACCAAAACACAAAAAAATGGCTTCGCGAAACGTATATCACGAATTTCAAGTTATTCATGCATATACAGGCTTCCATAAAGTCAAGTTTTATGATGAAATGAATATTAAACACGAATATAGAAACGAAAAATGTCAAAGAAAGACTTATCAAAAGATTTATTATCTTGCGAAAACCTTAAAAAAAACGACATGCGCGTCGTTCAATAATCACGTCACGGCACGAAAACTCGTCAGTTTAATTTGATTGTGGAGCTGCAGCTGAGTGGATACATGCAATGGCCTTGGCCCCTCAATCTCAAATTTTTCGTGCATGAAGCCCTTCGACGAAATCATGATTTCGCCGAAACTGTTGCCATTTGTGATCAATCTTGATTGTACTCCGTTGAGTAATACAAACGAGCACTCGCTAAATTTAGCTTGACTTATTTTAGAGCGAATCCATCGGTGAAAATCATCGATAAAAACGGAAAGTTATAAGTTTCCAAGGGTAACAATTATCAACACATTTCGGGTGAACATAACAACGCAAAATATTCGTAACTTGGCAGGTTGAATTTCCATGCACCATTTTATTTACGACGTTAAATTGACTCTAGAAACATATTATAATCTCTGGGTTGAAACTTTTTTCGGTGGAAAGCATAAATCAAAATAGTTTTCATCGATAATCATCAAATTGTTAAGCAATGTTACAAAGTTAAATTACAATAGTAGAGACTATGTTAAGCTCTCATTAATTACAGTTCAGATCAATAGCAATCAAATTAACAAAGCTATAATCTGATAGCATAGACGAAAGCTGGCCACGCTGTCAAGGGGTTTAATTAAAAGGCCACGCTGTCAAGAGGTTTACGATAAACACATATTGTATAAACATGTCATAGACTTTTGCACAATTAGTTAATGAAAATAAGCAAAAGACAGGGCACATCACATAGACGAGAGAAGATTATTTATGAGCTTCACGATATTATCGAGTTCGTAAAATGCAGGCTTTATGTCCATTATCATAGTAAATGTTGCGGCACAGCAACTTAAGTAAAAATATTGAATACGCGCCTGGGATCCATGGCAGAATAATGGCTCGATTCACCGTCCAGATAAATTTTTATCATGGCAATATCTCATGTATTTCAACGTCGTGTTTCCGGCAGAAGATATCAATTTCAACCATTTTGGTAGTTGACCTATCTGGTTTTCAAGAGTTCGTAAAATGCAGGCTTTATGTCCATTATCATAGTAAATGTTGCGGCACAGCAACTTAAGTAAAAATATTGAATACGCGCCTGGGATCCATGGCAGAATAATGGCTCGATTCACCGTCCAGATAAATTTTTATCATGGCAATATCTCATGTATTTCAACGTCGTGTTTCCGGCAGAAGATATCAATTTCAACCATTTTGGTAGTTGACCTATCTGGTTTTCAATGGCAAGAATCAAGCTGTACATGGATTGAGCTAGTTTCTTTAATATTTCAAGCAACCTTGTGCTGTTAGTTATTCCAATGTTAGAACTTATATATAAAGAGCTTACTTTTAGGTTTAATAAATATTTCTTAATTGTAACAATTCAATTAGTTAAATCGCATTTCACTTTTTCGGAAATTTTGTATGGAGTTACCACGGCTGATGAATGACTGTATTGTAAGTGTGACCTGTAACTGATTAATTAAGTGACAATATTTTGTACCTTCATGATCAAAATATATACTCCTTTTGAGTTTCATGAGGGTAGGCCGCCAGCCAATTAACTATCCCGCTAATCGAACCATATATTGTGTGTGAGATAATGTCTGGTTCATTTTTCTCTAATTCATAAAAAAGATTAATGAGATCTCTAAAATCCTTCCTAAGTGAAGCATTCATTACTTCAGTTTGGGGTTGCGATCCCGTATATGCCTTTCCATGAGCTTATCTCAAACGTTGACTAATGCCTCGCTGTTCTCGGGCCTTCATTTTCGCCCGCATATCCTTCGAAATTCCTTTCAAGCCCGAAAGAGGGTGCTAACAGCCTCCTTTCACCGGTGAGCTTTCAGGGCGTAGGCTCCCTAAACGTGCAGCGGAGGCTGTCGATTGCCATATAAGCCGAGGATAGGCGAAAGGACCCTCCTTAACGCAGATGAGAAGTCTGGTGGAGTAGATAAATCCTAGAGAAGAGGACATCCTTTTCATCTAATCGTCACGTGGTTCCATGCCAGACACCTCTAGAGGGTTCAAATCGAAGGGAGTGGATTTCGTCAAATTTTCACTACATTTCTTGCTAAAAGAATTACTCGAAAAGTAGAAGTGTTAATACATTCAGCGAAAGAAAATAAATATCTTCATTCATCAATCAAACAATATTTAGTTTCATCTCCATATCGCATTCTCCTTTCAACTGACCACCTTTTTCCTTAATAACCTTTATTTGATTGTTTTTCATAATGAATCCGATGAATTTCGTCCATAGTCTACCCCAGTAATTGTTTCCATTATCAAATAATCCCAGAAAGTTACCAAGTTCGACTATGCAGAAATGCATGTAAAATATCATAGTACTAGTAGTGGGGTGTGCATTGTAATTCAAAGGGAAGAGAAACAATTAAAACACCTGCTTAGAGTTAAAATAAACTCTCTGAAGTGTGTTTCAGAATACACGCACTATTTAGAATACAAAATACTATTCATAAACCACCCTTGTAGGGGATTGGGTGAAAATACTACGAATAAAATCTCACCATTGATCTCGTACCGATCACATAACCTTAGTCACAGATAAGGCATAAGATTCCTTTTAAAACCCACGTAGTGGTTGACAAGGATATACAATAATATTATATCGCGATGATATTAACTATTTTAGAGCCAAAAACACAATTTTAAGTCGAAATTGGACGTAGGAATTATAAAGAATATTATTTAGTAAGCAAAAATCAGCATCAAAAGATTATAACTTAAGTACTTCAGAGTTAGTAGTTCAATAAAGCAAAAATGAAGAAACGTATTCACCGTGTTCAATGCTTTTTATTTGTGAGCAAATGTTAACTAATCGGGATTAAATAACCACAGTAAGTTATTGTTAGCCATTTAAATACAGTAGTAGACTGTTTTTTCGTTTTTTCAGCCATACAACAATTTAAAACGCATCCATATATCTTTAGTGTAAGTAATCTAAATGAGCAAAATAAGAAACTCCTGCACCGACCGAACGCTATTCTTTTGCGGCTGAAGGCTAAAAATGTGGGGCATAAAAAAATCCCTCTGAATTTCTGTTGGGGATTTTTAGTATCTTTCCGGTCGGCTTTATAAATAGTATTTTAACTTTCTTGGTTACCTTGACGTCCTAAAAATAGCCGTGATTGGCAAAATGACAGTGGTGAATTAGTCTGCCACTCCTAGGTAATAATTGTATGTAACGATAACCAAGCAAAGTACGCCAGAAAGACATGCTGTAAAAAAGCGCAATACAGATATCAGAAAAACAGATGACAAGCAAAAACTGGAGAATCCAGTCCAAAGTTAAGCTATAATGGTCTCCACCGTTTCACAGAACAAATAGCATTTTAAACCTTCTACCTCGGCGGGAAAATTATTTAACTTATTTCTTCGACAGAATTACGACTACGTTTTCAGAATTTTGTTGATACCATTAAAATAAGAGTGGCTTCAAACTTAATCAAACGAATTTGCCTAAATTTTTAACTGCAATATGACCAATCTATCGATTGTAATTCCCGTACGAGATGCTCCAACAGACTAACTCAAGTATTGTAACGATCATTCGCATACTATATCTATATCTATAACCACTGTTAATATTATGTATCGATATTTTGGCTTACTTCATCACTATCATCAATCAACCTTAATATTTGTTGATGGCAGCTCTTCACTCATCCCTGCACCATATTCCAATTTTCCCTTGTCTTAAGAGCTCTTTTGGTTCATGCCCCATATGATCTCGGCACTTTCTTTCTCCCTCGGATATCATCAGTGTACTTTATTTTTCCCTCCTGTTATGTTCTTTACTAGTTCATAGTGTAAATAGATAAAGCTTATCCACCAGGACGTTCTCTTCTTCTCTGTACGCCCGCATCAAGCGGATACTTGCGGTGCTATTCAGAAGTTGCGAGTAGGGTCCTGTAGAACCACTACCTCCTACTTCTCCACAAGGTGAAGGGAGAGGAGGAATGCTTGCCTGACCCTTTGGGAGGACTTCTCTTAAGAAGCTACGGTGGAGGGTTGGACATTAAGAACAGAGAGACTGCGGTCAAGGAGATTGCCGTATGCTCGTTATGGGCAAGGTTTCCTCCGAAAGCAGGGAACGCCGAGCGACCCCTGGGGTGAGATTAAGTCCCGTAGCGGATGAGCACGGGCTCATCAAGCGGACTATGGGTGGTTGGGTGGGAGCAAGAGAAAGTGTAAACACGCAATGAAGTAAGAAGTAAAGGATTATAGGGGACGAAAGGGAGTGGTCGAGGTAGGGAACCAGGAATGCCAATGCAGAGGGCGTTTGGCACCATACCGCTCCCTTGGGGACCGTTTTTGCATCTCTATCGCCATCCCTGCGTTAAGCTCATATACTGAGAATTAGCAGTGAAGCTAGTTTGCTACTGGAAGCTACGAGTCAGCCACCACAATTATTTTCTAGAGGGACTAGAGATAATAGATGAAATAAGATGATGAATTACTAATACCGCTATATTCGCTCAGAATTAGCAGGGAAGCTAGTTTGCTGCTGGAAGCTAAGAGCTAGCCACCTCTAACATTTCCCTAGAGGGGCTAGAGATAGAATAGATGAAATAAGTGGATGAATTACCAATGTCCGATAAATGAAAGAAATTTCATTGGGTAGTTGATGATATTCAGTTATAAGTTAACGACTTTTGATACAAGCAAATAGTGCGGAATGTATACAACAGCTGGTTTTAGCGTATTTCAAAACCAAAAGAAATACAGAAAAACCCGCATAAGAGAGACTAAAATTAAGATAGAAATGGCCAAATTTCAGGCTCAACTCCTTTCTTGCTTTCAAATTATCGAAGATTATGTATCAATAATAAGAGAAATTTCAGAACAAGCGGTTTTCAAATATAGAGTGCAGAACACTCTTTCATCAAAACTCCATTCCTCACAGACGTATTCTGCTGCAATATCTAATTGCTCGCAAAGCGATGGAAATGAAGCTAGAAAATAATTTCTTGTGTTTGAAATATTTCAACAAACAATCATACAATCATTGTGTTCCGACGAAGCAAGTTTATTTTTCTTATTTCGGCTTTTAAAGCGCCGATTATAATATACAGGTGTCTTTCCATTTTTTAATTAACTTGTGAGCTGAATTTCACAGCCTGCTAGTGACTTTGATCCCAGGAAAAATGTTTCAATTATTATATCTCACTCTATCCAAAGAAAATGAGGCCCATCTACCCTACATTTAAAACTGCAAAAATGTCGTATATTTTAAGAGTGAGAAAGACGCGGCATGTCAGATGGACGAGAGAGTTTTCAGATCAGCTTCCATCAAGGCCAATAGAGAAACCAGCGCATCTAGCGTAACCGGAGGGTGGGGACAGGTTGACAAGGACGAAGTGACAGTTATTGCCGACAGCGACGGCTATCGCGAAAGTTTTTACCCCAAAGAAAATCCCATTGTGGGCGGCGAACCTTTTACTGGAACCTTCAAAACTTTGAAGGTTACTTTTTTTTCTTGTTTTCGGAAGAGTTGCGACTCGTCCAAATAGGTTTTCTCTACATTACGTCCGCACGATCCAAATAGTTGGGGAATAGTGGCCAGCGAGGGAGTTTTTCTTCCATTAAACTTTCCAAGGTTGGAACTAGTGAACTTAGGGTCCTTTCAGTTGCTTGCATTTTTCCATGCATGAGCACACACTTTGATTTTTTTAAATTACTAATATCGTAACATAAGTGTCGTTGGTTTTATGTTCCAAATCCAATGTGTGCTTCAAAAACATGAACAATGAATATATGAGCAAGGCACAAAAAACACGAGTTAAAATATATCAGCAGCAGATTTCAAAGAACTAGAATAAAAAAATGACAAATAAGAAAATCAGAGAAACGTTTCAGAAGGAACCGCTACAGAAGAGGATACAAAAGGCAAGGGTCAAGTGGTATGGGTTTGATTAGACCAATTTGTCGTTATTTGTATTTCAAAAGGACATTGCGTGAGATATAGACGATGGATAAAAATGTTACTGGAATTTACTGAGGCATAACCGTAGGAATGTCACACACTTGAAAAAATGTATTGATAATTTTAAAAAATTGAGAAGAAAAATGAACAGAAGAATTGGTTAGAGTGATCAGAGTCAAATATAAACGAATGAGAAAGAATAAAATATTATTCCTGGCCTCTTACTCATGGGGTGCTCGGGTTAAATAAGGAAACGTGTTCTTGATAGAAAGCTAGGATGGACAATATAAAACTCAGGGGACATTTGAATAAGGAATTTGATAAAATCAATGAGGGAAAAATACCCAGATGGTTGGTTAAAAATGACTGCGTCTTTGGCAAATGACAAGAAAAACTAATATGCTGTGTATAGTCTGTTATCAAGCGTTAGTTTACTCGCACTAAGAAACTGCAATTTTCTTGGAAAGCTTTTCTGGGGTACATTAATAGTGAGAGTTACTCATAAGTCAGTTAAGCTCTTAAGATTGAGACACAAGTAGAAAGTAATAACGCGACCATAGGAATCAAAGTAACAGCAGTTTAAACACCCATTTTACGGGTGGAAAACTGAATTCAGAGTGTTCCTCACATAACGCACAAGATTGGATCGAGATTCCATTGAAAAATCTCTGCCACATCCAGGATTCAAACCCGGACCTCTAGAATGGGTGTCCAATATTCTTCCCATCATACCAACGCGATTCCATGAGATCTTAGGCTTGCCTAGCCAATGTACATGCCACTGTGTTGTCTATCCTTTTCTGATTCCCATAGAAATTTTATATGGTTTTGAATGAAATGAATTGTATTACATCCATATGATTTCCCTGAAGAGTACAAGGAACTAGACGTTAGCATAGCAATTTTTTCTGGATTAATTTTATTTTTCAGTCCCTATTTTGGACGGGGGTATATCAAAAAAAAACATCGAGGTAATTAAGGTAAAGTAATGGAATAGGATTTATTCTCATGGGTTACAGCTTCCTTGAAGCCCCTACGTCCGGCTAAAACTTAGTATAGAAATCATGGCACATGGTAACGTTGGTGGTCTGCGCATTGGCTTGACAAACCAACTGTCGGAATATCCAATCCCAGTTCCGGTGTATATTTCCACGAGAAGTATACAAGGTATTAATACATGCATTTGCGAGCACAAGAATAGCGTTTAGCATTATGAGTGACTACTTGTGTGTAATCGATAATTATGCTTCTCTAACGGTTCAAACATAAAACTGTTTGATCAAAACTTCTATCAATAGATGTTATATATAGATATTATCCAGAGATGTAAACGATAAATAAATTGAGCCCTCATTATTGGTCGTTCAATCCTAAGATTGGTTGACTGCAGCCCTCCACCCTTCCCTATCTAATGCTAGTTCCCTGACCTCTTAGTATCTCTACCTATGTACTTTCCTTTTTAAATTTGTCCATGAACTTATTCCTGGGTCTTTCTCTAGGGACTTTTCCCTCTATTATTCCTTCAATTTAGTTCTTCACATATCCATTGTGTCTCAGGGCGCGTCCAATCTATCTGGTTCTTCTTTTTTCTATAGTTTTCCATATGGTCCTTTCCTCTTCTACTCTTCTGTGCACTTCATCATTTCTTATTTTTTCCGCCCATTTTATCTTCAGTATCCTCCTCCAGCACCAGGTTTTGAATACATCTAGTCTCTTCTGGTCAACTTTACCAATGGTTTATGCTTCCGATCCATAGTGCTACGCTCCACAAGAAGGGTTTGACATATTGTTTCCTGGTTTGTAGTCCTATCTTCTTTGAGCTTAGAAGTCGTCATTTACCCATGGAAATTGAGCCCTATGCAAACAACATTTCAAAATTTTCTGAATCACTGCGCATCTGGCATCTGCCTTCCCTATACAGTCATTAATCTATCAGCGCTCAAGATGTGCAAACACAGGTCGCTTCATGTCATCGAAATTCCTTCGATCTGCTTCAAAATTGATGGGCTCTATTCCTCACGAGCGTGTCCTTTGTCGATCAATCGCAAACACAATGAATGAATCCTGACGCATTGCCTGCATTCCAAATTTCATCCTTCTGCAATTTACGTACAATCATTTCGTTCATCCATCCAAAGCATTAGGAAAAATGGATATTTTGTCCGATACTCAAGTTGTAGAAGTTTCTCTTAAGATAAATATTTCCTTCATATTTAACGAGCCAAAGACACAAGCTGAACTCAACATATCCCTTAGCTTCCAAGATATTTTATCGATACTATCACAGGCTGAACATAAATAAATATCGCGAAATTCAGGTAAAAAAAATAATGTCTTGATTAGAAAAATTAAATAGGAACTTAGAAAAAATGTTTTGTCCAAATGAAATTGATTATACAGAGCTAATAAAGAGAAGATAGGAAAAATGTTATGATTAGAATTTAACGTAAGTACAAGATAGGATATAATTAACATTTTAATGTCTAAATAGTATATTTTCCGTATCAGAGCACTCACAACCATGAACATATGCATCGAGTAGCTACTTAATGAGTTTTGAGTCTGGTGGTAAGAGTTGGCTAAGTCAAAGTTAAGCTGGTAAAGGATATTTAATTATATAGAATTATAATTTTGCTACGATACCACTGGTTACAGGTACAATTTCTTTTGCAACGTCAATAGATCATTAAAGGCAAGACATAAAAGAGGAAATTCATAAATGCGTATTGCATACAAAATATGTGAATGGGTATTCATCAAATCATTTAACAACCAAGCACAGACAAGGAAGTGGATTCAAAAGGTTCGGCGCTGATGGTGGTGAAAGAAAAGAATTTTCGAGATCTTTAAAATACATTTAGTTTCCATCAGTTTTGTTGAAGCATCAAACGCTATTGCATCGGTTGTTCAATGCGTTCCACTGCCTTAATAACACAACAAAATATAAAGGAAAGCTGCGCGCTTCATTAAAAACTGCTTCGAGCGTACAGTGTTCTTCAGCTTTTGGAGGGATTAGGTACCAAACCGCTATATATTCTGAGGCTACTCGTTAGGCTTAGTTTGCTTGAGAAATTTAGAACACGTTTGTTTTAGAGCGACGTAGAGCGACGCCACACTACATTTCTAGGTCCGTCAGAAGCGATTAAATTAGATAGACGGGATCGGATATCAGTGGAGGAGACCGACTGCTTAGGTCGTTTGCGCCATAGATAAAAGGTAAGGGAGGAAGGGTAGATGGAAACCCAGCGTCGGCATTAGCCTGCTCTTAGCAAAAGGCGCCAAGGGGACCACGGCTTAACGTCTCATCCGACAGATGGATTACTGCACTTAGCGCCCTCCACAAGACACTCAAGTAGGGATCAGGTGTCCTCTGAAAAACATCCTCCACTGCAGGAATTTGAACCATGTCCGTTCGTTTGGTTAGCCAGTACTCTATGCACCACACTAACCCGATCCTCAATAGGATAGATAAATTGCCGAAATGATAGGTACAAAAATTTGTCCTTACCACGCACAATAAGTGACCATAAATAACTTAGCACTATTAAAAACACTCCCATAATACACTTAACAATTTACCCTCCTAAAGCCTTATCCTTCACTCGGCTCGTGTCCCAACACCCCCTGCCATACGCATATGCGGTGACTTGTAGGGCAGTATGTAGATGTAGAATCATTTCTGCGGGGGAAAAATTGTAGATCTCAATCCAAAGAGAAATATGCCATGAATCTGACGAGCGAGATCTCGTTAGACTCATTCCATCTCAATGCAAGTCGTCGGGCGAGTGGTATGCACACTCGTCCAGATCCCATTAGCGTCTATCAGAATGCCAGAGATGTAATCATTAATTGGTCCAATTGGGAAGGAGAAGCTCGCATGCGGGTACACGCCATCAACGTCCATCAATTTCACCCTCGGCTCGCAAACAATGGATGCGGTCGAATTATAGATCAGCGCAACGCGTGTTCAGCGAACGTTTTCGGCATTAAAGTTCTTGCCCGCCCGCAGTCTGACGAGTCTTTTCATACCGTCAGTACTTCGGGAGCGCGCTTCCATGCTAATTTCACGCCCCCCCCTACTGGGAGGTAGCTAGCTCTACTCGATGGACGTAAACGCGGCCGCGCTAGTCCGGTGCCAGATATTAATGCGGGCTTAATGAGGTCAGTTAATGCAGCGCCCTCGGGGCCTGCCTTGAATCCGAGATGACCCTCGTCGTCCCTATTATTCACGTGCGCCCATCAAAACCGTGTGCGCACACTGCTGCTTAAGCACCGATGTGCGGCCGAAATCACCATCGCGGGAGAGCTAATAAAGTGGCACCTGGTGATCGAGGGGTGCTCGGACTTATTCCCGCGGCTAATTATCTTGAAAACTGCAATCTGCTCTCGCGCCACCTATTGATTTAAAAATACGTTAAAAGGGGTGAGTAGAGAGTTTGTGTTTTCCGGCGATACTTTGTGGAATTTTACTAAACATTTTGAATGAATAGTGCAAACTTTGTTTTGCCACAATGAATTTAATAACTTACGACCATGGTTTCGACGATTAACGTCATCATCAGGTTACCTGATAGGTGTCATAGATTAACGTCATCATCAGGTCACTCAGGTGACCTGATGATGGCGTTAATCGTCGAAACCATGGTCGTAAGTTATTACCTAAATTCATTGTGGAAAAATAAAGTTTATTCTATTCATTCAAAAAAGGGTGAGCAGAGGCCAAGGCTTTAAAAAGCGCCTATTCCGCCGTCAGCTGTTTCAATCCGGAAAGATTAATGAGGGTTTTCACTATGAGCCTTACGTATTAAAATTTCATATCGTTCGTTCCTTTTATATTCGAATGATGAAAACGTTAAGGAATTTTATTGATCTGTGCATCAAAAAAATCCAGCGCTTATCAACATTTATACCTTCTTAACACCCTGGAAGTCATACCAAGAACCTATTTCATGAGGTGATTCCTCATTAGGCATACCCTAACTGTTAAAAACATTATTATGGTGTCATTTGCCAATTTAATAAATACGATATACTGCTAGGTATCGTACGTGAATGGAGATTCTCCATTAACTATATGAAAAAGTATCTTTTCACCTGCACGAAATGGAAAATGCACTAACGCAACGCGAAGACCATTAGTAAAGTTTAGTTTTGCTAACATGCGAAACAATTGAAAATGTCACAGGTGTCGGTCAAACGCTAACCTGAAAAAATGGCAGAAGAACAAAATGGCATTGTTAACTTCAACTGTGAGAATTTATTGTCACGAACCGAGCTTCGATACTGTGTGTGACCTTCAGGTGAAGCCTGCTCAATAGAAATACAATTAAAAGGCAAGGAGTGAGGGAGAGAAATTGAGATTGCTTTGAATGAGGAGATGAAAGACGATACTTGCATGCGAGGTAAGAAAAACATAATACTATCACATATACAAGAAGAAAATAAAAAAAACTTTTTATGTATATTGTATTTTATGTATATTGTGCTGTTTCACTGGGTCGAGCAACTGACAAAGGTCCCAAACTGATGAGAACCAATGAGAGCGTTTGGTTTACCTCGATCAAAGTTACTTCAAGAGTACAAGTGCTTTCTGGGGTGTACCAAATGAATTGATCTCCAAGCCAAGTGTGAGCCGCTAGTATATGGGATCCGTACGAGGAAGGTATGATAAAAGAATTAGAGTGTGTGCAAAGGAGATCTGCTAGGTTTGTTAAAGGCCGTTATGCTAATTGTATAAGTGTTACGAGTTAAATAGAAGAACTAGGATGGGAATTACTATCAGAACGCAGGTTAAAATATAGATTAAACCTTTTAAGTAAATTCGAAACTGATTTTTTCACAGATGACGTTAGATATATATTGAGAACCCCTGCGTATTATGCTAGGTTTGATCATATTAACAAGATTAGAGAGATAGATTGTCATACCGATAGATTAAAAATGTCAATTTTCCCGCGTACCATAAGAGAGAACAATAGGCAGCGTAGCAAAGGGATAGGTAGGTGAAATATAGTTAGAGTAGTTTTTAGTGCATGACGCGTGTAATAGCAACCAATAATTCCTTTCTTATTATGTAGATACTAACCACCTAGCTGCATGTGACCCTGTTCTCTAGCATGTCTCCCTTAAATATCCTACTTGCATGGCAATAGTGCATGTTTGGTGATCTTCACCCCCTGCCACACACCCTCGTGGTGGCTCGCAGGGTATTACGTAGATGTAGATGTGAGAATTCCACCCCTTATTGAGCTCAACACTCATTGTGCCGCACCCTAATTACGTTCAAGCCCGCCTTCGATTTGGCGACAGGGGCAGTTTTTTCCAAGGTGTTATGTCGTATAAAAATACAGGGTTCTTGAAACAGAAAGGCCACGTCAACGACACAAAAGTCAATTATTGAAATTAAATTGGATTTAAAGGCTGCTTCAACTTCTCATCACGGATGAATTATCATCAGAATCCTGAGTTAAATATTTACACGAATGTCAATGTCTTTTAATATGGCTAAACATTTAGTACTTTAAAATCATATAAGCAGTCAGCATCCAAGAAATTTTCATGTATGGCTCTGTCTGCAATTACTATAACGTACCGAGAAGAAAAGGGAATAAACATTGTTGGATAAAATGTATTATTTTAGAGTTGTAAGTTACATTGAGGCCAATAAAACTTGAGAAAAGTTGTCGAACCAAGATTGTAGATTTCTTAATTACACAAAAAATCTCATGTACTATGCCTTTATTCTATTTATATCTCCTTAATTTCACTCACTAGCCTAAATAAATATGAGAGTGATAGCCTCATTCAGCACTTAACGCCTCAGGACATACGGACGCCGGCACAATTGTAAACCTTCCTTTGGCTTAAACTTTTACACTCTGATGACACCCTGAACATTATTGTTTATTTTATTTAAGAGAGAATTCATAGATTTTTATGATAAAAATTGTGGCCTTAGAGGTCACTATAGGAGATGACCGTTAACATAGGTCATTGGTGACGTTAAAAATACGTGAATATTAGGGTAGATAGCCTGCGTTGGCAGAGGCTCACTTAAATTAAAGTGCTTAATGGGGTCTACGATTCAACCTCAAATTCGGGAAATAGGTCGTACTTACCGACGAAATACTGTCCATAATAACCCAATGAGAGAGTGATAGAGATTCAATTTAAAGAAAACAATCTCGTCAAGGCTGGGGATCGAACTCAGGCCTTTCAAATGTAAAGTCCGTATTTTACAAGCCCTAATAACCAACTTACCTACCCAATCCCTGGTTGTTTCATTCGAAGCAAATCAATGAAGTCGGAGGGCATCCCCGATTCACTTATACGCTTTATGTCGTATCGCGAGATAGATTGACCAGTTATTAGGAGGCAGGAGGGGCAATGCAGTTTGTCCTTCCTGCCTCCTATTATTTCTTTCGATTCGAAATTTATATCGCAATTCTGTAGCCGGTAGCCACCATGAACACCAAAGCTCATCTGCACCTTCGAAATACTATGCAATCCAACTCGAGGGTGAATGGTCGAGGGTGATAGATCCCCTAGTGTGCAATACCCTTCCCAGTTCATGTCAGAAACCCGCAAGACTGCAATCGACAAATAACCGTATACAGGGCGAAATGAATTTTTAAAAATCCTCACTTTTTTATTTTAAATAGGGTGCAAGGATAGTGATCTGAAAATCGACGGATTCACACTTAAATCCGTGGAATACTTCAAAGAATAATTTTCTAATTTTACTTTGGTTAGGCGCTAACTTAATCTTGAGAGGCTAATAGTTTCATACAAGAGACGGTAAATTTATGAGATTTCTATGTCAGCAAGAGATCTATGGAAGGGATAAAAATGAATTAGGAGAAAAACGCAAGGTTGAACCAGAAAATGAGAGAATGAAACATATGCGAACTAATTTACATGCGAAACATAAGTTTACATACAAATAAATTTTGAATTTATAATACTAAAAAATCAAGGATACAATGATGCAACACATAGAGTAGAAAAAATTGTGCAGAATATTTATTCAGAGCTAGAAGTTAACAATTTATTTGCTGAAGATATTAATAACATCTTGCGAAGGAAATTCCACTGCGTCCGGGTTTTGCTGCTTTGTGTTATCTGGATGATGACGTTTCGTGGCCAATGCTGTGCGCAAAATGTCATCACCCATCAGGTCCAAACGGTCCTGATCTGAAGATGTGGCCAACTTTGGCCACGAAATGTCATCATCAAGATAACGCAACGCTGCTAAACCCGGAAGCAATGGAGTGCACCTGCACAATAGCGCTGTGAAAGCCTAAAGAATCTTACGAACTCCAACATCTACGGTAGATAAGATCATAAAGATAACATTATAGGAACGGACTGCAGAAAGGATAGGTTAAGAGTATCATTTGACCCAAGAAAGATGAAAGATCATAATGCCTGACAAGCAGACTTATAAGCCGGTAGTGTAACTAGCAAATTGATCTGCTGCATAATGTTTTTATCTTTATCTGTTACTAAGTACTTGCATCACGCCATGCATGTTTTTGGTGTAGCTCTTGAGCCTCTGCGCATTTGTGTAGTTGGAAAAAAATATGAATTAATTATGAAAATATGAATATTTGTTGGATACGACTTAAAGCAGAGGTCATTTTGGCACCTTTCGTTAAGTATAGGATATCGCCGAAGCCAGGTTTCCATTCACTTTTTCATCGTTTCCTGAATTATACTTTAATCTATCCACCTGTTATTAGTGGCACAATGGCTACCGTTGTTGGTCACCTACCTCAAATAATTAAACCTACGAAAATGCATTTTCTTTGGGAATGAAGGAGAGGAAGTAGGTGGAACAGATAAGGTGACGGCAGTGTTAGATTAGTAGAATTTTACAAGGGTTTAAATACAAAAATAAATGAAACACAGTCTTATACCAATGGCATGCTTATAGTGCAGCTTATATTTGTGAAATGTTGACTCTTGACAAGTCATAGTGGGTTTATATTCACCGATACCCGGTGAGATATCGTGGAACATCATCTTGATGTTAAAAGATAGAAACTTCCCTCTCATTTATTCGTTCGTACAACGCGTTTCAACGCTTAAATCGTCATCATTGTACCTGATTGATCAAGTCCTTCATTATACCTGATGATGACGCTTTTAGTGATGAAACGCATGGTTCGAATAAATAACTGAGAGGTCAATTCTAAGTCTCTCTCTTTTAACTTCTTAGCGGGTTTTTCTAGCACATTAGTAGCTGTAGTTGCGCTAACTTTAATTTGAAATTGTGGAATGCATGCAAGTGTTAACTCACTCCCTGCCACACAACTTTGAGAAGTCTCACAGGGTATTGTGAAAGTGAATATATATAATATTAAGTTATTAAACGCAAGCATCAAACCAAGTCCGCCTGGTGTCTATTATTATGTGGCCAGTTTTTTGGATGCCCAACGCCCATGACCTTTGGATGCTTTCTCTCCCAACAGAATTAATGTAATCAAGCGCAAGAGGAAGGCATTTGCACCGGTAACAAATGGGAAAGAGAGAAGAGTAGGTTGGTGTGTAGGTATCCTCGGGTCGAGGGAGGTCATTACTTCTACGGAGGATTCGAGACTGCCGTGGAAACAGGGTAATTTGGATGCAACCAGAGCGTCGGGTGGCGATATTTTCGACATGCAAGTGCACACAAGGGGTAAAATATTCATCAGTGGGGAGGGTTGGAGGAGGGAAGGGTGAGGGGGAGGAAGAAGGGTGAAGAGAAAATCGCCTGAAGGGAGAGACGGTCAACAATGCATTTTTTTTATTCGGCACCAGATACCTCCTAAAGCTCCGCAACCCTTTTTGAGCCTCACCTCACGCTAAAAAATATATTAAAATTTCATGGGATTTTTGGCCGATATTTTTTATGCTTTAATTAAATGATATGCTCAAACTACGCTAAAAGTACGCTATGCACGCAGAAACGAATCTCATTATGCTCAACCCCATGCACGAGCATATTCATGCTAAAATAAGCGGAGATCGGATTCACATACACCAATGTACACGATACTCTGCAAGTTGCCTCACGGGTGTGGGGTAGGGGTGGGTTTTCATCAGTATATGCTTCACTACATCGTACAAAAGTTTATAAAACTACAAATATCAATAAAGTAGCTGGAAAACCCGCAATTATTAATTAAAGGGGGTGAAGTTTAATCAAAATACAGTGCACATTATCCTACTAAAGTTTGAGAGACTTAGAGTAGTATTTTGCATTCACATTAGTGCACAGAGGTGAAAAAAATGAAATAGTTGGTAAGCGAGATGTTCAGATGTAAATACGAAGCAGATTAAGAAATGACCTATAGAGAAAATAAAATAACTTGCTACATTACCGATCGAGAAACCTTATTTTTAAGTAATAGTAATAGCTGTTATAGTCACTTATCTTTTGCGGGGAAAATTACCTGCCAAACCTGCTCTTTTTTCTGACTATTGCCCTGATTTACATGACATAATCTAAAATATAGCAGTATCCTGTTTTCAATGCCTTCCTTACCCCGATTTCCAAGCATTTCTCTTCCAATGATGGTCTTCAACATCCTCTAGCATTTAAATACTTGTAACATTCGACAATCCACCTCTGCCTTTGCCTTGTCCGTTCCACGCACTTTATTACCACAACAAATACATTTTCGTAGGTTTCATTATTTAAGGAAGGTGACCAACAACATTTGTCTTTTCACCATTAATAACAGGCGGATATGTTAAAGTATAATTCAGGAAATGATGAAAAAGTGAATGGAAACCCGGTATCGGAATCATCCGGTACTTAACGAAAGGCGCCAAAATGTCCTCCGTTTATGTCCTATCCAACAAATAGATTGCTGCACTGGAATTGTCCTCCGCAAGATTCTTATATAGGGATTGAAACTTCATGGAAAATATCCACCACTTCCAAGAATCAAATCCGGTTGATTGAAGTTTTCAAGGGTTTCCATCCGGGTGAGATTCGCTGGGAAAACACCAGCTCTTTAATCAAATCCGGGGCCCTCCGAATGAGATGCCAGCACTATACTACCACACCATTCGATCATCATGCTTTTTCATTAGCCTTTGATACATTTTTATGTCTTATATCTATTACGTAAGTCCATATTACAACAAGCTCTATTTCAGACTTTCACTTGAACTCTTCGTGGAAGACTTCCCATATTTGGTTTTTCTTTTTTGAAATTGAAAGCCTATTTTCTCACGTGATCTTCTCCCAATCGCTCCTCCTTTCATAAGTAGATATTTAGATACTTCCGTCACTAGCCCGTGCTCATTTTTCTAAAAAAAGTCTCATTACTTTCATTATACTGCGATTTTTTCCTGTAAGTCATAATCTCTCAAATCCGCTTTAAAATACATCCAACACAAACTTCAGGCTCTAAAATGACCGAAAAACAAGAGCGACGAAGACAACAATTCTCATTACAAAAATTACAAATTTCAAATACAGCAGCAAAAAACCCGCCATTATTTGTAAAAGGAGGTGAAATTTAATCAACATAAACTGCACAATATCCCACTAAAGTTTGAGAAACTTTGAGAATTCTATTGCAAGCACCTTTAACATTAGGTGCAAGTCGACTTTCATTCCGACTACTAGTTTCCCAAGCTTCTTGCCATATATCTTCTCTTATCTATAGAAAAAGAAAAAAGAATATCCATGTAAAGTATGACAGCCTTTTTCACTTATCTAATAACTGTGACGTCCAACCAGACGGAAGATAAGATCTTTTCGCTTTCATTATATTTCTATCTCTGCCTCTAATCTCTGATATTTTTTCAAGTGAATTGATTTGCTCGATGCATCTGCTACCTCATAAAAAGGATGGCGCAGCGTATTCAATCGTCCTTTTTAGTTTTACGGTTATATTTTACTCGCAAAACAATATTAAACAGTGTTTGATAATAAAAAGTAATACAAACATTATGTATTGTTGCACCATACTTCCATAAAAGTCGTTCGACGAAGCGGCACCTACTTAATTTGGAATCCTAAATTTTATAACTTAGATATGTTCCGGGATAGTAACATGAATTAGTTTTGGCGAAGTTTTTTTGAGTTTGACAGCGTCTCGAGCATTTTAGGCTCAACGTTTCACCCGGGTTGCAGAGAGCGTTTTCAGGGGTACTTCACTCCTGAAGAAGGTAAAGTACCCCTGAAGACGCTCGCTGCAACGCGGGTGAAATGTTGAGCCAAAAATGCTTGAGACGCAGTCAAATTCGAAATTTTCACCAGAACTTATCAACAGCTGAATCCTGAATTAGTTTTGGCACGAAGATTCTCGCACCTTCGTTTATCAATAAAAATTATTTCTCGGGGATAAGCTGTATATTATCCATATTTGAAGTATTCAACATCTAGCTTTTCCAACGAACATTGGACCGTTCAGGTCTTTAGAAATAAAAATTGTGCAGTAAATCCAGAAAGCATCACTTTATTATCGTGCATTAGCTTGGAGTGTTGGATTGGGGTGGTGGCCGGAGAAACAGCTTCTCATCCCGAGACCCTAAGTTCGAATAACGGCGATGGCGAAGATTTACCTGATACTCTATCCCTATTTGGCTGCTATGAATGAGAGCGCTTCGAGTGCAGCACTCGTTTTGTTATGTCAGAGATGTTAAACTGAGATCCCCTCGGCACCTTTCGTCAAGAGAGGGCTAATTCCGACGGAGGATTCATCTTTCCTAATTTTCATAAATGATCCTCCCGCATCCCTCCTGCCCTCAATGACTAAAAGACCTGAGCTGTCACCCACCTGATAAAATACCCACCCAATCAACCATGAAGTTTCTTGCCTTATATATTGCTCTAAAAGGGAATCCAACACAAAATTCATAGCATCACATTAGAGAAGTCGTCGACAGAATAGGTTGGTAATGGCCCACCTGATGCCGTGACATCGTACAGCACGCGATCCCGAGAACGCGCAAGCAGACTCCTGGGAAGAGGATAGGGCGTCGACAAGCGTCGATTGAGGGTGATAAATGATTGAATGGAATAAAACTTCACTATTCAGGAGGTGCGCTCCACAAAAATACAGAATTATGGAAAATGAACTCACAATGAAATTACAACAATTAAATCACAGAAAATATAGATTAATTAAACAAATAATTGAAAGTAAGGAACGAAATCGGAATCAACATTACAACTTTTTAATTAATATCAATATTTGCAAATATAAGACCGAACGATTATGTGTGATTAAGGAAACAACTGTTGTGATAATACAATTTATAGTTTACAGTTTCAAGGAAATAAACAATAATTCCCTTCCAAAAAGAGATAAACAAAGAAAAATAAATATTCCAGGTGATTAACATGTTTATACCATCAGGAATAGTCCCTCCAGCAAATAAATTAAAATGTTTTGGCTTAATAAGTTGTAGGGGAGGAGAAATATTTCTTTGCGCAGCGACCGGGAGTTCCAGAATAGGGCAGCTGGCGCCAAAATTAAATTATGAAATACGGCCGCTCCATGTCCAGGATAGTATGCATTATTTATATCGGCCCTGTAACATATTTCAATGTTACTAGGCTTTGTTTCTATAATATCTGAGGAGAAACACGACCACCAAGATCGACATTATTTAGTACTGCAGAAAAAATAACCTCTCCGTGGTGGTGGTGTAAGCCTAGTGGAAACGACGAACACCTGGAAGTCTAGCAAAAGGAAATATTCACCTTGTCAAAAAAATGAATCACATTTTAATTACCTATGGTGTATGTTGTGAGGTAAGTTTTGTTATCGATTGTATTGGCACATTTTTAACTATTGTTTTCCGATGAAACAATGGCATGTAATCTTAAATTATCTAAGTTTGGAATACATTTCAAGCACTTTGCCATTCTCTTTATGAAAACTCTATAACTTTTGGCCAGACCTAAGAGTTTAGTCACGTTTCCCTGGTTCCCCTTGCCCATTATTTCCAATTTTGTCATTTTTTACCATTATTCATTCCTAAAATACTGGCTTAACACCTCTTGGTGGGCTTTGAAGTACTTATTTTGACATAATTCACTGTAAATACATGCATGCATGAATCACGACTAATAATGAGGCAAGTATCTCGGGGAAGAACTTTTAGGCGATTGTATTTGTCCAGCCAAAACAATTAGGTTCCCCTAAAATATTGTTAAGTTTTCTACAATTATCTTCTTTGACTTCTTGCTCATTGTTACACAGGCCACAGAAATCATACCGGGAGGCCTCTATTCGCTAGGTTTTTTCAGTTGGCTCCCCGTTAATTGGCATTACCTGCCTCGCCGTCCGCGTAACGTCACGGCCAAGCTCTCACGCCTTGTGTATCTTGGATGCCATGGCGGAGAGCAGCGAGGAGCAGCCGGCGCCTACGCTACAATCTCTCCCGCCGGCCACTGTGGCCCATAGGGATGGAAAGGGGGGAAGCGATTGTAGTGGGCGAAGGGGAAAGCGGTCAAAAAGGGATGAGGAGAAAGGAGAAGGGGAGAGAAACGGAGGTTGTGGTACTCGTGGGAGGAGTGGAATGGGACGCTAACAGAGTAACTGCCCCTGAGGGAAATGGAAAGAAGAATGGGGGAGAGGAAGAGGGGAGACTTTGGAAGGCCTTGCATGTGTTGTGGGGTGCTGCCCTTTCCCTCCTCCACCTCTCGCCCTTCCTTCACCCCCGTGTTACCCTGGCTGCCCGCACAAAGCCCCCTCTTTCTCTCACCCCGAGAGAAGTGGAAAGGGGTTAGTTGTTGTTGGGGGTCAGTCGAAAGAGGAGGCGGAACGGAACTCTCGCTAGCGTGGGAATGAAAGGGAAAGGCACCGCGGACGGGCGGTATCAGGAGCGACATCCGGTGAAATATTTATAATTTATAGAGATTTATGGACGTCAGAGAGAGAGAGAGAGGGAGGGTGAGAGAGAGAGAGAGAGGGAGGAGGAGAGGAGAAGAGGTGGGAGAGGAAGGGAAGATGTCATGGCAACGTGGACTTGGAGTGGTGAGTTTGCGTGCAAACACACGAGATAGAGAGAGCGGCCAATTCACGTGAGCGGTCGATGGTCAACAATCCGAGTGAATGCACTAGGTTGGGGGGGAAGGGGTGGGTGGGTGGTCAGAGGAAGATAGAGAGAGTGAAGGGGAAGAGTCCGGGAGGACATGTAAAAATCACTGAATATTTCACGGGTGCTTTGGCTTTCTGGTCTGGGAGGCGCGGCTTTTCGTTCTGCACGTGAGAGAAATTCGCGTTCGCATTTTTTTTCAAAACTAATGGTGTCACCAACGACAACATATAGCCTTTCACCAACAAAATTCTTCGAATGTCGACTAAAGCTCTCTCATTTATGCCAAATTTTGGTCGTTGCTAATCGCAGTCAAAATGCAAAAGGAAGCAGCTATGGCAGATAGAGAGTATTGCGGTACAAAATAAGAATTATATGGCTGAAAAATAAAAACTAACTGCAGAAATGGTGGGAAGAAAATATGAATAGCGCCAGTTATCATCTTTAAATGTGAGTGATGAACATTGATTAGAATAATGAATACTCATGATTAGAGCAACCTGAATTTGATTTACCAGGCCTTACCACCGCAAAGTTAAGAATATATTTTAATCAAGATATTTCGTAAATTTTGCTTAAATCCGATAAAAAATTGCCCCGAAATACTAATGGAAAATTTTCGATTCCTTGAAAAGATACAAAAAGATATTTAGCATACTGTCAATGAATTCCATTTCCTGATAGCTATACTCATATAACAAATGCTTTACGATCTAAAGTTGGCTGGGGTAAATTGATTGCACGATTCGTGAACTTAGAGGCAATATTTTTACATGCTTTTGTTTAACTCGCTTTTCCATGGATCCGTGGGTCCATGGTTACCACTTCGTTTTACCCGACCATGAATATATATTATGAATTGTTATCTCGTAGCCAAAAACTGTTGTCTAGAATTCCGTAAACAAACAACTTTTTGGAAATTGTTGCCGCCTAGTGATGAAAGATAGTCAAATGTAAATACAGTCGATAGTTTGTAAATAAACACGCTGTGCTGGAATATATGAATATACATGGGTTTTACTTACAATTAATCATAATGCAGTGGATAAAAATGTAATACTACACGCGGGACGTTATTATACACTTTTTAAATATCGTCCGGTCTACAGATATATTTAATTCCTCTCCAAATTTAATCACACAAATGCACAAGTACCTTCTTAGTACTTCGTGAATATCGCTATACGGATATATAATAATAATGCGAGGTGACTTCATGACTATTCCCAATGGCCATCATTGCAGTGTAGGTGACAAGGAATGCACTTACTGCCGCCTTGAACAGATTCTTTTTTTTAATCCAAGTCTCCAATTTTGGGTCCTAGTAGACACATAACCTATTTTGCACCCTGGTACGAAGCAAGTTCTGTTTGAACAAGGCATTCTAAATTCATTATTTAAGCCAAACGGGCTTGATGCATTCAAATTAGAATCAGAGTCCGGCGAACATCGTCGTCGGCACACGATGGACGTTTCATAAACCTCTTACATATTTTCTGTGATAGATATTTCCTCTCTAGCATTTACAAAGTAACTTTTAGATCACAAAAATAGCAAATATTCAAAGCATCAAGTAATCCATATCTCCTCGATCGTTATTGAATATTTACCACAGTCTCATGTTAGCAACAATTAACTACGTCTATTTACTATAACAACTGAAAAGACTCTAATCGAGGTGGCGCCAAGGACTGAGTGAACTAATAGTGGAAATTTAGGCAACACGTAGCCTTGGCAACGATTTCAAACATCTAAATTCATTTCATGTACCCGACATACTACATCATTTGCTCAAATTTATGCATCGAGTTATGTAAAATAATGGTAAAGCATCTGACTCTCGTCCCGTGGGTTTATCAGAGTCGTCGCGTCGAGTCCACAATCTGGCGAAGTTTTTTAGTAAACAGACCTAGTTAATAAAATGTTAATAAAACAACTTGTTGTTTATATAAAACGTTTAAAAAAATGTTTATCAAATAAATTGTTGTTTTTTAAATATTTTATTAACTAGGACTATAAAAAAACTAGACTGTATACCAAAAAAAATTCGCTAGATTGTTTGTGGACTCGATACGACGACTCTGATAGACGCACGGGACCCACAACTTGTTGTTTTTTAAACATTATATTAACTAGGACTAAAAAGTAAAATAATAAAAAAAAATTTGAGCATCCTTTTATAAAAAAATATTTAAAAAAAGAAATATCTTTACATTTTACTAAAAAGAAAAAATAATACTTTCTCAAGTGAATGAAAATTTAGCCAAGCACTGGAAATATTTAAATAAAATTCAAGGAAATTAGCCACACACAATTATAAGACCACAACGAAAGACATGGGGCGTGACCTTATTTATATTTTGCACCTTAACTTAAGATCATTTAAAGATTTTCTAGAACTTGCATATTGAAGCTATGTATTCCATTGAATACCAAAATCTTCAAATTTAATGAATTTATGTTGATATCGAAAATGAAAGAGCTCCCCACGCTTTTTGTTGTGGTCTTATCACTGTGCAGATAATTTCCTTGAATTGAATTTACTTCACGCCTAAAAGATTTACTTTTGGCCGAATTACTAAATCTCAATGGTCTTGTTGGAAATGTTTTGAAGGCTTTTGCAATCACGTACATTTGACACTGACGTACCGTTAAAAGAAATATCTATGTCGCACGCAAAATATTTGCATGTTATTGGCACAACTCTCGGATCAAGGAGATCTTTTATGTAAATGAATTTCTCAAGCTATCATTCCTATTACAAGTAGAAAGTTTCAACATCGTACAATAGGGAAACCGATTTCTTCTGCCAACTCATCTTTCTCCTTTCGCCAGCGAGGACTGATATGGAAAAAAATTTCAACAAGCTATTGTCCCGTAGTAATAACGTAGTTATAGCAATATTTGACTGATAAATAACCCATTGCTGGCTAGCTGAATAAATGGACTATCCATCTTCAATTCCACTAATAATGCTGTACCATCCCTAGGCAGACTTTATCATAAAAAAATATTTCCGTCCCAGAAGCTAAATTTTTTGTCACATCGTGAAGTACCACAAGAAGGACTCCATTAACTTCCTTCATCGTAATATTATCATTAATTTTATTTTTCAAATGTTATTTGGATATCAATTTATTCAGCTCCTTTTTACTTCTGTATATGTTAGCACGACTCTTTTGGCAAAGAGAAAAGTGTTTGCAAATAATCGAACTAACACCGGCTTTGTTAGAGGAAAATTTTTAGAATTAAATTGTAAATAATAGCACGAAACAATAATTTTTCTTTGCCTTATGATAGTAAACAATAGGTAATTCCGTTTTTAAAATAGTTTTTCAAATTTAAAAAAATCGACTTTATTAACAACGGGATAGAATATTCCTACCTTTTTTTGAAATACTACATAAGAAATACATATGTTTTTTTTTAAATAAAACTTGGTCCATCGGATATAGGCACCACTATTCCGCGATATGAAATGATACTTAAAAAATGGGAAGAAAATTTTCTTGCATTTCCCTTTTCTCGATTGAGGCACAAACTATACTACTTCTTCCAAAATTAATGGCAAACTGAAAACTGATGACGGAATCTACTATGGTGTTTGCCCATATTTCCCAGCAGCAAATCGTATTCCAAGCCAACTTACTCCAAAAATCGGCTATTACTGTCGACTAAGATCGCCTCGTATTAGTATTTGGTGTGAATATTGTCTTAGTGCGCATTGGGATGTAAATGTTTCCGTAGATTTCTGTTATATTCACCAGCGACATCGAGTAGGATGTATAGGAGTCCGTAACACTCAGAACTCCAATTAATGGTAAAGTCTCTAAGTTGTAACAATTTCATTATATTAATTCACCAATCTGGCTTTGAGCTATGAACAAGTAATTGGCAGTCATTTTGATACAAAAGTTAAAACACTTCATTCTGTTTATCCGACCCCTTTATACGTTTCGCCCACTAAATCCCTTACCCGGTAACCACAGAGCAGTTCTCTGGCCAATGTTTAATCATGAGTATGGAATTCATTGGACTGAAGAGAGTGCACGCTCTGTGACTATTCGAGTTATGATAGAATGTTGTACACTATTTCACGAAAAAGCGAGCTCGCAGCTGTAGCAACTAATCTGAAAAAAATCGAGACCGACAGCATTGTGCAGCACTCAATCAAAAAAGCGTTAGGCTACAAAACCACCATCTGTGGCATTAATTCCTCGGGAGACTCTGATTAATAAAATTTTGGCGCTTAATTAGAGACGGAGCGGGGATGAAAAAACCGTTATCAACGACTGGTGTGGAAGCGGAGGGGTTTATTCAGGTCGGGAAAGGAATTCTAAATATCAAATGCACTCCGCTCATCTGCTACAGGTTATCATCCCATTGAACTACTTAGATGTTATTCCATTAAAAGTTATGTAAGTTATAATAAACCTACCCCATATTTCCCGTGAGCAAGAAACCTAACAATGCACGCTGTTTTTGCGCAAATTGAACAGGAAAAAATATGGTGTCGTAAGGTGAAATGGGTGAAGCATAGTACTAACCCGTTTAATTTAAATCCATATATTCACAAAGAACAGTATTTAAGAAAAAAATTCTCCCGATAAATACAATTTGAATAAAGTAAAGTAAAAAATCAGTCTTAATTTCTGACACACGGGGAAATAAACACACAGAATCACTTGAGTCATGCGCTTTAAACTGTTCTTCTTATATGAATGCTTGAGGCATCACTATCAGTCGTTCATTTACTCCTCTTTGGTGCATCGCCTGTCACTAAACCCGTTGACGGATTTATGAGGGAGAATGACTCGGAGCCATCCGCCTATGTCTAAGTGAATCAGAAGAAAAGATAAAAAATTGTAACCAAGCATACCAAACCGTGTCTGACTGCCTCGGTATCAGACTGTCATCTGTAAAAGTGCTCCCGGGAAGTGATTATAAAATACCTTTTCAAATTTCCTCTGATTTGATATCTAATTTTACCCTGCCTGCAGAAGATATAATGAAACGGGTGACAGGCAAATACAAGGCAGCTGGCTTCCTTCTTATCCCATGCATATTCGCTGAAGCTGGCATTACGATACTCGCAGAGTTAATACAAATAAAAATGAATATGAACAATACAGTTAATAGTTACTATAGTCATTTATGTATCCGTAACGCTGACATTTTAGTAAACACTGCGGTCCGACTCAAGTATCATACGAGCCATTTGATAAAAAGATATAGAGAATATTTAACCGTTTTCAGTAAACTGCCTTTTTATTTTATATTTGTATCTTATATTTTTCATTTAGATCATTAATTTTATTTCATTTATATCTTTCATTTTATAATTGTATTTTTAATTGTATTTTATAACAGGGTCATTTTAACACCCAGAATACTGTGACTTTAATCCAATAAAATTGAGTGTGTCCTAGGCAACAACATATTTAACTTCAAGCAATAAACGTTAAAAAAATACAAACTTAGTGGTGCATTTCACTACATCTAATTTGATTCTCTTGTTTGGGCATAGAGCATCGGAAACTCGAGTATTTTAGCTTCTACTACAATAAGTTTGTCAAAAACTTCGGTATCCTCACAGCCGCTAGCTGAATATTAGTCCACTATAAATATAATCTTCAAAATATCTGCACTCTGACTCTTTCATCTTGCTTTACGGTAGATAAGGATTATGGATAGGTAAGGATATGATTAAATGTGAGAGTACATAGAAAACAACATTGGAGTCAGTTGATTTTAATTCAATGATTTAATTCAAATAATGATTTAAATAGTTTAAGAAATGGTAATGTTTAGTTTTACTTATTACACGCATTTGGCATGCTGTCGTGGAAAGTGATTGTAAACTCAAGTTTTGTTTTGACCCACACAGTTACTGTTGAACTTTAGGAAACCATCTGCGACTTTTAAAGTATTAAACCCCAAATTCCACTAATTTGTTTGAACTGTTCCAAAACAATCATACTTTCGCTATTGACAAGGCATGGGTGTAAATGTACAAAATTCAAGTAAATAATTACGCAGATTACGTAAAAAACTAACAGTTTTTGGTTAGATGGATAGGATGTACTACATTTGTCTGCTGAATGAGATATAAATTGAGAAAAATTGTGACTAAGAATAAAAGGGTTGTACAGGGAAAAGGTTTTCTACGATTATTCTCTTTCTCACGCTGTTGCCATGGGTGGAAAATATTTTCCTCCTGTCACCAACCTATTCTCCCACCCGTTTTCATGGTTGAGGGAGGGCCCCTACAACAATTCAAGCTTTAAATAGCTGACGCTTTTTCTACGCAAAACGAAAGTATTTCATTCAAATGGTCGCAAATTCAACGCATCGTGGCATAATGTCCCCAGTAAACGTTTCTCTTGATGGATTATTGCTTTATTACCATTAATTGGACTTTTTCCGGCTCACATCACCAAGGGTTTTTAGGATAAGATTATTTTCAGACATTGCTCGCATCTCCTTTCATGAATCTGGAGTCTCTAAACGACCGCACGGTATTTTCCACTCGCGTGGATGTTCAATATACCATCGTACCGCTACTGAAACGAATGCTTGAGATGCTTCAGATGCCAGGTTACGAGAAGACGGTCTTTCAACTACGCATGCGTACCGCTTTCGCTTAAAGCGGCAACTTAGCTCAAAGTGTATTCAGGTGCCGAGGGAAAAGTTTCATTCCGGTAGGTTTCCCTCAGAATACTCATGTCTGAAACTCAAGTTGTGTAATGTTCTAGTAATCAGATCTTCCTGGAAATGCTAGGTGCTTGCAGAGGAGAGGAGCTCCCTCCTTATATTCTTCGACGAGAAAAGTTAACACGCCGCTGGGCTAGGTTCTTAATAAGATCCATCCTATTACACCAATTCGGCCTTACTTTTGAAACCTTAATTAGTTAACTCTTTAGCCTTACACAAAAGCAATACTACTATCACCTACAATCTGTACAAAATAACGTACCACTGAAAAAAACCTGGTATTACCTCATTGTAACAATCCACTTCATTGCGTTACTTTAAGAAAACCCATGGCATTATGACACAAAAATCTGGTTACACTGTATTTATGACTAAAAATGGCATCAACCAAAGATTAAAGTTTATATAAGTTGGTTTCTACGAAAGTGACGAGGTGTCTTCTGAAGTATTTGAAAGGGACGAGATTTGTTACTTTCGCCTGGTTGAGAGAAAGAATATGAGCCGAAGAATGAAATATATAATAGATAGAAGAATGAATGAAGCGATGGGATGGGTGAACGTGTTGGAAGAGAATCTTAAAAGGTAGTCCACTTCGAAATATAATGAAGTATGTGTGTATGGTATTTATATCCATATTTAATTTACTTTTCCAACAATATTATCATTATTTGTGAACCAGTCCATAGCTTTGAGAGGCAAAAATATCCTAGGGCTCAAAAGAGTATTCCACATTCAAACGTGCATTTTTTTCCAACCCGGAAATACTCAACGATTGCGGAGAATACTTTTTTATTTCAGTTATTTTCTGCCATTTAGTGAGCCCAAGTTTCTTAAAATATCCTGATGGAACAATTCCCAAGAATGAAGGAAAAAATGCCGCTCCCACCACTCAACGTCACACTGCGTCTCGTCGCTCCTTCCATGGCATCCGACCGTTTCCATATGAAATAAATAAAGGAGGCAGCTGTGACAACTTCCAAAAGATTTCACCGCGGTCTTCCTCTCCTGCGCCCTCTCCCGGTCCATCCTGCCTCCAACCCACCAATGGTGGAGGCCCCAGAAACCGGAGCTGGTCCGTGAAAACGGAAAACATTTCTTTGCTCCTCCAGAGATTTCTTCCGACCCCTTCTCATTTCCTTCCTTTCTTCTCTCCTCCATCCCCACATCTCTCATACCCCTTCGCCCTCAAACACACCAAACCCTCGCTTTAACCCACTTCCTCCACCACTGACACCCTCCTCTGATATTCCCCAGCCAAGTTTTCTCAGTTTCTCCTCTTATTCCCCCTTTTTTCACCTACTTTTTTTCCGTCCATCTCCCCCTCCCCGACCCAGAACCCGCAAAACTGTGTCCCTTCCCTCCATCGCCGAAGAACCAACGCAACTCGACAACAACGGCCCGCCACCATCTTCCCCGACCGCCTTCGCTACCCTCGCAGCCTTCCCCATTATGTTTTATTAAAAAGGAGCTGACGTCTCAGCTTCCCGGAAAATATCATCCCCGGACTTATATTTTTCTTGCGCCCTATTTTTCCTTCCGCTTTATACATTTTTTTTACTCTGAGACGTCAAGAACGCCGTTTCTCGCTCCGGCCTCCCCCTTTTCTTCAATGCACAGGCGCGAGGTTTAAAAACACATGCGTAATGCGCACACAAAAGCGTGCACGGCACAAGGCCCGTCGTTGTCCGTACAAGGAAACAAAAAAATATGTAGCCAAAAGGAGAACGCTTACTCGAGTTTGCAATTATTGCAAAGTCGACCTATTCCTCGAACTCGGAATTAAGTGTACCTGCCTCCTCGGGTTCCCAGAAGAAAAACTACCTCTCCTGACATCTTTCTTTTATTTTGAGAATAATACAAGTGGTACGGGAAACAGGAGATTGCTGCGTAGCAATTCTAAAATTAAATGGAAAGAACCGAGGATGTCATTCTTTTTATCAATTATTGGGAAACGTACACCTTTTCTTTTTCCAAAAGTTTATTAATGAGACAGAAATTCTAAATAGTGAGGCCTAATCTTAATTTACCATTAAAAATACTCATGATTTATAAGATGGCATTCTAATATGAATCCTGAATTAGAAGCTTTGTAGCAATGAAAAGAGACATCTTACGTAGATTTTTGCTTCGCCTATTCCTATTTCAAGTGTTCTATTTTTATTTACCCTCTTTTTGCACAAAGTTTTTCACTTTCAACTCAAGTCATAGAGATCAAACGAAGTGGATTAAAGTTTTAAGATAATTTGAAGAGGATAATGAAATTTCAAATACAGGGGAAAACACAGACGCTTCATTTTGATCATTAAGTGGAAACATCGGCCAAAGAACGGAAAAGCTCTTTGATCCTTCAGTGAATCATCAGTTATTAAACAAAAATAAATTGACCTTAAAGAGAATAGCTATTGCATATCTTTTATGGGATATGAAATCGGATGGAGAAAACCTCGAGTATCCGTTATACGGCTGTACGACTTATGTCAAATTCAAAAAGAAGGAATATATTTCCAAATGAAAATTTAATTATTTGAATTCAAATTTATAAATATACAAACAAATAAACTCACTTCTGAATGGCTTTGTACATGGTAAGTGTAGTTAACTTATATTTTTCCGACAATTTATGCAAATATGCTGAAAATTAATGCAAAAATAATTAGGTTGTTTTCAATTCGGCCTTATACATTTCATAACGTATGGAAGACAAAAATGATTTTTAAGAAAAATATTTACTATCAAACAATTTTTATCGCTCCTGTTAATTTTGAATAGAAAATTGCAAGATTTCAATGTATTTTTCTAAATTTATTAAAATCTTGCAATTATTAGCAACGGAAGAACACGTTCCTGGGGTTTCATTTGAAAACATTTATGTAATGTCAAGGGAATCACGAAAAGTAAAAGCAAAAATATTACATTTGACGCTAAAAAGGAGAATTCAGCACTTTTAAAATGGTTGATATATTGCAAAGGTCATTTCTTTTGTTGGTTTAGTCCCGAATAAATCTTTTCAGGAGAAGTGCAGATTAAAAATCAATTTTCTTTTCTCAGTGAAAATTGCTTTCCAATACGAGAAAAAATCTGATCACCAAAAATTCACCATTTTGGTTGCAATAATAAGCTAACTGAATACAGACGCGAAAATATTTTTTACCTGACTTAATAGGATTAACTTCAAACCTATCTTATGTCCATTAAAAATCAAACATCATTTGCTCCAAGTTATTTTTCAAACCTTCAAAGCTTTAATAGTAGTTCAAATTGCAACCAAAGATTGGATTTCCTTTTTCTCTTTATGTAATTGAAAAACATGAATGATTAAAAACTTAGTGCCACAAAGATAGCATCATTGTTGACGATGACGTTCAGCGTCGTAACGGCGACGGCAAGCATTAGCCAATTAAATTTTACCGGTTATTCTAAACAATGCCGGAGGGGATGGCGATCGCACTCGAGCGAAAAACGGTAACGATTGGAAAAAATGCCGAGTAAAAAGTATAAAAAAACGAAGAAGGAAAATCAGGAGGTGTGGTGGGCTTAACTCTGTAAAATTAAGTTCGTAAACTCTCTACTGCGATTTCGCTCAATTTTGCTATTAATTTTTTACCAAAAACTACTCTAATGTTAGCGGCAAGAATTAAAATCCGCGCGGACGCACGAACATCACAGCGGAAGGATACCTTATCAGGGGAGAACTATCTGGCGCAGCGGAGTGTGTGCTACGGCCCTGAGTTGGAGAAGAGGAGATACCTTGTCTGGAGGCGATACATAGCTGTATGAGCCCTGGCCTGGGAAAGAGCTCTTGGAGTCTCAAAGACCGAATAAAGTTCTGAAAAGATACCAGTCCTTGGCTTCCTTCTTTTTTGAATCTAACACTAAAATCTATTTTATACCGGTTAGGGCCGTTTCAGAACCACGTGCCGATTTTCAATCTTGAGTGTTAGTCGTGGAAGATTATGAGTGGAATGAATACTTGTGGCAGATAATGAGTGACATCATGCTGGATTATTTTGAAGGGATCAGGCGGTTGGCAAAGGGATGAGTGGAGTGGGGATCTCTGCTTCTGTTGCTTCTTTTCCAATGAATCCATCCAATTATTTCATAACTTCATGAATGCAACAACATTCTTGCTTCTTTTCTGATATGTATTTTAAGATCTGTTTTGTTAACATATAGCCATCCATTTCATGGTATCAAAAATACTATCAATCTTGTTTATCTCACTACATCTGTTCAATTTCCAATACTTTCGATTAGTTCATCACTATTCATACTTTTTAGGACTACGCTGGTTTGAATAAACCAAGTGTTTTGAAAATCATTCTAATATTTCTAGCCCATGCATCGTTTTTTATTTTCATTTTATGCATGTTATCCTTAATAATGGAATTTACTAAACTATTTCCTTTAGCTTAATTTAATGTTAGACATGCTACGCATATCGCTTCGACCATTGAATTCATAAAAGTTATACACTTCTTTGTTTCTCAGTGACATCATTTTTCTCTTTTTTATTTTATGTATTTTATCACTTATTATGGATTTTTCGAAACTGTTTTTTTAAACCATACCATCAAGATATTAAAATAACCAATCAGTTTTGTGGATAACTTTTAGTCGCAGGGATATCCAGATTGATGTCAGCGCTCATGTTGGCGTCAGATAAACCACTGCATTCGTCAATTCAGAGACTTATTGCAAAACACGACGCACCATGTAATATGTTTTTGCAGGGGAATGGCCCGGCGAATGGCGTATTGTGCGATGATCGGACCTGAAATAGGCGAATCGAGAGAGCTTATGCATCGGAACGCGCGCCTCGGATATCCGATTAAGCGACCAAGCGGGGTCGCATCTCCCGCGGCGGAACTGTCGACCTGCCGGCCGCTCCATTTCCCTCTGCTTCTCTCGGCTGTTCCCTCGTCCATTCTACCTCAACTAACGAAATCAACATTCCCTCCCTGCTGCTGCCTGACGCGCGTTTTTCACAGCAATCTCTGCCATCGTCGTTCCTACCGAGGTTTCCTGGATTTCAACCCAAACCGCTGGGTGGCTTACATTATTTGAATGCATAAATCCTACTATTCAAAGAATAATGATCAATACAATACTATACAATATACAATGAATACTAATCAATCAATAATTCTATGAATACGGCGAATATGGCGAAATACGAATGAATATGGTGAAACACCTGCCTCAAAAAAGAGCAGAAGAAAAGCCATCCTCATATGCAGCAGTGCCATGCATTGCTGTAACGGCTGAAAGGATAGGTGAATGAATTTTAAACATGTGATGTTCAGATTCTCTACTATGCACAAAGAAATGCATATGCAAGGAAAGCCATCACGAAGATGGGGTGAGCTTCTTACGGCTAGACAATGAAATAAAAGAGAGAAAATCTCCAAAAGCCGTAAACAATTGGCACCCTTCGTCAAAAATACGCGTATTCGACCCCCACCCTCGTCCTGTTGTGTTGATTTGATCACGCTCTTTTTGAGCTGATTCTCCCAGAAGTTGGGCCCATTTGTGTGTGTGAGTGAGTGATTTTGTGTGCTTGTGAGTGTGCTTGCGTAAATTAACGGGCATCCTTAGCGGGGTCTCATTAACCCTGTGAAGGATCCCAGGTTATAACCCAAACATCCTTAGCGGGGTCCCATTAGCCCTTGCAAAGGATCCTATTTGGTTGTGTGTGTGCGTCTGTGTTTGGTCCCTGGCGAGGAAGTAACATTCCCGTAAACCAACACAGGGGGGTAATTCTTGGTTGAGAGGCTGTGGTTGGTCTCTGCAGTGGTTTTCCCAGCATACCAACACAGTAAATTTGGTGTTTGTTGACGAAGGGTGCCAATTGTTTACGGCTTTTGGAGATTTTCTCTCTTTTATTTCTTTAAATGCATATGCGTTCTCATCTCCAAGTCAAAAGGTGGGATTATCGATATCGCGCACATAGGAGTGTTTACAATTATGCGCACATGTGGATAATGCTAAATTGGACAAGCGGGAAGTGCAGTAAAAAGTAGAGCCACGGAAAGGAAAGATTTACACCTCTCCACCATTGCAGAAAATGTCTGTTTTAGAGCCGAGGAATAAAATGGACTGGGACAAAAATATAAGCTCTGGCTTGAGAAAACACTTATTTTCCAAGAGTTATAGGAGAGATGGTTGGAATAATAAAGATCCCCGAAAAATTCAACCGGAAGGATGGTTACCTCTCTAATACGACTTGAAAGAGGGTAATAACTCTGGCCAATCAGGGTGCTCTGTTTAAAATTCAGAATGCAGCTGCGGTTGAAAATACGCCTTAGCAACGAGCTGCTATATCTATATTGACTTAGACGTACCGACGAAAATTCTTTTCCAGACGATTCCTTCAGAAAGAGAGTGGAAACGTTTTAATAAAAGCATCCATTAGCAAAAACACCCCGTAAACAATAACAAGCAAATAGTTGGTTGGTTTGTTGACTTGGGTTTGCTACTGACAGCTGAGGTCACCTGCGCCCTTGAGGATGGGTAAGTTGGTCGATAAACGAAGGAAAGTTGGCGAATAGAGGACGTGATTAGGGAAACCTGGCGTCGGTATAAGCCAACTCTTAACGGAAGAGACCCAGGGGTCAACAGTTTTACTCGCTATTTGACTGAGGGAGTACTATATTTGAAGTGCTCCCCGTATATGGCGCTGAAATAGGGAATGGCATTTCATTAAAAATTTTCCCCCACTGCCGGGATTCGAACCAAAGTCCCTAGGGTAATAACCCTTGGGGCTTGTATTCAGCTCAATAACCCAAGTTCCAGCCCCCACCGTATTTGATAACAATTTTGTTGGTTGATATCAAAGAATAACTAACATTTGGGGGAGAACTACTTTTAATGTTTAGATGAAGTGAGTATCAGGTTTACATAGCAAATAGCAAGCAAACTATAACTGCCGTGAGCTGACATAGGCCTCTCAGACTTTGAGCACATGCACTAGCAGCACATTAATTTAAAAAATTGGGATTAAATAAAAATAAAAATTAGAGCATAAAGAAAACTAATACATAGAGGTTTTTTTTTTACTCAACTCCCCGTCCTTCGAATTCGCTTTTTAATATCCGATTTCCGTCGACCGCTACGACATTACCTTTCAACAGCTACATGTTAACTGAGATTTCCGGATTAATACTTAACGTAAGATTGCCGTAGAGCTTTCGTGAGCATCAAGAAGGCAGTGTATATTAAGGTTTTAATACCGAGAAAATATTTTTAACCCGAGGTAATAAAATCGGACCTAAGAATATAAACAGAGCAAAATAAGAATGAAGGTGACAATATTCTTCTTCCCACGCAACGATTACGACCATAAAAATAATATTGTGAGACCGTGATTCGTTTAAAATCATCCCTAACATGTGTCCTTCGCCTATTCAAATTCAAAAGTAAGCTGAGACCATCGCGGTGTAAGGGATTGACATCGCAGTTCAGGCTCCATTTGTTTACAGAATTAGGTGATTTGACATTATTTGATGCTATGAGCATATATTTGTTCACGACACACTCTGCGCTCCACTTTAACTCAATTGATAGAGGTAATCAAGGATGATGTTTCTGAATGTATTGCCTGATTTAGATTAAATCCTCTTAAATAACCTCAATCCTCATCGGCCAAGACTGGCTTAAATGATGGTCTGGTCTAAATACTGGAAGCAAATCTCAGAAAGCCGCACACACACGGACTGGACTTTTGGACAGCATAATTAGTTAAATACACAGATTTTAGGCTTCGATGATGGTTATTTGCTTTACGCCGATCGTTGAAAACGCTCTCTTAACTGAAGGTTTTTTATTACAATGTAATAAAATCCATCGAGGATAGCAACAAATATATTGCTCAAATTATTGAGAAACACACACGAACTATACGCCCTCACAGTTCGGACACGAGCTGTGTGTCAGGACCTATTTTAATGACACCTCTCTCAGCCGTAACATGTCTCAGTATTAACGGTTTCTACTTTAGCAAGTATCTTAAAGCTCAGAGCAATAGTTCGATCAAAACTGTATGATAATTCCTACAATAAAACATAGTAAGGATGATATATTTTTCCCTATTAAGGGGCGAAAATCATAGACTTTCATGGGTTTCGATTCTTAAACTACTATAATTGGATCAAACAATGGACCAGATTCTGGATAGATTTGTTAACAAATATTCAGGGCCGAGAAATCTCAGTCGAGCCTAATATATTATAAGATAGCATTGAAATGGATAAAATATTACCTTCAATTCATCTGTAAAAATAAAAATTATATTTATACTTGCCAAGGAACGCAAAATATGCAAAGGTTTTATCCCTATTTAAAAATTTTAAACCACGGTTATGACATTTGGGTACAGTTCTCGGGCTCGCCACCGGGTAAGTTATAAATGTATAATATATAGTATATAATATATTTAATATATAGTTAAATATATAATATATAATGTACATAATATATAGTTAAATCATACACGGTTATGACCTTAAATCACCTTAAACAATTTTTATCACCTAGAAACATACACTAATTAAAATGATGGCTTTACCTTCATTTTGGCCCATTCTTTTTACAAAATTTACTCTTTACCTCCTAATATTTTTCACAGTTGGCATTAATGTATTGTATCTAAAGTAAACTTTTATCTTCAATTCATTTTTAAAAACAAAAATTATATTTATATTTGCCAAATAACGCAAATTACGTCATGGTTTTGACCCTCTTTAAAAAAAATTAACCACGGTTTTGACCTTAAATCATCTTAAACAAGTTTACTCACCTAGAAATATGACACCAATTAAAATAATGGCTATACCTTCATTTTTTCACTTATTCGACTCTTTACCTCCTAATATTTTTCACATTTGGCAGTAACGAGGCCATTATTTATAACTGGGTAACAGAACGCATTAATCTGACAACCTTAATCCATACTCCGGATATGTCCTCCGTTCAGCGTGCGGGGAAAAACGGAAATCGTTTGGGTGCTCATTTGTGGGAATTTAATGGCATGAGTCATTATCTTCTGGGACTTCCAAATGAAGCCATTTGCATCCGCGAAAAAAAAGAGAGCGAGCAAAATATACCCGCCAGAAGCGAAAAAATGAAGAATGAACTGATTCATTTCACAGCACCCGTCGCTTGAAGAAGATGGAGGAAAAATGTTACGCACATTCTGAAATCTGGTGATGACAAGCAGAAAGTAATCTTTTGACGGCGAGAAATTCTACCTTGCAATGTCGTCAGCCTAAACAGCCGCATGATAACCAATATATAAACGGTAGTGGGATGAATCAAATGTAGCATTCGATAACCAATACCAATTAAAGGACTAAGGACTAGGGATATGATTATTTAAGAGAATTATTTAAGGGTGAAAAAATAAAGTCTCCATTCAAATTATGACAAAAATGAGGATACAATAAAGAAACCATAGGAATAGTAACTTGGCTGGTCAAATGACTAAGTCGGAATCAAAGCATCGTTTCTCGGCATAAAAGTATTAGAGCTGAAAATCCTTTTCTTTCCTATGCTATTTTCCTTTATCGGCAAAAAAATTGCTCATTTCGTCTTTGTAAAGCACTCGAGACGAATAGATCGCTCGAATTAAGACAGCAGATCGTCATCCACCCCACAGAATAGGTCACCGTCGAGATTCGTTTTGGTGGCTTTCCTCGCTTTCTTTTTAAGCCTTCCTTATCATGACCCGGAAGGAATAGCCCCTTGTCGAACTACGGTGCTTCGGTCACGGTCCACAGGTCCTCCACCCCCTCACATAATCCCGGTGTCCAATCGTGGGGAACCACGGCCACTTCGAGACCCTCAGGATATCCTCCATCCTATTACCGCCCACCCATCCCTCAATCCGTACGGTTCACTCGAGCTCCCGGGTGCCCTCGACCCCTGATGGGTTCGCCCTTTTACAAAAGCATAAAATTGCTCTTTACAATCTAATTTAATCTTTGGAACACTGAAGTATTAAGCGCAGGTCGTCTGGCGTTGCGGCCAGACCTTTGGTCTTCCATGTAGCCAAAGAATTCAATCAGATATTGGAGTCTTTAAAAATAGAGGAAAGGTGTATACTTTTGTGGTACACGCTGTGAAATTAATGCATGCATTTGCAATCAATATTGTCTCATTTTTTTACCATTACGAATTGTAATTTTCAAAACCTCGGAAGGAAGACAGAATTGACTCCGACTTTATATTTTCCCTGACTAAGGATTTCTCAGCTGCAATTTCTACACTAATCTGTGGAAGGTTAATAATAATGGATAATTTGAGGCGAAACCTAATGCATAAAATTTAATGAAAAAATACCTGTCAATTTTATAGACAAGATGGAAGCAATCAATTTACGTCAAATCGTCCTGCCGTTCTCAAAATAGCATTCGACATAGATTTCCAAGCCACTCCACAGATATTTCGTTTTGTTAAACTCTTAACGATATGAAGACAAGCTCAAATTAGGTAAGTATATGAATACAAATAATAATAAAACAATTGTACCTTAAGGGTATTCAAATAGTAAAAGATAATGAAAAAATCAGTTGATGTACAGTTTTTATTCTTACGAAGGTGCAAGTATCTTGATATAGCTTGATTTAAATTTTGGAATAAATCATCCGCTTGAAATGTTCCTACAAAAAGAAAAACCTACTTACGCTCACCTTCTGCAGTGCACATCCTTCTGTCATTATTTCAGCAATTTTGAGCAAGTTAATAGGAATAATGATACCTTCTTCCCTCGAAAGGTTTAAGTGTCAAACATGAAATCATAACGCCTACCCATTAGAAAATATGCGTAAGATCGTATGGATACACATTTTAAGTAGTGTATTCGGAGTAATCAGGCAAACAAAAGGTTTAAAAATGATATAGTAATCCCTGCAGAGGAGAATATGTTTCAGAGGAAATCCGATCCCTACTTGAGTGTCTTGTGGAGGGCATTTCTAGAGCAGTACTCCGTCTGTCGGATGAGACGTTAAGCCGTGGTGTCCTTGGCGACTTTTGTTAAGAGCAGGCTAAAGCCGACGCTGGGCTTCTATCCACCCTTACCTGTCCCCTATGGCGCAAACCTCCTTGGCTGTCAGTCGCCTAGTACGGCATAGTAAGCGGTGCGAGGAATTGAATATGGAGTCTGCACAGATGTTACTAAACCACTCTATTGAACCATTATCGCACACCGGAAGAAGCTGGAATGCCTTTTTAGGACACACGTTTTGATTTTGTTGATTACAGCCGAATTCATTAGCAAGGAATCATCTCGATAACTTTCAGTGCTGAGAACGGGGGTGGTAGAGTCAAAGGTTTTGGAAAAGCGGTCAATCTCTTTCTCTTTTTCCCTATAAATCTCGCTGTATCGACCACTGGTGCGCCTCTAAATGATATGACTCGATTCAGCCTCATGTAAAATGGAAGCGGAAGAAGAGAGAGATGTAGGTGAATGGAAAGGAATGCACGAAGCAAAGGATTGGCAGGAGGTGCAGTGGAGAGGAATGAAATTAGGAGGAAGAGGGTGAACTCCGGAGAAAATTACGTGGACACGAAATTTAAGGCAACGTGTCGCACCCTCTCGACCAGTCAAATTCCAGACCTAACAAATCTTTAAAAACTTATGTATTCAACTTGAGAATAGAGATGGGTCGGTCGCGAACGAACGAATCAATTCGAACGACTCTTTGAAGTGAGTTGACGAACGGAGTCGTTCGCGGCAATGAACCGTCGTTCCTTACGAATCGTAATGAAAATAGGCGCAACACCCGGCAAAGATGGGAACTAACTGACAGGCGAGGCCACCCTTGGAAGTTTGGGAATGGAAATGGGCGCACCACTCGGCAAAGCAGAGAATCAAGTGAACGACAGGAAGAAACGAGTCCCTCCACTCTTGAAATTTGAAGTCTGAGGGAGGGGGACCTGTGTTCTCGTAGAGCCCGCGGAGAGGGAGGACTCATGAGTCCTCGAGGAGTCAGATTCGGATTAGGATTCAGATTCAGTTAAAGACTCGGATTCAGATTAGGATTCGGATTCAGATTCAGTTAAGGACTCAGATTCAGATTAGGATTCAGATTCAGTTGAGGACTCAGATTCAGATTAGGATTCAGATTCAGTTGAGGACTCGGATTCAGATTAGGACTCATATTCAGATGAGGACTCGGATTCAGTGATTCCTTGAGGAGTCGCTGGCCTGTTTGTTCGCAAACTTCTAAAAAATTTCCTCGATCTTTGAATAAATAAATTCATAATTCCTTTATCTACAAACCTACTGAGGAAAATATTTAATCAAAATTATAAATTTTACCAGAAATATTTGTTTAACATTTTTGAGTTTGTTCCATTAATGACGGAGCAGAAACTTTTTTCAAAAGAATAGCATTGAAAAAATGTTCCAAAAGATTTTCGCTGCATTTTAGGCGTATGCTTCCGCAACTTTCAGGAACAGTAGCCTACGACTATTTCGATGAACGCGCTGTACTTCATCCACCCAAACTTGCATTAGCAGATTTTAGCTCCTCCATTTTTTATATACTTCGATGCATTTCTTACACACTCAAAAAGATGGTGAATAATTAAAAGACTCGATTTCTCGGTTATTTTCGGCGGTGTATACCATTTTTTATAGCGAGTGATATGACTCTAACTTTTTTGTAGGTTTTTCACCATTTTTAGAAGTCGTACATGTTTCAGCAACAAATATACTTTTTCTCGTCAGCAGTAGTTTTTAAGGCATGCTTACAGAAGCACTGCATAGTGAAACCTGCCTCAGAGGCCACCTCACTAGGGCGGTCTCATCTGTGTGCGATAAAAATTTTCGGAAAATGAATTTATGATATTATCAATTAAAATTTTACCTCCAATCAGCGGACACTTTCTCTCTTGCGGGAGTTATTTTAAAGGCCTGCTGTTGGCCGCTAAATACAGGTTTCACTATATGTTTAAATTAAAGTTAAAATTTATTTCAATGAACCACTATAATGAAAAAAATTGAACGAGATCCAAGAATCGATTCTTTAGATTGAACGACCTATTCATGACTCGGTCATTGTATTGAACAATGTTGCCCATCTCTACTTGAGAATCAAAGAAAATAAATAGTAGGTTTTTGAGAAGGGAGACCCTTATCTCATATGGCAATTTTATCTCTGAATACATAAACTTGTGGGTGGTCTGCAAGATTTCAGTATATATTTGCTAAAATTCATAATTGCATTGAAAATTCTATGCATAAGATGTTGAATCAATCCTCTGCGACAATTGTAGATTTTCTAATCTTATGATAGTTAAGTAAAAAAAATCACCAATTAGTCAATTTTTAAAAGGTTCCCGAATAGTTTTGGGCGGTAATACGCTCAAATGGTGACGCAAATAATTCAGCCTTTCCTCACAGCCTTCGGTCAGCGCTTTCTTCGCCTACGTACTTAAAACATAGCAACTACTTGTAGATGACTGTAACCTTAATCGAGAGTTATCCTGAGGTGAAAGGCTCTTGATATCAAAACGCCTCGATTGGGTGCAAGTGTCGCCATCTAAAGGATTTTTACAGAACTATTCCTTACCGAAGGATACGATGCGTCCTCACTAACTTCAGGGGTCCATTAGTTTGAAGCTGCGTTTCAATGCATCCGTTTATGCTTTCCCGCGCGCCGCGTGGCCAATCCAAAGCAAGATATTCAACACTAAAGGCGAAGCAACCACCAAAATCCACTATCCATGCCAATACCGAACGCCATTTTTAATACAACTGGAAAGAATCTAGTTTTCTAGAAAATCTCCACTAAGAACGGAAATAATATGGCAGACCGAACGCATAATGATTTATCAACGTCCTCTTTTCTTAAACCAGCGGCTTCCGCTGTTATAATCGCGAAGTCTGTGAGTGACGTAAACGACTGCAGTGAATCTACGCAAAATTGCGAAGCATGAAAACACACACCGAAAATACATGACTTAACACGTGTTTGGTATTCAGAGGGCCAACCCATTTTGCTGGCGTTGTTTCAATTCGCCTCTCTTTACTGCCGTAACTTTCATATCGTTAGGATATTCATGGTCGTCCTCTTGTAATTTTCCCTCCAATATGTTTTTTGAGAAACACATGGTGTATGAGTATTTTCCACAAGCATATGATTTTTCTGGAGTTTGGAGAGGCGTTTTTCTTTCACTAATTTCTTTCAATACTCTTTCATTTGTTTTTCTCCCCATTTGTTTTCTCTTTATTCTTCTCCAAAACCACATTTCGTCTGACAGGAGCCTATCTCTTTCCTGTCAAGCCTAGATCCATGTTTCAAAGCCATAATTGAGCACGCTCTACACGAAAGTCTTCACAAATCTTTTTCCTTGAGTCTATTTTTAGGTGGTTGTTAACTAAGAAGTTCAGCTTCCGTGGAAATAGTTGTTTGGCTAGGGCGATCCTTCTATATAACATCTTTCTTCTTTAATATTCATTGGTTATTAGATTGCTCAAGTAACAGAATTGTTTAACTTGCTCTATTTTTGAGGTTCCTAGTTTTATTTTTGCTTGTCAAACTTATCTAAAACTATAATTTTGGTTTTCTGAGCATCAATATTTGATTTTAACTTGTTCATTTCTTTTTTAAGAGTCTCCAAATTGTGACTCATTTTATTTTAGAGTTATAATGAGTAAAAATATCGTCAGCAAACCGGATGGTATGCATGAGTGTTACATTATTTTTTTATGGCTACTAAACATGATCTCTCTAAAATTCATTGCTGCAGAGGCAGGGATTTTAATGGATTAGAGATTTTGATAGGCAAAGGAGGGAGATGTACATGTGACGAGAAAGTGAGTTAAGGCCGGTGTTTCAATTTATGGTTACAGCATCCTCTGCGGCCTGAGTGACAGTTACGAGGAAGATTCTCAATCATATAACCCTCACCTAGCCGAAGCTAATAGCGAAACCAGACGTTGCGCAACCGATACTCAGAGCAGGGTTACGACAGTAACTGGAAAGCTAACGCATTATTCAATTTTTTCTGTATTCCAGCAATAGCTCCCATCCCATTATTCCACGGCATGTTGGCATCCTCAGTGGATGCAGCAGTAAATCAATTTCACCTTAAAATTCTAGAAGTCCAGAGAGGTAATGATTTTTTTAATTCCTTAAGTTTATAAATTTCTAAAACTTGTTCTACTTCCAAGAGTGAAACCTTTCTTCCTCCAGTGCATTATTGCACTGCATTCCACTATTTGAGAATTTGTGTCAATCTTTACTCAAGTCAATACTTAAACTGTGGCATTACCAGACAGCGGTGATTACGCAGTTGCTCCACACTGAGGCTGTGGACGGTGGACGGATTATTTCCTCAGACTTTCTAGATTATGGAATAATTTTCGGAAGCATTTCCTGGGAATTCTCGGAGCTACCCATCTTTTAAAATTTCCTCTGATATCACACCAAAGTCGTGACGACGACCATTAATAAAACGTTTGACTTGATCTGAATTTAAATATGGATATCCCAGTTGCCAGTAATGCGTGGTATCCAATGACACTACCAAGCTAAGTTCCAATCAAATCGATTGGGAAGTTTTCCCTGCCACAGAAAACAACGTAGTCTTCATAGGAACTTGAAAAGACTCCTGAGCCGTGGTTGGAATGGTTCGGGAATGGAATGAAAGCCAATTCAACTGATTATATTTACGGAAAAGTTCATCGTTTTGTTAGACATCCCTGCTCCCGTAGGTGCGACTGCGAACCAAATAATGAGATCATTTTTAGCAATGATTGATCATGTCCCCTGGATTTCCTCATTTCTCGGTTTTATCCTAAAGTTGGTCGGGATCATCCTAAAACCCAGCAACAAGGATAGGGGATCTAAAGATAAGCGTAAAAGAGACCAAAGTAACAGTTTTTGATGGGGTGAGTGATAGGAATTATTAATATAAAATACAAATTCTCTCTGTCTGTTGGTCTATTAGCCTGCCTGTCCGCGAATACTATTGCCTTAAGGAAACGCACGCACACAATGATTTAATTTCATTTGCATGAAGTCTTTGTTTCTTTTGTATAATTAAATTATAAGTAATCGATGTACAATATCTAGGCAAACTTCTCACTGAAGGAAATAAAAAAATTCTATTTCGTTCACGCAAATTTTGATTTTTTTTGAAATTCGTGAAATTATGAAAAAAATTCGAGGATTTTAGTCAAATTACTCGTTTTTTGTGAACTGTACCCTTGACAACCGTCAGTATTGTTGAAGCCAATGCTCACGTGAACATATTGGCAATTTAGGCCGCCCATAACGAATCAACAAGGAATTTCAGGTAGCTTTTATCATATGGCATGAACTTTTAGTATAGCATACTGGGGTGAAATGAAAAATTTTCAAGCAAGCAATTCATCGGATTTTATTTTCGTTAAGAGTATCATACATAACATTAAAGACGACTTTCGATTTTACCTTGTTTACATTTGAAACTATTATTGACTCCACTTATTTCACTTATGGGAAATTTGGGTCATCGTGTATCCGACATACACACCAGTCGTAAAAAAATCGATTTCTAGGAATATGCCCGAACCGAAAATTTAAGTATTAGTAAAATGGTTTCTACTCTTGGGAATTATATGTTTTTCCATACTAAAACACTTTGGTCAATAAATCGCATTTAACAACAAACAGTTTAAAAGCAAGTTTAGCGTGATGGGTATGTATGTACGTATGCGTATGCATGTGTCCCTAGCAGTAGACTGGCCAGGGGTGGAGGTAAGAGGGAGGGAGGAAAACTAATTACGAAACGAGCGCGCGAAGGTTGGCAGCATTGATTGCGTCCTTGGTCCTCCAGGAAGACGATAAAGGCACAGGTGGTTGCGATGGCGCGGGGAATGTAGTGGGAGGGCGGGCATCCCGTGTCATTGGAGGGGTGGCATGGCGTAGAGGGTGGAGGGAGAAGAGGCGAACGGAGCGGCACCACCCCCACGGGGGTTCGTCGGCCGGGAAGAAATTGATGGGGCAGAGAAGGGGGTGGAGCCGGCGGTGGAGGGAGGAGAATAGGGTAAGCCAGAAGGGGAATGTTTTCGAGGGCAAGCAATATGGGCGGATATATGAAATCAGAGGGATGGTTAAGATGGAGACGGCTGTTGGAAGATTTCCACAGAGCCCTCTCCCTCATTCTAACTGTACTGTAGGTCATCCTTTGGATTCTGAGGCCCCGAAAAGCTAATATATAGTAGTACTAAAGGAAAAAAAGTAGTAGTGTGGCCGTCAAGGGATGGCTGACAGAATGAGGGAAATGAGTATGGACATGACTGAAGGTGGGGAGTACACAGTGTGATAGACAATAGACAGAAGAAAATTAAATTAATATTTCTGAAAAGATATATATGAAGAATCTATTTACATACGAATAAAAATTACATGAAACATATATAAACTCAAAATATACACATGGAATAACCAAGTATTTTTATAACCCAGTTATTACAATATTATAATTTATTTTGATGTGCACAGTGACTTCTCTAAGTGTCCGGGAGTAGGATTGGGCGATGCGACCATTAAGCTTTCCATCTTTAAAAAGTGTTACGCATATGAAACTAATGAATGAATGAGTATTATTTAAGACAAAAAGAATATTTAGTTGGATGGTTGTTTGAGGAAGGTGATCGAAACTCTGATATTATTAGAACCATTTCGGCTGGATAGATAGTTTTGATGTAGAGGAGGAGTGGAGTGAAACCCGGCGTCAGCATTTTGAGCAGCTTACTCTTACCTAAAGGACTAAAGGGACCTGCGGTGAAATTTTAGATCCGAAGTATGAATATTACCCTTGAAATGTTCTCCATATTGCGCTCAAGTGGGGACCGTGATTCCTCTGTAAAAATTCCGCCCGCGCCGGGTTTTGAACCCGAGTAGTCGGGATAGGAAGCCAGGGTGACCGTACAAACCTGATCCTAAAGTATCTTTATATCGCCATTAGTACAGAAGAATTTTAAATTATATGAAAAAATTATTTATCAAAGCCCAGTGCCGAGCGCACACTATTGCGCGGGGACTAGGCACTACACAATTGTTGCCCGACCTTAAGGCGGCCGCACACGAAATACATATTTTACCGCGTCTGTTTGTCGTTCTCTGAGCTGACGAAGTGTTTTGGGTGTCCTGAGCGTTACGCTAAACGTTGTGGAGTTATTTTGGAGAGAAAAAAGGACATATTTATCCTCGCGTCTTGCGCAGCGAGAGCTAATGAGAAGAGGAGATTCATGTCTGGTGATTTAGATCATGCATGCTGTTTAATTTAAGCCCTTCAGTCACCGACCATCTTTCGTAACAAACGATAAAAGAACGTTATGTTTTCAACTACGGGGACAATGTCGTTTCCACAAAAGAAAATATAGTTTCATCTGATGGTGCCTGCGGTTAGTGGAACGCAGGATGCACAAACATTTTGCAACGCAGTGAGGCAAGCACGAAAAAAAACCAAAAGGGAGAAACGCCTCTAGTAAGGCGGGTCTCAGGATCTCCCACATTTATCAAAGCTGCTCTACCACACCTCCTTCCTTTGACCTCCACAAAAGCACCTGTAATATATCTTTCATGTATTTCAACCCCTTTCCGGCCTTCAGTATCTTCTCATCGTCTGCAGTATTTATGCAGATGTTTATTGCTTGTCAGCCAGCAAGGTCCGCATATTATTTGCAATCCTATTTTTCGTGGAATTCTCCCTGTATCGGGGATATCTCGTTGAATATCAAACAAAATCCGTGTATCTTTCCCATGATGGCCTACATTTTCCAAATTTAAAAAATATATTATTCCTTGATTAAAAATATAAAACTACGCTTTCCTGTGAGTAATCACTGTCGATTTTGCTCTCGACAAATAGTAAATAGATATTTTCACGAGCTTTTACATATTGAGCACAAACCTAATTGGAGGAGAGGAAAGTAGAAAAACTCCACAAAAAATAAAACATAAGAATCCTTTCATATTTTTGATTGTTAGCGCATTACCACCGAAATTAATTTCAAATATGCAATGATTCCATACAAACAGCGCTAGAACATACATGTAGTGTTCATTATAGCGTTCATTTAAATATATATATATATATATTCGTAAAATAATCTGTGCTTTCATTTATTCAGCTTTAGTTTTCCATAGGTATCGCATTCTATCAGTAGAAGCAAGGTTTTTCCAAAACCAAATGAATAAAAATAGGGTATTTAGTATTATTTTGGGTCCAACAATGGCGGTGCAAGTGTTAAGCGTTCCGCATTCAGTCGATAGTATAAGCATTATGGAAAATCCTGTAGCCAAATGTACGCTCTATGTGGACTCGGCCACGTAGGTGTCTATTTGCAACACCACATTAAATTTAATTAAGCGACCCTGGTGGTGAATTTTCGAGTTTGAGGACTCCTAGGGTTGCAGTAAGTACACTGCAATAGAACTAATAAGTTACGCATCCTAGAGCTATTAGGAACTTCGCACCTCTGACCTTATGGAGATTCACCGAGGCAGAAAATTGCCCTAAGAGCCCATGCTGTCAACTAAACGTGAACAAGTAAACGCCCTCAAGTTTTTGTATAAAATAAACGTGAACAATTTTTGTATAAAACGCCCTCGCCCGCTTTGAAGCTCAAAACACGATAGTGAAGCGCATCCACGCTCAATCTGACCGCACTGCTCACGCATTCGTCACACGGACGATTCACCCCCATCAACCCTCTCCGTCTCGTATTCCCTCAACCTTCCCCAACCCTCGCCAACCTCCCCTCCTCCCTCGACCCCGATCTTTCCTCCCCTCGCTCCCACCCCTCCGCCCTCCGACCTAGATCACGTTAGATTTCGGCCACCTGTGGTTGTACTACATCTCCCGGGCGCGAAACCCTAATCCCGGAGCCTGCCGTGAGAGGGCTCCACCTCCCGCTGTGGTGGACGGCTGCCTGAATCATGGCCGGGGGTGGGGCGAAGAGGGGGTGAGAGGGAGGAGGTCGGGGGGAGGGGGGGGGAGGAGGAAAGTGGCGTTTTCCCGAGCGCCAGGCGGTGTGTGTTCATGCGGACAAGATAATCCACACTCGCTTTAATTAATCCCCAAGGAGTTCAGATATGAACTTTTAATTAGAACCTCTCTATACAGACTGATAGAAGAGGAGTGGGATGGAGCTAGCTAGGTGGGGCTACACACATTAAGAGACGACTATTTGCAACGATAGCACGCGCCAGTGCTGAGCCGGAATCCCTCCCCTAATGGAAATAGAGAGTATAATATTATTATTATTTCTCATCCAAGCCCACGCGCTGTGCGAATTTTCATTCAATAATTCATTTTCATCTCTCATGAGATATTAAAATTCTGGCTCCCTTTTTTTAAGGCATTTAGAAAACGGCGACGTGATTTAAATCAAAATCTCAGTTTATTCAGAGAACATTTTTAATTTTCGGAAATTAACCTGGTTTCGGCACGTGAAGAATCAGCTCCGCGCGGCGAATCTTGTGTGAACGTAATGATCTCCGGGCAATTTTGGGATGATTTAATGAAGAGATGCGCGCCTTAATAAACGCTCCAGTAGGAGTTTTTGCAGGCTAATATTTTTTAAAAAGTCGTATATTTCGTTTTCTCATTTAAATTGGAGTTATAATGAGTTCCTCATGTATATCAATGCCTAATTTAGAGGAAAAGAAAAGAAGAATTTATAGAAATAGAAAGAAAATATAGCGCTCTAAAGAAAAAAATAGAAGAGAGAAATCAATGGACTTCATTTAAAACAATCTTAAAAAAGGAGTCATTTATAGTAAATAGAAGGAACAGCTATGGTAAAATAGAGTGATGGATAGAGCCGGAATATGAACGATAAATATATGATGAGCCTATTTCATGGGTAAATTGATGTTTGGCAAAAAATTCTAGCAATTTTCTGTTTCGTATGAGGACGCATTATCGGTTCGCGAATTCTAAATCAGAGGATTGGAGTGTCCACGATTTTTCAAGTTAACACCATCGCCAATTAGCCGTGCTCATTATTTGATGTACGGATGATGAAATTGGTAAAAGAACCCACAGGTTGCTCCCAAGTGAAAGCAAACTAATTTCCCTTGATTCCGGAAGCATTAAAAGCAAGCAAGATACAGCTCCGAATGCTTCTTTCATTAGAAGCCGAAATTCTCTCGAGTCAGTTCTCATTAATTTCGACCGAAATTTCCGCGTCACTGAGGAGAATGAAGCGGTTGCCTGGCGATCCTTTGAAGTCAAATCATAACTTTCTGCTCTGTGAACGATAAAAACCACCTCCATGGCTAGATGTTTCCTATCGCTAACCAGATAATACGAAAACAATAAGTAGAGATTCTTAAATTACAGAGAGGCTGATAAAGAATAAACGCAAATCAATATAAAGGTATAAAACTCTTATGAGCTCATGGTTGACGTACACTCCACTGTATATCGAGGAAAAATATTTTTCTCATAATGCTAAGAATCTTGATATTTGTTGTATATATTTTTTATGTACTGAACATTGTATTAATATTGTCTATTGTAGTGTATACCACCTTACGACAAATAAAGAATTGAATTAAATTAATTTCATAGATATAGCAATGTTCTACAACTATACTATTACAACTATACAAATATTTTATTATGCTTTGACTTGCGACTTTTGATTTCAATTTTTTATAATTTTTACCTAAAACACAAGTATAAAAACAAAATTCATTGAACCATTCCCAGGATTCTAACCCAACTTCTAATACTAGCATAACATTGGCATGTATGACCTTTGCTGGTTGATGGAAATATTTTCACAACCTCATAGACCACAAAAAACTTCATCATTGTTACGGGTAGTTAATGCTATCCATTTAAAGATACTGTGATCCAACTATCTAATCAACTGTTTTAATCTTGAATGGCAGAAGTTGTATTAATGAACCTGTTCCCCTATTTTTCCAACCCATGTCATAATTATTACTTCGGGGAAAAGACGAGCAATTTTGAAGCATTCCTTCAAAGATCCAAAAACCAACTCAATTACCTATTAGGCGGAACGTTTTTGTGTAGAAATATTCTATCTTTATTAATATTGATACAGATTGCGACAGGTGACTAAAACATTTTAGAAATGATTCGTGCAAACACTATTTGTCGTACAGTGACGCATCATTTAGCTGCCGTTTCGGTTTTCCCCTGTCATACATTTTATCCCTATACTTTCTGTGCATCTCCATCTTGAACCATCTCAGTGTAGACTCTCATGAAATGAAAAATAAACCCCTTTATTTTAAAATAGGCTTTCAGACTATTCTTTTCACTTGAGGGATAAGTAAGCTAGTTCATGAGAGTAAAAATCCGGCATGTACATTTATTCATTTTAAAAATAGCTCCATCTGATGCAATTTCGAGAACACCGAAGAGAAACACACGAAAGTGGACTGGACCGAATAAAGATAAACGGGAAGAAATGGACATGTTTCGCATTACAGATGATATCGCAGTCATAGATGGAAGAAACGAGGATCTTCAAAGGTCACTAAACGCAATGAACCAAGTTCTCTATGAATACAACATGATAATAAATAAGTCAAAGATTGAAATCCTAGTACGTGGAAGAGAAAAGCTAAATGAAGAAGTCACACCGAGAGCATAGAAATTGCAAAAAGTGGATTCGTTCACCTATCTGGGAAGTAACATCACGTGGAAAGGAGGAAGTGCAATGGACATCAAACGAAGAATTGCCGAAGCTAAGAAGACGTTTATGGTAAAAAGATAAACGCTGGGCTCTAAGAAGAGATGACTATAACCTAGGAAACATTACGTGAAAACATTCGTGTGGAGCGGGATACTCTATGGAACGGAAGCATGAACCATTGGAAAATCCGACCAGATCCTTTGAAACCTGGTGCTGGCAGAGTAAGATAAAGATAAAATGGACGGACAAAATAAGTAATGACAAAGTGTAGAGAAGAGTAGAAGAGGAAAGGATCACCAGGAAGTAAGGGGTCTTGCATTGAATAGTTAAGGTTGGAGGACTGCAGTCAACCAATCTTAGGATTGAATGACCAACGAATGGCATTCCTTGTCTCAAATTTCGGTTTCCTGGGTGATCAAGTACAACCAGAGAGGCGACAGAACTGCAATAGTGATGTAGCACTCGTTAAAATGTATGTGTCGGCTTAGAGCCATATTCAAGGAACTTCTGTGTTCGCAAATTGAGACAAGAGGTTGACCAGACAGTTTAAAAAATATCCGTTTCCCTGTAAAAACATCATGATTTGCGGATAATAGTTTTACGCCTAAATGATCACAAGCCTAAGGCGCACGCGACAGTTAAATTGAGGGTCACGGGTTCGAGTCCCACCTGGGTGGGTTTTTCACCACCCAGGGCATGGATGTATTTCAAGTTCTGTTGGCCCGGTTCCTGGAAAACCTAATGACAGGCTTAGCAGCCAATCGGGATTCCAGGGACATGAGGGCCAACAGAATCGTCCGGCAAACAAAAAAATATGACTTGCCCATTTCCATCCGCGATGACATCAATGACATTTCGCAGTAAGTTGGAATATTGTATGTATGGCTATCAGCCATCATATCATCCGCTATACAAGCAGCTTACCCTGCAATCAGTTGCGGCGTTCGACCGGTCAGTTTAGGTACATTTTTGCAAGGATATTCAGGGAAAAATGAAAGACTAGCAATACCCTCTGTCTACTTTCACTATTACACGCGGTTCACACACAGATTCCTTCCGGTTGGACCATTGGTATGCGGTTTCCCGCGACCCAACAATAAAATGTATAGTAGGTGATCGATAATTCGGAATTCTAAACAACTGAAGTATCTTAATAGCGGAAGGTTTAGTAAAATTTCGCAAACCTCATTTGTGAGGTACATCATAGCAATGACGGATATTCAGCCGTTAACAAAGTCACCATGAAGTACTGTGTCATCGCCTAGGGTGCCAGCCAATGAAATCGCGCTTTCCATCAAAAGAGGAATATCTTGTTTTATTTTTCTTGAATACATACGCTGGTGATCACTTGAATTGTGATATTTTAAATATTGTTACATAAAAAAAATGTTGGTAAAAATTCAAGTTTTTCACAATACTTACATCCTCATTGTTCATGGCATCTTGCATGATGACTTACTACAGCTTCTACAGTCTTATACAATTAGAATGCAGGGCTGCATCCTCTGTCTAGGGATACTAATGTGGTGGTTTCCCCGTTGCCTTCCACATCGCACTACCCCGGACTATTCCGTGAACTTCACTCTCGCCCGAAGCTGCGGCTGCTGATGCCGGCCCGATCTCCTTGATCTGCACCACCAATGCCTTCTGCTGAGACTGCTGCTTCTCAGCAGTGGACGGGTCGAATCGAGTAGCATGAAAAACTCGGTTGGCTAGCCAGGAAAAGTTTTTTCTTCGCTTGATCTCGAACCTGCAACCCTCAGAACGGGAGTCGAACACGCTACAACTAGTCCTAACCGGATTTTTCTTCTTCTTCAGGTCTTCAGTCTTACGACCCTATAAAACGAGAGTGATATAAATGCCGGAAATTTCGCATTTCCGGTACGAATCTGATCTTGCATATTCCGGTTTGTCGATCTTCTACTGAAAAAGCAATACAATGGCACACCGAGCAAATTATAAAAGTAGAGTCAGCTTTACGGACCCGTCACCGAGAATTAAACTCTTCTAATACCGCCTACCCCGAAAGAGAACGGCGTGATGGGGACGCAGGAATTTCCATCCATTCTCATATCACAACTCGATCAATTACGCGATGTGAAAGCTTACGTCCTCTTAGCAACAATTCCTCGAGCAAAATGGAGTCACAGAGCACTGACGTATGAAGCAAGGGATTTCGCTGTGGCGATCATCCAACAGGGTGCGTAGTATACGAGGCGTCACGTCGGGGAAGATGAATCAAATTTCACGGCTCATAGAATTACGGCGATCCTTCATTCTCCGGTTCATGTTACCCAGTCGACGTTAATACTGCAGCGGGGTGTCTCTACATGCCTTTATACTTTCGCATTGATTTTCCAATTATCGCGTCTCTGTTTCATACGCGACCTCAGCTTTAGTTTCGCTATAGGAAGAGGATGGAATCCTAGTATGAATCTCAACGTTAGGTTATTACTTTTTAAGTAAATATCTCTATCAGTTAATGAAGAAAATTTAAAAGAAGAGCTACCAAGAAGTAAACAAATTTGAATTAGACAGGGATGGATGAGGGCTGCAGTTAACCAATATTAGGATTTAACGACTAATGATGATCTCTATGAAGATTTACTACAGATGTGTAATCTGCATCTTTTGCATAAGTGGAGACAATTAAGTGTACTTAAAATTTATCGAAATGAATTGATGGTTCCATTGATAAAAATATCATGTAAGGCGATCATATAATGAAGCTGAGTAGATGTGATAAGACAAATACTGGTGTGAAATAAAAATGATTACGAGGTAACAAGGTTAACAACTTAATAAATATAATTTAAAATACTTAGAAATACTAATCTGGTAAGTCATATGTAATTTTTTAGTGATTTTAGCCGTTGTTGGTTACTTTATCAAGGGACTCAGCCAACTGCCGAACTTTAGGACTACCTACAAATTTAATTTTCTGTTTTAAACGTTCATTTGGGCACTGTGAGTAAGGAAATGAATAAGGGAGGGAAAATATTCGGTGAAAACCCAATTTATATATTTAGTCTTAGTGGCTGGCGGAAGTATCAATTAACATCTATCTGTATGCATCTTGAGACGTCAATTCTTACGATCTCGGAATTTATTCAACGGCATTCGGAGCGAGAGAAGAGAATTTCGAAGATCAGTAGCCCTTGAACAGCAAAGTTTGACTTCCACTGCAAGGATACACTATATTTCCAATAAAACGACTACCTTAAGGAACATTGGTTCAAATTAATTAACTACCAAAAACAGCAGAAGCATATTAATTACCTAGAGCCACGGGAATATTAACATGGGTAGTTTTCCCGCCAAGAGATTTTAATCTCATTTCTAGTAGCAGAAAAATTAGACTTATTGAGGTTAGCAAAATGTAATAAAATCAGGTATAATGTTGAAACGGGGTACTATTAAACGCCAAGAAATGATATTTAAGATAAATGCTCTGTAGTATTAATGAATCACTCAGCGGAGATGGATGTATCAACATTTGTTCTGCCACATTTCAATCTATAGAGCCACAACTCCCAAATGAATGGTAAATTACCACCCATTTGGGTAATTTTTTCGAGCGTTAGGGAATGAAGTGGTGTATTGAAAAAATCTGGTATCCCTTGACGCTTGCCATCACTAAAAGCCTATTGTCTTCCAACTCTCATCCAAATCTGGTTAGAGTAAAAGGGTCCACGAAGGGCTGGAGATCGTCCATTGGAGACACAAAAGCAAGCTGGCGTAGCACGGGCTGCCACTTCTCATTTGGCACCAAACGATGTAACCCAAGTGGGCCAGAACACTGTCCCCCCCTCTGCATTCATTGACGAACAAAGTGGACCGATGCGACGTGCCCTGGACTGTTTCCGGCATTTAACGAACCCACAAATCCCGCGGTTGTCGTCAAACGTCTCGTCCCTAGGCATTGTTTTAGAGCTTATGAACGTCAGCGACTGAGGGGGCTGTGTCGCAGAGAATTGTGTCCGCCTGTCACGGCACGTGAAGTACAAGGTCTTGGAAGTGACGGAGACCAAAAGCAATTGTGGGAATTAGAGCCACCGAAATTTACTCGACGGCGCAAAGATATGAATAAAAAGACAGAGAGAGAAAGAGAAGAATTTCATATAGAAAAGGCATTCAAACTTCAGTGTTTGATTTATAATCCAAGGGTTTATTTACAGCAAATTATTTCTAGTGTAACATTTTCAGCGAGAGCGAGACGCTTGCTGAAACGGAGGCAACATGAAAACGTTGATCTGGCATGTAACCAGAGAAGAATTCACCCATATCTATTACTGGTTACAACTATTTATGCCTCAATAACTGGTACACATTTATTTATTCTTCTCACCAATTAGGACCGTTTGGTCACATCATCCTGCTTCAATTTGTAAATTTCTGTAGAAATGCATTAATTGTCGTAGTTTCTTGAATCTCATAAATATATAAGAATATTAACGAGATAAAAAGTACTGTAATTTGTCCAATTCTGTAGAAATGTATTAATTGTTGTAGTTTCTTGAACCTCATAAATATATAAGAATATTAACGAGATAAAAAGTACTCTAATTTGTCCATTTCTGTAGAAATGTATTAATTGTCGTAGTTTCTTGAACCTCATAAATATATAAGAATATTAACGAGATAAAAAAATACTATATGTATATAAAAAACAAGAAATAAATTTAAGGCAAAAATTAAAAGATGGTTAATCGAATGGTGAAAATGTTAAAGAGAACAGAATGGTGGTGAGCGAGACGCTTGCTGAAACGGAGGCAAACATGAAAATGTTGATCTGGCGTGTAACCAGAGAAGAATTCACCTATATCTATAACTGGTTACAACCCTTCCTTCCTTGATTATCAATAATCAATCAATATATATCTTGAATATCAATAATCAAATTCCTTGATTACTAGTATAAGTTTCTTTATTCTTCTCACAAATCTAGGACTGTTTGGTGACATCATTCTGCTTCACTTTGTCCATTCCAGTAGAAAAGCATTTTTTTTCTTTTTAAACACATCACTAAGGAAACAAGGACTATATGACTATTAACCCATGCCAGTAGAAATGCATTTTTTTTCTTTTTAAACTCATCACTAAGGAAACAAGAACTATATGACTACTAACTAAAAATATATGTTAAGAAATTAATGAAAAAAATTTTGAGTCAGCAACCCATATACTTCCGGTTCAAAATATTAACATACGACATTATTCATCACCGCATTACCTTCCAATCTCTTCATTGGCAAGTGACACTAAATTATTCCATAGATATGTCTTATCACGGCTTAGTCACTCGGTGTGGAGCGCGCTTATCTCAGGCTATAGTCCAGACCGTACGTCCCCTCGTCCAAGGTCACCTCTGTTTCAACAAAATTGGAACGGAGGTGAGGGACCGGAACAACTTCCGCGAAGGAATGCGGAAGCTTTTATCTGCTCTCCCTAGCGGTGACAATGACGGGAGTTGGCAACGTTGTCATTTGTGCAGTCACCCGGCTTCCGCAAAGCTGCAGTTTGACATTCTTTAAAGAACGGAGAGAAATCACCTTGCCGAAAGTTTCCTAGTGTGAGTAAACAACTTTTTGAATTGCTCCAATATTTTTAAGAATCCAAAGCATATTTTCATACATTTCTTCACTCCGCCTCTCTAGACCTTGACCCTTGATTCCTTCACAACTTCTCAGTTTGTCATCAACATAGCATAAAGCTAAATTTATGTCATCCTTAAGTCTTCAATTTTTCCCATTCATTGCTCCTTCCATTAAGATGGCAGAAGGCTGTTAAGTCGCAAAAAACGTCCAATAAGATATCGTTTTCTATCTCGCAGAGCTTTCACTAGGCACCTTTACATCTAGTTCTTCGTTGGTTTCTTGAACCAAAGATTCTCTCATTTCATACGATCTTCATCCATTGCATGAAAAAATTTTGGTTCCAAACTTCTTTAGTCTGTTGGAGTTGCCATCCGAGCTTCATTTCTATTTATGAGCATAATATGCACATGAGTTTACAGATGTTCTTTTGTGACACCTTCTTTTTGCCTCTCTAAATCTTTCAAGCTTCTTTCGTCCAATACGTTTCTTTATCCCATAGGGCTACAGTCCCTTGTTCCAATTTTTGCTCCCATAATCCGAGAGTAATTATGTCTTTATTTCCACTAATAGCCACTATTTACGTTTTCTTAAATTTATCCTTTGTATCTATTACTCAAGTTTTTAATCGAAAATAACTATTTTTAACATCGGTATACAATGCTGCGATGACTACTTCCACCCTGTCATCCATAATTTGAAATAAGATCCAACTTACATTACAAACTATTTCTGCATTTCTACCCTATTGTTCTCACATGTAAAAATGTACAGATTAGAGCAATCACTGCCAATCGTAATCTTTATATGGTGATCGTAGAGTTGTGAAATTTTGAAAACATTTAGCTGCATTTTGAAGGTTACTCGGGTTTCCCACCGGGTCAAACTCTCCATCTTTTCCAACGTTTCGATGTACGAGTCGTGAACCGTTATCAGGTCATGTTGAGCATAGTTAACTGATCAGCAATTAATGATGTTTGACTATTCCGGACCAAGTGATAATATTCGACATACCCTGATGACGATGGATGACTCGTTCATTGAAACGTTGGCCAAGATGGAGAGTTTGACCCGGTGGAAAACTCGAGTAACCTTCAACAACAATACGCCAGGAAAGCCTTAAATATATCTTTGCATCCCAAGGTAATTTCTATTCAACTATTATTTCCGAATTATATTTAATTATTGCAGGGTATATTGCGTATTTTTAGCGTCAGAGTGACGCTAACCAACCATTTATGCATAATATTATTAATGAACTGAGTTTTCTCAAATACAATGGAGGTTTGAGCTTAGATTTAGCCAGGAAAATGACTAGACACATCACCCTAAAGCCTGTTAAGACCCCTGTATTAGGGATTTTTCATTCTAGTTTTCTTAATTTACGTACTGTCAGTATATAGTGGTATCTACGGAGTTTAGAATTGATTGAAGCTGTGTTACTACATAAGTGGGTCTTCGGAGACATTTTTTCTCTCGAGATTCTGAAGCCTATTTAAATGAAACTCAATTGAAGGATGAAATTGTAATGAGAAATTGTCTTGAAATTAATGGTTGTTAACTGCATTTTGGGTTTCACTGAAAATTTAAAAGTAAAGAATTTTTTATTCAAACGGCTTAGTCAATTTATCATTCTCATAGCTTCAGATCAAAACGCGAGAAATTATAGATACAAATAGATGCATCGGCAAAGACCTACAAAGCACACGATCAAGATACCACCATCAGCAGAAAAATGCCATTATATGGGAATAAATTATTAAGAACCAACTCTATCAGTAACCACAGTTCACATGTGAAATGAATAAATATCACACTGACGATGAAATATTTGGGAAAGTAAACAACAAAGAAAAGCCACGAAAAATTAGAGAAATCGGTTTCACAGTTAATTGGTTTTCATTTTCGTGTCCATGAATTCGTTTCAGTTTCTGATTATTGGAACTAAAGTTAACTTAAAATAAAATGTATCATTCTGAAATAGAAACGGTTATTTATATGCAGTTAACCACACATAGAAAATCTATACAGAATGATAGCCTTGTAGAAAACTTAGTGTTTTATGAGCTAGACCAACTATTCCTGACGTCTGGTTCCTTCGACAAGATCCTTCAATGAAGTTGGAGCTTATTGGTCAAAAGCATAGATAAAAGCGAAAAAATGAATGTTAACATTTTGATTTCTCGACAATTTAATGCTATTTAAACATTTAGCCTTAGGGCACTTGACGTCTATTCCGATACAATTAGTCTACGTATGTACAGATTTTCTATGAAACGCAAAAGCATTGGTTCAAATTATTATAATGGTTTCTAGTAAATATTATGGTTTCACTCAAAAAGTCCAAACACGTATTGAAGAACAATTTTTGCGTATAGTACTCCGAACAATGTATCCAACTCATACAAATGGTTTTATTTAGACGGAAATTCTAAAACATAATTCTTGCTTAATTTTTGTTCCAACATTTATGGTTATCTTCAAAGGCATAAATAGATGTACTTTTGTGTGTGAGGACCAAGAATATTCTTTTTCGAATCGCTTAAAAATTTGTTAAAAATGTGCACTCAATGACTCACGATTCCTGCTCCGACCACCTTAAAATGTCGTGGTTGATTTCTATCGGAAATCGAAGGAGGAATCGTGTCTTACGCCTGTGTTTTTCAGTCAAATCCCTTCCTCACATAGCTCTGTCTCTAAGGAGCCCTTCTCTCTCTCTCTCCTTGGCGCAGTGGCTGTGAAGTGGGGCTCCATCGCACAAGATGAGCAGTAGCGGAGGAGGCGGCTTGGCCGTCAGCCCGC